>CM057449.1:472720000-474130000 GCA_016271365.2 Neoceratodus forsteri | reverse complement strand
GCAGGCGTCAGGACCCCACGGAAAAATTCTAGCTAGCTATCTTCAGTGGGGACCGCCCCCGACGTCGGTCCCGCCTCCGACGTCAGGCGTAGTACATAAGGGGGCGGTCCCGCCAGATTCCCCAGTTCTTTCCCGCCATCGACTTGCATGTCTCGACCCTTCGGTTCAGTTTCTAGCGCGCGACGCATGGTAAAGTGCTTTCCTACGGGAAATTTGTTCTCCGAGTTCAGTTTTTTCTCTGATGTCCTCCCCGACCTCCGGTCACTCCTTGAAGTGCGCCTGTGGGAAGCAGATCCCTTTTAAGGATCCGCACTCGGCCTGTGTCCAGTACCTAGGCCCAGACCATGACACCCGGTCCTGCTCCTTTTGCCAGGGTTTTAACAGCAGAACCCAGATCCGTCGCCAGAAGGCCCTACAGGCGTTCCTGTTAGAGGAGCAACTCAAGTCCATGGCTTCCAAGGGGAATTCTTTGCAGAAGGCCCACAAGCATGCTGAGAAGCACAGAGAGAAGGCCCCTTCCAGGTCCCCTTCTAGGGCCTCCGACTTGCGCAGTTCTGGCTCCAGGTCCAACCGCTCTCCTTCCCGGGCCAGCTCTCAGTGGTAACTCCCTCGGCTCTGCCCCGACGCCAGATCTTGCCCGATGGAAGCAGTGTTGTGCGCCAAAGCCAGGGGAGGTCGGGTGGGTCCATGTGGATGAACATCATATACCACTCCTAGAACTACTGTTACAGGCGAGTAAAGTACAGTTATGTAAGAACTTACCGTAACAGTAGATCATCGAGAACAGCTCTTGCAGCAGGTTACACCATTAGGACTGAAGCCGGCAGGCGTCAGGACCCCATGGGAAAATTCTAGCTAGCTATCTTCAGCGGGGACTGCCCCCGACGTCGGTCCCACCTCCGACGTCAGGTGTAGTACATGGGACTTGCTCTTTGTCCTGGAGCAACTCACGCTTCCCCCCTTTACCCATGTGGGTGGGAGGAGCCAGCTTGAAGAAGTTTCCGATTAGTCTTTAAGGGAAAGGCAACTGCCAGAAAGTGTGGATGAACATTATGTACCACTCCTAAAACTACAGTAACAAGTGATTAACCTGTTTTTTCTGACCTGGAAAACCGCCTTCCTGTTGGCCATCACTTCTGCTCATAGGGTCTCTGAACTACATGCTTTAGTGACAGACCCTCCGTATACAGTCTTTCATAAAGACAAGGTGGTTCTTCATACTCACCCTAAGTTCCTACCCAAAGTGCTTTCAGATTTCCACCTCAACCAGCTTCTGGTTCTGCCTACTTATTTTGCTAACTTCCAAAATGAAGGAGAATGCACCCTTCATTCCCTGGATGTTAAAAGAGCCGTACGGTTTACACATAAATTTAAAATGAACCCCTGCCCCAGCATAAAACACCAGGGTACTGTTATTGACCATAAAGTAACAAACAAGGACTGGGTAGATCTATGTTATTCTTCTTCTCCACCAGGCATGTAGCCAGTAATTCTGGCCTGTTTTTTTTTTGGGGGATGGGACCTGGGGGTGATCCATCATCCTGAGCTGCCAAATCACCAGGACGTCTTGGTTTAGCACTAAAAAATATGTCTACAGCCCTGTCTGGGTTGAATTCAGCTGGAGAGGGCCCTGCTTTTTAATATGAATAAATGTTTCTACAGTATCCTCTGCCAGACTTGCTCTCCAATCAGTTGTTACCTTGTTCGTACTTGAAAAACACCTTTCTACTATTGCATTAGTCACAGGAAATACTATTAACACATTGACAAGCTTCAACAGATTTGGATAAGAATTTTGGAAATCACATGCTAGGTTTGACCAGATAGCAGAGGCAGAAAGATTGATAAAATTGGTTAGAGTAAAAATCTTAAACTCTTGCCATTCTGCAAGTAGCAGACTGCTGTCACAGTCAGGCTGAAAAGTGGTTAGCTACTGCAGTAATGTCGCTGTTACTGTACAGCTCCAGTTCCTTTCTGTCTGCTGGCCAAAGTCTGGTATCTAACATTTTTGCACGGTTATAGATATTATTTTCATCAGTCAAACCGAACCTTTGTTCACAACAGTTCTCAATGTTTGTAATGTATTTCTTAGTTTGCTGTTTAAAAGTTTTAACAACTTGGCCACTAAAATGTGTTAATTTCAAACCCTTGTAAGTGACTTGAGCACCTTGAAAGAACATCAGACCCATTTTTTAAGAGAATGTCAGGTTCACTACCACTCTGCTTAGCACAGTCAGGAGTGTTTCTCAAAGTTTCAGCAGAGCTGAGTAGCTCTGGCATTTCAACTGTTTCTTTTTGAAGTGCTAGTGAGAACCTGGCAAATGGCTGAAGCAGCTGTTCAAAATACAAAAGATGTGCCACCATTTGGAATTTGCAACACTCCCTTGGCTTTGGCCTGGTCATGAGTTGGGTCTGCGGCCATAGATTCTAAATGGGCACAAATTACAGGGAATGATTTGGTAACAGCACAGTGGCAAAAGTTTATGCAGCACCAAACGTGTGCCATGGGCCTTCCTGGGCTTTTCAACTGACATCTCCATGGCCTGAGCAAGGGACCATAACTCTCTGAGTCTCTTAGGACTTTTCTGATAGAGATAAAACAGTTGGGCCAGAAAATTTGAAACATCATTGAACTAGGTGTTATCCAAAATGTCTTTTATGGCCAGTTCTAATCTGTGTGAGAAACAATGAGCACCAGCTAACCACTGTTTCTAGGAACGTGGATATGATGTTCCATCCACACTTTCTGCCAGTTGCCTTTCCCTTTAAGACTGGCCGGAACGTCTTCAAGCTGGCTCCTCCCACCCACCTGGGTGGCAACTCCCTGGGCTCTGCCCCTTGACGCCAGATCATCCTTTCCGCTGGAAGGTTCAGGTTCCTTCCTTATCACTCCCGTGTTGAGTTGGACCTGGAGCTCGAATCTTGGGATTTACTTCCAAAATTTACCTTAAAACTCTGTAGAGTTCCGTATTCACCTTGGTCTTCGATCGCAAGTGCAATGGAAGACAAGACTGTTCCCGAGTTTCGCCGGTGCCCTTGTGGGTATAAGATGTCCCATACAGACCCTCACACTGTGTGCATCTACTGTCTAGTCCACGATCACGATCCGCAGGCCTGCGACTTTTGTTGATCGTTTCTTCCTACCGTTCTCGACTACCACGCTGCCCTCCTGAAGTTGGGATGACTAGAAACATAGAAACATAGATTTTGATGGCAGATAAGGACCGCTTGGCCCACCCAGTCTACCCATTTCCCTACCTAATGGATAAACTGCAGATCCTAGTTAACCAGCAGCCTACTTCTTCCTACCCCCACCCCCTAGACTTGCCTTATGACTGTCCCATGCATGCTTGAATTCCACCACTGTTTTTGACTCCACAACCTCCTCCAGAAGGCCATTCCATGCATCCACAACCCTCTCTGTGAAAAAATACTTCCTTAAATTACCTCTGAGCCGCCCCTTCTATCTTCAAATTGTGCCCCCTTGTTCTTGCACACCTCTTTTTTGAAAGATGCTACCCTCTTGGACTTTGTTGATTCCCTTGAGGTACTTGAAAGTTTCTATCATGTCCCCCTCTCCTCCTTTCCTCGAGGCTATACATATTCAGCTCCTTTAGTCTCTCTTGATATGTCTTCGGTGCAGACCCTGCACCATTTTAGTGCCCTCCTCTGGACAGCCTCCATCCTGTCTATGTCCTTGTGGAGATTGGGTCTCCAGAACTGCACGCAGTACTCCAGATGGGGTCTCACCAACTGTCTGTAGAGAGGGATGATAACTTCCTGTTTTCTACTGGTGATGCCTCTCCCTATGCATCCCAGTATCCCCCCAGCCCTCCTTGCTGCCCTCTCACATTGCTTGCCCACCTTTAGGTCATCTGATATGACTACCGGGTCCCTTTCCATTTTTGTTGTTAGTATCTCACCCCCCATTGTGTACTCTTCCCCTGGGTTTTTGTTTCCCAGGTGCATTACCTTGCACTTCTTAGCATTGAATCTAAGCTGCCATACATTTGACCATTCCTCTAACCTTGCCAAGTCCCTTCTCATCCTTTCCACCCCACCTTGTGCATCAACTCTGTTGCAGATCTTGGTGTCATCTGCAAAGAGACATACTTTTCCTTCCAGTCCCTCTGCAGTGTCGCTTATAAAGACATTGGAGAGGACCGATACTCATCGGCCAAATTGAAGGATGCCCATTGGGTGGTCTCCGCGGCTGCGGGGTCCATCGAGCAATTGGAACGACTCAAGGCCTTCGAGAAGGAGGCAGCTCAGGCCATTGCTCAATCCTCTTCTGCCTCGGTCTTTGTTCCGCTCCAGTTGGGCTCCACCTATTCGGCCTCCTTCAAGGAGTTGTGCCAGTGCCTCTCAACTAAAGGACAGGGCCCTACCAAGTTGCACAGTTCTCACTCACGCAAGAATGAGTCCAACAAAGACAAAGAGAAGACTCATCATTGACGCTCCTGGAACCGGGAACGTTCCTGCTTACAGGAAACTTCGGTTTTGACTATGGTCAAAACCGCGGCCTTGGCTGCTGGTTTCATGGTAACCCTCAAAAATATACTGTCCAAGGGAAATCCACTGGATAAGAAATGCCTTGTGCGTGGAGCAGGTTGTGGGGGGGTGTAGATCCAAGATGAATAAAGAATGCAACCGCTCTAGTTACAAAAACAAACACGACTTCCACATATGTAAAATATCATAATGTTTTTTATTTCTCCCTTCAGCCCAGTCCCAACATTTCGCAAACCTGTGGCTTCTTCTAGGGAGCTGTTAAAAACATGAAAATATTTTATTACATTGTAAATTGAGTAGTGACCCTCTTATATCAATCTTCCGTAATAAAGAAATGAATATACAAATAATTGAACTGCGCATGTAAATCGGACACAGCATCACCAATGCAGCTTTATACAATGTGAAACAGACATATATACTGATGCCAGTTTGCCCAACAAAAATTAAAATGTGCCAAAAAAGGCTACCTGCTATTCACGGCTTGATGTGTGTCTCTATGCTGCCACAACAGTCTTCTAACGTGTCTAAAGTGCACAAGAAGAACCCTTACAACAAACTGATGCAAGTATTGTTTAAAAAATTATAACTGACAAACCATAAAAATAGCTACCTGTATATGTGATCTCTAAGAAACGCTCTAACGCTTTAAATGTGTAGACAATAATCTCAGATGCTAGAAACATAAGAAAAGGAAAATGTTCTTTTTTCTTTCTTAAAGAAATATCTTAAACGGGTGATAGTCATATATTGAATTTACATCCAACTATTTTGTATGGAAACCCCAATATACCCCTTTATTTATAAAAATACCCCATACTTTGTTATTGAAGTAAAAGTGCAGCCCATCTTGAATAGACAAAAGTTCACCTGTTACACCCGCATCAAACCCTGTTGCATAAACCCTAATTGTGCCATATGAATCACACCAAAAGTCACACAGTTAGCGTACCTGCAAGGCACATGTCCTAGTGAGCTCACGGCTCTGAAACATAAAAGTGAGTATCCAGCCGACAATTACGTGGTATGTATGCAAGTAAAACTTCATTTTTCTTTCAAAGTACAAACAAATTGAGCCTACCAGGACTGTGATGTCTCCAGCACAATGTTCTTCTTTGAATGCGGCAGCAAGAGACCATCTCAAGCAGAGACCTCTTATACCCGAGCAGAAAAGCACCGGCAATGCCAGTGGACTTGAAACCACATCATTACCAAGCTGCAAGCAGCCCAGTGACTGTATTTCCGTGCGGGTATAAGGAAATGCACCAAAAATACAGAATACCATAATACTACTAATAAACTAGAAGTGAAACTTCATCCTGTGTTAACCGTCTGCAGATTGGGGAGAAAAGTTCTACTGTCTCCATTCTCTCTATTGTAAAAGCTCTGTTTACTAAAGTCTTATCAAATATAGAGGCAAGAAAGGGGCTACAGAGGTACTAGTAAAAATGCTCCAAATATATGTAACCTAGATAGATCGTGATGGGGGTGGGGAGATAAAAAATTACTAGTATCATTAAATTGTATAAGGACTTACAGCCAGCATGACTGCCAATAGAGTTCTTCATTTCCTCTTGGTTTTCATTCCGTTCCTGTCTATACAGTCCCCCCTGGGACTGTCAGGAGATGATTTTGAGCCCGATTTGGATCGTCGGCTGGGTGATGATGTTGATGCCGATTCTGCCCTGGGGGCAGGGATCAGTCCTGCAGAGCCTGTTGTTGAAGACCTTTCCTTTAAGTCTCTGCTCAAGAGTTTAAATTCCACTCTTTCTCTCCAGACCACGGAACTCGATCCTGGGAAGTTTCTGCATCTCCAATATCTACATTTTGCAGAAATCCCTATGGATTTAACCCCTCCAGTACAGCCCTCTGTTGAGACTCTTTCCCAGATGGTGTGGAAAAATCTGTCTCTTATTCCTTCTGTGGCCAAGTCCATAGACAGGAAATATGCCCCTCCCTGCAGCACAGTCAGACCTTCTTGCTTCCAAGGTACAATGCCTTCTGAACAACAGGGCAGTAGAAGTGGTTCCGCTGGATCAACGAAACACAGGTTTCTACTCCCATTACTTTCTGGTTCCAAAGAAAACTGGTGGCATGCGCCCTGTTCTGGATCTCAGAAAGTTAAACAAATTCCTGCACAAGGAAAAGTTCGAGATTATATCACTTGGGACCCTGCTACCTTTGATTCATTAACATGATTAGCTAGCCTCCCCGAACATCCAGGACACCTACCAGCACATTTTCATACACCCAAATCACCACAAATATCAAAGGTCCATGGCGTTGGGTCAACATTATCAATTCAGAGTCCTACCCTTTGGGCTATCCTTGGCACCTCAAGTTTTTACAAAGTGCTGTGCAGTTCTCGCAGCACATCTAAGGAAAATTGGAATCCAAGTGTTCCCATATCTGAACGACTGGCTTCTAGCAAGCCCCTCCAGACAAGAGACTCTGGAGGCCGTGGCCACGGCCTCATACTTCCTCACGTCCATGGGAGTGCTGCTGAATCTCAAAAAGTCACAGTTGCAACCCTCCCAGAAGCTCCTTTTCATAGAAACCCTTCTGGACACTTCCTGTACGAAAGCTTTTCTCCTGGAGGACGGAAGGAGTGATATCTTACAGTTGGCCCGCTTCATCAGAGAGAACAGCTCAGTGCGAGCTCTCTCGATGCAATGAAGCTGGGTCTCATGGCATCCTCAGTGTTCACTGTACCTTTGGCTCATCTCCACATGAGAACCTCTCAGTGGATGCTCAGTGGTCCCCAACCACTCACCCTCAGTCCTTTCTCATCAAGGTGACAGAACCTCTGAAGAGGTCACTCACCTGGTGGTCTCAGGAGGACAACCTTCTGGAAGGATATCCCTTCACCCCTCTGGATCATCAGTTCTCCATTACCACGGATGCATCCCTGATGGGTTGGGGAGCTCATTGCCGGGATCTCCACACCCAGGGTACGTGGACTCGGGATGAGTCTCACCTTCACATAAATGTCCTGGAAATGAGAGCTGTCCCCTATGCAGTCTGAGCTTTGAAGGACATACTCTGTCACAAGAACATTCTCCTTCAAACGGACAACAAGGCAGTGATGTATTACATCAACAAACAGGGCAGTACACACTCTTACCCATTATGCAGGGAAGCAATGAGAGTGTGGGAATGGTGCCTGGAGCACAAGGCTCTGTTTCAGGTGGTTTACCTGCCAGGAGTACAAAATGAGCTAGCAGACCGTCTCAGCAGAACGGAGACAGATCCTCACGAGTGGTCTCTCGACTTAACCGTCGTTCAGTCACTCTTCGAAGAGTGGGGAACTCCAGACCTGGAACTTTTTGCGTCCCCACTCAACGCAAAACTGCCTCTTTTCTGGTCCAGAAATCCAGGACCTGGCATTTTTTGTCAGGATGCATTCAGGCTGCAGTGGACAAACCGCTTTCTGTACGCATTTCCTACTCTTCCCCTAACTCAGAGGGTACTGCTCAAACTGGAGGCACAGGGGGCAGAATGATTCTCATTGCCCTGTTCTGGCCTCGTCAGATCTGGTTTCCCCTTATCAACAGACTATCGGAAACCTCCCAGAAACCGCTTCCCCTTCAGACAAACCTTCTGACCCACAGCCCTGTAGTCCATCCCAGCCTGAGGTCCCTTCACTTCTACGCTTGGCTCCTGAGAAGATAGAGGTGAATAGGTTTAATGTTTCTCGTAGGGTTTCGGATATTCTTTTGGTTGCACGCAAGCCAGCCACCAGAAAAACTTACACAGCTAAGTGGAAGCGTTTCTCTATCTGGTGTGCAAAATCCTCTTGGAATCCATTTTCCTGACCACCAAGTAAAGTCTTGGAGTGTCTCTTAGACCTCTCAAACACAGGTCTGCAATACTCCACAGTCAAAGTTCATCTTTTTGCAATTTCGGCATATCAGGAGCCGGTACTCTCCATGTCACTGGCTCAGCTGCCTGTAGTTAAGAGGTTTCTTAAAGGGATTCTGCATACCAGACCTCCTATTAGACGTACAGTTGCAGCCTGGGACATTAACCTTGTGCTAGACATGCTCACTTGTAAACCTTTCGAGCCTCTAGCTACTTGCGAGTTGAAATTCCTCAGTTGGAAGACGGCCTTCCTGGTAGCCATTACTTCTGCTTGTAGGGTATCTGAAATACATGCATTGGTCACAGACCCCACGTATACTGTATTTCACAAAGACAAAGTAGTTCTTAGGACTCATCCTAAGTTTCTGCTTGAAGTTGTCTCAGAATTCCATCTGAATCAACCTTTAGTCCTTCCTACCTATTTTGCAAACTTCCAGAATGAAGGAGAGCATACCCTTCATTCCCTAGACTTAAAAAGAGCCTTGCAGTTCTATCTGGATAGAACGAAGGAAATTCATAAGGCTCAACAACTGTTTGTTTCCTTCAACACGACCCAGCTGGGTCAACTTGTTGTTATCAGGTGCATTTCAGCGTGGCTGGTGGCATGCCTTCGCCATTGCTATTCCATGGCACAAGTCAAGCTGGAAGACAGAGTGTACACTCACTCTACCTGAGCAGTCGCAGCATCTCTGGCAGAAATTCGTAATGTCCCCATTGCAGATATTTGCAATGCGGTTACCTGGAGTTCCATGCATACTTTCGTTAAGCACTATGCCTTGGATGTCCATGCCAGACGACATCAGTCATTTGGCAGGACAATCCTTAACGGACTTCTGTCCTAAAACATGAGTTCCTGTCTCTCTCTTGCCGCCCGTCTCAGGGGATTATTTAGCTTGGTACTCTTCCAGCAGTGTGAATGAGTGGTGGAGACTTTATGTACATGGAGATATGGAAATTACGTACCTACCGTAATTCTTGATCTTCTTGGACGAAGTCTCCACCACTCATTCACACGCTCACCCACCATCTCTTGAGCTCACTTCTCTGTTTCTGGTCTTCACTCCATCAGTCGTTGGACTGTGAAGACTGTTTTTGACCCTTCTTACATGGGTCATTTGGACTATCTTATGTCTGATTTTTAGGTTAGTCCTCTAGGTTAGTTACACTGCTCCTCCTCGGAAAAAAAGGTACTGAGGCGGTTGGAGGGACGACACCAAGATACTCTACACCGCACGAGCCTGAATCACGGTGCCGCTTCCTCGTGACTCCATCTTGGCGCTGGCCCTCATGAAAAAGTTTGGCTAATGCTGGGTCCTAGAGCCTTTGGCATACTCCCATCAGTGTGAATGAGTGGTGGAGACTTCATAGAAACATAGAAGTTGACGGCAGATAAGGACCGCAAGGCCCATCCAGTCTGCCCATTTCTTTTTCTACCTTATAAATGTGCCATCGGCCTTTGCTCTGTCAGTGGCCTATCTATTCATAGTCATTTGTATTGCTCCCTTATGCCTATCCCATGCCTGTTTGAAGCCCTGCACTGTATTCATAGCCACCACTTCTTGTGGTAAGCCATTCCATGCATCCACCACCCTTTCTGTGAAAAGAATTTCCTCACATTCCCCTTAATCGGCCTCCTCTAATCTCATGCTGTGTCCTCTTGTCCTGCTATTTTTCTTATATTTAAACATGTTAGACTCTTTCACCTTGTTTATGCCCTTAAGGTGTTTGAATGCCTCGATCATATCACCTCTCTCCCTCCTTTGCTCAAGGGTATATATTGAGCTCTGCTAATCTGTCCTCATATGTCTTCTGATGCAGTCCCTGCACCATTTTGGTTGCCCTTCTCTGGACTGCCTCAATTTGCTTAATGTCCTTGTGAAGTGTGGCCTCCAATACTGCACGAGTACTCCAGATGGGGCCTAACCAGTGTCTTGTACAGAGGATTATTACCTCCTCTTACGACTTGTGATACCCCTACTAATACACCCTAACACCCCCTAGCCTTACCTACTGCTTTAGAGGTCTGCTTGATGATTTTAGGTCATCAGTGATGATGATGCCCAAGTCTCTTTCTTCCTTTGACTGCTAGCAACTCCTCCCAGCCTATAGGTGGCTTCAGGGTTTCTCTTCCCTATGTGCATGATTTTGCACTTCTTTGCATTAAATCCCAGTTGCCACTGTTCTGACCATTCTGCTAGTTTATCCAGATCTCTTCTCATTCTGCCCACCCATCTGGATCATCTACTCTGTTGCAGATCTTGGTGTCATCTGCAAACAGACAAGCCTTACCCTCTAGTCCATCTGCAAGGTCACTAATGAAGATGTTGAAGAGACTGGCCCCAGAACTGATCCCTGAGGTACCACACTTGTGACTTGCATCTCTTCTGACTGTATACCATTTACCACCACTCTCTGTTTTCTGCCCGCAACCAGTTTGCCACCCAGTTGACCAACTTCTGCCACCCGAGCCTACCCAGCTTATTTATCAATCTTCTATGTGGAACAGTGTCGAAAGCTTTGCTGAAGTCAAGGTAGGCGACATCAACTGCTCCCCTTGGTCCACCACTCTGGTTACCCAGTCAAAGAAATCTATGAGATTAGTTTGACAGGACCTTCCTTTGTAAACCCATGCTGTCTTGGATCCTGTGCCCCTATGGATTCCAGGTGTTGCACTATCCTTTCCTTAAGGAGTGCTCCATAATCTTGCCCACTACTGAGGTAAGACTGACCGGTCTGTAGTTCCCGCCTCCTCCCTGCTACCACTCTTGTGGAGCGGGATCACATGAGCCCTTCTCCAGTCTTCTGGGACCTCTTCTGTGCTCAGAGACTCACTAAACAATTCTGCTAATGGCTCTGCTAGTTCCTCCTTTAGCTCCTTAAGTACCCTGGGATGTATGCCATCAGGTCCCATTGCCTTATCCACCCTGAGCTTAGCAAGCTCTTGTAGGACCCTTTCTTTGTGAAGGGAGTAGTGCTCACCTCCTCCCCCTGTGTCCATGATGCTGAGCTGTGGGCCCTGCCCTACCTTCTCTTCAGTAAATACTGAGCAAAGTATCTATTTAGGATAGATGCCTTTACAGGGTCCTCCTCCTCACATGCTCCCTTTTCCTCCATTAAGCTTAGCAATACCCCTCTGGACTTTCTCCTTTCACTAATGTATCTATAGAAAGTCTTGTCACCTTCTTTACTGTTCGTACTAGTGTTTCCTCAGTTTGGGACTTTGCCTGCCTTACTGCCTTACCTGCTTCCCTTAGGGCAGTTTGGTATGCCTCCCTATCTTCATCCTGCTGTGTTCCTTATATTTCCTGAAGGCCAGCCTTTGGCTCTGACCTTTCTGCTACTGTATTTGAGAACCAAAGTGGTTTCCTTCTTCTTTGCACTTCCTTTTCTGTCTAACACAATGGGATGTTGCTTCAAGTATTGCATCCTTAATGCTTGCCCACTTTGCCTGTACCCCTCACCTGTGTTTCTTTTGCCAGGCTAGCTTAACTCTGTTGGCCATCTTATCAAAGTCAGCTCCTCTGAAGTCCCATATTTTTGCCTTGGAATTGGATGATTTAGATGTAGTAGCCAAATTGAACCATACCATGTGATGGTCACTGGCCCCAGGTGACCTTCTACCTGGAGATCTGTGATCCCTTCTTTGTTAGTCAGTACTAGATCTAGGATAGCCCTGTCTCTAGTGGGTTGCTGTACCAGTTGTTTGAGGCCCTCCCTGCAGGGAATCCACTATGAGTCTAGTTCTGGCAGATGTTCCTGCTGGTATTGACCAATCTGTATCCGGCATGTTGAAGTCTCCCATTATCAGAACCTTCCCTTTAGCTGTCATGTTTTGTATGTCTTCTAACAGTAATGTGTCTATGTCCTCCCTCTGGTCTGGGGGCCTGTAGACAACCCCAGTTCTTATGGCTGTCCCATTTCCTGTTTCCAGGGTTTCATCCAAGAAGATCAAGAATTATGGTAGGTATGTAATTTCCATTTCTCTCTACCTTTGCCCAGTCATTTCTGGTTGGGCACTTGTGCCCTGCCCGGGACTTCCTGTGCCTTCTGGGTTACATGGCGGCCTGCACTGACGTGGTCCGATGGGCCCATTGGAATATATGCGCTCCCTTTAATGGGAGCTGGCCAGCCAGTGGTCTCAGCACAAAGGTCACTTTGACCAGCTGGTCACTGTAACCAAGAGGCTGTGGGATGCCCTCCAGTGGTGGCTTGTCCCAGAACATCTGCAGGAAGGGATCCCATTTGTCTGTCCCCAGCCAACGGTCACCCTAACGACCAACACCTCTCTGACAGGCTGGAGTGCCCACTTGGGAGAACACAGAGTCCACGGGCTCTGGAACCCCCAAGAGTCCCAATGCCACATCAACCTGCTGGCGCTCTGAGCGATTTGGTTAGCCCTGACTGCATTTGTTCCATTTGTCCGAGGTCAAGTGGCCCAGGTCCAGACGGACAATACCATGGCCATGTACTACCTCAACAAGCAGGACAGAACACACTCCTTGCCTCTGTACAAGGAAGCTCTCCGCATCTGGACCCTTGTGCGCAGCCTGGAGGCAGAACTCCTAGCCATCCATGTGGCAGGAGCCTCAAACCAGCTGGCGGATGCTCTCAGCTGGGTGGACGAGGTATCTCATGAGTGGTCCCTCCACCCGGAGGTAGTTCAATGTCTGTTTTCCCAGTGGGGCATCCCTCAGGTGGACCTGTTCACCTCCAGGGAGAGTACAAAGCTGAGGTTGTTTTGTGCCCCCCCCCCAGCAGGGCTCTCAGTGCAGGGGGATGCCTTCTCGAGGCCATGGATCCCAGGCCTCTTTTATGCCTTCCCTCCACTTCTCTTGAACCACAAAGTGCTACTCAAGGTCAGGAGGGACAAGGCACAGGTTATCCTGGTGGCTCCGGAGTGGCCCTGCCAGTTTTGGTACACTGATCTCCTCAGCCTCAGCAACAGGCTCCCGAGGCATCTTCCAGCATGCCCGGACCTGCTTTCCATCAATCGGAAAGGTACTCCACCCGAACCTTCAGTCCCTGCACCTGACAGCCTGGTTCCCGAGTGGCTACAGTTCCAGGTTTTGGGTCTTTCCGAAGATTTCCTCACCATGGCAGCGGCATCTCGCAAGGAATCAACCAGAAAATGCTGCGCCTGAGATTCTCCATTTGGTGTCAGAGCAAGGGGTTGGACATTTCAACCTTTCCGGTGGCTAGCATTTTAGACTATTTGTGGTGTCTCTTCCAAGGGGGATTTTGGTTGATGACCCTTAAGGTGCACCGGGCAGCCATCTCTGCTTACCGGGCGCAGGCTGGTCAGCAGTTGGTGGCACAGTAGAAGGTGGTCTGGCGCTTCTTCAAGGGCCTTGACCACATTTCCCCTTCAGTGCACGAACCACCTCCATGGCACTTATTGATGGTTTTGGCAAAGCTCATGGACAAGCCATTCGAACCAAGGCATGGGTGTGACATGTCTCACCTGTCGTGGAAGATCGCCTTCCTGGTGGCCATCACATCAGCCAGAAGGATCAGTGAGCTCCAGGCGCTCTCGGTGTAGTCTTCTTACCTAGTCTTCCACAGGGACAAGGTTGTCCTGTGCCCCAACCCGAAGTTCCTCCCAAAGGTTGTGTCAGAGTTTCACCTGAACCAGGTGATGACTCTACCGGTGTTCTTCACCAGTTGCACTTTCGAGGCCGAACACAGGCTCCATACTTGGACCTGTGGCGAGCACTCGCTTATTATAAAGAGTGCACGGCTGGAGTTCAGGGAGAGGTTCGCCAGCTGTTTATCACCTACACTGAAGCCACACCTGGTAGACCTGCAGCCAAGCGGACGATTGGCAGGTAGATAACATCCTGCACTGATCTCTGCTATAGACTGGTAGGTAGGGAGCCTCCTGGGGGGCTTAGGGCTCATTCCACACTCCATACCGCTGCGTCGATGGCTGCTTCTAGAGACGTCCCTATCCAAGAAATCTGCAGGGCTGCTACCTAGAAGTCAGCACTCACCTTCATTTCCCATTACCTCATTGATCTCGAGCCATGCCGGGATGCTGGTTTTGGGTCCTCAGTTCTCCAATCTTTGTTTCCTAAGTAGGGGTGTGCACCTTGCCTGTCTCCTCCTGGAGAACTGCTAGGAGTCTGCCAGAAAGTGTGGATAGAACATCATATCCATGCCCCTAGAAACACAGGTTACTCACCTGTAACAGTAGTTCTGGGAGTGGAATATGATGATCTTCCTGGACATAAAGTCTCCACCACTCATTCACACTGATGGGATCTACACTGGAGGCACTAGAACCCAGCGGGGAGCAAACTTTTTTACAAGAGGGCCAGCGCCAAAGATGGAGCTGCGAGCCCCGGCTCGTGCGGCAATGACTATCTCGGCGTCGACCCTCCAACCGCCTCAGTTCCTTTTTTCCCACCATCGAGTGCGCTTCAGTGACGACGTCACTCACCCGTCAGGAGTCAAACTTCAAACTAGCAGCATAGTTCTCAGTTTATTGTTTTGTAATATACCTCAAAATAAGTACCGCTTACTTTTAACTATACTTATTAAAGAAAAGAAGCCTTCAGCCTACAATGACAGAGTCGACCATGAGCGGGTCAGGCGACGGTAGGAAGACTTCGTATGAAAGCTGTTCAGTCAGCCGGGCCGGGTCCGGTCCTCCGCCCTCTCCGGAGGGGTGGTCTGACAACGGACAGTCCGATGCTCGAGGGGATGGGTGGTCCCCCTGAAAGCATAAAAAGAAAACGGTCACACTCTCGGCACCGTTCGGCCTCGAGCTCTTTTTCGGCTCGCAGGTCAAAAAAGAGAAGGCATCACTTGAGGTTGTCTTCTGGTATGTCTGTGCATCAACGGTCGGTTATTGGGGTCAGGTGTCAGTCTCCACCTCTGGAGTCGCTGGTTTCTGTCTCTGGTGACCGACTTCTTCGACATCGAAGCCCTTCCCCGCCTTTTGGAAGGGCTTCCGATAAGCAGTTTCATCAGTGGGTCGCTCTTATGGAGCAGTGGGCTCGGAGGTTGGTCCAGCTGCCTGTCCCGGTCACTCTGAGGCCCTCGAGCCCTTCGAGGGATTGGACAGGGTGGTTGGACCTCCCTAGTCACGTGGCACCTTCTTCGGTGCCATCGACTCCGCGCTCGGGTGTTTTCCCCCCTCACATGGCTGCGGTGCTGGGGGGCCACACTGATGCCTCTATCTCCTGGTATTCCTCCTACTTTTTCTTCAAATCACAGTTTTCGGAGCCCTGGATTGCTTTCTGTACCATCGACATCGATGAATCTCTCGGCGCTGTCTTCAGCACCAATGCACCTGTCGGCACCGCTTGTGTTGTCGGTGCTGCCCTTGGTGCCGTTGGGGTTGTCGGCACCATCCTCAGCACTGGACTGCCTTTTGACGCTGTCCTCGGCACCGTGGCCTCTGTTGGTGCCGTGTGCTGTGCTGTTTCAGACGGTGCTGACTTCCTTGCCTTCGGCGCCGTGTTCCTCTTTGGTGCCGAGGCTTGGTGCGGCGTCGTCCATCCTTCAGGGCTTCTCGACTCCGATTCCTTTCTCTTCCTCATTTCCTACTGACTTTCACTCCTTTCCTGTCCATACAGTCCCTCCTGGGCTGTCAGGAGATGATATTGAGCCTGACCCAGACCTTCGGCTGGGTGATACATAGATACATAGATACATAGACAGTGTCGGCAGATAAGGGCCTATGGCCCACCTAGTCTGCCCATTTGAGCTTGTAAGTTCAGTTTGTTTTCCTAGAAGTCTATTTCCCCTTACCCCTGACCTCTAGAATTCCTTATGTCTATCCCATGCATTCTTAAATCCGTGATTGTTTCAGCTCCCACCACTTCCTCTGGCAGGGTGTTCCACTTGTCCACCACCCGTTCTGTGAAGAAATTCTTTCTCATGTTTCCTCTGAATCGTCCTCCTCCAACTTCATCCCATGCCTCTAGTCCTGAAACATCTTTTTCGCTTAAAATAGTGTTTTCCTGCACCCTGTTCCTCCTGTAAGATACTTGTATGTCTCTATCATATCCCCTCCTCCTCTCCTCCAGGGAGTACATGTTCAGTTCCTTCAACCTGTCTTCATGGGACTTGTGATGCAACCCATGCACAATCTTTGTTGCCCTCTGAACCTCTCTACCCTGTCTATGTCCTTACGTAGGTATGGTCTCCAGAACTGTACACTGTACTCCAGGTGGGGCCTCACTAGTGTCTTGTATAGCTGAATTATGACCTCCTTTTCTGCTGGTGATGCCCCTGCCTATACATCCCAGCATCCTATTTGCTTTACCTGATGCCTTGTCACACTGTTTCCCTATCCTTGAGGTCATCAGAGATGACAACCCCAAGATCCCTTTCCTGCTTGGTGCATGCTATATCCTCACCCCCAACTGATATATTGTGCCAGGGTTTTGTGCCCCATGTGCATTATCTTGCACTTCTTGCATTGAATTTCAACTGCCAAACCCTTGACCATTCTTCAAGTTTCTGCAGGTCCCTTCTCATTCTGTCTACACCCTCTGGTGTGTCTACTCTGTTACAGAGCTTTGTGTCATCAGCGAACAGTGAAATTCTGCCTTCTAGATCCTGTGCAATGTCACTGATGAAGATGTTGAATAGGACCGGTCCCAGCACTGATCCCTGTGGTACCCCACTGGTCACTCTTCCCTCTGTGGAGTGACAGCCATTTACCACCACCCTCTGTGTCCTGCCACCCAGCCAGTTACCTACCCACCACACTACTGTCCTGCCCACACCCATATTCCCCAGTTTGTGTAATAGTCTTCTATGTGGCACAGTGTCAAAGGCCTTGCTGAAGTCCAGATAGGCCATGTCCACTGCCCTCCCCTGATCCACCTCCCAGTCACCCAGTCAAAAATTCAATGAGGTTGGTCTGACATGACCTCCCCTGGTGAAACCATGCTGCCTTGGGTCCTGTAGTCCATTGACAACCAGATGTTCCACCAATCTCTCCTTCAGTAGTGCTTCCATGATCTTTCCCACTACCGAGGTGAGGCTGACTGGTCTGTAGTTCCCTGCTTCCTCTTTGTTCCCACTTTTGTATAAGGGGACTACATCTGCTGTCCTCCAGTCTTTGGGTACCTCCCTGTTTCCAGTGATTGGCTGAACAGGATAGCCAGAGGTTCAGCCACCACCTCTCTTAGTTCTTTAAGGACCCTGGGGTGCACCCATCTGGCCCCATTGTATCAGCTCTTATTACTTCCAGTTCCTTCAGGACCCTTTCTCGTAAAGGGACTTGTGTCCATTTCTGCACCATTCTCACCCTTGTACTCCTTCAGACCCATTCCCCCTCTTCCTTAGTAAATACTGAGCAGAAATACCTGTTCAATATGTCAGCTTTTACTGTTGTCATCCTCCACGCCGCTTCCATCCTCCCCTTCCAGTCTCAACTATCCCTCCTTTGTCCTTCTTTTTCACTTATGTACCTGTAAAGGTTTTGTCCCTTTAACCACTGATTTTGCAATGTGTTCTTCTGTCTGAGCTTTGGCTTCCCTTACTGACTTCCCTGCCTCCCTTTGTTTCTCCTGGTACTTCTCCCTATCCCTTCTGCCTGTGTCTTTTTGTATTGCCCTGAATGCAATCTTTTGGCTTTCACTTTCTTTGCTACCTCTTTGAAAACCATAATGGTCTCCTCTTTCTTTTCCTCTTGCTAACCTGCTTAATGCATAATTCTGTTGTTCTTATAATCCCCATTTTAAATACTGCCCACTGTTCCTCAATCCTGATTCCTGTCCCATTCCTTAATGCCTCTTTCAAGCATCTCCCCATTTTCCCAAAGTCTGCCCCCCTAAAATCCAGGATACGTGTTTTTGTGTGGTTTGGTTCTGCTCTTTCTGTGATTTCAAACCACAATGACTGGTGGTCACTGTTACCCAGGTGCTCCCCCACTGTTACCCCGTTGAAGGAGCAGGAATTAATCCTGTTGCAGTGCCTGTGGTTGAAGACCTGTCATTTAAGTCTCTGCTGAAAAATCTTAATTCTACTCTTTCTCTCCAGACTACATATATCGATCCTGGGAAGCTGTTAAGACTCCAATACCTTCATGTCCCGGAGATCCCTATGGATTTAACTCCCCCGGTACAACCATCCTTTGAGACGCTCTCTCAGATGGTATGGAATAATCCTGCTCTCGTTCCTTCTGTGGCTAAGTCCATAGACAGGAAGTATGCTGCTGCCAAGGATTGACCCATTTTGGCCTCCCAGGCCTTTGCAGACCCTATTGTAGTTTTGGCGGAGAATGATAAGGCCGTTCTTCCTCATGCATCTACAGCCTGGCCTATAAATAAAGAATCTCATAAGATAGACACTTTAGGTAAGAGAGTCTTTGCTGCTTCCACCCTGGGTATGTGTATTGCCAGCTACCAGGGCTATTTCTCTCAATTTGAGTATGTTGTTTGGCATATGCTCAAACAGATGGTGGAAGCTCTTGCCAAGTCGGACACTAGTTCAGAGCTACTTAAAGACCATAACCAGGGGTATCGAGTCCAACAACCAGCAGGTTAAAGCAGCTATGGACGCTTTCGATACTGCTTCCCAAGCGGTGGCGACGGGCATTTGTACCTGTCGTCACTCCTGGCTATGCACTTCGGGCTTCATGAATGATGCCCAACAGCAGGTCATGACGTTACCCTTTGACAGTATGTATCTGTTCGGACCTCAAGTAGAGCAAGCTCTGGAGGCCACACAGAAGACTAGGTCAGCCGTTAAAATGTCTCGACCTGCTCCCACCCCTTCTCGGAGGGGGTGTTAACAAGCATCAATTTCACAACCATCAGTCCTTTCGGGGCAAGGTCAGGGGAGGTTTTAACAAAAACCAAGCCCCCCCCCAGCCTCAAAAGAAAATGCAACGGAAGGCACAAGGGCCCAAAGCGCCCAGTGCCACCTTCTGAGTTTCTGGCCCAGGTCCCACCTCAACTGCCTGACGGGGACTCTTCTTTAGCAGTGGGAGGACGTCTGACTCAGTTCTACAACCAGTGGAAGTCCATAACATCAGACAAATGGGTCCTCCGGATAATCTGCGAGGGGTACTCCCTCAGCCTTTCAGAAACCCCTCTGGACCGTTCCCCCAAACGACAGCCCAGGCTGTCAACAATACAGTCAGACCTTCTTGCCTCCGAGATACAAGGCCTTCTGAACAACAGGGCAGTAGAAATAGTTCCTCTCGATCAATGAAACACAGGTTTCTACTCCCATTACTTCCTGGTCCCAAAAAAGACCGGTGGCATGCACACCATTCTGGACCTCAGAAAGTTAAACAAGTTTCTTCTCAAGGAAAAGTTCAAAATGATATCGCTAGGGACCCTGTTACCCTTGCTTCATCAACACGATTGGCTGGCTTCCCTGGACATGCAGGATGCTTACCAACATATTCCTATACACCCGGAGCACCACAAATACCTAAGGTTTGTGGCACTGGGCCAACATTATCAGTTCAGAGTCCTGCCCTTTGGGCTATGCTCGGCGCCACAAGTTTTTATGAAGTGTTGTGCAATTCTCGCAACACATCTCAGAAAAATCGGAATACAAGTGTTCCCATATCTGGATGACTGGCTTCTAGCAAGTCCTTCCCGGCAAGGAACTCTTTTTTTTTTTTTTAAACTTTATTTATTTAGTGTAATTTATTTGGGCCGAAGCCCATGTAACATACACAGACACCAAATAAACAACATTCATACAAGTTGATTCAATTCTAATGCTTTCACTGGCAATCAAGTCCTATAATAAAGTGATAGGTAAAGTATACAGTACATCCTGTGCTGAGCAAAGTAAGATATCCAGAGTATCCAGTTAATTTGTATCCTATAGATATTGGACGCCCCTCTCAATATAAGAGGGCTGGCCGGGAGGAGAGGGAGGAGAGGGAAGCGGAGCACAGGAAATAATCATAGTATATACTTAGAGCTCTAGTGAATTGTCAAATTCTGCCCTATTATACCCTAACTAGGTTCTTCACTTGCCCCTGCTCAGGGAATGAACTCAGGCCTTTCCACTGCCATGTACAGGACCCATCGCCTCCACAAAATCTCAAAGGAAGAAACCCTTTTATTGAGCTTGGCTGTTATTGATTCCAATCTGTACACATCTATCATACGGTCCAGCCACATGTTCAGGGTGATCACCTTGGAGGATAGCAAATTACTTGTAATCACTTTTTGGGCCACAAGAAATTAGATTTTCAGGAATTTAACCGTCAAGGGGTCTCGAAGTTCCCTAGGTAGATCTAAGAAAAAATAACAGAGGGGGGACACCTCCAAATTAGGGTCAATGATTGTCCTTAGAGCCTGCCGAAGGCTTTGTATAAAGGGAGTTAACCCAGGACAATCCCACATTAAATGGGCTAGAGATGCAGGTGAGTATCCACAGTTCCTCCAGCATGCTGCAGAGATGGAATCATGGAATCTCGACTGGATTGCTGGGGATCGAAAGTAGCGGACGAGAATCTTCCATGAGAACTCCTACCAGCTTCCCGCTGAGATACCCCAGTGGACCCTCCTTTGAGTCCAGACCCAGAAGTCCTCAGGTATCAGGACTCCCAAATCCTTTTCCCAAGCTCTCTTTATGTGTGCGGAGGAATCCCCCTTCCAGGACAAAAGTGCCCGGTATAACTTGGAGATTATATGAGACTTAATCAGGTCCCTCTCTATTGCCTTTTTAAGAAAGTATGCAATCTGTGGAGGTGATGAGTCACCCAGCTTAAATTGTGTCATGAGATTACTAATATAATTTCTTATCTGAAAATATCTAAATCTGTCTTGCCAAACAATTCCATGTTTCTTAACCAGCGAATCAAATGGCAACATCCTGTTTCCATCTAAGAAATGCCAAATCAGGTGTAAACCCTTCTCCTCCCATCTCTTAAAGCCTCCATCCCATCTATTAGGTGGGAAAGAGTTCAAGTATGGGACTGACGTCAGCAAACAGCTCCAGTTCTTGGCACTTTTATCCCCCAGGACATCATGCCACACACTCAGGGTGGAGGCTGTATAGGGATTCCCTCCCTGCCTTAAATTTGATCTCCTTCTTTGCCCTAATAGCATGTCATTCAGATTTTTAAATGTGGCGGCTTCCCCTAACTGCAACGTCTTCCACTTGGCCGAATATGTCTGGTCCAACCAGTAGATAGCAGTACGTAACTGGGCTGCACGGTGATGTAATTTGAAATTTGGCAGTGCTAAACCCCCCTCTGTCTTTGGGATTTGGAGCACTTTGTGGGCCCCAAATGAAGCGTGACACTGTTCTGTTTAAGGAATGAAAGAATGCCTCTGGAACTAGGATAGGGAGTGTCTGAACCAGATACAAAAATTGAGGAAGTATTATCATTTGTATCCCCTCCACCCTCTGTACCAGTGGCATAGCGACCGGAGCCCATCTATCCAACTCTAACTTAATTTTCCCCAACACTGAAACAAAGTTGAGGGGAAACAATTGGTCCATCTGATCACTCAGATGGACCCCCAGATATTAAATCTGGGAAGTGTTCCATCTGAAAGGGAATTTCTTTTGCATCCGCTCAGAGGGATCGTAGTTTGAGCTCAAGACCTCCGTTTTATTCATATTAATTTTGTAGCCGGCCAGAAGACTAAATTCTGATAGCCTAGCCCATAGGGGTTCTAGCATGTGTTCGGGGTCTCCAAGATACACCAACAGATCATCGGCATATAGTGCCAGCTTATGTGTCTCCCCCCCGCCAGATCCCATCCCCTCACTAGTTCATCCCGTCTTAAAGCTTGGGCCAAAGGCTCTAGGTACAACACAAAAAGGAAGGGGGAGAGGGGGCACCCCTGTCTCGTACCTCGATGCAAGTCTATTGGGGGAGAAACTCTACCATTAATCTTTATGTATGCCTTCAGTTTAGTATATATGTTATTTATGACTTGGGTGAAAGATTCTGAAAATTCAAAAGCACTCAAGAGACAGACCCAGGAATTTCCATGCCACTCGGTTGAAGGCCTTCTCCACATCTAGACTTAACACCAGGCTGGGGGCCCCCGACCGGGCGGCATGGTGTAAAATTTGTAGCGATCTTTTAATATTATCCTGGGTCTGTCTACCAGGAATAAACCCAGCTTGATCACCGTTGATCAATTCCGGCAAGGCCGCTTCCAGTCATCTCACCAATATTGAAGCATATAACTTATAATCAATATTTAAGACTGAAATGGGACGAAAAGCACTACATTGTGTGGTATCTTTTCCAGGTTTAGGGACACTAGAAATAACTGCGTAGTTCCATGAATCCGGGATTGCCTCCCAGATTGTGCACCTTCATGCCTCCAGCAGGGGTCCTTGATTTCTTGAATAAAAATGTAAAAAACTCAGGTGTGTATCCATCCGGACCAGGGGAATTTTTTTACTTTCAATCTTTTAATCGCAGAGGTTAGTTCTGAAAGGGATAAGGGGGAGTCGAGAGAGTCTCTCATTTCCCTTGTTAAATTTGGTAGAATTTTTTGTTTGACTATCTGAATGTCCAGAGATATAGAACTATCTCCCTCCGCTAATCTCTCCTGTAAAGCCAATAGCTGATTCTGAAGATCTGCCATCTGCTGATTTTGTTGCCTTCTAAAGTGTGCAGCAAACTTGATGCAATCTCCTCTGAATACAGCCTTCACTGTATCCCAGAATATACTACTTGGTACCTGAGGGAACTTGTTATCTTGCTGGATTTGTATTAGCCTCTTTTTGGCCATATCTGTAAACTCTTTTAAGTTTAAAAAATAATTATTAAACTTCCAAAGGGACTGGCCCTTTTTAGCTTTCCAATGCAACCGCAGCAGCAACTGGGAATGATCGGAGAGTACCGAGGGAATGTGCTTACATTCAGCAACCTGATCCTGATGTTCTCCAGAGATCAATATGTAATCTATTCTAGCAAAGGAGCCATGCAGATAGGAGCAGTGTGTATACTCTCGTTTGTTCTTATTGTGCCCTCTCCAGGCATCCACCAAGAAGGCACCCCTCAGGTGCTCTCTAATGAACCTGCTAGCTGGACTCTGATGAAATGCTTTAGCATTAGATGTGTCTTTCTGGTCCCACACTTGGTTTAGATCCCCCTCCTACTATTAATAAGCCTCTTTGTTGCTCAGTAATTTTTTGCAATAGGAAGTGTAACGTTTCCTTAGTGGAGCCTGGTGAGGCATCCAGCAAGGAACTCTTGACGCCATAGCCACGGCCTCAGACTTTCTCACATCCGTAGGAGTCCTGCTAAATCTCAAGAAATCGCAGTTGCAGCCCTCTCAGAAGCTCCTTTTTATAGGAACTCTTCTGGACACCTCCAGTGTGAAAGCTTTTCTTCCGGAGGACAGAATGAGTGATATCCTACAGATGGCCCGATACATCAGAGAGAACAGCTCAGTTCGAGCTATCTCGATGCAACGGTTGCTGGGTCTCATGGCATGCTCAGTGTTCACTGTACCCCCTAGCACATCTCCACATGAGAACCTCTCAGTGGATGCTCGGTACTCAGTGGTCCCCAACCACTCACCCTCAGTCCTTTCTTATCAAGGTGGCAGAACCTCTGAAGAGGTCACTCACCTGGTGGTTGCAAGAAGACAACCTCATAGAAGGGTATCCCTTTGCTCCTCTGGATCATCAGATTTCCATTACCACGGACACGTCCCTGATGGGGTGGGGAGCTCATTGTCAGGATCTCCACACCCAAGGTCCATGGACTCAGGTCGAGTCCCAGCTTCACATAAATGTCCTAGAAATGAGAGCCGTCCTCTATGCAGTCCGGGCTTTGAAGGACATTCTCTGTCACAAGAACATTCTCCTTCAAACAGACAACAAAGCAGTGATGTATTACAGCAACAAGCAGGGCAGTGCACACTCTCGCCCTTTATGCAGGGAGGCGATGAGAGTATGGGAATGGTGCCTAGAGCACAAGGCTCTAATTCAGGCGGTCTACCTGTCAAGAGTGCAGAACGAACTGGCAGACCGTCTCAGAAGAACAGAGACAGATCCTCACAAGTGGTCTCTCGACTCAACCGTAGTTCAGTCACTGTTCGTAGAGTGGGGAACTCCAGACCTGGACCTTTTTGCATCCCCACTCAACACAAAACTGCCTCTCTTCTGCTCCAGAAATCCAGGGCCTGGCATTTTCTGTCAGGATACATTCAGGCTGCAGTGGACAAAATGCTTTCTACACACCTTTCGTCCTCTTCCTCTAATTCAGAGGGTACTTCTCAAATTCGAGTCCCAGGGGGACAAAATGATCCTCATTGCTCCCTTCTGACCTTGACAGATATGGTTTCCGTTACTCAACAGTATGTCAAAAACCCCTCCGGAGGCGCTTTCCCTTCAGACGAACCTTCTGACCCAGGGTCCTGTGGTCCATCCCAATCTGAGGTTGCTTTACCTTCATGCTTGGCTCCTGAAGAAATAGAGGTGAACAGCTTCAATGTCTCTCGGAGAGTTTCAGGTATTCTTTTGGCTACGCGCAAGCCAGCCACGAGAAAAACTTACACAGTCAAATGGAATCGTTTTTCTCTCTGGTGTGCAAAATCCTCTTTGAATCCTTTTTCCTGCCCACCAAATAAAGTTCTAGAGTACTTTTTAGACCTCTCAAATTCAGGTCTACAATACCCTACAGTCAAAGTTCACCTTTGTGCCATTTCAGCTTATCATGAGCCAGTACTTTCCTTGTCACTGGCTCAGTTACCTGTAGTTAAGAGGTTTCTTAAGGGTATTCTGCATACCAGATCTCCTGTTAGATGTCCAGTCGCAGCCTGGGACATTAATCTTGTGCTAGACATGCTCACTCAAAGCCTTTCAAGCCTCTAGCTACCTGTGAGCTGAAATTTCTCACTTGGAAAATGGCCTTCCTGGTGGCTATTACCTCAGCCTGCAGGGTTTCTGAAATACTGTACATGCTTTGGTCACAGACCCTCCGTATACTGTATTTCATAAGGACAATGTAGTTCTTAGGACCCATCCTAAGTTCCTCTCTAAGGTTGTTTCAGGATTCCATCTAAACCAACCTTTGATCCTACTTACTTACTTTGCAAACTTCCAAAATGAAGGAGAGCATACGCTTCATTCTTTAGATGTCAAAAGAGCTCTGCATTTCTATTTGGATAGAACAAAAGAAATTCGCAAAGCTCAACAACTGTTTGTGTCCTTCAGCGAGACCCAGCTGGGTCAACCTGTCACTATCAGATGCATTTTGGCATGACTAGTGGCATGCCTCCGCCACTGCTATTCTATGGCACAGGTTAAGCTAGAAGGCAGAGTGTACGCTCACTCTACTAGAGCAGTTGCGGCATCCCTGGTGGAAATCTGCAACGTGCCCATTGCAGACATTTGCAATGCGGCTACCTGGAGCCAGTGCATACTTTCGTCAAGCACTATGCCCTGGATGTCCATGCCAGGCAAAACCTTCTTTTGGCAGGGCTATCCTTAACAGACTTCTGTCCTAAATTTGTGAGCTCCTGGTTTCTCCTGCTGCCCCTCTCGGGGGATTATTAGCTCAGTACTCTCCCATCAGTGTGAATGAGTAGTGGAGACTTTATGTCCAGGAAGATATGGAAATTACGTACCTACCATAATTCTTGGACGGAGTCTCCACCACTCATTCACACGCCCACCCACCATCCCTCGAGCTCACCTCTCTGTTGTTGGTCTTCACTCCCTCAATGTTTAGGCTGTGAAGACTTCTTTGTTGACCCTTCATATACGGGTCATTCAGACTATCTTATGTCCAGTTTTTGTTAGGCTAATCCTTCTAGGTTAGTTACGCTGTACCTCCTCGGAAAAAAGGTACTGAGGCGGTTGGAGGGTTGACGCCGAGATAGTCATTGCCACATGAGCCAGGGCTCATGGTGCCGCTCCTCCATCTCTGGCGCCAGCCCTCTTGCAAAGAAGTTTGCTCCCACTGGGTTCTAGCGCCTCCGGCATAGATCCCATCAGTGTGAATGAGTGGTGGAGACTCCGTCCAAGAAGATCAAGAATTACAGTAGGTACGTAATTTCCATTTCATCCACACGGACCCACCCTACCACCCCAGCTTCAGCGCACACATTCTTCTTCCAGCGGGCAAGATCTGGTGCCATGGGGCAGAGCCCAGGGATTTACCTCCCAGGTGGGTGGGTGGAGCCAGCTTGAAGAGGAACATTTCCTTCACGAACTGTTTAAACTTTATTAAGGACCTGTTTAAGGTCAGTTATAGAAATACTAGTTTATTTAACACTGGTTGCATAATGGAGGGCATTGGCTGCATTATAGCTCTAATCATTTTCTTATAATTTCTAACACATAATCGGTCTGGCTATACCCCTAGGTGCTGTACCAAAGGAACAAGTAGTCTATATCCTTAGTAATGTATAATGATTGAACACTGTACGTTATACCTGTTCAGCAAAGGTTGTGTTTCTAGGATCGTGGATATGTTGTTCATCCACACTTCTTGGCAGTGTCCCTTTCCCTTTAGATCAGCCAGAGATCCTTCAAGCTGGCTCCTCCCACCCACCTGGGTGGTATAACCCTCGGCTCCACCCCATGACACCAGATCTTCCTTTCTGCTGGAAGATTCAGGTTGCCGCCTTGGTGCTCTCGCCTTTTTTTTCTCGATCATGGAAGACAAGTCTTCCCTCAGATTTCACCGGTGTTCATGCGGCCAGAAAATGTCGCTCACCGACCCGCATGCCACATGCATTTATTGTTTGGGTGTCGGCCATGACACCAAGACGTGTGAGTTTTGCCTCGAGTTCCAGCCTAATGTCCTCGACAACCATCTCGCACGCCTTAAGCTGGGGAGGCCCAAAAAATGGAACCCACCAGTGAAATCCAAGGAGGCCCGGTGGACAGTTTCCATGGCTGCGGGATCCGCCGAGCAATTGGAGCACATGCAAGCCTTTGAGAAGGAAACAGCTCGTGCCATGGAATCTTCCTCTCGGAGCACCTTCATTCTGCTCAATCTGGCCTCCACCTTCTCGGGTTCCTTCCGAGAGTTGTGCCACTCTCTCCCGACTAAGGGTGAGAGTCCTGTGGGCACGCAGTCCTCTCTTTCCCATAAGTGGGAGAAGGACCCAGGACTGTCTTCATCTCAACAGAGACGCTTTTGTGATCGGAGAGAGTTCTTGGTCCCAGAAGCCGGCCATTTCAACCTCAGTTGAAATCACCTCTTCGGCCACTGGCTTCTTGGCCTTGCCATCTGGCCAGTCAACCGAAGTGTCGATCGATGACATTGAGATAATTCTCAACCCAATCGACCCTTTGTCGACAACTCTGGTCGATGACTCCCTCACTCGGACTCCAGTCCTTGCTTTCCCCGATGAGGAGACCCAGCCTGCTGGGAATCCCGCCAAGGAAAGGGTCCCTGACCCCGGGAAGTCACCGGTCCCACTGGTGTCTCCCAAGTCGGCCTGTCCGATCTCGATCGAGGTCTCGTATACCCTCGACTGAAAGACCAAGGAAGGGCCATAAGTGCTCTAAAACGAGGCGATGCCATTGGTTGTCCTCATCCTCCTCGGATGAGGAGAGGCTCCAGCAGAAGTTCTGGCGGCACTACGAGGACCTCATGTGGCAACAGCTGAATTTGTCTGGGCACAAGCCTACACCGGCTTCTACCCCAGCCATTACTTGGCTCTCACCTCCCAGTCCGAAGCCGACTCCTCTAGAGCTGATTAAGTCAGTTCCTCCGTTCGTGGAGCTGGCAAAACCTCCGTTTCGGCCTAAACTGGTCTCTCCACTGATTTTGGTGGAACCGCCGCCCAAGCAGCCTGTGGGAGGGACTCCTTCTAAGGAAGTTATACTGGCCACCGGGCATCCCTGGCATCTTTCGGTCACTGTCACCCCTGACTGCCCCCGGCGGGTCGAGGGCGATGTGGGTGGTTAACCATTGTATCCGGATACCTCGGATTCGGATGAAACTGGCCTCCATTCTCATCCAGGGGGTGATGAATTGGCTGGTGGGATAGAGACGGAGGAAGGTGCTTTGTCCTCTCAGGGCATTCTTTTCCTCATCTCTGAGTCCACAGGGATGCCCCTGGAACCTATCCAGAAAAAGGCGGAGTACCCTCTCATCGACGTCCTCAAGAGAGGGGATACCCCGACGGAAGCCTTCCTATGGCCAAGGCCATTGTTGGCCCAGCCTCAGAACTTTGGCAGCACCCTGCCTCCTGTCCAGCTCCATCTGCCCGTATGGCCCACAAGTATGCAGTGCCCATGGGGTCCCTTGCGGTGTTCACAGAGCACCCTTCAGCCGAGAGCCTTGTGACTGCCTCTGTGTTCAGGTGTACTGGTACTTCTACCGATACCGACAGACCTCCTGAGAAGGAATCCAAACTTTTGGATCACACTGCCCGGAATGTCTTTGCGGCCTCGTCTTTAGGCCTCCGTCAGGCAAGCTCAACCATCATTATGGCACACTTCTCCCATGCCCGTTTGGGGTCCTTGGATGATGTCCTCCCGTAGCTCCCCGTGGATTTGCAGACCAAGGTCAAGCAGGTCCGGGGCCAAGGACGTGCTGTTGCTAAACAACTGCTCCAGATGGCCCTGGACGTCGGGGACTCATGTGCCTGTTCATTGGCAGCCACAGTTGCCTCCCGCCACAGGGCTTGGCTGAGGCTCTCCTCCTTTCCAGTGGATACTCAGCACAAACTAGCTGATGTGCCTTTCCTGGGCACTGATCTCTTCGGCCCAGGTGTGGCTGGTCACCTTCAGTGCATTGAGCACCCCAGTGCCACCTTGGACATCACTTCTGCTAAGGGTTCTTCTGGTCCCAAGAAGCAGCAGAAGAAGAAGAAGAAGAAGCCTTTTTGGCACTTTTCCTCTGTGGCCCAGCAGTCCTCCTTTCAATGGGGTCAGCAGCAGGCTCAAGTTTGGTGCCCCCTGGCCCAAGCCTGAACCCTCCCAGGCCCGTAGGGGAGGCTGGGGTTCAGGCCCTGGACCCTCTGCCTCCAAGCCTGCCCAGTGACAGGATGGGGGCTGCAACCCCTACTCCCGTAATGCCAGCCCTGGGTCCTCCTGTGGAGGGCCAACTCCACCACTTTCTTTCCACCTGGTCTGCTGTTACCATGGACAAGTGGGTCTTAGAAGTGGTCGGCCAGGGACTTCCTCTGGAATTCGAGCAGTACCCTTCAAGCCGAGCCTGCGCCCCATGGGAGTTGAGGGTATCTGTCCACACTCAGTCGGCTCTCCAAGATGACATTGCTCAGCTCCTCCTCAAGGAGGCAGTAGCTCCAGTGGCAGACCCTCCAGCAGACCCAGGCTTCATTTCCAGGTACTTCCTGGTTCCCAAGCGGACGGGGGGGCTGGCACCCCATTCTAGATCTTCACGACCTGAATCAGTATCTGAGGTTACGCACCTTCCGGATGGTCACTCTATCACAGATCATACCATCCTTGGAGCAAAATGTGGATCTTCCTGGACTAAGTCTCCATCACTCATTCACACTAGTGGGATAGCGCCGGAGGCGCTAGGACCAAGCGGGAGCCAAAAATTTTCAGGAGGGCGGCGCGGTAGGACCCACGCCTTGACACCCTTGAGACTGACTACGCGCCTGTATAGGCTATCTCGGCGTCGACCCTCCAACCGCCTCAGTTCCTTTTCTCCCGCTGATGGGAGTGCGCTTGGATGTCGGCGTGTGCTCGTCTGCGCAGTCAAAGTTTTACGTCTATCGACAGCAGCTTTTAGTGTTTAATTTAAAAGTTTTAATTTAACTATTTAGTAGTAATTTTTATTTACGAATAAGAAGATTATGAAGAAATTCTTTCCTGCCATCACGGAGTCATCCTTAGGCGGTAGCGGTGATGGTAGGAAAACTTCGTTTGAAAGTTGTTATGGCAGAGGGGCTGTGCCCGGTCCGCCACCCTTAAGTGGGGGTCTGACTACGGACAGTCCTGTGCTCGGCGGGGAGGACAGTCCACCAAAACCACGAATCTGGCGGTGCGGGGATCCGGCTCCGGCAGCTGACTCTTCTTCTTCGTTTAGGGGAAGAAGAGGTGCGGGTACCCGGCGAGGTTGCCCGTTGGTATGTCTGCACGGTTGTTCATTGGTAAGAGGCGATAGGCCTGAACTGACTTTCGTGGGTTCCCCTTGGCCCCGCTCCCTAACGGCTGCTTTTTCGACTCGACTCCATCTCTGTCCTCGTTGGAGTTCCGTGAGCAGTTCCACCTCTGGGCGTCCTGTGGAGCAGGGGTTTGACTCCTTTTCCTGGTTGTGTTCCTGGTTCTGGGCCTCCGGGCCTCGGAGCCATTGGACCAGAGCCGGGTCAATTGGATCTGAATGAGCGCGGTGCCCTCTGATGCCTTCGCCATCTTGTCAGCCCCTCGTGCCTACCCCCCTCTTCCTTTCCATGCAGGGGCTGGCACGGGCACCACCTTTCTCTTCTTTTCCATGGTGTTTTTCCTGGCATTGTGCCCAACACCTTGGTGGTGCCACAGGTCTGGTGCCGTGCCCCTGGTTTGGCATGGGTGCCATATGCGGCACCGCTGGTGTTTGGGTCGGCACCGGGACTCGGCGCCGTGCTTGGCGCTGTACTGGATGCAGTCAGCGCTGTGGCTCGGTGCTGTGCTCAGCTCCATGGCTCGGTGCCGTGGTCGGCACCATGCTCTGTGCTGCAGTCGGCGCCGTGGCTTGCTCGGTGCCATGCTCAGCTCCGTGTTTCGGCGCCATGCTCTGTGCTGCAGTCGGTGCCGTGCTCGGTGCCGTGGGTCGGCTCTGTGGCTCACGCTGTGCTCGGCACTGTGCTTGGCACCGTGGATGCTTCTTTGTCGGCGCCGCTAGTGGTGCTGTGGGTGTCTCACAGTGCCACTGATGCCCGCGGGCACTCGTGGGTGCTGCGGGTGGCGCTGGGCACCCACGGGTGCAGCGGGCAGTGCCATGCACCCGTGGGTGCCATGGGTGGTGCTGTGCACCCGTGGGTGCCACGGGCGATGCCATGCACCCACAGGTGTCACCACGGGTGATGCCTGGCACCCAGGTTGCTGCGGGTGGCGCCCGGGCACCCGGTGGTGCCTAGCACCCACGGTGCTGCGGGCAATGCCGGCACCGCGGGTGGTGCCTGGCACCGCGGGAGCACCTGGCACCCACGGGTGCCATGGGTGCCATGGGCGCCATTGGCACGCCGGGGTGCCCTTCGTGCGCATTGCTGCCATTGGTACTGAGGATACCTGCGGGTTCTGCCTTGGGTGCCCTCTGGTGTCTCTCAGGTTGGCATGGTTACTGCTTGGTGCCTTCCTGTGCCAGGAGTGATGCTAGTGCAGCAGGGGTGCCAGTTGGTGCTGTCTGACAGAACTAGGGAAAGATCTGTGTTTACAGACCTCTCTTCCACAGGACTTGTGTTGGGATGTTCCATGGAATGAATTCCTCTTCTGCGGATTATTTCCACACATTTTAGTGGGTGGCGGTCTGCATCGGCTCTCCTCATCCAGCGATTTTCCGCTGATGAGACTCTTCTGTTCTGTTTCTGTCAGCGGAATCTCTCATTCCGCTCAGCACTTTCTCAGCCCCCTACGTGGTGCCAAGCTCCTCGACACCCTTCCTGGTGGCGGAGTCTCTAGTGGCTCTAACCGAGACCTCTTTTGGGGTCCTTCTGTGGTAGAAAGGCATCTGGATGAGTCTTTCCTGTCCTTCTGGTCAGTGATACAGCGGATGACTCATTTTATATACTGAACTCTCTATCATCAGAGTCTGTGATGCAAGCTCTTTAGTAGTTCCTCATTTATGGGGTCCACCATAGTGTTCAGGCTGGATCTGTGGACTGTATACCTTCAGTCTAGACTTTTCAGTGGTCAAGACAATTACACTCTTTGAACATTTTAATTTTATGGTCGGGAGCTGCACAGACTGTCCCGCTCCTTTGATAGGGGTATACAGCCCATTTTTGATGCTGCCCTCTGGTGGCTGCTTATCCAGGTAGTTAACATCTGTCTGCTATTATTAGTCCAGTCAGGAGTTCAGTTATGGATCTTCAGGCTCCTCCTGCTCCTCAGAGGATGACATCCTTGTCATTTCTGTATCAGGCAATACTTGCCAAATAGCAGCCAGCAACCTTGTCAGGCTCGGACTAATGTTATTTAAAAAAAAAAAGGGGCAGAATTATCACAGCACAGGGCCTAGTTGGAATTTCCTGATACCACGCTGGATCTGATCAGGTTCCGCCTCAACCCTGAGGCGGTCGCTCTAAACCTCAGTAAAGGCACCTGTTTTCTTCTACCCTAGGGGCAGTCCGATCCAGCGGTGGTATAGCTCACCTCTTTTCTCTAAGAGAATTTCTCTTATTCCAAGATATTTCAAAACCTAGGCATCTAACCAGTCTGTTAGTCCCCTTTTTGTTTTTTAATCAGGCTTTCTTCTCCTGATCAGAGCCTTGCAGCAACAGAAGTGACTCTTCAGCAAGTCGGAACTTAGATTCCTACTTCCATGTTTGCTCCAGCTTAACAGATGACATGCTTCTTTCTTGACCATTGGTCAAGTAGGTTCTTTCTAAGGTAACCCAAATATTCACATACAGTCATACTACCCTGAACCTGTACACTTTACCTCCAGCTCTTGCAGCTCCTGAGGTCTTTACATTAGATTAGTGCATGTCTTTGACACTATTAATTTTGGTCCTAATCAAAATGGAGGCCAGGTTCTTGCTGCTCTCCCAGAATAGTCAGTGCTGCCTGGCAGATTTTAATTTTTGCCCATTGTAGTTGTCGGCAAGTGACGAAATACAACTCAAGCTTTTATCTTGTAGACACTATGTTATAGATGCTCTTACAAGACAGCTCTTTTATTAACAGGACAGTCCTTGGCTGTCCTTTCCAGATGAACCCTATCTCCTACCACCCTACTCAGGGTTGTTGATTTTAGCTTGGTACTCTCACTAGTGTGAATGAGTGATGGAGACTTAGTCCAGGGCGATATGGAAGTGCATGTACTTACCGTAATTGTTGATCTTCTTGGACAGTCTCCATCACTCATTCCACACCTCACCCACCATCCCTGGGTTCACTCTGTTTTTCTTTCCTGGTCTTCATGGCCTATGGTTCGGACTGTGAAGACATTGTTCTTTGACCTTTCTTACTAAGGCCATCTGGGCCCTCTCAGGCCCAGACACTCAGAATGAGTTATTCTCATTAGTTACGCTGCACCTCCTTGGTCGAAAAGGTACTGAGGCGGTTGGAGGGTTGACGCCGAGATAGCCTATACAGGCACGAGTCAGTCTCGCAGTGCCACGCGTGCGTGGTCCTACCTCGGCGCCGGCCCTGCTGAAAATTTTTGGCTCCCGCTTGATCCTAGCGCCTCCGGCGCTATCCCACTAGTGTGAATGAGTGATGGAGACTGTCCAAGAAGATCAACAATTACGGTAAGTATGTAATTTCCATTTCTGCTCACTGGATCTCCAGCACACGTTCTTTCACGTCCCAATCCGTCCATCCCACCAGCGGTTCCTCCGCTTCAGAGCTGAGGGAACCCAATACGAGTTCTGAACCATGCCATTCGGCCTGTTATCGGCCCCACAGGTCTTCACCAAATGCATTGCAGTGGTGGCAGCCCACCTCGGGCATCGGCGGGGTAAGAATTTACCCCTACCTCGACGATTGGCTCTTAGTAGGTTCCACCCAGCAGCAGGTGGAGAGGTCCAGGGATCTGGTCCTCCAGACCTGCTCCCAACTCGGCCTCCTGATCAACGAGGCCAAACTGGAGCTCGTGCCTTCTCAGGTGATGTGCTTCATCAGGGCAGAGCTCGACTCTCGTCAAGCCAGAGCTCGGCTCCCGGCGGACAGGGCAGAGGCTCTCTCCACCTTTGCCTAATCAATTCTGGTTGGGCAATTACACCCTTCCCGGAACTTTCTGTACCTTCTGGGTTACATGGCAGCATGCACCTCCGTGGTCCGTTGGGCCCCGTGACACATGCACCCCCTCCAGTGGGAGCTGGCTGTCCAGTGGACTCAGCGCCATGGTCATTTCGACCAGTTGATCACTGTGACCCAAAAGATGTGGGACGCTGTCTTATGGTGGACCGCCCCAGACGGGTTGCAAGAAGGGATCTCATTTGTCCACCCGAGCCGACAGCCATCCTTGCGACCGATGTCTCTCTCATGAGCTGGGGAGCCCACATGGGGGACAACAGCGCTCATGGGTTCTGGACCCCCGAGGAGTCCCATTATCACATCAACCTGTTGGAGCTCAGAGCAGTCAGACTGGCACTGTCAGCTTTCACTCCTCAGCTCCGGGGTCAAGTGGTTCAATAATCCAGACAGACAGTACTACAACCATGTACTACCTCAATAAACAGGGTGGCACGTGTTCCCATCTGCTGTGCAGGGAAGCACTCCGCATCTGGACACTCGTGAGCCATCTGGAGGCCATCCTCCTAGCCATCCATATGGCAGGAGCTTCAAACCAACTGGCGGATGCGCTCAGCTGCATAGGCGAGACATCCCACAAGTGGTCTCTCCATCCAGCGGTAGCTTAACGATCTGTTCTCCCACTGGGGCAAACCATTGGTGGACCTGTCTGCCTCCCGGGAGAACACCAAGCTGAGGCTGTTTCTTGCCCACCCCCCTCAGCAGGGCTCACTGCAGAGGGATGCCTTCTCGAGGTCATGGACCCCAGGCCTCTTCTGCGCCTTCCTTCCATTTCCTTTGATCCTCAGGGTGCTCCTCAAGGTGAGGAGGGACAAGGTGCAGGTGATCCTGGTAGCCCCAGACTGGCCATGCCAGGTCTGGTACCCAGATCTCCACAGTCTCAGCAATAGGCCCCCGGAGCGGCTTCTAGCATGCCCGGACCTGATCTCACTCAGTCAGGGGAAGGTATTCCATCCGGACCTTCAGTCCCTGCACCTGACAGCCTGTTACCTGAGCGGCTAGAGTTTCAGGCTTTGGGTCTCTCCAAGGATGTCCTCACAGTAGTGGAAGCATCCAGGAAGGAGTTGACCAGGAAGTGTTATGCCTTCAAATGGAAAAGGTTTTCCATTTGGTGTCGGGGCAAGCGCCTGGACCCTCTGTCCTGTCCAGTGGCTAACATTCTTGACTACCTTTGGTCTCTGTCCAAAGGGGGTCATCGGTCTTCGACCCTTAGGGTGCACCTGGCAGCCATTTCTGCTTACCAGGAGCAGGCTGGTCAGCGGACATTGGTGCAGGAGACAGTTGTGGGGTGCTTTTTCAAAGGCCTGGATCACATATCCCCTCCAGTGCGTGAACCTCCACCTGCATAGGATCTACTGCTGGTCCTGGCAAAGCTCATGGGCAAGCCATTCGAACCAGTGCAGAAGTGTGAGTTGTTACACTTGTCGTGGAAGACGGCCTTCCTGGTGGCTATCACATCTGCCAGAATGACAGGGGAGCTCCAGGCGCTCTCAGTGGACTCCCCTTATCTGGTCTTCCACAGGGACAAGGTTGTCCTGCACCCCCACCCGAAATTCCTTCCGAAGGTGGTGTCAGAGTTCCACCTTAACCAGGTGTTGACTCTGCCAGTATACTAATCCTGTTACACCTTGGAGGCCGAGTACAAGCTCCATACTTTGGATCCGAGACAAGCTCTCTCCTAATATAAGGAGAGGACGGCAGAAATTTGGGGAGAAGTTCACCAGCTGTTTGTCACCTACGCTGAAGCCGCTTCTGGCAGACCTGCAGCAGAACGGATGATTGCAAGATGGATTGCATCATGCATTAGTCTGTGCTATTAGTTGGCAGGCAAGGAACCTCCCACAGGGATAAGAGCTGATTCTACGCACCATACCACTGCATCAGTGGCTGCTGCCAGGGACATCCCAATACAGGAAATCTGTCGGGCTGCTACCTAGAATACAGCAAACACCTTGATTACCCATTACCACATCGACCTTGAGTCACGCTGGGATGCTGGTTTTGAGGCCTTAGTTCTCCAATCTCTGTTTCCCAAGTAGGGGGTGTGCGCCTTGCCTCCTTCCTCCTGGAGAACTGCTAGGAGTCTGCCAAGAAGTGTGGATGAACAACATATCCTCGATCCTAGAAAGACATGTTACTGGCCTGTAATAGTAGATCTTCTACGGAATGGTCTCTGCAGTAGGTCATTACTTCTGGGAGGTTCCAGCAGGTGGCGCTATCACATGGCAGCTTCTTCTAGCAGTCTTTTCAGCAGGGACCACCCACACACAACATCACTTCCTGGCTCTGCCTATAAGAGTGGGTGGTCCCTGGTACTCTCTGTTCATTTTCCTGCCGGCTTCAGCTCACACAACAGCTAGTTCAATCTTCTGTGTAAGTAGTCATCAATGGGAATTGAGTCTTTATAGCCTGAGGTAGCCTGGGCTTCATACACAGCACCAACTCCTGTGCTTTATGCCAGAAACAAAACTCCGTAGCCAAAAGGAAGGTTACAACTTTGAAAAACTATTTTAATGGAAGACAAAATACTATGTTACAGACTCAGGGGGCTCGCACCAAGGGCTCCATATCCACTGAGTCGTCTTCCAAAACTCTCTATCTTCATCGTCGATGGGGCATTTTGAACCTAGCAAATACAACAGCCTCCTCATGCATGGGAGTGCTTTCCCTGTCGACGGAGCATCATACTTACTTCTCATCGTTGACAGGGCACATCAACTCAGCCTCCTCATATATGGGAGTGCTTTCCCCATTGACGGAGCATCAATCCTCATAAAAATCAGCCTCCCCATACATGGGAGTGCTTCTCCCATTGACAGAACATCAATCCTCAGAAATAATCAGCCTCCTCATACATGGGAGTGCTTCAAACAACATGAAGTCTTGCTGTATTCTGACCATTGCAGTTAGCCCCAGCACTTGAACTGCCCCAGAGAGCAGAGGGTTAAATTTTATGCAGAGCATAGAACGTTGAGCTCGAGCTCAGTTCAAACCTCTGTCTGCTGCATTTTGAAGCGTAACCATCAGATTCTTTATTCTGCCTGACTGAACAGTCGCTCCGGAGACATCTCCTTTGCTCGCAGTTCAATGGTCGGTTAAAGTCATCGGTTTTACCAATTATTTCGTCTGATTTCGGTTCAGATCTCCGTCTGTGGTACAGTAAATACTAGGTAGTGAACTAGCAGTATAAAAAAACTTGAGGAAATTGTAAAGTGATATTTTGACTGGTTCGGCTGAACCGGTCATCTAGTGTATTTTGTTTCCTGTCTTTAGTGTGTGGTTACCGGTCTTTTCAGTTTAAAAAAAACTTCTTTTTCCAACACCCATGACACGGTTAGAAACCAATAAGAGAGTCTTGCCTAGCTGTTGCTGTAAAAAGGGCAAGTTTGTTGGTTAGGATGGCTACGTCTGAGAAACCCAAAAGAAAAACCAGGCCCACTGGGTTTCAACACTGCAGTGTGTGTGGGGAAGTCTTTGCTAAGGCTGATCCCCACACCACCTGTGTTTATTGTCTGGGGTTTGACCACCTCGATTCAGACTGCCAAATTTGCAAGAACTTTCCTAAGTCTACCCTGGAAAAAAGGTTGGGCAGGCTTAGGGATAAGGAGGCCAAGAAGTCCGCTGACCCAGACAACCAGCCTGGTTCGGTTCCGACAGAACCAGAAGGAGTGCCCTCTGACCAGGGTGATACTTCTTTGGGCAAGAGGAGAACCGATTCTGAGGGATCGGTTCCGTCGAAAAGAAAACGAAAAGACAAATCGGCCGGTTTGGATCCGGAGACCCATGTTCCGACCGCTGACGAGATTGCACGAGCGATTAGGATTGTGGAATTGTTTCGTCTGGTTCTATCTGATCTGGCGCCTTCTGGCAGGCATTCGGTTCGGTTGGTTCCTCCAGTTCAGGATTATGCTCCTGAAGATTTTTATGAACCAGATTTGGAGGGGGACAAGGATTACGAAGGTGATGATGATGATGATGATGATGGTATGGAAGGTCTGGATGAGCCCATCGAACCGGACGTCTCCCCAGACAGGCCTTCTGGTGTTTCCCCTACTATTTTTTCTGAGTCCCCTTCCATTTACATGTTTTACAGAAAAGTGGCAGAAACTCTCCAGCTCCCTGTGGAAGAAGCTGTGGAGGAACAGGAGGAGCCTGATTATGTGGAGATGATGGACATCCCGGAGTCCAGGAGGCTGTCTATTCCCCTCGATAAGTCCTTTGGGCAACAGACACAAAAACTGTTAAAAGACTCCAAATTCTGTACCTCCTGTTGACAAAAGGATGGACAAGAGGAACACTTTATCAGGCTCAGGTACGGAGTATTTGTACTAACAATGCAGCCATGTTGGGGTTGTGCAGGCTGCAGCCTGTAATAAGGCTAACATACCCTTGGCTTCATACCCCCCCAGATAAAGACTCCAGGAAGCTGGATGCCATGGCAAAGAAACAGTACATGGCATCCTCCTTGGGACTCAGGCAGGCAAATTACATGGCTTATATAGCCAGGTACCAGAAGTCCAGGTGGGACACCGTACTGGTGCTGGCTAAGCAGGCTTCCCCCCCAGCTAGCCAAGGAGCTGGAGAAGGTGGCTACTGATGGGATTGAGGCATCAAAGGTACAATTTCATGCTGCTGTGGACTCCAATGATGTGTCATCACGAGTCATGGCTACATCTGTGGCTCTTCGGAGGATGGCTTGGCTCAGATGTACTAGCCTTTTCGCAGGACACCCAGGCTAAGGCCATGGATTTCCCTGTGGTGGGTAATTCTCTGTTTGGGGAGCAGACAGAGAATTACATGAAAAAAATGGATGAATATAGGACCACCTGTAGGAGTGCATAGGCCAAGGAAAGGCAGGCAACTCCTCAAAGGCAGCAGGCTAGGGGCAGAGACAGGCCTTTTCACAGGCCTTGCTACCAAGCACAGGCCTCCTCTCCCTTTTCTCAGAGGGGTTCTTCAGAGGGAGAGGCAGAAGGGGGATGAGCAGGGCTGCATCCACCCCTCAGCCTAAGGCTCCTACCAAGCAGATACCCTGATGTGTCGGCCCGGGTCAACTCCCTCATCCCTGTAGGAGGCAGGTTGACTTACTACTTCCAGGACTGGAAGTCTGTTACCTCAGACAAGTGGGTCCCGGAGGTAGTAAGCCAGGGGCTGGTTCTCGGCTTCAAAAAATTCCCAAAGCTGAGAGCCAGATCCTTTCCACCTGCAAGCATCTCCGAAACCATTGCTTTAGAGGCAGAGGTTTAATTTCTGCTGGCCTTAAGGGCTATAGAGAGGGTTCCTACAATGCATAGGGGCAAAGGTCTGTACTCCAGGTACTTCCTTACCCCGGAAAAGACAGGGGAGTGGTGACCCATCATAGACTTAAGATACCTGAACAAACATCTTTTAAAACCAAAATTCAAAATGGTGACTCTGGGAACAATCCTTCCCTCTCTAATGTCAGGGAACTGGCTAGCCTCCCTGGACCTAAAAGACGCCTACTTCCACATTCCCATCAGGTGCTCCCACAGAAAGTACCTCAGGTTCAAATTGCCTTCAGGCCATTACCAGTTCAAAGCAATGCCCTTTGGCCTAACATCAGCCCCAAGGGTGTTTACAAAATGCCTAGCAGTAGTAGTGGCCTTTCTAAGAAGGAAGAATATTTCCATATTCCCATACCTGGATGACTGGCTCATTGTGGGTCAGTCTCCAGACCAAGTCAAGTCAGATCTGCAAGTGACCCAGCAGGTGCTCTCTTCCCTAGGATTTCTTCTCAATCTTCCCAAGTCAGTTCTCGAGCCTATACAGCATCTCACTTTTATAGGGGTAGAGTTGGATACTGTCAAAGCAAGAGCTTGTCTTCCCCTGGAAAGAGTAAGGGCTATTATGGAGCTGGCTTCCTCCTTCCGCCTTCTGGTTTCTCGACCAGCAAGGTACTTCCTTCAGCTTCTGGGCCACAGGACAGCCTCCAGTGCTTTCATCCAAGGGGCCAGATTTCAGATGAGGGACATTCAGTTTCATCTGAGGGCTTTTTGGTCTCAGAAAAAAGATCCTCTAACCAAACTAATTCCAGTGACTCAAAGTCTGATCCAGGCTCTCCAGTGGTGGCAGGATCAGGACAATCTCAGGCAAGGAGTCCCATTCATCACTCAGTCTCATTCTATGGTTCTTACCACAGATGCTTCTCTTCTGGGGTGGGGAGCCCACCTGGGGACTCTCACAGCCCAAGGAGTATGGTCCTCTCAGGAGTCTCTTCTCCACATCAACCTCCTGGAGCTCAGGGCAGTTTTTCTGGCCCTGCAAGCCTTCTGTCAGTCAGTACAGAACAAGGTGGTTCAGGTCAGGATAGACAACACCATCATCATATGGTATATCAACAAGCAGGGAGGCACTTGGTCTACGGCCTTGTGCACGGAAGCCATGAGATTATGGTCCCTGGCTTATTCTCTACAGACCTCTCTAGTAGCAGTCCACCTTCCAGGGAATGACAATGTGTTAGCAGATGCATTGAGCAGGATCTCCCAGGGCCATCACGAATGGTCCCTGGACCCCCTAGTGTTAAAGGTTATTTTTTTCAAAGTGGGGCACTCCAGAGATAGATCTCTTTGCAGCCCCAGACAATCACCAACTTCCTCTATTTTGTTGCAGACCCCCAGTCTTGGGCTCAGTACTTTTGGATGCTCTGATTCTGAATTGGGAAGGAAAATTTCTATATGCCTTCCCTCCTTTTCCCCTACTGTTCAAGGTCCTGGTCAAAATAAGGTCACAATCTTACAAAGTGATCCTGATTGCTCCAGACTGGGCCAGGCAGCCTTGGTATCCTCTGTTGCTGTCCCTAGCAGTCCGTCTTTCCCTGTCTCTTCCCAGGAATTACAACCCGTTAACCTCCTCTCAAGGGAGGATTTGGTATCCCAATCTTCGGTCTCTCAACCTCAAAGCATGGTTCTTGAAGAGTTAGAGTATACAAATTTGCATCTGTCTCAAGGGGTTCTGGATATTCTCAAAGCCTCTCGAAAACCTGCCACCGGAAAAACTTGTAACTCCAAATGGAAAAGATTTAGTATTTGGTGTTCCAAGAAGCATATTTCCCCAGATACTGCTGAATTGCCTACAGGTCTGGATTACATGGTTCACCTCAATGGCCTAGGCCTCAGACCAGCTACTCTCAAGGTACACTTGTCAGCTGTTTCTGCTTTTTTGTCAGTGGGAAAGCTTTCCTCACTGGCATCTCATCCTATTTTCTGTAAATTTTTCCAGGTATTGCTTAATACCAATCCCCCTTAGGGATCCTACTCTGGCTTGGGACCTTAATGTCTGCATTTATTTATTGAAATTTCGGAATTACAATCCTTTGAGTCGAAGACTACTTTGCAAAGGCTCCACGTCAGTACATAACAGAACATTACATCAAGATATATTGTACATAGTTTTCAAAACAGAATATTACATTTTGACAAATTGTACATACAATCACAGTACATGGTATTTACATTGATTGGTTACCATCTCAAGGGTTGTTAGAGGACCCTGGGTCATCGAGGTGTGGTGGGACAGGTTACCGATTCAGAGGGACTTTACCAAGCCCTATGTTGAGGTATGAATCCCGCAAGGTTATAGGCCTTGTTGTGCAGTTATGGAATAAGTGAGTTTTTTTTATCACATTCAGCCTAGGGAGGACTGTTAGTAACAGCCACAGGTTTCCGAGTCAAGAAGAAGTCTCTTGATTCAAGTTTTGAATTGGCCAAGACTAGGGGCCAGTGAGATGGAGGATGGTAGGTTGTTAAGCCAGAGGGGAGCACAATAACCAATGGACCTTTGCCCTAGTGAGGTCCTACAGTGGGGGACTATGAGGGAGGTGCTTTCCTGGCGCCTAGGCGTACTTCTGTGGGGGGCTGGTTGGATGAGGGGGTGTAGACCATTAGGTGTAAGCTTCATAAGTATGTTTTTGGGTTGGAGGCAAGTGTGGTATTTTAGTCTCCCTTCGAAGGTCAGCCAGTTTGCTAGCTTATAGAGCACACATGTATGGGTTAGTCTTTCACTGCTTGTGACCAGTCGGCAGGCTTTGTTGAGGGCTAGATTAATGCAGTTAAGGGCTGTTTGGTCAGCGGCACCATAAATTATTATCCCATAATCGACCAACGAAAGGACTGAGCAGTTAACAGCCAGCTGTAGGGCCTGGGGGTAAGACAGTGTTTATGTCTGTATAGAATCCCTAGTCGGGTGTTAACAGAGGAGGAGAGGTGTTTAATGTGGATGTGGTAGGTGAGGTATGTGTCCAGTGTGATACCTAGATATTTGAAATCTGGGACCTGTTCAATGCGGATGCCCTGTGAGTTTGAGATAGATAGCAGGGAATTACTGAGGGGGTTTTGGCGGTGAGCAGATATCATAGATTTCGTCTTGTTGTAGTTTAGTATTAGTCGATGGTCGGTGAACCAGTATTCTAGTTCTCTAAAACAGCCTTGAAAGGCATTTTGGAGAGAGTTTGGATTGGTGCATTTCCAGTATAATACGGCATCGTCTGCATAGAGCAATAGCTTTCCACTGCAGGCCTGAGGGAGGGAGTTTAGAAAGAGTGAACGGTAGTGGGCCAAGTATCGACCCTTGAGGGACACCCGCTAGAACCGGTTGCTTGAAGGAGAGGGTGTTGCTAATTCTGACTTGTTGTGTCCTGTCTGTGAGATAGTTTTTGAACCAGGAGATAGCTTCAGGGGCAAAATGGAGGGAGGCGAGAGAGTGGAGAAGTAGTTCATGATTGACGATGTCAAATGCTTTGGTCAGATCAACATAGATTGCCCCTGCTATTGACCCCTTTTCTAGTGCTTCATGAATGTATGATGTAAATTCAAGTAGGGCTGTGGTAGTGATGTGTCCCGTTCTGAAACCATGTTGTTCATGGCAAAGCAGGTTGTGTTTGTCCAGATATTCGGTGAGCTGATCTGACACAATTTGTTTGAGAGCTTTTGAGAGGGGGGGAAGGTTAGTAATGGGTCTGTAGTTACCGGGGTAGCTGGATCCCCATTCTTTAGGATTGTTGTGATAATTCCTCTTTTCCAGAGAGCAGGGATTTGACCTAGGCACAGTGAGCAGTTGAGTAGTTTGGTGAGGTGAGGCAGGGTCTCATCAAGGGTTAACCAAAGAATTTTGAGGTCTAGGGAGTCACTGCTGTAACATGAGTTGTGCAAGGCTTTGGAGAGGTAACTTTTAGCCTCTTTGCAGGAGATGATTCGCAGCCGGAAGGGAGGGCGTGTAGAAGTAGGAGGGGTGACAGAGGGGCGGTTGGTGATGGGGTCAAAGAAGTTTTGTGGGAGGATGTGACTAAGGTCAGAGAAGGAGATGTTTAGGGCATTGGATATGGAGGTAGGGTCATGAGAGAGGGTTCCCTTGACTTGTAGTTGTGTTGGGTCAGGGGTGATTGCTTTTCCACAGAGTTCCTTGACATTGTTCCAGAAATTTTTCCCAGAGTCCCATGTGGAGGTGAAGGTTTGCTTATAGTAAGTTGCCTTAGCTAGCTGAATAGCCCCAGTGCATTCATTTCTAACCTCTCTGTAAAGCTGCCTATCTTGGGGAAGCTGGGAGTTCAGGGCTGTATGCCAAAGGTTATCTCTGTGGTGCATCAGTTCAAGGAGGGTCTGTGTGATCCACGGGGTATCCCTGGTTTTTATGACCTGTTTTGTGAAGGGGCAAATATGTCGCAGGCAGTGTTGAAGGTGGTAATGATTGCGGTGAGCGCATCATCCACAGTCTGTGCAGTGTGGACTGGTGACCAGTCACAGGTGGAGAGATACATTTTGAGGCGAGAGAGGGCACCTTTTTTGAGGCGCCTTTGGATGGAAATTTTAGAATGGTTGGAAGTGTTTTTATTTGTCCACCAGCAGGAGATGGGAGAGTGGTCACTTAGCACATCGGAAAGCACTTTAACTTTGGAGAGGTGGTTCGGGAGGTTTGTAAAGATAGAACAGACCCGGGTCGGAGGAGGTCGGTAGGGGGAGGGAGGATGGAGCATCCCCACGGATGCTCTCCTCCCTCGGGGTGGGATGCCAGGGGTACTGTCTAGTGCCCGACATCCTACGGGAGCCAGTGGATGCACCGACTCTTGAGAGGCACAGCGGCTTTGTATCTTGGAGCTGGGGAGGTGGGACGTCATTAGGCGCTTGAGAGCGAGCGTTCGTCTGCACGTTGACTCTCTGCGCAGGCATCTCAGGGGGTTGGGTTACAGGGGAAGAGTTCAAGCTTGGAGGAAAATGCCTCTGGCCCCCTAGATGAAGTTCTCCGGAGCCGTTCTCGGCATCAGGCAGACCAAAGGGCAGCTCCCACTGTGCATGCTTGCTGCAGAGGACAAGAGGGGAGGTAGTATGGGAGATGCCTCTCCTCGCTCTGCCTGGGGGGTAATCCGGGCTGCCAAGTTGGGTCCTGATTGCGGCAAGGCACTCTAGGGGCAGACTCAGATGGCCGAGATTGATGTGGAGGATGTCACTCCTTGAGCACGGAAGGAGTGGGGGTCATGGGGATGCAAGGCATGGATAAATAATAAGTAAAAAAAAAAAAAGATAAGGTCAATAAGTGTGGAGGACTCTAATCTAGGGTCATGTCTAGTGGGTGACTGGACTACCTGGGCAAGGTCATAGGCTTGGACAGTGTCTTTGAAGGTAGCTGATGCAGGGGATAGCCAATTCACATTAAAGTCGCCCATAATAATCAGTTCGCTCTTAGGGGGAGATATGTGATGCTGGACAGGATAGAATCAAAGGCGTGTTTCTGATTCGAAGGGGGGATGTAGACTGCCATAATGTTTAGCAGTTTACCAGGAGTGCCAAAGGTAACTTTGATAGTTATGGCTTGGGCGCCATGCTCAGGAGTGCGAAGGGGGAACTAAGAGGGGTTGCAGACACGTTCTGGCATAGATGGCACAACCCCCTTCCCTCTTGCCTGTCCTGTCAGCTCTGAAGATGGAGTAGTTACTGAGGGAGGCAGAGGCATCTGGGATATTTTTAGAGAGCCAGGTTTCAGATAAGGCCAAGATATCAGGGGAGTGTTGGGCGATCCATCCCTGGAGCGGTGTTAGCTTTTTAGGTAGACTACAGATGTTAAGGGAAGCCAGTAGTAGGCCAACATGCCTGCACTCCTTGGGGACACTAGTCAAGGGGAGGACCTGGATTGGGATGTACATTCCCTGAGATAAGAAGGAGGAGGAGGAGGAGAGCTTGCCGGAGAGCAGCATTCCATATCAATTTTGATACAGTGCAACGGAAACGTGGATAAGTGGGTATTTTGGTGAACCTGGTTGGTATGGGGATGGTATGGACCAGTTGGGCTAACAGGGCTGAGGATAAGGAAGGAATAGAAAGAGCTACATGGTGGGTATTTGTATGTGGGGGGGGGGTTCGTGCCAACCAGGTACCATTTGCGGTACAGCTAAGGCTAGGGGTACAGCTGGTGCTGTGTAGAACTACGGAGAAAGGACTTATGTGATATGGCAGAGGTGTATTTCTGAGGTGGTGAACAGTGGAGCAGATGTGGGGGTCCCAAGAGGGGCTTTGCACGGGGTGGGCGGGAGTGAGAAACAAACATCAGTATTAAGATTGTTTGGGTTGGGAACCAAATGATGCTGTTTATGCTGTAAATGTAAAACGTTTATAAATGTAATGGAAATGAGAGGGTGCCCTCTAGTGGTGTTCAAGTATGGGCTGCAGATGGCAAAGTGGGCTGACTGGTTTCAGACAAACATGTGATCATCACTATAAAGCCCGATATAGACCAAGGCTGGTGGTGGGGAGCCGGTGCAGAGCGCCGGCGGGGACTAACTTCAGAGCTATGCAAGCGACAGCAGCACTGAAAGTGGCAGGCTCCTCAGTGTTTGAAAATCCCAGGCGTGCCTGAGTTCAACTTTGGTGGGGGAGGGTTGCTGAAATTGAGACCCTCGCAACCTCAGGCAACAGCTAATTTCTACTTCGGTGAGGGAGGGCTACTGTTGAGACCCTCGCCACCTCTGGCCCAGCTGAGTTAGACTTCGGTGGGGGAGGGCTGCTGAAATTGAGACCCTCATGACCTCGGGCAACAGCTGATTTCTACTTCGGTGAGGGAGGGCTACTGTTGTGACCCTCGCAACCTCTGGCCCAGCTGAGTTCGACTTCGGTGGGGGAAGGCTGCTGAAATTGAGACCCTCGCGACCTCAGGCAACAGCTGATTTCTACTTCGGGTGAGGGACTGCTACTTTGAGACCTCACACCGCGGCTCCAGCTGAGTTTGTTCTCGGTGGGGAGGTTGCTGAAATTCAGACCCTCGCGAGCTCGGGCAACAGCTGATTTCTACTTCAGTGAGGAAGGGCTACTGTTGAGACCCTCGCGACCTCTGGCTGAGCATTGCTCAGCTTATGCAACCACCCTTTGAGCCTTTGTCTTCAGCAGCGCTTAAGTACTTGACTTGGAAAACTGTGTTCCTGGTAGCTATTACCTCTGCCAGACATATCAGTGAATTACAGGCTCTGTCAGTGGAGCCTGAATTTATCTTTTTCCATAGAGATAAGGTGGTCCTTAGAACCAATAGGAGGTTCTTACCTAAAGTGGTTTCAGACTTTTATTTGAACCAGTCCTTGTCTCTCCCTGTGTTCTTCACTGATCATTCTACTTCAGGAGAGAGAAGATTACACAGTTTGGATGTTAAATGAGCCCTTAGCTACTACATTGAGCATACTAAGGCACACAGGTTTGACTCCCTCCAGTTGCTTCTCACCTATGGAGAGGTGGGAAAGGGCAAACCTGCAACTAAGAGAACTATTGCCAGGTGGATTGTCTCTTGTATACAATTCTGCTATGAAACGCAGTGCAAAATACCACCCTCAGGCCTGAGGGCTCATTCGACTAGAGGTACTGCTGCCAGGGATATTCCTTTACTAGAGATATGCAAAGCAGCCACCTGGAAAACAGTCCATACGTTCACCAAGCATTACTCCCTGGATATCACTACCTGGTTTTTGGGTTTTTGGATTTCTTGACTTGAGTCTTTTGGGGATCCAAAATACTTGGTTGCCATTTTAGCCAGTAAAAATTTTACAATTTCCACATAGTAGTTAGTTAGTATGAGCTCGTAAGAATCTGATGGTTACGCTTCAAAGTGCAGCAGACAGAGGTTTGAACCAAGCTCGAGCTCAACGTTCTATGCTCTGCATAGAATTTAACCCTCTACTCTCCAGGACAGTACAAGTGCTGGGGCTAACTGCAATGGTCAGAATACAGCAAGACTCCATTAGAAGAAACATAATTACTAAGGTGAGTAATGTTTTCTTTTCCGTCGACAGAGCATCATAATAATACTCAGTCTTCATTGTCGATGGGGCATATAAAACCAGCCTTCTCATACATGGGAGTGCTTTCCCCGTCGACAGAACATCAATCCTCATAGTTGACGGAGCACGTACTACCAGCCTTCTTATACATGGGAGTGCTTTCCCTGTCGATGGAGCATTATACTAATACTCTGTCTTCACCATTGACGGGGCACATGAATATCACTTTCTCATTGACCGGAACCCATGAATTCCACCATGGGACTGCCTTCCACGTCAACGGAACCTGCATTTATAACCCTCCCATCAACGGGAATGCCTCTATCATTGACAGAGCACCTATTTTATGCTCCCCCATCGACGGGACACATTCCACCATCAACGGAGCAGGTTTTTCTTCATGAAATCATACATTTAAAGGCTATTTCTCCATCAAAAGAGATTATTATTTCGACGTCAGCCCCTAGGGGTCCTAACCTTGATGAAGAAGACATCTCATTTCCTCCTACATATACCCATGAGGACACCTCACCACATATTATGGGGTCACACCTCATGAGAAAAAGGGGCAAACCAACAAATTTTACCCCTGTGGATATACCACATTCATTATATGACAAACAAAAAAACTCTTCACCAAAGGATTGCAGGATTATACTACTAGGAGGCATACATTCGTCCTCCGTAATACCCACTACCATCAGGCACAACAATCATGATGGGCTCACAACCTAAAAATTATTCCTGCCACCTTACAGGTACTTAATATACTGAGCATATTATTTTTATAATGCTTGGGGTTTGATCATACACCTGATCCACCTAAACCCCACTCATCTCACACTATATCTCTGCCTCCTACAAAGAGGACACAAACAGAGCTGGAACTGTCTCCTTCCTTATCACCTCCGACACCTATGGAGGAATACTATTCTGTGAACGGAGAACCTCTCAGAGGAGACGTATTATGATGGGGCTCCTAACATGGACTTTCAGGGCACACCTCTATTTTATAACGTCATCTCCTGACTGACCTAAAGGCTCAACCCTACGGGGCTACCTCACCCCTGATGATTTCTCATTTTACAAATACAAAAATAAGAGGGTTAACAACCCCAAACAAAAACTCTAGAAGCCTTAATTACAGGGAGAATATTTGTCCAACTATTCTGAATACTCGAATACTGAATTATATGGGCCATATGCTAAATATCAGCATAATTCAGGTATTCTTTATCACCTCCTTCACCTGAAAAGGAACAACTGTTGCCTAAAACTAATACCTTCATCAACGTCCTTTAAAGACCGGGATATGATATATACTTTGCCACAAGCATTTCTATATGACATCAGACCTGGTTCACAATTCCCAGCCTTATACATGTTATGCAACATAAGGTGGCTAACGCCCCGTTTTCAGGCGATAATCTGTTTGGTCCAGCAACACAAACCATTCTGGATGACTTACAAGCCTCAGGCAGACAATTACGTACAGTACAAAAACTGTTACTGCAAATGAAGTAACCAATACAAATGAATTTAAAATGAGAAATAACTATCATAACCAAACAAGTGTTTTTCCAGAAACAAAGGATAAATAACAAAAGCACATTCACTACCTCTGGGCCTACCCGGCTTTTCATTCTGACGATAACAGTGCCCACACCTCTGTGATTTCAAATATCTGAACCCCTGCCCTCTCCATATGGCCCCAATGAAACTGTGGGGTTATTCTGCCTTTATACTCAGAGACACAAACAAAGAGGCTTTACAAAAAAAAAAGAGAAACAAGGAGGTGTATGTCCCTCACAATGGACAATTTAAAATGGAGACCAAGTACAGGTCGCTCTGACCATCACATCTGGATCCCTCCTGCATCATATAGTTCCCCTCCGTGGTGGACACTGACTCCAACTTCAACCAGGGACTATTACAACATTAAATGCAAATAACAGATGCAACTTTTAAAATGGGGAACACCAAAGCCCAAATCAGACACATGGCATGTGGATTAACCCCACTGCACAATCTCATATTAATCTCTTGCCTTGGATGTTGCCGTGCGGCTTATGCCTACCCACCATCCAGAGCCCCTACTCAGATATCTGTTTACCCAACAGAACAAATAAAGGGATCACCATCCTAGTTTTCATGTAAAATACCTGAATTATAACTATATTTTATATCCTAAAAGAAAAATTCATTAATGCCACGTCCTGACCATGGACAAGATTCTCTTTTATCGATGCTATATCACTAAAGATCGATAGAATATTAATGGACCAATGAGAGAACAAGCCCATACATGGCCTCGACAGATCTGGCATTACAGGCTACAACAACACTTAGTAGCCATTGCAGTCAAATTAATACCTAAACCAGACTTCAAATGCCAAGGGAGAAACTCTAAAACATCAAAACCTGAAAGGTCTGCAATCCCAGGATTAACGCCCAAGGACTCCCTTGTAAATGGAATTACAAATACATGACAACATAGCAGACATTTCTTTGCTGCTTCCCTGACAGCTACTAAATAACACATACTGTACAATCCTAAATGGATACATTTGTATCATTTATGACAACATAGACATTTCTTTGCTGCTTCCATGAGAGCTACTAAGTAACATGTACTATCCTAAATGGACACATAGTAAGCCCTAGGCTCATATTACTGCCTACTCACAAGAGCCTTACATTATTTCACCAGATTATTCACTGAAACCCTCAGCTAATTGTCCATTTCTACCATGTGTGTACCAGAAACTGGATAACCAGAATATTCCTCAGGGTCATATCGTACTTAAAACTTCCTAATCAGACCCTTTCCACCATGGGATCTGACTTTTTCAACTTCCATATCCTTGGCCACTGTCCACCGAGACCTACCAGTCTCTCCATTATACGGATGAATCCATCACATGACTTATTACTATAATAAATACAATAACCCTTATCGAGTCTTGATCAGACTCACTCCACAGGAGAAAACCACTAACGGCCATTCTGGCTTGTTTTATCAAAGATTTTATCACCGACATTATAATGCGGTCACCTGGTACACTATCCAGACCTTTACCAGGCAATATAACTTGGATACTGCCTTTAGACAAATACAGGTCATACGGCCACACTGTTCTATATGGCACAATGCCACAATTGTCCTCCCCACCAGGATATAACTGCTTGGGAATCTCCCAGAAGTAATGACCTAGTGCAAGAGACCATTCCGTAGAAGATAGTATGGTTACGTAAGACCTTACCGTAACAGTAGATCTTCCAGGAATGTCTCTTGCAGTAGGTAGCTTCCCACCGTCCATCCCCCTTCCAATTTTAATAGGAGAAATCATAATCTTAAGAATTATGGATTGGTACTTACTGGTGCCTCGGTTTCCCTTGGACCCTCACTTACGAGCTGAATCCGGCGGGGAACTGAGAGTACCAGGGACCGCCCACTCTTATAAGCAGAGCCAGGAAGTGATGTCGTGTGTGGGTGGTCCCTGCTGAAAAGACTGCTGGAAGAAGCTGCCGTGTGATAGCGCCACCTGCTGGAACCTCCCAGAAGTAATGACCTACTGCAAGAGACATTCCTGGAAGATCTACTGTTATGGTAAGGTCTTACATAACCGTACTTTCTAGGAGTGGTATATGTTGTTCATCCACATGGACCCATCTGACCTCCCCGGCTGCGGACGCACAAACCTGGCTTCCAGTGGGCTGAGATCTGGTGTCATGGGGTGGAGCTGAGGGTTATACCACCCATGTGGGTGGGAGGAGCCAACTTGAAGACTTTCCGGCTGATTTAAAGGGAAAGAGACACTGCCAAGAAGTGTGGATAAACAACATAGAACTTCTGTTGCAGGTGAGTAACCTGTTTTTATGCCTATGTATAAAATGCTTTAAATAAACAGTTAAAAAAAATAAACAAAAATTGTTTTAGGTCTGGGTCCAAACTCCTAACCTCCCCCCTTGACTATTTTAAATTTACCAATTGTGGTATGGTGATATATATCAAGTGGTGGCCTTGTACCAAATTTCAAAATGTTAACAACTTTCTTGTGCTGCTCTGTCAAAAGATGTTTCCGGATGGTGTCAACTTTTAGCTGGGGGCTTGTAATCCCTGCAGTTAATGCCTCACTGAAGTTCCTCAACCCACATAGCTCATCTCTGTACTCACAGCACAATTTGCAGTGAACACGCACTGCAAAGTCTCCCTCACTTCTTATCTGTAATCAGTTTTTTTCTGGATCATATTTTTGGCGCAGTCCTTCTGCAGTTGCTAATTTTACTCTAGCCATGTTGCAGACTGCAATTAATAAAAAAGTTTGAAGTTAGCAAAACAAGGGTGCTGTCTAGGTGTGAACTAGTGCATTTCAGTGGCATAGTATTAAAGAATAATGGGCAGCTCAGCAGATTTGCTTTTGACCCCCCACCCAGCTGTGGGCTGTAATAAACTTAATGACATCCACAGTGAATGCACTGCATATAGCAGCACAGTTCATTTCAGCATGGATCAAGCAACAGCAGGGGCACAGTATTTACTTACATTTTCACACTGTGGGCTGCCAGTAAACTTAAGACATGACACAGTCCACAGTGAAACACTGCAATAAAGCAGGGCACAGTTATCTTTTTCCAGCATGGATCAGCAATTAATACAGCAGGGCACACACACTAAATCTCTGCAAAAGCAAGGCACAACTGCATCAAGTTAAAAATCTCTGCAAACTAAGCAGGGAACGGCACTTTCAAATGTTCTTGCCTATGACTACTGGGCACAGTCTGTTGTAAGGTTTTAGTCATGTCTTTCCTATCTCTGCAAGCAGGGCACAACACTTGTTAACAAAGTCTGGCCAGAGCTGATAGGGCTGTGACGAGCTGCCAAGTGACCAAAGTTACATGTGCGAGTAGAAATTATGGAACGCCCGGGTGTAACTTGGCAATTTTTTGGAGGTGTTCCACCAAATTTTCAACATAACCTTTTTGGGACCCCTCCTCATGAAGAGTGCCAGTTTCATTTTGTTCACTTGTCCCGAAAGGTGATTTTGCAGAGCAGCTGTGCCATTATGCGCTGCAGGTGCGAACATATGTTTCAGGCAGGATGTGAAAAATGACAGCTGTACTGTTAAAAAGGAGGTGTGCAGAAATGGCAATGTTGAAAATCTGGAGTGAAAAGTAAGGAGTGTGCATAGAAACTGCGCAAGCACACTCATAACGCAGTAATTATTTTGGATTTCTTTCACCAAATTTGCAACATGGACTTTTTGGGACCCCACCTCATGAACAGTGGCACTGTCGTCTTGTTAATCGGTCCCCAAAGGTGATTCCACACAGCGACCGTAAAATCACCTTTTTGGACTGAGTAACAAAATGACAGTGGCACTGGTCATGAGGCAGGGTCCCTAGAACTCCATGTTGAAAATCTGGAGCCAAAATTCAAAAAAAATGGCTGTTATCAACTTAAGTTGAAAACCCCATTGAATGCCATTATAGCACGGTTACCTTTGATTCTTCAGTTTGTGGTTCAGCTTTAAAGAGTGCAGACATGTCCCGATCCAGAGAAGATGACAGCGCCAACCTCAGGAGGTAAGTGTGGGAGCGGGGGTGAGGAGGTGGGTGCTCAGTGGGGAGGGGACTGGGGCTAATAACAAGGGACTGTTTTCTCTACAGGTTAAAAGAAACACGTTGGGGGAAGGTTTTTATTTACAGGGGAAAAAAATGTACATTTGGGCACACTGGGGTGGGCTCCCAGTGTGCCACATGAGTTGTGGGGGGGTACTTGCTTCCGACATGGGGATTGGGCACCCCGATGTTGGGGAAGGTAGATAAAGCAAACATTTGGGCACACTGGGGTGGGCTCCCAGTATGCCACATCAGTAGAGGGGGGCTACATAATGCCAACATGGGGATTGGGGACCCCGATGGTGTGGGAGGACAGCAACAATGGGAGGGTTTTTCTGCTGGCGGCAGAGACGCAACTGTGCATGCATGACACTCGCGCATTCGTAGTTGCAGTGAATGGCATTTTGTCATTCACAGCATGACAGCGCCAGCGGAACTGCGATGCGCACAAGTCACGCATGCGCAGTTCATGCCCCGGAATGCAGAAGTAACAGCCGAAATAGTGCTGCTGTTATTCTGTAGTGGACGATCATGGCAGAGGTTTTCAAGCTCCATTGGACTTTTGGAAGGATACTTCCAAAAGTCCAATGGAAGGTTCCACAATTGGCCATTTTTGTAAGCTACGAGCCGATCCCAACCTAAAAATCATATCCCTCCCAACTGGATACACTTGTGGTTTTTAAGGAGGCAGTATAGTGCAGTGGTTTAAGGTTCTGAGCTGCAAACCTGGAGACCGGGGTTTGAATCCCACAGCCCCCACTTGCATACTGTGTGACCCTGAGCAAATCACTTAACTTCTTTGTGCTCCCAGGTCACACCTGAAAACAAGCTTCGGCTTAGTGTGCCTTTCCTGGTTAAACAATTTCCCCTTCCCCCCTTTCCTTTCCTTTTTGGTTATTGTCTTCCCCCTCTGCAGTTTGCTGCAGCATGTCCTTTCCCACACTGATCTGCTTGTTTTTTAGATCTTCCCTTGTCAATCTTCACCATTCATTACTGCTGCTGGGTGTAAGCCAGAGGTGCGCACCCACCACGGGAGTTTTTTTTTTTTCCTCAGAGGAGTCAGCACCAATGGCGCCACCCCCTAGAGTGACACACCGCATGATGTGCGAGGGGCGGCCATTAGGTGCCGCAGACTCTTCCTTCATCCCAGTTCTTTTTCTCCAACTGTCTAGGCTGCACTTGCTGCGGAGAGTCGCTGAATTATTACTGCGTGCGTGGGCGCATGGTGTTTCGGCAGCTGCTCCTTGCAGCCCGGTTCTTTCCGGCGTCGTCGACTAGTAAGATCATGCTCTTTATTTGATATTTCGACGCTACTGAGCTTTGCTGTTTATTGTATTGATTTTGCATCATGTCAGGTTTGGGGGCAAAATGTAAGACTAAGGTGGGCCGTGCCCCTATGCATCGGTGCCCCTGTGACCAGCAGTTTTCTGTCTCGGACCGTCATGATGTTTGTCTCCGGTGCCTGGGACCCTACCATGATATGGATCATTGCGATGCCTGTTTCTCCATGAATCGCTGCATGTTAGAAATCCACGCATTTAAAGTCGGAAGAGCTCCGCCGACTTTACGAAGCGGCGTCACCGAGGCCTTCCAGGCCAGATTTCTTGACCTTCCTCCGGTCCCTCCCGGTCTATAGCCAGCGAGTAGGGAACCTTCTCCACTTCTAGTCTTGCTGAGGAGGAGGTTTCTTCTTCGGTGCTGGAGGAACGGGGTGATTACTCCCAGGGTCACTCCGCTGGCGCCGTCCCGGCAGTCACCTCCACGGAGGTGCAGGCTGACCCCAGTGTCACGGCCCCGGGTTGCAGGGCCCGGCGCTGGTGGACCCTCGATTCCGCCTGATCTTGCTGTGGAGTCTGGTGCTGTCCGCGGTGCCGGGGACTGTGGTGGCGCCATCGGCAGTGCCACCGTGGGTCTCGATGCTGTTCGTGGCTCAGGCCGCTTTGGGTTCCACGTCATTGGCGGCGCGACTCACGGGGTCGCTTTGGGTTCTGGTGCTGTTCGCGGTGCCAGGGACTTGGGTGGCGCCGTTGGTGGTGCTGTTTTGGTTCTCGGTGCTGTCCGCGGTGATGGTGACTCAGGCGGCACTGTTCACAGTGCGGCCTGGGTTTCTGGTGCTGACGGAGGTGCGGCTGACTCCTCTACCGCTGTCGGCATTGTGGCCTTTGACGGTGCCAGGCCTGGTGCCGTTTTGATGGATGTTCCTCCAGTTGCTCCGATGGAGTCTGATCTGGTCGACCCCTCTTCGGAGGAGGATAACCCAGGAGAGGGCCCTGTCCGGTAACCTGAATCTTCTGACTCGGATACTCCGGTGGGCTGCAGCACTAGGTGATCCAGTATTCCTCTCCCCGAGTCCCCGGAATTGTTAGCCTGGATGATTCCATGGTTCGGGGTAGCCTGGAGGCTTCTGTAGTGGACCCTTCAGGAGACCTGGAAAGGACGCCCTCTTTCCGGAGGTCCCAGGCAGCTGCCATCATTGGTGCTGCTGGGGTCCTTCAGGGAGGGTGGAGAATCCTGTCGCAGTGAGTTCCCTTTGGGGGCTCGCTCAGCAGGGACCTCCCACACTGGTATCGAGGAAGAGGGCTGCTTCGGAGTCTGAGGGATTGAGAGGTCATGGTGAAGAGCGGCAGCGAACCCCCACCGCCCTGCGGGGTGCAGGGAGGAGTCGCAGCGCTGATCCCCGCCTTTCTCTCAAGGTCTCTAGAGCGCCTTCTAGTGGCGGTTCTGAGGGTTGCCATTCTGGACTCATGCAATCCCAGATGCGTCACAGGGGAGATCCCCCTTCAGGGCTCTTCACGGAGTTGCCTGCTCCTCTTGTCTCTTTGCAACCCATTATGATCTCAGGGTCCCCAAGTCTGGCGGCATCGCTACCTGGATCTCAGAGCCCTGGCAGAGGTCAGGCACATGCTATTAGGTGCCTTTCGCCCATCCCTCTGCAACCACCACCCTCTCTCCCAGGCCATGTGGGCCCATGGGACCGTTAATTTGGGAGACATTCAGAGTTACTGCGGCGGCCTTCCTATCTTACATCAGGGCCATGGACGAACCAGTTTTTCGCCTGTCACCTCCAACACAGGAGTCCTCTGAGCATTCCAGCTCCACTTCCTCCTCGACTTCCTCATCTGAGGAGGAGGAATTTTCCATCCACCTTTCCTCTGATGCTAATTTCACTGAATATCAGCAGTTCCTTTCAAGGTTGGTTTCGGAGCTTCGCATCTCCTACATTCGTAGGGACAATACTGAGTGGCAGATGCATGCATTCCTTAGTGAATTCAGTGCTCGCCACCTAGTGGTGCCTTCCTGGCCGATCCCTTTCCAGGAAGCATCTATCCGCACCTGGCAGTCTCCAGCCACTCCTTCTCCAGCCCTGGCAGACTGCAGGAGACAGTATTGTGCCCCCCATGAGTCTCTAGGTTCTCTGCCTCACTCACCTTAGGGCTTGACGTCCCTAGACACTCCTTCCAGACCTTGGCGCCTGGCACATGACAGACCCCCGGATCCGGACTCTGTTGAATTCGACCGGAGGGGACAAAGGGTTTTCTCTTCAGGTCGAGTGTTAATGTGTATCATTTCTCATCAGGCACACCACGCTGCTTACAACAGACATCTGTAGTCAGTGTTATCACAGGTCCTAGCATCTTTGCCTGACTCAGAGCAGTCTAGACAAGCCATTGCCCTCTCTGCTCAAGGTCTGGAGCTTGCAAGGCACCAAGCGAGGACGTCCTATGACGCCAATGAGGTAGCGTCCAGACTAGAGGGGACAGCGATCTGCATCAGGCGGACAGCATGGCTTCGTCTTTCCAGACTGTCACCCATTGCCTGGCGTAGGGTGACTAGCTCTGCTTTCCGGGGGATCTGCCTGTTCTCCCATAGGGCAAGGAGGCTTCTACAGGGGCAACCTCCCTTCCCCCAGCCAACGAGGGACACTTGCTCATCCTCATCAGCCTTAGACTGTTCCAGTGTTTTGGTTAGGGTCTCCCCTTCCTACTTTCCACCAGTAGAAGGCTGCGGGTCCTACTCCCTTAGGGTCTATTCAGGCCCTCTTCGGGGTGGGCTTGGTACTCACCCAGCAGTAATGAATGGTGAAGATTGACAAGGGAAGATATGAAAATTACGTACCTAATGTTATTCTTGATCTTCTCTTGTATCTTCACCATTCATTACTGATTTTCACCCACCATCCCCTCATGGGCCTCCTTCTTCAGTGTCTCCCCCTTCCTGCTCATTCCTCCCCCTTCTCCCTTGGCCTTTAAGCCAAAATAAAAAAAAAACCCTATCTGGGTTTTTCTTCCGTTCTTCTGAAAAGATCCCTTCCCTCTGGGGAAAGGAGGAACGAGCGGAATTTTTCTGTCCTGAGGGAACTCTTTCTGATTGCCCTTAGGGGTGACCTCTTGGCTTTCTTAGCCATGTTGTTCGATTCACAGTTAAAGAGACCGTCCCTTAAATGGCTCAGTTCCCTTGTTCCAGGTCCCCTCTGGCAGGTCTCAATCTCCTATTGTGTCAGCTTCTGCTGGTTTGGCGCTGTCCTGACACTACAATTACCTTGAGTTGGTGTTCTTTGCCTTGCCTCCAGGGAGTCCGATTGAGTTCCCATTCCTTCTGTTACATAAAGGGGTGCCCTCTATAGGGTTTCACCCCCCCACACACACACACACAACTATTTTAGCACTTAGCAAAGTGCTAGCGGGCTTCTTTCTCCTTCCTAGTTCAGCGCTCTCCTTTCAGAATAGAATTTCTGCCTTGGCAGTCTGTGAGCTCTCAGCTAGAGTTTAAGGGGTTGGGGATGGCGGGAGGTGTAGAGAATCTGCCTTTTGTGTCCAAGCTGTGCAAACGGTTCGGTTGAACAGTCTCTTCAGTTTTATCAAGTGGGATCCTTGCTCCCTTATTTTTTGGTTCCGAGCTTATAAGCCTTTAAACCAATCTCTCAATGGGCAGAGTTCTCCCATCCCAACATCCCTCTTTCTCTTCCCTCTTTTCCTTTTCCTTCTTCTTTCTCTCCTTTATCTGTTCCTCCCTTGGAGCCGCCCCAGAAGTGAGGCCCTGCAGTCCCTTATGGTAGGCATTTCCTGCTTATTTTTCTGTCCTCTACCGGCTTATTCCTTTTTCAGTTTATATCCTTTCCTTTTTTTCTATCCCTCGGTTCTCTTGCCTCACTCTCTTTTTCTTATCCTTATTTCGCCTCTCCGGCTAACAGAACTGGGATGGAGGAAGAGTCTCTGGTGCCTAACAGTGCGCCTCGCGCATCATGCAGCAAGTCCACCATAAGGTGGCTCCATCAGGCGCTGACTCCTCTGGGGGGAAAAAAAACCTCCTGTGGCAGGTGCGCGCCTCCGGCTTATACCCAGCATCAGTAATGAATGGTGAAGATACACAAGAAGATCAAGAATTACGGTAAGTGCGTAATTTTCATTTCTTGTCTTAATTCCCATCTCTACAAAGCAGGGCACATTAAACTTTTAAAATAAAATGTCTTCCAATCACTGCAAATGCTACAGGGCACAGCACTTAATTAAGTTTCACATCTCTGCAAGTGCAGGCAGGGCACAGATTTACTTTGAAATAAGTGAACTGCAAGCCCTTTGCACAGAGCCAAATTTCATAATCCTGCATAGCCATAATGTAGTTCTTAGACCCAACAGAAAATTCCTTCCTATAGTGGTATCTGAATTCCATCTGAATCAGTCAGTGACTCTCCCTGTACTCTGTCCAGAGCATTCTAGTCTAGGTGAGGAAAAGTTGCATAGCCTGGAGCTTAAGCGAGTCTTGACTGTCTACATGGGTGGACAAAAGAAGTCAGGTCCCACAGTACCCAGCTTTTTGTCACCTATGGTGAGGCTAGCAAAGACAAACCAGCTGCAAAGAGATCTGTCTATCGACTACACAAACCATTTCTCTTCACCGGCAACATGCTCTTCATCGGTCGAGGATCCGATCCTATTCGAGAATGAGGTCTCGGTACTTTTAACGTTTCTGCTCTAGGCTGTCTACGCTCCTCGTCTTCAGATGATGAGAGGCTCTGCCGCAAGTTGCGGCAGTGCTACAAGGAGCTCATATGGCAGCAATGGATCCTCAGCCACGATCGACGCATGTCTCTTTCACTGGTGCACCCTTGGGCTCTGCTGATGCAGTCTCTCCCGGTCCCACTCAAATCAGCCAAGCCTGTGCCGGCCTCCCCACTTATCATGGTGGATCACATGCCTCAGCAGCCCTTGCACAGGGCCCCATCCAAGGCTGCTTGCTCTGCCTCTGGTCTCCCCAGACAACTGTCCATCCAGATCACCCACTCAGACAAGTCCAGGGTGGTTCATGGGGAGTCCAGGTTGAAGGTGGTGTTGGAAACATCCTCAGATTCTGAGGGGTCCTCCGTGCATTCTGCTCAGACCCCCAGCTTCAATCGTGAGTCGACCAAAGAGATCCCCACTGAGCATGAGCCGGTCTCCTTTGGGGCCTTGCCCTGTCTCATCTCAGAATCATGGGGATTCCCCTGGAGACATTGCAAAAACAGGCTAAATAACCTCTCATGGAGATCCTTGACAAGGATGGCTCCCCAAGGGGTTGCCTTCCCAGTAGCAGAAGCCATTCTGGGTCCCGGTTTGGCAGCATCCAGCTTCTTGCCCAGCACCCTCTGCCCGTATGGTCTGCAAGTACGCTGTTCCCACCAGGTCTCTTCCAGGGTTCTCTGACCACCCCTTGGCCGAGGGGCTGGTGGCGGACTCTGTTTTCCGCTGGATGGGCAATGTCAGGGACATTGACAAGCCTCCTGACAAGGAGTCTAAGAAGCTGGACCATGCAGTTAAAATGTTTTTTCCAGGGACGTGGATATGTTGTTCAATCCACACTGTCTGGCAGGTTCCGTGCCGCTTTAAGTTGGGCCGGAAAGTCTTCAAGCTGGCTCTTCCCACCCACCCAGGTGGTAAAACCCTTGGCTCCACCCCATGACACCAGATCTTCCTTACCGCTTGGAAGCTTAGGTTCCTTCCTTAGCGCTCTTGCGAATTTAAGCCTGGATCCTAATCCTTCGGTTTTTCCGAAAATCATCTTAAAATTTACAAGACTTAAGTCTTCTATTTCCTTCATGGCTGTGATGGATTCGAAATCTACTCCCAGCTTCCGTCAGTGCCCTTGCGGGCAGAAGATGTCCCGGACCAACCTGCATGCCACATGCGTTTACTGCCTGGGGCTTGCCCATGATCCGCAGACCTGCGATATCTGCAAGTCTTTTTTGGCTTCAGTTCTGGAAGACTGCACTGCCCGACTCCAACTGGGGCGCCCCGAGAAACGGTTTCCAACGGTGAAGTCAAGGAGGTCTTTATGGTGTCCAAGGTTGTGGCTCCATTGACAGCTGGAGCAGTTAGTTAATCGCTCAAGGAGGAGGCGGCCCAGGCCACTTCTTCTACTTCCTCTGCGTTTATCCCACTCTGTTTGGGCTTCTTCTACACTGCTTCCTTTAAGGAGCTTTTGTCAGTCCCTCTCCACCAAGGGAGAAGGGCCCTCTGGGACTCACATTAGTATGTTGAAGAAAAACGAACTGAAAGGTAAGTCCCACCGTCGATGTTCATGGGAGCGGGAGAGATCTCGCTCCCCAGAGCATCTGCATTCGACTTCGGTCGAGGTTGCGGCTTAGGCCGCTGGCTTTTCGGTGTCCCTGTCAGGTCAGCCAGCCAAAACACCCGTCGATACGGTCGAGATTTTTCTCGACCCATTGGATGGGTTGTTGACTGGAAAAGCTGATAACCCTCTTTCACCGGTACCCCCGGTGGTTACAGAGGACTTGCCTTGGCCTCCCGTGCTGAAGTCCCCGGTCAAGGACCCTGAACCGGGGATGAGTGGGTTTCCCTCGCCCCCTCTTTGACCCACCATCGGTGACCCCGACAGTCTCGGTTCTCCTCCATGTTGGGTAGGTCCCACCGACATCGGCGGTCTCGGTCCCGGCATCACGGAAAATGGCGTCGCCGCTCATGCTCGTCGGAGGATAGGCTGCAGCGCAAGTTGCATCGGCGCTATGAGGACATGATGTGGCAGCAGCTCTTATTGGCCGGCAACAAGCCGACTCCGGCGCCTTCCCCGGCCATTAAGCGGCTGTTGCCCAAACAGCCGAAGCAACCCCTCGCCATCGGCTCCTTGGTCAAGGAGCCGACTCCGGCACTGATTGCTCGGCTGAAACCGGCTGCTCCACCCATTGTGGTGGAACCACCGCCCCCACAACTGAAGACTGGGGCCCCAACCAAGGATTCTCGGTCAGGTCAGGGCTTGCCCCACAGGTTGTCGGTCACCCTCACCCCCAGTCGGCCTCGGCGAGTGGGTGTGGCTCAGGCGCTTGCCAGCTGTTCACGGATTCCTCGGAGTCTGATGACAACTCCCTGTATTCCAGGCCCCTCGACCTGGAATCCTCTGGGGGTCTGTCGGTGGACGAGAGCCCGTCCTCATTCCTGGGAATTCTTCAGCTCATCTCAGAGTCTACTGTGATGCAGCTTCAACCCGTGCAGAAACTGGCCAGATATCCCCTCACGGAGATTTTGGACCAAAGGAATTCCCCCACAGAGGCCTTCCCTGTGGCCGAGGCCATTGTTGGTCCGGCCCTGGAGCTGTGGCAGCAGCCTGCATCCTGTCCTGCTTCTTTGGCCAGGATGGCCTGCAAGTACGCAGTCCCCACCTGTTCTCTCTCCGTTTTTTCGGAGCTCCCCTCGGCTGAAGAGCTGGTAACCGATAGCGTCTTCTGGTGCTCCAGAAACACTAGGGACGTAGAAAAGCCCCTGGACAAGGAGTCCAAAAAGCTGGACTACTCCGGGCGCAGAGCTTATGCTGCCTCCTCCCTAGACCTTCGACAGGCTAGCTCGACTTTACTGATGGCACACTTTCCACACGCCCTTATGGGCTCCCTGGATGAGGTGCTTCCTCATTTCCCGGCTAACCTTCAAACGACGGTCAAGCAGGTGCGGGACCAGGGAAGGGCGGTGGCCAAGCAACAACTCCAAACTGCCTTGGACATTGGAGACTCTTGTGCCTGGTCAGTAGCGGCCGCAGTAGCCATGCGCTGCAGAGCTTGGCTGCGGATCTCCACCTTCACGGTGGATATCCAGCACAAGCTGGCAGACGTCCCCTTCTTGGGCACCGACTTGTTCAGGCCTGGGGTGGAGGGCCATTTCCAGAGGATCAAGAAGTCCAATGCCACCTTGGACTCAGTCACGTCTGCCCAGAAGGATAAAGACCACCAGCAACAACGTAAGTCCTTCCGCCCCTGCGGCACGTCTGGCCCAGCAGCACCAGCAACAGGGCCAGCAGGCTCACACTTGGCACCCCAAGGCCAAGCCCGCTGCTTCCTCCAGCAAAAAGCCTGGAGGGAAAGGTCCAGACAGCTCCTCAGCCAGCCCTTCCTCCAAGCCGGCCCAGTGATGGGTTGAGGGGTGTCACCCCCAACCTTGTGACTCCTCCCCTGGGTCCCCCCACGGGGTGGGGGGGGAACGACTCAGCCACTTCCTTTCTGCCTGGTCTGCTATCAGCGTGGACTGTTTGGTGCTGGAAGTCGTTCGGCAGGGGTCTGCCTCTCGAAGTCGAGCAGACCCCTCCCTATCGAGCCGTCGCCCCTTGGGGGGCTACCGGTTCCGCAGCCTCTGTGTCAGCTCGTCGAGCCAACATAGCTCTGCTCCTCCAAAAGGAGGTGATCAGCAAGGTGGCGGATCCTCCTCCAAGCCCAAGGTTTGTGTCCAGGTACTTCCTGGTCCCAAAACGGATGGGGGCTGGTGCCCCATTCTCAATCTGCATGACCTGAGCACGTCCCTAAGGCCACGCACCTTCAGGATGGTCACTCTGGCTCAGATCATACCATCCTTGGAACTAAGCATGTGGTTTTGCTCTCTGGATCTCCAGGACACGTTCTTTCATGTTCTAATCTGTCCGTCACATCTGTGATTCCTCAGTTTCAGAGCAGAGAGATCCCTCTACGAGTTCCAGGCCATGCCCTTCAGTCTTTCTCCAGTTCCCAGGGTCTTCACCAAATACATGGCAGTGGTGACAGCATTCCTGTGGTGCCGAAGGGTTCGGATGTACCCTCACCTGGACGACTGGCTGATAGCAGCCCCCTCCAGGTTGGAGGTGGAGTGGTACAGAGATCTGGCCCTCCAGGACTGCTCTCAAATTGGTCTCCTGATCAACGAGGCCAAATCATAACTCATACCATCACAGGTGATTCAGTTCATCAGGGCAGAGCTTGACTCTCTTCGAGCCAGAGCCCTGCTCCCGGACAGGGCTGAGGTCCTTTCCTCCTTTGCCCAATCATTTCTGGTTGGGCAATTGCGCCCTGCCCGGGACTTCTTGTGCCTTCTGGGTGTCATGGCGGCTTGCACCAGCGTGGTCCGTTGGGTCTGTTGGCATATGTGTCCCCTGCAGTGGGGGCTGGCCTACCAGTGGTCACAGTGCTCCGGTCCTTTGGAACAGCCAGTAACTGTGACCCAGAAGATGTGGGATGGCCTGCAGTGGTGGCTCATCCCAGCTCATCTGCAGGAGGGTATCCCGTTTGTCCGCCCCGAGCCGACGGCCATTCTTACGACCGACGCCTCTCTGATGGGTTGGGGTGCCGATCTGGGGGAGCTCTGGGCCCACGACCTCTGGTCCCATCAGGAGCCTCGATGCCACATCAACCTGCTGGAGCTTCGAGCGGTTCGACTAGCCCTCACCGCCTTCGCTCCATTTGTACGGGGTCAGGTGGTTCAAGTCCAGATGGACAACACCACGACCATGTACTATCTCAACCATCAGGGTGAGACACACTCCGTGCCTCTTTGCAAGGAGGCTCTCCGCAGTTGGTCTCTCATGATCAGCCTGGAGGCGGATCTTCTAGCCATCCATGTGGCAGGAGCCTCGTACAGTCTGGCCGATGCCCTCAGCTGGATAGGTGCTGCATCTCACGAGTGGTCTCTCCTGCCAGAGTTAGTCCAAGACCTGTTCTCCCAGTGGGGCACACCTCAGGTGGATCTGTTCGCCTTCAGGGAGAATGCGAAGCTGAGGCTGTTTCATGCACGCTCCCCTCAGCAGGGCTTGCTGGAGGGGGATGCCTTCTCGAGGCCGTGGACCCCGGGCCTCTTCTACGCCTTCCCTCCATTTCCCTTGATCCACAAGGTGCTTCTCAAGGCAAAGAGGGACAAGGCGCAGGTGATTCTGGTAGCCCCAGACTGGCCTCACCAGTTCTGGTACCCAGATCTCCTCAGCCTCAGCTCCAGGCTCCCGAGGTGGCTTCCAGCCCGCCCGGACCTGATCTCAGTCAACAAGGGGAAGGTTCTCCATCCGGACCTTCAATCCCTGCACCTGACGGCCTGGTTCCTGAGTGGCTAGAGTTCCAGGCCTTGTGTCTTTCCGACGAGGTCCTCAACATCGTTGAAGCATCCTGTAAGGAGTCGACCAGAAAATGCTATGCCTTTAAATGGAAGATATTCTCCATTTGGTGTCAGGACAAGGGGTTGGATCCCTCTTCCTGTTCATTGGCTAGCATTTTGGACTACCTGTGGTCCCTTTCTCAGTTAGGGCTTCGGTCGACAACCCTTAAGGTGCACCTGGCAGCCATCTCTGCTTACCGGGCGCGGGCCGGCAAGCAGTCGGTGGCACAGGAGAAGGTGGTCAGGTGCTTTTTCAAAGGCCTTGATCACATATCCCCTCCGGTGTGAAAACCTCCACCTCCGTGGGATCTACTGCTGGTATTGGCTAAGCTCATGGGCAAGCCATTCGAACCGATGCAAAGGTGCAATATCTCCCACCTGTCGTGTAAGACCACCTTCTTGGTGGTTATAATGTCAGTCAAAAGGATGGGAAAGCTCCAGGTGCTTTCCATCAAGTCTCCTTATCTGGTCTTCCACAGGGACAAGGTTGTCCTTCGCCCCCACCTGAAATTCCCTCCGAAGGTGGTGTCGGAGTTTCACCTGAACCAGGTGTTGACTCTGCCGGTGTTCTACCCCAATCACACCTTGGAGGCCGAATATAGGCTCCATACTTTGGACTCTAGAAGAGCGCTCACTTATTATAAGGAGTGGACGACTGAAGTTCGGGGAGAGGTTTGCCAGCTGTTTGTCACCTACAATGAAGCCGCACCTGGCAGGCCTGCAGCCAAGCAGATGATAAGCAGGTGGGTTACCTCCTTTATAGATCTCTGCTATAGGTTGGTGGGCATGGAGCCTCTCAAAGGGATAAGAGCTCATTCTACCCGCCATACCACTACTTCAGTGGCTGCTTCTAGGGACATCCCTATCCAGGAAATCTGCAGGTCTGCTACCTGGAAGTCAGCGCACACCTTTATTTCCCATTACCACATTGACCTAGAGTCACACCGGGATACTGGTTTTGGGACCTTGGTTCTCCAGTCCTTATTCCCCAAGTAGGTATCGGGCGTGCGCGCTTTGCCTCCCTCCTCCTGAAGAACTGCTAGGAGTCTGCCAGACAGTGTGGATTGAACAACATATCCACGTCCCTAGAAATACAGGTTACTCACCTGTAACAGGAGTTCTAGGAGTGGTATATGTTTTTCATCCACACAACCCACCTGACCTCCCCGGCTTCAACGTGCAACCTGACTTCCAGCGGGCTAGATCTGGTGTCATGGGGCGGAGCCGAGGGTTTTACCACCTGGGTGGGTGCGAGGAGCCAGCTTGAAGACTTTCTGGCCCAACTTAAAGCAGCAAGGAACTTGCCAGACATTGTGGATGAACAACATACACCCTCCTAGAACTCCTGTTACAGGTGAGTAACCTGTATATACTGTGTCCTCCCTTGGTCTCTGGCAAGTGAGCTCCGCCATCATGATTTATTTATTTATTGAAATTCTGTTGGCCTGGTAGGCCCACTGAAACTACAAGTCCGTGTTTCATGGGTGACCGGGGGAGTAGGCTACAGATGGTAACCAACTGAAATTGAACCAGATTAAGCTGTTGGTGGTATTTCTAGTGAATGGGGGAAATTTGGCCAGGACACTGGGGAAATTCCCCTGCTCTTTTCGAGAGGTGCCATGGTATCTTTAACGTCCACCTAAACAAACACTAGAACAGGCAGACGGGATGTCAGTTTAACGTCTTATCTGAAAGGTGGCACCTCAGGAGTGCAACACCCCCCTCATGCTGCACTACAGTGTCAGTATTAGGATATTAACCCAAGTGCCTGGTGTGGGGATAGAACCCACAGCCTACTAATCTCCCAGCCTCAGAGGCGAGTGTGCAACCTACTGAGCCACTGACACTACAGCCAGCTGGCCAGCTGTGGTCATACCTTCATGGGGGTTCTGGACAATGTCCTCCCCCATCTATATAAATGAAGATTTGATTTGATCTCTCAGCAGACCAACAGTTGGCAGTCAAGATTGTCCAGGACCAGGGACATGCTGTTGCCAAGCACTAGCTTCAGACAGCCTTGGACACTGGTGACTCCTGCACCCGGTCAGTGGCTGTGGCGGTTGCCATGAGGCGTAGGGCTTAGTTGAGGATTTCCACCTTTATGGTGGATACCCAACCTAAGCTGGCCGATGTTCCCTTCTTCTGTACCAACCTGTTTGGGCCAGGAGTGGATGGGCACCTCACCAGGATTGAGAAGTCTAGTGCCAATCTGGACTCCATTACATCCTCTCAGAAGGATCTTAAGAGCCAGAAGCCAAAGAAGAAGCCCTTTCAGTTTCGTCATTTTCTGCCCTGGCAGTCCAAGCCACTTTAGCCCCTGTTGGGGCAATCCCAGGCTGGTGGCCTAAGTCCAAGCCCACAGCCTCTGTCTCCAAGAAGCCCGGAGGCCAAGGGTGATGGCACTTCTCCAGCAGCAGGCACCACAGCCTCCACCAAGTCTGCCCAGTGATGGGTCGGGGGTGTCACGCTCCCACCTGTCCTTCCCCTGCCTCAGTTTCCCTTAGGGGGTCAGCTTCACCATTTCTGGCATACCTGGTCTGTCATTACTGTGGACAAATGGGTGCTAGACATGGTGGGCTGGGGTCTGCCTCTTGATTTCGAGATTCTTCTGTCCTATTGAGCCCTTGCCCCATGGGAGTCCATGGTGTCCCAGGACATGCGCTCAGCTCCTAGAGAAAGGAGCTATGTCCCGTATCCCGGACACCATGGCCAGCCAGGGCTTTGTGCCCAGGTACTTCCTGCTCCCCAAACAGATGGGGGGGCTGGCTCCCCATTCTGGATCTTCACAATCTCAATCAGTTCCTGCAGAGGTGCAAGTTCTGGATGGTAACTTTGAACCAAATCATTCATCCACAGAGCAGGGCATGTGATTATGCTCCCTGGGCCTCTAGGACACCTTCTTACACATCACAGTCTGTCCAGCCTACTGGCAGTACCTTCGGTTCTGTGTAGACAGGGTGCTCTATGAGTTCCAAGTTATGCTGTTCAGACTCTCCTCAGCCCCCAGTGTCTTCACCAAGTGCATTGCAGTAGTGGCAACATTCATGCAGTGCTGAGGGATCTGGGTGTACTCCTACCTAGATGACTGGCTGATTGCTATTTTTTCCTGGGATGAAGTGGAGTGGTCCAGGCATCTGGCCCTCCAGAACTGCTTGGCCTTGGGTCTTCTTGTCAACCCAGCCAAGTTGGAACTCCACCCCTTGCAGGCCATTGATTTAATTGGGGCAGAGCTCGACTCCCTTCAGGCAAAGGCCCGACTCCCAGTGGACTGGGCAGCAGACCTTACCTCCTTTGCCCGATCATTTCAGGTTGGGCACTTGTGCCCTGCCCAGGACTTCCTGCGGCTGCTGGAGTACATGGCATCCTGCACCAGCATGGTCCGGTTGGCACAGCGGTGGCTGCAGCACTCAGGAGAAAGGGTCATTACATCTTCCCTTACCTAGATGACTGGCTTCTAGCAGCTCCCACAAGGGACCAGCTGTTGAAAACTCTGGTAGACACCTTTATGCTGTTCCAAGAACTGGGGTTCACTCTGAATCTTAAAAAATCTTCCCCATGGCCCAGCCACAGGCTACAATACATAGGGGCAGTTTTGGACACCATCCAAGGGAAAGCTTTCCTTCCCTCCCACAAGGCTGATCTTCTTCAGGTGCAAGCGCGAAGGATTTCCTCATCGCGCCAGATCACAGCCAGAATTGTCCTCCAGCTTCTTGGTCACATGGTAGCCGCCATTGTGACCGTTCCCTTAGCACAGCTTCACGTGAGAGTGCCTCAGTGGACTTTCAGAGTTCAATGGGACCAGCATACAGATGACCTTGAGCAGCTGGTGAAGGTTTCCAGGGCAGTATGTCAGACCCTGGAATGGTGACTGAGCCTTTCCAACTTAGAAAAAGGGGCTTCTTTCAGGAGAAACACCCCTCAGCAGATCCTGACGACAGATGCTTTGGGACAGTGATGGGGAGCCCATGTCAGTGTCTCAACAGGTAGCACACTTGCCTCTGAGGCCGGGAGATCAGAATGTTGTGGGTTGTATCCCCACACCAGGCACTTGGGTTAAATCCCAATACTGATACTGTAGTGCAGCATGAGGGGGGTGCTGCACTCCTGAGGTGCTGTCTTTCGCATGAGACATTAAACCGAGGTCCCATCTGCCTGTTCTGGTGATAGTTCCGGTGGATGTTAAAGATCCCATGGCACTTCTCGAAAAGAGATGGGAAATTTCCCCCGATACCCTGGTCAAATTTCCCTCCATTCACTAAAAATACCACTAACAGCTTAATGTGGTTCAAGGTCAGTTGGCATTCATCTGTAGCCCCCTTCCCCAGGTCGTGCCTGAAAATAGGCAGAGTTTGTCTAGTGCATTTACCTGGTCAACAAAAACTAAATAAATAAAATTTCAGAGACCATCAAACTCAAGGGACCTGGTCTCCTCAGGAACAGAATCTCCACATAAACGTGTTGGAGATGAGGGCAATCCTCTACGCTCTGCAGGCGTTCCAACTGGATATCTCCTTGGGTTCTCTGCTGATCCAGACGGACAAGTATGTCAGTGGTCTACATCAACTAACAGGGAGGGACTCATTCCTACCTCCTTTGCAGGGAGGCCATAAGAGTCTGGTTCTGGGCAGTAGAACATAGTCTGGAACTCACTGCAGTTCATGGGTATCCGGTCATATTCGCGCAACTGGAATAGCGCAAGACAAAATAGCGCAAGGATAACAGCGTAGTATTAAATAGCTTTACTACATTATTTCACAATGACATAATCGCGCATATCATGTAATATTGCTGAAATAAAGTACTTGTTGCATGGTATTCCATTCATTGACTAGTGGTGGAGACGCATGAGAAACCTTTTTTCTAACCCCATGTATTCTTCTCATATTCATAACTCTGTACAGTTAGCCTGCTCAGTAGAAGTGCCTGGAGAATGGAACTATATGCTAATGATGGAATCATTGACACATGACAATATTCAAACTGCTGCCCTCATCTGCTGCACATTCTACCAATGTCTCAGATTTCTTACTCTGCCTCACAAGTCTAGACGCCCAGGAGATCCCTCAGGTCATTGTTGGCTTATTGTGAAGTATAATTTCTTAATTATACATAATTTTCTTTCTACTGTCTTCATTTATTGTTTAATTTTACTCTAATGTTTAGTTTATATTAGTTTAGTTAGATTTAGCGTTTATTTCTCGGTTCCTCATGGTTCGGTATAACCGTTGAGGAACTGAGTAGTTAATTATTAGTTGCAGACTTTTTCCGCTTTATTTTCTCTATTTTCATTTAAAAATCTTTACTGTTTAAAGATGTATGTGTTTTTGTTGAAACCGCTAATCCGGTTTCTTTTTAACCACTAACCCGGTTACTGTGAACCGTTGTATCGGTTCCGAGAACCGCTGACCCGGTTCCGAATTCACTAAATTTATTGGTTCTTTTGGGGCCTAATCAGTTCCTGAACTGACCGCACAAAATATATATATAAATATCTTTTGCAGATGAGGTTTTTTCTCCTGAAAACGGAACACTCTGAAAAACCTAAGAAAAAGGCTGGTCCCCCAGGTTTTAAAAACTGTGTGAAGTGTGGGGAAGTGTTTGCCAATGCAGACAATCACGACAGTTGTGTGTTCTGCCTTGGAACTGACAATTTGAATTCTGACTGTGAGATTTGAAAATCTTTCCCACAGAAAACTGTGGAAAAAAGGATGGAGAGGTTGAATAAAAAGTTAAGAGGTGCTTCAGGCTCTAACCAGCCAACACCTTCCAAACCAGCGGGTGAAACCACAGCTTCTTCTTTTACCACCCCTGACAAGGGTGAATCAACCTCTTTAAAGAGACTAAGTGGGCCGTCTGACTCTCTGGTCCCCTCCAAAAAGTCAATGAAGACCAAGCATTTTGAACCCCAGGCTAAACCTGCAGGGGATTCTTCTGTGCCTCACAGTCTGTCTACTGCTGAGGAAATTGCCAGGGCTATTAAAGTCATTGAGGCAATTCAGGGGTTTATACCTTCTTCAACCCCTCCTCCTCCAAGGGTTCAAGAGATTATTCCCTGCTCAGACCTCCAGTCTCAAGAGATGGATACTGGGGAGTATGATTTACCAGAGCAAGATGAAGGTGAGCCCATTGAATCAGAAATCTCACCTGAGCAGGAATTTGGCTCTCCTCCTAGGCCTGAGGATTTTTCCTCTCACTTTTCCTTTGTGAGGAAAATAGTAGATGCCCTTGACCTGGCTACCACCAAGGTCATAGAGGACGAGGAGGAGGCAGAATACATAGAAATGATGGGGTTAACACCCACTAAAAAGATTTTTCTGCCTATCAATAAATTCTTCAAGAAGGATTTATTCACAGTCCTGCAGAACCCTAACTCTGTCACGCCTCTGTATAAGAAGGCTGACAAGAAGTACCAACTGGACAGGAAAGGGGCTGAATTCCTCTGTTCTCACCCTGATCATCAGGGTATAGTCCAGCAGGCAGTCTGTGAGAAGGCAAGGGTTCCTTTATCCTCGCACCCACCTGAGAAGGAGTCAAGGAAAATTAATAATATGTCAAAGAAAGGGTATTTAGCTGCCTCTCTGGGGGTCAGACAAGCTAATTACCAGGCCTATACTGCACAGTATCAAAAGACCCTGTGGCAGTCTGTTTTGGCCATGTCAGAGAAGGTTCCCTCTCCTATCTCTGATGACCTAGCAGAAACAGCCAGATTTGGACTGGAAGCATCCAAATACCAGTTCCAGATGGCAGCAGATGCCAGTGATAACGCTGCTAGGATTATGGCTCTGACTGTAGCCCTGAGAAGGTTTGCTTGGTTAAGGGCTACAAATCTAACACAGGACACCCAGGCCAAGGCCATGGATTTTCCTGTTCAGGATCATTCTCTCTTTGGCAAACAGACTGAAGAGTATATGAAAAAGGTGGATAAATACAAAACTACCTAGAAAAGTAATTCATCCAAGGACAGGCTTTCTACTTCTTATAGGCCTTATGGAAGGAGAGGTAGAGGAAGGTCCTATGGTAGGCCCTTCTATCAGCCTCAAGCTGTTTCACAGCTGCAGCCATACCCACAGCAGACTAGGTATAATAGGGCCAGAGGCAGGAGGGGCTCCAGGAGGAGTTCCCAATCTGCCCAGGCTCAGGCCCCACCGAAACAAAATCCCTGACTCCTTTGCCAAGGCCGCCTCCCTTATACCAGTAGGGGGCAGACTGGCTCCCTTCTTCCAGGCCCAGCAGGCCATAATCACAGACAAGTGGGTATTGGAATTAGTGAGCCAGGAACTCTCCATGAGTTTCAGGTTCTTCCCTCCTCTGAAGTCAAGGCTATTCAAACCAGCCTCCCTTCTCGAACAACAGCTCCTGGAAAAGGAGGTTCAAACCCTGCTCGGCATAAAGACAGTAGAGCAGGTGCCATTCCTTCAGAGGGGAAGAGGGTTTTACTCCCTGTATTTTCTTACCAAGAAAAAAAATGGGGAGTGGAGGCCTATTCTGGACCTAAGGCATCTGAACAAATATCTGGCAAAGCCAAAATTCAAGATGGTGACCCTACCCTTAATTTTACCTGTCATTCAGCAGGGAGATTGGCTGACATCTCTAGATTTAAAAGATGCCTATTTCCATATCCCCATAAGGGAGTCTCACAAAAAATATCTCAGGTTCAGACTTCTTTCAGGTCATTACCAGTTCTCAGCTCTGCCCTTTGGTCTAACCTCAGCACCAAGGGTATTCACAAAATGCCTGGCAGTGGTAGTGGCATTCCTACGAAAACTAGGAATTACAGTTTCTCCCTATCTCGGCGACTGGCTAATAGTGGGAAAGTCATTCCAGCAGGTGCAAACACACCTGGAAATAACAAAAGATTTGTTACAGTCTCTGGGCTTCCTGCTAAACCAGGAAAAATCCATTCTTACACCGGTTCAAATTCTGCATTTCATAGGAGCAGAACTGAATACCTTAAAAGGAAGAGCTTTTCTTCCAGAGGACAGAGTTCAGTCCATACTGCAACTGATTGACTCATTCAAATTGGGAAAGCCATGTCCTGCAAGAAAATACTTGCAAATACTGGGACATATGGCTGCAGCAACGGGAGTGGTCTTGGGAGCAAGACTTCGAATGAGAAACATATAGTTTCATCTACAGACACACTGGTGCCAAATAAAGGACCATATGTCAAAACCGATCCCTGTAACAAGGTCAGTGATCCAGTCCCTGCAATGGTGGACAGATATCCACAATCTAAGGGCAGGAGTTCTTTTCCAGAGGGAAAATCCCTCAGTCATCCTTACCACAGATGCTCCTCTGTTAGGATGGGGTGCTCATATAGGAGAGCACACTACCTATGGCACTTGGTCAAGCATGGAGTCTCTCCTCCACATAAATCTGCTAGAGCTCAGAGCAGTGTTTCTGGCTCTAAAAAGTTTTTCCCAGTTAATACAGGGCAAAGTGGTGCAGGTCAGAACAGACAACACCACTACAATGTTTTACATAAACAAGCAAGGGGGAACAAGGTTGGATCCCCTGTGCACAGTGGCCATGAAAATTTCGGAACTTGCTTACTCTCTAAAAGCTTCCCTGCAAGCCATTCATGTACCAGGCAAGAACAATACCCTGGCAGATGCTTTAAGCAGGATCAATCAGGCACATCATGAATGGTCTCAAAACAGACAGGTACTGGACTCAGTGTTCAGACGATGGTGCACTCCAGAGATAGATCTCTTTGCCTCTCACGAGAATCACATGTTGCCCCTATTCTGTTGCAGGCCACGAGTCAGGGGCACAATTCCCCTGGATGCGCTGGCCTTAGACTGGTCAGGAAAGCATCTATATGCCTTTCCTCCCTTCCCTCTCATCTTCAGAGTGTTACTTAAACTCAGGTCACAGCCTGCGTCCATGATTCTGATAGCAACAGGCAGGGCCAGACAGCCACGGTATCCCCTCCTGCTGTCAATGTCAGTGTCCATACCAAACCTCCTACCCAGGATGCACAACCTATTAACTTCCTACCGAGGGAAGATCCTGTATCTGAACCTCAGGTCCCTCAGACTCAAGGCCTGGCTCTTGAGGACTTGGAGTTTGCAAATTTGTAGCTCTCCCAGGCTGTTCTGGATATCCTAAAAGGATATAGAAAACCTTCTACTAAGAAAACCTATAATGCAAAATGGAAAAGGTTTTCTGTCTGGTGTGATGCCAAACATGTTTCTCCTTCTCTGGCGGATATTCCACTATTATTGGAATATCTTACTGAACTGCACTCTCAAGGCCTCAAACATACATCCCTGAAGGTTCACTTGGCATCAATTTCAGCTTTTATCTCAGCAGGGGAAAACTGTTTCCCTTGCATCTAACCCTATTTTCAAAAAAATTCTTCAAAGGATTATTCCATTTACATCCTCCTATTAAAGAACCAGTCCCAGTATGGGATCTGAATATTTGCATTGCTCTGCTTATGAAACCTCCATTTGAGCCAGTGTCATCAGCACATTTGCAATATGTCACATGGAAAACTGTTTTGGTAGCCATCACTTCTGCTAGAAGAATAAGTGAGTTGCAAGCATTGTGTGTGGAAAATGATTATTTATCTTTTCATAATGATAAAGTAGTACTTCATACAAACAGAAGGTTTCTCCCTAAGGTGGTTTCTGATTTCCACTTGAATCAGTCCATGACACTGCCAGTCTTCTTTACAGAACATGCCAGGTCTGGAGAGCGCAGGCTCCACAGTCTGGATGTTAAAAGAGCATTGAGTTATTATCTAACTCACACCAAAGATCACAGAGCTGATAAACAGCAACTTTCTAGGGACGTGGATATGTTGTTCAATCCACACTTACTGGTGGGTTCCTTGCCGCTTTAAATCTTGCCGGAAGGTCTTCAAGCTGGCTCCTCCGACCCACCTGGGGGGGGGTAAAACTCTTGGCACCGCCCTGTTGACGCCAGAACTTCCTTACCGTTTGGAAGCTCAGGTTCCCTCCTTAGTGCTCTGCATTTTAGGCCTGGATCCACACTCTTCGGTCAAACCGAAACTCATTCTTAAGTTTAAAAGACTTCGGTCTTCCTTTTCCTTCACGGCTGCGATGGACAAATCGACTCCCGGATTTCGTCGGTGCCCCTGTGGGCAGAAGATGTCCCAGACCGATCCGCACTCCACGTGCGTTTATTGCCTTGGACTCGGCCATGACTCACAGACTTGTGAGTTTGCAAATCCTTTTTGGCTTTGGTCTTGGAGGACCGCTGTCTTACATTGTTGTTGGGCGACCCAGAACAAGCATCCTCTGGTCAAGTCGGTAGAGGCCCGCTATGTGTCCAAGTGCGGCTTGGCTGAACAGCTGGAGCAGATGATCGCCCTTGAGAGGCGCCCAGGCCGCATCATCATCATCCCTCGGTCTGCATTTATCCTGTCTCATTGGGCTCCTACACAGCTTCTTTTAAGGAGCTTTGCCACTCCCTCTCCACCAAGGGAGAAGGGCCTTCAGGACATTCCTCTCGGTCCAAAAAGAAGGACTCCAGAGGTAAGTCCCACCATCGACGTTTGTGGGAGCGAGAGAGGTCCCCTTCCCCAGATAGTTGACACTTGATTTCGGTCGAGGTTGGGGCTAAGGCCGCTGACTTCACGGTGTCCCCGTCAGGTCAGCCGTCCGAGACAACAATCGACACGGTCGAGATTTTTCTCAACCTGTCGGATGGTTTGTCGACTGGAGAAGCAGACAACCCTTCTTCACCGGTTCCCCCGGTGGAAACTGAGGACTTGCCTGTGCTTCCTGTGCCGGAGTCCCCGGTTAAGGTCCCTGAACCAAGAGAGGAGCGGGTTTCCCCTGCCCCCTCTCAGACCCACCCTCAGAATGCCCGAAGGTCTCGGTCTCGGACCTCTTCCAGGTCCAGCCGGTCCTGCCGATGTCGGCGATCTCGGTTTTGGCACCATGGAAAGGGGCGGCGCCGCTCATCTCCTCATCCTCTTCGGAGGATAGGCTCCGGCGCAAGTTATGTCAGTGCTACAAGGATTTAATGTGGCAGCAGCTCTTATTGTCCAGGAATAAGCCGACTCCGTCACCTTCTCCTGCCATTAAGTGGCTGTCACCGGAGCGGCCGAAACAACCCCTCGTAGTAGTCGAGGAGCTAAAGCTGGCACCGGTTGTTCGGCCGAAACCAGCTGCGCCACCCATTGTGGTGGAACCTCCACCTCCACAACTGAAAACTGGGGCCCCGACCGAGGATTCTCGGTCGGGTCAGGGTTTGCTCCATAGGTTGTCGGTTACCCTCACTCCTGATCGACCTCAGCAGGTGGAGGGTGGCTCAGGCGCTCAGCAGGTGTTTGCAGACTCCTCAGAGTCTGACGACTCCTCCTCCTTGTTCTCCAGGCCGCTTGACTTGGAGTCCACTGGGGGGCCAGTCAGTGGACGAGAGACCATCCTCGTTCCTTGGAATGCTTCGACTCATCTCAGAGTCCACTGGGATGAAGCTAGAACCCGTTTCAAAATGGGCCAAGTATCCTCTCATGGAGATACTGGACCGAGGGGATTCCCCTACGGAGGCCTTCCCAGTGGCCGAAGCCATTGTTGGCCTGGCCCTGGAGCTATGGCAGTGGCCAGCTTCTTGTCCAGCACCTTCAGCCAGGATGGCTCAAAAGTATGCTGTCCCTACCGGTTCACTCTCCGGTTTCTCGGAGCACCCCTCTGCAGAGGGGCTAGTGACCAACAGCGTTTTCCATCGCTCCGGGAACACTCGGGATGTGGACAAGCCACCCGATAAGGAGTCCAAGAAATTGGACTACTCCGGGCAGAAAGTCTATGCTGCTTCCTCCCTAGGCCTTTGTCAGGCTAGCTCTGCCGTCCTGATGGCACATTTTTCACACGCCCTTTTGGGCTCCCTGGATGAGGTGATTCCTCATCTCCTGGCTGACCTTCAAATGACGGTCAAGCAGGTGTGGGATCAGGGAAGGGCGGTGGCCAAACAGCAGCTCCAAACCTCCTTGGACATCGCTGACTCATGTGCCCGGTCAGTAGCGGCCACAGTGGCCATGCGCCGCAGAGCTTGGCTATGGATCCCCACCTTTTCGGCGGATACCCAGCACAAGCTGGCAGATGTTCCCTTCCTGGGTACCGACTTGTTTGGTCCCAGAGTGGAGGGTCATCTCCAACGGATCGAGAAGTCCAGTGCCACCTTGGACTCGGTCACGTCTACCCAGAAGGACAAAGGCCGCCAGCAGCAGTGTAAGCCCTTTCGTCCTTCAGCGCCTGCGGCATGTCTGGCCCAGCAACACCAGCATCAGGGCCAACAGGCTCGCACTTGGCACCCCAAAGCCAAGCCTGCTGCTTCCTCCAGCAGGAAGCCGTGAGGGAAAGGTCCAGGCGGCTCGTCGGCCGGCCCTTCCTCGAAGCCTGCCCAGTGACGGGTTGAGGAGTGTCGCCCCCAACCTTGTCACTCCTCCCTGGGTTCCCCCCGTTGGGGGAAGGCTCCACCACTTCCTTTCTGTCTGGTCCGATATCACCATGGACCGTTGGGTGTTGGAAGTGGTAGGCAGAGGTCTGCCTCTGGAATTCGAGCAGTCCCCACCCTATCAAGCCGCCCGCCCATGGGGGGCTACGGGGTCCACAGCCTCTCTGTCGGCTCATCGAGCCGACATTGCCCTGCTCCTCCAGAAGGAGATGATCAGGGAGGTGGCGGATCCTCCTCCAGACCCAGGGTTTGTGTCCAGGTACTTCCTGGCCCCAAAACGGACGGGGGGCTGGCACCCCATTCTAGAACAAGTTCCTAAGGTCTCATACCTTCAGGATGGTCACTCTGGCTCAGATCATCCCATCCTTGGAACGAGGCATGTGATTCTGTTCTCTGGACCTCCAGGATGCATTCTTTCACGTCCCAATCCGTCCATCTCACCAGCGATTCCTCTGCTTCAGGGCAGAGGGATCCCTTTATGAGTTCCGGGCCATGCCCTTCGGCCTCTCTCCAGCTCCCAGGTCTTCACCAAATGCATGGCAGTGGTGACAGCATTCCTGCGGTGCCGAAGGGTCCGGGTGTACCCTTACCTGGATGACTGGCTGATTGCAGCCCCCTCCAAGTTGATGGTGGAGTGGTCCAGGGATCTGGCCCTCCAGGTCTGCTCTCAGGTTGGCCTCCTCATCAACGAGGCCAAATCAGAACTTGTGCCATCGCAGGTGATTCAGTTCATCGGGGCAGAGCTCGACTCTCTTCGAGCCAGAGCACGGCTACCGGCGGACAGGGCCGAGGTCCTTTCCTCCTTTGCCCAATCATTTCTGGTTGGGCAATTGCGCCCTGCCCGGGACTTCCTGCGCCTCCTGGGCCTCATGGCGGCCTGCATCCGCATGGTCCATTGGGCCCGCTGGCACATGCGTCCCCTGCAATGGGGGCTGGCCCGCCAGTGGTCACAGTGCTCCGGTCCTCTGTACCAGCCAGTGACAGCGACCCAGGAGATGTGGAACAGCCTCCAGTGGCGGCTCGTTCCAGCTCATCTGCAGGAGGGTATCCTGTTTGTCCACCCCGAGCCGACGGTCACTCTGACGACCAGCGCCTCTCTGATGGGTTGGGGTGCCCATCTGGGGGAACTCAGAGCGCACGGCCTCTGGTCCCCTCAGGAGTCTCAATGCCACATCAACCTGCTGGAGCTTCAAGCGGTCCGACTAGCCCTCACCACCTTCGCTTCGTTTGTACGGGTCAAGTGGTCCAGGTCCAGACAGACAACACCACGACCATGTACTACCTAAACCGTCAGAACGGGACACACTCCTTGCCTCTGTGCAAGGAGGCTCTCCGCACTTGGTCTTTTGTGAGCAGCCTGGAGGCGGATCTCCTAGCCATCCATGTGGCAAGAGCCTCGAACAGTCTGGCCGATGCCCTCAGCCGGATAGGTGCTGCATCTCACGAGTGGTCTCTCCTGCCGGAGTTAGTCCAAGACCTGTTCTCCCAGTGGGGCACACCTCAGGTGGATCTGTTCGCCTTCAGGGAGAATGCGAAGCTGAGGCTGTTTCATGCACGCTCTCCTCAGCAGGGCTTGCTGGAGGGGGATGCCTTCTCGAGGCCGTGGACCCCGGGCCTCTTCTACGCCTTCCCTCCATTTCCCTTGATCCACAAGGTGCTTCTCAAGGCAAAGAGGGACAAGGCGCAGGTGATTCTGGTAGCCCCAGACTGGCCCCACCAGTTCTGTATCCAGATCTCCTCAGCCCAGGCTCCAGGCTTCTAGCCCGCCTGGACCTGACCTCAGTCACCAAGGGAAGGTACTCCACCGACCTTCAATCCCTGCACTTGACGGCCTGGTTCCTGAGCGGCTAGAGTTCCAGGCTTTGGGTCTTTCCGACGAGGTCCTCAACGTTGTTGAGGCATCTCGTATGAGTCGACTGAAAATGCTATGCCTTCAAATGGAAGAGATTCTCCATTTGGTGTCAGGATAAGGATTGGACCCTTCCTCCTGTTCTTTGGCTAGATCTGGACTACCTGTGGTCCTTTCTCAGCTAGGGATTGCGCCTCGGCGACCCTTAAGGTGCACTTGGCTGACCATCTCTGCTTGCAGGCGTGGGCTGGGAAGCAGTCGGTGGTGCAGGAGAAGGTGGTCAGGCGCTTTTTCGAAGGCCTTGATCACATATCCCCTTCGATGCCAGAACCTGCACCTCCGTGGGATCTACTGCTGGTATTGGCTAAACTCATGGGCAAGCCATTCGAACTGATGCACAGGTGTGACATCTCTCACCTGTCATGGAAGACCACCTTCTTGGTGGCTATCACATCAGCCAGAAGGATGGGAGAGCTCCAGGTGCTTTCCATCGAGTCTCCTTATCTGGTCTTCCACAGGGACAAGGTTGTCCTGCGCCCCCAACCGAAACTCCTTCCGAAGGTGGTGTCGGAGTTTCACCGTAACCAGGTGTTGACTCTGCCGGTGTTCTACTCCAATCACACCTCGGATGCTGAATATAGGCTCCGTACTCTGGATCCTAGAAGAGCGCTCTCTTATAATAAGGAGCAGATGGCTGAAGTTCAGGGAGAGGTTCGCCAGCTGTTTGTCACCTACGCTGAACCCGCACCTGGCAGACCTGCAGCCAAGCGGACGATAGGCAGGTGGGTCACCTTCTGCGTAGATCTCTGCTATAGGTTGGCGGGCATGGAGCCTCCCAAAGGGATAAGAGCTCATTCTGCCCGCCATACCGCTGCTTCGGTGGCTGCTTCCAGGGACGTCCCTATCCAGGAAATCTGCAGGGCTGCTACCTGGAAGTCAGCACACACCTTCATTACCCACTACCACAGCGACCTTGAGTCATGCGGGATGCTGGTTTTGGGACCTCAGTTCTCCAGTCCTTATTCCTCTAAGTAGGGGGTGCGCGCCTTGCCTCCCTCCTCCCGGAGAACTGCTAGGAGTCTGCCAGTAAGTGTGGATTGAACAACATATCCACGTCCCTAGAAATACAGGTTACTCACCTGTAACAGGAGTTCCAGGAGTGGTATATGTTATTCATCCACACAACCCACCCGACCTCCCCGGCTTTGATGCACAACCTGGCTTCCAGCGGGCTAGATCTGGCGTCATGGGGCAGAGCCAAGAGTTTTGCCACCCGGGTGGGTTGGAGGAGCCAGCTTGAAGACCTTCCGGCAAGATTTAAAGCGGCAAGGAACCTGCCAGTAAGTGTGAATGAACAACATATACCACTCCTAGAACTCCTGTTACAGGTCAGTAACCTGTATTTTTCTCACTTATGGGTTTGTGGGAAAGGGCACTCCAGCCTCTAAGAGATCAATCTCTCGCTGGATAGTTCAATGCATTCAGTTTTGTTACACAAAATCTGGAAAACAGGCCTCAGCAGGCCTCAGGGCCCATTCTACTAGGGGCACAGCTGCTTCTATAGCAGCTTCTAGAGATATCCCCTTACTGGGGATCTGTAAAGCAGCTACCTGGAGGTCAGTTCACACCTTTACTAAACATTATAGTTTGGACTTGCAGTCCAGAAGTGATGTCAGGTTTGGCACAGCAGTCCAGCAGAGTCTCTTTCCAAAGTAGGTTCTCTGCCCACCTCCAAAGGTACTGCTTTGAAGGCTGTAGAGAGTTATGAATATGAGAAGAATACATGGGGTTAGAAGAAAAAATGACTCACCTTAGTAATCTTGTTTCTTCCAATGTATTCTTCCATATTCTTAACTCTCCCTCCCTACCTCCCCTTCCAGAACCAGAGCCTCTGAATGGTCTTCTTATTTGACAGCCCCAAACACAGGCACACTTATTTTAATCCTGTGGGGTTGGTTTTTTACTTACCTTTATTTTTCCCAGGTGATTCTGGGTGTTTCAGGTAGGTCTGATACCTCAACCATTAGTATCAGTGGTAGGGGTAGTGATAGTACATAGTTGTCTGTATCAAGCAGTTTTTAGTTTGAGTCACTTAGTTAGGTTGCCTTGTGGGCTTCCTAGAAATCTGAGACGTTGATAGAATGTGCAGCAGATGAGGGCAACAGTTTGAATATTGTCACGTGACAATGATTCCATCGTTAGCATATAGTTCCATTCTCTGGGCAGTTCTACAGAGCAGGCTAACTGCAGAGAGTTATGAATATGGAAGAATATATTGGAAGAAACAAGATTACTAAAGTGAGCAATTTTTTCATACTTCTCATGCACGAATGTCATTGCCATGGTTACTTATACTGGCTAGTTTCTAGGTGCAGCAGTCAGTATCATGTCTGTACGATTTATCAAGAGTCAGAAGGGAGGAGAGCTAGCCGTTCTCGATACCCCCTTTTTCCCAGTACTCCATTATTCCCACCAGTATTCTCCAAACTCTCAGTCCCTGCTCATGCAGCAATACTTTTATGCAGTGCATGCTCACAGTGTTCCCCGTATTCCAGTAAACCACATGTATAATGGTACAGTGGGGTCCCAGGAGTTATACATTTAACTTCCATTTTAAGGGGAAACAAATAATAGTGGGACCATAGCGTGCAGCAGGGAATGCAGTCTCACATAAACACTACTCACAACAAGTCTCGAATGAGGAGGGCAGGCCAAGACACTAAATTGATACATTTAATTAAGCGCTGTTTTGTGAAGCGCTGATAATTCGATGTGCTGCATTGTTCACACATGATTACGGTAGCGCTATACTAGGTCACGCTATAATTGTTGCACGAATTTGACAGTATCCTCAGTTCATGTTCCAGACATCCAAAACACCTTGGCAACAGCTTAAGCAGATCTCAGTCCAGGGCCCATGAATAGGAACTCCTACAATCCATAGCAAAGGATCTCTACGAAAGATGGGGGCATCCTGAGCTGGATCTCTTCGCATCCCCGCTCAGTGCCAAACTGCCCAGTTTCTGCTCACTAGATCCAGGGCATGGTGCTTTCTGGTGAGATGCATTGTCCCTCTCCTGGACAGGGAGGTTTCTGTATGCCTTCCCTCCCTTTCTACTGTTGCAGAGAGTCCTGATCAAGCTACAGTCAGAAGGGGTGGATATGATCCTGATTGCCTCCTTCTGGCATCGACAAATTTGGTTCCTTCTGCTCCAGCAATTGGCACTCGAGCCTCTGGTTCCTCTGCCCCTGACCTCGCACTTGTTCTCCCAGGAGCAAGGCACCCTAGTGCACCCAGACCTCGGATCGCTGAACCTACATGCATGGCTCCTGCAGACCTAGCTAGGACCCGGTTCGGGGTTTCCCCTAGGATGGCTGACATCTTAGTGGCTGCCAGAAAGTCTTCTACCGGAGCCATGTACACCATGAAGTGGAAACGGTTCTGCCTGTGGGCCTCTGCCTGGAACCTAGGTCCATTCACCTGCCCTGTGAACTCCATTTTGGAGTACCTCCTCTCTCTCTGTCAGATTCCAGACTTAGTTACTCCTCTGTCAAGGTGCATCTTTCTGCTGTTTCTGCCTATCATGTTTCTACCGACAGTGGTGTCCGAGTTTACCCTTAATCAGGACATCCATTTGCCTATTATCCATAGTACTCAAATCGAGGGGAGGCTCTGCTTTACACTCTGGACATTCATACGGTGCTTTGTTTTTATTTTGACTGCACCTGGCCTATTAGAAAGGCCGACCAATTGTTTGTTTCTTTTGCCCGAGAACTGAAGAGGCCCCAGTTTTTAAACAGACATTATCCAAGTGGTTAGTTAACGGCATTGTATATTGTTACCATAAGTACAATAAGCCTTTACTGGGACCAGTTAAAGGTCACTCTACCAGGAGTGTTGCCTCCTTCGCAGCACCTTAATAATGTGTCAGCAGCAGATATCAGTGCTCTGCTACTTGGAGTTCTGTCCATACTTTCGTCAAGCATTACAGTTTGGATATTGCCTCTAGCAGAGGTCTGGCTTTGGGCTACCTATCCTCCAGGGTCTGCTCTCTTGAGAGCTTCTGCTGGTTTATTTAACCACTGTCCGTTTGACCTGGGTCTGTCCTTTGTGTTACTTGGGACTCAGTCCTAATGGTGTAACCTGCTGCAAGAGCTCCCATTCGAAGTAAGATAGTACAGTTACATAAGAACTTACCGTAACAGTAGATCTTCAAGAGGAACTCTTTCAGCAGGCACTGCTTTCCCTTCCTCCTTCCCCCTGGTCTTTTTTTCTTTTCTTAGGGTTGTTAGAACCTTCTCAGTTCTCCATCTGTGTGTAAGCCAGGTCTCTGGTTGGAGAACTGAGGTGGTGCTGGGGGACCACCCCTTTTATACCATTGGCCGACATCAGGGGCAGCCAACGTCAGGGGCGGTCCCCCACTGTAGATTGCTATCTAGAAGTTTTCCATGGGGTCCTGGTGCCTGGCAGTGTAGCCTTCTGCAAGAACTCCTTTCGAAGATCTACTGTTGCGGTAAGTTCTTACGTAACTGTACTTTCTAGGAGTTGTATATGGTGCCTATCCACATGACCCACCCAACCTCCCATGGCAAGTGGCACATAGATCCCTGCTTAAGAGTGCAAGATCTGATATTACGGAGCGGAGCCAAGGAGGATACCACCCAGCTAGGTTGGAGGAGCTTCGCTTGAAGACATTCCAACTGAACTTAAAGGGAAAGGAAGACTGCCAAAGTGTGGATGTCCACCATATGCCACCCCTAGAACTACGGTTACAGGTGAGTAAACCTCATTTCTTACCCCAGGAGTCCCTTAGCATCAGTAACTATAGCAGTTAGCTGGCTAGGTGCAACTGCCTCAGAGGTATGCCTTTAAGATAATTAGCATAATGAGACTAGGCAGAAGCCAATCAAAAAAAAAGCAGGGGAGTGTGCTGAGAGGGAGCAGCCTGGTGGGCTTCAGAATTTTTTCTCCGCTGACTGAGCAACATTGCCCCAGGGGGGTGTCTCAACTTTCCTTGTTGACAGCCTTTTTCTGCTCATCTTGGTAAAGTTTTCCCTCACAAACTTAATTTTTTAGTGTGCTGAGTGTAATTTCACTATTTTTTAGAGCTGCACATCTGTATATATTTTTAGTACAACTGCGTATATTTATATTCATTTTTACTGCATCTGCATATTTTATATACATTTTTTACCGCAAATGCATATTTTCAAAGGTTCTTCACTATTTTAATGCTTTTCTTGAAGGAACCATCGAATTTTAGCGTTTTTCTTTACTTTTTACCTCAGAAATCGCAAGTCCCTACCGCGAGGTACCCGTTTGGATTTTCAAACTTTTATAGTTATTGCTGGGTTCTCTGTGGACTGGCATGTCAGAGAGTCCCAGAACTAAAAATAAATCTGGACCTACAGGATTTAAAAAAAGTGTCATCTGTCACAGGATTTGGCTTAACAGCTATTCAACAGTCAGGTGTTTTGGTCAAAATCTGCTGGTTCTCTTTGCACAAATTTGGTGAGAAACAGAGCAAAGAAACCTAAAAAAAGGCAAAACAAATTGCAGGGTTTTATTTAACTCTAAAAACTGATTAGCGTTATGCTCATAAAAGTGCTAAATCTTTGTGAAAATGCATAGCTCTTACCTCACTGTGTTTAACAAACACAGCACTTCTAGAAAATCTATATAAATACTTTCTGTACAGTTAGTATCATCCCAAGAAAAAAACTGCTAATCAATTATTTAAAACCCTGGGCTGAGGAAAAATCAAAGGCTACCAATGAGGGGCCATCTAACATTAATAACAATAAAAATTCAAGCAGGGGTACTGATGAAGCCTCAAAGTCCCAGCCAAAAAATAAAGCTTCCAAAGGAGCTGATGAAGTTCCTCACAAATATAAAAATAATAAAGGTGCTGATGAAGTGGCTAAAAAGATAGTCTGTAAAGACAAAAACGCTCCTGTTCCTCCTGGTAAAGCCAATAGTGAGACAACGGGCAGCTTAAAGCATATACAACCACAGTCTGCACAGGAACTCCCATCTGTGCAAAGCATGGCACGTCTTTCAGACCCTACAGAAGATGGGATCTGTGTTTACTGGGGCTGGTAAACACTCTTCCGCAGTTCTCTTTTCTGGAGACTGTGAGGGTGATGCAGATGATGACGAACATCTTTATGATGCCCCTAACATGAATTTGGAGGGCCTAGAACCCTATGTGTCCCTTGACCCTCATTTTGGAGCTTCCTCTGCTGACCAGGAGGATCCCTCCTCTATGCTTACGTTTATCCAAAATATGCTAGACACCCTGGACCTCCCCACTTAGGAGTCCATCCAGGATGAGGACAAGGATAAAGATTATAGGGAGATGTAAGGTCTCCCACTCCCTAAGAGACTAGTCATGCCTATTTATAATGCTTTCAGGAAAAATACCATGAAACTGCTTCAGACCCCCATTTCTGTGGCAGGGCTTGACAAGCGGGCTGAGAAAAAGTACCAGTTGTCTAAAAACGATACGGAATTCCTGTCTGTGCATCCCAGCCATGAGAGCATAGTACAGCAGGCAGCTTGTAAGAAAGCTGGTTTCTCCTTGTTCTCCTTACCCCCAGACAAGGACTCCAGAAAAATAGATTTCATAGCAAAGAAAATGTATACCACGGCTTCCCTGCTGGTCAGACTTTCTTCCTACATGACTTTCACTGCCGAATATCAGAAAGCACTGTGGAATTCTGTCCTGGCCATTACCCGCAGTGGGTCGGATACAAAAGTACAAGAGCTGGTGGATATGGCAAAAACTGCCCTGGAAATGAAATACCAATTCCACATGGCAGATGAAAACAGTGATGCCGCCTCCAGAGCCGTGGCCCATGCCATCTCTCTGAGGCACTTTGCCTGGCTTAGAACTACCAGTCTGACCCCAGACACCACGTCTAAGGCCATGGACTTTCCTTGCAACCAAAACATATTGTTCGATTCCAGAACAGTTGACTACATGAAAAAGGCCGACAAGTACAAGGCCTCTTGGCAGAGTTACTCCTCTAAACCTAAGCCTCCTACCCTGCAGAAATCCCACCCAAGAGGCAATAGAGGCAGAGGTTATTTTCCCAGGCCTTACATTCCCTATTCCCAGTCTGATTTCTCTCAGTACAGGGGTGTTTTCAGAGGGAGGGGCAGAAGGGGCCAAAGAAGGGCCACCTCTACTCAGCCAGCAGCCTTGCAGTCTAAGCCCTAATGTGAGTGTCCAGGTCACCTCCCCTCTGCCTGTAGGAAGCAGACTCTCCCACTATCTTTAGAACTGGTCCCTCATTACCTCGGACAAGTGGGTTCTAGAGATAGTGGAAAAGGATCTGCCACTACAGTTCAGATAGATGCCAGACCTCAAGCATACCCAGGCGTCAAAACCCCAACACAGGTATTACAGTTGGAATTGGAGGTAAAAATACCTTCTAGCTCTATGAGCAGTGGAGAGGGCTCTGGCCCATGAAAAGGGTAAGGGCCTCTACTCCAGGTACTTTCTGACACAAAAGAAAACTGGGGAGTGGCGACCTATCTTGGATTGTAGATATTTAAACAAACATCTGTTAAAACCCAAATTCAAGATGGTCACTCTGTCATTAGTCATACAGTCCTTACAGCAGGGGAGACTGGCTAGTCTCCCTGGACCTAAAAGGACGCTTACTTCCATATACCCATAAGGAGGTCTCACAGGAAGTTTCTCAGATTCAGACTCCCTTCAGGCCACTATCAGATCGCTGCTATGCCTTTCGGCCTGTCCTCAGCCCCAAAAGTCTTTACCAAGTGCCTGGCAGTGGTAGCAGCACACCTCAGGAAGCTGGGTGTCTCTATCTACCCCTATTGAGATGGTTGGCTCATAGTGGCAAAGTCTTCTTATCAGGGCAAGGAGTCCCTTTCCCTTACAGAGCGCACTCTGGAGTCTCTAGGATTCCTGGTAAATCTAAAGAAGTCTCACCTGGAACACACCCAGCTACTCACCTTCATAGGAGCTCAGCTGGATACCCCAGAAAGGATATGCCTTCCTCCTACAGAAGAGAATTCAGAGTTTCCTTTCAGTGGCAGATTCTTTCATCCAGGCACAGCCAAGACCAGCCAGACATTTCCTCAGACTCTTGGGACACATGGCTTCAGTGACTGCAGTTGTCCCAGGAGTCAGGTACAGCATGTGACACCTGCTAGCCTGTCTCAGAGCTTGCTGGCCTCAAAGAAGCAGCAGTTTTTCAAAGCCAATACCTGTGGCAGAGGAGTTCCTTAAGGCTGTGCTTTGGTGGAAAAACCCTGCAAATCTGGCAGTAGGGATACCCTTCCAAGCTCTGCGTCCCACAAAGGTGTTCGCCACAGATGCCTCCCTCCTGGGGTGGGGAGCTCATCTGGACTTCTCCAAGAATCCCAGCTACACATAAACCTTCTGGAAGTCAGAGCAATCTTTCTAGCTCTCAAAGCACTGCTCCTGTCATAAAAGGACAGACTGTACAAATTCAAACAGACATCACCAGTGCAAAGTTTTACATAAACTAGTAGGGTGGTACCAGATCAGGAATACTCTGTTCGGGGGCTGTGAAAGTCTGGTCTCTCGCCTTCTCCCTGGGAGTCAGCCTTTCAGCTATTCACCTCTCGGGCAAGCACAATACCCTGGCAGGTGCTCTAAGTCACATCAGTCGAGGCCAGAGCGAATGGACTCTGAACAAGCAAGTACTAGCCACAGTGTTGAGTCGGTGGTGCACTCCGGAAGTGGATCTGTTTGCTTCTCCCCTCAACTTCCAGCTTCCTCAGTACTTTTGCAAGCCCCCAGTCCCAGGAACACTTCCCCTGGATGCCTTGGTCTTGGACTGGTCAGGGAGGTTCCTGTATGCATTCCCTCCCTTTCCCCTGATACTCAAGGTATTGCTGAAACTCAGACAACAGCCTGCATCAATGATTCTGGTGGGTCTGGATTGGCCCTGGCAAGCCTGGTACCCTCTCCTTCTCTCACTATCCTGCAGCAGGCTTATTCACCTTCCATCAGCTCACTCTCTGCTGACCCTTCCCCAGACAGGAGTGCTTTATCCATACATAAACTCTCTTCACCTCAAGGTCTGGTTCTTGAGGAGTTTGAGTTTCCATCCTCTCAGTACTTTGATCAGGTCCTTAAGGTCCTGAGACTGCCTGAAAAACAACACAAAAAAGACTTATGCAGCCAAATGGAAATGGTTCTCCCTCTGGTGCAAGAGCAAAAAGGTCAATCCTCTTACAGCTTCAGACCCTCAGCTGCTGGATTACCTGGTACATCTGCAGGTGTCAGGCTTGAAACCCTCTTCCCTCAAGCTACACCAGGCTGCAATTTCAGCATGTCTTTCAGTGTGGAAGAAAAAGTCATTTTTTTCCAACACCATAGTGAAACAGTTTTTCAAAGGCCTCTTGCACCTCCAGCCAGGGAGCCGATTCCTCCTTGGAGCCTGAATCTCTGCATAGTCAGGCTCATGCAACCACTCTTGGAGCCTATGGCCACTGCACCCATCAAGTGTGACCTGTAAGTCTGTTTTACTGATGGCCATTACCTCTGCCAGAAGGATTTCAGAGTTACAGGCCCTGTGCACTGAGCCTAATTACATCATTCCTCACAAAGATAAAATTGAGCTCAGGACAGCTGAGGTGATTTCAGAGTTTCACCTTAACCAATCTATTACTCTACCTGTCTTCTTTACTGAGAAATCCACTCCTGGCGAGCAAAAGCTCCACAGTTTGGATGTCAAAAGAGCCCTCTTTTACTACCTAGAGCATACTAGGCAGTTCAGAGGCTTTTCAAATTAGTTGTTCCTCACCAACGAGGATGTAGGCAGAGGAAGACCAGCTACCAAGAGAAAAATTTCCCGCTGGTTGGTCTCTTGTATTGGATTCTGCTATGAAAAAGCTGGTCATCAACTTCCTGTGGGGCTCAGGGCCCACTCCACCAGAGGAACTGCAGCCTTTGTGGCAGCGGCAAAGGACATACTCCTTCTAGATGTCTGCAAAGCAGCTACCTGGAAATCTGTGCACACTTTCATTAAAGCACTATAGTTTAGATGTACAGTCCAGATCTGATGCCAAATTTGGCAGGGCGGTTCTGCAGAGCCTCCTTCCTAAGTAGGTTCTCTGCCCACCTCCCACTTGGTACTGCTCGGTAGTCTTGCTATAGTTACTGATGCTAAAGGACTCCTGGGGTAAGAAGAAAAAATTACTCACCATAGTAATCTTTCTTCCAAAGGGTCCTTTAGCATTCCTCCCCAGTTCACCTTTTAGGAGAAGGGCTCTGTTATCAGTTTTATTACAAAATTTAGGTTTTTATTAAAGAGTTTTTGTGCTGGTGTTGTTATTATCTGTTTTCAGGTTTTGGACATTTTTCATGTGTTTTGAATCCTGTTGGTTCACTTTTTTGGGGCATGTGCCCATTATCTTCGAAAAATTCTTCTTTTTTTTTTACTATTTATATTTTATGTGCCCAGCCTACCACCAGGTGTCCGCCCAGTCACGGACCCTCACGGCTGCGGCTCCCCCACATTAGCCGCCCTTCCGGGACCCCCTGGATTGCCCCCCAGGGCAGAGTCATGGCACCCGGCCCTAAGGTGCCACAAATGACAGGATAGGACGGGAGTTGGCCTGGGGGAGCCCTGTGCAGCCAGGGGCAGGCTTCATAGAGGCAGCAGGTTGGCAGGTTTTTCCCTGTTTGTGGGGAGTGGGAACATGCAGTGACACCAGCGTCCATCCCGCCCCCTGCGCTCCACCGGCGACATCCCACACCCTCCCCCCGAAGAAGGAGAGCAGTCCATGGACATTCAATCCAGCTCCCTCCGGCCGGCCCTTCGACCCAGGTCCATTCTCAACCTGGCCGCCGGCCAGCAAGCAGGAATCCAACCACTGTATCTTCAAAAATTCTGATGCCCTTCAGGCTGCTCCCTCTCAGCACACTCCCTCCTTTTTTTGATTGGCTGATGCCCAAACTCATTATGCTAATTATCTTAAAGGCATACCTACGGGGCAGTTGCACCTAGCCAGCTAACTGCTATAGTTACTGATGCTAAAGGACCCCTTTGGAAGAAAGAAGATTACTATGGTGAGTAATTTTTTCTTTCATTCTGTCTCTCTTCCTCCCACACTAGCTAAACTCCAGGAACACCTTGTTCTCTCCTAACTCTGCCTTTTCTTGACTCAGTCTACTTCTTCACTGCTTATCAGTTGGACTTTAGAAAGTCCCACTCCACCTACACCTCTGTCCTCTGGCTCACTGATACTGTCCTCCCTGGGATGGATCAGGACTTTGACAGCTCTGCCATCTTTGTTGACTTAGCCAAAGCTTTGGACACTGTTGCCCACTCCATTCTCCTGGACAAGCTTAAGGCAGCTGGACTGTCTGCCTCCTAAGCTAAGTGGTTCCACTCCTACCCTGAGGGCAAGTAGCAAGCTGTCTGTATTGGAGACTTCCTTCACCATCCTACCCCAGCTCCCAGTCAGCTCAGTCATCCCCCAAGGGTCTGTCCTTGGGCCACTTCTTTCCTTCGTTTTTCTAAACGACATCCTCATTGCTTGCTCCTCTGTATCCATTCATATGTACTTTACATAGATGATGTGGTGCTCTTTACCTCTGGCTTCCTTGCCCCTGACCTCATAAACCAGCTCCAACTGGACTTTAGCAACATCCAGTACTGGTTCTGAGACGATCAGTTATCCCTCTAGGCAAAAAAAAAAGTCTTTATGACTTTTGGCACCAGGCAGCGGCTTGGTAGAGTCTCCCCCTTCCTTTCATACCCTTGATGGTGCAAATACCTCAGGATCTGACTGGATCACCACCTTGATTTTTCTGTTTGTGTGGATGCAGTCCTCAAGAAGCTCCACCCCAGACTTGGAACACTTTACAGAAATAAGAGAAGCATCCCACTTTGTGTTCGCAGAGAAATCCTCACTAGGATGATTATCCTAATTTTTGACAATGGAGACGTTGTTACAGTGTTGCTTCAGAGTCCATTTTAGCTAGACTGGACCCCCTTTCACTCCTTCTGTTGTTATGCCCTTGACAAACTCCTGTGTACTCACCACTATTCTTTGTATACCTCCCTCCCCGCCCTTGATGCCAATGCCTTACTTATTGTGCCTCCTTTATCTCCAGATTTTGGTTTGGCTCCCTCCCTCATATCTTACTTCTCTTCTCCCCTTCTACCTCTTAACTTCCTTCGCAATGCTTGCTTTCGTTGCCTTGCTCTCCCACTGATTAAATCTGTTTCTGGCCAAGCTGCCTTCTTGTTCCACTTTGCTGAGCTATGGGGCTGTCTCACCACTTGCACTCACTCTGCTCCTTCCCTTCTTGCTGCTTTCTCCTCCGTGATTTCACTATTGACTCCTGCAATTACTCCTGATATTGGGGTGGACTTCTGTCACCTGCCTCCACCCATCTCTGACACTAGCACTACCCCGTCCTCAGTTCATCAGTCACTACTCCCGGCTCCTCATATTATTGTTTTGCGGTTCAGTGTTTATTGTTCTTTTGCCTGTGCTACAATTTACTGTATAGTAATTTACTATACAGCAGTTTTATCCTTAAAGCATTTCTTGTAATTTGTATATCTTGTTATACTTATTTTGATATTATTGAATTATTTTTTGTAGATTGTACTTTGCTTCTATTCTGTCTCTTCCCTTCCCCACATGCATATGGAAATGAGCTGATAACAGCTTAGTATGACTTTCCTGGTGAAACTTTTAAAATCACGGAGGAAGGAAGGAAGAATAAATTGTCTTTTTTTTTTTTTCTTGCAGTCCTTCTGTTTGTCCATACTTCTGTCACTGGATTCACTGCAGATGCACACCACCTGACTCACACAGTTATCCCTGGTCTTCTGGGTCTGGGTCCGTCCCTTCCTTATGGGGGTGGGGGCAACCCCTTTGCAGCCACTGGAGAGGCAGGAGAAGTGCCTTGGAGTCCTTGAGACCAGGGCTGGGGAGCTTGCACACCGCTGAAAGGGGTCAGGTAACATGGAGGCTCCGGCACATGAAGTCCATCAACTAGAGTAGCTGGGCTGCTCATATTCCCATGTTCTGTGGATCCACCCAGCTCGGCATCCACCCAGCTTGGCATCCTGGGGTGGGAGCACATTCCTACCTCACACCAACCATCAGGAACCGCTCCCAAGAGCGAAAGGGCTTACCATTCTCCAAGGAGGGGAGTGTCTGCATGGGTGCTTTATCACCCTCCTTGCTGGCCCCCACTCCTGTCGTAACTAAATATGTGTTTAAAGATTTCAATAAAGTATAAGTAGCTGTTAATGATTTATTGTGGTTTTAACTAACGTGACACATTCTGGAGTGCCAGCATTTTACTTATTATGCTGTTGTGTTGGGAACATTTTTAAATTCTTTTGGTTTAGAACATTAAATTCTAAAAGGTTTCCATTATTTAAATAATCCCAAGGCCTGTTCCGGGAGGTACACAGTAGGACCACCAACGTAGTCAGTTACATTGTTGAAATAGCTATCAAACATACCATTGGAATGTCTGTCTTCTGTTTTTGTTGGTTTTGGTGTTTTGCCCGGTGTCACTGACAGTTTCCTCTGCCTCTTTGTTCAGGCACTGGCAGAGCAGGTGACTGATACAGACCTTGAACAAGGGCGCTTATACCCAGCCCTGTCTAACATCAGGGAGGTCTCCACTCGTATTACAATTAAGGTGAGTACTTTTGGATAATGGTTTTGGATGATGTTTCACCTGGTAAAATAAAGATTGATTGGATAGTTTTCATTTGCATTTCGGTTAAGGTCAGTAACTTGATGAATTTCATGTATAGGAACAGTAAAAAACCTGAGAAAATATGTGCATCCATATTCCACTTCTTACAGAAGTACTTTGAAGAAAATGGCATGTAATAAAAAATACTTTAATTCTGTTCTCTTTTCCCCATGTGTTTAAAAACAAAACAACTTTTATAATAAATTTATTTAAAATGTGCAGTGTGATTGTTGTGGCAGTTAACGTAGGTGTCTGTTTCTATAATCTAAGTTAGTTTCGGGGATGTCCATCAAGCTCTAGATATATTCTTTTTTTTTTTTTTTTTGGTTCCCCATCCTTTTCTTTCCTTGGGGGGGGGGGAATCAGGTGGTCTCCTCTCCAGGTGTCCCTGTTGCTGCAGCCAAAGCAGCTAGACAGTAGGTTTCCAAGTTAGCCCATAAGGAGGTATATTTTTCCACAGTTGTGTTTAGTTCTGCTGTTACACATTCCATGGCTTGTATCTCTAACACTTTAGTTCGCCATTCCCCCACTGTTGGGGGGGGAAGGGGTTTCGAAGAGTCAATGGGAAGTAATGTATTTACAGGCTACCATACAAAATAGGATGCATAACTGTCTATATTTGTGGGGGCCCCAGATCAAGTCCAGCTGTGCCTGAACTCCCCTCCAAAAGGTACTCAACTCTGGTCACTGCCAGAAAATATGGAAATGTATTCCCACCTGACCACAGTTCCTCCACCACAGAGAGGAATTTTGTTCTTAGAAGTGTTGTGTGACAGTGGGGACATGAAAAAATCTAGTACAAATTTCCCACCTGAACTCCCTCCGGCTGAGGGATGCTGATCATTTCCAGCTTTTTAACCAAAGATTGTCCCATTCCTCCACCGCTACAGGAATCTCTACCTCAGTCTCCCATTTTATTCTAATGTAATCAGAGGGGTGGGCTCCTGCTGTCAGGAATATTGTATAAAGCTGGAATATCAGTCCCCTTTCTTCTCATAATTTTGGCATCCAATAAAAACAGTCTTCTAATGTAGGCAGGTCCCTGGTTATGTTGGATAAGACTACTTCCGTGAATCAGTAATGCTATATTTGCAGGAACCGGAAAAAAATCAGTTCGAGGTAGCCCAAAGGTTTGGCTTATCTGGGCAAAGGAAGCGAACTGGTCCCCATGCAACAGTTATTTATAGTGGGTTAAGGCTGTGTGATTCCATCTCTTGAAACCATTGTCAGTTTTAGGAAGGGAGAACTCTGCGTCACCTATTATAAGTGTCAGGGGACCAGGAGAATTAGGGGTACCTGTAACTAATCTAGCTTTTTGGATTGCTCTTGGGGTTTGTTTCATCCAAGGATTATTTATGTTTTTCCATATCTCTGAAGAGAGCGTAATAAAAGGCAAGCCATATAGGGATAGCTGGGAGGGAAGTCACGTTTTCCAGGTAAGAAAGGACTTTGGGGAACACTCTTTAAATATTATTATGGTTTTGTACTTGGCCACTGAAGTGGTGGGTAGGGTGAATGGAATACAATCAGAGAGTCTCCATATCCAGAGGAACTAGACAAGGGTGCACCCCCACCCCCGTCCTGTTTGCTCTTTGTATTGAGCCCCTAGTTTTAGCAGTTCGGCAATACCCAGACATCATGGGTATCCTGGGTCCAGACAGAGAGCATAAAATCTACCTGTATGCCGACAATGCCCTGTTCTATCTGAGTAACTCAACACGCTCTATCCCGAAGCTTTGTGAGTTGCTAGAGGTTTATGGGACTTTGTCAGGGTATGAAATAATTTATGATAAATAAGAAGCCCTGAGATGTAGTGGGCACTGCCCCAAACAGTTTTCATTGACTTTCCCATTTACTTGGGCCAAAGGTTAGACATTGAGGTATCTAGGGGTGAAGGTTACTACAACTCTCCACAAGCTTTTTGATCTAAATTATAACACAGTAGTTCAGGGTATGACCTCTGACCTCAGTTGTTGGTCTGTGCTCCCTTTTTCTCTGACAGGCAGAATTAATATTTTGAAAATGAATATTCTGCCCAGACTTCTATTTCTGTTCCAAACTCTTCCACTCAAGATTCCAGAGACATATTGGAAAAAGTTAGGTGCCACCTACAGTACATCAGATTTGTCTGGAATAGAGGAAGGCATCGATTAGCCCCAAAAGTTCTGGAACAGCCTTGGGAGCCTGGAGGTTTGGGGATGCCAGATTTAAGATTTTATTATCTCACAGCGCAGTTACTACCAGTAGTCTCCTGGCTGAAACAAAAGGGAAGCACAGGCTGGTACAAACTGAAAAACGTGACGTTGAAGAAAATGATTTGAGAGGGTATCGCTAATTACCTAAATGGAACTCAATGGAGCATTGCTGTCCTGTCCCCCAACCCCAAATATAGAAACATAGACTTTGACAGCAGATAGGGACCGCTTGGCCCACCCAGTCTGCCCATTCCCCTACCTATTGGATAAGCTGCAGATCCTATTTAATGAACAGCCTACTTTCTCCTACCCACGACTACAATTGCCTTATGTCTGTCCCATGCATTCTTGAATTTCCCCACTGTTTTTGGCCCCACAACCTCAGAAAGGCCATTCCATGCATCCACCACCCTCTCCATGACAAAATACTTCCTCACGTTGCCCCTGAGCCGTCCCCCCATCTTCAAATTGTGCCCCTTTGTTCTTGCACATTTTTTTTTCTGAAAGATGCTACTCTCTTGAACTTTGTTGATTCCTTTGAGGTACTTGAAAGTTTCTATCATGTCCCCCTCTACCTCCTTCCCTCAAGGGTATACATATTAAGCTTCTTTAGTCTCTCTTCATATGGTTTCTGGTGCAGACCCTGCACCATTTTCGTTGCCCTCCTCTGGACTGTCTCCATCCTATCTAAGTCCTTGTGGAGGTCGGGTCTCCAGAACTCCACACAGTACTCCAGATGGGGTCTCACCAACTGTCTGACAGAGGGATGATAATTTACTGTTTTCTACTGGTGATGCCTCTCCCTGTGCATCCCAGTATCCCCCCAGCCCTCCTTACTGCCTTCTCACATTGCCTGCCTACCTTTAAGTCATTTGATATGACTACTCCCAGGTCCCTTTCCATTTTTGTTGTTGTTAGTCCCCCCCCCCCATTTTGTACTCTTCCTCTGGGTTTTTGTTTCCAAGGTGCATTTCTTTGCATTGTATCTAAGCTGCCATACTTTTGACCATTCCTCCAACCTTGCCAAGTCCTTTCTCATCCTTTCCACCCCGTGTAGCAACCCTGTTGCAGATATTTGTGTCATTTATGTATAGAACATACCTAGTGTCTGACGTGTGAAGGTGAATCCAAAAGATAGTTTCAGGAGTCTTTAGTCCCACCATGAATTTAAATTACATCAGTGATCAATCTCAGTTTTACGTCAAGGCAAATCCAGCCGCTGCCATTCTCACTAGGGTACTCACCAACTTAGAAGTGGTGGGTAGAGTGCAGGTTTAGCTACCACCAGAGTCCAGTGAATATAATACTATCTGGTTTGAACTGGACTTGGGTACCAGTATACCCTCCTCAAGGGCTGTGGTCCTGAATTTCAGACAGGCAGACTGTGACCAAATGAGAGAATTAGTCAAGGGTAAGTAGTTGGAGTAGACAAAATCAGGAAGTGGAGGAAAGGTGGGGAGACATTAAGAGGCCATTCTCAAAGCAACTTAATCATGTTTGAGACCAAGGATAATAGGCACAAGAAACAAATCTTGTTCTCTAAGAAGGCAGTGAGGGCTGAAAAAAGAACCTTCAGCAGTGCGACTTAAAAAACAAAGTATTGTAATTAGCTACAAGGAAAACCAGGGGGGTGAGGAATGAAGCAAATGCAAGGTAAAGATGAAAGAGGTCAAGAAGGCAGTCATGGATGCAAAAGCAGACACAGAACCGCAAATCGTTGAGGGGCTCAAGGGAGGAGATAAAAAGTTCTTTAGATGCATCATGAAAAAGGCAGGTGAGTGGGCAGACTGGGTGGGCTAAGCGGCCCTTGTCTGCCATCAGATTCTATGTTTCTACAAGAGTGGGAATTGTTAGGTTGCCACAGGGGGCAGGGTAACAGGAGGACAAGCAGAAGTCAGCAGTTTTTTTTTTTTGTCACGTACATTTATTGAGTATTTATTTTATAGACAATACAGACATGAAAACACAAATGTCACTGGTACAGTTTCCACATACCAGTAAGAAAACAGCAATGGGAGTGTACAAAGTTATGTTGAACTGGTTACATTTCAGCATTGAACTCAACCACATAGATGAGAAGTCAGCACTCCAGGTCTAACTTCTGAACAAAATAACCTAAATAATAACACATAACCAGATTAAGCAGAGTTCATATGATGTAAGGCATGACTGAAAATAATGCTACTGCTGAGCATTTATGTGTTATCCCCCACTGGTAGTTTTTCAGACCCCAGACCCTTTCACACTAACCCTCCTGTCTCTTAAGAGGTACAGTATGTCAATTTCTCTAGGGGGAGCACCTTCAAAATTAGCTCTTTCCAGAGTGCAATCTCTAGCTAGTACCAGAAGTAACTGAAAATTCCTCTGATATAACATCCATTCATCATCATCCTGGTTCTCAATACCGAACAGCGTAGTGTGAGGTATTTCAGAAATTCTGCATTTGTGAATCCACCTTACTGCAGCAGCCGCTTCCAGCCAGAATGGTTGAAGCTTATCACATGGCCACAAACAATGCAAATAGGTCACTTGTTCTATAGAGCATCTGCCACAGAGGGGTGAAACCCCCAGATTAAATTTATGTACTGCCTGTGATGGTTGCTATAACCAGTTGAGAAAGTTATACTGTGCCTCTTTAAATTTATTGCAGATAAATAAGCCAATTTAAGAAACACGTAGGGACTGCCAACCCACGTCTGAAATGCAGCAGCCCAGGTCCGTCTCCCATCTCACTTTCACCTTCTGAGATGGATCTTGTCCTAGGAGCTTACTCTGACTCACCACAGTTGAAATCATCTTTCTAACCCCAGTAATACTCAGGTATTCATAACTTTATGCAGTAAGCCTGAAGGGTTGAACTGCCCAGAGAGATGGAACATATGCAAATGATGGAATCATCTGTACGTGACAACTTTTCAAGTGCTGCCCTATAGTAACTGTCAATGTTCTAAACCTCTTCAGATTTAACTCTCCGCCTGAACAGTTTGGTCGCTTGGAGTGTCGCTCTTCGTCTGAAGTAAAAACCTATAAAAACATATAAGTATTGTTTTATTTTTCATTTGCTGCCTTATATTAATTGTTTAGCGTAGTTAAACTTGTTTTTTGTGGTAAATTTGTTTTTTTCTCAGTTCCTCTCGGTTCGGTATAACTGGGAGGAAACCGAGCTAGTTCCTTGATTTTTAGCCTATTTTCTGTTAAGGATAGCATTCATCTCTATTTTATTTTTTCTTTTTACCTAAATTTTTGTAACCGTCTTTTTCGGTTACTGAACCGCTAGTACCAGTTCCAGAATCTTTATCGGTTCAGTTCACCCGGTTCCTTTTCGGTTCCGGAACTGACCAAAAAACCCGCAATTGTTATTATTTTAAATTGTCTTTTTGCGATTCTCTGTTTCTGGTTAAAATGACAGAAAAACCTAAGAAAAAGACTGGTGAGCCCAGCTTTAAAAATTGTACTCAATGTGGGAATGTTTTTGCGAAAGCAGATAAGCACACTATGTATGTGACTTGTCTGGGCTATGAGCATCTGAAGGAGGATTGTCAGATCTGCCTGACTTTCCCTGAAAAAACTGTTGAAAAACACCTGGAACGGCTAAAAAAGAAACTCCCCCAGCTCTGACCAGCCGATACCCTCTACTACTGTGGCTGAACCCACAACTGTTGCAATTTCCACCCCTGACACGGGTGATAAGACTATAAAGAGGGGCTCTGAACCAGCTAGCTCCCCGGTTCCCTCTAAGAAGGCACGTAAACTGAAGCATTCAGAACCCCCTACTATTAATCAGGGGACTTCTGTATCAACTAACATTATGCCAGCTCCTCAGGAGATTGCACAGGCGGTCAAAATTATTCAGGCTTTACAGGGTTTGGTGCCCCCTGCACATCAAACCCCTGTGCCAACAGGACAGCCTGCCAGGATTCCTCCTATTGAAGAGGAGGAGTGTAGTGATTATGAGGAGGATGAAGGGGAACCTATTTTACCAGAGGTATCCCCAGAACAGGACTTTGGGTCGCCCCCTAGGGTATCTGAAGATTTCTCTTCTCACTTTACTTTTGTGAGAAAGATGGCAGATGCCCTTGACACCTCCACAACGGAGGACGTGGAGGATGAGGAGGAAATAGAGTACCTGGAAATGATGGGTTTGACTCCCACCAAGCCACTCCTCCTCCCAGTAAATACATTTTTCAAAAAGGATGCTCTAAAGCTGTTGCAGACCTCAAATTCTGTCCCTCCTCTGGATAAGAGGCTGGACAAGAAATATCAGTTGGAAAGAGAAGGGGCGGAGTTCCTGTTCTCTCATCCAGACCACTAAGGGGTTATTCAACAGGCGGCCTGTGATAAGGCTAGAGTTCCTCTGGCTTCCCATCCACCAGATAAGGACTCTAGGAAGATAGACAACATGGCTAGGAAAGGTTACCTGTCAACCTCCTAGCCATAAGACAGGCTAATTTTCAGGCCTATGCTGCCGCAGTACCAAAGTCCCTGTGGCAGTCAGTATTGGCTTATCTCTCAGAAAGCCCTCACCCCTATCAGACGACCTAGCAGAGACTGCTAGGTTTGGGCTGGAGGCAGCTAAATACCAATTCCAAATGGCTGCTGATACTAATGACACTGCAGCCAGATGGATGGCAAATACAGTAGCCGAGAGGAGATTTGCTTGGCTGAGGGCCACAAATCTCACTGCTGACACACAATCTAAGGCCCTGGATTTTCCCTTGGAGGAAAATGCTCTTCAAACAACATGAAGTCTTGCTATATTATAGACATTAGCAGTTTGATCCAGCTCTAGAACTGCCCCGGATGTGAAATGGTTAAAACCATTCCAAAATAGAATTTTGGCACGAGAGCAGCTCTATCTGTGTCATTTCAAACTTGAACTGTCAGATTCTTTACTCCGCCTCAGTGAACAGTCGCTCCGGAGATTTCTCCTTCTGCTCGGTTCATTTCTTGGTTTAAAGTGTTTTCTCGGTTGGATTTAACCGAGAATAGTTTTATTTTAACCGCAAAACCGCTCGGTTCAAGCTCTATCTGTGGTAACGTAGTAAATGAAGGTTTTGTCTGTGTGGAACTTGTAAGTTATCGGTTCGGTTTTGAACCGATCAGTGGGTTTAAAACTCATTTAAAACTAAAAGTTACTATTTTAGAGTGCGGTTCCCGGTTCTTATCGGTTCTAAAAAAAACTGATTTATTACGTTTTTTTCCAATACCCGTGACACGGTTAGGAACCGATAAGGGTGTCTTGCCTGGCACTGCCGTTAAAAGGGCAAGTTTTTGGTTAGGCTGACATTATGTCTGAGAAACCCAAAAGAAAAACCGGGCCCACTGGGTTTCAGCACTGTGATGTTTGTGGGGAAGTCTTTGCCAAGGCTGACCCACACACCACATGTGTTTATTGTCTGGGGTTTGACCACCTCCAGTCAGACTGCCAGGTATGTAAGAATTTCCCTGCAGCCACCCTGGAAAAAAGATTGGGCAGGCTCAGGGAACGAGAGGCCAAAAGTCCGTGACCGGGTGCAGCCGGTTCGGTGCCAGCCGAACCAGAGGGAGTGCCCTCTGACCAGGGCCAGACTTCCTCAAGTAAAGAAAAGCGTGGTTCTGAGGAACCAATTCCAGTAAAGAAAAAAGAAAATCAGCAGGTCTGGAGTCCAAAATTCTTTCTCCAACTGCTGCAGAGATAGCAAAAGCCATACAAATTGTCCAGTCACTGTCTCAGGGTCCATCCGAACCACCACTATCTGGTAAAAGGTCGGTTCGTCCGTCCCAGTGGTTCAGGATTATGATATTGAGGAATTTTATGAACCAGAGGAGGGGGAGGAGGATTATGAACAGTATGAATGTGGCTGGGTAGGTCTGGGTGTGCCCATTGAACCGGACATCTCCCCAGACAGACCTTTAGAATCTCTCCCTATGCTGTCTGAGTCCCCTCTCATTTCATGTTTTATAAAAGTTGCTGAAACCCTCCAGCTTCCTTTAGAAGAGGCTGTGGATGAGCAAGAGGAGCCTGATTTTGTAGAAATGATGGATATTCCAGAGTCTAGGAGATTGTCTATTCCTTTACATAAGTCTTTAGGAAACAAACAATTAAAATTTTAAAAGCTCCTAATTCTGTGCCTCCTGTAGATAAAAAGATGGACAGAAGGTATACATTGTCAGGCCCTGATATAGAATTCCTTCTCAGCAATGCAGTCATGTTGAGTAGTTCAGGCTGCTGCCTGTGATAAAGCTAATATTCCCTGGCTTCACATCCTCTGACAAGGATTCCAGGAAGATTGATGCAATGGCAAAAACAGTATATGGCAGCCTCTCTGGGACTCAGGCAAGCAAATTATATGGCTTATGTAGCTAGGTATCAGAAATCTAGATGGGATACTGTTATGCAATTAGCCAAGCAGGCCCATGGCCAGCTGGCTAGTGAACTAGAACAGGTGGCTGCTGATGGCATTGAAGCCTCTAAGGTTCAGTTTCATGCTGCTGTGGATGTTAATGATGTTTCCTCTAGGGTCATGGCCACATCTGTAGCTTTTCGTAGGTTGGCCTGGCTCAGGTGTACTAGTTTGTCACAGGATACCCAGACTAAGGCTATGGATTTTCCTGGGAAATTCTCTGTTTGGAGAGCAGATAGAGAATTACATGAAAAAGATGGATGAATATAGGACTACTTACAAAATTGCCCAGGCTAAAGGGCGGCAAGCCACTCCTCAAGGCATGCCCCAGGGGAGGGGCAGGCCTTTCGCACAGGCCTTTCTACCAGACTCAGTCCTCCCTCTGCCTATGCTCAAAGGGCTTCTTCAGAGGCAGGGGCAGACGAGGGTGGGCAGACCTGCTCCCACCCCCAGCCTAAAGTTCCTATGAAACAGGCACCCTGATGGGGTGCCCAGGGCCGATTCTCCTGTACCGGTGGGGCAGGCTGGCTTACTTCAGTCAGAATTGGGCTTCTTTAACCTCAGACAAGTGGGTTCTGGAAGTAGTAAGCCAGGTCTGGTTCTCAGCTTCAAAAGTTTCCCAAGTTGAGAAGCAGACTTTTACCTGCAAGTGCTTCAGAGACCTCGCCTGGAAACAGAGGTCTCATCCCTGTTAGCCTCAGAGCAGTAGAAGGGTTCCTCCCTGCATCAGGGCAGGGGTCTGTATTCCAGATACTTCCTTACCTCAAAAAGACAGGAGAATGGCGGCCCATTTTAGATCTCAGATATCTGAACAAGCATCTTTGAAACCAAAGTTCAAATGGTAACTCTGGCAATGATTTTACCTTCCTAAGGCCAGGGGACTGGCTAGCCTCCCTGGACCTCAAGGATGCCTATTTCCATGTCCTAATCAGAAGATCTCATCGAAAGTACCTCAGATTGAACTGCCCTCAGGTCATTACCAGTTCAAGAGCAATGCCCTTCAGCCTTACCTCTCTGCTCCAAGGGTATTCACAAAGTGTCTAGCAGTGGCAGTGGCCCACTTAAGGACGCAGAGGATTGCTGTTTTTCCTATCTAGATGACTGGCTCATTGTAGGCCAGTCCCCAGAACAGGTAAAATCTCAACTGCAGGTCACCCAGCAGCTCACCTCCCTGGGTTTTCTGCTAAACCTACCAAAGTCGGTTCTGGAACCAGTCCAGGTACTCACCTTTATAGGGGCAGAATTGGACACAAAGCTAGCCAGAGCCTTTCTTCCTCCAGAAAGGTAAAGAATTTAGTGGCTCTGGCCTCTTCCTTCACTCTGCAGGTCTCTCGACCAGCAAGACACTTTCTGCAGCTCCTGGGGCACATGGCTGCATCCACAGCTGTTGTGCAGGGAGCCAGATTTCAGATGAGAGACATTCAAGTTTCACTTGAGAACCTTTTGGTCTCAGAGAAGAGACCCCCTTTCCAAGTTGGTCCCAGTGACTCGAACCTTGATCCTAGCTCTTCAGTGGTGGCAGGATCAGAGCAATTTAAGAGCGGGGGTCCCCTTCATTTCCCCTTCTCACGACTTGACTCTCACTACAGATGCTTCCCTTCTGGGTTGGAGAGCCCACATGGGCGACCTTTCCACTCAGGGAGTTTGGTCCCCAGGAATCTCTGCTCCACATCAATTTGCTGGAACTCAGAGCTGTCTTTTAGCTCTTCAAGCATTTTCTGCATCTGTCCACAACAAGGTGATACAAGTCAGAACAGACAACACCACAACAATGTGGTACATCAACAACAGGGGGCACTCGTGTCTCGCCTTGTGCACCGAGGCAATGAAGTTGTGGTCTCTGGCCTATTCCCGAACACTTCCTCATAGCAGTTCACCTTCCAGGGAAGGACAATGTCCTAGCGGATGCCCTCAGCAGGATTTCCCAGGGCCGTCACGAATGGTCCCTGGATCCTCAAGTGCTGGGGATAGTTTGCCAGGTGGGGCATCCCTCAGATAGATCTTTTGCAGCCCCAGACAATCACAGACTTCCTCTGTTCTGTTGCAGGCCTCCAGTGCTGGGCTCAGTTCCCTGGATGCCCTTCTTCTGGATTGGGAGGAAGTTCCTCTAGCTTCCCACCCCTTCCTCTCCTATTCAAAGTACTAGTCAAAATCAGATCTCAGCCTTGCAGGGTGATTCTGATTGCCCCGATTGGGCCAGGCAGCCCTGGTACCCACTCCTTCTGTCTCTGACAGTCCATCTTCCCTGTGCCTCCCAGGAATCACAATCTGTTGACTTGTGCCCAGGGAAGGGTTTGGTATCCGGACCTCAATCCTCAACCTCAAGGCCTGGCTCTTGAGGAGTTAGAGTTTGCTGATTTACACCTCTCTCAGGGTGTTCTTGAGATCCAAAGGCTTCTAAAAGCCTTCCACTAGGGCTACTTATAGTTCTAAATGGAAAAGGTTTTCCATTTGGTGTGCTGGGAAAATATTTCCCAGAATCTGCTGATTTGCCCATTTTGTTAGATTGGACATCTTAATTCCTTGGGTCTCAGACCAGCTACCCTGAGAGTTCATTTGGCAGCTGTATCTGCTTTTGTGTCAGCAGGAAAGTCATCCCCTCTTTCCTCTCATCCTGTGTTTTCCAAGTTTTTTAAGGGATTACTCCATACTAATCCGCCCTTTCGGGAACCGGACCCTGCTTGGGACCTTAATGTTTGCATTGCCCAGTTAATGCAACCCCCTTTTGAACCTCTGTCTTCTGCAGAGCTTAAGTACCTAACTTGGAAAACTGTTTTTCTAGTGGCTATCACTTCTGCCAGACGCATAAGTGAATTGCAAGCCCTGTCAGTGGAGACTGACTTTATTTCTTTCCACAGGGATAAGGTAGTCCTTAGGACTAATAGGAAGTTTTTGCCTAAGGTGGTTTCAGATTTCCATCTTAATCAATCTATCTCCTTCCAGTATTTTTCACTGATCACTCCTTCGGTGAGAGGAGGTTGCACAGCCTGGATGTTAAGAGAGCTCTTAGTTATTATATAGAGCGTACCAAAGGTCACAGGTTCGAACCCTCCAACTTTTCCTTACCTATGGTGAAGTTGGGAAAGGCAAACCTGCCACTAAGAGATCAATAGCCAGGTGGATTGTCTCTTTATCCAATTTTGTTATCAGAAAGTGGGCAGAGCCCCCGGTTTGAGGGCTCATTCTACCAGGGGTACAGCTGCGTCTCCTAGCTGCCAGAGACATCCCTTTATTAGAAATTTGCCAGGCTGCTACTTGGAAAGCGGTACACACTTTTACCAAGCATTACTCCGTGGATGTCCAGGCCAGGAGAGATGCTCGGTTTGGCACAGCTGTTCTTCAGAGCCTATTCCCTAAGTAGGTTCTGCCCCTCCTCCATGGATGTACTGCTGTGTATTCTGCTAATGTCTATAATATAGCAAGACTTCATGTTGTTTGAAGAAAAAATTACTCACCTTAGTAATGTTGTTTCTTCTAATGGAGTCTTGCTATTTTATAGACCTCCCCAACCTGCCCTCTCAGAACCTCTACTTGGTGGGTGCGGGCAACTTAGTGTGGGCACTACTTATGTCCTGTTAGCATTTGTCCCCTTTGGGACTTTGGGGTGTGTATGTGTGTGTGTTTTATTATACTTGTGTTCCATTTTCATATTATTAGAATGGTGTTAGTATTTCTGGTCCCCTGACTTGAGTCTTGGGTGTTGGGACCATCAATGGTTGTTATTATTTAGGTAGCCATTTGGCTAGTGTAGGTTACAGCTTCCACACAGACCTTAATGAGTTTGGCTCGTAAAGATCTGACAGTTCAAGTTTGAAATGACACAGATAGAGCTGCTGTCGTGCCAAAATTCTATTTTGGAATGGTTTTAACCATTTCACCTCTGGGGCAGTTCTAGAGCTGGATCAAACTGCTAATGTCTATAATATAGCAAGACTCCATTAGAAGAAACAACATTACTAAGGTGAGTAATTTTTTCTTTCTGGGGAATCCACTGTGGCATACATGAAGAAGGTGGATGAGTATTAGGCCACTTACGGGAGCAACTCTAGTAGAGACAGAGCTTTTCCATCCACCAGGCCTTATGGAAGGGGGGTCCGGGGCAGGCCTTTTCATTCCAGGCCCTTTTTTCAGCCAGTGGCCATACCCCAATATCAACAGTATCCACAGCAGGGATACTTTAGGGGCAGGGGTCGAAGGGGATCTAGACGTGGAGCTCAAGCACAACCTCCACCCCAGCCCAAACAGACCCCCTGAAGTACAGGCCCCCTCCTCACTCCCTGTCGGAGGCAGACTCTCCCACTTCCTCCAGATTTGACTTACCATCACTTCGGACAAGTGGGTCCTGGAGGTGGTGGGTCAGGGTCTATCTTTGATTTTCAAATCCCTTCCTCCTCTAGCAGCCAAGGATTTCAGTACACCATCCCGGGCAGAAAACACCTTGCTGGAGGCAGAGGTTCAGAAACTACTGCTTTTAACAGCAGTGGAATCTGTTCCAAGCACCCTCAGAGGAAGGGGCTTTTATTCCAGATACTTCCCCAAAGGCTCCATTCTAGGCCCTATCTTGTTTTCGTTGTACATTAATGACCTTGATTCCAACATAACTAGATCTAATCTGCATTTCTTTGCAGATGACACTGTACTGTGTACCTCTGGCTCAACGTTATCTGAAGCTGGGGTGCTTCAAGCAGACTTTGCCCAACTTGAACATAATCTAATAAAGGCAAAGCTTCTCCTTAATAAAAAGAAAACCAAAGCTATAATATTCTCTCATAGTACCTCCGCAGGCACCTCCCATACCCCGTCTAAAGACTTTATTGTTACTACTCTAAGCGAACTATTGGAAGTCGTTACCAAATTTAAATATCTGGGTATCTGAATAGACAACAAGCTCTCTTTTAATTACCATATTGAGGACTTATCCAGGAGGCTCAAAGCCAGGCTAGGTTTCTTCTTTAGAAATAGGTCCCTTTTCCCCCTCGAGACTCGAAACAGGCTCGTTCAGGCTACATTTCTTCCCCTTCTTGACTATGGCGATGTAATCTACACTTCCACTACTCTCGCAAACCTAAGCATACTGGACATCCTCTATCACCGTGCATTACGGTTTATTACCAACTCCCCTAAACGTTCGCACCACTGTGACCTGTACGCAGGTCTTGGCTGGACATCTCTTACCACTAAACGTTTGCTCCATGCTGGTCTCTGGACCCTTAAGTTGCTCCTGCATAAACTACCGAGTTACCTGTTATCTCTCATCTGTATTTCTCACAGTGCATACTCTCTCAAGAAATCTGACTTCATTCTGCTGGACATACCTAGGACACGGACCTCCTTTGGTAAATGCGCTATTGCGCATGCTCTTCCCTCTATTTGGAACCAACTCCAGTCCGTGATGAAACTAACTAGCATCGTCTCAATTAACTTCTACAAAGTGCTAAGTGCAACTAAAATAAAAGATATCTGCAACTGTTATTAAGTCCCTTCCCATCCCTTTGTGTGCCTTATACATTTATGTGTAAGCCCTTCCCCGCCCTTATGCATGCCGCTTCCTTATTGTCCACACTCCCATTTAACCAAGACTTAACTACGTTCTCGTAGCTTCTGACTTCCAAGCTGTGACCACTACTGCAAGAATCCCACTCCTGCTCCCCTTCCCCGTCCTACTCTTGGCTCTCTCTCCTTATATATTACTTCCCTCACTCTTGCCAAACCTTGACTACCTCATTTATCCTTTATTCCCTGTCACTGCTCAATATACTAAAATTATTTAGTGCAAACACCAGTTACCCTGCCTTGTACTGCTGGCATGCTACCTTGAAGTGCTTGCACACTATGTACCATATGTCTTCTCACTTTTTCCGATGTTATATCCTTTTATGTAATATCCTGCTTGAACTAAGTGTACACCTTGAATACATGTTATAGTATTGCTCTATCAAGTATTATATTTTATGTAATGTTCTTTATAATAATAATAATAACTTTATTTTTAAAGCGCCTTTCAGAAATATCAAGGCGCTTTACATCAAAACACAATATACAATATCAATTTTAAACATATAAAAATAAATTCATTAAAACATCACTTAGTTAAAACAAACCATGCAATCATCCATACGATCAGCAAATATTTACAAATAACTTCCATTAATCATCCAGATAAGCCAAATCCCATAAGTAGGTTTTTAAATCTTTCTTAAATACCTCCATGGAGGTGCACTCCCTTAACCGGCATGATAGAGAATTCCAAAGAGTGGGTGCAGCATAGAAAATGCTCTACTACCAGAAGATTTTAAATTCACTCTTGGAATCTCTAACAACCCCTCGTCGGCCGGGCGGAGCGATCGGCCGGGGCAGTAAGGCACCAGAAGTTCTTTCAGATAGGTTGGACCCTGATCATGAAGGGCTTTGAAAGCCAGTAAAATGACTTTAAAGGTGATCCGCCACCGTATAGGAAGCCAGTGCAGCTCGCGCAGCACCGGGGTAATATGACTGGATCTCCTTGTCCCAGTCAAAACCCGGCCTACAGCGTTCTGCACTAGCTGAAGGTGACGTTTCAACCCAGAAAGCCCAAAGTAAAGGGCGTTGCAGTAGTCCAAGCACGAGGACACAAAAGCGTGGACCAACGTTGGTAGGGAGTCAGATGGAACAAGGTGATGCACCCTGGCAATATTCCTAAGATGGTAAAAGGAAGTCCTGACAACGGCCGACACTTGAGATTGAAGGGTCAGCCTATCGTCTAGGACAATCCCAAGGTTGCGCACCTGTTCAGAGATCGAAAGTGACACACCACCAAGAAAAATTCCAGAGGGCATGCCATCATGCAACCTCGCTATCTGACCACCCGGGTCCACCACTAACACCTCTGTCTTCTCTGAATTCAACTTTAACAGTATATATGTCTCAGGACCTCCTTGTGAATGAGCTTGCTCAATGGAGTTTTCCTGCAATAAACTTGAACTTCCTCACCACAAAGAAAAGTAGGGAGTGGTGGCCTATATTGGATCTCAGATCCCTGAACAAACACTTAAGAAAGCTAAAGTTCAAAATGGTAACTTTAGCATTGATCCTGCCAACAATCCAGAGGGGGAGACTGGTTGGCATCACTGGACTTGAAAGACGCCTACTTCCACATCCCCATAGGGGAGTCTCACAGAAAATACCTCAGATTCAAACTCCCTTCAGGTAATTACCAGTTTTCAACCCTGCCTTTTGGCCTTTCTTCGGCCCCAAGGGTGTTCACAAAGTGCCTGGCTCCAGTGGTAGCATACCTTCGAAGAAAGGGTGTAACAGTTTTTCCATATCTGGACGACTGGCTGCTGGTGGGCAAGTCGCCTCAGCAAGTTTCCCAGTTTTTAAGCCTTACACAAAATCTGTTGGAATCCCTGGGATTCAATGTCAACCTTGAGAAATCAGTCCTCGTTCCTACCCAAAAGTTGCAGTTCATAGGGGCAGAGATAGACACCCTGCAAGGCGTGGCCTATCTTCCTCTGGACAGAGTAGAAAATCTCCAGTTGGTGGCAAACTCTTTCATTCTGAAAAAAAGCAAGCCTACAAGGCACTTTTTGCAGCTTCTGGGTCATATGGCTGCATCCACAGACACAGTACTGGGTTCAAGATTTCAAATGAGGGACATTCAGTTCCATCTCAAGGCTCACTGAAATCAAAGAAAAGATTCCCTATCGAAGCCCTTTCCGGTTACAAGAACTCTTCTCCAAGCTTTGCAATGGTGGAAAGAGTATCCAATCTAAGGGAGCGTGTTCTTCCCTCGATGGTTCTTACAACAGATGCATCCCTACTGGGCTGGGGTGCCCACTTGGGAGAACACACAACCCAGGACACCTGGTCAACCTCAGAGTCCCTACAGCACATAAATTTGCTGGAACTCAGGGCTGTTTATCTGGCCTTAAAGGCTTTCTCAGGGCTGGTACAGTCAAAGGTGGTACAGGTCAGGACAGACAATACCACTACAGTGTACTGCATCAACAAGCAGGGAGGCACCAGGTCAGGGCCTCTTTGCACAGAGGCAATGAAAATTTGGAATCTGGCATACTCTTTAGGAGTCTCCCTCCAGGCAGTCTACCTACCAGGAAAGGACAGTGCCCTGGCAGGTACCTTAAGTCGAATCAACCAGGCCTATCACGAATGGACCTTGAACAAGCAGGTGGTAAATGTAATCTTCTGAAGGTTGGGTACGCCAGAGGTGGACTTGTTCGCATCCCACCAGAACCACCACATGCTTCAGTATTGTTGCAGACCACCGGATCAGGGCACTCTGCCACTGCATGCTTTGACTCTGGATTGGTCGGGAAGGTTCCTTTACTCTTTACCTCCCTTTCCTCTGGTCTTCAGGGTGCTACTCAAGCTCAGGTCCCATTCAGCATCCCTGATCTTAATAGCCCCAAATTGGCCCAGGCAGCCATGGTACTCTCTGATGCTCTCATTGTCAGTGGCCATGCCAATATGGCTACCTCAGACATACAATCTGTTGACTTCCAGCCAGGAGACCCTGTTGTACCCGAACCTCAAATCCCTCAACCTCAAGGCTTGGCTCTTGAGGAATTAGACTATGCTGGTTTGAAACTTTCTGAACCAGTACTTCATATTCTAAGGAGCTATAGGAAAACCTCTACTAAGAAAACCTACTCCTCTAAATGGAAAAGATTTTCAATCTGGTGCTCCTCTAGGGGTTTTACGCCATTATAGGCTGACATTCCAGTTACATAGATACATAGATACATAGACAGTGTCGGCAGATAAGGGCCTATGGCCCACCTAGTCTGCCCATTTGAGCTTGTAAGTTCAGTTTGTTTTCCTAGAAGTCTATTTCCCCTTACCTCTGACCTCTAGAATTCCTTTATGTCTATCCCATGCATTCTTAAATCCCGTGATTGTTTCAGCTCCACCACTTCCTCTGGCAGGTGTTCCACTTGTCCACCACCCGCTCTGTGAAGAAATTTTTCTCATGTTTCCTCTGAATCGCCCTCCCTCCAACTTCATCCCATGCCCTCTAGTCCTGAAACATCTTTTTCGCTTAAAAATAGTGTTTTCCTGCACCCTGTTCCTCCCTGTAAGATACTTGTATGTCTCTATCATATCCCCTCTCTCCCTCCTCTCCTCCAGGGAGTACATGTTCAGTTCCTTCAACATGTCTTCATAGGACTTGTGATGCAACCCATGCACAATCTTTGTTGCCCTCCTCTGAACCTTCTCTACCCTGTCTATGTCCTTACGTAGGTATGGTCTCCAGAACTGTACACTGTACACTGTACAGTACTGTGTAGAACTGTAGTTGTTTTGGATTATCTCTCCCATTTGCATTCCTTGGGTTTGCAGCCCAATTCACTTAAGGTACACCTTGTAGCCTTGTCTGCTTACATTTCTGCTGGTACTACAGTATCTTTTGCCTCAGACCCTATTTTTAGGAAATTCTTTAGGGGCCTAACCCATTTGCACGCCCCTCACAGGGCGCCAGTGCCAGCATGGGATCTTAATGTTTGCATTGCCAAGCTAATGGGGCATCCATTTGAGCCTATGGCTACAGCTCAGCTCAAATATGTCACTTGGAACGCAGTATTTCTAGTGGCAGTCACTTCTGTTAGAAGAATAAGTGAATTGCAGGCTCTGTCTGTAGAGCAGGATTATATCTCTTTTTACAGGGATAAAGTGATACTGAGAATGAACAGAAAATTCCTACCAAAGGTGGTCTTTGATTTCCATATTAACCAATCCGTCACCCTACCTGTCTTTTTCACTGAGCACTCCACTCATGGTAAAAGAAGGCTTCATAGCCTTGATGTGAAGAGGGCCCTTAGTTACTATATCACAGCCATTAAGGATCACAGGCAGGACAAGAAACAGTTGTTTCTGACTTATGGGGATGTGGGAAAAAGTAATCCAGCCTCTAAAAGGTCCATTTCTCATTGGATTGTCCAGTGTATTCAATTTTGTTATACAAAGGCTGGTCGGGAGCCCCCAACAGGGTTGAGGGCACATTCTACTAGAGGAACAGCTGCCACCTTGGCAGCCGTAAGTGATGTTCCACTGGTTGATATCTGTAATGCAGCTACCTGGAAGACAGTACACACCTTTACTAAGCATTACAGTTTAGATATCCAGTCTATAAGTGATGCTAGGTTTGGCACAGCAGTCCTACAAAGTCTGTTTCCTAAATAAGTGTTCTGTGCCCACCTCCTGTGGTACTGCTTTGTAGTCTGCAGAAAGTTATGAATACCTGAGTATTACTGGGGTTAGAAGAAAAAATTACTCACCTTAGTAATTCTGTTTCTTCTCAGTGATACACAGGTATCCATAACTTCCCTCCCTCCTCCCCTTCCAGAACTCAGCCTCTGCACTCTACATGTTGCGCTACCGTAAAAGGGTACATCACAATTTGTGCAAGCATCCTCTCATAGTGGTCCCATTTATAAAACAGGTTTTTGGGTCTTAAACCCTTAGAGTTTTCTGACATTTTAATTCTTTTAGAGTTTTTTAGGTGTTCTTGGCTCCAGTTGGATCTATCCCCTATTTCAATTGGGGTCAACCTTTCATTATCTCTTTCAAATAATTTTAAAATTTTACTTTAGCATTGGTCTATTCAGGCTCCTAGAAAATCTGAAGAGGCTTAGAATATTGACAGTTACTATAGGGCAGCATTTGAAAAGTTGTCACGTGCAGATGATTCCATCATTTGCATATGTTCCATCTCTCCGGGCAGTTCAACCCTTCAGGCTTACTGCAGAAAGTTATGAATACCTGAGTATCACTGAGAAGAAACAGAATTACTAAGGTGAGTAATTTTTTCATTTGACGTTTCTCCGTTTACTTAGGATGACCTGTTGAAAAGGGCCGATCTTTGCTGACATAGGGGTCCTTCCTGTCCAAGCTATCCACATAGTGCCTCAGCTGGATGTACAGAAAGAGCTATGTGTTGAGAACCTCCTACAAGTGTTTAAGCTCCTGGAAGAGCTGAATGCCTGCACTCATTACCAGGTCTTTCAAACATTGCATTCCCTCATTGCTGCCACTCTAGGCCAGTTCCAGCCCCCACCCCAGTAGAAGCCCAAGGTTATTTGCTAGCAGAGCCAACAGGGTGTTCTCTGCAACACCTCATCTCTCCTTGCACATACAGTGGGGTCCCCAGGATGAAACCAACTTTTAAAGCACTCTGCAGTATGCTGCAGCAGACCTACTGAATAAAGCAATGTAACTTCAATGGCAGTTAGTCCCTTTCGTCATGCAGGAAACTGTGGCATTCTCTTCATCCTGGCAATGTCACATTTTCCTGAATGACGAAAGGGACTAATTGCCATTGAAATTACATTGTTTTTGTGACAGGGTGAAATAGGACCCTGTCCCATTTGTTATGGAGATAGTGTTTAAATGCAAGGATCTTTCCTTTTCCGTCTCTTCTCTGTCTGGTTGCGCAACCAAATTTTCCTGATAGACCTCGGACTTGATCAACCTGAACAGTTTCGCAATTCTTTGCCTCTCACTGTCACTCAGTTTTTTCTTGCTGTTTTCCTCCCTTGCATATCTATATCTGCTAATATAAGCATTTTTGCAAATCAGTGTATGGAAATGTAGTTGATATTGGGATCTCTGTTTAGAAAATATTTAGTATTACTGTTCAAATGTATATTAATTGTAGAAAACTAGAGATTACTTGAGTGCAAACGCTTGAGGCCTTTTTGCAAAAGGGGCCTCAGAAACATCCTGCCTGATATTTACAAGAACAGAACATTTTGCAAGGACAGGATGTTTGCTAAGGTGGAGGTTGAAAAAGACATTAAAAAAGCTAAGATGAGCTGCAGTTAGGGAGATTACAAGAAAGATTTGATGTTGCCTCTGTACATAGTTCTTATGAACAAATTTATTTATATTGTTTGTTACCACTAATATAAATAAAGTTTTGGTGAATTTTACAACTGCTCCTGGGTTTTCCCTATGCTTCCTGACCTGTGCCTCGATGACAGTTTTATTCAGTAGGTCTGCTTCAGCATTCTGCAGAGTGCTGCAAAATGCTGAAGAATTGGGTTTCATCGTGGGGGACGCCACTGTAGCTACCCAGGCCCAGCGTGTCCAGTCCACCAGTGTTTTGTTTTGTTTGGTTGGTTGTTTTTAGTGGTCAAACTTCTATATTTAGTGTGTCCACCAACTGCCAGGTAGGTGTACAGTGGCTGTGAGGCCCTGCCACCCCGTCACACTCTAGGTCATATTACTGGGCTCCATCAGTCTGGGCAATTCAGTCCTGAATAAACGTAGTCTGGACAGCCCAATAATAGTGCTGCATATCGGAGAATTTTAAGCCCCACCGCCACTGGTGTCCTGCTTGACCTGAGCCAGACTAGCCCTGTGCCATTTGCCAGCCCAGGGAAACTTGGCACATGCCGCTTCAAGTCTCTGCCTATCTTCCCTGTTCAGTCCCATGGGGAGCATTTGCACTGGGTACAGAATCTTGGGCAGCAGTGTCATCTTTATTAAATTAGTTGGCCCAGCCATGACAGAGGCAATGTATGTCATCTTTCTAAGTCGGCCAGGAGTACCATGAGAAGGGGCCTGTCACTTAGAACATAAAGTCTGTCTAGCGTAAGGCTCAGCTGCAAGTCCTAGTGTGTTATGTGGTCTTTCACAGATGTAAAGGGAGTATGCAGTGTTCCCAAGTGTGCTTGTGCTGCCCCCACTCCTAGGCAGATGTTCTTAACAAGTACTTCTGCTCTGTATTTACAGTGGAGGATAGCTGGTATCTCCCAGAAAGTAGCATAAAGGCTGCTGCAAGGGGGATCCCAGAAATGGGGCAGTGTTAAGTACAAGAGAAAGGGTCAGAAAACAGCTTGCAACCCTGGATCCTGATAGGGTGCTCAGGGAATTGACATCGGAACTGGCTAACCCCCTGCTAAGGCCATTCAGTAGCTCACTACAGATGGGTGGTTTGGAGAGAGTAAAGAATAGCGGACGTCCTGCTACTCCACAATGGAGGGGACAGGGAGGAACCAGGTAGTTACAGGCTTGTCAAGTCATTTCTCCATTGTAGGTAAACTGATGGAGACATTAATTAAGGAGGACCTGGTGGCCCATCTGGAAAGTAATAAGTTTCAGGATAGTGAAGCATGTGTTTGTGGCAGGGAGGTCTTGTCAGTATTCTTTAACGAGGGCAGTGGATAAGGGACAAGCAGTTAATCTACTGTACTTCAGCTTCAGCAAGACATTCAACTTCATGCCACTCAGAAGGTTGCTGAAGAAGTTAGAGGATCTGGGAGCAGCTAATTACTTAGATGTGTGGGAAGTTAGTTATGGAGGAGACAGCAGAGGGTGGTGGTAAATGGGGTCTTGATGGAAGAGGGATGCCTGGATATTGTGGCAGTCACAGAAACATGGTACATGGAGAACCATGACTGGGATGTCCACATACCAGGGTACATAATCTACAGGAGGGACAGGGAGGGTAGAAGAGGAGGAGGAGGTAGAGCTCTCTATGTAAGGGAAGGGATCAAAGCAACATAACTAAAGGGTAAACAGGGAGGAGAGGAGGCACTTTGGGTCACCCTGGAAACAGGAAATGGCACCACAATCTGCACAGGGGTTGTATACAGACCCACATCTCAGGGAGGAAATGGACAAGGAAATGATAGAAGGCATCCTTAGGATGGCAGAGAAAGGGGAGATATTGCTAATGGGGGACCTGAATATGCCAGATGTTAACTGGAGCACCTTTGCTGCAGCCATATCCAAGAGCAGGGCCATTCCCGATGCCCTACGGGGGCATGCCTCAGACAGCTAGTTTTGGAACCCACTCGGAAGGGAGCAATCTTAGACCTGGTGCTCTCAAATGGGGACAGAAAGAGGATCTCAGATCTAGAAGTGGGTAGCCATCTGGGAACAAGCGACCACCAAACAGTGTGGTTCACGATAAACTTAGCTGTAGAGTCAAGCCATACAAAAGTGAAGGTACTGGACTTCAGGAGGGCTAATTTTGTCAAAATGGGAGCATGCCTCAGAAAAGCACTAGCAAACAGGCAAGAAGGTGGGGTGCAGCAATTATGGGGAAACATCAAAATCGCCATCACAGAGGCAACAAGACTTTGTGTGAAGCAAGCAAATCAAAACAAAAGAAAAAAACACTATGGTTCTCAAAAGAAGTGGCAGGGAAGGTTAGGGAGAAAAAGATAGCATTCAGGAAGTATAAGGAAATACAGAAGGAGCAGGAGAGTGAACTGTACCAGTTAAAGCAGAAGGAAGCGGGGAAGGCAGTCAGAATAGCAAAGGCCCAAAGCGAGGAAAAGATAGCCAACTCAGTTAAGAAGGGGGATAAAACCTTTTATAGGTATATTAGGGAGCAAAGAAAGACTAAGGCAGGGATACTGAGGCTGAATAAAGAGGAAGGTGGGTCGGGCAGAGAGTGACAGTGAAAAAGTAAGATACTGAATGAATACTTCTGCTCAGTATTCACAATGGAAGAGCAGGGGGAGATAACCTAATCCAGTCAGTAGAAGCACTCTGGATAGGGGGGTTGATATTAGTCCTTTCACAGAAGAAAGGGTTCTGAAAGAACACCTAAAACTAAAGGTGGACAAAACACTGGGGCCTGATGGGATTCACCCTAGAATTCTAAAAGAACTAAGGGAAGAACTAGTAACACCACTGACTACCCTTTTTAATAAATCATGGGAGGATGGTGTGGTGCCTGAGGACTGGAGGAGGGCAGATGTGATTCCCCTTCACAAAAGTGGGAGCAAGACAGAGGCAGGAAACTACAGACCTGTCAGTTTGACCTCAGTGGTAGAGGAAATGATGGAATCACTTCTGAAGGAAAGAATTGTTGAGTACCTAGAGGCCAGTGGGGCACAGGACCCAAGGCAGCATGGATTCACAACAGGAAGGTCATGTCAGACAAATCTAAATGATTTCTTTGACTGGGTGACCAAAGTAGTAGACCAGGGAGTGGCTGTGTTGGCCTACCTACACTTTAGCAAGGCATTTGACACAGTCCCGCACAAAAGATTAATAAACAAATTAACCAGCCTGGGAGTGGATCCCAGGGTGGTAGCCTGGGTAAAACACTGGCTGGACAACAGGATACAGAGGGTAATAGTAAATGGAGTCCACAGTGAAGAAAGGGGGGGTTACTAGTGGGATACCGCAAGGTTCAGTGCTGAATGGGGTCCTTTTAATGCCTTTATAAGTAACACGCAGAGGGACTGGAAGGAAAAGTATGTCTCTTTGCAGATGACACAAAGATCTGCAGCAGGGTTGATATGCAAGGTGGGGTGGAAAGGATGAAAGGGACTTGGCAAGGTTGGAGGAATGGTCAAATGTATGGCAGCTTAGATTCAACGTAAGTAATGCACCTGGGAAACAAAAACCCAGGGAAGAGTACACAATGGGGGTGAGATACTGACAACAACAAAAATGGAAAGGGACGTGCGGGTAGTGATATCAGATGACCTAAAGGTGGGCCAGCAATGTGAGAAGGCAGTAAGGAGAGCTGGGGGGATACTGGGATGCATAGGGAGAGGCATCACCAGTAGAAAACATGAAGTTGTTGTCCTTCTGTACAGACAGTTGGTAAGACCCCATCTGGAGTACTGTGTACAGTTCTGGTGACCCCATCTCTGCAAAGACATAGACAGGGTGGAGGCTGTCCAGAGGAGAGCAACCAAAATGGTGCAGGGTCTGAAGAAAGACTAAAGGAGCTTAAGATGTATAGTCTGGAGGAAAGGAAGGGGAGGGGGGACATGATAGAAACGTTCAAATACCTCAAGGGAATCAACAAAGTCCAAGAGGGTAGCATCTAGAAGAAAAAGAGATGTGCAAGAACAAGGGAGCACAATTTGAAGATAGAGGAGGACGGCTCAGAGGAAATGTGAGGAAGTATTTCTTCACAGAGAGGGTTGTAGATGCATGGAACAGCCTTCCTGAGGAGGTCGTAGAGTCAAAAACTGGTGGAATTCATGAATACATGGGACAGACATAAGGCAGTTCTAGTGGGGGGGGTAGGAAGAAGTAGGCTGTTGGTTAATTAGGATCTGCAGCTTATCCGTTAGGTAGGGAAATGGGCAGACTAGGTGGGCCAAGCAGTCCTTATCTGCCATCAGATTCTATGTTCTATGTAGATCAGAGAAATAGGATGTTACAAGTGGGGTGGCATAGGTGTGAGTCCTGTGACCAGTCCTTTTCAAAATGTTCATCAGCAACCTAGGAGAAGGAATACAGGCCAAGATGTGTCTCTTCACAGATGACTCAAAGCTCTTGGCAGGGTAAATATTCGAGGGGGAGGGTAAGTTTCAGAGGGACCTGCAAAGTTTGGAGGTGGTCCAAGGATTGACTGTCGAAATTTAACACCAAAAAGTGCAAGGCGATGCACATAGCGAACAAGAACCCTAATACGATATGGATGGGAGGAATTAAGCTGGTCACTACTATAGAGGAATGAGACCGGGGGGGGGGGGGTCATCATGAGAAACCGCTTAAAACAAACCAGCCAGTGCAACAAAGTCTACAGCAAGGGAACTAGAATGTTTGAGTGCATTGGGAGTGATTTCTATAGCAGGAGGAAAGAGGTGATACTGCCTCTGTAGATTACTGGTGAAACTCTATCTGCAGTACTGTGCCCAGTTCTGAAGTTCCACCTAAGGAAAGACAGAGGTAGGCTGGAAACAGTGCCATGTAGGGTAACCAAAAGTATTCAGGGCCATCAGGGTAGATTCTATGAGGATTACTTAGGCACTGAACATGTTTGTGCTGGAGATCACAATGGAGAGGGGAGACAATACAGACTTTCAAGTTCCTGAAAGAATAAACAGGATAAACTTTGAGGAACTATTTAGCAGGACTGGCAGGCCAAAAACAAAGAGACATGAGTGGAAGCTAGTGGGCGGTGGTGGGGAGAGGGATTCAAGAGGAATGTGAGAAAGTTCTGCTTTACAGAGAGAGTGGTTGAGCCGTGGAATCACCTACAAGCTGTATGATGGGTGCAAAACCCAATAATGGGTTCAGGTATGACTAGGACAGAGCAAATGGCTTAATTATGCGGGGTAACAGTAAAGCAGGAATCAGAAGGGGGAGGGGCAAAACCCCATATAGAAAATAGTGCACGAGATAGAATAGGATACAACAGGAGTCGGCCTAGTGGCGTGGAGGTCTGAGGCATGGAATGCCTTACCTTATGCCACACCGGTGACCCATGTTTGGAAATGAACAGGGGTTGCTGGGGACTGAGCTTCCTAAGGACTGCTTTCCTCTCTGGGAAGGAGTGGCCAGCCAACTCTGCATTTGACTGCCACTGGCTGGAAGCCTGGTGGTAGTGCTGGCAATGAACAACTCAAAAGGAATGGCTGCAGTTCTGCACAGTATACGCACCTCCACATGCATGTCCTGAAGTGCCACTGGTACAGGGGCACCTAGAAGAAAACAGAAAAAGGAACCCGATGGCTGACCACTGCTCTGTGCACCTCCCCAAGCCTGCGGTGCCACCCAGACACCTGAAGCAGTTCTGGATTATGGATCTGGGCGGGGGGAGGACACCCTTCTGTCTCCAGCCCCGCCACAGGGAGAAACATGTGAGGGACTCATTCAAGTAGATCTGGAGGAGGTAGGTGCCTACCAGGGGGAGGTGAGGACAGATGCAGGGTCTCCAGAGGGGGCCAATTCTGGAACTGATTTTCTCATCGTGGAGGGGTGGCGTGGGCGACCTGTGCTAGGAGGGCCCTGTCGCCTCCGCTGGGTTACTGAATCGCTCTTGTGGGGTGAGGTGCCGGCTCGCTTAACCGAGCACCGGCGGGCCTCCCCAGCACATCTGCAGACTTAGAGGAGAATGCTGCCTACAAGTCAAGCTACAGCCTCTGCCACTGCAGGTGTCCTGACCGCGAGGTGCCGTATCTATGAGCAGGATAACTTGAAACTAAAACTGCCTCTGGGGGACAAATTAGAATTTTTTGGTGCCAACACTCGACTCCTGGACTCTGACTGTATTTGCTTCTGCCGCAGTGAAGTGCTTGCTCTCCCTGTTCAAAAGAGAAAGCACATCCAGTGGCTCCAAATTCTAGAACTGATTTTCTCATCGTGGAGGGGTGGCGTGGGTGACCTGTGCTAGGAGGGCCCGCCTCCGGTGGGGTACTGAATCGCTTGTGTGGGTTGAGGTGCCGGCTCACTTAACCGAGCACCGGCGGGCCTCCCCAGCACGTCTGCAGACCTAGAAAAGAATACTACCTACAAGTCAAGCTACAGCCCCTGCCGCTGCAGGTGTCCTGACCGCAAGGTGCCATATCTACAAGCAAGATAACTGGAAACTAAACCTGCCTCTGGGGTACAAATTAGAATTTTTTGGCGCCAACACTCAACTCCTGGACTCCGACTGTATTGGCTCCTGCCGCAGTGACGTGCTAACTCTCCCTGTTCAAAAGAGAGAGCACGTCCAGCGGCTCCGAATTCTGGAATTGATTTTCTCATCGTGGAGGGATGGTGTGGGTGACCTTTGCTAGGAGGGACGCTGCCTCCGCTGGTTTACTGAATTGCTCATATGGGTTGAGGTGCCGGCTCGCTTAACTGAGCACCGGCGGGCCTCCCCAGCACGTCTGCAGACCTAGAGAAGAATACTACCTTCAAGTCAAGCTACAGTTCCTGCAAATTATTCCCACCCAGCCCATTCCCTCTTCCCACCCCGTTCCCTCTTCCCCTTAAATGCTTGAAAGCTCCTCCCCTCACTGACTGCGGACCCTATTAGCAAGATGGGTGTGGCGGGAAAATCTGTTTTCTGCTGTGACTTTATCACAAGCTTTTGATCTCCCACATTGCTTGGGGTTTGTTGCATTGGGCTGCTTATTTCTCCCTGGATCACTGTATATTGCTTACTCCTGCCTACTTTCTTAATGATGTTGTTCTGGGTGCTTGCTGTGCTATCAACAGTATAATAGCGTTCTCTGGGTTTCCTGCAAGCATATACCAATCTGTCTGTAATTTTCTGGGGAGAGCATTTTGGCAGTAATTTCTGGGTCTCTGTTTGCCTGTCTAAGTTGAATGCTTATACCCTCTTAGACAGACCTTGTCCTCATTAGCTGTACTAGAGCACTGTGCACACTGACCAGCCTCCCCTCAGGCTACCCCACTGGTCCTTTACTGTCACTTTGATGAGGTGGGTGTCACTGGCTACTGCTGAGCTCAACCTTGGAATGGAGACTCCCAAGCCTACCAGGGAAGGTGTCATGCCCTCCTCACCTTGTGCTGTCCTCTTCATTGGTCTCCTCTCTGACCCTTTCCTCTCCCTAATGGTCATTGACTCCTCCCAGTTGTCTGGGAACCATTGGGGTATGTCCGTCCCCCATGAGGTGTTTGACTTCACCTTCTCTAACCTCCTAGCCCATGATAGACTGCCCCCCTGCCCTACCTGCTGCCTTGACCTCAGATGTCTCCTGTGTCCTACCTTGGTAAGAAGACGTCCTGCCCACAGGCCCTCGGCCAGAGGTACCCCCCCGATGGTATCTCCTCTGGCTCTTCCTGGTGATACTGGCCCTAGCCGGTGATATTGAGCTAAATCCAGGTCCTGCCTATCAGGCCTCTTCACCCTCTGTGGGTTGGAAGTTGGGCAAGGGGTTAAAACTTGCTCACCTTAACATTCACAGTCTCTTGCCCAACCTGGATGAACTCTCTGCCTGGGACGCACACTGTAAACCTGACATACTTGGCATTACAGAGACCTGGCTGAAACCCTCAATTCCTGACTCTGCCTGTGTGCTCCCTGACTTTGAGTTTATTAGACAGGATCAGCCGGGTAACAAGTGGGTGGTGGTATTCTAATTTACTATAAGAGTCATCTTAAAGTGTCTGTGGTGACCCATCAGTAGACCTCCCTGTCTTCATGTGAGCTGCTGCACACTATGTTGTTACTTGGGAATACAAAGATGCTGCATGTTGTATGCACATACAATCCCCCCAAGGGTGGTCTGCCTGGGCTTACCCACCTCCTGGATACCACTGGTCCTAATGTTGGGGACAGTGAACTACTGATCCTGGGTGATGTGAACTTAAACTGGAATGGAGATAATTCCAAGCAGTTTGAGCCTCTGCATGCGAGTCTAGCCCTGACTCAGCTTATCCAGGAGCCCACCAGGTGTTCTGCAAATGATGTCACTAGCTCCCTACTGGACTGGGTTCTGTCAGATCGTCCCGAGAGGATCAACTCCACTGGAACCCTGCCTGACTCCATCTCAGATCACACCCCAGTGTTTTTTGTGTGGACAATCCCCTCACCAAAAATTCCCCACAAAATCATTCATGTTAGGGATTTCTCCAGGTTTGATCTAGGGTCATTTCATGAGGATCTGAGGTTCACTGACTGGTATGGGGTGCTTAGCGTCCATGACCCCTCTACTGCTGTCACCCAGTTTCTCACTGTCTTTAGTGCCCTGCAGGACAAACATGCCCCCCTTATCAGGTGGAGGGTAAGGGGGTCCGCCACTAAATGAGTGCACGGGAGCCTCTTAGCCCTCATGCGGGGTAGAGACAAGTGTTGGGCTCACTTCAAAGGTACGCTGAATCAGTCCATCTTTCAACAGTATAAGAAGCTCAGAAATTAGTGCAAAAAAGCCATTAGGGCAGCAAAAAGTGAATACTGTAAATCAGCCCAACTTAGATCTGCTAGTGACCCACGAAGGTTCTGGAGGAACATAAAAAACCTAGTCAGTGCCTCCTCCAACTCTGGGGTCTCAGATATGATCATTGGTGGTTCTGCTTGTAATGATCCACTTTCAATTGCAAATGCTTTTAATTCCCACTTTTCGGACTTGTCAGCACTCAACTCCCTTTTCCCTGCTGGAGTGAATATCAGTGTCCCCTCAGCCTCTGCCCCTCAGGAGGTTCACCCCTCCCACCCACTGTTTTATCTCAGGGCTGTGTCTGACATGGAGATGCAGAGACTTCTCTCTGATCTCTCCCCACACTCAAGTGCTGACCATGATAACATGGAGCCCAAGCTTCTGAAGCTAGGTGCTCCCCTCATTGCCTTCCCAGTGGCACATATCTTCAACCTGTCCCTTGCCACTGATGTTATCCCTGACATTTGGAAGGTAGCGAGGATTGTCCCTGTTCCAAAGCAGGACAGCCCCAAAGTCCTGGACAACTACCGGCCGATCGCCATCCTATCGGCTATTAGCAAACTCCTAGAGAAAGTTGTGGCCGAACAACTCACAGAGTACATTCAGTCCCATAAGTTGCTGTCTCCTGCGCAGCACGGCTTTCGAAAAGGGTATAGTACGTCCATGGCCCTTGTCTCTGTCCCATCTAGCATCAGGGTGGCCATGGACCAGGGCGAACTCTCTGGGGCCATATTCATTGACCTATCCAAGGCCTTTGACCTTGTGGACCATGCATTTCACAGATGCAGTCCCTAGGCCTGTCCCCTCCTGCCCTGAGATGGCTTAGAAATTACCTCCAGAGCGGACTACAACTGACCAAATTCAACAAGGTCCTCTCTGACCCCACTCCGGTGACCTCTGGTGTCCCCCAGGGATCAGTTCTGGGGCCCCTTCTCTTCTCTTCTCTTCTCTGTATTTGTTAACAATCTCCTGGCCGCTGCTACCAACTGTAGTGCCACCCTTTATGCGGATGATCTGATCATCCTGGCACATTCCTGGGACACTGGAGTTCTCAACCTTTAGCTGAGTGAGGACTTTAAGAATATTCAGTCCTGGATAACGTCTCACAAGCTGGTCCTCAACCTAAAAAAAAACTCAGGCCATGCTGTTCGGGTCATTGGCCAAGATCAAGGCCTCCCCTGCCCCTGTGTGTGTCAGTGGTGTGGATGGTGCCCCCCTCCTAACCACAGTTTCCATCAGATACCTTGGGGTGACACTTGACCCCCAACTCGACCTGGGGTGTCGCATCCTAAATGTTTGCAGAGCCATAAACTGTAAACTGGGTCTTGCCTACAGGGCAAAGAAAAATCTGACATCTGCTGCTCGCCTGGCACTGGCCAGAGGTGTGCTGCTCCCTTCACTTAGCTATGGCCTTCTCCAGTTTGCTCGCACCTCCAGGGTCCACCTCATTCGGTGGCACACAACATACAATAACATCTGTCACTTTGCTCTGGCTGCCCCTCGCCTCACCCATCATTGTGAATTATACAACAAACTTGGCTGGCTTTCCCCGGCCAGTCACTTGAACTTTGGGCTAGGCTGTTTTGTGGGCCAGGTGATCAGAACTGGCACCCCTCCGGGGCTGGCGCAGCTTCTCATGCCTGCTGACTCCTCCTCGTACTCCCTCAGGTCTCAGGGTCTTGCGGTGCTCAAAGTCCCTTATACTCATTCCCTTATGGGGGATAGGGACTTCGCTACAAGTGCTCCTAGGCTATGGAACTCGCTTCCTGCCCATGTTCGTTCCTCCCCCACCCACTTGTGCCTCCAGAATTCCCTGTGGGAGCACTTGAAGCTGACCTCTGCGTGTGGGTGTCCCAAGCTGCCTTAACATGGTCACTAAATTGGACTCACCTAGCCATGGGGTCCCTCTTGTAGGCTCTACTGATGCCGCCTACTGTCCTTTTTACACTGAGATGCATGCGATTTGCTTGTTTATCTGCTCAGGAATTATCTGTTTCTGTGGCTCTGTTAAAGGATCACTCACATTGTGATTACTGCTCTTGCCATTGAATGACCTAGTTTGTTTATTTTGTATGTATATGTGTATATATATATATATATAGATATATTTTACCTATTGCTGCTTACTGTAGACAATGTTAGCCTGATTATTTTGTGTCTCTGTACATTGCTCTACTCATTGTTATGAACTTAGATCTGCTAGCGACCTACGAAGGTTCTGGAGGAACATAAAAAACCTAGTCAGTGCCTCCTCCAACTCTGGGGTCTCTGATATGATCACTGGTGGTTCTACTTGCAATAATCCACTTACGATTGCAAATGCTTTTAATTCCCACTTTTCTGTTTGAACCTGTATCTTCATTGTACTTTCCCGGGTCGTACCTGAAAATAGGCATATAACTTGTCTAGTATACCTACCTGGTCAACAAAAGGTAAATAAATAAAAAGCTATATGGAAGAATGGGATAAAACAGGGCAGACTGGATTGACCAGTGATCATTTTGAGTCGACACTGTCTCTGTTTTTATGTTAAAAAATGGCCAAGATTTGGGTAGCCATATTTACACAATGTCATGCCGTATATACTTCATGTGACAAAGGACAAAATGTCATATTTCACGGGAATACAGGCCAAAACTCGTTGTTTCATTACACAGGATTACAGGTCAAGACACATTGGAACAGATTTTCAAAGGGTGACATATGGCCTGCATCAAACCCTGCGCCAAACCTTTTTTTTTTTTTTTGGTGCAGCTGCACCAAACCACTTTGCTGCAACTGAACCCAATTTTGGTAGGTTGGGTGCAGTTACAACACAATCCCCGTAAAAAAGGTACTCGGGGATTGCTACAGGCTAGACCAGAAAACTTGGTCTAACTTGCAACAGTTGGAACATGTACTAGAAGAAAACATTACTCACTGCAATAATCTTCTTTCTTCCAAGGGGTCCTTTAGCATCAGTAACTTTAGCAGTTAGCTGGCTAGGTGCAACTGCCCCAGAGGTATGCCTTTAAGAGAATTTTATTTAAATGAGCTTTGGGCAATAGCCAATCAAAAAACAGGAGGGGGGAGTGAGCTGAGTGGGAGCAGCCTGAAGGCTGCAGAATTTTTTTGAATGAAAACGAGGGCACATGCCCCAAAATGAATCAACAGTATTCAAAAAACATACAAATGTCCACAAAAGTGGAAATAGAAACAACAACATGAGTTAGAAACTCATCAATAAAAAACTCCAGATTTGGTAAGAGATGTCATAACAGAGCACTTCTCCTGACAGGTGAGCCAGGGAGGAAGGGTGGGAGCTTACTGATGCTAAAGGACCCCTTGGAAGAAAGAAGATTACTGCGGTGAGTAATTTTTTCTTCTTACCCCAGGAGTCCTTTGGCATCAGTAACTTTAGCAGATTACCGAGCAGTACCAAGTGGGAGGTGGGCAGAGAGCCTACTTAGGAAAGAGGCTCTGCAGAACCGCCCTGCCAAATCTGGCATCAGATCTGATCTGCACATCCAAACTGTAGTGTTTCACAATGGTGTGCACAGATTTCCAGGTAGCTGCTTTGCAGACATCCAGAATGGGAATGTCCCTTGCTGCTGCAAGCGATGCTGCAGTGCCCCTGGTGGAGTGGGCCCTGAGCCCCACTGGAGGTTGGTGACCAGCTTTTTCATAGCAGAATCTAATACAAGAGACCAGCCAATGGGAAATAGTTCTCTTGGTAGCTGGTCTTCCTCTGCCTACATCTCCGTAGGTGAGGAACAGCTGAGTGGAAGAGTCTCTGGACTGTCTAGTATGCTCTGTGTAGTAAAAGGTGGCTTTTTTGATATCCAAACTGTGGAGCTTTTACTTACCAGGAGTGGATTTCTCAGTAAAGAAGACAGGCAGAGTAATAGACTGGTTTAAGTGGAACTCTGAAACCACCTTTGGCAGAAATTTCCTATTTGTCCTGAGCTCAACTTTATCATTGTGAGGGATGATGTAATGTGGCTCATTGCACAGGGCCTGTAGCTCTGAAATCCTCCTGGCAGAGGTAATGGCCACCAGGAAGACTGTCTTCCAAGTCACAATCTTGATATCAGCAATGGACATATGCTCAAAGGGTTGTTTCATGAGCCTGTCTATGAAGAGGTTCAGGCTCCAAGGAGGAACCGGCTCCCTGACTGGAAGCTGAAGGTGCAAGAGGCCTTGAAAAACTGTTTAAATATGGCAAGGGAAAAAAATAATTTTTTCTTTCCCAACGAAAGGTAGGCGCAATTGCTGCCAGGTGTAGCTTGAAGGAAGATGGTTTCAAGCCTGATGACTGCAAGTGTACCAGGTAATCCAGCAGCTGAGGGTCTGAAGCTGAAAGTGGGTCAACCATTTTGCTCTTGCACCAGAGGGAAAACCTTTTCCATTTGGCTTCACAAGTCTTCTTAGAGTTCAGTTTTTTAGCTATCCTCAGTATCTTAAGGACCTGTTCAGAGTACTGTGAGGATGGAAACTCTATAACTCCTCAAGAACCAGGCCTTGAGGTAAAGAGAGTGTATGTCTGGATACCGTACTCCTGTCTGAGGAAGATTTAGCAGGGAATGAGTTGGAGGCAGGCAATTGGACCTGCTGCAGGACATTGAGAGAAGGAGAGGGTTCCAGGCTTGCCTGGGCAAAGCTGGAGCCACCAGGATCATCGATGCAGGCTGTTGTCTGAGTTTTAGCAATACCCTGAGTATCAGAGGAAAGGGAGGGAATGCATATAGGAACCTCCCTGACCAGTCCAGGATCAAGGCATCTAGGGGAAGCTTTCCTGGGACTGGGGACCTGCAACACTACCGAGGAAGCTGAAAATTGAGGGGAGAGGCAAACAGATCCACTTCTGGTGTGCCCCACCATCTGAACACTGTGGCTAGTACTTGCTTGTTCAGAGTCCATTCGCTCTGGCCTTGACTGATGTGACTCAGAGCATCTGCCAAGGTATTGTGTTTGCCTGGGAGGTGAGTAGCTGAGAGGCTGACTCCCAGGAAGAAGGCTAGAGACCAGAGCTTCAGAGCTTCTGAACAGAGTATTCCTGATCTGGTACCACCCTGCTTGTTTATGCAAAACATTGCAGTGGTGGAGTCTGTTCGAATTTGAACTGCGTGCCCTTTTATGCTGGGAGCGAAAGCTTTGAGAGCTAGAAAGATTGCTCTGAGTTCCAAGAGATTTATGTGTAACTGTGACTCTTTGAGAGTCCAAGTGCCACTTACTGAGGCACTGTCCAGATGTGCTTCCCACCCCAGGAGGGAGGCGTCTGTGGTGATCACCCTTGTGGGTAACGGAACTTTGAAGGGTACCTCTGCCTGCAAATTTGCAGGGTTCTTCCACCACAGCAGGTTCTGGAGGAACTGCTCCATCACAGGTATCAGCTTTGAAAAGTTGTTGCTTGTCTGCGACCAGCGAGCTCTGAGGTAGGCTTTCAGGAATCACATCCTGTACCTGACTCCTGGGACCACTGCAGTCATTGAAGCCATGTGTCCCAGGAGTTTGAGAAAATGTCTGGCCAGTCTTGGCTGTCCCTGGGTGAAAGAATTAGCCACTGAAAGGAAACTCTGAATTCTTTCCTGTGGGAGGAAGGCATATCCTTTCTGAGTGTCCAGCTGGGCCCCTATGAAGGTTAGCAGCTTGGTGGGTTCCAGGTGAGATTTCTTTAGATTTACCAGGAAACCCAGAGACTCCAGAGTGCGTTCTGTAAGGGAAAGGGACTCCTGTACCTGGCAAGGAGACTTTGCTGCTATGAGCCAGTCATCCAGATAGGGATACAGAGCGACACCCAGCCTCCTGAGATGTGCTGCTACCACTGCGAGGCACTTGGTAAAAACTCTTGGAGCCAAGGACAGGCCGAAGGGCATTGCAGCAAACTGATAATGGCACCGAAGGAATTTTGAATCTGAGAAACTTCCTATGAGACCTTATAGGTATGTGGCAGTAAGCGTCCTTTGAGTCCAGAGAGGCTAGCCAGTCTCCCTGCTGTAAGGACTGTATGACCAGTGACAGAGTGACCATTTTGAATTTGAGTTTTTTTCAGATGTTTGCTTGAATATCTGAGATCTAAGATAGGTCGCCACTCCCCAGTTTTCTTTTGTGTCAGAAAGTACCTGAAATAGAGGCCCTTGCCCTTCTCGTGGGCCAGGACCCTCTCCAATGCTTGTAGAGCTAGAAGGTTTTGTACCTCCAATTCCAACAGTGGAACCTGTGTTAGGGACAGAGGTCTTAACACCTGGGTATGCTTGAGGTCTGACATCTGCTTGAACTGTAGTGGCAGACACTTCTCCACTATCTCCAGAACCCACTTGTCCAACATAATGAGGGACCAGTTCTGAAGATAGTGGGAGAGTCTGCCTCGCACTGGAAGCTGGGAGGCGACCTTGACACTCACATCAGGACTTGGACTGCAAGGCAGTCGGCTGGGTAGAGGTGGCCCTTCTTTGGCCCCTTCTGCCCCTGCCTCTGAAAGACCCCCCGTACTGACTGAAGTCAGACTGGACATAAGGACTGTAAGGCCTAGGGAAAAAACTTCTGCCCCTACTGCCCCTGGAACGGGATCTCTGAGGGACAGTAGGCTTAGGTTTAGATGAGTGACTCTGCCAGGAGGCCTTGTACTCATCAGCCTTTTTCATGTAGTCAGTGGTTCTGTAATCAAACAACATGTTTTGATCATGGAAAATCTACGGCCTTAGTCTGGGTGTCTGTGGTTAGACTGGTAGTTTTAAGCCAGGCAAAGTGTCTCAGATGGCATGAGCCATCGCCCTAGAGACCGCATTATTGTTGTCGTCTGCCATATGGAATTGGTATTTGGTAGCTTCCAGGGCAGTTTGTGTCATATCCAAAAGCTCCTGTACCACAGAATCTGACCCATTGCAGGCAGTGGCCAGGACAGACTTCCATGGGGCTTTCTGATATTTGGCTGTGAAAGCCATGTACGAAGAAAGTCTGAGAAGCAGGGAAGCTGTGGCATACATTTTCTTGGCTATAAAGTCAGTTTTCTTGGAGTCCTTGTCCGGAGGTAAGGGGGTCAAGGAAACCCCAGCTTTCTCGCAAGCTGCCTGTTGCACTATACTCTCGTGGCTAGGGTGTGCAGACAGGAACTCTGTACCAGTTCTAGACAGTCTGTATTTTTTTTTCAGTCCACTTGTTAACCCCTGCCACCGAAGTGGGGCTTTGAAGCACTTTCATGGTGTTTCTTCTGAACGCATCATAGATAGGGCGACCAGGGTCTTGGGAACTGAAAGACCTCTCATTTCCCTATAATCTTCGTCTTCATCGACATCTTGGGTGGGCTTCTGCGTAGGGAGGTCCAGGGTGTCTAGCATATTTTGTAAAAATGTAAACATAGAGGAGGAATCCTCCTGGTCGCTCAGGGGGGTTCCTGAATGGAGGGTCCCAGGGACTCATGGGGCTCAAGGCCCTCAAAATCCATGTCAGGGGCATCATAAAAATATTCTTCATCATCTACGTCACTCTCACAGTCTACAGAGGAGAGAACTGTGGAAGAGTGCTTCTCAGCCCCAGTAAATATAGACCCCATCTTTTGTAGGGTCTGAAACAGTTGCCGTGCTTTTGCTGTGTCTTGCACAGATGGAAGGTCCTGCTCAGACTTTGGTTGTATGTGTTTTGTTTTTCCTTTATGCTTTAAGCTGCTTGTTGTCTCACTATTGACTTTCCCAGGAGCAACAGCAGCATTTTTTTTTCTTGTCAGAGTTTCTTTTTAGCCACTTCATCAGCAGCTTGATCAAGCTTCCTTTTTTCATCACTTTTATTATTTTTTAATTTGTGAGGAACTTCATCGGCTCCTTTGGAAGCTTTATTTTTTGCCTGGGATCTGGAGGCTTCATCAGCACCTCTGCTTACATTTTTATTGTTAGTACTTTTAGATGGCCCTCATCGGTAGCCTTTGACTTATCCTCAGCCATAATAAAGGTTTCTTTGCTATGTGCCAGTTTAACAAAGCAAACCCAAGATCTGGACCATAACGAACCGAGTGCAGGTTTCTGTGAAATGCCACCAGCCAGTCCTGCCCCAGTTAAATAACTCATGTCTACTTTAAAATTCCGTTTTTTTGTGTGTAGTACTGGGATCTATACCAGTGCCAATCTAATTGAAAACCCAGTAATACTGGTCAACTGCGCACAGGTTTCTGTTGATGCTGTGAAGCCAGTCCTGTGACAGCTAACACCTTAGGTCCAGTTTTTATATATATCTTGGTTTCTCTGATAATGCCAATCCTCAGAGAACCCAGAGGCAACTGTAAAAGTTTAAAATCCAGATGGTTGCCTCACGGTAAAGCCTGCGAGGTCTGAGGTAAAAGACAAGGTAAATGACACTAATTCAATGGTTCCTTCACGAATTAAGTTGAAAAGGAGAGGAGCCATCGAAATTACGCATCCGTGGTAAAAAATAAAGTCAAAATAGTGCAATTGCGCTAAAAATAAAAAATTTGCGTAACGCTAACCAAAAATGTAAAACTTTCACTCGGCACACTAAAGAAATGAATTTATGAGGAAAACTTTACCCAGATAAGCGCTAGGAGGCTGTCAACAAGGCAAGTTGAGAGGCACCTCAGAGGCAATGTTGCTCAGTCAAACGGAGAAAAAATCCTGAAGCCTTCAGGCTGTTGTCACTCAGCTCACTCCCCCTCTTTTTTTTTGATTGGCTGTTGCCCAAAGCTCACTTAAATAAAATTCTCTTAAAGGCATACCTCCGGGGCAGTTGCACCTAGCCAGTTAACTGCTGAAGTTACAGATGCTAAAGGACTCCTGGGGTAAGAAAATCCCAATTGCTGGTTGGGAGAATGCCGCAAACCCTGTGTGCCATATGTTTAGCGTACCCAGGGCTTAGGGCATTATGGGCTGTTTGAAAATCCGATCTATTGTATGTAACAGGAATGCTGGTCAAAACATATAAGTGTATTGCATGAGACAACAGGACAGCAAGCCCTAACCATGCACCACGTGCTAGTTAGAGGTCTTGTGTAATAAGATTATGGCACTAAGCTATCTTGAGCAAAATGTATGGAAATACACTGCTGTGCTTGTATACATAGCAGTTTGAACACCCTTGTTTCTTTGGGGTTTTTTTTGTTGTTTTTTTTTAACTTAAAAATATATAACAGTACCAAACTCCTTTGAGGCATTGTGGTCAAATGATTGGAGCACCAGTTTGGGGTCTGGGAGATCCCAGGTTCAGATCTCACCAGAGCCAAGTACTCACTGTCTGACTGTAAGCAAGTCATATAAATTCTCAGTGCTCCAGTCAACCCAGCTGTGGAAATGCATGGAAGCAGGACTCCACTGAAAATGACCAGTTGCTTCTCAGGCTATTCTGGGTAAACAAGCTGTAATAAAAAGTAAAGCTCCAACTTTCATATCTTAATTGTTTTTGTGAAACCATGGGACAATTAAACGAGTTTTAAACCAATTATTAATTTTAACCTTTTCTAACTTCTAAACTGATTTTCACTCCTCCCATCTGTATGGAACCAGCTGCTAAAAACCATGAAGCTAACTGAGCTAGTCATGTTAAATTGCTTTAAGTCCCTAGCCAAGAAAGCATTTGAAGTGGTCTGCTGCTGCTCTTCATGCTAAGCTAATATGTGAATCCTCACTGTCCCTTTTGCTTGTCACCCTATCCCTGTCTCCCCACCAACCACCCAGCCTATCCTCTTACCCATCTGCCTCACCCACCCCTTTATTCCTACCCCAAACCCCCCTTTACCCATTCTGCCTCCTAGCACTTCTTCCGTTCCTCCACCTCCCTGTCTCCCTACCCCCTCCTCCCCTACCCCTGTATTCCTACCCCAACCCCCTTTACCCATTTTGCCTCATAGTACTTCTTCCCTTCCTCCACCTCCCTGTCTCCCTACCCACTCCTCCCTCCTCTCGACCCCCTCCCTGTACCCCATCTCTGTGCACAATATTTCTGTCCTGCTGAACCTACCACCCTCCCTTCCCTTCCCCACCTCCTCTGTCTTCCTACCCCTCCTACCCCTACCCCAGTCACCACCCTCCCTAGACCCCTCCTATACCCCCATCTCAGTGCACAATATTCCTATCCTCTGAACCTACCTCCCTCCTCTGTGATGTCACCTACAGGCCCATGTTTTCACTTTTTTCTTTTTTTCCTTTTCCTTCTGCACCCAGTGAAGACTTGTCTCGCTCTATATGTATCATCTACGTGCACATTAGTGCAGTTATTTTTTTGTATGTAATGTATCAGTTATTTACAACAATCCAAGTTGTACCTTATCATTGCCATTGCTGTTTATTCGTGCTATCCAGATCTGTTTTGTATAAGATCATGTACGTTATTATATTGTTTGAAATCTCCAGGACCTCCTTGTGAATGAGCTTGCTCAATGGAGTAATTCCTGTAATAATAATCTTGAACTACTATTGCATGTTTCAGAGACACTAATACAAAGGTGTACCTTGCCATATCTCAGATTCTTAGCTAAAGAAAGTCAAGCTATGAGTTGTCATAAATCATGGTTTTATATAGAAACATTCAACTATAGCAGCATGGGATCACACTACTGCTGTGTACAGTACAGTGTATGCTGCTTATAACGGACGGATTTGGTTAACCCCTTCATATCCGTTATAAGCGGCATCCAGTGTAATGAAACATAGACTAACAGTCCAGTACAGGTACAGTACATGTGTAGGGCACTCAGGCATACACACTCATTCGTACTAGTGTGTCAAGTGATTTTAGCTCCTTTGGTGAATTTGTGATGCCAAGCTATGATTAAAAAATAGCTTTATTGAAGAAAAAAAAAATTTGAAAAAAATTAGCTTGGTGGTGTCAGGAAATTGGAAATCTAGGTCTCTCTCTGACTGGTTGTAACATATATCTGCCATCCTTTCTCTGTTTGTTCTAGCAGACTTCAGTCTGACATGCTAGCCTCTGACTTGTCAATTGCCCTTTTTAGTGTAAGCAGAGCCTCTCTTACGCTGGCTAGTGTGACTTGAACCTTCTGGTATGTCATCCTCGTCTGTGTCATTCTCCACACCGTTGAGCGCTGCACCAGTAGCATCAAGGATGTCATCCCCCATCTCACGGTGCTCTCTGTTGCTTCCCAGGGTGCACAGCTCGTCCAGCCGCTGTGAGGTGAGACCGGAGGGTGGTGGCTCTGGATCTTCTTCCTTCTCATCGGCAGATATGGCATCTCGGTGGGTAAATCCACCTTTGTTGAAGCAGTGTGTAATGGTCTCCATATTAATGCAAGACCATGCCTGCTGCATTAGCCTCATCGCATCCAGCAAGCTTGTTCTTTTCATGCATGTTGTGGCAGTTAACTCCTCATCATTGTGAAGAGGCCCTGGACACATCAGCTTTACACAATACCACTTGAAGCTGTAAATTATCCCCATGTCAAGCAGCTGTTCAGTGCAGGTGATGTTAGGGGGAAGAAACAAATTTAATGTTGCTGAGCCCTGTGACAGTTGGGCAGCCACTGAAGTTGTCCAGAATTAATGTGATTTTTCTGCCTCTAAGCTGGCGATCCCAGTCATGCAGCCACGCTGTGAATGTATCTGCGGTCATCCAAGTTGTACGGTTATATCTGCACAGCACTGGGAGGGGTGAACTCTGCAGAAAAAGCATGGCTGCACTGACTTGCCTATCATCAACAGATCTGTCTTCTTTGAACCTGTCATTTTTCAGGTGAGCAAGACAGAAATACACTCTTTGGCTTTCTTCATCCCTTTCACTTTTTTTTTTTCCCTTCAATTCTTTATTTTGCCCCTACTTTTGATTATACTTGGGGGAATCTGCCGGTCACGGACTCAGCTCGGCTGCTCATATTTAGCCATCCTCCCTAGACCCCCTGGCTTACCCCCCAGGGTGGGGTTGCAGCGCTTCAGGCCAAGTGCGCCACAAATGTGGGAGAGGTGGGAGTCGGCCTGAGAGCTAATGCAGCCCTAGTGGGCGTCATTAAGGTGGCGGAAGCAGGGTGAGTTTTTCTTCCCCTTTTGTCCCCCTCAGGAGGCGGGGATGTGCAGTGACGTCCTGCGTCCGCCCCACCCCCAAACTCTGTTAAGCGCCGGTAGCTGCAGAACCCCCAGCCTCTGTCAGGGGTCCATCAAGCGCCGGACATTGTCCCCACCCTCCCCCCAGAGAAGGAGAGCAGTCCATGGGACGCTCTATCCTTCTCCCCCAGCTGGCCCTCCAGTGACCCAAGTCCATTCCCGAACCCGGTTAGCCGGCACCACAAGCGGAAATCCAACCGCTGCACCGGCGGGCCGGCATCCTTTTCACTTTTAAAAAACAAGGTGCTATATGTACACCACACACAAATAAAACAACCCTGTCTCATTGGTGTTATAGATAACAGCAGGGGCATTATCCATAGCCATTTATAACACCAGGTAGCATGGCTCGTGGCCAAGCCTCCGTGCTCTCAGAATCTGCATTTAACTTCTCCACGTGAACTTTTTTAAACCCTATGTTATAGCAATGTTTCCACCGCATAAGCCAGCCATCACTAAAGGAGTGGACCACTGATCAGTGCCTCCCTACCATGGGTATTGACGAACCAGTGGGACAGCATGTCCTCTGTTTCTCTGTCTTTTCCCTCCTGCTTGCACTTCTGATTGGGGTTCTGATTCTGGTGCCGGTCACTTGAGGATGCAATCCTTGCTCCTCTTGAGATCACAGGGGGTGGATTTGGGGATGGAAAATTGAACGGCAAGTTCATGAAGGCTCTGCTTGGGCATTTTATTTTCAGTTTCAGCTGAGATCTCCACCTTCCTAGCAAGAGTAATCTCCATGCACTTTCCTGACATCCTGCTGTATGTTTAGTTGCTCAGCAAGACAAAAGGTCACAGTGTGCTGATGCAGGTAATAGCCTGTTAACAGCTAATTAATGCCCTCAAAGTGACTGTGAATGGTATCTGTGCTTGTCAGTTAATAGGCAGCCAGTATATACAGCACGTGTAGTATGGATTAAGTTAAAAACTTAGCAAAGAGCAATAGGAAACCTCTTTTGGCATAGGATTTTCATCTATTATAATCGCCCGTCCAGTTTAAGTGTGTCCACACTAAGTGGTGTATACATAGGCAATAACCCATAACAGTGCATGGCCTTGTAGGAAATGAATGCATGCCCTGGGTGCGTTGTTAGGCATGAGGCCTGAGTGCCCTCACAGCACCTGGAAGGTGCCTTAATTCCCCATACACTCATGCCCTGGAGTGGATTATTGCATTTATAAAATGAGTTACAGTAATAAAAAAATTAAAAAAAAACGTGGAATTTTGTGGTATTCTTCTGTGCTGGAAATTAGTCCCAATTAATAAAGGGACATTTTTAAAGAAAAACTGTGTTGTTTACTTCACAGTTTATTAAATTAAGAAGACCAGTAGCTGCGTCTGTCTGCCTGACCTATGTCTCGCACCCCACTGATGGAGCCGATCCAGGAAGTGTGGATGCAGCATGTTGTGCAGCCAGCTCACCCTGTCCTGTAACGTTTCCGTGTTCACATATTGTGCTGCAAACTCCCCCCCCAAGTATCATTAAACTAAGCGTCTTGACTGTTTTACCTTTCATTTCTTGCAAGAGTGTGCCTGCAGCTCTTTGTTTTTCATGTGCCTGTGCGTTTATGTTTTATAATTCCCTCTCTAAGGAGGGATATTGGTTATGGGTCTCTTCAGGCATAGGTTGAAAGTAGTTTGGCTGTCAAAGTGATGATTAAATAGGAGATATAATCAACAGTCAGGTGGTGCTGTTACACAATCAAATTTTTACTTTCTTCAAATCTATGTTATAATGTGTATGTAAACATTGAAGACCTATGACTTCTCAAACCTAATGAAGGGAGATCTTGGAAGATAGTATATTTAGTATGTCAGCAGCTAGCTTTACAAAAGCATCATCTAGCCAAAAAGAAAAAAATACTTACCATAGTAATCTTGTTTCTTTCAGGGTATTCTCCAATATTCAGAACTCTTGCAGTTATCCCTTTAAGTACAGCTGCCGGAGATGGAATGTATGCTAATGATGGAATTGTCATTGGCTCATGCTGATTTTCAAATGCTGCCTTTATCAACTGCCAGTGTTCTACTGCTTCAGATTTCATGAAGAGCTTGCAAGAGCAGGACCTGCCAGTAACTATAGCTATCTAAGAGTAATAGTAATACTATTAATAATAATAACAATTATAACAATAAAACAACCTAACCAAATTCTTCAAATAGCTTAGAAAAAAATACACCCCTCATAATGTCAGATTCACCTGAAGAAGGGGAAACCAATGCTCAACAGGGCTCCAAAACAGACATGCCAGTGTGTGGCACTCTCATACATGCGTACTCAGCTTGGGTTGCAGAAGCTAAAGGTTCTAGAAGAGGAGGCAGGGTGGGCGAGTTCTGAATATTGGAGAATACCGTGGAAGAAACAAGATTACTATGGTAAGTACAGTTCAACCTTGTTTATCCGACCTGCTTGGCGGTCGGATAAATGGGATTCTAGTAGAGCAGAATTGTTATTTGACAGTCTACACTTGGAAACATTCAAGAACACACTTGAAAAGTGAAAGAATATTAAATGCTTTATTAAATGTGCAAAATAGCAATCTTTATTAGAACACTGCATGGTTAAAAAAACTTTTGAAAGGAAGGGAATCAGCTTTTAAAATAGTCATTAATTGACTTTTGTTTTAGCGCATCATGCTGCTTCCTAGCTGCACGCTGCTTTAGGCTTCATAGTAGCATGATTTGGATTGGTTCACAATTTGGCTGTGCTTTCTGGTACAGGATTACTTTTTCCAGGTGCTACACTGCCTCGGCATGAGTGGGCAGAATCAGAGACTCTTTTGTCTCTGATTCATTTTCATCTGGATCCTTTTCTGGTGCGGGTTGTGTTTGGGTCACCATTTCCACGATGCCCTCATCAGATAGGACCTCATGTCCTTGCTCATTGGCATCACACAGCAACAACTGCTACACTTCTTCTGCAGAGGGAGGATCAGGGAGGTCTGCAGCAAGGCTTTCAGGTTCTGCCGAGATGACACTGGTGACAACAAGCTTCAATTTATACCCAGCAGGATTCACACAACCAAGCACTGTTAGTCTGTCCTTTTGTTTTTTTCATCCCTGGGGCATCTTTTTCAGAGCCATGAGCAAGTGTTCTCTTAAGCAAACCTCTCTCTCAAAAAAAAAAGCCTGGTTTCATCATCATTGAACACTTGCTCTGGCATTAAACCATCAGCAACAATCACATCGAGTAGCTGCTGTACGAAAAGCTCTATGCCCTTATCTGCAGCGCTTAGCCTCTCACCGCAAAGACAAAACTGGTGGATCACATGCTGCTTCTTGAATCGGTCCAGCCATCCCTCACTTGCTGAAAACAGACCTGAAATGGCAAGCCGGTCATGGAACTGTAACGCTTTTTCTTTCAGGAGGGGACCAGGTATCGGGGTCCCCTTCTCTCTCTCTCTCCCGCTCCTGCCGGAACCATGTGTAAATTGCAGCACCTCGTGGCTCCTTACACATCCTGGTGTTTTTTCTGTCCTCCAAGCCTGTGGCCATCTCCATGCTGATGGCAAAGTCCCTTAACTTCTCCTTAGCAGATTTAATGTCGATAATTGTCGACTTCCCACATCCATATTCATGAGCTAAGGCAACAGCACACTCACCGCCTTCAAGCTTTTCAATGATATGCAGCTTCTGTGACATGGTAAGCACAACTCTTTTTCTTTTGCCAGAGGGAGAATCCATTGTTAGGCAGTACTGTAACACGGCATGACACTTGCTAAGCATTTAACTCACTTATAATGCCACACCTCGTTAAGTGCTCAGCAAGGTCACCAGGTCACAAGCTGCACAGAGTTCCTGTTAATTACATGTCAAATACAGCGTTTGACAGTTTGACAGCCACAGACTTCAGAAGCAAAGTTGAACTGACAAGCAAAACATGCAAGGGAAGCTGGTAATAGTGAGGGACACAGGTTGAGTTCGCTAGATAGGGAGGTTCGGTATTTCAGGGGTCGGATAAACAGGGTTGGACTGTAATTTTTTTTTTCTTACCCCAGGAATTCTCCAATATTCATAACTCTTGTAGTCTACAAAGCAGTACCTTTGGAGGTGGGCACATAACCTACTTTGGAAATAGACTCTGCAGGACTGCTATGCCAAACCTTGCATCACTTCTAGACTGCGTGTCCAGTCTGTAATGCGTTGTAAAGGTGTGCACTGTTCTCCAGGTAGCTGCTTTACAGATCTCCACTAATGGGACATCCCTGGCAGCTGCTATGGTAGCAGCTCTGCGTCATGTGGAATGAGCTCTCAGCCCTGGTGGAGGCTCTTTTCCAGCTTTGGAATAGCAAAACTAAATGCACTGAACTATTCATCGAGAAATGGACCTTTTAGATGCTAGGTTTCATTTTCCCACATCCCCATAAGTCAGGAACAACTGCTTTCTGTCTTGTCTGTGATCCTTAGTTGCTGTCATGTAGTAGCTAAGTGCTCATTTGACATCCAGACTATGGAGTCTGTTCTCACCTGAACTAGAATGTTCAGTAAAAAAGACTGGTACAGTAATAGACTGGTTTAGATGGAAATCAGAAACCACCTTGGGAACAAATTTCCTGTTTGTTCTCAGAACCACCTTATTTCTGTGGAACGAAATGTAGTCCTGATCAGTGCACAGAGCTTGAAGTTCACTGATCCTTCTTGCAGAAGTTATTGCCACTAGGAAAACTGTTTTCCATGTGACAGATTTCAAATGAGCTGATGCCATAGGCTCAAATGGGGGAAACATGAGCTTGGCAATACAGACATTCAAGTCCCAAGCTGGCACCAGCTCCCTATGAGGGGGGTGCAAATGGGCCAGACTCTTGAAAAATCTCTTGAATATAGGATTTGATGCCAAAGAGGCACCCTTTCCAGCTGTAATGTGGGCAGACACTGAAGCTAGGTGGACCTTTGGGTAGTGGGCTGCAAGCCCAAGCAATGTAAATGAATAAGATAGTACAGCAGTGCGGAAATCTCTGCCTTTGCTGATACCACATCACTGATGACACACCAAATGGAAAACCTTTTCCATTTTGAAGTATATGTTTTCTTAGTAGATGGCTTTCTGTAACCTTTTAAGACATCCAAAACTCTGTCTGAGAGATGCAAGCCTGCATAATCTTAAGTCCTCAAGAGCCATGCCTTGAGTCTGAGGGATCTGAGGTTCGGATACAGAATCCTCCCCTGATTGGAGGTTAAAAGGTTGTGCCTCCAAGGGAGATGTATAGGTTTGGCTACAGACATGGAGAGCAGCAGAGAGTACCATGGTTGCCTGGGCCAATCTGATGCCATCAAGATTATTGATGATGGTTGGGACCTGAGCTTCATCAAAACTCTGAGCATCAAAGGGAATGGAGGAAAGGCATACAGGTGCATGCCTGACCAGTCCAAGGCCAGAACATCCAAGGGAATTGTCCCCTGGGCTGCTGGCCTGCAGCAGTACTTTAGCAGGTAGTGGTTCTCATGGGATGCAAAGAGATCTATCTCTGGGGTTCCCCACCTTCTGACAATCACTTTCACCACCTTGTCTGTTCAGGGTCCATTCGTGATGGGCCTGGTTTATCTGACTCAGAGCATCTGCTAGGATGTTGTCATTCCCTGCCAGATGAATTGCCTGAAGGGAGACTCCTAGAGAGTAAGCTAGGCTCGAAATTTTCATAGCAAAGCAAATTTTATTTATATAGCGCCTTTCACAATCAAGGCACTATACACAACATAAATTACAATAAAACAGTATTAATACAATTTTAAAATCAGTCGATAGAGTAACACTTAATTAGGAAAAGTCAAAGAGAATAAATATGTTTTCAGCATCGATTTAAAGCTGCCGATGGTCAGGCATTCTCTTAACCGACGTGGTAGAGAATTCCACAGGATTGGTGCTGCAAATGAAAAGGCACGCACTCCAGATGTTTTAAGATGAACCCTGGGAATCTCCAGCAATCCCTTGTCGGCAGATCGGAGAGGGCCATTGGGAGAGTAGGGAGTCAGGAGATCTTTCAGGTAGTCGGGTCCCTGTTCGTGTAGGGCTTTAAAGGTAAGCAAGCCTACCTTATAGGTGATCCACCACTGAACTGGCGGCCAGTGCAGTTTGCGCAGCACAGGAATAATATGACTGGTCGTAGAGGTACCAGTCATCAGCCTGGCTGCAGCATTCTGCACTAGCTGTAGGCGGCAGATATTAACCCCAGATAGCCCTAGGTAGAGGGCATTACAGTAGTCAAGACAGGTGGTAATGAAGGCATGGATCAGTGTTGGAAGGTCACCCAGAGGAATCAAGTGTTTCACCCAAGCGATATTTCTCAGATGGTAAAATGAGGATTTGACCCCCACTGACACCTGAGACTTCAGGGTCAGACCATCATCAAAAATAATGCCCAGGTTACGCACCCTCTCTATGCAGAGAGGGTTTGACCTTGTACCTCCCTGCTTGTTTATGTAATACATTCAATCAATCAATCAATCAATCAAAATCTTTATTTATTCAGGCGAACATCATTGAGCAAAGCTCATTTACAAGATGGACCTGAGTGGTCATACAAATGAGGATACAAGTATTACATAGACAAGAATAGAATAAATAGCAATACAATGGCATGAAATGATTATATACAACAATTTACATATATACAAGTAACAGTAGAACAATTTAGCCTGTAGGAAAAAAAGGGACAAAGGGTATAGCAGGCATAAAATATAAATTATATGGTCTAACTAGTTTTATGAGAATATAATAGGTGATTCGGAAGAAAGAAATTGAATTAATATAATGGATGGAAAAAGGAAGGTGGGTCAGATAGGTAGGGGATTAGGCTTTATAAAAGCAATTGCAGAGCTCTGGAAAAAGGGCGGAGAACAATCTTTTGAAGGATGCCAGAGGTAGTAGGCTATCTAGCTTCATGGATTTTTGGAGAGAGTTCCATGCAACTGCTAAGGAATAGCTGAATACATTGTAGTGGTACTGTCTGTTCTGATCTGTACCACCTTTCCCCACAGAAGTGGCGTAGAGGCCTTTAGTGCCAACACCACTGCTCTGAGCTCCAGAAGGTTGATGAGCTGAAGTGACTCTGCACTTGACCATAAACCGTGGGTGGTGTGATTCCCTAGATGAGCTCTCCCCAATCCTAGTAGTGATGCATCTGTTGTGAGAATCACTGATGGGGGCTCTTGCTTGAAGGGAACCCCTTCCCTTAGGTTGGCTTCCTCTTTCCACTACTGGAGGGCCTGGAGTAATATTTTTGTTACTGGAATCAACTTTGAGAGAGGATCCCTTTTTTGACACCAGTGAGCCCTGAGGTGGAACTGAATGTCCCTCATCTGGAATCTGGAACCTGCGCTGTGCCCGTGGCAGCAGCCATGTGGCCCAGCAACTGTAGAAACTGCCTTAAAGTTTTTGGCCTGTTCAGGCTGAAGGAACTTGCCAACTGAACAATACTTCTTACCTTGTCTGAGGGTAGGAAGGCCTTGCCCTCCAGGGTATTCAACTCTAATCCTATGAAAATGCAGCACCTGTGCAGATTGGAGGACAGATCTTTTGAGGTTTATCAGAAACCCTAAGGACACCAAGAGGCCTTGGGTAAGCTGAAGGTTTTCCTTTACTTGTTGTGGTGAGTTTCCTACCACCAACCAGTCATCTAAATATGGGAATACTGTGACACCCAGCCTTCGTAGGTGTGCACCACTACTGCCTAACACTTTGTGAACACCTTTGGTGCCAAAGTCAGGCCGAATGGCAGTGTTAAGAACTGGTAGTGACCTGAAGGGAGTCTGAACCTGAGATATTTTCTGTGAGACTCCCTTGTGAGGATGTAGAAATAGGCATCTTTTAGGTCCAGTGATGCCAACCAATCTCCTTTCTGGAGCATTGGCAGAATCATTGCCAAAGTTACCATTTTGAACTTTGGCTTTGTCAGACGTTTGTTTAACAATCTGAGATCTAGAATAGGCCGCCGCTCCCCATTTTTCTTTGTGGTGAGAAAGCTCCTTGAGTAAAAACCTCTTCCCTTTTGCTGTGGAGGAACATTCTCCACTGCTTTTGACAGTAGCAGGTTTTGAACCTCCTTTTCCAGTAGCTTCCTTTCTGCTATGGAAGCTGGTTTGAACACTCTGGATCTTAGGTTTTGAAACTTGGGGACGAACCCTGACTCACTACTTCCAGGATTCTCTTGTCTGTGGTGATGTTTTTCCAAACCTGAAAGTAATGAGCCAGTCTGCCCCCTAAAGGTAGTGGGGGGCAGCCTTGACAATGGAGTCAGGGAGTCTGTTTAGTTTGGGGCTGAGCCTGGCCAGTCTGGGAATGCCGTCTGGATCCCCTTTTGCCCCTGCCGTACCCTGTTTGTTGTGGGTACTGCTGGTACTGTGGCACAGCCTAAGCCAGTATAAAGGCCTGCTGTAGGAAGATCTGCCCCTGCCTCCCCTTCCATAAGGCCTTGTGGAAGGAGATGGCCTTTCCATAGCTGAATTGCTCTTATAGGTGGCCTTGTATTCATCCACCTCTTTCATATAGGCCTCTGTTTTGTCCCCAAAGAGAGAATCATTTTCTATGGGGAAATCCATAGCTTTATTTTGAGTGTCCTGAGTGAGGTTTGTGGCTTTGAGCCAAGCAAACCTCCTCAAACATACTGAATTTGCCATCCATCTGGCAGCAGTGTCATTAGAGTCAGCTGCCATCTGGAACTGGTACTTAGCAGCCTCCAACCCACATCTGGCAGTCTCGGCCAAATCCTCTGTGAGACCAGACTGTGCTTTCTTGGACAAATCCAAAATAGATTGCCACAGTGACTTCTGGTACTGTGCTGCATCTGCTTGATAGCTGGCCTGTCTAATTGCCAGTGAGGCAGACAGATACCCTTTTTTTTTGCCATGCTATCCATTTTTCTTAAATCTTTCTGTGGTGGGTGGGAGGCTACAGGCACTGTTGCTCTGTCACAAGCTGCTGTTTGTACTACTCCCTGATGATCAGGGTGGGTAAATACAAATTCAGCAACCTCCCTATCAAGTTGGTACTTCTTCTCCAGTCTTTTATCTACAGGGGAGATTGAGGAGTCTGAAGGATTTTAAACGCATCCTTTTTGAAAAATTTATAGATGGGGACCATCATTTCGAGGTACTCAGCCTCTTCATCATCTTCTATTGCCTCACTAATAGTGAGGTTCAAAGCATCAACCATGTTTCTAACAAAAGAAAAATGTGAAGAAAATTCCTCAGTTCTAGGAGAACCAAACTCCTGTTCAGGGGAGACTTCTGGTTCAATACCTTCTTCCTCCTCGTATTCCTCAAACCCTAGGTGTTCCTGGGTTGAGGGCTGTACAGAAAGGGTGGATTGCTTAGGTAAGGTTTGTCCCTGGATTGGGGGGGGGGGAGACAGGGACCGGTGCCAACCCTTCTAAAGCTTGAATGAGCTTCAGGGCTTGAGCAGTTTCCTCAGGTGAAGACATTAACACAGGCTCAGTTGGAAGTCCCCTTTGGCCGACTGGCAAGGGGTTCAATATGCTTAGTCTTTTTTGACTTTTTCAAAGAAACCGGGGAGTTAGCTGGTTCAGCAGGTCTTTTGCCTGGTGCACCCTTATCAGGGGTGCTAAGAATATCTGCGGTTTCACCCACTTGTTTTGAGGGTGTAGGCTGATCAGAGCTTGAGGAACCCTTTTGTAACTTTTTCTGCATTCTCTCCAAACATTGTTCCACTGTTTTAGGTGGAAATGTTTTACAAATGTCACATTCTGCAGAAAAATGATCCTGGCCAAGGCAGACAACACACAAATAGTGTTTGTCAGCTTTGGCAAAGACTTCCCCACACTGGGTACAATTTTTGAAGCCAGGTTCACCAGTTCTCTTCTTTGGTTTATCCGACATAACGTAAACTGATAGAAAAAAGAAAACGCAATAAGATTTTTAAATTTTAATGTATTTTTTGCAGTTTGCTGTCGGTTCCGGAACCAATGAAAGTTCTGGTAAGAACCGGGAACCAGTACCAAATGAACTGAGGTTATTGGTTACTTTTTCACAATTTATCGGTAAATTCCAAAATAATATAAATAAACTAAACAACTAACTAACCGGAGTTTTAGAGTAAAAAAAACTCTGGAAATAGAGACTAAGGCTCAGTTCCCCCTCGGTTATTCCGAACTGGGAGAAACCGTAAAAATAATACAAAAAAACTAAAACTAACTTAGCGGTTGACAAACTAACAAAAGATAAAGGCAGGAAATCAAAATGATATAAAAGATACTTAAGTTCTTTTAAATTCAGCATGACATGAACGACTGATGAGGAGAGCACTCCGCGGTGTCTGTACTTGTCAGGCGGAGAATGAAATCTGAAGCAGCAGAACACTGGCATTTGAAAATTAGCATGAGCCAATGATGATTCCATCATTAGCATACATTCTATCTCTGAGCAATTCTACTTGAAGGGATAACTGCAAGAGTTATGAATATCGCAGAATTCATGGGGTGAGAAAATTACATTTTCTATCTCCATGGACATTGTAATATTATTTCTAGGGACGTGGATATGTTCTATCCACACTTACTAGTGGTGTCCTTTCCCTTTAAGATGTGTCGGAAAGTCTTCAGGCTGGCTTCTCCCACCCACTGGGATTGTGTATCCCTCGGCTCCGCCCCATGACACCAGATCTTCCTTTCTACTGGAAGAAACAGGTTCCTCCTTACCACTCCCGTGTTGAATAGGTCCTAGCACTTAAATTCTTTGGAATTACTTCCAAACGAACTCTTACAAGTTTTTGTCTTCAACTCGATCTTCAGTCACGACTGCAATGGATGATAAGTCTGTGACCGGATTTTGCCGGTGCCCATGCGGGCAGAAGATGTCACATACCGACCCTCATGCCACGTGCATCTACTGCCTGGGCCATGATCACGATACCCAGTCCTCCGACATTTGTCAGTTGTTTCATGTGACAGTCCTTGAGGACTGCCTGGGTCACCCAGAAAAACGACATCCACCAGTCAAGTCTAAAGATGCCCATTGGGTGGTCTCCATGGCTGCGAGGTCCACCGAGCAGCTGAAACAGCTTATGGCCTTCGAGGAGGAGGCAGCTCGGGCCGCCACTCAGTCTTCCTTGGCTTCTGCCTTCATTCCGCTCCATTTGGGCTCCACTTTTTCCGGCTCCTTCAAGGAGCTGTGCCAGACCCTCCCAATTAAGGGGCAGGGCCTTTCCAGATCTCACAGCTTACGCTCTCGCAAAGACAGGAAGAGGTCGAAGAAAGAGAAGACATACCGTTGACGTTCCTGGGACCAGGAATGTTCTTAGTCTTAGGACTCCCAAGTTTTGACCACGGTCGAAACTGCTGCCTTGGCTGCTGGCTTCACGGAGACCCCATCAGGCCAGTTGGTTGAGACACTGGCTGATGATACGGGCAAGATTTTTCTTTACCCTATCGACCAGTTGTCATCTGAAGAGGCCGACAATTCTCATTTCAGGACTCCGGTACTGCCCATGACCTTAGAAGGGGCTGCTCAGTCTGCTGAGCAGAACCCTCTGGTCACCGACCCAGACCAGGAAGAGCCGCGGCACTCCCAAGCTCCCTCTTAAATCCCCCAGTGGCACCCCCAGTGGCCAAAGTCTCTGTTCTCCTCCAATGGGTCGAGCAGCTCCCACCATCATTAGGCGCTCCCTCATCCGCCAAGGGAAGCAGCACCACTGTTATCTTCGTCTTCGTCCTCCTTAGATGAGGATAGTCAGCTAGTTGGCGCTGATGCTACAAAGACCTCACATGGCAACAGTTGCTGCTGGCCGGCCTGAAACTGACCCCAGCTCCCACACCGCCCATCACTTGGCTGTCGCCCGAGAGGCCAACACTGACTCCCCCTGTGGGGTCAGTTGTGACCATCCCTCCCAGTGGAGCCAGTCAAGACCATTTTGGTTCTGCCAAAGCCAGCTTCTCCACCAATCCTAATGGAGCCACCGACCAGTGCTCTAAGGAGTCTCGGCAGCCCAAGGGGCTTCCCCATCGGCTGTCGGTCACCCTCACACCTGACCGCCCGTGTTGGGCGAATGTGGTAGTGGGTGAGGCTGAGTCCTTTGAGTGCACAGTTGTAGCAGGTGTAGGCGTTCGAATCATTCTCATCTACCGTCCACCCGGAGATGAGAAACGCTTCTTACAGGAAGTGGCAGACTTCCTCGTCGACATGTCGTTTGAGTCACCCAGATTGATGGTGCTGGGTGACTTCAATACCTGGAGTTGACTGACGAACTCTCTAATTTGGTAAACACTTCCTCCAATTAATGTCTTCTTTGGGCCTTACACAGGTAGTTTCACTGCTACACATAAATCTGGACACTCTCTCGACTTAGTCTTCCTTCTTGGGATCGATGCATCCGACATGGGGTGGAACCAGTCGTTTGGTCTGACCACCACATCGTGAGGTTCAATTTTTGCACCCCCCCCCGGAGAGGCCATCCCTGTGGAGATGGTCAGGTACCGCCCATCAGGAATGTTACTTCACAAGGCCTAGCGGCGGTCCTTGACCTATCATCCCCCGTGTTGGTGAGCGGTAGCCCAGAGGCACTGGTGTTGGCCTATAATAGAGGCCATCAGCGTTGCCCTGGATTCTATTGCTCCTGTTTGTGTGGCGCCTCTTTCCCGTCACCCCAGGGCCCCTTGGTTTGATGGGACTCTGAGGGATCACGGAGACAAGGCGAAGGTTAGAGCTGCTGCTGCAAGTCCACCCTTGATGCCGACCATCTTAGATTGATTGAACATTATACCAGCTATCAATCTGCAATCACCCATAAGAAGGCAGAATCCCTGTCCAGGGAGATTGCAGTTGCTCAGAATCGACCGGCTCAGCTGTTCCGAACTGTAGATAGACTGTGCAACCCAGCCTGTCTGCAAGTTCGGAAAGCCTTTTTGCAAATAGAGTGCGATGAGCTCGCTCGATACTTTGCAACTAAGGTGGCTGACATCACGGCGGACTTGTGTCCGGCAACCTCTAAGGATGACGTGGTAGGAGTGTGTGAGAACACAGGGCCTCGATTCTCCTGGAGTTCCTTTTGTCAACCTGAGTTCGTGGATATTATGAGGATCATCCATAGTGTGCGCCCTACAAGCTGCGGCTTGGATCCTGGACCGACTACCCTAATTTTGGGTTGTGTAGATGTCATTGGTCCAGTTTTGGCACAAATAGTCTGGTGCTCCTTGGAGTCAGGTGAGTTTCCTAGCTCCCTGAAAGAGGCGGTGGTGACACCTCCTTTGAAGAAAGCTTCCTTAGACCCAGACTGTTTTTCCAGCTACAGACCCATCTCTAACCTTCCCTTTATTGGGAAGGTTATTGAAAAGGTCGTAGCTGCCCAATTGGATGACCATTTAACCATCCATAGTATCTACGAATCCTTCCAGTCTGGTTTCCGTAAAAGACACAGCACTGAGACTGTGCTGGTTCGGGTGCTAAATGATCTTCTGAGGGCGAGGGATCAAAAGAGATGTTCCATCTTGGTTCTCCTTGATCTCTCTTCAGCTTTTGACACTGTGGATCACATGGTGTTGCTAGCACGCCTGAGGCAAATCTGTGGAATGTCTGGAACCGTTCTTAAATGGTTCACTTCATTCCTTATTGGGAGATCACAAAGAGTTGTGTCGGGGAATTTTTCCTCCGGCCCAGTCTCTTTGTTTTGTGGAGTGCCTCAGGGTTCTGTGCTGTCACCCATGTTATTTGCAGTGTATATGCTGCCCCTCGGAAACATTATAAGATGGTATGGGCTGAGGTTTCACTGCTATGCAGATGATACCCAGCTATACCTGTCTTTCGCACCCGACCAGGATGGAGCTCTCTCGGTGTTTAATAACTGTCTGGGGGAAATCCAAGACTGGATGGATTCTAGGTGGTTAAAGTTGAACTCGGAGAAAACTGAGGTTTTGGTTGTGGACCCGGGTGGCCAGATTGAGAGGTCATGTACTGGTGCGCCTTCTGGAATTCTTCTTGGCGGCGTGTCACTACCGGCTTCTGAATGGGTGCGCAACCTTGGGGTGATCCTTGACGATAGGCTGATTTTTCAATCTCAGGTGTCAGCCGTCGTCAGGACTTCCTTTTACCATTTTAGGAATATTGCCAGGGTTAAGCACCTTGTTCCATCTGACTCCTTGTCAACGTTGGTCCACGCCTTTGTGTCCTCGCGCCTAGACTACTGCAATGCCCTTTACTTTGGGCTTTCTGGGGTTGAAATCCGCCTCAGCTTGTGCAGAACGCAGCAGCCCAGGTTTTGACTGGGACAAGTAGGCCCTGTCATATTACCCCGGTGCTGCGCGAACTGCACTGGCTTCCAGTACGGTGGCGGATCACCTTTAAAGTCATTTTATTGACTTTTAAAGCCCTTCGCGATCAGGGTCCGTCCTCTCTGAAAGACCTACTGGTTCCTTAATGCCCCGGCCGATCACTCCGCTCAGCCGACATGGGGTTGTTAGAGATTCCAAGAGTGAGTTTAAAATCTTCTGGCAGCAGAGCATTTTCTCATGCTGCACCCACTCTTTGGAATTCTCTACCATGCCGGTTACAGGAATGCACCTCCGTGGAAATATTTAAGAAAGAACTGAAAACATATTTATGGAGAATGGCCTTCTTAGATAGTTAATGTGAATTGTAATATGTTTGGAATTTTATTGTAATTTATTATGTTTTTATGATGTATTTTTATAATGTTTGTAGTGTTTGATGGTTTTGTATTGAAATTTGAAGTTATGACTAATTTGTTCAGCGCCTTGATATATCGAAAGGCGCTATATAAATAAAATTATTATTATTATAAGATGACTCGGGCAGTTGGTCCCTTTATGTGGACTCCTCAGAGTCTGAGGATTCCTCACTGCACTCTTGTCCGGAGTCCGTGGGGGATATCTCGATGGAAGAAGGGCCCACTTCCGTCCTGGGCATCCTCTGCCTCATCTCCAAGTCCACGGGGATGAAACTGGAGCCTGTCCAGAAGTGGGCTCACTGTCCCCTTACAGAGATTCTGGACAAACAGGACTCTCTGAGGGAGGCTTTCCCAGTGGCCGAGGCCATTGTCGGCCCAGCCCTGGAGTTTTGGCAGTGCCCTGCGTCCTGCCCTGCGCCCTCTGCCCGGATGGCCCACAAGTATGCGGTGCCCATCAGTACCCTCTCTGGTTTCACGGAGCACCCCTAGGCTGAGGGATTGGTGGCCGAATCCGTGTTTCAGTGCTCAGGCAATATCAGGGACGTTGACAAGCCGCCGGACAAGGAGTCCAAGAAATTGGACTATGTGGCTAAAAAAGTCTATGCTGCCTTCTCACTTGGCCTCCGTCAGGTAAGCTCGGCCATCATGATGGCGCACTTCTCCTATGCCCTCTTGGGTTTTTTAGATGAGGTGATTCCTCACCTGCCTTCGGACCTCCAGACCACGGTTAAGCAGGTCTGAGATCAGGGCCAGGCTGTGGCCAAGCAGCAACTTCAGATGACTGTGGATCTGGGGGATTCCTATGCCCACTCGTTGGAGGCCGCAGTTGCCATGCGCTGTAGGGCTTGGCTGCAGATCTCGACCTTTATGGCAGACACTCGGCACAAGCTGGCAGATGTTCCATTCCTGGGCACTGACCTGTTTGGGCCCGGTGTGGAGGGTCACCTCCAGTGTATCGAGAAGTCCAATCCCACCTCGGACTCTGTAACATCTGCGCAGAAGGATCCCAAGGGCTCCAGGCAGCAGAAGTGAAAGCCCTTTCAGTCCTCCACTCTTGTGGCAAAACCAGCCCAGCATCAGCCGGGCCAGCAGGCTCAGTCTTGGTGACCCAGGTCCAAGTCAGTGGCCTCGGTGGTCCGTAAGCCTGGAGGAAGTGACTTGGTGGCTCCTTAGTCGGGTCCACCTCCTCCAAGCCCGCTTAGTGACGGGATGGGTGGGTGCCACCCTCATGCCTGTCATGCCTTCCCTGGGTCCTCCTGTGTGGGGCTAGCTCCGCTACTTCCTTTCTGCCTGGTCCACTGTCACCACGGACAGGTGGGTTCTAGAAGTAGTCGGTCAGGGTCTGCCTCTGGAGTTTGAGCAGTACCCTCCAAGCCGAGCCCACGCCCCACGAGAGGATTTGTTATCCGCAGACACTCAGTTGACTCTTCAATCAATCAATTTTTATTGATATATTGGAAAGTATGTGAGCAAAAATGCCCATTTTCACAAACATCCAGTGTGGGATACAAAATAATGGTAGCATAAAACCGTGGAAGTAACAGTAGAACAAAAAAAGATCAACATGATACAAAGGGTTACAAAATCCTAGAAGGCTAAACTAAAACAAAACACTCAGGGATCCAGAATAAAGTGCTATATAAGGTAAAAATGCTAGAATACAGGAGTTGGAGGGATTGGTGGTCACAGGGGATGTGTTGGTGAGAGGAGAGGAAGGGAGGGGGAGCGAGTTTGAATGGTGAGGTGGCAAAGGGAGGAGGGGCAATGAACGAATGGGTTTAGCAGGGAGACAGCCCTGGGCAACTACAGGTGGATGAACTAAAGAGGTGGGCCTTGAGGAATGAGCTGAAGAGTCAATAGACTCACAGGCTTGTATTTGGGGAGTTTATTGTAAAGCTTTGCGCCAGAAGAGAAGATGGAGTTTTGAACCAGTTTGGTCCAAAAGAACGAGGTGTCAAAGACCATGGTGGCGGCATCTCTGGTCAGTCGCCTAGGTGCTGAGAGCGGGAAGAGGGAGTTTACACTGGGAGGCAGAAGATTGCAGTGGATTTTATGAAGAAAGCTGAGCATTCTATGGTGGAACCTCCCTTCAAGGGTGGACCATCTGAGTGAGGAGTAAAGGATGCAGTTGTGGGTTTTCCAGGGGAGCCTGGTGATTAAGCGAGCTATACTGTTCTAGGAGACTCTGAGTTTGGAGTAGAGTAGTAAAGATGATGATGGGGAGTAGATGATGGAGCCATAGTCGAAAAGAGGTAGGAGTAGGGAGGTAGCTAAGACCAACCCTGACATGAGACTTCTTAATGAGGTGATTAATATGAAGGCTATTGGATAGGTGAAGGTCCAGGTAGAGACCAAGGTATTTAAATTCAGTCACCTGTTCAGTAAGGTTGCCAGAGCTGTCAAGCAGCATCAGTCTGGGAGCAGGGGCTCTCCTTGGTCCGGAGAAGATCATAAATTTTGTCTTCTTGGTGTTCAGGACCATGCTGTTACTGGAGAACCAGGAGTGAAGTCTTGAAAAATCAGACTTGAGGAAGTGAAGCATAGCGGATGGGTTTTTGTGGCTACAGAAAAGGGCCGCATCGTCTGCATAGAGGACAAGTTGAGTGTTTTGGCAGATGGAGGGGAGGTTATTAATGAAAAGTGAAAAAAGAAGAGGCCAAGGATGGAGCCCTGAGGGACACCATATTTGATTGGACATGCTGAGAAGAGGTGGCCTTTAATGGACGTACGATGGGATCTCCTGGAGAAGTAGCAACCAACCCATTTTACAGCATTGTTGGAGAAGTGCAGACCTCAAAGGGTGCTCAGGAGGAGGTTGAAATCAACAAGGTTGAACATCTTGGTCAGGTCGACAAAGACAGTTCTGGTGTACTGCCCTTTGTTGTTCACCTTGAGAATGTCGCAGGTGAACCTGACCAGGCTGTTTCGGTGCTGTGGCTGGATCTAAAGCCATGCTGGGCACTGGAGCGTAGGTTGTAGGTATCAAGGTAGGCTGTGATATAGGAGTGTATGACCTTCTCTAAGATTTTTGAGAACCGGGTGAGGAGGGAATTCAGACGGTAGTTACTAACATCGTCTTGACCCACCTTTGAAAAGCAGTTTGATGGTGGCAGTTTTCCAGGTGCTGGGGAAAGAGCCAGAAGAGAGGGAACAATTAAGAAGATTGGTAAGTGGTATGGTATGGTATGGTAAAATTTTATTTATACAGTGATACAGCCATTAGGGTTCTGAAAATCCCTGTTTACAAGGCTTACCTGTTTACATTATGCAAAAATTATTACAACTATACATTTATAACAATACAGGTTACAAAAAAGTACAAAACAATACATCAGAGTTTACAAACTCATCAATAAAAGGCATATTAGCATTTTTAGATTTACATTAATTTCACCTATTACAACAACAACGAAAACTAAGTTCATGATTCAGGCCATTTTTAAAAACATAATCAGTAGTTGTTAGTTCATGTAAAAAAGGAGGAAGACAATTCCAACTTTTAGCTACTTGATATTGAAGGGTCATTTCACTAAATCGATTTTTTAACTTTGGTATTATTAAATTTCTAGCACCAGTTTTTCTTAAATTTAAACCATGTTTTGGTTTTTGTAATTTGTTTTTTAAGTTATCTAAGGATTGATTTTTAAATATATTACTGAACCTGATTTAGCCAGATTCCCTAGCCCATAAGTCTAATGGAATCCAACCCAAATCTGTATACATAGTGCAATGATGAGTTTTAAATCACACCTTAACACAAATCTTGCAAGCTTATTATAAAGTGTATCCAAGTTATTTAAATGTTTTCTTGCTGTATGTCTGTAAATATGACTTCCATAGTCAATAACCGGCATTATTAATTGATTGATCATAATCAATCTTGTTTCTCTTGTCATACAATTTGATATTCGTCTCATAGCTCCAATCTTAACATGTGTTTTCTTTATTAAATTTGTTATATGATATTGGAAAGTAAGATATTGATCTATATATACCTCTAAATATTTATATGTTTCAGTTTGTTCTAAAAACTTACCTTCTTGTGTCTTTATATTTAATTTTGAAATTCCCTTTAAGTCCAATGCAAATGACATAACCTGTGTCTTTTTACTATTAGCTAATAAACCCAGAGACAAAAAGTGACCTTGCATGATGCTAAAGTCACTCTGTAAGTTTAGTTCTACTTCACGTATAGTTTTTCCTCTGCTACTAAAACCGTATCGTCTAAGTATAGGCAATTTTTTGAATCCAATTTTCTTGGCAAGTCATTTAAATAGACTATGAACAGGAGGGGGCCCAGGATAGATCCCTGGGGAACCCCTCTTGTTACATAGTCCGTTCTTGACTGGTGTCCATTTAGGACAACAAATTGTGATCTTTTATCAAGGTATGATATAAACCAATTACAGGTTTCTTCCTCCACCCCTATTTTCATTAATGAGTTTATCAAAATACTATGGTTTACTAAATCAAATGCTTTAGATAGGTCCACGTATACTGCACACACAGACTTCGCTTCCCCAAGAGGGGTTGCTATAAGATCCAAAAAGTCAGTGAGTGCGGTAGCCGTGGACCTACCCTGCCTAAAACCATACTGTTGTTGAGTCAATTTATTATATTTTTCCAAGTAGTCCATTAACTGATCATGGACAATTTTTTCAAATAACTTGGATACTGTGGACAACAAGGCTATTGGACGGTAATTTGAGACATCCTTTGGATCCCCTTCCTTATCTATTGGTATCACTTTGGCTAATTTCCAACTAGAGGGAAACTGTCCCACTCTTAGACTCCAGTTAAAAATGTCCCTTAGTATAGATGACAATTCCATGGCAGCCTCTTTTAATAATTTATTATCTATTCTATCTGGACCACTTGCTTTATTTATTTTTAATCTATTTATGTTTTTTTAGAACTTCTTTGTTTATCACCCTCTTAAACCTGAATTTGGGTTCTTTCTCATCTTGGGGACTCTCACCCTTTACTTCATTCAAGGTATTAGTTTTAGTTATGAAATCTAATTTCAGATTGAGGAGATTTATAAAATAATCATTCAAAATTCTGCAGCTTTATTTGTTTCAAACACTTTTCCATTCTGACTCAATTTTATTTCACTTTGCTTACTATTTGGATTCATAAGATTTTTTATAACAGACCAATAGGCACCTGGATTTGTTGATTCTTTAATCTGCTGTTTATAATAACGAGCTTTTGATTTCCTTATTTCCTGTATTACTTGATTCCTTAACCTTTTGTATTGTCCCCAAATTTCACTGTTTAATGTTTTATTTGCTTTTTTCCAATAATGATTTCTAATCCTAATCATTTTCTTTATTTTTTACAGTTAGCCATGGTAAATGTTTTTTCCTATGATTTACTTTTTTATATGGAGCAAATTTATCACAAGCATTAATAAACGTTGTAAATTCCAATACAGCCTCATTTAAATCTGGGATAAGAAAAAATCCTGTACCAAGGAAGTCCCTGAAGATACTTTCTAAATGATAAACTATTAAATTTTGAATAACATCTTTTAGATATTTGTGATACTGATTTTATGGGAAGAGAATTTTTAATCGTAGAGAATACACACTTAACTATATTATGGTCTCCTAAACTGGGGGCACATACACTTTTCTCCAAAATTGTCAATTCAGGTGAAACAAACATCAAATCCAAAATATTACCTTTACTTAATAAGGAACCTTTCCTTGTAGGTGTATCTATGATTTGTGGAACCGCGACAGCCGAGATGGAAAGTTTCAGGATTTTAAAGTCGATACCATCGGCCCCTTTGCAGGGTTTTGGGTTGTTCTTCAGAATGAGCTTTCTGGCGTCACCAGGGACAGGGCCTTAAAGTAGAAATTGGGAGATGCTGGCACTGTGGTTTCGGCGGGGATGGGTTGGGGTGGAGGGGTTGGGGAGGATGGTTTGTATTTTTCGAGGTCCCCAAAAAAGGAGCTGAAGATGTTCACAACTTCCATTGGATTGTTAATAAGGGATCCGTTGTGGAGAAGGGTGATGGGATTGGAATTCCTGGTTTTACCAAGGAGTGAGTTTAGGGTGCCCCAGAGCTGACAAGGGTTTGAGGCATCCCCAAGTTGCTTATTATGCAGGTGGTCGATTTTAACCTTTCTGACAGTGGATTTTCAGGGATTGCTGGGATGGTTCTTTGTGCTTCGAGTAGCGGGCCCAAGCTGTGTCCCTTGATCTCATAAGCTTAATAAGATCAGGGGTGACCCATTCATTTATTTTACCCGTTGTTCTGATTTTTTTGAGTGGAGCTTGTTTATCGCATATACCGACAAAGATGCTAGAGAACTTATGTAGAGCAGAGTCAAGGTCTCCAGGCCTCTCGGTAAAGGACCAGTCGACAAGGCGGAGATCATGGTTCATAGGTTTGGTGCTCCGATCAAATACTCTCCTGGTAAATACAAAGGTGGGGGGGGCTTGGATAGTCGCGCTGACCAAAGGCAGAAGATCAGACAGTGATCGCCGATGGAGTCGGGCAACATAGAAACATAGAATTTGACGGCAGATAAGGACCGCTTGGCCCACCCAGTCTGTCCATTTCCCTACCTACTGGATAAGCTGCAGATCCTAGTTAACCAGCAGCCTACTTCTTCCTACCCCCACCCCCTAGAATTGCCTTATGACTGTCCCATGCATGCTTGAATTCCACCATTGATTTTGACTCCACAACCTCCTCCGGAAGGCCGTTCCATGCATCCACAACCCTCTCTGTGAAAAATACTTCCTTAAATTACCTCTGAACCGCCCCCATCTTCAAATTGTGCCCTCTTGTTCTTGCACACCTCTTTTTGAAAGATGCTACCCTCTTGGACTTTGTTGATTCCCTTGAGGTACTTGAACGTTTCTATCATGTCCCCCCTCTCACTCCTTTCCTTGAGGCTATACATATTAAGCTCCTTTCGTCTCTCTTCATATGTCTTCCGGTGCAGACCCTGCACCATTTTAGTTGCCCTCCTCTGGTCAGCTTCTATCCTGTCTATGTCTTTGCGGAGATTGGGTCTCCAGAACTGCACAAAGTACTCCAGATGGGGTCTCACCAGCTGTCTGTACAGAGGGATAATAACTTCCTGTTTTCTACTGGTGATGCCTCTCCCTATGCATCCCAGTATCCCCCCAGCCCTGCTTGCTGCCCTCTCACATTGCTTGCCCACCTTTAGGTCATCTGATATGACTACCCCAGGTCCCTTTCCATTATTGTTGTTGTTAGTATCTCACCCCCCATTGTGTACTCTTCCCCTGGGTTTTTGTTTCCCAGGTGCATTACTCTGCACTTCTTAGCATTGAATCTAAGCTGCCATACATTTGACCATTCCTCTAACCTTGCCAAGTCCCTTCTCATCCTTTCCACCCCACCCTGTGCATCAACTCTGTTTCAGATCTTCGTGTCATCTGCAAAGAGACATACTTTTCCTTCCAGTCCTTCTGCAATGTCACTTATAAAGACATTGAAGAGGACCGGTCCTAATACTGAAACCTGCGGTACCCCACTAGTAACCCTCCTTTCTTCTGAGTGGACTCCATTTACTGTTACTCTCTGTGTCCTATTCTCCAGCCAATGCTTTACCCAGGCTGTCATCTTGGGACCCACTCCCAGGCTAGCTAACTTGTATATTAATCTTTTGTGTGGGATTGTGTCAAGTGCCTTGCTAAAGTCTTGGTAGGCCATGTCCACAGCCCCTCCCTGATCTACTACTTTGGTCACCCAGTCAAAGAAATCTATCAGATTCGTCTGGCATGATCTTCCCGCTGTGAATCCATGCTGCCTAGGGTCCTGTGCCCCTCTGGCCTCTAGATACTCGACAGTTCTTTCCTTCAGAAGTGATTCCATCATTTTCCCCATCACTGAGGTTAAACTAACAGGTCTGTAGTTTCCTGCTTCTGCCTTTCCTGGCTTCTGCCACTTTTGTGAAGGGGCATCACATCTGCCATCCTCCAGTCCTTGGGTACCACCCCATCCTCCCATGATTTGTTAAAAAGGGTAGTCAGTGGTGTCACTAGTTCTACCCTTAGTTCTTTTAGAATTCTGGGATGAATCCCATCAGGCCCCATTGCTTTGTCCACCTTCAGTTTTAAGAGTTCTTTTCAGAACCCTTTCTTCTGTAAATGGTCTGGTATCAACTTCTGTATCCAGAGTGTTTCTACTGTTTGTTTTTGGTACCTCACCCTCTTCATTTGTAAATACTGAGCAAAAATATTTGTTTAGTATCTCTGCCTTTTCACAGTCTCCCTCTGCCCACCCTCTCTCCCTTTATTAAGCCTCACTATCCCTCCCTTGGTCTTCCTTCGCTCCCTGATGTACCTATAAAAGGTTTTATCCCCCTTCTTAACTGAGTTGGCTATCTTTTCCTCGGTTTGGGCCTTTGCTGTTCTGACTGCCTTCCCAGCCTCCTTTTGCTTTAACTGATACAGTTATCTGTCCTGCTTCTTCTGCGATTCCTTGTACTTCCTGAATGCTTTCTTTTTCTCTTGAACCTTCACTGCCACTTCCTTTGAGAACCATAGTGGTTTCTTACATCGTTTTGTTTTGTTTATTTGCTTCACACAAAGGCTCGTTACCTCTGTGATGGCAGTTTTTATTATTCCCCATTGTTCTTCCACCCCTCCTTCCTGCCCATTTGCTAGTGCATTCCTTAGGCACTCACCCATTTTATCAAAAGTCGGCCTCCTAAAGTCCAGTACTTTTGTCTTTATGGCTTGACTCTATTGCTGTGTTTATTGTGAACCATACTGTTCGATGGTCGCTAGTTCCCAGATGGATACCCACTTCTACATCTGTGATCCTCTCTCCATCTCCATTTGAGAGAATCAAGTCTAATATTGCTCCCTCTCGAGTGGGCTCCAGTACTAGTTGTCTAAGGCATGCCCCCTGTAGGGCATCTAGAATAACTGCACTCTTCGGAGTGGCAGCTGCAACTGCACTCCAGTTAACATCTGGCATATTCAGATCACCCATCAGCAATATCTCCCTTTTCTGCATTCTAAGTATACTTTCTATCATTTCCTTGTCCATTTCCTCCCCCCTGAGAAGAAGGTCTGTATCTAACCCTGTCTGGATTGTGGTGCCATTGCCTGTCTCCAAATTTACCCACAGTGCTTCCTCTCCTCCCTGTTTACCCTTTTGTTCTGTTGCTTTTATTCCTTCCCTTATGTAAAGAGCTCCTCCTCCTCTTTTACCCTCTCTGTCCCTCCTGTAGATAGTGTATCCTGGTATGTTTATGTCCCAGTCATGGTTTTGTGTGTACCATGTTTCTGTGACTGCCACGATATCAGATGTTCCTCCTCCATCAAGGCCACTAATTCAGGAAGCTTGTTACCCAGACTACGGGCATTGGTACTCATTGCTTTCCATTTTTGATGGCTTTACCTTCTGTTGCAGCATCCCCACTGACCGTTCTACCTGGTCTTTTCTCATTTAGTACCCTGTTTTGTAGGGAGGCTGGGATTTTCCTGCTGCTTGTCAGTGCCTCCCCTTTGACTAGTTTAAAAGCTTGCCAATGAAGCATTTAAACCGATTGCTCAAAGACTTGTTCCTTCCTGGACAGATGCAGACCATCCTGCCAGTATAGGCTGGTGTCCCTCTAGGTGGAACCCCAGTCCCCAATGAAGCCAAACCCCTGTGCTCCGCACCATTTTTTCAACCATTCATTAAACTGCAAAGTGCTAATTACCCTCGCCTCCCCCATGCCTTTGACAGGCAGCACCTCTGAGAAGGATACTGTGTGTGCTACTTGTCTTAGGCCCCTCCCCAACTCTGCAATGTCCTCCTGCACTGCTCTAATCTCATGTTGAGCCAAGTCATTTGTCCCTAGGTGGACAATTCGTCCAGCTCAGACTCCTTGCAGCTGTTCTCGTGATCCTGAGGATCGCTTCCTGTCCCTCAAGCCATGGCACAGGTAGGCACCTTACTTCAGTTTTCCCAGCTCTCCCAGTTCTATACCCTAATAATTGGGTCCCCACCAGGATCTGCTTCCTTCCTTTCCCTGTGGTGTCCTCTGCCTCCTTCCTGTGGGCCTCCTTGTGACAATTGTCATCAGTCTTCTCTGCGGGTGCATCCATAGGGGAGCTATGCTCCCCAGAATGGTATGGATTGTGGAGTGGAACAATTGACTGGGTGTGCCTCTGTTCCACCATCCTCACCCTCCTGAGCCACTGTGGTCCAACTGCTGTGCTTTCTTCGCAACCTCTGAGGTAGTGGTGGTGGCTAGTGCTCCCTGGATGGGGGAGGTTCCCTTCCTACTGTCCAGTGTGGCCTGGGGGAAGGTTTCCTTACTACTGTCCAGTGCGGCCTGAAGACGGGCAACTTCCTCCCTCAGGGCAGATAGTTGTCTGCAAATAGGGCAGCATCTCAGCCTCCAGAAAGACTCCCGGAAGACTGCTGCCCCACAGCCATTACATTGCACTACTCCCCGCATGTTTATCTACTCTTTTGTTTGTTTGTTTGTATGTATGTATATGTGTGTGTGCGCGTGTGTGATTGGTTGTATAGAAATATATATATTATACAATGTGTATGCTTATATTGTCAGTGCAGTGTGCTAGAGAGGATATGACAGTGATATGCACCTTGCACTCTTGAGGAAATGATGTCAGAACCTCAGGTATAAAGGAACTATTTCCAGGGGTGGGTGGGGTGACGAGTGGGAAGGGGTTGGGCCTAAACTGTGCCCTCACAAAACAATCAGCTAAAAGCTGTCACCCACTGCTGCGATGAGTGCCTTCCTGTCAGCAAGATACCCTACACAACAATTTGACAGAGAAAGTACCCTGCTAATCAAACAGAGAAAAATCCAGACATCCAAGTCAGACACAGGTAAACCTCTCCAGCCCCAAAACAGCCTGGTGGTTTGTTAGCCACAAAGGAAAATTAAATATGCAGTTATTCAAACAACATGAAGTCTTGCTATATTATAGACATTAGCAGTTTGATCCAGCTCTAGAACTGCCCCGGAGTGAAATGGTTAAAACCATTCCAAAATAGAATTTTGGCACGAGAGCAGCTCTATCTGTGTCATTTCAAACTTGAACTGTCAGATTCTTTACTCCGCCTCAGTGAACAGTCGCTCCGGAGATTTCTCCTTCTGCTCGGTTCATTTCTCGGTTTAAAAGTGTTTTCTTAGTTGGATTTAACCGAGAATAGTTTTATTTTAACCGTAAAACCGTTAGGTTCAAGCTCTATCTGTGGTAACCGTAAAGTAAATGAAGGTTTTGTCTGTGTGGAACTTGTAAGTTATCGGTTGGTTTTGAACCGATCAGTGGGTTAAAACTCATTTAAAACTAAAAGTTACTATTTTAGAGTGCGGTTCCGGTTCTTATCGGTTCTAAAAAAACGGAGTTATTACGGTTTTTCAATACCGTGACACGGTTAGGAACCGAGCAAGGGTGTCTTGCCTGGCAACTGCCGCTAAAGGGCAAGTTTTGGTTAGGCTGGCATTATGTCTGAGAAACCCAAAAGAAAAACCGGGCCCACTGGTTTCAACACTGTGATGTTTGTGGGAAGTCTTTGCCAAGGCTGACCCACACACCACATGTGTTTATTGTCTGGGGTTTGACCACCTCAGTCAGACTGCCAGGTATGTAAGAATTTCCCTGCAGCCACCCTGGAAAAAGATTGGGCAGGCTCCAGGAGCGAGGCCAAAAGTCTGCTGACCAGGATGGCCAGCCTGGTTCGGTGCCAACCCGAACCAGAGGAGTGCTCCCTCTGACCAGAGGCCAGACTTCCCGGGCAAAGAAAAGCTGGTTCTGAGGAACCAATTCCAGTAAAGAAAACAAGAAAATCAGCAGGTCTAGGTCCAAAATTCCTTCTCCAACTGCTGCAGAGATAACAAAAGCCATACAAATTGTCCAGTCACTGTCTCAGGGTCGTCGAACCACCACTATCTGGTAAAAGGTCGGTTCGTCCAGTCCCAGTGGTTCAGGATTATGATATTGAGGAATTTTATGAACCAGAGGAGGGGAGGAGGATTATGAACAGTATGAATGTGGCTGGGAAGGTCTGGTGTGCCCATTGAACCGGACATCTCCCCAGACAGACCTTTAGAATCTCCCCTATGCTGTCTGAGTCCCCATCTCATTTTATGTTTTATAAAAAGTTGCTAAACCCTCCAGCTTCCTTTAGAAGAGGCTGTGGATGAGCAAGAGGAGCCTGATTTTGTAGAAATGATGGATATTCCAGAGTCTAGGAGATTGTCTATTCCTTTACATAAGTCTTTTAGGAAACAAACAATTAAAATTTTAAAAGCTCCTCATTCTGTGCCTCCTGTAGATAAAAGATGGACAGAAGGTATACATTGTCAGGCCCTGATACAGAATTCCTTTCTCAGCAATGCAGTCATGTTAGGGTAGTTCAGGCTTCTGCCTGTGATAAAGCTAATATTCCCTTGGCTTCACATCCTCTGACAAGGATTCCAGGAAGATTGATGCCATGGCAAAAAAACAGTATATGGCAGCCTCTCTGGGACTCAGGCAAGCAAATTATATGGCTTATGTAGCGAGGTATCAGAAATCTAGATGGGATACTGTTATGCAATTGGCCAAGCAGGCCCATGGCCAGCTGGCTAGTGAACTAGAACAGGTGGCTGCTTATGGCATTGAAGCCTCTAAGGTTCAGTTTCATGCTGCTGTGGATGTTAATGATGTTTCCTCTAGGGTCATGGCCACATCTGTAGCTTTTCGTAGGTTGGCCTGGCTCAGGTATACTAGTTTGTCACAGGATACCCAGACTAAGGCTATGGATTTTCCTGTGGTGGGAAATTCTCTGTTTGGAGAGCAGACAGAGAACTACATGAAGAAGATGGATGAATATAGGACTACTTACAAGAGTACCCAGGCTAAGGGTGGCAAGCCACTCCTCAAAACTGCTCCCCAGGGGTAGGGGTAGGCCTTTTCACAGACCTTTCTACCAGACTCAGGCCTCCTCTGCCTATGCTCAGAGGGGCTTCTGCCTGACAGGGGGCAGGCGAGGGTGGGCAGACCTGCTCCCACCCCCAGCCTAAAAGCTCCTCGCGAAACAGGCACCCTGATGGGGTGCCCAGGGCCGGTCTCCTGTACCAGTGGGGCAGGCTGGCTTACTTCAGTCAAGGTGGGCTTCTTTAACCTCAGACAAGTGGGTTCTGGAAGTAGTAAGCCAGGGTCTGGTTCTCAGCTTCAAAAGTTTCAGAGTTGAGAAGCAGACTTTTCTATACAAGTGCTTCAGAGACCCTCACTCTGGAAACAGAGGTCTCATCCCTGTTAGCTCTCAGAGCAGTAGAAGGGTTCCTCCCTGCATCAGGGCAGGGTCTGTATCCAGATACTTCTTTACCCCAAAAAGACAGGAGAGTGGCGGCCCATTTTAGATCTCAGATATCTGAACAAGCATCTTTTGAAACCAAAGTTCAAAATGGTAACTCTGGCAATGATTTTACCTTCCCTAAGGCCAGGGGACTGGCTAGCCTCCCTGGACCTCAAGGATGCCCTATTTCCATGTCCTAATCAGATCCCATCGAAAGTACCTCAGATTCAAACTGCCTCAGGTCATTTCCAGTTCAGAGCAATGCCCTTGCACCTCTGCTCAAGGGTATTCACAAAGTGTCTAGCAGTGGCAGTGACCCACTTAAGGAGGCAGAGGATTGCTGTTTTCCCTATCTAGACGATTGGCTCATTGTAGGTCAGTCCCCAGAACAGGTAAAATCTCACCTGCAGGTCACCCAGCAGCTTCTCACCTCCTGGTTTTCTGCTAAACCTACCAAAGTCGGTTCTGGAACCAGTCCAGGTACTCACCTTTATAGGGGCAGAATTGGACACAAAGCTAGCCAGAGCCTTTCTTCCCCCAGAAAGGGTAAGGAATTTAGTGGCTCTGGCCTCTTCCTTCACTCTGCAGGTCTCTCAACCAGCAAGACACTTTTTGCAGCTCCTGGGGCACATGGGTGCATCCACAGCTGTTGTGCAGGGAGCCAGATTTCAGATGAGAGACATTCAGTTTCACTTGAGAACCTTTTGGTCTCAGAGAAGAGACCCCTTTCCAAGTTGGTCCCAGTGACTCCAACCTTGATCCTAGCTCTCCAGTGGTGGCAGGATCAGAGCAATTTAAGCGGGGTCCCTTCATTTCCCCTTCTCGACTTGACTCTCACTACAGATGCTTCCTTCTGGGTTGGGAGCCCACATGGGCGACCTTTCCACTCAGAGTTTAGTCCCCCAGAATCTCTGCTCACATCAATTTGCTGGAACTCAGAGCTGTCTTTTTAGCTCTTCAAGCTTTTTCTACATCTGTCCATGACAAGGTGATACAAGTCAGAACAGACAACACCACAACAATGGTACATCAACAAACAGGGGCACTCGGTCTTCGGCCTTGTGCACCGAGGCAATGAAGTTGTGGTCTCTGGCCTATTCCTGAACACTTCCCTCATAGCAGTTCATCTTCCAGGGAAGGACAATGTCCTAGCGGATGCCCTCAGCAGGATTTCCCAGGGTCATCACGAATGGTCCCTGGATCCTCAAGTGCTGGGGATAGTTTTTTGCCAGGTGAGGCATCCCTCAGATAGATCTTTTGCAGCCCCAGACAATCACAAACTTCCTCTGTTCTGTTGCAGGCCTCCAGTGCTGGGCTCAGTTCCCTGGATGCCCTCCTTCTGGATTGGGAGGAAGTTCCTCTATGCTTCCCCTTTCCTCTCCTATTCAAAGTACTAGTTAAATCAGATCTCAGCCTTGCAGGGTGATTCTGATTGCCCCGGATGAGCCAGGCAGCCCTGGTACCCACTCCTTCTGTCTCTGACAGTCCATCTTCCCTGTGCCTCCCCAGGAATCACAATCTGTTGACTTGTGCCCAGGAAAGGTTTGGTATCGGACCTCAAATCCCTCAACCTCAAGGCCTGGCTCTTGAGGAGTTAGAGTTGCTGATTTACACCTCTCTCAGGGTGTTCTTGAGATCCTAAAGGCTTCCAGAAAGCCTTCCACTAGAACTACTTATAGTTCTAAATGGAAAAGGTTTTCCATTTGGTGTGCTAGGAAAAATATTTCCCAGAATCTGCTGATTGCCCATTTTGTTAGATTACATGGTACATCTTAATTCCTTGGGTCTCAGACCAGCTACCCTGAGAGTTCATTTGGCAGCTGTGTCTGCTTTTGTGTCAACAGGAAAGTCATCCCCTCTTTCCTCTCATCCTGTGTTTTCCAAGTTTTTAAGGATTACTCCATACTAATCCTCCTTTGGGAACCGGCCCCTGCTTGGACCTTAATGTTTGCATTGCCCAGTTAATGCAACCCCTTTTGAACCTCTGTCTTCTGCAGAGCTTAAGTACCTAACTTGGAAAACTGTTTTTCTAGTGGCTATCACTTCTGCCAGGCATAAGTGAATTGCAAGCCTTGTCAGTGGAGACTGACTTTATTTCTTTCCACAGGGATAAGGTAGTCCTTAGGACTAATAGGAAGTTTTGCCTAAGGTGGTTTCAGATTTCCTTCTTAATCAATCTATCTCCTTTCCAGTATTTTCACGATCACTCCTCTTGGGTGAGAGGAGTTGCACAACCTGGATGTTAAGAGAGCTCTAGTTATTATATAGAGTGTACCAAGGTCACAGGTTCGAATCCCTCCAACTTTTCCTTACCTATGGTGAAGCTGGGAAAGGCAAACCTGCCACTAAGAGATCAATAGCCAGGTGGATTGTCTCTTGTATCCAATTTTGTTATCAGAAAGTGGGCAGAGCCCTCCCCGGTTTGAGGGCTCATTCTACCAGGGGTACAGCTGCGTCTCTAGCTGCTGCCAGAGATATCCCTTTATTAGAGATTTGCCAGGCTGCTACTTGGAAAACGGTACACACTTTTACCAAGCATTACTCCCTGGATGTCCAGGCCAGGAGAGATGCTCGGTTTGGCACAGCTGTTCTTCAGAGCCTATTCCTAAGTAGGTTCTGCCCTCCTCCATGGAGGTACTGCTGTGTATTCTGCTAATGTCTATAATAGCAAGACTTCATGTTGTTTGAAGAAAAATTACTCACCTTAGTAATGTTGTTTCTTCTAATGGAGTCTTGCAATATTATAGACCTCCCCAACCTGCCCCTCTCAGAACCTCTACTTGGTGGGGTGCGGGCAACTTAGTGTGGGCACCACTTATGTCCTGTTAGCATTTTGTCCCCTTTGGGACTTTGGGGAGTAATGTATGTATGCAGCGTGTGTGTGTTTATTATACTTATGTTCCATTTCATATTATTAGAATGGTGTTAGTATTTCTGGTCCCTGACTTGAGTCTTGGGTGTTGGGACCATCAATGGTTGTTATTATTTAGGTAGCCATTTGGCTAGTGTGAGTTACAGCTTCCACACAGACCTTAGTGAGTTTGGCTCATAAAGATCTGACAGTTAAAGTTTGAAATGACACAGATAGAGCTGCTCTCGTGCCAAAATTCTATTTTGGAATGGTTTTAACCATTTCACTCCGGCGCAGTTCTAGAGCTGGATCAAACTGCTAATGTCTATAATATAGCAAGACTCCATTAGAAGAAACAACATTACTAAGGTGAGTAATTTTTTCTTTCAGCCCTTCTGAAGATGCTGACAAGATAAGCAGTTTTGAAAACCCCCTTCCTGAATTAAAAACTAAAATAATTAAACACAAAGCAATACCACTGTAAAAGTGAGGAAAACTTCTCTCAGATGTAAGCAAGAGAGAGAGATTAGTTACAGATATTTAGTCCAATATAGTATATCCCACGCAGCTCAACACTCCAGAGTCGGTGATGCAGGTGGATGAGAGACGATAATCTAGTCAATAAGTGTTTGGGAACCTGTTTTATAGTTAGATCTGGTGGGAGAGGTGACCAGCTGGTGCAGGTCGAGATTAGTGATTGAAGATTTGGCAGTGTCTGCTAGACTGGAATCCCAGTTTATGTTAAAATCCCAAGGAGGATCCACTACCTATTGAGTGAGAGGATATGTTTGATGGCTAGGAGTGACTCAAGGGCAGGGTGCCTGGGGGGAGGTAGGCAGTAGTAAGGGTGAGGGTTTTGTTCGGGCCTAGGAGGAGGTGGATTGAGAGTTTCCAGAAGGGAAAACTCTGATCCATGAATCTGTTCTGTGAAGGAGAATTTGTTGGAGATACAGAACATGCATCCCCCTCCTTGTTTTCTTTTCGGTCTACCTTTCCTGACTGGGGTGTAACCACTAAATTCAATCTCTCTGTCAGAAATCTTAGGTGAGAGCCAGGTGTCTGACAGTGTGATCACATCAAAACTGTTTGCGGCAACCCAGGCTTGAAAGGCATCAAATTTAGCATTGAGGCTCTGGATGTTGAGATGGATAAAGCTGATATTTTTCTCTTTCTTAAGAATGAGCTCATGGGTGGAGGGGAAGGGTTGACCTGGGTTGGGGTGGATGGTACCCGAGATGAGAAGAAGGAGAATGATCTGAGATAGAGTTACCATCCTGAAGGTGCGCAACCTGAAGAACTTGTTCAGGTCATGCAGATCTAGAAGAGAGTAGAGAGAAAGGGCCCAGATTTGTTTTTCTAGGACCATAACGTTTGGGTATGGTTATGTTAGGTTGCTTAAGGAGAATAGAGTGGTAGTAGAGGGAGAGGAGTAGGGTGGGGGAGGACGGGGTAGTACAGGGAGGGGTCTTCAAGACGACATAGCCCAGCTCCTCTGCAAGGAGGTCGTGGTCAGAATAGCGGATCCTCTGGAACACCCAGGGTTTGTGTCCGGATACTTCCTGGTGCCAAAGCGGACAGGGGCTGGGGCCCCATTCTAGATCTGCATGACCTGAACAAGTTCCTCAGGTTGCGCACCTTCAGGATGGTAACTCTATCTCAGATCATACCATCTCATGGGCAAGACATGTGGTTTTGCACCCTGGATCTTCAGAATGCATTCTTCCACGTCCCGATCCGTCCTTCCCACCGAAGTTTCCTCTGCTTTTGAGCTGAGGGAACCCTCTACGAATTCCAGGCCATGCCATTCAGCCTCTTCTCTACCCCCAGGGTCTTGCCCAAATGTATAGCAATGGTGGTAGCTTACCTGAGGCACCGAGGGGTCCAGTGTACCCCTACCTGGATGACTGGCTGATTGCAGGTCCTTCCAGGCAGGAGGTGGGGCGGTTCAGGGACCTGGCCCTTCAGACCTGCACCTCCCTTGGCCTCCTGGTCAATGAGGCCAAGTCAGAACTCGTGCCCTCACAGGTGATCAGCTTCATCAGGGCTGAGCTTGACTCTTGACTCTTGCTGAGCCAGAGCCCTGCTCCCGGCGGACAGGGCGGAGGTTCTCTCCTACTTTGCCTGATTATTTCGGGTTGGGCAATTGCGCCCTACACGGGACTTCCTGTGCCTTCTGTGTTACATGGCGGCCTGTACCAGTGTGGTCCATTGGGCCTGTTGGAAAATATGCTCCCTGCAGTGGGAGCTGGCCAGCCAGTGGTCTCAGTGCAAAGGTCACTTCGACCAGCTGGTCACTGTGACCCAGAAGATGTGGGACACCCTCCAGTGATGGTTAGTCCCAGAGCATCTGCAGGAAGGGATCCCGTTTGTCTGCCCCGAACCAATGGTCATCCTGATGACCAACGCCTCTCTCACTGGCTGGGGTGCCCATCTGGGGGAACACAGAGTCCATGGGTTGTGGACCCCCGAGGAGTCTCGATGGCACATCAACCTGCTGGAGCTCCAGGCAGTTCGGCTGGTGCTGACTGCATTCGCTCCGTATGTTCGGGTCCAAGTCCAAATGGACAACGTCATGACCATGTACTACCTCAATAAGTAGGGTGGGGCGTACTCCCTGCCTTTGTGCAAGGAAGATCTCTGAGTATGGACTCTCGTGCACAGCCTGGAGGCGGATCTCCTAGCCAGCCATGTGGCAGGAGCCTCCAGTCAGCTGGCGGATGCCCTCAGGCGGGTAGGCGAGGTGTCTCATAAGTGGTCTCTCCATCCAGAGGTAGTTCACAGGCTGTTCTCCCAGTGGGGCACCCCTCAGGTGGACCTGTTTGCCTCCAGGGAGACTGCAAAGCTGAGGCTGTTCTGTGCCCGTCCCCCTCAGCAGGGCTCACTGCAGGGGGATTCCTTCTTGACACCTTGAACCCCAGGCCTCTTCTATGCCTTCCTTCCACTTCTCTTGATCCACAGGGTGCTGCTCAAGGTTAGGAGGAACAATGCGCAGGTGACCCTGGTGGCTTCAGACTGGTCAGACCAGTTTTGGTACCCTGATCTCCTCAGCCTCACCAACAGGCTCCCGAGGCATCTTCCAGCATGCCTAGACCTGCTTCCCATCAATCAGAGGAAGGTACTCCACATGGAACTTCAAGCCCTGCACCTGATAGCCTGGTTCCTGAGCGGCTAGAGTTCCAGGTTTTGGGTCTCTCCAAAAATGTCCTCACTATGGTGGAGGCATCTAGAAAGGAATCGACCAGAAAATGCTGTGCCTTCAAATGGAAGAGATTCTCCATTTGGTGTCAGGGCAAGAGGCTGGACCCTTTGTCCTGTCTGGTGGCCAGCATTTTGGACTACCTATGGTCCCTCTCCAAAGGGGGACTTGGGTTGATGACCCTTAAGGTGCACCTGGCAGCCATCTCTGCTTAGCGGGCGCGGGCTGGTCAGCAGTCAGTGGTGCAGGAGAAGGTGGTCTGGCGCTTCTTCAAAGGCTTAGATTACATTTCCCCTCTGGTGTGTGAACCACCACCACCGTGGGACTTGTTGCTGGTTTTGGCAAAGCTCATGGGCAAGCCATTTGAACCAGTGCACAGATGTGACATGTCTCACCTGTCGTAGAAGACCGCCTTCCTGGTGGCTATCACGTCAGTTATAAAGATCTGTGAGCTCCAGGTGCTTCCAGTGGAGTCTTCTTACCTGGTCTTCCACAGGGACAAGGTTGTCCTGTGCCCCAACCCGAAGTTCCTCCCGAAGGATGTGTCGGAGTTTCACCTGAATCAGATGATGACTCTTCCGGTGTTCTTCCCGAATCACACCTCGGAGGCTGAACACAGGCTCCATACTCCGGACCTGAGGCGAGCACTCGCTGATTACAAAGTGCACACGGCTAGAGTTCGGGGAGAGGTTCGCCAGCTGTTTGTCACCTACACTGAAGCTGCACCTGGCAGACCTGCAGCCAAGCAGATGATTGGCAGGTGGATCACTTCCTGCATTATTCTTTGCTATAGGCTGGCGGGTAAGGAGCCTCCCAAAGGGCTAAAGGCTCATTCCACCTGTCATACCGCTGCATCGGTGGCTGCCTCTAGGGACATCCCTATCCAGGAAATCTGCAGGGCTGCTACCTGAAAGTCATCACACACCTTCTTTTCCCATTACCACATTGACTTCGAGTCACACCAGGATGCTGGTTTTGGGACCTCAGTTTTCCAATCTCTGTTCTCTAAGTAGGAGGTGTGCACCTTGCCTCCCTCCTCCCAAAGAACTGCTAGGAGTCTGCCAGTAAGTGTGGATAGAACAACATATACACGTCCCTAGAAACACGGGATCTTACTTCGAGAGGGTTCCTGCCGTAGGTCTTCACATATAGGACTGCACCCCCTGGCGTCAGCACCGCATGGCCAACTTGTAGTTAGCAATCATCAGCGTGGACCACCCCCGTCGTCCGGTGATGTGACAGGAGCGTGACTATAAAAGGTGCAGTCCCGCACCCGCCCACCAGTTCTTTCCCGCCGTCGCTCAGTATCAGTCAACAAACGCGGTAGAACAGCATTCAGTCTGCCGCCATTTTTCAGATTATTTAGCAATTTGGTTCCAAAGTTCTCTGTTTTCTAAACATCGCCCATTACAGTGTATGTCGTCTAGTTGTTCCAAAAAGAAGTGCTCCAAGTGCGGTGCTCGGATTCTGCACGGGGACGATCACTCCCATTGTGTCCTCTGCCTGAGGCTCAAGCACAACTCGACTGAGTGTACCATCTGACAGGGCTTTAACCAGGCCATGCGCATGCGTCGCAAGAGGACCCTCGAGGCCCATCTGCTGACTCAGAGGCTGGCTTCCATGGAAAAGGAGCTTCAGGAGCTGAGAGAAAGATCGTTGTCACTGGCCCCAGAGAAGAAGAAGAAGAAAAAGGAGACCCCTTCCAATTCCTCCCGAATGGGACATGTGAGGACCTTGAGTCCACTATTTGGCAACATCCCCCTTCCATTCCAGCTGTGTCACATAAAGCAGATCGAAGTTACTTTCCCCTGGAAGGGGTCTCTTAATTGACCACCCAACCCAAGGCCGACTCCATGGTCATTACTGCTGCCCATAACAGATTGGCCCAACCTAAACACCTTAATGCCTCTGCCAGATTTATTTATTTGCTTTTGTTAACCGGGTAAGCACGCTAGAGAGCCAAGTGCCTATTTTCAGGTGCGACCCGGGAGGGTTACAGGGTAAATGCGTACAAAAACAGTAGAGGAGTCAAGTTAAACACACAGAAAATAACAGGCATAACAGGGATTACACTAGGTAGCTAACAGCATTTGAGAAGGACTCCAAGCAGCTGGACCAGTACGGTAGAAAAATCTACTACTCATCCACCTGTGCCATCAGATCCCTGAACTATGTCACCCACATGGTGGCCTTCCAAAAGTCCTCCTTAGAGTTGGAGAAAGACCTTCAGGAGATTCCTGATGAACAACTCAGGAATAAACTCCTGGAAAAAGTCAGGATGAAGAAGTCATCCTGCCGCCATGCCCTCCGCGCCACATACGACTCGGTTGACTCAGTGGCTGGGGGTGCGGCCACAGGGATTTGTCTTAGACGCCTAGCCTGGCTTCGACTGACGGGTTAGCACAAGATGTTCAGTCTTCTCTTCTGGGTGCTCCTTTTAGGGGTCCAGTTTTGTTTGGCGGCGACGCCAAAGACATTATTACTGAGCAGCAGGAGCATGGCAATTCCCTCCAGGACGTCCGCTCCATGTACCGTTCTGGCCAGGAAATAACGGCAGCAGCCCTTTCACCACCAACGGAAGTGGAACAGGCAGAACCAGGGCAAACAACAAAATAAACATTGTGCCCCAGGTTCCGGCGCCCACTCGTGTTTTCACCAAGTGCTTAGCGGTGATTGCGGCTTTTTTACACCGAAGGGCCATTTATGTGTTCCTGTACCTGGACGACTGGCTCTTTTCAGACCCTTCACCGGACAGTCTGAAGGAATCTCTCTCCTTTACTCTGGACCTCTTTTCCAGTCTGGGAATCTCCATCAGTCTCCCCAAATCCCAGCTAGTCCCCTCTCAGCACCTTCAGTTCATTGGACCATTGCTGGACATGGTCCAGAGCAAGGCCTTCCTTCCAGTTGACCAAGTGGAGACTTTGATATCACAAGCCACACTTGTGGCTTCCTCTCAATGGACCACATTTCTTTCAGTCCTACGACTTCTGGGTCTGATGGCAGCTACCATCTTCAGCCCCTTTGGCCAGACTGCACATGAGGGTCATCCAGTGGTCTCTTAGAGTCTAATGGGACCAGCGCTTGGACAACATGGACCAGAGAGTACTTGTTTCTGGCAGCCTTCAAAAGGATCTCCTCTGGTGGAAAGACCTCACCAACCTGTCGGTGGGGGTCTCATTTCACCCTCCATCTCCCTCTCAAATCCTCAATTCAGATGCCTCTAACCTGGGATGGGGAGTGCATATGGGAGACCACAGAACCCAAGGCTCCTGGTCTCCCACAGAGAAGAACCTGCACATCAATATTATGGAGATGAGAGCGGTGCTCCATGCTCTCCAGGCCTTTCAGTCACTTCTAATTCTGGGAACACTCCTCATCCAGACAGACAACGTGGCTACTGTCTGGTATGTAAACAAACAGGGAAGCACCTGATCATATCCCCTCTGCAGGGAGGTGATGCGAGTGTGGTACTGGGCAATTCAGCACAGCCTGTCCTTGACAGCAGTCCACGTGCCGGGTGTTCACAGCATTCTGGCGGACAGTCCCAGCAGATCAGTCGCCAGAGCTCATGAGTGGGAACTAAAGCAGGAGGTAGTCGAAGACCTGTTTCTTCAATGGGATCGACCAGACCTAGATCTGTTCACCTCCTCATCCAGTGCAAAACTACCCAGCTTTTGCTTGCTCGTTCCCGAGCATGGTGCTTTTTGACGAGATGCACTGTCCCTATCTTAGACAGGGAGGTTTCTATATACTTTCCGTCCCTTTCCTCTCTTGCAGAAGTTTCTGCTGAAGCTCCAAGCAGAGGAGGCTCAAATGATCTTCATCACCCCTCTTTGGCCTCGGCAGATATGGATCTTCCCTTGTCAGTCTTCACCATTCATTACTGCCTGGGTGTAAGCGGGAGGGCGTGCACCGCCACGGGGCCATATTTATTGATTTTTTTGGAGAGGAGTTGGCATCGGCGGCACCTCCCCCAAGAGCAACGCACTGCGTGGTGTGCAAGGGGCGGCCGTTAGGCACCGCAGACTTCTCCTCCATCCCAGTTCTGTTTCTTCCACTGTTGAGACAGCACCCGCAGCGCTTGTGAGAAGTTTTTTCTAGTACGCCATTAGGCCTTCTTCGTTTTCGAAGCCGTCGAAGTCGACTCCTGCATCCTGGTTCAATTCTCCCGATGCTGTTGACTCCGGTAAGACCATTTCATTTTAATTTTTCGATGGTGCCGGGAGCTTTTCTGTGTTTTAAAGTTGTTTTTGCATCATGTCCGGTTCGGGAGCTAAGCGAAAGTCGAAAGCGGACTGTGCCCCCATGCGTCGGTGCTCCTGTGGCCGGCATTTCTCCGTGACGGACCAGCATGATGTCTGCCTTCGGTGCCTGGGACCTAACCATGACATGGATAGACGCGACGCCTGTTTTTCGATGGACCGCCATGTTCTTGAAGTCCATGCATTTAAAGTCAGCAGGACTCCGCCGAATTTCGGAGGATGGCATCGATCTTGGGTTTCCCAGGCCAGGACTTTAGGCCCTTCCTCTGGGTCCCCTCCCAGGCCTATATGGTCCAGGGAGGAGGAGACTTCCTCATCTTCAAGCCTTGCCGGGGAGGAGACCTCTTTTGTGTTGTCGGAGGAACGTCGTGGCCCCTCCCGGGGTCGCGTCGGGGACACCACCTCGGCATTCAACTTCTCGGAGGTGCAGACTCCCCCAGTGTCGCGGCCCACAGTTGTTGGGTCCGGCACTGGTGGACCCTTGGCGTCACCTTCCGGTGTCATCTCTGATCCCAGCGCTGGTGATCAGGGCAGCGCTGCTTCTCTGGCCAACTCCACTGGTGGTGCCCTGTTGGACTCTGGGGCCATGCATGGCACCAGGGATTCAACTGGGGCCATTGGCTGGTCGGGGCCAGGTAGCGGTGCTGTGGGCAGTGTGCCAGGACCGGTTGGTGTCGCGAGTGACACCGGCGCCATTCGCGGCGCTGCTTCCCAGCAGACTCTTGGGGTAGCCAGCATCGAGGTCCTGCTGGTTGACTCTTCTTCGAAAGTGGGCGACTCGGACGTGGACCCGGTCTTGCACCCCTTGATTCCTCGGAGTCAGAGTCCTTTGGGAGGCACAGTGTCAGGCAACCCAGCGCCCCCATTCCTGAGTCTCTGGAATGCCCTTCCTCTGAGGACTCCCAGGCTGGGGGTTGGGGGTCTTTGGGGGAGGGTGTTTTGGGGGTCAGTTAGGGGGCCGTCCCCCTGAGAGGGTAGTGGCAGGTGCCAGCCTTGGTGCTGCTTCATCTTCCCGGGGTAGATTGGAGGCTCTGTCCCGGGGGCTTCCCTCGGGGGGCCTCGGGGTCGATGGACCACATTGCTGGAGTCGAGGAGGAGGGCATCCTCAGAGTCTGAGGGGTTGAGCGGTAGGGCTGAGGGGTGTTGGCTTCCTTCCGCCACCTTTCAGGGTGCGGGACGGAGCCATAGCGCCGAACCCCACCTTTCCTTTTTGGGCTCGGGGGACCCTTCCGGTGGCACTGCCGTGGGTTGTCCTTCTGGATCCATGCAACCCCAGACACATCACAAGGAGATTCCCCATTTGGGCTCTTCCAGAGTTCGCATCCCCAGGGTTCCGTCTTGTGACCTGGTTTGATTTCAGGGATCCCGCCAGCTCGGGCTCCATTCCCTGGATTCCAGAGCTCTGGCAGAGGACAGTTGCCTACTCGTAGGTGCCCCTCTCCCATTCCTCTGCAGCCACCTCCCTCTCTTCCAGGCCATGTCAGTCCTACAGGGCCGTTATCCTGGGAGACGTTCAGAGGCACTGCGGCAGCCTTCCCTTCATATGTTAGACACAAGCATGAGCGGGTATTTCGCCTGTCCCCTCCGCCACAGGAGTCTTCTGAGCATTTGAGTTCCCCATCTTCCTCGGCTCCCTCCTCAGAGGGAGAGGAACCCTCTGCTTGCCTTTCCTCCGACACTGATTTCACAGATTATCAGCGCTTCCTTTCGAGGATGGTTGGGGACCTCCATATCTCCTATGTCAGGCGTGACAATACTGAAGCGAGATCGTTAATTCCTGCGAATTCAGTGCCCAGCTGTCAAAGGGTCTGATAATCTAGTCACAGACCCCCTTTTTCATATTTCGAGGGAGATACTATAGTTATACTTCGACTAGATCCCTCCCTTTTTTTTTTCCCTTCTTGTGTCTTTCCTATGTGTGTAATGACTCCTGTGTTGTCTTGTCCTGCATGGACTGGCCACCTATGCATTCTTTGTTTTTGTCTTTTTGTCTGTTTGTCTTGTACTGATAACCACCCCATCCTATCTAGTCATTAACATTCAGTACCTCCTAGAAAGTGAATGAGGTTTTCCTATATTTGCAGTCTTCCTTTGAAGTTGTATGACCCCTTTAAGTGGAGTGGCCCCTTTAAATACAGCTCAGAATATTTTAATGTGTCCGAAAAATGAATATCGTTATAATTACCCTTTGCGGCTAAAATCGCCTTCAGGAATGACTCCCCTTGCTAGAAAAGCAGTAACTGATGTATTTCTTTTTAGGAGTCGAGCGTACTGTCGCGACGCTCCATCTTGGCGTTCTTTACGAGCTGCACGAATGTGCGCACTATCGCACAGCTCGAAAATACCACAATTCTGCAAAACGGCTTTTCCATTACTAGAGATGTAGTGTGTTGAGCCGCTAGTTGCTCCTTTTGAGCTAAAGCGCCTTTGTAGTTTGAATGTTGTCTATGTTTAGAAGCTGCCTCTATATTTTGGTTGCTGTCTGTGTCTGAGCTGTGTTTTAATATCCACAGCTCAGCAGGCAGCATACTAAACGGTTTGCTGTAAGCTTGTAAAGATTCCCATTACAATAAGAGCCCATCAAATGAGAACAGAATAAATATAATAATATAATGAAAAGTATAATATGATATAATAATAATATGAAAAGAACCAGAGGGAAAGGGTTTTACCTGCTCTAAGATTGAAGGGCTCTCTGTGTGGTGGATTCTCTCTCTAAGGGCCAGCCGGCCATGTTTTTGATTGTTTTATAGGGAAGGACAATAAGAGGAGGGGCTAATCCCTTGAAGCCTGAGGTTTTAGACCCAGAAATGAAATAAATGTGTATGAAGCCTATAAATAAATGAAATATTTCTGTGAAAACATTACCTAAGCATGTTTGGGATGAAAATGTGTATGTTCATGTAATAATTATTTCAGGCAGGCTGAGTGACAGGAACTCTAGCCAATCAGGAATAGTCTTATTGTATATATAGCAGCTCTCTCAAGAGAGAGATCAGATGTGTTCCAGGGTGCTGAAGTGTATACACCCTAGCTAGTGCTCTAGTGACTATGGATTCTTACTACACAAGATTTGGATCGTTTTGAAGCTGCATCGCTGATGTTTTGTAATGCTCCTTGAATGCTTGTTATTTTTATTTTGACGAATTCAGTCCGCCTTTTACTTTGATTTCCTTACTTTATATTGGAATTTCCCAATAAAGAAGCTGTTGGAAGAAAAAGCATCTGTGTTTGGGTCCGTCAGTATCCCAAACCTTTTACACTGGTGTCAGAAGTGGGATGCTGGTTGGAACTACATCCAACTAGGGGGTCTGTGTAAGACTCCAATCGACTGACTCTACATATGCAGAAGGAAAAGGTGGAACATGAAACCTATCCAGGGGTAGCTACTCGATCAGTTACAGCGGCTTATCAACTACCTATACTGTCTGGACTGGGACCAGTTGTAAGGAAAAAGGAAGGAAAACCTGTGACAAAGATGGAAGCAGAACCAGAATTACAAGCTTCTGGTGGTGTAGTGGAGGAAGAAGTGCCCCCTCTAGAGACTCATGAACTGGTAAGATGGTTATGTATGCATCAGATGGAATTGGAAAGACAAAGGGAGAGGGATAAAAAGGAGTATGAAGCCAGATGGACAGATACTTTAAGGGCCATACAAGCCTTGGGGGTGACCAGGTCTCCAGATCAGCCACCTAGCAGTTACAAGGATATTAAGTTGGTTAAACTTGAGGAGAGTGATGACGTAGAAGCGTATATTACAACCTTTGAGAGAGTGGCAACAGCATGCGATGGCCCAGAGACCAGTGGGTGATTCAGCAGCACCTTATCTTACTGGGAAGGCACAACTTGCATATAGTCACATAGAGGTTGTCCATGCAAATGATTATGATCAGGTCAAAGCTGCTATCTTGAAACGCTATGACATAAATACTGAAACATATCGTCAAAGGTTCAGGACTTATAAGTACCAGGCTGCTGATAACCCACAAGACGCTTACATCCGTTTAAAAGACTTATGCCGAAAATGGTTACAACCTACTACTCAGACAGTGGACCAGATTTTGGAAACCATTGTGATGGAACAATTTATCAAGATTTTACCTCAGGAGGTCCAACTCTGGGTTAAGGAGCACCGACCCGAGACTTCAGATGCAGCAGTCCGCCTGGCAGAGGACTTCATGGCAGCCCGGCCCTCATGACCTAAGGGAACCACGTTACCTGGACACCAACCCCCTATTTCCAGACAAGGTAGTTCAACTGTAGCTCCTATGCTCCCTCCTACAGGCACTAAAGTCTTTCCAAGACCCCTTAGAATTTATAATCCAGATGTTATCTGCCGAGAATGTGGAGGGAAAGGCCATATTGCAAGATTTTGCCCCAAGAAAAAGACTGAAACCTCCCATTTAGCATTGGCCAATTGGGGTCAATATATGTTGTCTGTTCAAATTGGTGAGCACACGGTATGTGGCCTTCTCGACTCAGGCAGCAGACAGACTCTAGTACAGACGGCCCTATTGGACCCAAGGTCTGACCAGACACCACAGAGGACTGAGGTAGTTTGTATTCATGGAGATACCCACCATTACCCTCTCTATAATTTGGACATAACCATACAGGGACAGACACATTCTGTACAGGTAGGTGCTGTTCCTCATCTACCTGTTCCTATACTTATTGGGCATGATCATCCTGATTTTCAGACCCTATTAACTGGTAATGTTGCAGCAATGGTTACTAGATCTCAAACTAATGATAAGTCGGGCCAGGTATTCCCTTTTGCTGAGGAAATATTTGGGAGTCCAAGACAAAATAAAATCAAAGGCCCAGAAAAGAAGAGAAAGCAGGAATGGACTCAAAGTGTCAAAGGAAAGTAAAACTGACACAGACTCTGTTATTTCAACAATAGACTTTAGAACTGCACAGCAACATGATCCCAGTTTACAAAACTGTTTTTCCCAGGTGACTGATGTTACAGGATCTGAGAATTATAAAATGAACAATGGTCTATTGTACAAGAGATGTGTTAATCCAAAAAGTGGAGAAGTCGTAAATCAGTTGTTAGTACCACAACAATATAGGCAACAACTGTTAGAATTAGCCCACAACATACCGTTAGCTGGACACATGGGTAGAGACCGTACATTAGGGCGCCTGTTATACCGGTTCTTTTGGCCTGGTATTCATGAGCAGGTGGCAGAATTTTGTAAAAGTTGTCCAGAGTGCCAAAAAGTTGCCCAATTGGGGAAGAAGGATAAAGTCCCTTAATACCTTTACCTCTGATAACCACTCCTTTTGAGCGGATTGCTATGGATGTTGTGGGCCCCTTCCTAAAAGCTCGAAGGGTAACCAATACATATTAGTAATCTGTGACTACGACTAAATACCCAGAAGCAATACCCTACGCAAGGTTACTGCGCCAAAATAGCGGAGGAACTGGGTAAACTATTCAGTAGAATAGGTATACCTAAGGAAATCCTGACAGACAGGGGTAGCAATTTTTGTTCAGTGTTACTAAAATGACTATATGATATTCTAGGTATCACTGCCATACATACCACTCCCTAGCATCCACAAACTGACGGTCTGGTTGAACAATTCAACCAGACCCTCAAAAAAATGTTACGAAAGTTCTGTCAGGAAGAAGGCCGTAGGTGGGACACACTATTACCATACTTAATGTTTGCCTATAGGGAGGTGCCCCAAGCTTCCACTGGGTTCTAACCTTTCGAACTCCTGTACGGACGTAACCCACGAGGTCCATTGCATCTTATGAAGGAAAGGTGGGAAGAAGGGCAAGCATCCCCGGGTCAGATTCCCAATGATTATATTTGCCATCTTAGGAATAAAATAGCTAAATATATTGGAATTGCCCACCAGACTAATATTAAACAACAAGGTATTCAGAAAATACATTATGATAAGGGAATGGGAATCAAAGAATTTCAAGAAGGTGACAAGGTATTGTTATTATTACCATCTTCAGATAATAAACTATATATGACATGGCAAGGACCATATACTATTTCTAAACGGACAGGACCTGTAACCTATCAAGTGGCCTTATCAGATAAAAAGAAAAAAAACAATATATACCATGTTAATTTATTAAAGAAATGGGTTGAAAGAAAAGACTGCTTTGTGGGTTACATACATCCTGAAACCCCCATGAACTTGATTTAGTATACCAGCGGTTGGAATCAAAACCGAAGGGATTAATGAGTTAAGAGTAAATCCCAGCTTACCAGTCAACAGGTAGCGAGCTCTATACTGTATTACAACCATTCTCAGAATGTTTTACGGAAAACCTGGGAGGGTAAAGGGAGTAGTACATCACATCAACACCATTCAGAAATCTCCTGTAAGGCAAAGACCATATAGAATACCTGAACGCTTAAGAAGCGAGGTGGAACAGGAACTAGGTAAAATGCAACAGCTAGGAATCATAGAACCTTCCCACAGTGAGTGGAACTTTCCTATTGTTGTGGTTGGAAAAAAGGAAGGTGGGGTTCGGATTTGTTTAGATTTCAGGAAATTAAATGAGATATCAAAATTTGACAGCTATCCAATGCCACGCATTGACGATATACTTGATCATCTAGGAAAAGCCCAATACATTACAACCCTTGACTTGACCAAAGGTTACTGGCAAATTCCTTTAGATACTGATGACAAGGAAAAACTGCCTTTAGTACTCCTATTGGTCTGTTTCACTTCACTGTTATGCGTTTGGGCTCCATGGGGCACTAGCGACTTTTCAGCGACTTATGGATAAACTCCTCCTACCACATGCCAAGTATAGCCCTATATGGACGATGTAGTCATTTTAGTAACACCTGGTCTGACCATTTAAAACACCTAGTCACTGTATTAAGTACTATACATCTGCAGGTTTTACCATCAACCCATCCAAATGTTCACTAGCTATGCAAGAGACAGAATATCTAGGATTTCAAATAGGAGGGTGTATTAAAACCTGTTAAGTCTAATTGAAGCAATAGCTAATAGCCCTTGTCCAATAACAAAAAGATGTGAGATCCTTTTTAGGGCTGCTAGCTACTATAAGGATTTATACGAATTTAGCTATAATAGCTAATGCTCTTACTGATTTAACAAAAGCGACACCCTGAAAAGTGATTTGGACTCCGCTTGTGAGGAAGCATTTTCTACAATCAAAGCATTAGTATGCTCTTCACCAGTGTTCGTAACCCTGACTTTACACTCCCTTTATTCTTCAAACAGATGCATCAAACTATGGCATAGGCGGTATTGTCACAGGTAATCAAGGGTGAAGAACATCCTATAATATACATCAGTAGGAAGTTACATGAGCGGGAGACTAGATATTCTACCATTGAAAAGAATGCCTAGCAATACGCTGGGCTATCGAAGCTCCGATTTTATCTATGGGGTGCAGAGTTGAATTATGGACAGATCATAACCCACTGTGTTGGCTCAATGTTATGAAGGATAAAAACCCCCGCATAATGCGTTGGTACTTGACATTGCAGCCGTACCGTTTCAAAATAAAACATAGAAAAGGAATAGAACATAAAAACGCAGACTTTCTATCCAGATATGGCTATGACAATAGCTAAACGGCAGTTTATGACAGACCTCGGGGTATAGTACAGAAGTAATTAAATAATTTTTTCTTTTACCTTTTACATCAGTGAACAGGGAGATAGTGTTCACTGGGGTAAAAGGGAATTGTATTGGGACCGAGGTGGAGCCCAGAGTGGTGGGCTTTGGCTCCATCTCTTACCTGTAACAGATCTGTACTTCATCTTTAAAAAAAGGATATATATGTTTGTATTCAGACAAACTGTTCTGAACTATTTTTTTCTTGGTGAGGAGGAGAATGTCAAGGGTCTGATAATCTAGTCACAGACCCCCTTTTCATATTTTAGAGGAGATACTATAGTTATACTGACTAGATCCCTCCCTTTTTTTCCCTTCTTGTGTCTTTCCTATGTGTGTAATGACTCCTGTGTTGTCTTGTCCTGCATAGACTGGCCACCTATGCATTCTTTGTTTTGTCTTTTGTCTGTTTGTCTTGTACTGATAACCACCCCATCCTATCTAGTCGTTAACATTCAGTACCTCCTAGAAAGTGAATGAGGTTTTCCTATATTTGCAGTCTTCCTTTGAAGTTGTATGACCCCTTTAAGTGGAGTGGCCCTTTAAATACAGCTCAGAATATTTTAATGTGTCCGAAAAATGAATATCGTTATAATTACCCTTTGCGGCTAAAATCGCCTTCAGGAATGACTCCCCTTGCTAGAAAAGCAGTAACTGATGTATTTCTTTTTAGGAGTCGAGCGTACTGTCGCGACGCTCCATCTTGGCGTTCTTTACGAGCTGCACGAATGTGCGCACTATCGCACAGCTCGTAAATACCGCAATTCTGCAAAACGGCTTTTCCATTACTAGAGATGTAGTGTGTTGAGCCGCTAGTTGCTCCTTTTGAGCTAAAGCGCCTTTGTAGTTTGAATGTTGTCTATGTTTAGAAGCTGCCTCTATATTTTGGTTGCTGTCTGTGTCTGAGCTGTGTTTTAATATCCACAGCTCAGCAGGCAGCATACTAAACGGTTTGCTGTAAGCTTGTAAAGATTCCCATTACAATAAGAGCCCATCAAATGAGAACAGAATAAATATAATAATATAATGAAAAGTATAATATGATATAATAATAATATGAAAAGAACCAGAGGAAAGGGTTTTACCTGCTCTAAGATTGAAGAGCTCTCTGTGTGGTGGATTCTCTCTCTAAGGGCCAACCGGCCATGTTTTGATTGTTTTATAGGGAAGGACAATAAGAGGAGGGCTAATCCCTTGAAGCCTGAGGTTTTAGACCAGAAATGAAATAAAAGTGTATGAAGCCTATACATAAATGAAATATTTCTGTGAAAACATTACCTAAGCATGTTTGGGATGAAAATGTGTATGTTCATGTAATAATTATTTCAGGCAGGCTGAGTGACAGGAACTCTAGCCAATCAGGAATAGTCTTATTGTATATATAGCAGCTCTCTCAAGAGAGAGAGATCAGATGTGTTCCAGGGTGCTGAAGTGTATACACCCTAGCTAGTGCTCTAGTGACTATGGATTCTTACTACACAAGATTTGGATCGTTTTGAAGCTGCATCGCTGATGTTTTGTAATGCTCCTTGAATGCTTGTTATTTTTATTTTGACGAATTCAGTCCGCCTTTTACTTTGATTTCCTTACTTTATATTGGAATTTCCCAATAAAGAAGCTGTTGGAAGAAAAAGCATCTGTGTTTGAGTCCGTCAGTATCCCAAACCTTTTACACCAGCATTTGGTGGTGCCATCCTAGCCTATTCTTTTCCAGGAGGCATCTATCTGCACCTGGCAGTGTCCAGCTGACCCTTTCCCAGCCCTGGCAGACTGCAGGAGGAGGTATTGTGCCCCATCTGAGTCCCTAGGTACTCTCACCAACCCACCCTCGGGATTGGCATTACTTGAGACTTCATCCAGGCACCGCCACCTGACACACAACCATCCACCGGACTCAGATTCCCTACAGTTCAACCGGTGGGGGCGAAGAGTGTTCTTATCTTCTCGTGCGATGTTGTGCATTGCATCACATCAGGCACACCATGCTGCCTACAGCAGACACTTATGGTCGATGCTTTCTCAACTTCTAGCATCAATGCTCGATACGGAGCAATCCAGACAGGCCATTGCCCTCTCCGCTATAGGCCTGGGATTGGCAAGGCACCAAGCAAGGGCATCCTATGACGCCAATGAGGTGACCTCCAGGCTTGCGGGGACAGCGATCTGCATTAGGCGAATGGCATGGCTTCGTCTGTCAAGATTGTCACCCCTGGTCTGGTGTAGGGTGATTCGCTCCGCCTTCCAAGAGACCCACCTTTTTTCTGTTAGGGCTAGGAAGCTTCTGCAGGGGCTTCCTCCATCTCCTCATCTCCAGGGGACACCTCCTAGCTCTCCTCGGCCTTAGGCTTCTTGTCTTGTAAGGCCAGGGTCTCTTCCTTCTGTTTTTCACCAGCAGGAGGCTGAGGGTCTTGTTCCCTCAGGGTTTTCCTAGTCCCCCTTTGGGGGGGGGCTTGGTACTCACCCAAGCAGTAATGAATGATGAAGTTTGACAAGGGAAGATATAGAAATTACGTACCTACCGTAATTCTTGATCTTCTCTTGTATCTTCACCATTCATTACTGATACCCACCCACCTTTCCCTCATGGGCCTCCTTCTTCGGCATCTCCCCCTCCCTGCTCGTTTCTCCTCCCTCCTTCTCATGGCTCCCCCCCCCCAAAAAAAGTGTTTTTTTGAGTCTTCCGTTCTTATCTCAGAACGGATACTATAAATTGGAGAGGAGAGGGGAATGAATACAATTTGGCTTTCTCCTGAGGGAACTCTTTCTTATTGCCCTTGAGGGTGACCCTTTGGCTCTTTTTTAAGCCACAATTGTTCAATCTACAGTTAACGAAGCCTTTCCTTAGATGGTTCTGTTCCTTTATCCAGGTCCCCTCTGGCAATTCTGTATCTCCTGTTTTCGCCAGTCTCTGCTAGTTAAACGCTGTCCTGGCACTCAGATTGAGTTCCCACTCTGTCACTTTTTTCGCAAGGGGGTGCCCTCTGTTGGGCTTCAAATCCCCCCCACACACACACACACATCTGTGTTAGTACACAACGAGATGCTAGTGGGCTTCCTTCCCCTTTCTAGTTGGGCGCTCCCCCTTCGGGACAGATTCTGCCTTGGCAGTCTGTGAGCTCTCAGCTTGAGTGTAGGGGTTGGGGATGACGGGAAGTGCAGAAAGTCTGCCTTTTGTGTACCAAGCTGTGCAGACAGTTCGGTTGAACCTTCTTCACCAGGTTTATTGAGTGGGATCCTTGCTCCCTTGCTTTTGGTTCCGTGCTTACAAGCTTTCAAACCAAATTTCACCATTTGGCAGAACTTTCTCCCCCCTCCCAACATCCCCCCCCTTCTTCTTCTTCTTACTTCTTCTTTCTCTCCCTTATCTGTTCCTCCCTCAGAGCCGCCCCAGGAGTGAGGCCCTGCGGTCCCATAGGGTAGGTGTTCCTCTTTCCTGTCCTCTATCGGCTTATTCCTTTTTCAGTTTATATCCTTTCCTTTGTCTATCCCTTGGCTCTCTTGCCTCGCTCTCCTATTCTGATCCTTATTTCACCTCTCCGGCTGTCAGAACTGGGATGGAGGAGGAGTCTGCGGCACCTAATGGTGCCCCTCGTGCACCACGTAATGCGTTGCTCTCGGGGTGGCGCCGTTGGCACTGACTCCTCTGCAAAAAAAAAAAAACTCCCGTGGCAGGTGCGCGTCTCTGGCTTACACCCAAGCAGTAATGAATGGTGAAGATACAAGAGAAGATCAAGAATTATGGTAGGTACATCATTTCTATTTCTCATAGTTACAGCAACTTTCACAGGAACCCCCAGTACCTCTTCCTCTCTCTCACCACCTTCTGTGCCAGGAACAGGGCACCCTGGTACATCCCGAGATTCAGGTCTCTCCATCTTCATGCGTGGCACCTGTGGACATAGCGATTTATCACTATGGAGTCTCCACAGGGGTAGCTCAGGTCTTTTGAAATTCAACATCTTTATTAGTTTATGTCATGACACAAAGTATATAACAAAAAATCAAATGAGCCACACACCAATAACAACAAAAATAGATTAATGGTAACATGACACCAGAATGTCACTGGATCAAATATAACCAAATAATAATATACTGTTATACCCAACCACCCCTCCACCCCCCCACTACGCTCCCCAACCCCTCCCCTGGAGTGTGCCTTATTAAAAACAACGTAACAAAGAGAAACAAAAGAGCAAATAAAATTCCAGCAATAACAGGCATCGAAAAGAAGATAAAATAACCTGAGACAGTCAGAGGCATGCATTACATGGATCTTAGTTCAAATATAAAGCATATAATTTACCCCATTTATGATTAAAAGAGGCTATATGGTTCCAGGAGCTTGCTATTAACCTTTCAGTGTTAAAACAAAGCGACATTTCCTACAGCCATTCAGCATATGATATGGTCCATCCAGTGCTTGAGAACCAGTCTTTTGACTGCTATGGAAATTAGAGCCATGTGAAATCTGCGCTCCCGAACTCTAATATTGGAAAACATCCCTAGGATACATATTTCTATGGTAAACAATTCACCCAATCCCAGAAGTGGGTCTAGATTGGATTGAATTGTGTTCCATAATGGAGCCACCTTGTCACAATGCCAAAAAATGTGTATCAGGTTCCCTTCAGTTGCGCCACACCGTGTACAGTTAGCCAAAGGTAGCCTGCCTAATTTGGCCAACTTAACTGGTGTATAGTACAGGTTATTTAAGATGTGATACTGTATAAGTCTGTGCCTATCTTGACTGAGATATCTATGCATGTCCTCCCAAATCTGACTCCAAATCAAGGAGGAATCTGTCAGAAGAGAAGTCCAAGTTTTAGAACCTGTAAGGGCATTAGGGTATTTGATACCCAGAAGAAAGGAATCAATCCTGGAGATTCCATGGGGCTTATTTGCATATTCCTGTATCTGATCTAAAAAGGGCCTGACTTGGGACAACATGAATGTGGTCCCAAAAATAGAGACCATAAGATGTCTCAACTGAAAAAACTTATATATATGTTTCTGAGGAATATTCAGTTTAGGTATTATGTCGGTTGAGGAGAGGAGAGAATCCTGAGAAAACAGGCTTTCCACTAGAATATCCTGTAACTGAGGAAGCCAGTCTGGGGAAAGCGGAGAACCTCCTATTTTGATGTTAGGGTTTAAAGTGAGGGGTTGAGCCATATCCTTTTTGGATGAAATGTTAAAGAAGTTCCAACACTGGGTCAAAACCTTTATAGAGACCCCTACAGCCGAATTGTGTATAAGAGTAGGTAATGCAGAGATAGTATAATAAAAAACTCTGGGTGAGTTAAGATTATGCATATCCAGAAACCTTTTCTGCAACTGTAGCCAGATAGGAGAATGTTCATCGGGTATGGCCTCGAACCATCTCCCCATTTTGGACAGATGACTCGCCCAATAATAAAAAATAAAATTGGGGAGGCGGAGTCCACCTCTCCCCTTGGGTAGGTTAAGTTCTAAGAAGGCCCATCTAGGATGTTTGCCCTGCCAAATGAATTTAGAGAGGGCAGAGTGGAGCTGCTGAAAATAAGACATTGGGAGCCAGATGTTCAGTAAGTTTAAAGGGTAGAAAAGACGGGCAGAACATTCATTTTTATAATACTGATACGACCCCATAACGACAATGGGAGTTTGACCCATCTTTGGAGATTCTGCTGGATATTCAACACCAAATCATCCAGATTGAGTCTCCTGAGAGCCTCTGGGTCTCTAGTGAGATGTATGCCTAAATATTTGATTGAGGAAGGGGACCATCTCATACCGAAATGAGTGAAATTGACTTGGTGAGTGAGAGCATTTAATGGGAATATAACTGATTTGGATAAGTTTAGCTTATAGTTAGCTACTTGACCAAACTGCTCAATAATTTGTAGTGCGTGTGTTAGTGAGGTTTCCAGATAGGCCAAATGTAAAAGAATATCATCTGCATAAACTGAGAGGGTCAGAGATTGCTGATATACTGAACAACCTGTGACCTGAGGCGAGTTCTTAATACTAAGTAAAAGGGGTTCCAAATATAAATTAAACAAAAAGGGAGACAGGGGACAACCTTGCTGAGTGCCAGTAAACAGGGGAAACCGAGAAGAGAAAACCCCATTACAATAAATTCTAGCAGTGGGTGCCTTGTATACCATCCGAATCCATTGAATAAAGGTTTCCGGAAAACCCATTTTCTTAAGATCAGCCCAAAGAAAATCCCAGTTTACTCTATCGAAAGCTTTTTCTGCGTCTAATGAGACTAAAGCCATGGGAATCTGGGAGTCTTGGGCAAGAAGAATATGTGAGAGGGTTCGAAAGTGGTCGGCAGAAGATCTGCCTTGCACAAACCCCACCTGTTCGGGACTCAGCAGATGAGACCAAATCTGTTTAATTCTAAGAGACAGGATTTTAGTTAAAATTTTAATATCATAATTTAGTAATGAAATCAGACGGTAACTGGCAGGCTCACTATGGGGTTTGTCTGGTTTCAGAATCAGGACTGTCGTGGCTTCCAGCAAATTGGGGTCTAGGGGGTCTGAGATGAACATATAATCAAATAGTTTCAGGAGAAGGGGAGCTATCTCCTTACAAAAGACTTTATAGAAGTTGGAGGGAAAACCGTCAGGACCTGGGGATTTATCCAGTGATAACCCATTAATTGCCTCCTCTACTTCAGCCAGGGTAATAGGAGAGACCACGATCGCGCACTGATGGGCCTGCAGGGAAGGGAGGTTAAGGCTATCCAGAAAGTGTTCAATACGGGAATGGGAGGTTTGAGAAGTACCCTTACTATATAGGTCCCTGTAAAAGGATTCGAAGACCTGGGAAATATCTTGAGGGGAAGTTTTAATAGAGCCATCTGGGGAATATAGTGCAGGGATCAGTCTTGAGCTTTCTACTTCCCGCAGTCAAAGGGCTAGCATTCTACCTGGTTTCTCGCCTTGATCAAAATAACGAGCTTTGGTTTGAAGGATGGCGTATTCTGCCTTTTCCCTTAGCAAATCCGCATATTCGTTCCTAAGCTTCAGTAGGGTTTCCAAATCGGATTGGGAAGATGAAGAGGATAAGTTATTTTCAGCCATCCTTTGACAACAAAATAACTCTAGCCTCTCTCTGTTTTTTCCTTTTGGAAGCTAGCTTAATGAATTCTCCCCTGATGTACCATTTAAAAGAGCACCAAATCAAGTCCTCCCTGCATGTGGAACCTGTATTGAAATCTATAAAGGAAGAGATTAGCGACTTAATGTGGGAAATTGTTTGTTCCTCTTTTAGAAGTTGTGTGTTTAATTTCCATGAGGTGTCCCTTTGAAAGTTCGGATCGGGGGAGATCAAAATCCATGCCACGGAATGATCAGATATAACAATTGGTTCAATTCCTGTCTGGTGAATACCAGCCAGAAGAGTGGTGCTGGTTAAAATGAAATCTATTCTGGGCCACGACCGGTGGACCTGGGAGTAAAAGGAAAAGAGCTGACTAGAGGGATTGAGCAGACGCCATGGGTCGCATAAACTCAATAACTCCATAAAATCCCTCAGGGGTAGTTGTGGAGGGGAAAAGGGTTTTAATGGCCTATAAGTTTTATCCAGGTCTTGTGACGGAGCAATATTCCAGTCACCCCCTAGAAGGAGGGCAGAAATCCACTCAGTTTGTCGGCCAAGCTCATAAGGAAGTCTGCATCCCCTCCAACTGGAACATAAGTTGCCCCTAACACCACCTTGACATTATTGAGTATACATTTAATAATAATAAATCTGCCCTCTTGATCTGTTAGACTTTCTTCTGCCACAAATGATATGTGTCTTTTAACCAAAATTGCCACCCCTCTGCTAGATGACGACCCACAGGACATGAACATTTGAGAGAAACCCTGCCGACGTAGCCCGTTTGTTTCAGAAGCCATGAGGTGGGTTTCCTGCATCAAAAGAATGTCAATATTTAAAAGAGCGCAATTTTTGAGAATCTGATATCTTTTGGACAGATCTCTGGTGCCTCTGACATTCCACATTGCAATTTTAATTGGCACCAAGGTCATGTATCTTTTTATTAAAAGAAAAAGGAACATGTACCACTAACTGACCAGACGATCCCAAAAGGCACACTCCAGTCCCACCCCCATCCCCAACAACCCCTGTAGAAAAGAATTAGTGAGGAAAAGTTTCCCTTCCCAAGGAAATTCGTAAAATATTCGAGTTACTGAGAGGGTAGATAATCTTAACTATCCAGTAGTAGACTCAGACCATGTAGTCAGTAGGGAAGAGACCAGGACAGTAGCAAACCCCCCCTTCCCCCATAAACCTCTCAACCTATATACAAAAGGTCCCCACCGGTATACTAGAAAAGATTTCAGAATCCTTATTACTTGTATCGAGAACCAGACCCAATAGGCTGCATTCCTGTGAGAAGGATAATCTACGTTCAAGAACCAAATCTGGACTAGAGCGCCATAAACTGATTCTGGAAAGAGAGACATATTAAATTGAAGCGCTCTCTGATCCCCATACCTCACAGGGAGTGCACCTTTAGCCCCCTTCCCAGGTGCGCTATGCATCGCTCCTGAAGCTTACTCCATCCCGAAGCCTCCCCGCCCATCAACCCTCTGGAAAAAAATAGCAAACGAAAGCCCTAACTAGCGTAGCAGTACTCAAAAGAGTAAAGATTTAACGTGTTGAAATGGTAGTGGGAACCCTGAAATCAGACTGGAAACTTGCTCACTTGCAAACCTTGCCAAATTTACTCCCTCCCAAAGAGGCAGATGCCTCACGCCAATGCATTTTGGAAATGACTTACCCAAAGGGCCAACACTCAGGAGGGCGGAGTCCCCAGGGCTCCCAGTTAACTTGTTGCTCTAATCAATTTCTCTGGAGCAAACCCAGCACCGAACAATGCGAGGTGACGGGGACAAAAAAAACGGTGGGACCAACAGGTCCGTCTGTGATAACAACGTGCAGCAACGCCTCCTGAAATAAGGTTCCCACCCACCCTCGTACGGGAGTGCACGTACACGCCATTGAGCCAGATCCAGGCCCACTAGGCCTCACAGCAACCTCCCCCGGCCGCTCATCCGATCCCCGAGAGACCCAGAGGGAAGGGAAAAGGGAAAAACGCCAAACAGGTAAATAAACAACTCCCACAGCAAAAAAGAACAATTGTCCTCAGGCAGCTGCAGTGAAAGTTCACCCTGCTTTAAACAGGTTAGGTAGTTTGCTGGGAAGATCAGTGGTGGCCTGCTCTCAAGAATCATATGAGTACCATACTCCGTCGATTGCCACCTGTAACCTGGCGGGGTAGAGCATCTTAAATCGTATTCCTGCTGCAATTAGCTTGTTGACCATAGGGTGAAAAGCAGAACTTCTCTGGCACGTTTCGAAAGGGAGATCTTGGGCGATCCTCAACTTGGAGCTACCCCACAAAATGGCCTGGAGCTCCTTCGCTTTAGTGAGCACATGCTGCTTTTCCAGAAAACTTAGGAATTTCACAATTATAGGCCTTGGAGATGCACCAGGTGGGGGTTTTGGTCTCAGGGAACATGAGCTCGCTCAATGTGGTACTGTGGGTTGAGGGGAGAAGGGCCAACAGTCTTAAGGAAGAATTTCTGCAGGAAGGCAATAGTATCAGATCCTTCCTCCGATTCAGGCAAACCCAAGATCAGCAGATTATTCCTTCTGTTTCTCCCCTCCAGATCTTCGGTTGTCAGTTGGAGTTTACTAATTTGCTGCTTCAGATGTATGATTTCTGTTTCTGATTTCTCTCTCCATTTCTCCAGAGAGGAGGTTCTCACTTCTGAATCTCCCATTCTTGTTGATAAAGAGCTTAGGTCTCCACGAATAGATTTTAGCTCTGCCAAGATATCCTCTAGGGTTTCTTTAAACGGGAGCAGTTCCTGGAGAAAATGGTCCTCAGTTAGAGGGATCGCTGATGTGCCAGAAGAACCAGACTTGGGAACATTCCCGGTACTTCGATGTTTCGATTTCTTGGACAATTTCTCTGGGGTAGGTGGCAGAGTATGTCGGATACCGGCCTGCTTCATCTCAGCTTCCATTTCGGTTGTAAAGCCGGTTGTGTTATTACAAACCAGCCGAAAACTCGACCACTGGGATCCAAAGTGATAAGGAAGCTTAAAACCGATGTCTAACTTGTACCCCTTAATGATTGAAGGGCAAAAAGAGGGTTAAAAGTGGTCGGTAGGTGGGAGCTCCAGAATAGTGCTGCTTTTAGGTGCTCTGCATCACGTGACCTCGGGTAGCTCAGGTCTTAGTGGAAGCTCGGAAGCTCTCTACTAGATCTGTCTATGCCATGAAATGGAAGAGATTTTCGATCTGGGCCTCCGCAAAAGGCCTAGACCCCTTTTCCTGCTTGGCCTCCCAGGTGTTAGAGTATCTCTTAGATTTGTCAGAGTTGGGCCTCAGTTATTCCTCACTGAAGGTCCACCTTTATGCGGTGTCGACCTACCACCTTCCGGTGGAGGGCAAAACCCTAGCTCAGCTAGAGGTTTCCAAGACTTTCGTGAAGGGGATCCTTCATATTAAACCTCCAGTTGAGAATCCTGTTCATCCCTGGGAACTCAGTTTTATGTTGGAAATGCTTACTTTGCCCCCTTTTGAACTGGCAGCAAGCTATGATATGCGTCTTTTAGCGTGGAAAACACTCTTTTTAGTTGCTATCACTTCAGCTTGAAGAGTTTCAGAGCTTCAGGCTCTAGTTTGTAGAGAGCCTTATTTAATTTTCCACAGGGACTGGGTGGTCCTGCGGACTAATCCTTCATTCCTTCCGAAAGTGGTTTCGGAAATGACTCTTAGAGTGTTTAATTGCCGGTGTTTTACTCAGAGCACTCCAACAGGGGGAAACATCTCCTGCACACCCTTGATGTGTACAGGATTTTGAGGTACTATACCTCTTGGACTAAAGAGATTCAAAAATCGAACCAGTTCTTTGTTGCCTTTGCCTCCCGGTGTCAGGGCAAGGCAATTACGAAACAGTCTCTTGTCTAGGTGGCTGGCTGGCTAACTGTATTCATTACACTTACCATAAGTATGAAAAAACCCTTCCGGGGGTGGTCAAAGGCCACTCCAGGAGTGTGGCTACCTCTACCGCCTTTTTCAGGAATGTGTCCACTGCGGAAATCTGTGCAGCGGCAAGGTGGTCTTCTGTCCACACCTTTACTAAGCATTACAGTCTGGACACAGTTCTGCAAGGTTTTCTGTCTTGAACAGGCCCTTAGTTGGCAGACATATTCCTCCTCCTCCTGGAACCTCATTTTCGACTCTTTATGTTAGCCTGCTTGGTATTCAGTCCTATATGTGAAGACCTACTGCAGGAACCCTCTCAAAGTAAGATGTAGCAGTTACATAAGAACGTACCGTAACAGTAGATCTTCGAGAGAGGTTCCTGCAGTAGGTCTAGTTTCTCACCCACCTTTCCCCCAGGTCCTGATTTTTTACCTTTTTTCCATACCCAGGACTCTGTCTCTTCCAGGGCTCAGGGTAACAGGAGTCTATTACTCCTCTTTTCTGCTCTCTTTCTATAGGTCTCCAGTGGAAAAGAACTGGAGGGTGAGTGCGGGACCGCCCTATTTATAGTCACGCTGATGTCGCGTTACCTGACAGCAGGGGGCAGTCCCTGTTGATGTTTTCTAGCTGCAAGTTTGCCGTGCGGTCCTGACGCCAGGGGGCGCAGTCCTATATGTGAAGACCTACTGCAGGAACTTCTCTCGAAGATCTGTTGTTATGGTAAGTTCTTACGTAACTGCTATTTACTCACCTGTCACAGTAGATCTTACCTGTGTCATTCTTCACCATTCATCACTGTTGGGTGTCTGCTGGGAGACAGGCACCCCCGTGGGAGACTTTTTGTTCTAGGGACATGGATATGTTGTTCATCCACACTGTCTGGCAGGTTTCTTGCTGCTTTAAATCTTGCCGGAAGGTCTTCAAGCTGGCTCCTCCCACCCACCTGGGTGGTAAAACTCTCTGCTCCGCCCCATGACGCCAGATCTTCCTTTCCACTTGGAAGCTCAGGTTCCCTCCTTAACGCTCTGCGTATAGACTAGATCCTAATTCTTTGGTTCACCCGAAAATAGTTTTAAAATTCTCAAGACTTTGGTCAAATTCCTCCCTCGTGGCTGCGATGGACAAATTGACTCCCGGATTTCGGTGGTGCCTATGCGGGCAGAAGATGTACAGGACGGACCCGCACTCCATGTGCGTCTACTGCCTCGGCCTCAATCATGACCCACAGGCCTGCGAGTTATGTAGATCATTTTCGGCCAATGTCCTTGAAGACCGCGCTGCCCGGTTACAGCTTGGGCGCCCCGAGAAGCGCTACCCGCCGGCAGAGTCCAAGGAGGCCCATTGGGTGGTGTCTGCGGTGGCTGGCTCGGCTGAGCAACTCGAGCAGATGATCGCCGTCGAGGAGGAGGTGGCCCAGGCCACATCCTCATCTTCCTCGGTCGCAGCATTTATCCCGCTCTCTCTGGGATCCTCCTACACAGCTTCTTTTAAGGAGCTTTGCCAATCCCTTTCCACGAAGGGAGAGGGGCCATTGGGACACTCTTCTCGGTCGAAAAAGAAGGACTCAAAGGGTAAGTCCCACCGTCGACGTTCGTGGGAGCGGGAGAGGTCCCCTTCCCCGGACAGTCGACACTCTACTTCGGTCGAGGTTGCGGCTAAGGCCGCTGATTTCACGGGTGTCCCCGCCAGGTCAGGCCGGCTGAGACACCCGTCGACGCAGTCGAGATTTTTCTCGACCCGTCAGACGGGCTGTCGACTGGTGAAGCCGACAATCCTTCTTCACCGGTTCCCCCGGTGGAAACCGAGGACTTGCCTGTGCCTCCTGTGCCGGAGTCCCTGGTCAAGGCTTCCGAGCTGAGGGAGGAGCTGGTGTCCCCTGTTCCTTCCCAGACCTGCCCTCGGAAACACCGAGGGTCTCGGACCTCGTCTCGGTCCAGCCGATCCCGCCGACATCGGCAGTCTCGGTCTCGGCACTGAGATAAGCGGCGGCGCCACTCGTCCTCGTCTTCCTCCTCGGAAGAGGAGAGGCTTCGGTGCAAATTGCGTTGACGCTACGAGGACTTAATGTGGCAGCAGCTCCTTTTGTCTGGGAACAAGCCGATGCCGTCGCCTTCCCTGGCCATTAAGTGGCTGTCACCCGGAAGGCCGAAACAACCCCTCGAGGTGGTCGAGGTGCCCAAGCCTGGGCCGGTTGTATGGCCGAAATGAGTTGCCCCACCGATTGTGGTGGAACCTCCACCTCCACAACTGAAATCAGGGGCGCCGACCAAGGACTCTCGGTTGGGTCAGGGTCTGCCCCACCCGTTGTCGGTCACTCTCACTCCCGACCATCCTCAGCAGGTGGAGGGTGGCTCAGGCCCCAGGCAGCTCTTCGCAGACTCCTCGGAGTCTGACGACGACGCCTCCCTGTTTTCCAGACCCCTTTACCTGGAGTCCTCCGGGGGGCCAGTCGATGGACGAGAGCCCATCGTTGTTCATGGGTCTGCTTTGGCTCATGTCGGAGTCCACCGGGATGCAGCTCGAACCCGTATCCAAATGGGCCAAGTATCCCCTCACGGACATCCTGGACGGAGGGGATTTGCCCACGGAGGCCTATCCGGTGGCTGAAGCCATTGTTGGCCCAGCTTTGGAGCTTTGGCTGCGGCTGGCTTCCTGTCCTGCACCTTCGGCCAGGATGGCCAGGAAGTATGCGGTCCCGACCGGCTCTTTGTCCAGTTTTTCGGAGCACCCCTCTGCGGAGGGGTTGGTCACCAATAGCGTTCTCCGGCGTTCCAGGAATGCTAGGGATGTGGATAAGCCCCCTGACAAGGAGTCCAAAAAGCTGGACTATGCTGAGCGCAAGGTGTACGCTGCATCCTCCCTAGGCCTCCACCAGGCCAGCTCGGCCGTGCTGATGGCACACTTCTCCCACGCCCTCATGGGCTCCCTGGATGAGGTGATCCCTCATCTCCCGGCCGACCTGCAGACTACGGTCAAGCAGGTGCGGGATCAGGGAAGGGCGGTGGTGAAACAGCAGCTCCAAACGGCTCTAGACATTGGAGACTCCTGTGCCCAATCAGTAGCGGCCGCGGTGGCCATGCGCCACAGAGCATGGCTGAGGATATCCACCTTCACGGCAGATACCCAGCACAGATTGGCGGACATCCCCTTCTTGGGGACTGACCTGTTCGGCTCTGGAGTGGAAGGCCACCTCCAGCGGATCGAAAAGTCCAACACTACCCTGGACTCGGTCACCTCCGCCCAGAAGGACAAGGGCCGTCATCAGCAACATAAGTCCTTTTGCCTTTCTGCGCCTGAGGCACATCCGGCCCAGCAACACCAGCATCAGGGCCAGCAGGCTCGCTTGGCACCCCAAAGCAGCTGCAGCTTCCTCTAATAGGAAGCAGGGAGAAAAGGCCCAGGAGGTCCTCGGCCGGCCCCTCCTCCAAGCCTGCCCAGTGATGGGTTGAGGGGTGTCACCCCCAGCCTCATCACTCCCTCCTGGGTTCCCCCCCGTTGGGGGACGGCTCCGTCACTTCCTTTCCGCCTGGTCTGCTATCACCACGGACCGCTGGGTGTTGGAGGTGGTAGGAAAGGGCCTGCCTCTGGAGTTCGAGCAGGCCCCAAGCTTTCGAGCCGTTGCCCCATGGAGGGCTACAGGGTCCACAGCCTCCCTGTCAGCTCATTGAGCCGACATTGCCCTGCTCCTCAAAAAGGAGGTGATCAGTAAGGTGGCGGACCCTCCACCAGACCTGGGGTTTGTGTCCAGGTACTTTCTGGTCCTGAAACTGACGGGGGGGCTGGCACCCCATTCTAGACCTGCACAACCTGAACAGGTTCCTACGGTCTCGAACCTTCAGGATGGTCACTCTGGCTCAGATCATTCCATCTTTGGAACGAGGCATGTGGTTCTGTTCTCTGGACCTCCAGGATGCGTTCTTTCACGTCCCAATCCATCCGTCCCACCAGAGATTCCTCCATTTCAGGGCAGAGGGGTCCCTCTACGAGTTCTGGGCCATGCCCTTCTGCCTTTCTCTATCTCCCAGGGTCTTCACCAAATGCATGGCAGTGGTGACAGCATTCCTGCGGCGCCGAAGGGTCCGGGTGTACCCCTACCTGGACGACTGGCTGATTGCAGCCTCCTTCAGAATGGAGGTGGAGCGGTCCAGGATCTGGCACTCCAGGTTTGTTTTCAAGTTGGCCTCCTTATCAACGAGGCTGCTGGAACTGTGTCAAGCAGGCAATGTTCATCGGGCAGAGCTCGACTCTCAAGTGCAGCCAGAGCACGCCTCCCATGGACAGGGCTGAGGTTCTTTCCTCCTTTGCCCAATCATTTCAGGTTGGGCAATTGTGCCCTGCCCGGGACTTCCTGCACCTCCTGGGCCTCATGGCGGCCTGCACTAGCGTGGTCCGATGGGCCCGTTGATACATGCGTCCCCTACAGTGGGGACTGGCCAGTCAGTGGTCACAGCAGTCCGATCCCTTGGATCAGCTAGTGACAGTGACCCAGGGTATGTGGAACGCCCTCCAGTGGTGGACCGTTCCAGCTCATCTGCGGGAGGGCATCCCGTTTGTCCGCCCCGAGCCGATGGTCTCTCTCTATCGACCGATGCCTCTCTGATGGGTTGGGGTGCCCATCTGGGGGAGCACTGAGCGCACGGCCTCTGGTCCCCTAGGGAGTCCCGATGCCACATCAACTTGCTGGAGCTTCGAGTGGTTCATCTAGCCCTCATCGCCTTCGCTCCATTTGTACAGGGTCAAGTGGTCCAGGTCCAGATGGACAATACCACGACCATGTACTACCTAAACCACCAGGGTGGATGCGCTCCATGCCTCTGTGCAGGGAAGCTCTCCGCATTTGGTCCTTCGTGTGCAGCCTGGAGGCGGATCTCCTTGCCATCCACGTGGCAGGAGCCTACAATATTCTGCCCAATGCCCTAAGCCAGATAGGGGCTGCGTCCCACGAGTGGTCTCTCCTGCTGGAGGTAGTACAAGATCTGTTCTCCCACTGGGGTATGCCTCAGGTGGACCTGTTTGCCTCCAGGGAGAATGTGAAGCTGAGACTGTTTCATGCCCGCCCCCCTCAGCAGGGCTCGCTGCAGGGGGATGCCTTCTGAGGCCGTGGACCCGGCCTCTTCTACGCCTTTCCCCCATTTCCCTTGATCCACAAGGTGCTTCTCAGGGCGAGGAGGGACAAGGCGCAGGTGATTCTGGTAGCCTCAGACTGGCCCTGCCAGTTCTGGTATCCAGATCTCCTCAGTCTCGGCTCCAGGCTCCCGAGGCAGCTTCCAGCCCGCCCGGACCTGGTCCCAGTCAATCAGGGGAAGGTATTCCATCTGGACCTTCAATCCCTGCACCTGATGGCCTGGTTCCTGAGCGGCTAGAGTTCCAGGCCTTGGGTCTTTCCGACGAGGTCCTCAATGTTGTTGAGGCGTCCCGTAAGGAGATGACCAGGAAATGCTACACCTTTAAATGGAAGAGATTCTCCATTTGGTGTCAGGGCAAGGGCCTGGACCCTTCCTCCTGTTCCTTGGCAAGCATTCTGGACTACCTGTGGTCCCTTTCTCAGCTAGGGCTTTGATCGACGACCCCCAAGGTGCACCTGGCAGCCATCTGCTTACCGGGCGCGGGCCGGGAAGCAGTCGATGGCGCAGGAGAAGGTGATCGAGTGCTTTTTCAAAGGCCTTGATCACATATCCCCTCCGGTGCGAGATCCTCCACCTCCGTGGGATCTACTGCTGGTATTGGCTAAGCTCATGGGCAAGCCATTCGAACTGATGCACAGGTGTGACATCTCTCACCTGTCGTCAAAGACCGCCTTCTTGGTGGCTATCACGTCACCCAGAAGGATGGGAGAGCTCCAGGCGCTTTCCATTGAGTCTCCTTATCTGGTCTTCCACAGGGACAAGGTTGTCCTGCGCCCCCACCCAAAATTCCTTCCGAAGGTGGTGTCGGAGTTTCACCTTAACCAGGTGTTGACTCTGCCGGTGTTCTACCCCAGTCATACCTCGGAGGCCAAATATAGGCTCCATACTTTGGACCCTAGAAGAGTGCTCGCTTATTACAAGGAGCGGACGGCTGAAGTTCGGGAAGAGGTTCACCAGCTGTTTGTCACCTACGCTGAAGCTGCACCTGGCAGACCTGTAGCCAAGCAGACGATAGGCAGATGGGTCACCTCCTGCATAGATCTCTGCTATAGGTTGGCAGGCATGGAGCCTCCCAGAGGGATAAGAGCTCATTCTAGCCGCCATACCGCTGCATCGGTGGCTGCTTCCAGGGACATCCCTATCCAGGAAATCTGCAGGGCTGCTACCTGGAAGTCAGCACACACCTTCATTACCCACTACCACATCGGCCTAGAGTCACGTGGAAATGCTGGTTTTGGGACCCCGGTTCTCCAGTCTTTATTCCCTAAGTAGGGGGTGTGCACCTTGCCTCCCTCCTCCCGGAGAACTGCTAGGAATCTGCCAGACAGTGTGGATGAACAACATATCCATGTCCCTAGAAATACAGGTTACTCACCTGTAACAGGAGTTCTAGGAATGGTATATGTTGTTCATCCACATGACCCACCCAGCCTCCCCAGCTTTGACACACAACCTGGCTTCCAGCAGGCTAGATCTGGCGTCATGGGGCAGAGCCGAGAGTTTTACCACCCTGGTGGGTGGGAGGAGCCAGCTTAAAGACCTTCCAGCAAGATTTTAAAGCGTCAAGAAACCTGCCAGACAGTGTGGATGAACAACATATACCATTCCTAGAACTCCTGTTACAGGTGAGTAACCTGTATTTTTGGAGGCGGGATCAGTGCTGCCCACGAGGCCGACACATTGCGTCACGCTCGCAGGTTGGCCAGAAACGGCCACTGGATCCTCCGCCACCTCAGTTCTGCTTCTCCTGCCATCAAGACAGCACCTCTGCTCGAGACTCTCTGAGTGACCTGTAGTGTTTGTTGATGCCTCAAGCCTTCGACGCCATCTTTCTCCTTTGACTCTGCCTTGGTTGTGCTGCTCGACGCCGTTCCAGATCCCGGTAAGATCTTTCTTATTTGTACGGCGTCAAGTCTTTTGCTTGTTTTGTTTTGAGTTACCATTCCATCATGTCTGGTCATCGGCCAAAAAACTATCTAAGAAAATGGGCTGGCCCCCTATGCGTGGTGTCCCTGCGGCCAACAGATATCTGTTGCTGACCGACATGATGTCTACCTTTCCTGCCTTGGACCTCACCATGACATGGATGCCTGCGATACCTGCTTCTCGATGGACCATCAAGTTTTTGAACACCACGTGTTGAAAGTCATCAGGGCTCCACTGACTTTTGTGGGGCGTCATCGCTCGTCGGTCCAAGCACAGGACACTTTGCCCTCCCTCTGGGGTCCCTTCCTGGGCTATGCGGTCCGGTGAAGGGCCTCCTCCTCTTCTTCTTGCCTTGCCATGAGGAGGTTCCTATCATAAAAGCTGGAGGTCCAGTCCTGCTCCATTCGGGGCTGGGCCGAGCACACCGCTCTGGCAGTCACCTCCTTGGAGGTGCAGGCTCCCCTGTTTTCGAGGCCCATGGCTGCAGGTCCTGGTGTAGGGTGTTCCTCAGTGCCACCCATTAACGCTGCTTCAGATCCTGGAGCCGTTCGCAACTCCATTGATCAGAGCGGCACCACGAGGGGTGTGGGGCCGGCAAGCGGTGCCGTGACTGGGGGAACCATCAGGGCCACCGGCCTGGAGTCCTTCTTGATCATCTCCTCCCTGGAGGCAGACGATTCTGAGGTGGATCCGGACTGGAGGCCTAATTCTTTGGAATCAGAGGACTCCCCATGGCCTAGCATCCTTGCGCCTCCCCATGTGCCCCCTCCTGCAGCTCAGGTGACTGTGGCCCATGCTGGTGCTCCAGCTGATGGTGGCTTGGGGCGTCAGCTGCGGACCAGCAGTCCAAATGCTACTGGGGTGGCGATCGGGTTCCTGAGTCAAGGGGTGGCTGCCCTCCCCAGTACCATTCCTCCACTTAGAATCAAGATTGAGCCCCCCCCTTCTGTGGCCCCCTCGGGAGGTCATCTGAGTTGGGGGCTCCTTGGCACAGGGTGCAAGGAAGATAGCTTCCTCGGAGTCCACAGTGTTGAGGGAAAGGGGCGATGGACCTCGGCACACTTCCATGGCCCTCCGGGGTCGAGGAAGGAGCCGTAGTGCTGAGCCTTTTCTCCTCCCCTCATCTTCGCCTAAGGAGGTCTCTTTGGGTTGGGCTGGGGTCCGCCCTTCTGGATCCATGCTGCCCTGGTCCCCTCACAGGGTAGCTCACCATACAGGATTAAGTCCCCACTGTTTTGATTTTCAGGACAGGACAGTGAATCTACAGACCTGCGGTTTTCCCCTCATGCCAGGTTCTCCTCTGGATTCTGCTAGTCCTGGCAGAGACACTTCACATCACATGACAGGTTCGCCTGTGTCTCTGCACCCAGCTCCCCTTCTCCCATGCCACGTTGGTCCTCTGGGACCTTTGACCTGGGACCAGTTCAGATCTCAGGCTGCGGCTTTTCTTCAATATGTTAGGGTTATGGACGAGCAAATTTTCCCACCAGTTCCCCCGCTGCAGCCAGAGTCGGACTCATCAAGTTCCTCAACCTCCTCGCCTTCCGTCCACAGGGGAAGAGGAGCATATTGTCCGTCTGTCCTCAGATGCTGATCAGTCCCAGTATCGGCACTTCCTGTCGAGGCTGGTCAGGGACTTGCACATCTCCCGTTATGCAGGAGACAATACTGAGTGTGCGGCGCAAGCCTTTCTTGGCGAATATGGGGTACACCATTTGGAGGTTCCATCTTGACTGGTCCCCTTCTGGCAGGCATCATACAGCACCTGGCACTGTCCATACTACCTCAAACCAGCCCCTATGGACTGCCAGAGACAGTATTGCATGACCCGCTGGTCTCCGGATGCTTTGCCTCATCCAAATTCCGGACTGACGCAACTGGACACCCCTTTCGGGCATAGATGCCTGGTCCGTGACCTTCCCCCTGAAATGGACTCTCAAGAGTTTGATCAGCTGGATCGGAGAGTTTTCCCCTCTGCGTGGAGCCTGCTGGCAATCATTTCACATCAGGTGCACCACGCTGCCTATAACAGGCATCTGTGGGCGATGCTAGGTCAGGCTGTAGCATCGCTGCCCGATTCGGAGGCTACCCGGCAAGCCATAGCCCTCTCCACTAAAGGCCTGGAGTTTTTTTTGTCAATACAATTTTTATTGTTTTCTTTTTGAAACTTAAAATACAATTAATGTGAATATTTCCACATGGTATGCGTTTCTTAAATATAATTACGTAACAGAATCAAGGTATAATCACCAGCCGATACATCACTAACTAATTACTTAGCATATTAACTGAGTATGTATACAGTACCCACCATACAAGAATGGAAGTTTAGTATATTAGAGATACTCAGACTAGAAAAACTAGCACACTTTCTTAGAGATAAAGAGCATAGGCCTATAAGAAAATGGAATGATATTTACATGACATTATGTGGTATAAATCAGATTGACAATGTTAATTGATGAATATATATCTCTCATAATATCATTTAAACTCTGATTATAAAATCACTATAGGCCTGGAGTTGGTGAGGCACCAGTCAGGGGCAGTGTACGATGCCAGTGAGGTCACTTCACGGCTTGCGGGGACAGCGATCCACATTAGAAGGACGGCATGGCTTCACCTTTCAAGGTTGTCATCTTTGGCCTAGTGCAGGTTACTGGCCTCCTTCTTCCAGGGGACCCATCTCCCGCAGGGCGAGGTGGGAATTTCAGGGGCGTCTTCCTTCCCCTAAGTTTCAGGGGACCCCGCCTCATCCTGACCAGTCCAAACTGTAACCAGCTAGCGGAGGGTCCCCCTGCCCCCGTTCTCCCACCAGGGGGGACTGAGGGATGTTATTTCTTCAGGGATTCTTGTGCTCCTTTTGGGGGTACTTGGTACTTGCTCAACAGTGATGAATGGTGAAGACTGACACAGGTAAGATATGAAAATTATGTACCTACCATAATTCTTGATCTTCCTGTATATCTGCACCATTCATCACTGAATCCCTCCCGCCTTCCCCACATGAGGCCTCAGTCCCTGAGACATACTGCCTTCCTCTCGCCCCCCCATGAGTTATTCTCTACCCTCCGACAAGCGTCGGGAGGTCCTTGGGGGATGGTGTTGGAAATGTGCAAGTGAGGGCGTCTTTGTTTTTTTTTTCCAAAGGGTCTTCGGGTGGGGGGGACCCTCCTCTATCCTGGAATTTCCTTGAGATTCCTCCATTCCTTAAGTCCATCTCCCGTTCCAGGATGGATGGATGGATGGTTTGGGGCTGTCCATAATCCCTTGTCCTTCATACCTTCCTTACTCTCCCCTATGGGGAGGATATGTTTTGGTGGGTTCCTTCTCTCTCCCCCCCTTGTGGTTTTTACAGGTGGGGGAGAGTGATGAGTGTGATAATCCCCTAGGGAGTTGGGATCAGAGCTGGGGATGGCCCGTTGTGCTAGGGTGATAGTGACCCTGGGAACAGCCCACGTTAATGTATCCGCCGCACGGGTGTTTGCAGAGGTATGTGCCGCTCAGAGGGAGGCTGAGATTCCCGTATGAGTGAGGCCTAGCTGGATTTTCTTAGCAAGGAGACATGTTTGGTAGCGCACTCTTTTGTCTAGGGTGGGGAATTTTGTTAGGTCATATAATGTGCAGCTGTGGGTACACCTATCCACCCTTTATAGAGTTTATCTAAAATAAAACAAAAATAGAACCAGTTGAGTACATGTTTTTTATATTCACACTCTGTAGAAACTCCTGGTCCTTGTGTATTAACACCAATGTTTTTATGGCTTTTGTAATCTTAATGTGAATTTATAATAATCAAACAGACTGTACATACTGGAAGGAAGGAGGAGTGGCACTGTATGTGTAAAATGACATAATGGCCACAGAGATCCAGTTGAAACAAAATGGGGGAGAGATACTGTGGGTTAAACTGGAAAGGAAAATGGGGCCAGCCATCCGCACAGGTGTGGTCTATAGACCACCAGCCCAGGAGGAAGAAACAGATAGGGAGCTGATGCTAGCCATCCAAAGGATGGCAGACAAGGGTGAGGTAGTACTGGTTGGAGACTTCAATATTCCAGATGTGGATTGGAGCATCCCAGCAGCAGCATCAACTAGAGCAGATTTATCCTGACTCCTTCAGGTGCCTTCCTCAAGCAACTGGTCATGGAACCAACTCGACAGAAGGCAATACTGACCTTGTGCTTACAAACAGGGACAGTGTGATAGGGGTAACAGTGGGGGAGCACCTGGGGAACAGTGACCACCAGTCATTGTGGTTTGAAATCACAGAAAGAGCAGAACCAAACCACACTAAAACATGTATCCTGGATTTTAGGGGGGCAGACTTTGGGAAAATGGGGAGATACTTGAAAGAGGCATTAAGGGGAATGGGGAAGGAATCAGGTTGAGGAACAGTGGGCAGTATTTAAAATGGGGATTACAAGAGCAACAGAATTATGCATTAAGCAGGTTAGCAAGAGGAAAAGAAAGAGGAGACCATTATGGTTTTCCAAAGAGGTAGCAAAGAAAGTGAAAGCCAAAAAGATTGCATTCAGGCAATACAAAAAGACACAGGCAGAAGGGGATAGGGAGAAGTACCAGGAGAAGCAAAGGGAGGCAGGGAGGTCAGTAAGGGAAGCCAAAGCTCAGACAGAAGAACACATTGCAAAATCAGTGGGTAGAGGGGACAAAACCTTTTACAGGTACATAAGTGAAAAAAGAAAGGCAAAGGGAGGGATAGTGAGACTGAAGGGGGAGGATGGGGGCCGTGTGGAGGATGACAACAGTAAAGCTGACATACTGAACAGGTATTTCTGCTCAGTCTTTACTGAGGAAGAGGAGGAGGGTAATGGGTCTGAAGGGAGTACAAGGAGTGAGAATGGTGCAGAAATGGACACAAGTCCCTTTACACGAGAAAGGGTCCTGAAGGAACTGGAAGTAATAAGAGTTGATAAAGCAATGTGGCCAGGTGGGGTACACCCCAGGGTCCTTAAAGAACTAAGAGAGATGGTGGCTGAACCTCAGGCTATCCTGTTTAGCCGATCACTGGAAACAGGGGAGGTACCCAAAGACTGGAGGACAGCAGATGTAGTCCCCTTATACAAAAGTGGGAACAAAGAGGAAGTGGGGAACTACAGACCAGTCAGGCTCACCTCGGTAATGGGGAAGATCATGGAAGCACTACTGAAGGAGAGATTGGTGGAACATTTGGTTGTCAATGGACTACAGGACCCAAGGCAGCATGGTTTCACCAGGGGGAGGTCATGTCAGACCAACCTCGTTGAATTTTTTGACTGGGTGACTAGGGAGGTGGATCAGGGGAGGGCAGTGGACATGGCCTATCTGGACTTCAGCAAGGCCTTTGACACTGTGCCACATAGAAGACTATTACACAAACTGGGGAATATGGGTGTGGGCAGAACAGTAGTGTGGTGGGTAGGTAACTGGCTGGGCAGCAGGACACAGAGAGTGGTGGTAAATGGCTGTCACTCCACAGAAGGAAGAGTGACCAATGGGGTACCACAGAGATCAGTGCTGGGACCAGTCCTATTCACCATCTTCATCAGTGACATTGCGCAGGACCTAGAAGGCAGAATTTCACTGTTCACTGATGACACAAAGCTCTGTAACAGAGTAGACACACCAGAGGGTGTAGACAGAATGAGAAGGGACCTGCAGAAACGTGAAGAATGGTCAGGGGTTTGGCAGTTGAAATTCAATGCAAAGAAGTGCAAGATAATGCATATGGGGCACAAAAACCCTGGCACAATATATCAGTTGGGGGGTGAGGATATAGCATGCACCAAGCAGGAAAGGGATCTTGGGGTTATCATCTCTGATGACCTCAAGGTAGGGAAACAGTGTGACAAGGCAGCAGGTAAAGCAAATAGGATGCTGGGATGCATAGGCAGGGGCATCACCACCAGGAAAAGGGAGGTCATAATTCCACTATACAAGACACGGGTGAGGCCCCACCTGGAGTATAGTTTACAGTACTGGAGACCTTACCTATGTGAGGACATAGACAGGGTAGAGAAGGTTCAGACGGGCAACAAAGATGGTACATGGATTGCATCACAAGTCCTATGAGGACAGGTTGAAGGAACTGAATATGTACTCCCTGGAGGAGAGGAGGGAGAGAGGGGATATGATAGAGACATACAAGTATCTTACAGGGAGGAACAGGGTGCAGGAATACACTATTTTTAAGCGAAAAAGATGTTCAGGGACTAGAGGGCATGGGATGAAGTTGGAGGGAGGAAGGACGATTCAGAGGAAACGTGAGGAAGAATTTCTTCACAGAACGGATGGTGGACAGGTGGAACACCCTGCCAGAGGAAGTGGTGGGGGCTGAAACAATCATGGGATTTAAGAATGCATGGGATAGACATAAAGGAATTCTGGAGGTCAGGGGTAAAGGGCAACAGACTTCTATTAAAACATAAACTGAACTTACAAGCTGGGAAAAAGGGAAAAGACAAGTCTTTTTTAACAAGAACATATATATATAAAAATAATTTCTACCTTAGTTTATAATAAGTTCAACTCATTTATTTCCTTGTTCTCAAAAGATTTTGCAATACTCTTTCAGGTTCTGGTATACTAGAAGAGAAATCATGTGGATATTGTATCATATAATGAAATGTCTCTCAAATAAATAACATAACAGAAAAAAAAATATTTTATAAGTTTTCTCACCATGATTTTTAAACATAGTTTAATGGTCACCATCGTCCTTCTAAGACCATTATCACCAATCACACTAAAAAAAGGAAAAAGGTTCCCATTTAAGAATGATTTTAAACATATATCGTAAGTAATACAGATAAGAAACAAACCACTCATTCCTTTTAAATACCTTTCAAATATTATTGAAAATGAATTTTTGCCCCCACGTTGTTATTCAGTCATAGGACATCTTATGAAGTCCGAACGGACTTTCAGCAAACTAAAAAAGATACAAAAGCAATGACCATTTAAGAGCATATCGTTCTAAAAAGGTATTTTGCAAACTTATGTAAGTTAATCTCAAATAACTTAAAATATTGGCTTACTATTAAGAAGCTGCGCCATCAGGACGCCAACCCGCAACAAGAGAGCATCCTGTTGTGCGCAATTGCAAGTTTAAATCTCGCGGAAAGCAGGGGGGAGGGGATTCAGACATCAGGAATGATGTCAACATAGTCTGCTATGTTGCCGATTAGAAATGTTAGAAATATAAATGGCAAACAGTTTAAATGAAATATGCAGTAAACTTCCTATTTTCTAAGTGTCACATCCCAAGTGATATTAGTGGATCTCGGTTCTGGGATTAATTCCAGCCCCAGAAGTGGAGCAAGGTAGCTGAGTGCCTTTATAGTCCAAACATTATAATGCCAGTTCATTATCTGTTTTCTGTTCAATCTCAGGATTCAGTTTAAACAAATAGTTCAGTAATCTCTGCTTTGCGGTCGTGATTCATTGTAGCCCAGCCAGTAGAAGATCTCATCCTTCGCCGGATATGCGCTAGAAGGATGACTCTTCTACTGTGGCTAGACACTTTAATGAATCCGACACTTAGAAAACGGGAAGTTTACTGGATATTTTGTTTAAACTGTTTAGATCCACGAGTTGGATTAAATGAAGATATGGACTGGCATTTATATTTCTAATGTTTGGACTATAAAATTGTATTGTTATTTTGACTCGGTGTTCCCCTGTTCCTCTACCCTCTCTTAAATTTTTAATATTTGACAAACATTTGATTTATATACATGTAAGCAAAATTGCTGATTAATACATTGAAAAATAATCTTTGGGCTTTAAGCCCTAAGTCGGGGGCAAACCGCTGTGAAGTCATATCTATGTCTCAGTGTTCGAGGGTTTTACCACTGAGCTATTCTGATTTGATTTCATGCTGCATTCCATCAGCAATCAGCAACATAGCCGCCCAGAGACTATGTTGACATCATTCGTAATGTCTGAATTCCCCCCTCCAACTTGCCGCGAGATTTAAACTCGCAATTGTGCACAACAGGACGCTCCCTTGTTGTGGGTTGTCATCCTGATAGCGCAGCTTCTTAAAAGTAAGCCAATATTTTAAGTTATTTGAGACTAACTTACATAAGTTTGCAAAATACCTTTTTAGAATTATACGCTCTTAAATTTATTGATTTATTTATTTACAAGTTTAACCAGGCAGGCATACTGAGCAGTGCTGCTCGATTCCAGATGCGACCTGGGGTCAAGACCCAAGACAAAATGGTCATTGCTTTTGTATCTTTTTTAGTTTGCCGAAAGTCCGTTCGGACTTCATAAGATGTCCTATGACTGAATAACAACGTGGGGGCAAAAATTTGTTTTCAATAATATTTGAAAGGTATTTAAAAGGAATGAGTGGTTTGTTTCTGGTCTGTATTATTTACAATATATGTTTAAAATCATTCTTAAATGAGAACCTTTTTTAGTGTGTTTGGTGATAATGGTCTTAGAAGGATGATGGTGACTATCTATGTTTAAAAAACATGGTGAGAAAACTTATAAAATGAATTTTTTTCTGTTAGGTTATTTATTTGAGAGACATTTCATTATATGATACAATATCCACATGATGTTTCTTCTAGTGTACCAAAACCTGAAAGAGTATTGCAAAATCTTTTGAGAACAAGGAAATGAGTTGAACTAATTATAAACTAAGGTAGAAATTATTTTTATATATACGTTCTTGATAAAAAAGACTGTTGCCTTTTTCCCTTTTTCACCCAGTATGCACAGTCTGTTTGATTATTATAAATTCACATTGATTATAAAAGCCATAAAAACATTGGTGTTAATATATAAGGACCAGGTGTTTCTACAGAGTGTGAATATAAAAAACGTACTCAATTGGTTCTATTTTTTTTATTTTAGATAAACTCTATAAAGGAACCTGAAGAAGTGGCGAGGCCACGAAACTGTCGTCCCACTTAAAATAAAAAATTGAAAGAATTTGAGTATAAGAGTGATGTTAGTCTTTTTTTTATAAATTTCATGATATTCTTAACCTCACCTTAATGGGTCCTGGCCCCCCATCATCCCATTCCCTCCAAACCCTCTTTATCTCTCTCTCTCTCTCTCTCTCTCTCTCTCCATCTTTCCTCTCTTTCTTCCTCCCTCTTGGTCGTTCAGGGACTGGGGCCTCCTGGCCCATAACCCTCAGGCCCCCTTTTGTTCTTATCTGTCCTCTCATCGGCCTATTCTTTTTCAGTTGCTCCTTTCCTTTTACTGTCCCTTGGGTTCCCTTGCCCCACCCTTCTTTCCCTATACTTTTTCCTTCTGTCCCCCCAGCATGCAGAACTGAGGTGGAGTTGGACCCAATGACCGTTTCTGGTCAACCCGCGAGCGCCACGCAGTGCATCAGCCTCGTGGGTGGCGCTGACCCCTCCCCCCCCAAAAAAAGTCTCCCACGGGGGTGCCTGTCTCCTGCAGACACCCAACAGTGATGAATGGTGAAGATACACAGGAAGATCAAGAATTACGACAGGTATGTAATTTTTATTTCTAGGAGTGGTATGTGTTGTTCATCCACACAGACTCACCCGACTTCCTCAGGCTCTGGCGCATAACCTCTGCTTTCAGTGGGCAAGATCTGGCATCATGGGGTGGAGCCGAGGGATATACCACCTGGGTGGGTGGGAGCAGCCAGCTCGAAGACTTTCTGGCATATCTTAAAGGGAAAGGACACTGCCGATAAGTGTGGATGAACAACATATACCACTCCTAGAATTGCTGTTACAGATGAGTAATCTATGTATGTCCAAAAGGTGAATCAGTGCAATTAAGTTCAGGATTTGTAGACTGTAAACTATAAAATACTGATATGTGTGTTACCCTACCTCGACATATTTGAAAGTCAAGAAATAAAAGACGCAAAATAATTCCTTTTCGTTATTTCCAGGTTGTAGAGTTTGTGTACAAGAATGGCATGGCTTTCCAGTATCCAGAACCTGTGGACAAGAACCAATATGTTCAATCCAAAGTTTGGCGCACTGACTATGAATCATTCCTACCAGATATCTACGAATGGCCAGAGTCTACCTCAAAGCCCTTCAAAGTATAATAATGCACTGTGAGAGCCGTGAACCTTCAGAAGGGTTGGATTAGTTGGCAAGAAGCCCTTTCCTGAATCCTTTATCATAAGGTCAATCATGTATGTAAGAAAGCACAGTTTACCCATATACTTCCAATAATCATGATTCATTGAACTGTAGCACAAAGTACAGTATATTGAAACTAACAGCCCACTTCTGCTGTCATCAGTCTGCTCTCATTAGTGGCTTAGTCTGCTTTGTATAAGAGATTTGTGTACTGCTGATAAATCCCAGGTTACAATGATCAGAGGCCAGATCTGCTAACCTCAGTGTCAGATGTTATCTTAGTACAATATTGTACGATAACATTTCTTTTTTCTGTTGCCGTTATTATTTTGATATAATACGTTGAATGTAACTATGTAAACCTTACAGTATAGAAACTCATACCTGTTATTTTAGAAAATGTATCAATTCTGAATTGTCTGTCTTTTGCATTATCTGTTAATAATACTGTTTTGTAATGGTGTTTTGAGTTTACTTAGGTTTGATAGTTTTAGTTCAGACTGAAGTACATCGGCAAGAAAAGTAAATATATTGATGGTTATATTTTTCTGTTTTTTTTTTCTCCTGGTGCGTCATGTGAAAACAGTTGTCCCCTTCTCCAGCTTAAATTTGTTAGTGTTAACAAAACAAAGTGGCAATTTACATTTCATGTCCTGGGGGAAGAACAGGGTTGAAATGCTTTTAAGCCTTGCTAGATCCAGTAATATGGAACATGCCTGAGCAGCAACATATTTTTTTGTGGTGGCCTAAGGTGGCTGCATCCACGTTTCATAAATTGCTGTGGTTTGTGTAAAAGTGAATGGCTGCTCATAGCATGACTGATGCAATTTTAAGAATACATTTACGTCTAGTGTAGTATTTTTTTAAGGAAATAATGAGGTACATTTTTTAAAGGCAGTGATAATATTTATTTGTTTCTTTGATCAAAAAGTTGCAACAGTGGTATTAGCCTAGAGAGTGTAGAAATAATGTTGTTTCTGGCCCGGTGAGACTGGACCTTCGGGGGCCAGTCAGGCAGAGGGGGTTTGAGCATCTCATTGGATGCTCTCCTCCTCTGGGGGGGGGGAGGAGGCTGTCACACCACCCCGTTACTGTCACATGTAGATGCACAGGTCGTGGCACGGGACTCACGGTGTGGGGAAGGGAGGACGCTATTAGGCGCTTGACTGAGACATGCTCCAGCATGTCTTAAGCCTGATCTCTCCTCCTTTGTGCCAGAATCCTCAGTGGTGAGGTTTCAGCGACAAAATAATGCAACAGGGAAAAATACACAAAATCCAGCCCCCACTGCCACACCACATGATTGCTGACAAGTTGGATGGGGGACAGAGCACAGATGGTCAGTACTGTCGCCACCGAGCCCTGCTGGCAGTGGGAGATAAAAATGTGATATATCTAAAAAAAAATGTTCATCATAGGAACTTATAAAAGCAAAACCTTAAAACATATTTTACCCTGTCTTGTACATGTAAATTAGATATTATGTATTATTATTACTGTAATTCCTTATCAGATGGCATCAGTTGTTTCAAATAACACTCCACCACCTTTCAGCAAGTCATGGGGAAATTAAAATGTACAGACAGCATTATGAAATTAATACTGTATTATGGGGAAATTATTAAAACAAATATTGGCTATCTGGATAACATTATATCAGAAACCTTAGCTTTAGCATTCTTTGTCAGTATTATATCTGAGCATATATGATATTACAAGGTAGTATGCCATTACTTAAGGGTATAGCACAATATTTATACTTACAGTATCACTCCATTATGTATAATTATTTTAAATGCTTCTGCATACGAACATACGAAAATGCCAGAAGATAACAGGCCTCTCTGTCGAGTCTGCTGGATTGTGCAGCTAGCCCCTCACCGTGCAGCATCCCCACCCATCCCTCCCTCTTCATACTTATCCACCACACTCTATCCCATCCCCACTTAAAGCCATCCACCGTGCTACAAACTACTACCTCCTAAGGCGGAGTATTCCACTTGCCCACCACCCTCTCTGTGAAATACTGTCTCCTGACTTCCCTCCTGAACCTTCCCCCTTCCAGCATCAGCTGATGCCCCCTCGTTACCCTCCACCTTCTTATCTGGAAGATCCCTTCTGTACTAGTCTTGTTTATCCCCTTTAGGTATGTAGAGCTTTCGATCATGTCCCCCATCCCTCCTTTCCTCCAGGGAATACATGTTCAGCTCGTCCAGCCTCTTTTCATAGGAATATCCGTCTAATCCCTGGATCATCTTTGTTGCCCTACCCTGTACACCCTCCAGCAATATGATGTCCTTCGGGAATGGGCAGCCGAACTGCTCGCAGTATTCCAGGTGAGACCTGACCAGCGACCTGTAGAGGGGCAGGATCACCTCTCTATTTCTAGAGGACATTCCCCTTGCTATGCACCCCAGCATTCTATTGGCTTTTGCTGCTGCCTTTCTGCACTGAGCTGAGTTGTTCATGCTCCCTGTTATGAGCACCTCTAGATCCTTCTCCTCTTCTGTGCATACCAGCTGTACCTCCCCTAGCTGATAGATCCTCCCCAGGTTCTTAGCCCCAAAGGGCAGTACCTTGCACATTGTGGTGTCAAACCCCAACTGCCATGCCTCCGACCACTCCTGTAATTTGGTCAGGTCCTCCTGCAGCCCCCTCCACCCTTCAATTTCATCTACCACTGCTCCAAACTTTGTGTTGTCCATGAAGAGACTGATCTTACTCCGAACCCCGTGGGAGATATCAGCAATGAAAATCCTGAACAACACCGGTCCCAACACTGATCCCTCAGTGATAAGAGTTCCCCCCACCACCACCCTTTGCTGTCTATCCTTCAGCCAACTGGTGATCCAGTTCACTATCTTTGTTCCCACCCTTATATATTCCAGTATCCCCCCCCAGCCTCCCATGTGGCACTGATCAAAGGCCTTGCTGAAATCCAAATACAGGACATCCACCGCATGCCCTTTGTCCAGTTCTCTTGTGACCCAATTAGGTTTGTCTGACAGGATCTTCCCAAGATAAACCTGTGCTGTTGACTGTCCTGGAGACCATTGTTCTCCAAAAAGGTCACCAGCCTCTCTTTTAGGATTGCCTCCATCAGTTTTCCTACAACCGATGTGAGGCTTACTGGTCAGTAGTTGCCTGGTTCATCCTTGGGTCCACTTTTGTGAATGGGCACCACATGGGCCATCCTCCAATCCAGTGGTATGCATCCTGTGCCCAAGGAGGTATTGAACAGGTCCACCAACGGTCCTGCCAGTATCTCAGCTAGTTCCTTAAGTACCCTAGGGTGAATGCTGTCTGGACCCGGTGCCTTATCCCCCCCTCAGTGCCCTTAATCCTTTCATCACCCTATCCTCTGTGATCCCTGTGTCAGTTGCCTCCTCCCTTCACCCACCCCTCCTCTCCCAGTTGGTGCCTGCCTCCTCTCCTTTGTGAACACAGAGCAGAAGTAATCATTTAGTGTCTCTTCCTGGTCCTTCCCCTTCTCCACCCAGCTCCCATCCTTCTTTATCCTCACTATCTGATCTTTGTTTTTCCACCTTTCCCTGATGCATCTGAAGAAGTCCTTATCTCCATTCTTAATGCCCTGTGTCAGTCTCAGCTTCCTGGAGGCCTTGACCGCTCTGACCAGCCTGGTAACCTCCCTGGACTTCATCATATACATCTTCCTGTTTTCCTCCCCGATTTCTTGAGTCTCCGAAATGCCTTTTTCTTGGCCCTCACCCCCTCAATGACCTCCTGTGTCAGCCAGCTGGGTTTTTTGCCCTCCCGTTCTTACTCCTTGTTCTTGCACATGTCCCAGTAGCCTCCACCAGCCCCTTCTTAATAATATCCCATTTCTGGCTAGCATCCATGCATGGTCAAATACCCACCAGATGCCTGCCCACAATAACCCCCATCCTACTGAAGTCTGCCCCCTTAAATTCACCCACCCTGGTATTTGATCCTCCTGATTCCCTGCCCATACTGAGTGTGAACCATACTGTGTGGTGGTCACTCCTAGCCAGAGGGTCTTCTACTTCCAAATCCCTTACAACCTCCCCCTTTGACAGGACTAGATCTAGAGTCCTATCCAATCTAGTTGGCTCCTGGACTAACTGCACCAGGAAGCTGTCCTAGAATACCTCTAATATGACCTGCTCCTTCGCACTTGTGGTGGTTTGGGTGCTCCACTTGACCTCCGGTAGGTTGAAGTCCCCCACCACCACAGTGTTCCCTTTCCTACAGACTCGTCTGATTTGCTCAGCTAACTCTCTATCCAGGTCAACCCCTCGGGCTGGCGGCCTGTACACCACCCCCATCCTCAATGTCTTACTTTTTAAGTCTTGAAACTGCATCCAGAGGGCCTCTGTTCTGCTTTCCTCCCCCCTCCTCCCTTATGTGCCTTATCCCGTCCCATATATATATATTGCCATGCCCCCTCCTTTTCCCTTGACTCTGTCCTTCCTGAATATCTTGTAACCTGGGACCGCCAAATCCCAGTCCTGGTACTGGGTGGCCCACTGTCCACCCTCCCTATTGCTAATAGAGCCTGTAATTCTGCTGCTTTATTTCCAAGGCTCCTCGCATTCAGTGAGACCACCCTCCAACCTGACCCCTCCCCTCTCAGGGATACCCCTTTTTAATCCCCCCCCATGCCACTGCTTCAAGCACCTTCCTGCCAGCCTGGGGGGTAAGCTTGTTTGGCTCCCCTCGGTGGGAGCCATGCCTACCATCTGTCTTCTCACCACCACCACCCACCTAGTTTAAATCTACCTTGGTGGCTGTTTATTCCCCTACCATCTGTTTTAATACCTCCTTTCCCACCCTGCTAAAATGTAGCTTATCCCCAACATAAAGTTCATTGTCCCAGAGTCTGTCCCAGTCCCCTACCAACCCATATCCCCTGGAACGGCACCATTCTCTCAGCCAGGTGTTGAACTCCCCAGTCCTTACCTTCCTTGCCATGCTGGCGCAGGGTACTGGGAGCACCTCTGAGAAGGCCACCAATTTTTCCCAGTTCCTCACACAGCCTGCCCAGATCCTCGAACCTCCCCCTCACCACTTCCACTGTCTCCCCTGCCAGGTCATTCGTACCCACGTGCACCACGAGATGCGGCTTCCTCCTACCCCTCCTAGCACACTTAAGAATTGACTGCCTCACCATGTCTGCAGTTAAGCCAGGTATGGACTCTACCCAGATACAAGTATGTCGTTCTCCCTTGCTGCCCCATCTTATCCCTTTCAGTACTGAATCCCCCAGACCTCATCCCCCCACCACCCTTTTATCTTGGTGACCACTGCTAGAGTCTGCCTCAGCTGAAGCCCTCCCCTCACCTCCTATGGATCCCCTCCTCCACCCCAGACCTATCTCTGCTTCCCCTCAATGATTCCTCACAATCCTCCCCCTCCTTCCTTTCCACCCTGTGCTCCCCCAAGTCTCTCCTTTTCACCTCACTAGCCTTGCTCCTCTCTCATTTACCCCTGCTCTCCTCTTCCATACTTCCAGCCATGCCCCCCCTTATTGCTACCGCCATCCTCCTCCAGACTCCTGCCCCCGTTCCATCCTCTCGCTTCCCATTACCTACCCCCTCATGGAGATCCCTCACTCCTCCTCCTCCTCCTCCTCCTCCTCCTCCTCCTCCAATGTTGCCAGCACCGCAAACCTATTACCTGCCATCCCTGCCGTGCTGAGTGTGGGCTTCTTCCTCCTGCCCCTACCCCCCTCTCACGCTTTGCCACCCATTCTTATTGCCCCCACCCCTCTTCCCCATCCCATCCTCCAAACCTTTGTTCCACCCACATGGTGACCTCTTGTTGCTTTCTGCTCCAGCAACTCCCCCCAACCTCCCCAGCTCTTTTCCAAGCCACTGCACTTCATCCTCTAATCTCCTCAGCCTGATGCAGATCAGACACTCTCCTAGCTTCCACAATAAATTCATCCAGACTGCAACTCCACATCCATTGCAGCACACTAGTCTACCTCCGTATGCCCCTCTAGCATCCTGCAGCCCCCTGTACCCCCTCCACTGCTGACCCTGCCCTCCCACAACTATCCCCATCCCCTAGTGTGCCCTTCCCTACCTCCCTCCATTCACTCACCCCTGCGACCCTTAGTTCTGAAATACCCCCCAGAATGTCCAGTGTGTCCCCTAACAAACCCCTGCCCAGCTTCCTGTCAAGATCATAGACCTTAGTACCTCTCGATCACACAACACCTACAATAAAATACCCCCCCAGAGCAACAGTTACAACCCCACCACTTGTCCTACACAATCACTTTAAGTTCCTCTTAGAATTAGAACCCAGACAGCTTCCTCCTCACTAAGTGTCAAATCCAACCACAGTGCCCCCGTTCTGAAGCAGCTCCTCCAGAAATAGACAGTCACTGTACTTCATTCAGACACAGACCCAGTGCTCCCAACCTCGTAACAGTACCACCAAAAAATTGAAAAGCCACAGTACCTTGGTCCAATATCAATACCCTTTCAGCAGGATGTATCCTTACCCTTCGGGTCACCCAGAGACCTTTCCTTCTATAGAGCTCCTCCTCCTGCCCCCTCTGATAGGTCCTCTTCACCACTGGGAGTGGTTTACCTCAATCCCCACAGCCCAAGCTCCACCGGATGTGATCAGCCTTTTCTTGACTGTTTTCCTCCTCTGTTCTCAGTCCATCCTCTAGAGGGTGGTACCCTCCTCAAACCTTCCTCCCTTGACTGGTGACTTCCCAGGAGATGGATCCACCTCCTTGCCTTTGGCACTTAATAGAGGACGGGGGTGGTTGGGCAGTTCAAAAAACCCGCTCAGACTCTGGTCCCCCAGCTGCTTCTTCCCCAGTCCTTCTCCTGTTCCGCTCCAGTGAATGCTTCCTGATCCCCTTCCTACTGGATTGTGCGCCAGCTGGCAGCCTTTTTAAATATGGCCCACTGTGGCGTCCTTCAATTGGATTGACTCCTTCGTGAGCCAACGCACATCCCCCTCTGCCTCCTGGTTGGAAGCAGCCCCTGCTGCTGGATTGGCTGTGACTACAAGCCACCTTTGCTGCGGCTTCTCCTCTGCTGCTGGTAGGCATAAAAACCCCGCTCAGACTCTGCGCTCCCAGCTGCTTCTTCCCCGATCCTCCTCTGCTCCAGTGAATGCCTCCCAGTCCCCTTCTTTCTGCCACTGTCATTTCATGCTTCATAACACTCTCAAAGATCTGCCCAGCTTTCATTCCTTCTGTGCATTTCCTGTATCAGATATGATGCTAGTAGCAGTACATGATGTTTACCTAGTAGGTATACAGTTGCTCAACCTGCAAATAGAAATTCATCCAGTTTTATGCACAACTCCAGGATTTCGCACATACAGCACTGGCTATTCACAGTTTACCAGTTGCTGAAGTACTGTAAATGCCACATTGGGAAAATGCACATTGCTTGGGTAATTGTATGGTGGCAGATACTGTGCCACCCACTAGGATCAAGCACTCTGTGAGATTTCACAATGTTATTGCATGACAAATTGGAATAATTGCCATTGGATTACATTTCATTCCTGCAACATACTTTGTTCCTGCAAGATATTACATCAGAAACTGTGATAAGAGCGCTTGATCCCTGGCAGGCGGAACTCTAACTTGGGAAATGCCAGCACTGTATTGGAGGAAAACAGAAAGGGAAAATATGCACTATATCATGGTGGTGGTGATACTTACAGAACAAACTGTCAAAAGGAAAAACAATCAGTGCACCCACCTCACAATACCTAAATAGTGGAGCTGAAACAAACACCACAGTCCATACTCAGTAGGTAACTTTGCTGCTTTATTTTAAAAGGTGAACAAATCACTCAGCCAGCAAATTGTGTAGTTCAGTGTTTTAAAACTACTCGATGCGGCTGACCCGGTGGTACTGAGGTTTGAGGCGCTGGATGCCACACCTCGCTCCACGCCGGCGACCCGGGTTCGGGAGCAGACTCGGGTCATTCGGGGTCGGTGGGGGCAGAGAGGGATGGAGCGTCCAAGGGACTGCTCTCCCTCTCCGGGGTGGGGGGATCCCAGTTGTCAGTGCAGTATCAGCTCCTAGCAGAGGCTGGGGGTTGTACACCAGCAACAGTACTGAGGAGCTGAGATGGGGCACGGCACCAGGAAGAGCACATGCAGAGGCGTGCGTACTCCTTCCCTGGGCTCCATTGCATGCCCCACTCGCAAGGGGTAAGCAGAACAAGGGAAACACGGCTTGGCAACCGGTCGTGGCGGCTTGATGGCCGTCCTACAGGGGCACCTGGCTCTGGGAAACATTGCCGAACACTGGATCCTGAACCAGGTGGAGTTAGGGGCGCTCCACCACCCCGCCGCAGGGGGTAATCCGCGGGGGTATAAGGCGAGGGTCCCTAAGGGAGCTAGGGGACTCCGGATAGTGGCTGGATAACAGGATGCGCAGAAGACGGGCAGACCGGGAGCCAGGTAGGGAAAAAAGGATGTATAAAAATTTTTAAAAAAACTACTCCACGCAGCCCACAGTAGTTACCCAAAACTACACACCAGAAATGGCCATGCTTTAGGTATCGGGAGGTGGGTGCACCCACTATACTGGGGGGCATGTTATCTCATTGTTCACACATTTGATATGTAATAAATTATTTTTTTTTAATATAGCTGTGTTAAATTGCCCTTGGATTGTATTTGTGTTTATGAATATATATATATACGAGTTGTTTCTTTTTGACTGGTGATTAAAAATACTTTATGTTTCATTTCTGTTTTTTGCTGATGAATAGATTTAAAAAGCTCCTTAATGCAGTTGATGGAGAACATCAGTTCCAAATGGAGGGAACATAATTACTACTTCTAAAAAACAGAGTCTCAGTGCAAAAGCATTGTAGCAAGGGTTACCTTGGAAGGGCATTAGCAAGAAAGCCAAGTTTCTAAGAAATACAAAATTACACATACCCCAATAATGCAAAGTACCTTGGAGGAGATATATGCAAATCTCCATGAAATAGAAACTTAGAATTTGATGGCACATAAGGATCACTTGGCCCATCCAGTCTGCCCATATAGTTTAGACTAACAACTGTCTATTATAATAAAATGCTTAAAACCACTGGATTTACTACAGTTATGTTTTAACTTTATTGTTTTATAGTAATTTATTTTTCTTTACTTTTCCCTGTTGTACATCTACTTAAAGGAGATAAGAAACAATTTTTCACACCTCTAGATACCCTTCTGTGTTCCTTTTAGTGTCTATCCAATAGTCTAATTCTTCAGATTTTTGCTTACATTATTACTCAGATTTTTTACCTTTGTATCTACGTTGAAAATTCACTTTCTGTTCAGCAGTTGCTGTGTTCTCTTTCTTCATACTGCCTGAATATTCTGTTACCAAGTACATCAATAACACCATTCCAGGCCATTCTGTTGTGAATAGCATTTGATGGTGTTACTGATGTCATGAAATGTCTAAGAAGTATGAAAAGAAAGAGCAATAGCAGGTGAGGAGAGTGGAGCGCTACGTAGATCTAAGGCACTGTAAAACTATGTTATTTATTTATTAAAATGTGGTCAGAGCACATTAAAATACATAAGTGGCTTGGAAAGAAAATGGGAGGGCAGTTAATTGTGGAAAAATCATTTCCTAGCACCTTTAATATTGCAGATAATGCAGTACTTTTTCACAGAGTCTTTCAAAATGTATGTGACTCGCCCATGCTCACCTCACAATTGCTGTTTGTGACATCACAGTCTGTTGTCATGGTGAGCATTGTGATATTAGAAATAAAGGCACTGTGAGGTTAATGGGGAGAGGAAAATGTTTTTAGATATACTTTATATATGGACTACCAAGATGTGCAGTAAACCTTGGAAAGGAACATTGAAAATGAAACAAATGTATTCTCTAGTAACTTGTAATAGAGGAAACATTTATGAAAGTACAAGTTGAAATGCAGAGATCTTTCAAGAATCAGTCTTCGCCGTTCGGTCACACTGATGGGTCTAAGCTGTAGGCGCTAGGACCTCTTGTGAGCAAAGTCTTTTGCACATTATGGAGGGGACCAAAGTCGGTGCCGGCACCACCTGCAAGGCAGATATACTGACATTGTGCACGTGGGCTGGCCAGTAACCAACATCGGCCTCTCCTTTTCCTCAGTTTTGTTTTTTCTGCAGTTGAGTGCACACCATGGGAGCAGCTGCAGTCCACTAACTACGTCAGGCCTTATCCTCAGTTCATCACCTCAGTTCAATGCCATACTTTTTCTGGCACCATGTTTTAACCAATACTGTCCCATCTTTTGTTTTGTTCAGCAATTAACCTTTTCTATCCTATTTTTCATTATAGAAACAGAATTGTCTGGCAGAAAACCACTTGGCCAATCTAGTCTGCCCATTTTTCCCTGCCTGTAGTATCACTGCAGATCCTACTTGAACTCCGGCCCATTTATCCATTATTTTTATTATTTTTGTCCATCACCATGCCAGATCATAAGGAGCAAAAGAAGTCGTCCAAGAAGAAAAATAAGGGCAGCGCCCCCATGTGTCAGTGCTCCTGCAGGGGTCCAGCTGCTGTCCAGGACAAGCATGATGAATGTTGGGCCTGCCTTCATGTTGACCACGACATGGATGGGTGCAATGCCTGCCTCTCTAAGGACCATTTTATAGTAAAAATTTTTATTTTAATACAGGAAGATGATATCTTAACACCATCAGGATCAAAGGACCTGTTTTCAAGGTGATCCTGTTTATCATTTCAACAATTTACAGTTGTATTAAAATAGTTAATTACATATTTACCAATGTACAAAACAAGGGACACATTTCTAGACTTGTGGTTCACAGCACAATACATACAATGGGGAACTAACTTCACACATCACATTATACAAACTTTACTTCAGTAAAAAGGAGTCTAAGACACTTAACTCCCAGGTCTTATCTTTCACATAGGCAAGTGATATTTGATTTGTTGTTAAGATGAATTTGAAAGGGTTTACAGTTTATTACCAATTATTTATCGTTGTTTAGAGTTTCCCAATATTTGTGAACTGCATATGGAAATGTCATCTCTCCATATCTGTTCACTACTCTAAGCACAGTGAATTGAATTTATTTCTATTTTAGACCCTATATTTATTGACTCTTACATGAAGTTTTTCCATTAAATAACTAGGAGTCTGGGTGTAAATAGTTTTATAATTCATACTGGTCCATTTTATGTTCCATTTATTTTCTAATTCCTTCCATCCTAAAACATTATACATCACACAATGGTGGGTGTGAAAATCACACCGTACTACAAATCTTGCTAATTTTTTATATAATGTATCAACTTTTATCAGTGATGTTTTATTTGTCATGCCATAGCTGTGGGCTCCATAGTCAATTATTGGAATTAACAGTTGATTTGTTATAGATTCTCTCGTCTTGTAATCCGAGCAGTGTTTGGTGCGCCTAAATACCCCCACTCTCACGTCTACTCGTCCTACCATTTCTCCTATGTGGTGATCAAACTTCAGGCCTTCATCCGTCCACACATCCAAGTACTCGGACACACCTACCTGAGGTAACTTCTCATTGTTAATAGTTTTAATATCAATGTCTTTTACTTTATTTTTAAATTTAGGTCCAAATACCATTTTTTTGTTTGTTTGTTTTTTTGCTATTTAATACTAGCCTGGAGTTTGGGAACCACACACAGAGTGCATGAAAATCAGATTGGAGTTTTTTTCCATTTCATTTTTATCTTTTCCATTAGCAGCCAGGACCATGTCATCTGTGTAAAGTCTAATGTTTGTTTTCTTTATGATTTGAGAAACTTAGTTCACATAAATAAGAAAAAAGTAGGCCCTAAAATAGATTCATGGGGGAACCCCTCTGCAATTTACAGCTTTATTTAAAGTTATACTACCAATCTGGACCTGTTGTAATCTGTTTCTCAAATACGATTCAAACCAATAACGTGTCTTCAGCAGTCCCTATGTCCAATAGTCATTTGCCCATAATGTTGTGACCTACTGCATTAATTGCTTTGGATAAATGCACGAATACTGTACTCACCTCCTGACCCCCATTGAAAGATGTTGTAGGGGCACTAATGAGCAGCTAAAGTGAAAGGACACAAACCTCCAGAGCTCCATACCACAAGGATTAAAAAACATATTTCTACAAACTACAGATCTCGCTGAAACTATAAAATAGCCCTGAAAAGAGTGCCAGCATGAATGAGTACCAGACACCAGGGAAAACATCGAGGCAGGGGGCTAAAAATCAAAGGAAAAATCCTCTGGAGACTCCAACATCTGGCCTAGGCCCAATCTTCTTCTCGGCGACCAAACTTGCAGTGATTAGTAAAGCCGTCTTGGAACAGGTGGTCTCAGACTTATAGCCATGGTGAGATAAGGTGGACAAGTCATTAACAGGACTAACCACTGAGCTGAAACAGTATTCTGGATGACTAACAAAGGTAGAGCAACGTGTATCGGACCTGGAGGACAACTCTAGATCAGTCCCTGAAAAAATTAAAAAGATGGAACAAGAGTCAGAGGAATTAAGAGAAGCACTGGATTACCAGGAATGGGTTTTGATGTGGATATGGAACTGGTACTGCCTTGGTCAGGTTCACAGACACCATCCTCAGGGGCTTTGAAAATGGCCTAATGACTGGGGCGGTGTTTGTGGACCTGACCAAGGCATTTGATCTGATTGATCATGATTTGTTATTGTGTAAGTTGAAGGTTATTGGTTTTTTTTTAAAGTGCATTATACTGGATTAATGATTATTTAGTAAATCGTCAACAGTTTGAGCGTGTTGGGTCGCAGGATTCCCAAATGTTTTTTATTGAGTGTGACGTTCCGAAGGGGTCCATATTAAGACCCTTGCTGTTTTCATTATTTGTTAATCAGTTGCCTGCTTGTTGTGGACCTTGTTTCTCAATAATGTATGCCGACGATTTTATACTTTTCAGTCAAGGTAAATCACAAGATGAGTTGGTAAATGCTTTGGATGTTGGTTTTAGGAATGTGTGTAAGTGGCTTATAACAAATTCTATGATTCTAAACTCAAAAAAAATGAAATCAGTGATTTTTGGGACCCCGTTTATGTTGAAAGATGATCCTTGTTTGTTGCTCTCTGATGGGGATGGTGCTGCAATAGATCAAGTTACCAAATTTAAATATTTGGGTGTGTGGTTGAACTGTGGTTTAAATTTTTCATTACATGTTAAGTATGTTAGTCAAACAATAAATCAGAAATTGGGTATTTTGTTTAAGTTTCAGTCATTTTTTTCTTTTGAAACTAGAAAATCAATCACGGTTGGTTCATTATTACTACATTTTGATTATGTTTGCTATTTGAATGTTAAGGAATATAATGTTTTGTCTGTGTCTTATAATAATATTTGTAGGATTATTTTATTGGTCCCATTTAGGACACATCAGTGCTTACTGTATTACATTTAGGTTGGTTATCACCTAGGGAAGGAATTAATTATTTCTCTGGTTGTTTGCTTTATAAGTCTCTTTTTTCTTTTAGATTTCCATTGGCAGATATGGTTCAAACAACATGAAGTCTTGCTATATTATAGACATTAGCAGTTTGATCCAGCTCTAGAACTGCCCCGGAGTGAAATGGTTAAAACCATTCCAAAATAGAATTTTGGCACGAGAGCAGCTCTATCTGTGTCATTTCAAACTTGAACTGTCAGATTCTTTATCTCACTCAGTGAACAGTCGCCCGAGATTTCTCCTTCTGCTCGGTTCATTTCTCGGTTTAAAAGTGTTTTCTCGGTTGGATTTAACCGAGAATAGTTTTATTTTAACCGCAAACCGTTCAAGTTCAAGCTCTATCTGTGGTAACTGTAAGTAAATGAAGGTTTTGTCTGTGTGGAACTTGTAGTTATCGGTTCGGTTTTGAACCGATCAGTGGGTTTAAACTCATTTAAAACTAAAAGTTACTATTTTAGAGTGCGGTTCCCGGTTCTTATTGGTTCTAAAAAACGGATTTATTACGGTTTTTCCAATACCCGTGACACGGTTAGGAACCGATAATGGTGTCTTGCCTGCACTGCCAAGTAAAGGCATTTTTGGTTAGGCTGGCATTATGTCTGAGAACCAAAAGAAAACCGGCCCACTGGTTTCAACACTGTGATGTTTGTGGGAAAGTCTTTGCCAAGGCTGACCCACACCACATGTGTTTTGTCTGGGTTTTGACCACCTCCAGTCAGACTGCCAGGTATGTAAGAATTTCCTGCAGCCACCCTGGAAAAAGATTGGGCAGGCTCAGGAACAAGAGGTAAAAGTCCGCTGACCTTGATGATGCCAGCCCGTTCGTGCCAACCGAACCAGAGGGAGTGCCCGCTGACCAGGGCCAGACTTCCTCGGCAAAGAAAAGCTGTTCTGAGGAACCAATTCCAGTAAAGAAAACAAGAAAATCAGGTGTTCTGCAGTCCAAAATTCCTTCTCTAACTGCTGCAGAGAATAGCAAGAGCTATACAAATTGTCCAGTCACTGTCTCAGGGTCCGTCCGAACCACCACTATCTGGTAAAAGGTTGGTCTGCCCAGTCCCAGTGGTTCAGGATTATGATATTGAGGAATTTATGAACCAGAGGAGGGGAGGAGGATTATGAACAGTATGAATGTGGCTGGGAAGGTCTGGTGTGCCCATTGAACCGACATCTCCCAGACAGACCTTTAGAATCTCCCTATGCTGTCTGAGTCCCCATCTCATTTTATGTTTTATAAAAAAGTTGCTGAAACCCTCCAGCTTCCTTCAGAAGAGGCTGTGGATGAGCAAGAGGAGCCTGATTTTGTAGAAATGATGGATATTCCAGAGTCTAGGAGATTGTCTATTCCTTTACATAAGTCTTTTAGGAAACAAACAATTAAAATTTTAAAAGCTCCTAATTCTGTGCCTCCTATAGATAAAAAGATGGACAGAAGGTATACATTGTCAGGCCTGATACAGAATTCCTTTCTCAGCAATGCAGTCATGTTTAGTAGTTCGGCTGCTGCCTGTGATAAAGCTAATACTCCCTTGGCTTCACATCCTCCTGACAAGGATTCCAGGAATATTGATGCCATGGCAAAAAACAGTATATGGCAGCCTCTCTGGGACTCAGGCAAGCAAATTATATGGCTTATGTAGCTAGGTATCAGAAATCTACATGGGATACTGTTATGCAATTGGCCAAGCAGGCCCATGGCCAGCTGGCTAGTGAACTAGAACAGGTGGCTGCTGATGGCATTGAAGCCTCTAAGGTTCAGTTTCATGCTGCTGTGGATGTTAATGATGTTTCTCAGGGTCATGGCCACATCTGTAGCTTTGAGGTTGGCCTGGCTCAGGTGTACTAGTTTGTCACAGGATACCCAGACTAAGGCTATGGATTTTCCTGTGGTGGGAAATTCTCTGTTTGGAGAGCAGACAGAGAATTACATGAAGAAGATGAATGAATATAGGACTACTTACAAGAGTGCCCAGGCTAAGGAGCGGCAAGCCACTCCTCAAAGGCATGCCCCCAGGGGTAGGGGTAGGCCTTTTCACAGGCCTTTCTACCAGACTCAGGCCTCCTCTGCCTATGCTCAGAGGGGCTTCTTCAGAGGCAGGGGCAGACCTGCTCCCACCCCCCAGCCTAAAGCTCCTGCGAAACAGGCACCCTGATGGGGTGCCCAGGGCCGATTCTCCTGTACCAGTGGGGGCAGGCTGGCTTACTTCAGTCAGAATTGGGCTTCTTTAACCTCAGACAAGTGGGTTCTGAGGTAGTAAGCCAGGGTCTGGTTCTCAGCTTCAAAAAGTTTCCCAAGTTGAGAAGCAGACTTTTCTACCTGCAAGTGCTTCAGAGACCCTCGCTCTGGAAACAGAGGTCTCATCCCTGTTAGCTCTCAGAGCAGTAGAAGGGTTCCTCCCTGCATCAGGGCAGGGGTCTGTATTCAGATACTCTACCCCAAAAAGACAGGAGAATGGCAGCCCATTTTAGATCTCAGATATCTGAACAAGCATCTTTTGAAACCAAAGTTCAAAATGGTAACTCTGGCAATGATTTTACCTTCCCTAAGGCCAGGGACTGGCTAGCCTCCCTGGACCTCAAGGATGCCTATTTCATGTCCTAATCAGAAGATCCCATCGAAAGTACCTCAGATTGAACTGCCCTCAGGTCATTACGGTTCAGAGCAATGCCCTTCGCCTTACCTCTGCTCCAAGGGTATTCACAAAGTGTCTAGCAGTGGCAGTGGCCCAATTAAGGAGGCAGAGGATTGCTGTTTTCCCTTATCTAGACGACTGGCTCATTGAGGCCAGTCCCCAGAACAGGTAAAATCTCACCTGCAGGTCACCCAGCAGCTTCTCACCTCCCTGGGTTTTCTGCTAAACCTACCAAAGTCGGTTCTGGAACCAGTCCAGGTACTCACCTTTATAGGGGCAGAACTGGACACAAGCTAGCCAGAGCCTTTCTTCCCCAGAAAGGGTAAGGAATTTAGTGGCTCTGGCCTCTTCCTTCACTCTACAGGTCTCTCACCAGCAAGACACTTCTGCAGCTCCTGGGGCACATGGCTGCATCCACAGCTGTCGTGCAGGGAGCCAGATTTCAGATGAGAGACATTCAGTTTCACTTGAGAACCTTTTGGTCTCAGAGAAGAGACCCCCTTTCCAAGTTGGTCCCAGTGACTCGAACCTTGATCCTAGCTCTCCAGTGGTGGCAGGATCAGAGCAATTTAAGAGCGGGGGTCCTCTTCATTTCCCCTTCTCATGACTTGACTCTCACTACAGATGCTTCCCTTCTGGGTTGGGGAGCCCACATGGGCGACCTTTCCACTCAGGGAGTTTGGTCCCCCCAGGAATCTCTGCTCCACATCAATTTGCTGGAACTCAGAGCTGTCTTTTTAGCTCTTCAAGCTTTTTCTGCATCTGTCCACGACAAAGTGATACAAGTCAGAACAGACAACACCACAACAATGTGTTACTTCAAGAAACGGGGGGCACTCGGTCTTCAGTCTTGTGCACCGAGGCAATGAAGTTGTGGTCTCTGGCCTACTCCCTGAACACTTCCCTCATAGCAGTTCATCTTCCAGGGAAGGACAATGTCCTAGCGGATGCCCTCAGCAGGATTTCCCAGGGCCATCACGAATGGTCCCTGGATCCTCAAGTGCTGGGGATAGTTTTTGCCAGGTGGGGCATCCCTCAGATAGATCTTTTTGCAGCCCCAGACAATCACAGACTTCCTCTGTTCTGTTGCAGGCCTCCAGTGCTGGGCTCAGTTCCCCTGGATGCCCTTCTTCTGGATTGGGAGGGGTAGTTCCTCTATTCTTTCCCCCCCTTTCCTCTCCTATTCAAAGTACTAGTCAAAATCAGATCTCAGCCTTGCAGGGTGATTCTGATTGCTCCGGATTGGGCCAAGCAGCCCTGGTACCCACTCCTTCTGTCTCTGACAGTCCATCTTCCCCTGTGCCTCCCCAGGAATCACAATCTGTTGACTTGTGCCCAGGGAAGGGTTTGGTATCCGGACCTCATCTCTCAACCTCAAGGCCTGGCTCTTGAGGAGTTAGAGTTTGCTGATTTACACCTCTCAGGGTGTTCTTGAGATCCTAAAGGCTTCCAGAAAGCCTTCCACTAGGCTACTTATAGTTCTAAATGGAAAGGTTTTCCATTTGTGTGCTGGGAAAAATATTTCCCAGAATCTGCTGAATTGCCCATTTTGTTAGATTACATGGTACATCTTAATTCCTTGGGTCTCAGACCAGCTACCCTGAGAGTTCATTTGGCAGCTGTGTCTGCTTTTTGTGTCAGCAGGAAAGTCATCCCTCTTTCCTCTCATCCTGTGTTTTCCAAGTTTTTAAGGGATTACTCCATACTAAATCCTCCTTTCGAACCGCCCCTGCTTGGGACCTTAATGTTTGCATTGCCCAGTTAATGCAACCCTTTTGAACCTCTGTCTTCTGCAGAGCTTAAGTACCTAACTTGGAAAACTGTTTTTCTAGTGGCTATCACTTCTGCCAGATGCATAAGTGAATTGCAAGCCTTGTCAGTGGAGACTGACTTTATTTCTTTCCACATGGATAAGGTAGTCCTTAGGACTAATAGGAAGTTTTGCCTAAGGTGGTTTCAGATTTCCTTCTTAATCAATCTATCTCCTTCAGTATTTTTCACTGATCACTCCCTTCGGGTGAGAGGAGGTTGCACAGCCTGGATGTTAAGAGAGCTCTTAGTTATTATATAGAGCGTACTAAAGGTCACAGGTCTCGAATCCTCCAACTTTTCCTTACCTATGGTGAAGTTGGGAAAGGCAAACCTGCCACTAAAGAGATCAATAGCCAGGTGGATTGTCTCTTGTATCCAATTTTGTTATCAGAAAGTGGGCAGAGCCCTCCTCCTGGTTTGAGGGCTCATTCTACCGGGGTACAGCTGCGTCTCTAGCTGCTGCCAGCGATATCCCTTTATTAGAGATTTGCCAGGCTGCTACTTGGAAAACGGTACACACTTTTACCAAGCATTACTCCCTGGATGTCCAGGCCAGGAGAGATGCCCGGTTTGGCACAGCTGTTCTTCAGAGCCTATTCCATAAGTAGGTTCTGCCCCTCCTCCATGGAGGTACTGCTGTGTATTCTGCTAATGTCTATAATATAGCAAGACTTCATGTTGTTTGAAGAAAAAATTACTCACCTTAGTAATGTTGTTTCTTCTAATGGAGTCTTGCTATATTATAGACTTCCCCCCCAACCTGCCCCTCTCAGAACCTCTACTTGATGGGGTGCGGGCAACTTAGTGTGGGCACTACTTATGTCCTGTTAGCATTTTGTCCCCTTTGGGACTTTGGGGTGTGTATGTACGTGTGTGTGTTTTTTTATACTTATGTTCCATTTTCATATTATTAGAATGTTGTTAGTATTTCTGGTCCCCTGACTTGAGTCTTGGGTGTTGGGACCATCAATGGTTGTTATTATTTAGGTAGCTATTTGGCTAGTGTAGGTTACAGCTTCCACACAGACCTTAGTGAGTTTGGCTCATAAAGATCTGACAGTTCAAGTTTGAAATGACACAGATAGAGCTGCTCTCGTGCCAAAATTCTATTTTGGAATGGTTTTAACCATTTCACTCCGGGGCAGTTCTAGAGCTGGATCAAACTGCTAATGTCTATAATATAGCAAGACTCCATTAGAAGAAACAACATTGCTAAGGTGAGTAATTTTTTCTTATAGTCCATCAGTCCCTCCCCAAATTGAGATCTGCAAATGGGATCTTGTTAAATCTTCAAATTTTTAAGACCCAGAATGGTCAGAGGTCTTTTCTCTTTTGCAGCCCCATCCCTTTGGAATGCCTTGCCCTCAGCTCTTCGTCAAATTATGTCTCCATATTGTTTTAAGAATCTGTTTAAGTCATTTTTGTTGAGTAAGTCTAAATGTAATTATTGATGTGTGCTATTGATTGTTTTTTGCTGTTTGTAGTTTGTTCCAGGTCGGACCTGAAAAAGAACATTGTCCAGAGTCCCAACCCGGTTATCAAATTATTAAATAAATAAAAAACTACAGCCAACAGAACAACCTGAGAGTCAGAGGGCTACCGGAAGGGGCTGAAAGAGGTAATTTAATATAATTTTGCAAAACTGCTCTCCCCAATCTACTAAAAATGCAAACCAAGTCGAAAGGTGTGAAAATTGAAAGGGTCCACAGAGCATTGGCCCCACGACCACCAGGAGATCAACTGCCCAGACAGTTTATTTTTCGACTTCAACACTACCCTGATAGGCAAGCCATTCTCTCAGCATATCGTAACCTTAAAGAGTTAAAATTTGAAGGTCACCAGCTTGCCATCCACCAGGACATTTCAACACACGCCCAGAAAAAGAGGCAGCAGTTCAATCTGTATATGGATCTATTGAGAGAATGAGAGATTTAATTTTTTATGACATATCCAGTGGTAGTTAAGGTGAAATCAGAAGGAGCTACCTTCTCTTTTTGGGATCCAGAGAAGTTGTATGCTTTCATCAAGGAATGTGACAAAAAAAATGAGAAGGGGTGAGATAAACGGATCGATGTCTCCAGTATGATTTTTATAGCTATTTATCATTCCTAACACCTACCCTAGCTTGGTAGGGAGAGACTGCCTATGTTACCTTTTGATGGTAAAAATCCTACTTGTATGGCCATAGTTTCAGGATCGGAGTCCTTAAAGACACATGAAGGGACATGAAAACTTGTGAATGAAATATAATCTGGACAACATGGAACATGCTAAAAGATTTTAACCTCGTGGCAGTCTGTTCTTTCCTTGTTCCAAAATGGCGCAATGGCGCATGGTCTCATTGACTGCATGGAGGTTTTGAAAGGAGCTATCTCGGGGGACTCTAGACAGCTGTGATGTGGCCTGTTAAGCAGATTTACTTAATTGGTGGGAGGGTTGGAGGAAAATTAAGCTAATTAAACAAAAGAAAGTGGGTAGCGGGGCAGGCTTGTTTCCAGGTACAGAGCTGGGGGGGAAGGCTGAAGGTTGCATAGGCCTCCCGAAGAATGTTAGCGATTGTTTGTTGAACAAGAAGGTTACTAAATGGGGGGAAGAGGACATAACTCTTTTAAGTGTGGAAAAAGGAGAGAAAATAAAATACTGAAGGAAGGAGGCTGAATATGGTAGTAAAGAATGTGGAAAAGAATACTTGAAGAAAGGGGAAGAAAAGGAAACATGATGGCAGTGGGAAATGAAAAGTGGCTTGAAAAAAGTGTGTGGAGGGGGTGGAATTGGGGGCTTTGACATACACATTTCAGCACACTAAACTACTACAGACTGGAAATTTAAATCTACACATAGTACTACCAGTTATTGTTCTTGTTGCTGGGCTACATGTTCACCCAGGATAGTTATGTTTTAAGATGTTAAATAAACATTTTGATTTATTTTTTTACTGTGTAAGGCTGTGCGTTAAACAGTATATAGAAACACTGAGAGAGAGGAATTTTGATCCTGTCCAGCATGGAGATATGGGGCAATTCAGGGTGATTGCTGATGGGGATCATGGCTAGACCCCAACATTGTGAGATTATTTCATGGAATATTAGAGGTTTTACATCCCCAGCCAGGAGAGCTAAGATTTTAGTGGCACTTAAGAGACAAAATACAATGATAGCAATGCTACAAGAAATTCATCAGACACATAAGGAACACGGGAAGTTGGTGGGAGGATGGGTTGGGGCCTGCCATGCGTCCTCATACTGCTCCCATAAGAGGGGTGTGGCAATTCTAATACACAAAAACTTGTCTTTTGAGCACATTCATATGGTTAGAGACCCACTTGAGGGACAATATGTGTTCCTAGTGGGGAAAATGCAAGGGAAGGAGATCACACTGGGTAATATCTATGCACCCACGGTGCCTGACCCAGAATTCTACCAGAAAATGTTAGACCTGATGATTAAAGAACAATTTCCTGCCCTGATCCTAGCGGGGGACTTTAATTGTGTCCTAGATCCAAAATTAGACTATTCAGGCAGGAGGGTTAAAGACAACCCCTCAATAAAACAGTGGCAGCAGGGTCTAGGAGATCTTGATCTAGTTGATGCCTGGAGAGTGACAAACCCTGGTGTCAGAGAGTACACGTTCCACTTGAATCTCCATGGCACGTGGTCCAGGCTGGACTATATATGTATTTTTAATGGTTTGTACACCAAAGTTAAGATGATAGCTCACAGCCTCATTTTTTTTATCGGATCACACCATGGTCCTTATGGAGCTGGATCTGATTTATAAGAGAGAGAGGGAAGGGACATGGAGATTCCCAACCTATCTATTAGCCAAGCAGGAATGCAAACAATTCTTCCAGACACAATGGAAAAAGTTTGAAACTACGAATAAGAGATCAGTTGAATCAGTGGGCACATACTGGGAAGCTGGAAAAGCTTTCATGAGGGGGGTCATAATAGGCTACATGGCAAAAGTTAAACGGGACCAAAAAAAGAAACAACATGAACTAGAGGAAAAGGTGAAGACACTAGAAGTGATGTTAGCACAAACAGTGGACTCCAAATACAGGAAAGAACTACTGATTGTGAGAGAAGCCCTAAATTCAAATGTGACGGAGGCAGCAAGGGGTAAATTATTTTTTGCACAATAAAGAATATATGAGTGGGGGAACAAACCTGGTCCCTTGATGGTGAAATTAATGAAAGGAGATGAAACTATGAAAAGAATAATTGCAATCAGGGACAACAAGGGGACCCTAATACAGGGAGAAAGAGAGATAAAGACTCGATTCAAACAATTTTATGTAGCATTATATAAGGCTGAATGTAATAATACGAAGGAAGCTATGGATGGCTTTATGGAAGGATTGACCCTCCCACAAGTGACCGAAACTCAAAGAGCTAAGCTTGGCAGTAAAATTACGATAGAGGAGATAATGCGGGCAATTGGAACGCTTAAGAGGGGCAAGGCAAGGCAACGGGACCAGATGGGTTTGGCAGTGAATATTATAAAGAGCTCCGGAAGGAGATGGCTGCCCCCCTAAGAGATGTCTTGGAAGAGACGAGGGGGGAGAGAGGGCTGCCCAAAACTTGTGAAACAAATATCTGTGTCATCCCCAAGCCAAATAAAGATGAAAAGGAATGCGCTTCATACTGACCCATTTCACTATTAAACTATGACTGTAAGATCATGACTAAAGAATTAGCATTGTGATTAGAGGAAATCTTACCATCTATTATTCATACAGATCAAACGGGCTTCATACAGGGTAGAATGTCTTACCATAACATTAGACGATTATTGAAAATCATTCATTGGGGATCTAAAGGGGAAAAACAAACATGTGTTATGTCAATGGATGCCGAAAGGGCATTTGACAGGATTGAGTGGGAATATTTAATGAATATATTAGCTAAATTTGGGGTGGGAAGAAAATTGCTCAACTGGTGAGTGCCTTTTATAAAACACCCACAGCTAGAATACTCATTAATGGGTTGGTATCTGAGGCGTTTACTTTAGAAAGGGGGACTCGACAGGGATGCCCTCTCTCTTCCCTGCTATTTGCAATGGCCATAGAACCACTAGCTGCCAAAATTAGAAAGGAACCCAGAATTAAGGGAATACCAGAAAGAGCGGGTTGAACACATGTCATCACTTTATATGCTGATAATATTCTCCTTTCGGTGACACAACCTGAACAATCAATCCCCCCATACTGAGAATTATAGAAGACTTTGCTAGGTTCTCCGGATATAAGCTCAACATAAGCAAATCAGAAATAATGTACCTGCAGGGGGAGAGAGGGGGAGAGGAGAACTCGTGGAGCCTTAAAACGGTGAGGAATGCCTTCACTTACTTGGGGATAAGGGTGGGTAGAGATCTCCACGGAATATACAAATTGAATTATAAACCTATTATAGATACAATTGCTAAAGACCTACACAGATGGAGAGCACTACCCATTTCATGGATGGGTAAAATTAACCTCCTAAAATGAATGTGCTACCTAGAATTTTATATGTAACACAAATGATACCATGGGGCTTAAACAAAAAAAGATTTAAGACAGTTGTAACAGGGATTCACTGACTTTATTTGGCAGGGAAAAAGACCAAGGATTGGCTTAACAAAGTTGAAAGCTGATACCATAAAAGGGGGGTTGAATTTTCTGGATATTAAAGTTTATTACTTGGCCACATAACTTACATATATCCACAACTGGATTAATAGAGGTGAAGCAGCAAATTGGCTAGATTTAGAAGAAAAGATAGTCCAGGCAGAATTTCTGCGTATTTAGAAAATGGGTTAAAGGCTTATAAAGCACTAGAAAATCCTAATTTAATGGTTGTGGCCAGTTTGGAAGCATGGAGGGGGATGGGGAAAAGACAAAATATCAGTCATGTTAACACTCTCCTAGTACCAATGGCTAACAACCCAGCTTTTTTACCTGGGTTAGAAGATGAAGGGTTTGCAGAGTGGCAGAGAAAAGGGATTTGATACATGGGGGATTTGATAGAGAGGGGGGAATTCATCACCTTCCAAACTATACAAAAAGCCTTGGATGTTCCTCCATCCCACCTGTTCAGATACTTCCAGGTAAAAAAATCATTGGAGGATGCTGAATAGAACAATGGACTCTGAGACATCTATGTGGGAAATGGAGAGACTGATCATGGGAGCAAAAGACAATGAAAAAGGATTAATTGGGAAAATGGCAAAACTAGACAGATCCCATTTCCAAGGAGAAACACAAAAAGTAAAACAAGAATGGGAGCAAGATCTACAGTTAGAGATCTCGAAAGAAAATTGGGAAATGATCCTGGGCACCCATATGGGTTTGTTCTTATGTAATAAATTCAAAGAACTACAATATAAGTTTTTACACAGACTCTATTGCCCACCAAGCATTGTACATAACTGTAGTCCTTTAATATTTCCCTTTTGTGGGAAATGTGGAAGGGCCAGAGGAACAGTTCTACATTATTACTGGGATTGTCCAGGAATCCAACAGTATTGGAAGGATATTTGGGGAGAATTAGTTAAAATGGAGGGGGGGAGTGAAGTGGTAAGGTTTTCCTTATGCTCACTATTATTGGGAGTAGCTGACCAAGAGGAAGAATCCTGGAGTCTATACCCCAGATGGATTAGAATTCTTCTAGAAATTGTCAGATAAGGGGATACAAAATTTGTGGATAACAAAAAACACCCCAACAGTAGCCCAATGGAAAAATCTGGTCATCAAAACTTTCTCCACTGACAGATTGACATATGCTCTCAAAGATAAAGAAGAGTCCTTCCTCAATGTTTGGGGAGACTACTTAGCACTCTATCCCCCGGGGAGTTAGAAGTTTTGCAGGTGGAAACTCTATATGAGAGTAATAAATACAGGACAAGTATTAGAGAGTAGCTGATCTTTTATTATCTCTTCTACATACAGAGGCCATATAATATTTGAATCCTTGGATACCCGTGGATAACAAAGCACATATTCATATGAACTTACAAACGCCTCTAAATAATAAAATGTACAACCAATATTAATCTAAAGCAAAGTAAACAGACACAGTTTTTTTTTAAATTATCTTTTTTTTTTTGGTTTGTTTTTTTAGATATAAAATATTTTTACTTACAAATTTTAGGAGTTACACTTCTCCCTGTGGTTTAAGGGGAGAAATTCACATATTAGCATAAAAGAAACACTGAACTGTATAAATGAAGTTCTTATTTGTCCTGTTATATGTGTGGACATAGACTATAGAAATAATATAGTATGATACATGAACACAAGATTTTTTAAATGAAGTACTAAGTTCTGATGCATGGATGTGAATAATCAATTGTTTCAGGGATCACCTGTTTGATAAGGAATTGTTACAAACGGGACTTATATTTGTATTGTGTATGATATGTAACAGGTATGGCTGAAATACTTCATACATGAATAATCTCAATAAAAAATTACAAAAAAAAAAAAAGATGTAATCAGGTCAACCAGGTCGGCGAGTACGATGTTTGTGGAGTATCCTCTTCTGAATCCTGATTGGCACTTTGAAGGTATAGAGTATTGTTCCAAATAATCCTTTAACTGCTCCTGAACTATTTCCTCCAATATTTTAGCAATTATGGGCAAAAGAGCTTTTGGACAGTAGTTAGCAGGGTCCGTCTTTTTTCCTCCCTTATGAATCATAATTATTTTAGCCAATTTCCAACGTTGTGGAAACTTACTTTCTGTCAGACTCCAGTTGACTATTTTGATCAAAACTGGTTAGATCATTTCTATTGAATCTTTTAAAAATGTAGGGCCAGACATTCAAACTGCGCCATTCTGTGGCGCAAGCCCTTGCGCTGCTCAAAAAAGTTGCGTTTGGTGTGGCCAGGGCGATATTCAACGGAGTTGCGCTATTGAGCATCCTCTTTGAATATCGCCCCCTGGCCACAGCCACTGTGCATGGTGCAGTGGAACTTGCGCCACCGCAAGTGGTCAGAGTGGAGCATTCAGATGCGGTGGCGCAAGTTCCATTGCGCCACGCGCAAACCTGCGATATTCAAAAGGTGACAAGCAAATTGGGCCATAATTTATGCAGGGTGCACGGGGGGGCCTTTGCATCTAATTACAGCCCCATTTGCATGCCATTAGCATGCAGGTGCGCCGATCCCCGACGACTTGCGCCTGGCGCCCTGCCAGGCAGCAGCCGTCGGGGACCGATAGCCCCTGCAGCCTGGTCAGGCAAAATGTAAACCCTCCCCGGTAGCTCAATCGCGGGCAGCAGAGTAGTCCCCCCACAGCAGCCTGATCGTGGGCATAACATGTCTTCCCCCTGCAGCAGCCTGATGGCGGGCATAACCGATCTCCCCGCGCAGCCTGATCACGGGCATCGCGTAATGCTTCCCCCACCCCCGACTAGCCCGATCGGCGGGTGTCACAGTCGTCGCCCCCACCCCCGACTAGCCCGATCGCGGGCATAATGTCAACCCCAAAGACCAGTATCCCTGGTGATCTGTGGCCCCACCCCACCACCCGGAGCCCCACCACCTCCCCCATCAGCGGCGGTGGCAGCACCCCACCGCCTGCCGCCCGCCGACTGACAGCTCGGTAGGGCTGCACACCCATGAGTTCAGAGCATGAGCCAATGGGCGTGCAGCCATACTAGCCTGGCAGTCCAGATATGTTCATTCACATATCTAGACTGCCTATGAGGTATGGTTGCACGCCTATTGGCTCATGCTCTGAACCAATGGGCATGCAGCCCTTACCAAGCTGTTGGGCTGCAGGTGGGTGGATGCTGCCACCACCGCTGACGGGGGAGCGGGGTGGTGGGCTCCATAGGTGGGTGGGTGGGGGCCACTAGATCACCAGGGATATTGGACCTGGGGTTGGACCTCATGCCCGCGATCGGCTTCGCAGTCCACTGGACCACCAGGGATATTGGTCTTTGGGGAGTTGACATTATGCCCGTAATTGGGCTAGTCGGGGGTGGGGACAACATACTGTATGCCCGCGATCAGGCTAGTCGGGTGGGGAAGCATTATGTTATGCCCGCGATCAGGCTGCTGCAGGGGGCATTATGTTATGCCCATGATCGGGCTGCTGCGGGGGAGCATTATGTTATGCCCACGATCAGGCTGCTGTGGGGGGACTATTTTGCTGCCCGCGATCTAGCCACGGGGTTACTATTATGCCTGTGATCGGGCTGCAGAGGGGCACGGGAACAAGTGGAGGGCCACCCACAGGTGGCAGCTGCTGTGTTGCGCCCTGCAATGCGGCAGCTCACCTATGTTGTCCTCGACTTGTTTCTTTTTTGGCTTAAAGTTGTGCAGGTGCAGGTAGGGTTCGCTTCCATAACTCCTGCAACGGCCCGGCTGAATATCGGGCTTTGTGCTTTATGTGCATGGTTCCTCCCCTTCAGTTGCACATGCCTTCATTATCATTTCGCTGTTGCTCAGCATGTTTTCGGGGGCGCAACTGCCTCCTGCTGAATATTGCAGAATGGCGCAATTTCGGACTTGCACAGGCGCAACCCTATTGCGCATGGCTCAGCTCTTTTGAATATCTGGCCCGTAGTCTCTATTCCGTCTAATCCATAGGCCATTTTTACTTTTAATTTCCTAATGTGTCTTTCCACCTGGCTACATTTTACTACTTTAAATCTAAATGTAGGCCTATCTTTTTGTTCATTTGAATCCAAGGGTGTGTTATACATCTCCTGGTTTATTTTTTGGAAATATCTACAGTATGTCCATTAGTGTTACAAAATAAGTATTAAGTAAATCAGCCGATGATTTAATGGACCGCAACAATCCATTACTTTCCATTTGTATTACAGGCCTGCTGTTTGTTTGGGATTCAAAAGATCTTATCAGCGGCCAATACTGACCTGGGTCCTTTGCCTCATTTATTTTATGTTTATAATACTTTTGTAGTTTTCAAGTTTTGTTTTAATTTGTTTTAGCTTTTTTATAATTGTTTCAGTCTTCTGTATTTAAAGATTTGTTTGCTTTTTTCCATAATCTGTTTTTTACCCGAATTTTCTTTTTTAGTTTTTCTGTGATCCATGGAGCTTGTTCCTTCTTTTGAACCTCATTAGCAAAAGGTGCTATTAAGTCACATGCCTCTGTAAATATCTGGGTAAAAGCTTGGACAGCCAACTCCAAGCAGGGCATTAAAAATATTCTATTCCAGTTTGTGTTTGCCAATTGAGCCGCTAAACGATCCTTAGATGTCACCAGGAAAGACTCAAAGGTATCGCCCTCTATGCTCAACATCAATGAAATCCCCACCCCTTGACCCACTGTCCATAGCAAACATTTTCAACAATGCATTCACGGACCTGCCCAGTGTCCTCCCTCCAGACTTCTTCGAGGGTACTGACCTACCTAGTACCCCCTGTCCTATTGAAAACTTCCTTGCTCCTCCTCCTTTTTACTTTAAAATAGTCCCTACATCAATGGCTAGGAAATACCTTAACAAAGTGTTTAGGGAAAGTACGACAAAGCAGTGACTCGTTGAATCTCAAGTTCATAGCTCTCACTCTAGAAGAAGTGCTGCTGCCCCTTACTAAGCTCATCAACCTGTCGCTACGACTCTTACAATTTCCGCAAGTGTGGAAATCCACATTAGTCACCCCAGTACACAAGAGTGGAAACAGAGCCCTACACCCTAATTACAGACCCATATCTCTCCACCCCCCATTATCCAAGGCACTTGAACGCATTGTTGCTGATCAACTGGTGGACTAAAAATACCCTATCCAATATCCACAGCAACACAGGTTCCAAAAAGGGCACAGCACCATCACGGCCCTGTTGGAACTCACTGACTTTATACATCAGTCTCTGGATCAAGGCACAGTACTCCAGGTGAGGTCTGACCAGCTCTCTGTACTCCTACCCCACCCCCCAAAACTATCTTACATTCTCTCACCTTTCTAAGTCCTGCCTTTGTCCCTTGGTATCCTCACCCATAACAAAACTGCATTGCTAGTTCCACGTTTGTGTTCCTATAACACCCCTACCCCAACTGACGGTCTGCCGCCAGTCTCCCACCCCCCTCTATTTCTTTGTTCTAGCTGCTATAACTTACACTCTGCCCTCTTTATCCTCCTAGATTTAACCGTGACCCAAGTGGCGCACCAGGATAAAGGCGGTGCTTCGGCCATATCCTTGGCCACCACCACCCCGGATCCATCAGACTCCAGCCCGCCCTCCTGGTCCTGCTCCATGGGCCAACACTGAAGGTACAGTCGCTTCACCTCCTGCTTTCGGCGGCTCTCTGATTGGAACACCGAATCTCTGTCTGACTCCGGATTGGACAGCTTGATTGCGCCTCGCTCCTGATTGGTGCACCTCCCTGATGGCTTCTTCCCTCGCTCTACAAACTATTTCTGTTCTTTTTACAATTAACTCTCCTACCTGGGTTTTTTCTCTCTCCCCCACCCCCACCCAGGCCTCCTGTTAAATCCACTACTTGCTCCACCCTCCTTGGCTTGCATTCCCTCATTGGCACCTACTGACCCTCTCCTGCCTTCTTGCCTGCCATCCCGGCTTATAGCTGCCACTTAAGTGACTCAAGTAGCTGCTCCTCAGTCGAACCTACCAACCCCTCCAGCACCTCGGTCCTCAAGCTTGTTCTCAGCTGGGTTGTGTTCTAAGCAGACATGGTGCACCAAATTAGGAATCTACTTCTTATGATCTCCTTCACACTCTCTATCCCCTCCCTAACCATCCACACTCTATCAACCACAGTTCACCCCCCCTTCTAGCATGTCTGTACTAACACCTCCCTCATGCTCTCCCTCCTCTGCTACTCAGTCTGTACCTGCTCCAACCTAATCCCACTATCCTCATTGCCCCTGCTCCTCTCTATACTCCTATCCCACCTGTGGACAACTCGCCTCTTAATTGTCGCCCACTCATCCCTTCCTGTCCACTTAAATCCACCCCCCAGGCAGTGCTCTCTCAAAACTTGGTGCAAACAAATACTCTCGCACTATTTAACTATTGCGCTGTTACTCCTTGCAGTGAGTGACATACACCCCAACCCAAGCCCTGTACCAGCCCCTAACCATATATGCAGTTTGAACCTCAAGCCACGGGGCTTTGAGCCTCGAGCCCGCCTCCGCAGCGGGGTGAATCCAGGACTGGCCGAAAACCCCTGCTCCCTGAGGCTCCCCATAGGGCAGGAGCGTCGACGATCGCCTGACTTATCCCTGTTTTGGGAACCACGAGCCCGGCTGCAACTCTCTGTGGTGGGCGGAAAAGCCGTAACCAAATTCTAAGCAGTTTGAACCTCAAGCCCACCGGAGCTTTGGAGCTCGAGCCTGCTCCCAGAGCGGCGTGACCAGGACCGGCCGAAAATACCCTCGCTCCCTGAGGCTTCCTCCGTAGGGCAGGATCGCGACGACCGCCTGACTTATCCCGCTTTGGGAACCACGAGCTCGCTGCTACACTCTGTGGCGGGCGGAAAGCCAACTCATATTCTAGTTTGAACCTCTGCTCACTGGGCTTTGGAGCCTCGAGCCCGCCTCGGAGTGGCGTGACCAGGACCGCCATAAACACCCTCGCCCCTGAGGCTTCCCTCCCGTAGGGGCAGGAGCACGATGACCGCCGGACTTATCCCCATTTTGGGAACCACAAGCCCGGCTGCAACTCTCTGTGGTGGGCAGAAAATCCGTAAACCGACTTCCAAGCAGTTTGTACCTCAAGCCCACTGGGGCTTTGGAGATCGAGCCGCCTCCTGGAATGGCGTCACCTGGACCGGCCAATACACCCTCGCTCCCCTGAGGCTTCCCCTCCCGTGAGGGCAGGAGCATGACGAATGCCTGACTTATCCCCATTTTGGGAACCACGAGCCCAGCTGCAACTCTCTGTGGCCGGTGGAAAAGCCGTAACCGAATTCTAAGGTACGTTCCTCCTAGCTCCTGGTGCTCTGTTGGGATTGCTTCAAAAAAGGCACCAATTATCTGATTGGCTGTTGCTCTCTCGGATGGACTGCTGATTGGTGCGCCTCCTTCATACTGCCTACTGATTGGTGCGCCTTCAGTCTCAGCTCTTCCAAAAGGACTGTAATGTCCCTAGGGTACTTGTCGCAGGTGAGGAGCCAAAAATTTGAACTTTTTCACCTGCTTAACTGACTTCACCTAAAATAGCTATTCTTGCTTGCTATCCTGGTGAGCGCTCCCCTTGGGGCCTAGTCTATTGCTAAAGCATACAGGAAAAGTGATATACAGAGCTTTTTGTGAATGTTGGTCCATATGCCTTGTCACTTATTGAATGACCTATCTTGAAAACTGTTGCCTACTGCTGCCCAAATTGCACTGTGCTAATCTGCTATTTTTTTCCCGTTCTTCTCTCTCTCTCTCTCTCTCTCCTACTTCCCCCTCTCCCCTAAAAAATTGTCTCCTTGCTTCTCCATTATGACTCTGTACTGCACGCCCCTTTGTCTTTGTCTTTGTCTCTCGTATGATTAACGCCCCTTTCTTTTCTCTCCTCTGACTCCCTCCCACTACCTGACACTACTTAACCAGTCTCCTTGTTCTGTTTCCAACAATTTGAACCTCAAGCCCACCAGGGCTTTGGAGCTCAAGCCTGCTCCCAGAGCGGCGTAACCAGGACTGGCCGAAAACACTCTCGCTCCCCTGAGGATTCCCCCCTCCGGTAGGGCAGGAGCGCGACGACCACCTGACTTATCCCCATTTTGGGAACCACGAGCCCGACTGCAACTCTCTGTGGTGGGCAGAAAAGCCGTGAACCGACTCTAAGCAGTTTGAACCTCAAGCCCACCGGGCTTTGGAGATCGAGCCGCTCCTGGGCGGCGTGACCAGGACCGGACGAAAACACCCTCGCTCCCCTGAGGCTTCCTCCCTCCCGTAGGGCAGGAGTGCGATGACCACTTGACTTATCCCCATTTTGGGAACCACTAGCCTGGCTGCAACTCTCTGTGGCGGGCGGAAAAGCCGTAACCAAATTCTAAGGTACGTTCCTCCTAGCTCCTGGTGCTCTGTTAGGATTGCTTCAAAAAAGGGGCAGATTATCCGATTGGCTGTTGCTCTCTCAGATGGACTGCTGATTGGTGCGCCTCCTTCATACTGCCTACTGATTGGTGCGCCTTCAGTCTCAGTTCTTCCAAAAGGACTGTAGTGCCCCTAAGGTACTTGCCGCGGGCGAGGAGCCGAAATATTTTGAACTTTTTCGCTTGCTGAACTGACTTCACCTAAAATAGCTGTTCTTGCTTGCTATCCTGGTGAGCGCTCCCCTGTGGGCCTAGTCTATTGCTAAAGCGTACAGGAAACACTTCCCGCCGGTGCTTTGCGCTGGCTCCCCACCCACCCCCCACCTCGCCCACCCTGGGTGGGCACTTACTTATATAGTTCTTGATCTGTCATATGACTAAGTCCCTTGCTCCTTATACTGCACTGCCACCAGGGGGATGTTTTAACGGTTACTTACAGAAAGCAACTAGGCTTCCTAAAAGCTTGCACTGGCTATTAACCCCTGCTGATCTCTCGCTTCCTAGATCACTGCATTTTCCTTCAAATCGTGCCTTACAAGGTGATTGCTGCTCAATCTTTGGCATTTTTCTCCTGTCTGTTCCCTTGGTATCCTTTTATATTGCTATTTATCAGTCATAGTTTTCCCTGGACCACTGCCTATTACATCTTAGCACTAAATAAAATTCCCCTGATCTCTTTGTTCCAAGCAACTATGTGCTCAAACTATTCCATAATGACACACACTAGACCAGGTGCAAATACTGTCCCTAGTCCCAAAGTGTACCTTGCACAAAGAAATATGGATATTTACCATCTGGGTGTTATACCCTTTATCATACTTGCTCTTTTCAGTATGAACATAGTCTCACTTCTTATTCCCAGTGACCATCTTAGTATAGGGTCCGATACCTGGGATTTTAGCTTCTCAAACTCAATTGTTACTAAACTTAGGCCAGTACCTGCTTGGCTATTTATCCTTTACCCTAAAGGCTGTACCTATCATATGCTCCTTGGCCGTCAAAAGTGGTACAGAAGGTTTGTTCAGATGCAAATCTTTCTCCAGGTAAGGCCCTGCCTCTTGGCACTGCTTTTACTCCTCCTAGCAGGTGACATTGAGGTCAATCCTGGCCCTCTCTCTCACCCTACTGCTCAAACCTGATCTGGTCTTCCAAAGAAAGGGCTCCTTATTGCCCACATGAACATCAGGAGTCTAACATGCCACAAGGATGAACTGGAGGTATGGATAACAGATTACAACCCTGACATTCTCTGCCTCTCTGAAACATGGCTAAAACCCAGTATACCTGACACCCTCTGCAAAATTGCCAACTACTCCCTGATACAAAGTGATAGGTTAAAAACCAAGTGCGGCGGTGGTGTAGCCATCTATTACAGATCTCACCTCAACCTAAATACTGTCCTTGACCCGGCCTCTGTTGAGCTATGTGAACATCTACATGTCACAGTTACATTAGGTGCAAAGAAGCTCCATATCATCTGTGCCTATAATTCTCCCTCTGGAGGCCTTACAGGATTACAAGATCTACTCGAAAAGACTTTTTCAAATATAAACCAAAACGAGGCTATAATTCTTGGAGATATTAACCTAAATTGGCTGGGTCCTGCTCATAGTTCCCTGGTATCAGTTACCAGCACCTATAACCTACATCAGATGATTACTGAACCAACTAGGGCCCCAAATCCTACTAAAACTGGCACCCTCATAGACTGGTTACTTATAACATGGCCTGAGCATATGATCTCCACAGGGATGCTTGCGGATGCTATCACAGACCATACTCTGATTTTCTGCATGTGGGCCTCAGGAGCCCCACCTCCTCCTCCACCGCGTTATGTCACCTTCACAAATTTTGCACAGCTGGATGAAAAGGCGTTCCTTCAGGACATTTCTTGTGTAGATTGGTCTGATATCTACTGCACAAACAGTGTTGATGAGGCTCTGCACATTTTTCTCAATAAGTTCACTGATATCCAAACAAGGAATGCCCCCAAGATCACCAGGAGAGTAACAGGCAAGCAAACCAAGTGGCCACACAGGGACCTCCTGTCTGAACTACGCTGTAGGGATAAGCTATGGAAGTGTTTCAAACAAACCAGGCGTATGGATGATTTTAACTCCTATAGGGCCAGTAGAAATCTCTGGAAAAAGAAAATAAAATTAGCCAAAAGTAAATACTGCCAGGACCTGCTTGTGAGCGTAGCATCAGACTCTAGGAAATTTTGGGCCCATATCAAAACCTTCTTGGGATCCTCCCAGTCCCATACCCCCAAGGATATGATATTAAATGGGGTGCACTGTAACGATCCAAAGACCATTGCAGATGCTCTAAACCAGAAATTCTCAGATCTGTCTTTGTATACCTCTGCTTTCCCACCACAGACCTCTCCCCTCCAGGGCAGTGAGCCTCAAAGAACACTTGACTCCTCTACAACTCTCCAGATACCTCAGCATACACCTCCCTTTTACTTTAAGGAGATTACTGCACTAGAGGTCTTTAAACTTCTCTTATCCATATCTGGAAACGCTAGTGTGGAGTCTGACCTCCTTGAACCCCGTTTACTCAAACTTGCTGCTGCCTACATAGCCTCATCACTGGCGAAAATATATACACTATCCCTGATCACTGGTACTGTCCCAGTCCTGTGGAAATTTGCTCGAATAACTCCTGCATTTAAAAAAGGGGAAAAGAAAGATATCAACAATTACAGACCTATTGCTATTCTCTCTGTTTTGTCAAAACTACTTGAAAAGGCTGTCACTATCCAAACGTGACTTTCTAGCAAAGTGGTGTATCCTATCTGATGCCCAACATGGTTTCCAAAAAAACCATAGCACATCTACTGCGCTATTGAAACTTACCTCAGATATAATCTCTAACATGGACACAGGTAGACTCACTGGTGCTGTATTTATAGACCTTACTAAGGCCTTTGACCTTGTGGACCACCCCCTACTCCTATCCTGCTTGCATAGCCTAGGTTTCTCCTCTCCAGTTTTACGCTGGTTTAGCAGCTATCTATCCGATAGGTCACAAGCAGTTAAATTTAACTGAGCCATTTCTGAGTCTGCCTCAGTAAACGTGGGGGTTCCTCAAGGCTCCATCCTGGGTCCTCTCCTTTTCTCTCTCTTTATAAATAATGTCTCCTGTGCCCTACAGAGTTGCTCATCTCTCTTGTATGCTGATGATCTTGTCATTTATGCCAGTGATAACAATGTGGAGAATCTAAACGCAGCACTCTCAACTGATTTCACAAATATACAAAACTGGCTGTGTGAGCACAAGCTGGTCCTAAACATAAAGAAAACCAAGGCCATGCTTTTTGGCTCTGCCCCTAAACTCCGTAGGTGCCCCTCCTCCCTTACAGTCCATGACTCAGGTGATACAAAACTAGAAACTGTCTCATCCTTTAACTATCTTGGTGTCCTGCTCGACCAATTCCTTGATCTGAGCCTGCACATTCAATCCATCTGCAAGGCTGTTAATTGCAAACTCGGTGCTGCTTACAAGTCGGGTTACTTGCTTACGCCATCTGCTAAAAAAGCCATTGCCAGGGGTGTACTGCTACCTTCCCTAACCTACAGTGCCCCCATCCTCTCTAGTGCTCACAAAACTGCCCTCCAGAAATGGGATGTCACCTACAATAACATATGCCGATATGCATCCTCCTCCTCAAGACAAAAGCACCGCTGTCAGCTTTACGATGACTTAGGATGGCTCTCCCCCATGGCAACAAGAAAATATTATCTTGGCTCCCTTACTGACTCTGTTGTAAGGCTCAAATCCCCAAAATCTCTGGCAGAACTTTTAATTCCCCACTCCATCCCTCGCAGTCTGAGGTCTGCTGAAAACTCTCTACTCCAAGTTCCAAGATGCTCTACCACAAAAGGCACTGGGGCTTTCAAGGCAATGCGGCCCCAGTTCTGGAATACACTTCCCCCTGAACTCAAATCGGCTGGAGCTCATCAGAGCTTTAAAAAAGAACTTCACTGCTATCTATCGCATACTGGCCCCTGCACCTGCTTTGATCCCACCTGATGGTCTTGATTATGCTGCATGCCCCAAATGCTCTCTCTTTCCTTTCTGTTTTCCTCTCTGTTTATGTCTGGTCCTTATTTTTCCCTTAGTCCTACAGACTTGCCTTCCCATGTTGTTCTGCAATCTCTCAAATCTCTATCTCCCTCCTCCTGTATCCCTGCTCTAGATTCTTTATGCTGTGATCCCTCTGCCCTGTCACGTTCTTGCCTGACCTCTACTTCTTCACCTCCCTCTAATACATGTCCCTCCCTACCCCTGCTCCCTGCTTCAATTCCTCTGTCCTATCTCTCTCCTGCCCTATTATCCACCTTCTCTCCCTTACCCCAGCCACTCTGTCTTCTTTCCCTAGGCCTCTTCTCATTATATTACCCCATTTCCCCTCCTGCCCTCCTCCTCTACTCTAATTCCAAAAGACCTTATTTTTTAGAGTTAGACCTTATACACAAAATCTCTGCAAACTGTATTTGCTTGACCTATCCTTGTTTACCCCTCAACAATTGCTACTTGCCTTGCCCACTGGGTTTTCAGATGTATTTTCTGTTTCCTCCATTTATGCCATGTTATCTGCTTCTCACCACGTGAAAACCTGTAATGCTACCTATTACCTCTGTTGTGTTGAATAAGTTCTTTCTTTCAAGGTTTTTACATTATGTACCTTTTGCTTAAAATTCTGTTTGCTTTCTCCCCAGGTTAAAAATGAAAATGTTCTTGTACCTGTTTTATTTATGTTGTACTCTCCCGGGTCGTACCTGAAAACAGTCATTGTGTTGGCTAGTGTACTTACCCGGTAAACAAAAACTAAATAAATAAAAAATAAATAAATGCTCCGTGACCAACTCCCCCAAAACAGACACCTCTACCATACCATGTGGCCTCCTCCCCCATGGGCTGCGGGTACTCCATCTAAACATTTGTAGCCTAGCCCATAAACTTGACATGCTCCAGGTGCTAGCGGTACAACATGCACCTGAAATTGTCATCTTATCCGAAACCTGACTAAACCCAAATTTTAAAGACCAGTCCATCACCATCCCAGGCTTCACTGTCACACGTCAAGACCACCTTACCAGAGGTGGAGGTGTCGTAATCTACACCGCCTCTGCCTTACTCTTCTCAGTTTTATTAGTTAAAATGGAGCCCCAAGCCTACGAACTGGTCATGCTACAACTGTCCCTCCCCTACTCGCTCCCAATTTATGTTGCTGGTCTCTGTTGCCATCCTGGAACCTCTGCCGCAACTGTCACTGACCTAATAAGCTACCTAGTCTCCCTTGCGCCATCTGGTGAGCTCTATATTATGGGGGATTTTAATCACAACTGGCTCTCCCCCTCGTTTAACAAGACTCGCTCAGAGATAACAGCCCTAAACCTCACCCAGGTCATCTTGGAGCCAACATGTACTAACCATAAGCCCGGCAACCACTTACTTATCAACTGGGCACTCCCCTCCCACCCTCACCGTGTCATCTTAGCCGGCCTACCTGACGCTGTAAGTGACCATCACATTACCTTCCTTGACCGAAAAATCCATCATCATAAAACCCTTCCCAAATTTCCGCTACAACGCTCCTATAAATCTCTAAATCTTACCCTTCTATTGGAAGAACTGGTCCACACAAAATGGGGCCAAAACTCCATCACTTATAACATTGATGATGCCCTTACACACTTCCAGTCTACCTTCCTTAACATCTGGGATAATCCTGCCCCTCTACGACGCACCAGGGTCCGGGAGAACAACCTACCTTGTATTTCCCCTGAACTAATAGCTTGCCAAAACACCAGGGATAAGGCATGGAAAACTTACAAATCCTCGCTCCTCCCTTCTGACAACATCACGTACCACACACTCTGGAACAAGTGCACCAAGGCCACCTGTCTGGCTAAAGCCAAATACTTTAGCTCCTCCTTCAATTTCAATATAAGTAGACCATCAAAATTCTGGAAAGTTATCAACTCACTCCCCCCCCATCGGCAAACCCCATCCCCGATTGGTCTCAAATGGTTCCCTCCTCTGATCCTCTTGCAGTTGCCTCAAAATTTAACTCCTACTTCACCACATGTGCAACCACACTCCTTGCCACCATAACAACGACAACCCCATCCGGCCCCCTTGCTGAATCAACTAAATCCCCCCAGACCGGACACCTTCAACTTCAGAAACATCTCTCCCACTGAAACCTTAGATGCCTTACTTGCCTCCAAACCATCCAAGGGCAAGTCCCCCAATGGGCTGGACACCAGACTCCTCTACTTATCTGCCCCAGCCATTGCATCTCCACTAGTGGCCTTCTAAACCTCTCGTTCTGCTCTGCAACCGTTCCCACGATTTGGAAACATGCTACTGTCTTACCACTACCAAAAGGAGGTGACCCCACCACCGCGGCAAACTACTGCCCCATCTCTCTTCTCCCAGCCCTCGCGAAACTCCAGGACCACCTCGTACTCTCTCAACTCTCCAACTTCCTCTCTGAATCCAACTTCTTCACTACCTACCAGTCTGGGTTCAGGAAGAACCACTCTACTGCCACTTCCCTACTAAGACTCTCTGACTCCATCCTCTCGGGGATGGTCAAAGGTCTAATCACCTCGGGCATCTTCGTCGACTTAGCCAAAGCTTTTGACATGGGGTCCCAACCCCTGTTGATATCTTGCCTCTCCTCAGCTGGTCTATCCGAGTCTGCCACAAACTGGTTCAACACCTACCTGCTAGGCAGAACTCAATTGGTAAAAATTGCTGAATCCACCTCCCCTCCTCTCCCTATAGACACTGGTATGCCTCAGGGATCTATACTCAGCCCTATTCTCTTTTCCATCCTACTCAATGACCTGCCACTAATCGGTTCGTCTTCCTCCATTCACATGTATGCAGATGACACAGTCCTATTCATCTCTGGCCAGACCACTGATGAGGTTGCTACCAACCTTCAGGCTGATTTCGTAAAGTTCAGCTTTAGTTTAGCTCCCACCAACTCTCCCTCGATGCCAAAAAAACAGGCTTCATGACCTTCGGCACCAGGCAGAGACTATCCAGGCTTAACTCTCTCCCAAACTTCCACACCCTTGACGGGACTGTCCTTGAGAACGCGACAACTTATAGGTGCCTAAGTGTCTGGCTTGACCAACATGTATCCTTCTCTGCCTACATGGATGCTATCCTGAAAAAACTATGCCCCAAGCTTGGTGCTCTCTACAGGAATCGCAACAGTCTCCCGCTACCTGCGAGGCATGAAATTGTGCAGAAAGTGATCCTACCTACCTTCGCTACTGTGATGTAATCTACAGTGCCGCTCCCAAGTCTATCCTATCCAGACTGGATCCCCTATTCAACGCTTTCTTCTGCTTTGCCCTTGATGCTCCCCTTCACACCCATCACTGTGACTTGTACCATTCTCTGGCCTTCCCCTCCCTTGATAGCCAACGACTACTCCACAGTGCTAAATTTACTTCCAACTTTTTGGCTCAGGTCCCTCCCACCCTACCTTACCTTCTTTCTATCATCTCCACCTACCCCCACTCACACTCTTTGGTCCACAGACTCCTGGCAGTTGGCAGTCCCTCACTGTCAGACCACAGCGGGCCAATCTGCCTTCTCCTGCCACCTCCATAAACTCTGGAATGACCTACCGGTCCAAATCAGACACTCCTCCTCTAGGCATTCTCTTTCTTCTGTCCTGTCTAACTACTATGCTGCAAACTGCTCGTGTACCTGACTCCTCTACCCCCTCCCACCATACCCTCCATCTTCACCTTTCACTAGTTTACCTCTCCTACCCCGAGAGGTCTGACCAGTGGCCTTAGCTAGTGCTACGAATACTGGCATATATCTAATAACATTTGCACTTACCACTAGCTTTGTCTCTCTGTCTAATGTGCTATCTATAATGTTCAATGGCTGCCAAGCTCAGAATTGTCCTATTCCTAATCCATACTGCACCTCCTTGTTTGAAGATACCATCATGTATGTAACATAATGTACCCGCAATTGAAATTGGCTCGCTGAACTCCTTGTACAATGTAACTTGCATCCATGTTGTATGACTTTGAGTAGTGAACATCATGTATTTACCTAACTTCCTGCAATTGAAATTGTCTCTTTGTAAATCATTATACAATGTAACATGTATCAATGTTGTGCAACTTCTGCTCTGTAATCCCCCCAATGTCGCACCTTGAGACAAGCATCTTGTCGCTCAGTGTGCCTTTCCTGGTGAAACATTTTCAATAAATAAAATAAATACTTTGGTAGGGGCAGCTTTCATAGACCTAACAAAGGTCTTCGATACTGTCCACCACTCATTATTCCTTCAGCAGCTAACTTCCACTGGCCTCTCACATATGGTTATGGTACCAGGGCACTACCCCCACCCCTATTTTGCTGCATCAAAGCCTGCACTTTTTTCAAATTAACTCCAGTGTTCTTACTTTTCATACTCACCCGGGCTCTGGGGGAAGCCGCAGTGCGGATCTCTGCTCTTCCTCCTCGCTGTCTTTGAGAGAGCCCCATTCTTTTGAGGTAGGGGACCATCCTTCTGGACCTATACAGCCCAGGTCACCTCACGGGATTCTTCCGGGCACAGCCAAGGCAGTACCGAAATGGTTGTTCAGCTGTTGGCTGTGGAATCTTCCGGAGCACCTTTTTCTTCAGGTGCTTCTGGTCCGCTCCCTACCCCAGGCGGAGGTCAGCCGACTTCTCTTCTTGGCTCTGTCCCCATCCTTCTGCCACATTCTCCTGTGCTCCCAAGCATCCTTGGTCCTAGCAGGCCTCTCTCCTGGGAGCAGTTCAGGGCTGTGGCTGCTCGGTTCCCCACTTACATCAGGGCAAAGGACAGACAGGTTTTTCAACCTCCCCCCGAGCAGCCACCGTCTGAACAATTGGTGCCCTTCAACTCTTCATTCCCCTCTTCTGGGGAGAGGAGCCTTCTGTCCACATCTCTCCAGCCGCTGATCTCGCTGAGTATCAGCGTTTCCTCATGAGGATGTTGGAGGACTTGCACCTCACTCCTGCCACTCAGAGCAATCCAGAGCACTCGGCGCATGCCTTTTTGGGTGACTTCAGTGAGGACACTCTTGTGGTGCCCCACTGGCCTGCTCCCTTTAGGGAGACATCATTGCGTTCCTGGCAGAGACCTTTTTCTGAAGTTCCTGCCCCTAGGGATCCTTGCCAGAAGTATTGCGCACCCCCAGAGTCTCCAGGTTCTATGCCTCAGCCTCAGTCAGAACTGACGCAGCTGGATACTCCTGATGGGCTTTTCCTTTTTCACCAAAAATCTTTCCTTGAGAGGGTGATAATTCTCTGTGCCCTGTCCTTCTTCCAGAATAGCCGATTCTGCTCAAATGGAGTTTTGCCAGTCATTCTGTGCCTTGAATTCTGGTAAGAAGTCTTTGGCTACTCCTTGCGTTCCTATACAGTCTGGAGATGGACCAAGGTCCAGGGTATGGTTAAACCTTTTCTCCCCTCTCATCCTCATCCTAATTCCTAAAATCCTTATCCCACCCTTCCTCCCTCTTCTATTTCCAGAGATTGGGGGCCCCTTCCCAATCCCTCTAGTTTCCGACTTCTTCTTCTTCTGTCCTCTCAGCCGTTATTTCTCCTTTTAGTTTATACATCTTTTCCTTTTTCTGTCCCTTGGACTTCCTTGTCCCACACTCCACCCCCTCCCTCTTACCTCTCCAGTGACTCAGAACTGGCAGGCAGGCAGAGTCAACAGCACCTAATCGCCAACCCGCAAGCGCCATGCAGTGCATCGGTCTTGAGGGCGGCGCCGATGGTGCATCAGCTCCGCCTACCAAAAAAAAAAAAAGAGCTCCCGCGGGGTCATGACATCCAGCTATCTACCCAAAGGTGATGAATGGTGAAGATACACAGAAAGATCATAATTACGGTAGGTACGTAATTTTCATTTCTCAGCATATGCGATGCTCAGACAACCAACTTCTACATGTTCCTAGATGCCGGAAAACCCAGGGGGCAATGCTCATTTCCCTACAGAGCACCTCTTTGGCTTAATGCACTTCACAGATATATAGCAACCCTACTTAAATTAGGCCCATTCAAACTCATGTTCTGTCAACATGTCACAGCCAATAGTTCATATGACTGCTTCACCTGAGACTCCCCATCTCCTAGAAGCCAAGTAACTTCCTACCTTTGCAGTTCCACTATCACCTCAATGGATCTGACAGTTGATCTGACAATACATCTCCTTACGACTAACGGACAAGACCGCTGCCCAATTCATCCCCCCCATTTACCCTCCCCTGCCTTCTCCCTCCTCACCCAGGTTGACAAGGCCTATGGCTGCTTCCTCCAACTTTCCTGGCCCCCTTCTTCTTCCTTTCCTCTCTCTGCTACTCTCTGTTCCCTCCTCTTAGAACTTTAATGCTGTTCTACTTACAATTGTATATATATTCACTTTATTTACTGTTTTGTTGAAACATTGAATTCTCACCCCAGGAATTCTTTAGCATCTATTGACAGAAGCAGTATGCCAGCTGGGTTCAGCGGCCCCGGAGAGGAGGCGTCAATGCAAATGAGGAAGGCATCGGCCAATCAGGATACAGTTAGAGTGCTGCCTGCAGTCAGCCTGAAGGACCTCAAAACTTTTTTCTCCGCTGAACTGGCAACACTGCCCTGGAACTCTTCTCTTCAGAGATCTTCCTGAGTCATTTTCTTTCTTTTTGAGTGCTGCTTTAAGGTATTTTTTATATTTTCTTCATTTTACGAACATACGGACATACAAAATTTGCCAGCAGATAAAGGCCTAGAGGTCTATCAAGTCTGCTCGAATGTGCAGCTAGCACCCCTTATTCTGCAGCTGCCCCTCCCTTCCACCCTCCCCCTTCATTAACCCTCCCCCTTGTCCTGTCCCATCCCCTTTTGAAGCAGTCCACTGTTCTACTGGATACCACTTCGGCAGGTAACACATTCCACCCAGCCACCACCCTCTCTGTAAAAAGTGTCTCCTCATCTCCCTCCTGAACCTTCCTCCTCCAGTCTCATATCATGGCCCCTGGTGGCCTTCCCCTTCCTTACTTTGAACAGCCCTTCTCTACCCATCTTATTTATTCCTTTCATGTATTTAAAGGTTTCAATCATGTCACCCCTGTCCCTCCTCTCCTCCAGTGAGTACATGTTCAACTCCTTCAACCTCCTCTCATATGATAAGTCCCCCAGCCCCTTGATCATCTTTGTTGCCCTGCGCTGCACCCCCTCCAGTAACTTAATGTCCCTCTTCAGATACGGGCGCTAGTACTGCACGCAGTACTCCAGGTGTGGTCTAACTAATGACCTATACAGTGGCAGAATCACCTGCTCCCTCCTCGAGGATATACCCCTTGCAATACAACTCAGCATTTTGTTGGCCTTTGCAGCTGCCTTCCTACATTGTGCCGAGTTGTTCATTGACCCTGTAATGAGCACACCCAGATCCTTCTCCTCCTCTGTCTGGGTTAGCTGCACTTCCCCCAGCTGGTAACTCCTCCTTGGGTTTTTCATCCCAAAATGCAGCACCTTGCACTTTTTGGCATTAAACCCCAGTTGCCAGGTGTCTGACCAGGTTTCAAGCTTTGCCAGATCATCTTGCAACCCCTGACATCCCCCTAGGTCATCCACCACCGCGCCTACCTTGGTATCATCAGCAAACAGACTGATCTTGCTCTTGATGTCCCATGATGTGTCTGCAGTGAATATCCCAAACAACACTGGTCCCAACACGAGCCCTGTGGAACACCGCACTTACTGCCCTTGGGTGTGAGAGCTCCCCACCCACCACCACCCTCTGTTGCCTTCCCTGAAGCCAGTTTCCACCCATCTCACCAGCTTTGCACCCGCCTCTGTGCCTACTAACTTCCTTTCCAGCCTTCCATGCGGCACAGAGTCGAATGCCTTACTGAAGTCCAGATACAGGACATCCACTGCATGGCCCCTGTCCAGTTGCCTAGTTACCCAGTCATAGAACTCCACCAGGTTGGTTTGGCAGGATCTGCCATGTATGAAGCCATGCTGTCTGCTGTCCTGTAGTCCTTTGGCCTCTAGGAGGACCACCAGCCTCTCCTTCAGGATAGTCTCCATTAGCTTACCCATGATGGATGTGAGGCTCACTGGTCTGTAGTTTCCCGGTTCATCCTTGGGGCTACTCTTGTAGAGGGGCACCACATGAGCCATCCTCCAGTCCTGAAGTACACACCCCGAATGCAGTGAGGCATTAAATAGGTCTGCCAAAGGTCCTGCAAGGACCTCTGCCAGCTACTTCAGTACCCTGGGGTGTATGCCATCTGGACCCGGCGCCTTGTCCACCCTCAGTGCCTTCAAACCCTCTCGAACTCTGCCCTCCATGATTTCCCCATCTGTCACCCCTTCCCACCCTGTTTCTGCCATTTCTCCCACCTTGGGTGTCACCCCCCCTTCTCTTTAGTAAATACTGAGCAGAAGTACTCATTTAGTGCTTCTGCCTTATCGCACCCTGCTTCTACCCAACCCTCCTTCCTAATCCTTACTATGTGGTCCTTACAGCCTCCTTTCTCCCTGATGTACTTAAAGAAGTCCTCCTCCCTTCTTAATGCCTTGTGCCAGCCTGAGTTCCGTGAGATGCTTTGACTCCTTACTGCCCTTGTCACCTTCCTTTCTGCGTCAAGTACCCTCCCTGTCCTCCCCCTCCCTGTTTTCTTGTACTTCCTAAAGGCAGTCTTTTCTTCCTTACCTTTTCCATGACCTCCTTGCTCAACCAGCTTGGTTTCTTAGCCCTAGCCTTCTTGCTCTGGGCTTTGCAACAGGTTTTGGTTGCCTCCACTATCCCCAGCTTTATGAGCTCCCACCTCTGGTTGGTGTCCATACTAGATTGAATTCTGGCCAGGTACCCTTTTACCACTGCCCCCATCTTCCCAAAGTCGGCCCTCCTGAAGTCCAGCACTCTTGTGCCAGATTCCACTCCTTCCTTGCCCATATCCAATGTGAGCCATACTGAGTGGTGGTCACTCCCTGACAGCGGTTCCTCCACTGTAAGTTCTCTCACAAAGTCCCCATTTGCCAGCACAAGGTCAAGGGTATTCTCTAACCTGGTTGGTTCACTGACCATTTGTAGCAGGAAGCTGTCCTGGAAGGCATCCAGCAGTACCTGCTCCCTTCCATTCCTGATTGTTGGGGTACTCCAGTCCACTCCTGGCATGTTGAAGTCCCCCACAATCACCACACTACCCTTCTCGAGGTCCTGCTGATCTGTCCCACTAGTTCCCTGTCTAACTCCTCCGTCCTGAGATGGTGGCCTGTACACCACTCCCATTCTAAGAATCCTATTCTTGGAATCCTGGATTTGCATCCAAAGTGACTCCGTACTACCCTCCTCCCCTTCCTCCCTTACACACTTCAGTCCTTCCTTCACATATAGTGCCACCCCCCCTTCCCCAATCACCCTGTCCCTACGAAATAACCTGTACCCTGGTACAGACAGGTCCCAGTCATTGTATTGGGTGGCCCATGTTTCTGTGATGACTGCAATGTCCACTTCAAACAACATGAAGTCTTGCTGTATTATGACAATTGCAGTTTGTCCCACCATTAGAACTGCTCCGGAGGTGAAAGAGTTAACTCCCATTCTAAGAATGGAACTTGGAGCGCGAGCTCGGTTAGAGAAGCTCTGTCTGGGTTATTTCAAACCTAAACTGTCAGATTCTTTACTCCGCCTCACTGAACAGTCGCTCCGGAGATTTCTCCTACTGCTCGGTTCATTTCTCGGTTTAAACAGTATTTTCGTTCAAATCAACCGAGAATATTATTATTTTAACCGCAAAACCGTTCGGTTCAAGCTCTGTCTGTGGTATCGTAAGTAATTTCAGTTTATTTTCTGTGTGGAACTTGTAAATGTTATCGGTTCGGTTTTGAACCGATCAGCTTGTTTTAAAACTTGAATTGAAGGTTTTAGAGTGCGGTTCCCGGTTCTTATCGGTTCTAAAAAAAACTGATTTCATTACGGTTTTTTCCAAGACCTGTGACAGACACGGTTAGGAACCGATAAGGGTGTCTTGCCTGGCACTGCCGTTTAAAAGGGCAAGTTTTTGGTTAGGCTGGCATTATGTCTGAAAACCCAAAGAAAACCAGGCCCACTGGGTTTCAACACTGTGATGCCTGTGGGAAGTCTTTGCCAAGGCTGACCCACACACCACATGTGTATATTGTCTGGGGTTTGACCACCTCAATTCAGACTGCCAGATTTATAAAAATTTCCCTGCAGCCACCCTGGATAAGAGAGTTGGCAGGCTCAGGAGCGAGAGGCCAAAAGTCCGCTGACCCGATGGCCAGCCCGGTTCGGTGCCGTGCCCTCTGACCAGGCGAGACTCGGCAACGTAAAGCTGGCTCGAGGAGCCAGTTCCAGTAAAGAAAACAGAAAATCAGCAGGTGTGGAGCCCAAAATTCCTTCTCCAACTGCTGCAGAGATAGCAAGAGCTATTCAGATTGTCCAGTCACTTTCTCCGGTTCCGTCCGAACCGCCACTGTCTGGTAAAAGGTCGGTTCGGTCGGTTCCACTGGTTCAGGAATATATTGTTGAAGAGTTTTATGAACCAGAGGAGGGGGAGGATGATTATGAACAGTATGAATGTGACTTTGAGGGTCTGGGTGTGCCCATTGAACCGGACATCTCCCCAGACAGACCTTTAGAATCTCCCCCTTTGCTTTCTGAGTCCCCCTCTCACGTTATGTTTTACAAAAAAAGTTGCTGAAACCCTCCAGCTTCCATTGGAGGAAGCTGTGGATGAACAAGAGGAACCTGATTTTGTAGAAATGATGGATATTCCAGAGTCTAGGAGATTGTCTATTCTCTTGCATAAATCATTTAGGAAACAGACAATAAAATTTTAAAACTCCTAATTCTGTGCCTCCTGTGACAAAAAAGATGGACAGGAGGTACACTCTGTCAGGTCCTGATACAGAATTCTTTCACAGCAATGCAGTCACGCTAGGTGGTTCCGGCTGCAGCCTGTGATAAAGCTAATATTCCTTTGGCTTCACATCCTCCTGACAAGGATTCCAGGAAGATTGATGCCATGGCTAAAAAACAATACATGGCAGCATCCTTGGGACTCAGGCAAGCAAATTACATGGCTTATGTAGCAAGGTGTCAAAAATCTAGATGAGACACTGTCATGGCCTTGGCCAAACAGGCCTCTAGCCAGCTTGCTAGTGAGCTGGAACAGGTGGCTGCTGATGGCATTGAGGCATCTAAGGTGCAGTTTCATGCTGCTGTGGATTTTAATGATGTATCCTCTAGAGTCATGGCTACGCCTGTAGCTTTCAGGTTGGCCTGGCTCAGGTGTATTTAGCTTGTCACAGGAGACCCAGACTAAGGCTATGGATTTTCCTTGGTTGGAAATTCTCTGTTTGGGGAGCAGACGAGAATTATATGAAGAAATGGATGAATATAGGACTACCTATAAGAGTGCTCAGGCTAGGGAGGCGACAAGCCACTCCTCAGAGGCAGGCCCCAGGGTAGAGAGGTAGGCCTTTTCACAGGCCTTTTTAACAAACCCAGGCCTCCTCTGCCTATGCTCAGAGGAGGTTCTTCAGAGGGAGAGGCAGACGGGGTGTGGGCAGGCCTGCTCCCAACCCTCAGCCTAAAGCACCTGCCAAACAGACACCCTGATGGGGTGCCCAGGGCCGATTCTCCTTTTCCTGTAGGGGGCAGGTTGGCTTACTTCGTTCAGAACTGGGTGGGCAGCCTAGTGTGAGCGCTAGTTATGCCCATTATATGTTTTCCACCCCTTCTTGGGGTTTTGGGGTGTGATGTTTTTATTTTATCTCATATTATTGCTTATATTATATTATTACTTCTGGTCCCCTGACTTGAGTCTTTGTGTTGGGACCAGGAATATGTGTTAATAGTCAGGTAGCCAGTTGGCTAGTGTAGGTTACAGCTTCCACACAGACCTTAGTGAGTTTTGCTCGTAAAGATCTGACAGTTTAGGTTTGAAATAACCCAGACAGAGCTTCTCTAACCGAGCTCGCGCTCCAAGTTCCATTCTTAGAATGGGAGTTAACTCTTTCACCTCCGGAGCAGTTCTAATGGTGGGACAAACTGCAATTGTCATAATATAGCAAGACTCCATTAGAAGAAACAACATTACTAAGGTGAGTAATTTTTCTTCTCCTCTGCCATGAGAACCTGTAACTCTGCAGTTTTCCTCCCTAGGCTCCAGCATTAAGGGTAACCACCTTCCACCCTTTCCCTCCCATCCTGCCCCCTTTCCTAGCATCACTAATAGTACTTGCCATTTGTCCTTTGTCACTGTTATGGGGTAAGCTCATATGGTTTCCCAACCTGTGGTCTCTGCATCTCTTCCCCAATTGCCACCCCCCACCCTAGTTTAAATTTCCAACTTCTCTCTATACTCCTCCATCCTCTGTTTCAACACTTCTTTCCTCCTCACCAAGTGTAGTCTGTCCTGCATAGAGGCTACTGTCTTCCCAGGTCCCTCCCCACCCCCAACAGCCCATACCCTTTAGCACAACACCAGGTTCTTAGCCATCCGTTAAATTTCTTATTCTCAGCTTTCTTGTCGTGGTTTGCCTTTGGCACCGGAAGTATCTCTGAAAAAGTTACTGATCTTCCTGCCCCCTCACATAATTGTGCTAGTTCCTCAAACCTCCTCTGGACTATATCTACTGTCTTGTCAGCCAGGTCATTTGTCCCAAGATGTATAATTAAATGAGGCTTGTCCCTACCCTTCTAGCATATTTCAGAACAGATTGTCCCACCCTTTCCGCTGTCATTCCTGGCATGGCCTCCACCCAAATGCGACTATGCCTCTCCCCCTTGCTACCCCACCTGACTCCTCTTAGTATTGAGTCCCCCAGCACTAAGATTCCACCCCCTTACTCCCTGCCTGCTTCCATTCATCTCCCTCTCTCATTTCCAGTGCCTCTTCTTCCTCCTGCACATTATTTCCCCCTTTTACCCCTGTTGCAGTTCTCTGAGCAGAATTTCCTCCTGCTCCACTTTGGTCCAGGCATTTATCAATTACTCCTCTAATTTCATCATTTCCCTCCTCCACCTTCTTCCTCTCTAGCAGTGCAAAACTGTTTTCTGGAGACCCTTCACAAATGCCCACTCCCTCTCTCTGCATAGTAACCTGTTCTCTCCTTTCCACTCCATGACTTTTGCCACTTCTTCGCCTCCCCTCTCAAGTCCCCATCTCTCCTTCCATTCGCCTTTTGTCTCCTGACCTGGTTTCCGGCAATCGCTCTTCCTGACCTGGGCCCTTTGTCTCTGCTTCCTTCTTCTGACCCTCTCCTCACCACCTGCTGGCTTAAATCGCCTCCCTCATCTCCCCTTCTTCCTCCCTCCAGTATTGGGCTAAACCCACCCCCAATCTGCCTTGCCTGTCTTAGTTCCTCCTGCAGACCCTCAATCTCCTTTCTAAGTTTTTCTATGAGGTTGCACACTAAACATTCTCCCACACTCCAGGCAATTTTTAGAAAGATTGGTGCACCGCAGTTGTTGCAGCCTACCACCCTGCCCATTGCTGTCGTTGCCCACCAATGACCCCCCACCCTTCCAGATGCAGGATACCAAACACTCCCCCAAGTCTCCTCTCTCCCCCCTCTATCAGTGCAAAACATTCTTTTCTTTATTTCTCGGTTCATCCTTGGGATTTCTTTATTTTATCCATTTTTAACGCATCTGCGCTGGGTTCCGCACAGTTGCTGGATTTTTTCGTATTTTCCCGCTTCGGCATTTTTTTCTGAAGTAAATTTTGCCTGCGTGTACGATAAATTGCGCATTTTATTTAATTTGTTAGTTTTAGTATTTATCAGTGGTTTTAATGCTTTTATGTAAAATCATTGATTTTTTTTTATATGCCAGATTTTTTTCCGATATGCACCAGCGAATTCTGGAACCTTTTTCTCTGTTTAAATTCAAAATGATTAATATTTGAAGGGTAATCCCCTCTCTTTTGGGGTGAGACTCTCTTGTTTGATGTGCCGTGGGCTTTGTTAACAAGAGGTGTGGAGGTGGTTCTGTTTTTTTACTCTGTGAAAAAAAAAAAATAATCTCAAAGTTGATTTTGATTTGTTTGAGCCTTGGCCTAACTATTATTATCTTGGCTTTTAGTCTACCTCCCCCTCCTCTAAAATCGCTGAGGAGGGTACCTCAAGTTAACACAAAAGAAATGACAAGTCCCCTTGGGACTTCTATTATTACAAGTCTGGTTCTGTAGTAGTTGTTTCTCTGCCCAAGCCTTTAATTTGAAAATAGGCAAGGTGTCCTCTTCCCTGCACAAAGACAGAAATTTATCTCCTCTGACCCTCCCTCCTGAAGGACTTAGGGAGACATCAGGGGCTGATAAAATTATGCCCTCTGCAACTGAATTTTCTGAGAGCTTGGTAGTTATTCAAGAGTTTATTTTTCTGGGTGTTTCTCGGCTCCTTTGGGTTCGAGTATTCCTCTCCTTGTTAATCCTTACACCCAAGGATATTATTGTTATGATTATTATTAGTAATTTAGGAGAAGATTTTCCTTCTTGAACTCCTCTTGGGGCCCACTAATTCCAGTTGGTCACCCTGAGGTTGAGTCAGCCTATGGTATAATTAGGCATATATATATATATATATATTCATCCGGTAGACTCCCTGGACTTTCCCCTGCAGGATGACACCGATAAAGAGGTGGAGGACGATGACTTCGTAGATCTGGTGGTTGCTCTCCTCCAAAGAAGTTGACAACTCTCTGAAGACTCCTACAGGTAGGTTCTGGAAACCTCCTCTTCTCTTTCCGGGTTCACAGAAGCATTCAGATGAAGTACCAGGTCGGTAAGTGTTCTGCTGTTTTTATCTGTACACTTTTAGATTAAAGAGAGTTAGTGCAAACAGCGGCCTGCTTCTCAGCCTCGTGCCACTGTCTGCTTTCCCTCCAGAGATCGCCTCTAGATAATCATATACCATGTGTAAGTAATTTTACATAATCCCTTTAACCTTTGTAGCATACGCTATTATATATTAAGAGTGTTTGATGTACACTATCCTTGCCATAGTTCAGCATCTCTTGAGCAGTATTCTCAAGGAGGTTTGCTGGAATACCCAAGTGACATTTGGTAGCACTATGCTCTCATAGTAAGTCATGATGTTACAGATTCTAGAGTCTTGACGTAGGTCATTTCCCTCAGGCTTGCCTGTCTGAAAAGTTCCAGCCTTTTGGGTTATGCTTTGGTACAAAGTTTGGTTGGTCTTTATGTCAAACTGAAGCTGAAAGGCACTTATGGACGAGTTTAACTCTCCTAGTACTCAGTTAAATATAAGCGTTCCTTCCCCAGAAGTCTCACTGGGGGGCTTCGGGTAGGAATTATTCTCCCTTTAACCCTTTTTTCCTACGCCAATACATCAGGAAATTTCCAAATGTTAAGTTTTCCAGAGGTTTAGGCAGGAATGCTCTTTCATTCCTGATAATCCCTTTTTTCTTCAGTTATTTTTCTTCTTGGTTCAAGTTTTTACCCCTTCTTTGGTTGGTAAAAAAAAAAATTCAATAAAGGGAGCTAGAGATATGCAGATATTAACATTTACATATATATACAGTATATCTATGTACATGATAAGTAAATAAATATCTAAAGTTTACCTCCAAATGCTGCCTTCTCTGTTGTTCTTCAGTAGCATGTCAGCAATGGTAACTAGAGCACCAGAACCTCGTGAGGGTCAAAGTCATGAAAAGGTCCCCCCCTGCTTGGGAGTTGGACCTTTTTTTCCCAGGCTATTACCTGAATCTTAAAGAAAAATAGGGAACAGCAAATCATTATCAATTTTCACAACCTGGGGTCCAGATGCTTCCTTGGCTCAGGTCTTGCTTTTGCAAACGTAGGGGATTTTTCTTGTCTCCTTCGATACATTCTATGTTCTCAGTTCCTTAGTACGGGTTTTTTTCTCAGGCAGTTTTATTCCATGCTGTTTAGACTGCCTCCAGAGTGTTCTCATATACGGAGTAAAAATCAGGTTGTTCTCCAGGTATCAGGGTAGGTTGGTGGTTCTCCCCTGAAGACAGGGAATCTCTGGTTTCCCTTATCAGAGGCTTGGCCGACCTTAGCCAATTTCCCCTGACTTTGCTTTTCAAGCCCTAAGTCTGACATTTTGTTTCCTACAGTCTCGAGGGTTCTTTGTACCTACTAGAAAAAAGTCCCCAAACTATTTAAATCTTGGCAGCTCTTGGGGGTAATGCTTATCTCTTGTCAGGGGAAGCTCTTTTCCCTGCATGGGGTGCATAATTTTGTCATTGAAGTCCCAGGGGCTAGGCCTCTAGGTTAGATTCCAAATAAGAGAATTTTTCATGAAGCTTGAACCCTGTTACAAGCTGGACTGGTGTAAGGAAACAGTGAACTTCACACCTCTCCCCTTCAAATCTTCAGTACAGAGGCTTCTTTCCAGTTGGCGCTTCCCTTCAGGGGGTTCCATCATTGAGTCTTGGTTTCTGAGAGAGTACTTCTCTCTTCAGTCCCTGGAATCTCAGAATATCTCTATCAGGCCTGCATTTTTTCAGTCCAAAGGCCATTTAGTTTGATATCCCTGCCCTGTATCACACTAACAAGCATTTGGGACACAGGGCTTCCAATCTCTCCGTAATACCTACAAGTTGTTATCTCTAGCTGGCTTCTTTGAAGGTGTCTTAGTCACTCATCCATCTGTCGGGCAAGGACAAAAACTTTGGCAGGGCCACCACAAGTGGGCCCTTTGGCAGATCCTCTAAGCCACAATACTCAGGACCACCGCAAGTGAGCCCTCAGCACACAAGTCCTAGCCACATCATTTAGAGAAAAGGTCAGGTCCAGATCTGAATTTTTGCCTCCAGCCCGAACCTCCATTTTTTTCCTTTTTTCCTGTTGCAGGCCCCAGCTCGGAGTTCCATCCAATGGATTTTCTTATCTCAAGACTGGCCTGAGAAGTTTTCTCCCTCCTTATATCCCTTGTTTCCTAAGTACCTCTCTAGTCAAGGTATCGGCCACATCTCGGTGGCTCGGGACAACCTTGGTACTTTCTAAAAAATCAGGAGTAGTGTTTTTTTCAGCTCCCAGTCTTTTCTTCTCAAGGCCTGGTTCCTGAGAAGCTAGATCTCTTAGAGTCCCTGTATCCAAACAAGGCCTGGAACGTCTATGAAAATAAAAAAAAAGAGGTTTTAGTATCACGAAAACCTCAGTTTTTCTAGGGGAAATGGCTTTTCCCCTGGGTACAAGGACAAGAGCCTAGAGTTTTTCAATCCTCTTTCCTCTCATGACTGGATTATTTAGTTAATTTCCAGGCATTACAATCTTGGACTTTGAACTAGTTTGGTCTTTGTTACTTGTTTCCTGTAAAAGTATAAAGGTTTTTATTTTCCTTCCAACAGTGGGACAGTAGGCCTTTTTTCTTTGGGAGTGCACCTGATGGTTACTCGGGTTCTTTTTCTGTCAGGCAAGAGAAATTTGTCTTTTCTCAGACCATTTCAAAGAATTCCGCAGAGGGCCATCTTCACTTCCAGACCCTTCTAGGGACCGGAGTTCTTTCCCATGGAACACAAACCTCTGTAAGTTCAGTTTCATGGGGTGTCCCTTTGAATCTGTGGAAATTCTGTCCTGAAGCGAGTAACATCAAAGACAATTTGTCTGCTTGTTTTCCTCTGTCAAACGTTTTTCAGAGTTTCAGGTTGTTCTCTTAGGCCTTATCCTCTCAGTGCCTTTATGAACAAATTAGTCTTCTGGACGGATAGAAAATATTTTTCCCAAGTGTTCTACCATTTCCTTCATCAATCCCTTTTCTCTGCCTGTACTGCTCTCAGGCAAGTCCTGTCTAGGCTATCTCAACCTGCTTGGAAGGGGCATGAATTAGTCCTGCCGGTCTGCGTCAGCAGTCCTAGCAGTTCAGGTTCTGTCATTATCATATTTTCCTTTCCTGCGTTTTTGCAGAAAAGGAGAAACCAGTGACCAACAGTATTTTCCCATGGGACTGTTTTCATGTATTTTGGGTCTGCTTCAGTAAAGCTGACATTCAGCTCTTCTCGTGCTTACGGCCTACTTACTGGAGACCAGCTGCCTCCTGGGCAGTGTTCAAGGCTATATCCTCACCTGAAGTATGCAGACCACTTATTTGAAATTTGCTTTTCACATTCAATAAGATCTTCTTGGATGTGTAGTATGATAGGATGCCAATTTTGGCAGGATGGTACTTCAGAGCCTCTTCTTAAAATAGGTTTCTGTGCCCTCCTCCCAACTACACTGCTTTGAAGTCCGCTTCTGTCAATAGATGCTAAAGAATTCCTGGGGTGAGAAGAAACAATTACTCACCGAAGTAATATTACTTCTTCCAGGGTATTCTTTAGCATTATTGACACTCCCACCCTTCCTCCCTGGAAACCTTGTCTAAAGGCTCTGCTAGGGGATTTAGCCAGATTTGACACTGTCATTCATTTGTGTGATTTTCAAAAAAAAGAAATTTTTCATAATAGTGGGTTAGCATATATAGTGGGTTGTGCTTCTTTCTTTTTCCTAGTGGGCACAGTTTTTACGTTTTTCAGCTTCGAAATGCGTTCTGAGGTCCTTCAGGTTGACTGCAGGCAGCACTCTACTCTAACTGTATCCTGATTGGCCAATGTCTTCCTCATTTACATTGACTCCTCCTCTCTGGGGCAGCTGAACCCAGCTGGCATACTGCTTCTGTCAATAATGCTAAACAATACCCTGGAAGAAGTAATATTACTTTGGTGAGTAATTGTTTCTTTTTGCCTCCCCTGTATGTTTTGTCCCCCCCCCCATTGTCGTGAAGCCTTTGTAAATGAGCCATTTGTGCTCAGAGGTATTGTAATCCGAGACTGAATAAATTAATTAGTGTAATTTTTAAAACATCTACGTTTCATATTATTGGATGCTATATTTGGACATCATATTTTCTTGTCTTTAAGCTCAAGCTTGCCAATTATTGTGTTATGGTCCCCTAATATTGGCTGTTCTACTTTAACTGCAATTGGTTGTATCTTGCCTGAAACAAAAATTAAGTCCAGGATATTCCCCTCACTAGCCATTTTACATTTTCTTGTTGGATTAATTATCTGTGTCACATCTGGTGACTGAAGGCTCTTTTCCAAAATTTTCCCCCATGGTTGGCCCCATGCAGCACTGAAATCCCCTGTTAAAAGCAATCTTTAACCATTGTTTTATTTAAGAGGCATTGTGATAGGATTTCAAAAGAGCTGGTATTAAGCCAGTCCGGCGGTACAGAGAGCTGAGGTGCTGGACACCTTACCTCTCGCTATGCTGGTGACTCCTGTTCAGTAACGAGTGTGGGCTATCGGGGGTCGGCACGGGGGGTGAGGAAGCTGTTCAGGACTGAACTGTTGACAGGCTGCTCTTCTCTCTGGAGAGGGATCTGTGCTTCCCTTGGCTCTTGACTGCCTTTGCGGTGGAGGCCAGGGGGCAGTGCAGCTGGAGGAGCCAGGGTGCTAGGCCAATGGAGTGGGAGGAAGGGGCCATCACCGGAGCAAGAGTGCGCATGTACGCCTCCACGCACATGTGCCTCTCTGGGGCTGCAGGTAACGGAGGAAGAAAATGTGGAAAAATCAGGGGCCGCAGGCAGGATGAAGCCTCCGGACTGGCTCCAAGGATCCGCTGTGACATGCGTAGCATCCAAAGATCCTGAACAACCCCAGAGTCCTGTAGGCTTGGTGGACGATGCAGCTGTGTCCCACCGAAGAAGAGATAAAAACCTATATGGAAAAAAAGAGCTGGTGTTTATTTTTGGTGGAGAATAAACCACACCCAAAACTAGATTTAAACTTTGGACCTCCACTAACAAACATTCCACCTTATTAAGTTTCCCTGAATATAGTACTGAAGTCTGCCCTAGTTCCCATTTTGTGTATCACAAAACCCCTCCCTCTCGTTGGCCCTCCCCTATCCCTTCTGTGCTCACAAAATCCTTCAATCTCAATTTCTGTATCCTTTATACTTTTATTTAGCCAGGTTACTGTTAAAAATACAGCATCTGGATTTTCTGTTGATACCCATGACTTTAATATATCCATGTTATGTTTCATGCTTCTAGCATTATCATATAAAATCTTTATATGTGCTTGAGGTATAATTGTTGGTCCTGGGTTTGTTTCAATATCACCTGCCAATATCAATATTAAAAACAGGTTCCAATTCTGAAATATATGTCTTTCTGTATTTTATTAAATTTAAAGCTTGTAGGTGTGTATTTCCAAATTTATTCCTTTGTTTACTAGTTGTTGTGTGTTCCCGACTTTTCCCTATTATCTGTTATCATCCCACTTTGTAACGCAAGTGCATTCACATTTTCTAGCGGCCTAGTTCCTCTTTCTTTTAAACTAAAGGCTGCTATCACAAGTCCTAGCAACAATATTATCTATTTCATTTTAACTAAAATATCTTATTCAGTTTATAAAATTTCTTACAGTTTGTGTATAATTTATTTATTCCATTTTACAAACCTCTAAGAACACTGAGGAATACCAAGCCGGGAGGTAGTTTACATACTGCACCTCAAGGAGCATGTGGAAGTGGAGATGTTCACCTACCACTTTTGAAACAGACATCAAACCAAGAATGCCAATGTAGGGTCCCTGGGCTGATCCTCTGAGCCCTTTCCTGTACCTCTGGTGCTGTAGTCAGGATCCTGCCCGTGCTTGCCTTGCTGAAACGTCGGAGGTCCAGAGAGGAGAGGAGATGTGGTGAATAGTCAGCTTTATCCGGGGGGGGGGGGCCAGCTGAGCACCTTCATAGTCCATCAGCTCTTTTATGGCAGTGGATGCCCCCAGTGGTGAAGCTGAAGCTATATGCTTGGTCTACATTGGTGGGCACCTTGGTTTCATCACCTGGTGTCACCCCAGCTCCTGGTATTAAGGTTGGTACTGATGAGTGGGGTGGTGCCAGCCATGAGACCGGGCCCTCTTCTGCAACTGCTTGTAGTGCCAGAAGAAGAATTAATTCCTGAGCCAGTGCTGTCCCAGAGTCTGTGGTGCTGGTCATCTCCTTCCCTGAGCAGCCTGGAGGAAGATGACGATGCAGACCTTGGACCTCGGGATGGTGCTTGTGATAAGGGAAGCCATCCTGGGCCCAGTTGTGAGCCCTGCACAGGACCTAGTGTCTCTCCTGGGATTGTCCCTCAGTCTGAGACTAGTTCCAGGAACCCTTCTAGTGGTGTTTGTGGTGCCAGCTTGGATTCCCGTGCTATACGTGGCACTGGGTCTGGTGCCACTCATGGAGTTGGGTCTGGGGCAGACTCTAGAGTGTCTTTGGTCTGGAGGTTAGGCTTGGTGTGGGGCGCAGTGTTAGCCCCGGTGAGGGGTTGGGGCATGGTGCTGGGCCTGTGGCTGACCCTTTGAACAGAGCTGGTGGCAGCACTGGCCAGGGTTCCAGCGCCAGCCCGTTTACTTCTCCCTGGAACTGACTGGCCCTGTCACTGGTGGGGACCAGGGCTACCCTATGGGCCCTGTATGCTCTGTTCTCACCACCTGGGGTCCCCCTTCCTGGGCACCATCTGGAGCGGTCCTCTGAGATTGGCCAGCTCCATATGGGTGAGTTTACCTGGCTTGCACTGAGGAAACTTTTAAGTAACAGTTGCAATATTTTGGATTAGTGATACACTTAATATTACACTTTTCTAATGGTATTTATAAATTTGTAATCACTTATGCACTTTCACTTTAAATGGATTCCTACTTAAGAGGAGTGCGTCTGTGTTCCAGGACACACACCTGAGGAGGCGCTTTAGGCGTGAAACCGGCTGGGTTTACCCATCTCTGATTGTATTTGTTCCTTTCTGTAATGCTACTTTGGTAGATAATAAATTACATTGTGTTCATTTTCGGTGATGGTGCTGTTTTTTATTGCTTTGCCACCTGTCACTGGTGGGGACCAGGGCTGCCCTGTGGGCCCAGTATGCTCCACTCTCACCACCTGGGGTCCCCCCCCGGCACCATCTGGACCGGTCCTCTGAGATTGGCCAGCTCCATATGTGTGAGTGTACCTGGCCCTCCTTCCAGGCAAAATCCCATGAGCAGTCTTGCAGCCTTGGCAGAAAACCTGGCCTGATCATCCATGACCTTCCTCCCTCTCCTCTGCCTCCCTTCCCTACCTTGCCAGCTATTGTGGGTCCTCTGGGGCCTATGACCTGGCAACAATTCAGAACAAGGACTGGTGTGTTTCACCAGTACCATTTGAAGACAACCCCAGTCCAGTTCAGGTTTGAGGCCCCAGCACTGCTGTTGTTTGAATCCAGCTTCTCCTTTCCCACCTCTTCCAAGAAAAACAACTTTCAGGCTGCATGTCCTTAGATGTTCAGTACTCTGTGTAGCAGCAGTTCCTGATATGAATGTTGCAGGCAATGAATGTAGGATCTTTCGTAGGTCACAATACTACTACCCTTGCTCTGAGATTACTTGGGGATTTCAGTGATGACTCCTTTGTCATCCCTCCTTGACCTTGGCTTTTTTCAGAGGTATCCAGGAATGTCTGGCTCTGTTCCTGTGCCCCTTCTGCAGCCCCTGTGGACGTCCAGCACTGATACTGAGCCCTGTAAGGTCAGCAGGTACTATCCTTCACCCTTTCTCAGTGATGCTGGTGCTGCAGATCCCCTCTGGGCCTAAGTGCCCAGTGCATGACTGTGCCCTGACACCGACTCTGCAGAGATTAATGCTTGGAACAGAAAGGTTTTTGTGGCGGCATGCACTGTGATGCGCATTTCTGCACATCAGGCAGCTTACAAGTGCCTTTGGGTGAAACTAAGTCAGCTCTTAGCTTCCATGCCAGATTGAGAGTTAACCAGGCAAGCCATTTGCCTTTCTGCACAGGGTCTGGAGCTGGCAAGGCACCAAGCAAGGGTGTCGAACAATGCCAGCGAGGTAGCATCCAGGCTGGAAGGAGCAGCAGTCTGCTTCCAGCGGACAGCATGACTTTGTCTTTCCTGGCTGGCACCCTTTACCCAGCGTAGGGTGCTTAACTTGCATTACCAAAGGATTCATTATTTTCTCCCACGGGGTAAGGCAAGAGTTGTAGGGGAGCCCTCTTGCAGCCAGGTCACAGGAGCCTCCGCCTGTCACACTGGACCAGTGAGGAATCCCTGCCCTGCAGTAGTTACCCTCCACCAGAGAGCTGAGAGATGCATTTTTCCCTCCGGGTGAGTCATCTTCTCCCCTTCTTGTGGGGAAGCTTGGTACTCTGACCCATCAGTGTGACTGAATGGTGAAGATTGATTCTTAGAAGGTATGAAAATTATGTACTCACCACAATTCTTGATCTTTCAGAGTATCTTCACCATTCAGCCACACGCCCACCCACCATCACCCGCTCAGATAAGAGCCAGGGCCTCTATCTGTACTGCTGATGCACTGGCACTTCTTGTCACTCCCCAGAGCTTTTCCTCTCCCCTGAGGTTCAGCTCTCTTTTGTATCTTCTGGTATTGGTTCTTGCCATTTGCCTCCTGTCCTTGGGGTGGTGCTCCGTTTTATTTAAAAAAAATTGTCTTGGGTGTTTTTCCTTTTTCCCTTGAACTCTTTCCCTCTGCCTTTTGGGATCTCTCTCAGGCATATTCCTTGGCTTCTTATAATCTGTTGCCTCGTCTGTGATTCTGGCCTATGCCATGTGTCAGTCTTTAGCCCTTCTAAAAGGCGCAACTTCAACCTTCCTGAGCGTAGGGAGAGTCAGGTGCAGTTTTTTTTTTTTTTTTTATAATATACTCTTAGCCTGTGGGCTGGGTGGTTATCCCACATCTTGGTGTTGGGATTCATTTTTGTTTCTCACTTTCAGTGCTTATTTCTGCATTCCTGGAGTGGCAGGAAGATTTTTTTCTTGTGCTTCTCGACTGTGTGCAATTACAGTTGCTTTCTTATCTTCTAGAGCTCGTAGAGTTTTCTCTGCTAAATTTTTGTTCTCTGGAGAGCACAAGAAAATACTGTAGGTTATAGTGGCATTCTGCCTTCTTAACAACACTGAGGTCTTCGGGACCTCTTGTACTAGCAATAGCTATATGAAAGGGCTGCTGCCTTTTTTCCTCTCCACCTTTCTGTCCATGTGGCCCAGACAGGCACTGGCTCTTACACCTGCTACCCCTGCACAACCTTCAGACCCAACCCTTAGTTTTACTAAGTTGGTAGACAGGTTTTATTACCTAATGGAGACCTCAAGGAGTGTGGGAGAGAATCCCAGAGGAGGAAGCAACTTCTGGTGTGAGATTCAGTTGCCAGGGGGATAGATTTGGGACTAGGAAGGGGGCAGAGTGGGAAGTCTGATGCCCGTGTAGTACCACAGCCTAGAGGGATGGGAAACATGTCCTAGAGATTACTAGGGCAGCAGGAAGGAAGTGGGAGGTGGATTCCATTGTACACCTGGGGACAAATGACCTGGCTTGGGGAAGGGCTGGGATAGTGCAGGGGGAGTTTAGGGAACTGGGAAGTGGTCTTAGGTGGCACACTCAGTAGCTTTCACTGAGGTGCTGTCTGTCTACGATGGGGGAGGAGAAGGTTCTCTGCAGCAGAACCTTCAGCTCTTTGCTGAAGGAATGGTGCAGAGAGGAGGGGTTCGGCCACCTTTGGGATTAGGGATCCACCTGGTAGGATGAGGACCTATACGGGGTGAGGGTCTGCATCCATACAGGATGGGAACTGCAGTCCTCGATGGACAGTTTAAATGTTAGTTCAGTGACCGTTTAAACTAGATGAGGGTGCAGAAGGAGTCAGGGAAGCAGAAACTGCCCACCCCCCAGGCTGAAGCAGAGAGTATGAAGATCCCCAGGGGAGAGGAACCCCACAGGCGTACAAATTACTAAAGGAAGCAGGGTGATAGTAACAGAGAGAGTGGTAAACAGAAACATTAAAAAGAGGCGGGGGAGGAGGTATGCATAAAGGAAAAAGGGGTAACAAGCAGAGTACCAACAAAAACCTGGAAGGCCATGCATGCTAATGCTAGAAGTCTAGGAGATAAGATTCCAGATCTAGAAGCCATCATGGCAGAGGTTGACCTGGGTATTGTGGCCATTACCGAGTCATGGTGCACTGAAAACCATGACTGGGACATAGCCACAGGAAGGACAGGGTGGGAAGGAAAGGAGGAGGTGTGGTGCTTTATGTGAAGGAAAGCATAAGAGCGATGAATATACAGGAAATATAGAGAGCAGAGGTAGTGTGGGTCACTCTTAAGTCAGGGAACAGAGCCACTATTCGCACTGGTGTGCTCTATAGACATCCAGCACAGGGGAAGGAGTCAGATAAGATACTCTTGGACTCCTTTGGCAAAAGGGCAGAAAAGGGGGAGGTGCTGCTGGTGGGAGACTTCAGTCTGCCAGATGTAGATTGGAGCCTCATAACTGTGGCTTCATCTAGAAGCAGGGTTATCCTGGAATTCCTACAAGGGGCATTCCTCAGGCAACTAGTCAGTGAGCCCACTCGTGATGGGGCAATACTGAACCTGTTTCTCACTAACAGGGACAGTGTTGCAGACATCAAGGTGGGAGGCCACCTGAGGACCAGTGATTACTGTACAGTGTGGTTTAGCATAAGGACAGTCACAGATTCGAACCACACATGGGCGAGGGTCCTGGACTTCAGGAGGGCAGATTTTATAAAGATGACAGGGTGCCCCTGTTTTGAAGAACACCCCCCGAAACAAAAGTGCACCCCCCAATTTCTCTCACTCTTTTCTGTCTGCTTTCTTTTCTTTTCTGTCCTTTATTTCTTGTCAGGGTGGCCAACCTGACAATCTTTTTTTTTTTTCCTTTGCTATCCCTGTCTTAAAAAGAAACCTTCCAAATGCACTTGGTAGCACTAGTAAAAGCCTCCCAGAAAATACCTAACTGTATTCACGACTGGCTCATTATACTTCCTTAATGTAATAATCCTATACTGAAGGACCCAGGTTATGGGAAAGAGCCCCATAGTGTCCACAAATTAAATATTGTGCTACTCATGTGTTGCAGCCCCAGAAGGTTGTAACTGGGGTCTGGTTTGATAGATAGAAGAGTTAAAAGACCTGGCAGCTTGAAGGCTGCTATTTCAGCAGCCAGTTTCATGAAGCAGATAGTACTGTCCTGAGTGTTGAGTGTTTGAGCCATACAAGCAACAGCAAACAACTACTTATGAAGGCTACAGAAATAGGAAGCACTGGTAATTGTTAAGAAAGGGTTATGAAAAGGAAAACTGTGTTACAGGCTATGTTTCAGCTTCTCAGGTCTCATAAGCTGGCAAGAGAAAGAAGATGAGCATGCCCTCAGTCTCCTCTTCCCTTAGCCAACTTAGAGACACCTGAACAAACCCCTCATGTATTACAGAGCTGAAAAAAAAAAGAGTAGTTACCTGCTTGTACGTGCTTGTAGCTGTGGGTGTTGCAGCCTCTTGCTATAGGGCTAGCAGCCCACAGACTGTTTATATAATGATCCGAACTATGATGTCATATCCTGATGGAAGTAACTTAGTCCCCAGAGTTTACTGAAGCCCCCAAATTAAGGCTGTAGAGTGTTATTCTGGCTTAAGTAACTGTGTATGACCAAATAAGCGTACTGCCTGGTAACCTGCACAGTACTGCAGGGTATTTAGTAAGCTTCAGTGAGGTGGGAGCAAGATATAAAACTAAGTCCTGTAACAAGGGGTCACCTGCCTGGTGATGTCATCCTCTAGCCTTTAGTCCTCTACTGGGACTAAAGAACTAGAACTCTACTACTAGGACCTTCAATTTAGGGTAAATACAAACAGAAAAAAAAAGTGTGTTTGTCTGAGTTGGCTGAAGTGAATTGTTATCTGAGCAGTTATCAAGGTGTTTGTCTGAGTTGGCTGAAGTGAATTGTTATCTGTGCAGTTATCTAGGCATAGAAGGAGCTGTACATTAGGGGGAGTGGCTTAACCAGAAGGAAGCCAGGTGTTTAGGATTTAAAAACTGCCCTACATAGCTTCTGGCAGAGAACAGCAAAAGGGAGGAGGTGCTGCTAGAACTATACTTTTCTACTGGGACTATATTGTCCTCCTTCCCTCCCCTCCTCGCCCACCCTCAGCCAGTTCTACTTTTATAGGCACAGGATTTAACTGACAACAGGAACTTCCTGTTTTGGGAGCAGGAAAAGAGTGATCACAGAACCACAAAAAACTCACCATCCTAGAAGGAAAAGAGTAGCTCTCTGTCCCCCCAGCTGCTGGAGGTCTGACTCTGAGCAAGTAAGGAGACTACTGAAAAATATAGGAACTTCCTGTCTCAGAACAGGACATCATGAGCTTTAAGGGCACAGAGAGGTAGGTAAGTAGGGGAAAAAATGTGTATATGTGTGTGTGTGTATATATATATATATATATATATATATATATATAAAATAAACAGAGGAAATAGTAAGTATTCAAAATAACAGTTAAGGGGCCACAAATAAGACATGATGGGAGTGGTACAGTGCAGTGATTGTGGAGCAGTATTCTTCCAGGAGACATTCTGGAGGATGCGGTGTTGTCCCATCTGCAAGCACTTCTCTGGGCTGAGGGAGGAGGTTGCTCATCTCCAGGCTGAGTTGGCCAGGATTTGGGGGACCTCCTCTCCCACCCAGGGAACACCAGGGCCACCGCTGCTGCCTCAGAGGTTGCCAGGAAAGAGGAGCGGTTGGACCACAGTGGGATCAGGAAGGGTGAGGGTGATGTAACAGAGGCGCATATCTCCAGTTGTACCTCTCCACAATTCGTATGCCACTCTGGCAGAGTGTAGTTCCTCTATAGTGGCACCTGCAGTGGAGACCGAGGAGGATGTTGGGAACCTCCACAAAGGAGACCCAAAGGAGGGTGGCATGGGACCCCACAGGGGAAGGAAACAAATCCTGGTGGGGGATTCCATTGTTAGGAGGGTAGATCTGGGGAGGGAGGTAAGATGCCTGCCAAGCACCATGGCTTGGAGGGACAGGGAGTGAATCTTCAGGATCACGGGAGCAGCTGCATGGGGGAGGGAGCTGGATGTCATTGTCTGCCTAAGGACAAATGATCTGGCTGGGAAAGGGATCAGAACAGTTCAGGAGGAGTTTGTGCAGTTGGGGCGGAGCCTTAGACAAGTAGCACGCATGGTAACCTTCTCGGAGGTGCTGCTTGTCTATGGCATGGGTGAGGCTAGGGTGCTCCACACCATGGGATTCAATCAGTGGTTGAAAAACTGGTGCACAGCTCGGGGGTTTGGCTTCATTGGGGACCGGGGGTCCACCTGGAGTGATGCAGGCCTATACTGGCACGATGGTCTGCATCTGTCCAGGAGGGGAACCAGGATCCTAGGTGATAGATTTAAATGCTTCATTGGCAAGCATTTAAACTAGGGGGAGGCACTGGAAAGGAGCAGCGAAATCCTAGCCCCCCCTCCCAAAAAAATATCAGGGTAGTTAGTGAGATAAACACCAATATAGAGACGTCGATAGGGAGAAGGGCAGGGGTAAATGGAGAAAATGACAAAGGCAGTAAGGACAGGGATGGGGCAAAAAGGGGTAAGGTCATCAAGAAATGAAGGGTAATGAGTGCCAATGCCCGTAGTCTGGGCAACAGGCTCCCTGAACTGGTGGCCTTGATGGAAGAGGGATGTCTGGATGTTGTGGCAGTCACAGAAACATGGTACACAGAGAACAAAGGGGGAGAGGGGGAGGAGTAGCTCTCTATGTAAGGGAAGGGATAAAAGCAATGGAACAAAAGAGTAAACAGGGAGGAGAGGAGGCACTGTGGGTCACCTTAGAGACTGGAAATGGCACCACAATCCACACAAGGGTTGTGATTGTCATTGATCCTGCACTACCCCACTCTTTTTACTTTACTCGCCCAAGACTATGGCCTCTGGCCTGCTTTTTACCCAGGACCACAAAACATGGTAATTAGTGAGGTAAACACCAAGGTAGAGAAGTTATTAGGGAGCAGGACAGAGGTAAATGTAAAAAAAGGCAAAGGCAGTAAGGACAGGAATGGTGCTAAAAGGGATAAGGCTATCAAAAAGTGGAGGGTGATGAGTAACAATGCCCGTAGTCTGTGTAACAAGCTCCCTGAACTAGTGGCCTTGATGGAAGAGGGTTGCCTGGATATTGTGGCAGTCACAGAAATATGGTACACAGAGAACCATGACTGGGATGGCAACATACCAGGATACACAATCTACAGGAGGGACAGGGAGGGTAAAAGAGGAGGAGGAGTAGCTCACTATGTAAAGGAAGGGATCAAAGCAACAGAACTAAAGAGTAAAAAGGGAGCAGATGAGGCACTCTGGGTCACCCTGGAGACAGGAAATGGCATCACAATCCGCACTGGGGTTGTATACAGACCCCCATCTCAGGGGGAAGGAATGGACAAGGAAATTATAGAAGGCTTCCTTAGAATGGCAGAAAAAGGGGAGATATTGTTGATGGGGGACCTGAATATGCCAGATGTTAACTGGAGCACCTTTGCTGCAGGCCCATTCAAGAGCAGGGTCATTCTTGATGCCCTACAGGGGGCACGCCTCAGATAGCTAGTATTGGAACCCACTCGGGAGGGAACAATCTTAGACCTGGTACTCTCAAATGGGGACGGAGAAAGAATCTCAGATTTAGAGGTGAGTAGCCATCTGGGAACAAGCGACCACCAAACAGTGTGGTTCACAATAAACACAGCCATACAATCAAGCCATACAAAAGCAAGAGTATTGGACTTTAGGAGGGCTGACTTTGGGAAAATGAGAGAGTGCCTTAGAAAAGCACTAGCAAACAGGCAAGAAGAAGGAGGGTGGAGGAACAATGGGGAGTAATCAAAACAGCTATCACAGAGGCAACAAGCCTTTGTGTAAAGCAAATCAATAAAACACAATGAAGGAAAAAAATGCTATGGTTCTCAAAAGAGGTGGCAGGGAAGGTTAAGGAGAAAAGGATAGCATTCAGGAAATATAAGGAAACACAGAAGGAGCAGGACAGAGAACTTTATCAGTTAAAGCAGAAAGCAGCTGGGAAGGCAGTCAGAATAGCAAAGGCTCAAACCAAGGAAAGGATAGCCAATTCTGCTAAGAAGGGAGATAAGACCTTTTATAGGTACATTAGGGAGCAAAGAAAGACCAAAGGAGGGATACTAAGGCTTAATAAAGGGAGGAATGTGGTAGAGGGGGACAGTGAAAAGCAGGGATACTGAACGAATATTTCTGCTCAGTATTCACAAAGGAAGAGGAAGGGAGGTACCTAAACCAAACAAGAGAAACACTCTGAAGACGGGGTCGATACCAGTCCATTTACAGAAGAAAGGGTTCTGAAAGAACTAATAAAATTGAAGGTGGACAAAGCAATGGGGCCTGACGGACTCACCCAAGAATTCTAAAAGAACTAAGGGTAGAACTAGTGACACCGCTGACTACTCTCTTTAAAAAATCATGGGAGGATGGGGTGGTACCTGAGGACTGGAGGAGGACAGATGTGATTCCTCTTCACAAAAGTGGGAGCAGGACAGAGGCAGGAAACTACAGACCAGTTAGTTTGACCTCAGTGGTAGGGAAAATGATGGAATCACTTCTGAAGGAAAGAATTGTTGAGTACCTAGAGGCCAGTGGGGCACAGGACCCAAGGCAGCATGGATTCACGATGGGAAGATCGTGTCAGACGAATCTAATAGATTTCTTTGACTGGATGACCAAAGTAGTAGACCAGGGAGGGGCTGTGGACATGGCCTACCTAGATTTTAGCAAGGCATTTGATACAGTCCCACACAAGTGATTAATACACAAGTTAGCCAACCTTGGAGTGGGCCCCAAGGTGGTAGCCTGGATAAAAAATTGGCTAGACAACAGGACCTAAGGGTGTAGTATAAATGGAGTACACAGTGAAGAAAGGAGTGTTACTAGCGGGTACCGCGAGGGCTCAGTACTGGGACCAGTCCTTTTAATGTCTTTATAAGTGTCATTGCAGAGGAACTGGAAGGAAAAGTATGTCTCTTTGCAGATTTACACAAAGACCTGCAACAGGTTGCTACACAAGATGGAGTGGAAAGGATGAGAAGGGACTTGGCAAGGTTGGAGGAATGCTCAAATGTATGGCAGCTCAGATTCAATGCAAAGAAGTGCAAGGTAATGCACATGGGAAACAAAACCCAGGGAGGAGTACACAATGGGGTGAGATACTGACAACAGTAAAATGGAGAGGCACCTGGGGTAATTATATCAGATGATCTAAAGGTGGGCAAGCAATGGAGAAGGCAGTAAGGAAGGCTGGGGGATACTGGGATGCATAGGAAGAGGCATCAATAGTAGAAAACAGGAAGTTGTTATCCCTCTGTACAGACAGTTGGTGAGACCCATCTGAGTACTGTGTGCAGTTCTGGAGACCCCATCTCTGCAAAGACATAGACAGAGTGGAGGCTGTCCAGAGAGGGCAACCAAAATGGTGCAGGGTCTGCACCAGAAGACATACGAAGAAAGACTAATGGAGCATAATATGTATACCCTTGAGGAAAGAAGGGAGAGAGGGGACATGATAGAAACTTTCAAGTACCTCAAGGAATCAACAAAGTCCAAGAGGGTAGCATCTTTCAGAAAAGAGATGTGCAAGAACAAGGGGCACAATATGAAGATAGAGGGGACAGCTCAGAGGTAATGTGAGGAAGTATTTTTCACGGAGAGGGTTGTGGATGCATGGAACAGCCTCCCTGAGGAGGTCGTGGAGTCAAGAACAGTGGGGGAATTCAAGAATGCATGGGACAGGCATAAGGCAGTCCTAGTGGGGGGTAGGAGGAAGTAAGCTGTTGGTTAACTAGGATCTGCAGCTTATCTGTTAGGTAGGAAAATGGGCAGACTAGGTAGGCCAAGTGGTCCTTATCTGGCGTCAAATTCTATGTTTCTATGACCCCCACCTGAGTTGCTGATGACAATGTATATCTGAGTTAAACATATTTCTAAAGACTTGCACAAAGTAACTGACTACCACCTGTTAGCCTTCACTGCTCTATGTAAATTATGTTGAACTGTATTGCTTGTTTAATTGTCTTCTAATTTGTCTGTTTCTGTGTGACATGGAACCTTTGTAAATGAGTCTCTGACTCAAAGGTGGATCTGAATTTCTCAATAAATAAATAATAAATACAGACCCCCATCTCGGGGAGGGAATGGACAAGGGTATGATAGAAGGCATCCTTAGGATGGCAGAGAAAGGGGAGATATTGTTGATGGGGGACCTGAATATGCCAGATGTTAACTGGAGCACCTTTGCTGCAGCCACATCCAAGAGCAGGGCCATTCTCAATGCCCTACAGGGGGCATGCCTCAGACAGCTAGTGTTGGAATCCACTTGGGAGGGAGCAATCTTAGACCTTGTACTCTCAAATGGGGACAGAGAGAGGATCTCAGATCTAGAAGTGGGTAGCTATCTGGGAACAAGTGAATACCAGTGTGGTTCAAGATAAACTCAGCTGCAGAGTCAAGCCATACAAAAGTGTGGGTACTGGACTTCAGGAGGGCAGACTTTGTCAAAATGGGAGCGTGCCTTAGAAAAGCACTAGCAAATAGGCAAGAAGGAGGGATGGAGCAACAATGGGGAAACTTCAAAACTGCCATCACAGAGGCAACAAGCCTTTGTGTAAAGCAAATAAATAAGAACGAAAGAAAAAGCCACTATGGTTCTCAAAAGAGGTGGAGGGGAAGGTTAGGGAGAAAAAGATAGCATTTAGGAAGTATAAGGAAACAGAAGGAGCAGGACAGAGAACTGTATCAGGGAAGGCAGTCAGAGTAGCAAGGCCCAAACTGAAGAAAAGATAGCCAACTTGGTTAGGAAGGGATATAAAACCTTTTATAGGTACATTAGGGAGCGTAGAAAGACAAAGGGAGGAATAGTGAGGCTGAATAGAATGGACAATGGGTGGGCAGAGAGGGACAGTGAAAAAGCAGAGATACTGAACAAATACCTCTGCTCAGTATTCACAAAAGAGGAGGAGGAGGGAGGTACCTAATCCAATTAACAGAAGCACTCTGGATAGGGGATTGATCCCAGTCCTTTCACAGAAGAAAGGGTTCTGAAAGAACTCCTAAAACTGAAGGTGGACAGCAATGAGGTCTCGACGGATTCACCCCAGAATTCAAAAGAATTAAGGGGAGAACGAGTGACACCACTGACTACCCTTTTTAACAAATTATGGGAGGATGGTGTGGTACCCGAGGACGGGAGGAGGGTGGATGTGATTCCCCTTCACAAAAGTGGGAGCAAGACAGAGGCAGGAAACTACAGACCTGTCAGTTTGAACTCTGTGGTAGGGAAAATGATGGAATTACTTCTGAAGGATAGAATTGTTGAGTACCTAGAGGCCAGTGGGGCATAGGACCCAAGGCAGCATGGATTCACAGTGGGAAGGTCATGTCAGACGCATCTAATCTATTTCTTTGACTGGGTGACCAAAGTAGTAGACCAAGGAGTGACTGTGGACATGGCCTACCTAGACTTTAGCAAGGCATTTGACACATTCCCACACAAAAGATTAATAAATTAGCCAGCCTGGGAGTGGGTCATAGGGTGGTAGCCTGGGTAAAACATTGGCTGGACAACAGGACACAGAAGATAATAGTAAATGGAGTACACTCTCAAGAAAGGGGGGTTACTAGTGGGGTACTGCAGGGTTCAGTACTGGGCCCAGTCCCTTTTAATGTCTTTGTAAGTGACATTGCAGGGAGACCGGAAGGAAAAGTATGCCTCTTTGCAGATGACACAAAGATATGCAACAGGGTTGATACACAAGGGGGTTGGAAAGGATGAGAAGGGACTTGGCAAGGTTGGAGGAATGGTCGGAAGTATGGCAGCTTAGATTCAATGCAAAGAAGTGCAAAATAATGCAACTGGGAAACAAAAACCCAGGGGAAGAGTACACAACAACAAAAATGGAAAGGGACCTTGGGGTAATCATATCAGATGACCTTAAGGTTAGCAAGCAATGTAAGAAGGCAGTAGGGAGGGCTGGGGGGGTACTGGGATGTATAGGGAGAGGCATCACCAGCAGAAAACAGGAAGTTGTTATCCCTCTGTACAGACAGTTGGTGATACCCCATCTGGAGTACTGCATCCAGTCCCGGATACCCCATCTCCACAAGGACATAGACAGGATGGAGGCAGTCCAGAGGAGGGCAACTAAAATGGTGCAGGGTCTGCAAGAGAAGCCATATGAGGAGAGACTAAAGGAGCTTAATATGTAAACCCTTGAGGAAAGGAGGGAGAGGGGGGACATGACTGAAACTTTTAAGTACCTCAGTGGAATCAACAAAGTCCAAGAGGGTAGCATCTTTCAGAAAAAGAGATGTGCAAGAATAGGGGGACACAATTTGAAGATAGAGGGAAGGACGGCTCAGGGGCAATGCGAGGAAGTATTTTTTCACAGAGAGGGTGGTGGACTTATGGAACAGCCTTCCTGAGAAGGTTGCGGGGTCTAAAACTGGGGGAGAATTCAAGAATGCATGGGACAGACATAAGGCAATTCTTGTGGGGGGTAAGAAGAAATAGGCTGTTGGTTAACTAGGATCTGCAGCTTATCCAGTAGGTAAGGAAATTGGCAGACTAGGTGGGCCAAGCGGTCCTTATCTGCCATTAAAGTGTATGTTTCTATATAAACCCTCCTCCAGGAGATGGTCTTCAGATAGGTTGGTGGCTTAGTAGGGGACTGACCACAGTTCGGAACAAAGCAAAGTGTGAGAGTTTGCACATGGGTTAATGTTTGTTGAGAAAGGAAAGTACCAGGAATTCTGAAGGAAGAAGTTATTTCCTGAGTTTTGTAAGTGTGATAGACTTACATAAAATTTTTCCTTTCTGTATATTTCGTTTTCTTTTTTTTTTATTTTGTCAAATAAATTGACGAACACAGATCCAGCGTTTTTTATGCACCTAAGTTTCTGCATTTGTTATACCCTTTTCTACTACACTGGTGTCAGAAGTGAGATAAACTGGTATATCGAGGCTGCCTGGGAGGCATTACCCGGGGGTATTGCACCATAAATACTCTGACAGATGCAGGTCAAGAAAGCGGCAGAACAGAGTGCATTTAATCTGACACTATCAATGGCTGAGAAAACTGGGATAAAGCCTTTGCTAGGATTGGAGCTAGGAGCCAGACCCAAAATGAAAAAAGCCTGATGATTCAGAAGAGGAAGAAGAGGTGCGGAAGGAGCAGGAACCCCAGATGACCCAGGTGAACTATTGGAATGGCTGTGTATCCCGCAGTTGGAAATGGATCGCCAGAGGGGGGAGGAGAACTGAAGACAACAGGCCGAGGAGCGACAGGATGCCAAATGGACAGGTACCCTGAAGGCTATCCAGGCTTTGCGTCAAGATTAGTTGGACAGAACTATACCCAGAGACAAACTTACCAAATTGACTGAAAGTGATAATATTGAGGCATACCTCACTATTTTTGAGAGGATTGCCCAAACCTTTGCCTGGACCTGTGACCAATGGGTCATAAGACTAGTTCCCTATCTAACTGGTAGGACTCAGTTGGTTTACAGCCAGTTGGGTGGGTCTGATGCTAACAACTATAACCGGGTTAAAGAGGCAGTGCTAAGACGGTATGACATTAGCACAGAGACTTATCAGTATCATTTCCAGTCTCAAAAGATGTCCAGTTATGATACCCCAAGACAAATATATGCCTGCTTAATGGACTATTGTGTAAAATGGTTACAACCTGCAACCAAGACAAACACACAGATAATGGAACTAATCATTATTGAACAGTTTATTTGGGTGTTGCCCCATGATGTTCAATTGTGGGTCAAGGAACATAAGCTGGAGTCTGCTGAGAACACCATAAAACTGGCAGAGGATTATTTGGCAGCATGCCCAATGAGATAGAGAGGACCACAGAGTACCCCACCTCAACGCATGGAACCGGTAAGACATTATAACCAAAGTCCAAAACCATTTAATAATATGAGGAGGGATAGAGGGGGAAGAAAACCTTATATGGATGTAATCTGCCATGGTTGCCTGGGGAAAGGCCATATAGTTTGGAACTGCCCAAACAAAAAGAGAACTGATGCCGCTTATCTGGCCTTAGCTAACATGGGGTATGTTGCTTCTGTGGGGATTGGTGACCAACAGACATTGGGATTGTTTGATTCAGGGAGCAGGCAGACCCTTATGAGATCCGATTTGGCCCCTGCTACTGCTGACCCCCAACCGGATACAACTGTGATATGTGTGTGTTTGGGTACATACATCAGTACCCTACTGCGGTGGTGGAATTAACTGTCAGCACTGAACACCTCTGTATGACTGTTGGCTTAGTACCAAAATTATCAGTGCCAGTAATCATCGGTCAGAAATTCCCCCGTTTTGACATTTTAATGCAGTCCCAGCAGTCCTATCTGGCACCAGTGAATATAGTAACAAGGGACCAAGCTAAAGCACAACAGCTATCCCAAGTGTTTCTATTTGAAGAGGAAGTTTTTTGAAGGGAAAGGAAAACCGAAGAAAAGCAGGGAAGAGAAGAAGAAGGAAAAGAAAGAATGGAGAGATGCCCATAAGGAGGGTAATATGGGAGTAGTACCAGGAATACCAAAATGTGAAATAAAACATGAACAATGGGCAGATTAGACTTTAAAACCTTTCTTCTGGGATCGTGGATATGTTGTTCATCCACACTGTTCGGCATGTCCCTTTCCCCTTTAAATCTTGCCGCAAGTCTTCAAGCTGGCTCCTCGCACCCAGCCTGGTGGTATATACCTCGGCTCTGCCCCATGATGCCAGATCTTCTTTTCCGCTGGAAGATACAGGTTGCCTTCTGCGTGCTCACACATTTCTTAGGCCCTGGCTTTCAAAACTTCAGTTTTACCGAAATTAAAACTCGTTCGAGTTAGCGATTGTGCTTTTGTGTCCTCGATCTTGGAAGAGAAATCTTTTCCAGAATTTTGCCGGTGTCCTTGCGGCCAGAAGATGTTGTGCACTGATCCCCATCTCACGTGCGTCTACTGCCTAGGTGTCGGCCATGACACCCCGTCCTGCAGTTTTTGCTTAGCCTTCCATCCCAATGCCCTGGATGACAGCCTGGCACGTTTGAAGTTGGGGAGACTGGAGAAAAGGAATCCTCCGGTGAAGTCTAAGGAGGCTAGGTGGGCAGTTTCCACAGCCACAGGTTCCACTGAGCAGCTGGAACGCATGAAGGCGTTTGAAGAAGAAGCCACCAGCGCTTCGGGGAATGGAAGCTTTTTCATTCCACTCAACCTGGGCTCCACCTTCATAGGTTCTTTTAAGGAGCTGTGCCAGTCTCTCCCCACCCACGGTGAGGCGACCATGGGCTTGCACTCCTCCTGCTTTGGAAAAGGGACAAGAACCAGTTCATCTTACGTCATAGCGAGGCGCTCTTGGGACCGAAAGTTCTCAGTCTCAGGAGCCTGGTCTGCGACCCCTGTCGAGATCACTCGGCCACAGGCTCATGGACCCTCGGTTTCACCGATCCCTCCGGTGTCTCCTGAGTGACCGAGTCGGCCTGCCCAATCTCGGTCAAGGTCTAGAACCCCCTCAGCTGAACGGCCAAGGAAGAGCCACATGCGCTGCAAAAAGAGGTGACGCCATAGGTCATCCTCATCCTCCTCGAATGAGGAGAGGCTCCGACAGAAACTCTGTCAGCGCTACGAGGACCTTATGTGGCAACAGCTGATTTTGACCGGGCAGAAGCCGGCCCCGCCACCTACCCCGGCCATTACTTGGCTCTTGCCTCCCAGGCCAAAGCCGACCCCCTCAGAACCGAAGCATTTAGTCCCCCTCCTGTGGGGCTGGCCCGTCCTCCAGTTCGGCCTTTTCCAGTCTCTCCACTGATGGTGGTGGAGCCACCGCCTAAGCAGCCTGTGGGAGGGGCTCTTTCCAAAAAGGACCAACCAGATATGGGGCTTCCCTGATGTCTGTCGGTCATGGTCACCCCGGACCATCCTCGATGGGTTGAGGATGATTTGGGCGGCAGGCCGCTGTACCCCGACCCCTCGGACTCTGATGTTACCGGGCTCCACTCTTATCTCAGGGATGATGAGTCGTCCGTTGGCACAAGGATGGAGGAAGGTCCTTCCTCCTTCCAAGGGATCCTCCGTCTCATCTCTGATTCTACAGGGATGCCCCTGGAACCCATCCAGAAAAAGGGGGAGTACCCTCTCACAGACATCCTCAAGAGAGGAGATACCCCGATGGAGACCTTTCCTGTGGTCAAAGCCATTGTTGGTCTGGCACTCGAACTATGGTAGCCCCCTGCCTCATGTCCAGCACCGTCTGCCCGCATGGCCCGCAAGTACGCAGTGCCCATGGGGTCCCTGGCGGGGTTCACAGAACACCCTTCAGCCGAGAGCCTGGTGACCACCTCTGTGTTCAGGCATACTGGCAGTTTTGCCGACACTGACCATCCCACCGATAAGGAGTCCAAGCTTTTGGACCATTTGGCTCGGAAAGTCTATGCGGCTTCCTCCTTGGGCCTTTGTCAGGCCAGTTCGGCCATCATCATGGCACACTTCTCTCATGCCCTTCTCAGGTCATTAGATGAAGTCCTCCCACATCTCCCCGTGGACATGCAAATCATGGTTAAGCAGGTCCGGGACCAGGGGCTTTGTGCTATTGCCAAATAGCAGCTCAGATATTCCCTGGACATTGGGGATCTCTTGTTCCCCTTTCGATGGCTGCGATGACCTCTCACCTGCAGGGCCTGGCTGAGGCTGTCCTCCTTCCCAGCGGATACTCAACATAAGTTAGCTGATGTGCCTTTTCTCATTGTTATTTTTAGTTAAACCTTAGTTTTAGTGTTAATTTTAGTATTTTATCAGTTCTTCCCGGTTCAGTGTAACCTCTAGGTGGCACTATCCCAAGGGCTCCTATCCCTGCCTGTTTGACTACGGACAGGTTGAGGGGCCTAGGTCCTATGGTGGGTGCCTTCACCCAGGGGTCAGGGTTTGTAGTGGTTAGACTAGCTTGGTCACAGCCCTCTGGGACACTGAGACCCCCTTTTATTCCCTCTAGTGGCTCACACAGTACACCGGAGTTACAGCCCCAATACCCCACGTATACACGCTGTTCACTCATATAGATACCACTTACCCTCGAGACTGATTCTGCAGCACGCCTCTGAGGACTTGCAAATAAGGTTAAACAACATACACAGCAAAACACAATACTGTTTCCATAAGTACCAACACCACAGACAGTATATAGTATAACAACAACAAATCTGATTTATTTAGGGGGCAGTAACATGGGAGGGGGAAATCAGGTTAATTGGTGGCATTCAATCACAGTACTGTACACACATACAGGGGCTGAAAAATCAGGGGGGCCTAGCCAGGTCCGTTGCCCAGGGTTGGCCGGCAGGTGCAGATGGATAGGGCCCTGTAGAAGAAAATATATGCACAATACCCAATTGTAATCTGGAGCTGGATGGTTCAGTCCATGAAGCAGCGAAACAACAAGAATTAGATGACACACTTGTGATTGAAAACAGGCTGCAGGGAAATACCCTGATTTGTACTCACAATACCCAAGCTGAGGACCGGATGGTGGATGTTCTTCTGGATTGCTAGAACAACAGGGCATGGAGGCAAGGTCCTTGTGACTGGACCCCCACTGCAGTTGATAGCAACTGGATTTAGTCCAAGACAAGCTGGGGTTTGCTTCCAGCTTCAACACACAGCACACAGCACTGGGGATTGGAAATAGCGATTCCCCACAAGCACTACGCACATTCAGGTTTGAATCCCACAGCTTCCACTTACATACTGTGTGACCCTGAGCAAGTCACTTAACTTCCCTGTGCTCCCAGGTCGAGCCTGTAAAAAAGCTTTCAGCTTAGTGTGCTAATCCTGGTTAAACAAGTAAAAAAAAAAATATGTAAAAGGAAAGTACTATACCAGGCAAGCTGCTCCTCGATCCCGATCGCACTTACTGCAAAATACCTGGGAGCTCACACAGCAGCTTCAGTTCCTGACAGACCAAGTGCGATTCAGCAATTTCTCCAGTCTTCTACAGGGTGAGCCTGGTTGCCACACTTCTAGTGCTTCTCTCTCCTCACAACTCAGATTCAGTCCAAACTGGCACTCACAAAGGCTGCAGACTGAAACGCGTGGCCTCACACGCGCTTCCCACACGAAACTATACACTGCAGAAGCACACAGCTCCTTCTCTCTCTTCACTGCCACAACTGATCTGATCTTTCCAGTCACAGAGTAGGGCATTTCCTTTAGCTCCACACTATTCTGTTGGCTGATTCAGCTGTCATTCACAATAAGACTCCCTCTGTTGGTAGAAAAAAGGCACCAAGGTCAAAACTACATTTCCCAGAGTCACTGCCCATAAAATCCCCTTGCGGCTGGCTCAAATTAAGAGTCCAAGTTCTGATTCATCCACAGGCTCCATTTTAAGGCTCTCTTAACCCAATTGGCCCAGCACAGCAGTTTACGTCCAAAATGGAGAGGTAACACACATAGAGTCCCAGCTGCAGTAAAGGCAGGTTAGACAAACTACAATTTTGCTAATGCTTTAAATGATTACAGGTGAACAGTTACAGCTTTCAGATGGGCTCCCTTTGCACTCTTAGCAACTGCAAAAATGGAACGATTTGACAGCAGCTCGGGCAGGATTCGAGCATTAAATACACAGTCCCCCCATACAAGCTAATTAAGTCTGCAAGCAGACAGCTCTTAAAGAGATAGTACCAGAGGCTCTAAAAGCACTCACAGATAAACGGCTTAAACGTCAAACACCATTCAGGCTAGAAGCACTTAGGCAAGCTCCTAGGAGGCTTTTTAGGAACCCCCATTTGTAGGGGGGTTACACCCTTCCTGGCCTGAAAAGAACTTGCCGTCCGCGTCAAGTAAGTACCCCCATGAGTTTCAATACAACCATATACATTCACATCAGTATCACATTGGGCTTATACATGTAATTATCAGTCAACATATCACCATACCAGAAACACATTTCTGAAACTTTTTAGTACATCACTTTTTACACAGTATTATACACACATTGTACCATAACTCAGGTTATTACCTCCTGTACATGAAACTTGAAAAGAGGGGGCCCTTCCCTATCAGCTACCTTGGGGCTGGATGGGGCAGGGGCACCATACCTAGAGGGCAACACAAGTAACTTGGAGTTAGCACTGATGTTCAGTTTGGGCAATGAGCTCGTGGACACATACACTCCTTTATGGACAACATTGAGAGGCAAGTCCACATGCCTCCCAGGGGAATCATAACTGAGGTGCACCACAGGCTTTACAGCTCGATCAGTCTTTCTAGGGGGAACAGTTACAGTCTCTGCACTTTTAAACTCACTTTCAGCACTGTCTTTACTTGCCAGGGGAGTCTCCCTGGGGGTAGAGAGGCTAGAACCTGGGGCACTTTCAGCTCCATGATTTGCAATCTCAGAGTCCACAACACTTGGCTCACATGGGGAGTTTTCTGACACTGGCAGTGAACTATCAGGGCACTCAACACACTCTGCTTGTTCTGGTATATCACCAGTTTGTCCCGGTCCATCATTTTCCTCCTCTGAAAGCTCAAACGGTTCGACCATACACAATGATTCCATATCATCTGACTTGATGCTTCGCACTTCACTTTCTGGGAGCATTGGCTCCAGGGATAAAGCTGGGGGCTTAGACAGTCCAGAAGGCCCAGCTTCATCTCCAGGATTGACTATGGGATTGCCCCGAAACAATTGACTCAGTTCATAAGAAGGGTAGTATTCAAAGCCACACTCACTTTCCTCTGACATGGACTGACAGTCATGTTCAACTGGGACTTGTGGAGGGGAACACTTTAACTCAGCTTCTGTGGGTGCAGGCTTTCTTGATTTTTGCTTAGCAGCAGCTCTAGTCACTGGTCCAGAGGGAGCACTTTCTGGGGGCTCAGACTCAATCAAGATGTGTCCAATGGGCAGTAAATGATTTCTATGCATTGTTTTAACATCTTTTGAATTATTCTCAGGCCTTACTTTGTACACAGGCAGATCATCTAGTTTGCCCACTACAATGTGAGGGAGATGGTGCCATCTGTCAGCAATCTTATGTTTGCCATACAGTCCCAGATTCCTTAGCAATACCCGATCTCCCTCCTGGAGCTCCTGTGCTTTCATCTTTTTATCAAACCTTTCTTTGCTGGCCAGATTTCTTTTGGCAGCCATGGTTTGAGCCAGTTGGTACGCATGATTTAGCTGGGCCTTTAACTTTTGCACATACTGTAAATAGTTGTCAGATCGAACCCCATCAGGAGAAACTCCAAAACATACATCTACTGGCAGTCAAGCTTCTCTTCCAAACATCAGGTGGTAGGGGGAGAACCCAGTAGCGTCACTTTTGGTGCAGTTGTAGGCATGTACCAGGGTGCTAATTTGTTGGCTCCATCTAGGCTTGTCCTTTGGGTGGAGGGTGCCTAGCATATCTAGCAAAGTGTGGTTGAAATGTTCAGGCTGTGGGTCCCCCTTGGGGTGGCAAGGGGTGGTTCTGGACTTGTACACTCCCCACAGATAAAGCATCTCTTTGATCAGATGACTCTCAAAGTCCCTCCCTTGATCAGAATGGATTCTTTATGGTACCCCATAGTGAACAAAAAAGTTTTCTATAAGTACTTTGGCCACAGTGGATGCCTTCTGGTCCTTGGTGGGGAAAGCTTGGGCATATCTCGTAAAATGGTCAGTGACTACCAGCACATTACTGATATTTCTTTGATCTGGCTCCAAACTAAGAAAGTCAATACAGACCAGCTCCATGGGGGTGCTGGTAGTAATATTAACAAGGGGGGCAGCCCTCTGGGGCAGGGCTTTCCTCTGTAAACAGCAACTACAAGTTCGAATGTGTTGCTCAACATCAGACCCCATCTTAGGCCAATAGAATCTGGATCTCACCAAGTCAAGTGTTCTGTCTATACCAAGGTGCCCCATGTGGTTGTGTAAGGACCTCAGTACTGTGTCTCGAAAGGCAGTGGGCAGCACTAGTTGTTGTTTATCTATTTGTCCCCCTCTGTCTACTGTTTCTCTGTATAACAGTCTATTGATCAGTTTCAACTTAGGACCTTCCTTGTATAAGAATGCAGTTCTCAAATCAGTGGAGTGTAATTTGGACACATCTTTCTCTGCGTAGAGGGCTTCTAAAGCTGATTTGGTCATGGGATCTCGGGATTGAGCCCACTGAATACTGTCATTGTCCAGCTGAGGCAGTGCACCAATGTCTATTGCAGAAAAGTGGCAATAAGCAGCAGGTATGCAATTCTCAGAGGGTCCCAAACAAGCCACCATATAGTCCACTGTGTCCGTGGACATTTGTTCCTCCCTGTCAAACTTCTGGCAGAGTGCTCGAATATCAGGTTCTGACAGTCTGACCCAGTCATTCCGGGGAACAGGCCTCCGGGAGAGAGCATCAGCATCTGTGTGGTTCAGGCTTGCTCTGTGTTCAACAGCATAGTCATAAGTAGATAATGCAGAAAGCCACCTATGGCCAGTGGCATCCAACTTAGCTGAAGTCTGCACATAGGTCAAAGGATTATTGTCAGTTTTTACTAGTATCTTAGCCCCATACAGGTACTCGTGGAACTGGTCAACAATAGCCCACTTCAAAGCTAGGAACTCTAACTTATGTACAGGATAGTTCTTTTCAGATGGGGTCAGGCTTCTACTGGCAAAGGACACTGGTCTCAGACCATTCTCATGCTCTTGGTACAATACAGCCCCCAAGCCTTGCAGGCTGGCATCAGTGTGCAAGATATAGGGCTTCGCTGGATCTGCATAGGCAAGGACAGGAGTGTGGGTAAATTGATATATAATCCATTATCTCGTGAAAAGCAGCTTCACACTCAGGTGTCCATCTGGCTCCAAATACTTCATTGGAAAGGAAATACACTCTCTCAGGCTCAGAAGAAACCAACCTCTCATATTTTTTTGTGGGTAGGAGGGTAACCTTGAGTAAGATTAAGTAAAGGACGGATCACTCTTGAATAGTCCTTGATGAAATGGCGATAGTAGCCACAGAATCCCAGGAATCTCTGCAGTTCTTTTAGATTGTGGGGCTGTGGCCAGGTGCAAGGCCTCAGCTTTACTTGGGTCGGTCTCTATTCCCTCGGTGGAGACTATGTGTCCCACATACTTTACAGATGTTTGGAAGAATTGACATTTATCAATGGACAGTTTTAGGCCAAAGTCTTTCAATCGGTCCAACACCTTGAATAATCTGCTCTCATGTTCCTCCAGTGAGCTGCCAAACACAATAACATCATCTAGGTACACCAGGCACTCTAATAAGTTCATGTCCCCTACCGCACGCTCCATCAGTCATTGAAAAGTGGCTGGAGCACCTAAAATCCCTTGAGGCATCCTCATGAATTCATAGAAACCAAGTGGGCAGATAAAGGCTGTCTTCTCATGGTCTTCCGGGGCCATCGGGATCTGGCAGTACCCACTGTGAAGATCCAGCATGGAGAACCACTTGCCACCGTTCAGGCAGTCTAAAGCATCCTGAATGCAGGGCATTGTATACTGATCAGGGCTAGTCCACTGGTTCAAGGTACGATAATCCATGCACATTCTTATTATCCCATTCTTTTTTCTCACTACCACATTAGGTGAAGCACATGGGCTTCTAGATTCTTGTATTACACCAGCATCAAGCATCTCTTGCAGATACCGTCTCACATCATCTATCTCTGCAGGGGCCAGGCGTCGAGACCTCTCATGAAATGGCCTTTCATCATGCAGCCGGATGTGGTGCTCAGCTCCTTGCACACATCCTACATCCCATTCCTTTAAAGAAAACACCTGGTCTCTCTGGACAAGTTTTTTACTAATTCTCATCTTCCATTTGGCTGGCAACGGGGAGTCCCCAAAATCAAACAAGTCGGGCATCACTCTGTCAGTCTCCCTCGAACACTTGTTACTGGGCAGCACTGCAGTATCTGCACAATATACATTAGCCAGGGTGCAACCTCTATTTACTCGAATCTCTCTGTCAGACACATTATGAACTTGAACCATTACCCTTCTGGCATAAGCATGGGCTCTGACAGGCAAAACACTTGGCTTGACCAGCAGTCCTTCCGGCAATTTCCCATCACCTGGTGCATCCAGCATGAAGATTTTATTCTTGACATCCTTTCTGATACAGACTTCCCCCTGTAAGGTACACTGGGCATTTGGCACCAGAATCAGAGACTCCGGATCCTTCTTCCAGACAATTCCAACTGGTTCCTCTGGGTCCACTTTTTCAGCATCTCTCTGTGCCTCATAGGCCTTCTTGATCAAGGCTGAGATTCTCAAAGCTCTACCAGTCCTTGACCTTTGTTTCACATAACACAACTGCACCAACCGTCCAAACATATGCGCATTTGTCCCAATTAGTAGAGGAATCCCATCATACAGTCCGGTAGGGGGACACACTAATTTATTTTTATTTATTTGTTATTTATTTGTTCTAGGAATACAAATACCTTTGAGCCGAGGCTCTTTTACAAAGGTTCCACGTCACTGGTACAATTGAGACAATCATAGGCAAAGATAACAGTTTATAAAATTAAAAAACACATTGTCTTGTAGATGAAAAAAGAACAATAAGGTGAAACTTTGGGGAGGGGAAAGGGAAAAGAGGAGGGTAAAATCATGGAGACTAAGTGGATGGGAGAAAAGGGGAGGTAGGTGGGGGAGACAGAGAGAGGAAAGGTGTAAGGCGGATAAAAATAGAGGTAGTGCAGCCGGGTGGCATTTGTCATGGGCCAGCAGGGGAGGTGAAGATAGGAGTGGGGGGTGCTGGCAAAGTGCAGGAGTAGATGTGGATCCAAAAGGGCATCTTCAGCTATGGAACCAAATGCCAGGGTCTCTACTTGTTCTGCCACTCCAGCCACGGAGGTGGGAAAAGACAACCAAATTCGAATATACCGGGAATAGGGGTAGGTCTTCTCACTTAACCCCCAGACATGCAGTCCTTCCAATGGTTGTAAGGGTACATCAGACAGGTGCGTCTGATACCAGTGCTGAAACATAAGTGTCACTTGGCAGCCACTGTCCAATACAGCTCTTGTAGACACTCCATTCACCTTCACAGTGGTCTTCATGGAGGGACCCACTATTCTGGACCAGTCTGGAGAGGCGGTAGCAAGGGCCTGGGCAGATGATCTAGCCACAAAGGGACGTGAGTTAGCAAGTTAGGGACCTTCACTGCGGTCATTTTGTGCACCTCTTAACCATTGTTTTGTGCTCCAAAGCTCTCCTTGTAGCCGGCTCACCACTCTAAGTCTTTCCGAGACCGGCATTCCCTCTTCGTGTGCCCATCCTTCCCACAATTATGGCAAAATATGTCTGCTGAAGTCTGGGGGGACCGAGGCATCACATTGGGGGCTGTGGCATTGGTACTATCAATAGAAAACCTTGGTGCCACCTCAGCCGGCAGTGGGTTGGACATTTGGAGATATCTCTTCATTTCCCTCCTCACCTCCATATCCAAGACATCAAGTTTTGAGCTGTTGTCAGCAGGAGGTGCCTGGGTGGGCACCCCCAACCCCATAGCAGAAGCAGTCAGGCAAGTGTCAGGGCCCGTACTCATAGGAGCGGCCTTCATGATGAGACTGTCTGTTGCTTTCCTAATCTTCCTCAGCAGTTCATCACATGGCAGAACATCAGTAGCCATCCCTCTCTGGCTGACATTTGGGTCTCGGGTTCTGTCATGAGATTTCGGTGATTTCAGACCATCAGCATCTGACCCCGCACCTGGGGCAGGGGATGTAGTACCTCCTTCATCAGCACATGGAAAGGCAAGGGACCAGATTTCCTTTGATGCAGTTGCAATTTGAGCAACACCCAGCTAGAGTGCTGGGCAGAGCAGAGTATATGATCCAGTCTTACCCGGTCCACTTCACTACGGGTCCAACCCCCCTTTCGAAAAATGGATTGCAAGATTCCCCTCTAATCGATCCTTATAGGCAGATAACAATTCCCCGGGATGTTGTCTAACATCTTTAAGCTTCCATTTCAAGGCCTCAACACTAGTGGTGCCTCCAAACATATTTTCAAGGGCAATTATGTACTCTTGGGCTTGTTGAGTACCTAGAGGCCAGTGGGACACAGGACCCAAGGCAGCATGGATTTACGATGGGAAGGTCGTGTCAGACGAATCTAATAGATTTCTTTGGGTGACCAAAGTAGTAGACCAGGGAGGGCTGTGGACATTGGCCTGCCTAGATTTTAACAAGGCATTTGATACAGTCCCACACAAAGATTAAAACACAAGTTAGCCAGCCTTGGAGTGTATCCCAAAGGTGGTAGCCTGGATAAAAATTGGCTAGACAACAGGACGCAAAGGGTAGTAGTAAATGGAGTACACAGTGAAGAAAGGAGGGTTATTAGTGGGTACCGTAGGGTTCGTACTGGGACCGGTCCTTTTTAATGTCTTTATAAGTGACAGTGCAGAGGAACTGGAAGGAAAAGTATGTCTCTTTGTAGACGACACAAAGATCTGCAACAGGGTTGATATACAAGATGGAGTGAAAAGGATGAGAAGGGACTTGGCAAGGTTGGAGGAATGCTCAAATGTATGGCAGCTCAGATTCAATGCAAAGAAGTGCAAGGTAATGCACATGGGAAACAAAAATCCAGGGGAAGAGTACACAATGGTGGGGTGAGATACTGACAACAGTAAAAATGGAAAGGCACCTGGGGGTAATTATATCAGATGACCTAAAGGTGGGCAAGCAATGTGAGAAGGCAGTAAGGAAGGTTGGGGAGATACTGGGATGCATAGAAAAAGGCATCAACAGTAGAAAACAGGAAGTTGTTATCCCTCTGTACAGACAGTTGGTGAGACCCCATCTGGAGTACTGTGTGCAGTTCTGGAGACCCCATCTCCGCAAAGACATAGACAGAGTGGAGGCTGCCTAGAGGAGGGCAACCAAAATGGTGCAGAGTCTGCACCAGAAGACATACGAAGAAAGACTAAAGGAGCTTAATATGTATACCCTTGAGGAAAGAAGGGAGAGAGGGGATGTGATAGAAACTTTCAAGTACCTCAAGGGAATCAACAAAGTCCAAGAGGGTAGCATCTTTCAGAAAAAGAGATGTGCAAGAACAAGGGGGCACAATTTGAAGATAATGGGGGATGGCTCCAGAGGTAATGTGAGGAAGTATTTTTCACGAAGAGGGTTGTGGATGCATGGAACACCTTCCTGAGGAGGTCGTGGAGTCAAGAACAGTGGGGGAATTCAAGAATGCATGGGACAGACATAAGGCAGTCCTAGTAGGGGGTAGGAGGAAGTAAGCTGTTGATTAACTAGGATCTGCAGCTTATCTGTTAGGTAGGAAAATGGGCAGACTAGGTGGGCCAAGCGGTCCTTATCTGCCATCAAATTCTATGTTTCTATGTTTGGGCTTTGGCATCAGGGTCAGAGACCCTCAGTGAGCAAAAAGTACGTTGGGCAGGTCCCTGGAGGCTCTCCCCCAGGTGAGCCCTTTTTTCTGCCTCAGAGCATTGCCAGTCTTGTACCGCAAGAGCAGCAGGGTCTAACTAGGTTTCCAGATCGACCTCCCCATTTGGAGTGGGGCGGATGCCAGAGAATACTCTGAGCTTGCAGTAAGAGTCATGACTAATGGCAGATACAAACGTAGGGGCTAGCACTGGCGCAGAAGGAGGGGCAATAACGGGTGCGGGAGGGGGAGAGGGTGATAGGGGAAGAACACCCCCAGGTGGCAATAATAGTTTCTTTAAATCCTCCACAGTTTTCCCTTCCTCCAGCAACAATTTAGCAAATTTCTCCTCAAATGTTTCAGATGGGGGGGGCCATTCCCCCCCCCCGGGTCTTTACTGTCCTTAGTTATCACTCTCCAGGCAGTGAGGGCTCCCTCTGGGGTAATAGTCTGTGGCACTTTGGAGCTATCTATGGGGTCCTTATACTCTACTAGGGCCATGAAAGTGTGGGTGAGCAGATTAGCATGTTGACCCCCCACCACAGGGTTTTGTAAACCTTCCACCTTGGAAAGTACTCCCTCTACATTGTCTGTACTGGTACCCAGTGGGATATCCAAGATAAGTATAGCATTTTGGGGGTCGATCTCCTGCCCAGTACACCACCCCACCAACTGGTGTACAGCCACTTCTGTTGGGGTATCCATTTATCTTTAACTTTAATTCGTAAATGTGGCTATTAGAGGACACTAATCCCAGTGGTGCTTCCAAGATGTAACCCCTAGGTGGCACAATCCCAAGGGCTACTACCCCTGCCTGTTTGACTACGGACAGGTTGAGGGGCCTAGGTCCCATGGTGGGTGTCTCCACCCTGAGGTCAGGGTTTGTAGTGGTTAGACTAGCTTGGTTACAGCCCTCTGGGACACTGAGACCCCCTTTTATTCCCTCTAGTGGCTCACACAGTACATCGGAGTTGCAGCCCCAATACCCCACGTATACACACTGTTCACTCATATAGATACCACTTACCCTCGAGACTGATTCTGCAGTATGTCTCTGAGGACCCCCCTGTAAAATAAGGTTAAACAACATACACAGCAAAACACAATACTGTTTCCATAAGTACCAACACCACAGACAGTATATAGTATAACAACAATAAATCTGATTTATTTAGGGACAGTAACACGGAGGGGAAATCAGGTTAATTGGTGGCATTAAATCACAGTACTGTGCACACATACAGGGGCTGAAAAGTCACACTCTGGGTACCCAGGTTGGGGGGGGGCTAGCCAGGTCCGTTGCCTGGGGTTGGCCGGCAGGTGCAGATGGATAGGGCCCTGTAGAAGAAAATATATGCACAATACCCAATTGTAATCCGGAGCCGGATGGCTCAGTCCATGAAGCAGTGAAACAACAAGAAATAGATGACACTTGTGACTGAAAACAGGCTGCAGGAAAATACACTGATTTGTACTCCTAATACCCAAGCTGAGGACCAAATGGTGGATGTTCTTCTGGATTGCCAGAACAACAGGGCATGGAGACAAGGTCCTTGTGACTGGACCCCACTGCAGTTGATAGCAACCGGATTTAGTCTGAGACAAGCTGGGGTTTGCTTACAGCTTCAACACACAGCACACAGCACTGGGGATTGGAAATAGTGATTCCCCTCAAGCACTACACACATTCATATGTAAAAGGAAAGTACTATACCAGGCAGGCTGCTCCTCGATCCCGATCGCACTTACTGCAAAATACCCGGGAGCACACACAGCAGCTTCAGTTCCTGACAGACCGAGCGCGATTCAGCAATTTCTCCAGTCTTCTACAGGGTGAGCCTGGTTTCCACACTTCTAGTGCTTCTCTCTCCTCACAACTCAGATTCAGTTCAAACTGGCACTCCTAAGGCTGCAGACGAAACTCAGGGCCTCTGCACTTCCTGCAGCGAGAACTATACCGCAGAAGCACACAGTTCCTTCTCTCTTCACTGCCACAACTGATCTGATCTTTCCAGTCATAGAGCAGGGCATTTCCTTTAGCTCCACACTATTCTGTTGGCTGATTCAGCTGTCATTCACAATAAGACTCCCTCTGTTGGTAGAAAAAAGGCACCAAGGTCAAAACTACATTTCCCAGAGTTACTGCCCATAAAATTCCCTTGTGGCTGGCTCAGATTAAGAGTCCAAGTTCTGATTCGTCCACAGGCTCCATTTTAAGGCTCCCTTAACCCAATTGGCCCAGCACAGCAGTTTACGTCCAAAATGGAGAGGTAACACACACAGAGTCCCAGCTGCAATAAAGGCAGGTTAGACAAACTACAATTTTGCTAATGCTTTAAATGATTACAGGCGAACAATTACAGCTTTCAGATGGGCTCCCTTTGCACTCTTAGTGACTGCAAAAACAGAACGATTTGACAGCAGCTCGGGCAGGATTCGAGCACAGGGATTTATTTAACTCTAAAAATTGATTAGCGTTTTGCTCATAAAAGTGCTAAATCTTTGTGAAAATGCATAGCTCTTGCCTTACTGTGTTTAGCAAACACAGCACTTCTAGAAAATCTACATAAATACTTTCTGTACAGTTAGTATAGTCCCAAGAAAAAAACTGCTAATCAATTATTTAAAACCCTGGAGCATTAAATACACAGTCCCCCCATACAAACTAATTAAGTCTGCAAGCAGACAGCTCTTAAAGAGACAGTACCAGAGGCTCTAAAAGCACTCACAGATAAATGGCTTAAACACCAAACACCATTCAGGCTAGGAGATCTTAGGCAAGCTCCTAGGAGGCTTTTTAGGAACCCCCAGTTGTACGGGGGTTACATCAGTATAACCAGTGGGGAACCAAGTTATGTTAGTTATTTCCAGAGTTTTCTGACTAAAAAAAAACCTGTTAATTTAGTTTAATTTTATTTTAAATCCTTTATTTTTGTAACCGCTTTATCAGTTACTGAACTGATAACCTCAGTTCATTTTTTCATTCGGTTCCAGGTTCTTTATCAGTTCCAGAACCGACCGCAACCGCTAAATTTTAGTTAAAACTTTTAAATTATTTAGCTGTTTAGATTTTTATTGGTTCCCGATAAAATATCAGAAAGACCTTAAAAGAAAACCGGTGAACCTGATTTTAAAAATTTTGGGGAAGTGTTTGCCAAGGCACACAAGCACAGTTTGTGTGTTGCCTGCTTGAGCTATGATCACCTTAAGGAGGATTGTGATATTTGTAAATCCTTCCCACAGAAAACAGTGGAGAAATGTCGGGAATGGCTTAAGAAAAAAATTAAAATTACGTACCTACCGTAATTATGATCTTTTTGTGTATCTTCACCGTTCATCACATTTGGGTTATTGGCCTGAGGTCATGACCCCGCGGGAGCTCTTTTTTTTGGATGGGCGGAGTCGACACACCATTGGCACCGCCCTCAAGGCTGATGCATTGCATAGCACCTACATGAGGTTGGTCATTAGGTGCTGGATGATTCCGCCTCCCCACCAGTTCTGAGTCACCAGAGAGGTGAGGAAAAGGGATGGAGGGTGGGACAAAGAAGTCCAAAGGACAGACAAAGGAAAAGATATGTAAACCAAAAGGAGGAATAAATGACTGAGAGGACAGAAGAAGAAGGAAACTAAGGGGATTGGGTAGGGGCCCCAATCTCTGGAAAGACAAAAGGAGAGGGGAGGAATTTAGGGTAAATTTGAGAGGGAAGGGAAGAAGGTAGCAACCATACCCTGGACCTTGACTTGTCTCCAGATTGTATAGGAACTGCGAGGAGTAGCCAAAGGCTTAATGACAGAATTCAAGGCACAGAATTACTGGCACTAACTTCAAAAGGCAGAAAGCGGTTATTCTGGAAGAAAGATAGGACACAGGGACTCTTCCCCCCCCCCAAAAGGGAAAGAATGTTTGGTGTAAGAAAATTAGTTTTTTTTCCAATGGACAAAGAAATTAAGGAGTGACAGGAACAAGAGAAGAGCAGAGGATGGAGGGCAACTGCCAACTCCCACCCCACAGGGGTGGAGTCAAAGCACTGGAAAAGAAGTGCCCCCCACACTAACTACTCTCCCTTAGAAATATCACCCCCTATGTGCCCCTGGTTATCCCACTCCTTACAAAAAGGAGGGGGGCAAGGGAGGGGGACCCAGAGACCGAGGCCCCAGGGTAATGGCAGGCTGGATTGTGATGAATGGTGAAGATACACAGAAAGATCATAATTATGGTAGGCAAGCATACTCACATCTATCTGTGTCAGTCTTCACCATTCATCACATTTGGGTGAGTGCCGAGCCCCCCGAAGGGAGTTTAACCCCAAAGGACAGAGTCCCTTAGCTCTCAGTGGGTGACACACTAAGAGGGAGAAACTTCAGGGCCTGGGGAGGCCCGAGTGTGGGGAGAGTGAGACGGGGAGCCCCTGGAGGGGGAAGGAAGTTGCCCTGACAAATGCCATCTTGCTCTATGGGAGAAGAGATAGGTTCTCTAGTGAGCGGAGTTAATCTCCCTACACCAGGCCAAGGGTGACAACCGGGAAAGACGTAGCCGTGCCGCCCGCCTAGTGCAGATCTCTGTCCCTATGACCCTGGTAGCTACCTCGTTGGCATCATACGATGCCCCGTTTGCCTTGCTAGCTCCAGGCCACGTGCAGAGAGTGCGATGGCTTGTCTGGTTTGCTCTGTGTCAGGCAAAGAGGCTAGGAGCTGACCCAGCCTGGACCACAAGAACCTGTCATGGGATGCATAGAGGGCCTGATGTGCTGCGATGGAGAGCAGCAACCATGCCGAGTAGAACGTCCTCCTCCCCCCAGAAGTCAAAATCCAAGGAGTCTTGATCTGGGGACCGGTCACGGTGGAGAGCGCGAAGCCCATCAGGAATGTCCAGCTGCGTCAATCCTGACTGAGGATGAGGCATTAAATCTGGAGACTCCGGGGGGGCACAATACCACTGACAGAGATCCCTAGGGGTGGGAACTCCGGAGAAGGGTCTCTGCCAGGAACACAACGACACCTCCCGAAAGGGAGCAAGCCAGGGGGGCACCACAAGGGTGTCCTCACTGAAGCTGCCTAAAAAGGTGTGCGCCGAGTGTTTTGGATTGCTTTGAGTGGGAGGGATGATGTGCAGGTCCTCCAACATCCTCACGAGGAATTGCTGATACTCGGCAAGATCAGCAGCTGGGGTGATGTGGACAGAAGGCTCCTCTCCCCCAGAGGAGGGGGATGAGGAGTTAGAGGACTGCAACTGTTCAGAGGGTGGCTGCTCGGGGGGGGAGGTTGAAAAACCTGACAGTCCATTGCCCTGACATCAGCAGGTGATTGAGCAGCCACGGCCCTCAACTGCTCCCAGGAGAGAGGTCTGTTACTTAATCTGGCAGCAGAGCCGAATAACATGGATTGGGTTTTACTAGCATTAAGAACCAGCTTGTTATGAGTGAGCTAGTTTTGGATCATGAGGAAATCCACTGTAAGAGTGGTATCAAGGTCAGGGATAGATTTTGTGCTATGGTAGAGAACCAAATCATCTGCATGAAGCAGGGATGAGCAGGTGGAGGGGAATTTTGGGATATCATTTATAAATAGACTGTTAAGATCCCACCGTTTCTTTTTGTAGGGCTTCTCATGCAACCCCTGCACCATTATAGTTGCCCTCCTCTGAACTACCTCCACCCTGTCTATGTCCTTTCTGAGATGTGGTCTTCAAAACTGGACACAGTACCCCAAGTGGGGTCTAACCAGTGACTGATGAACTGACAACACCACCTCCCTCCCTCCTCCTGCTGGAGATAACCTTGCTTATGCTCCCCAGCATCCAGCCAGCCATACTCACTGCTTTGTCACACTATCCTTCCACTTTGACGTCTTCAGATATGATAACCCCAAGGTCCCTTTCCTGTTTAGTCACTGTCAGTATCTGCCCCTCATCCTATGTTTAGCGCTTGCATTCCTATGCCCTAGGTGCATGATTTTTCCACTTTTTGGCACTAAACCCCCCGCTAGGACCAAGGATGCCTGGGAGCACTGGAGAATGTGGCAGAGGAACAGGGGCAGAGCCAAGAAGAGAAATCGGCTAACCTCCGCCCGGGCTAGGGAGCGCACCAGAAGCACCAGCATAAGAAAGTGCTCTGGAAGACCACACAGCTGACAGCTGAACAACCATTTCGGAACTGTGTTGGCTGCGCCTGGAAGAATCCCCCCTGTGAGGCGACCTGGGCTGTGTAGGTCCAGAAGGATGGTCCCCTACCTCCAAAGAACTGGTCCCTCTCAAAGAAACTGAAGGAGAAGAGCGAAGATCCATGCTACGGCTTCTCTCAGGCCTGTGTGGACTCCAGAAAAAGGCCGCCGCACAGAGCCCATGCCCCTTGACCCCTCAGACTCCTCAAGAGAGTCAGCCTAGGCAACTGACAGCACTGGTCAGCACCCAAAGGAGCTATCCAGGGCGCAGCACCCTCCCCTCCCATGGGAGCTCTGATCAGCCCCAAAGTTGGACGATCTAGGCACACCACCTGAGGGGGTACCACCACTGAGGGGTCAGAGAACCTTCCAAGGCCAGGCTGCAGTGCAATGGTGGTGTGCACTGTTGCCTGCTGGTCAGAATCCCTGACCCCAGCCCCGGCAGTCTCTGCCCCCTCCTCAGAGGGGGGCTGATTTCGGCCTGTCGAGGACACTACGAGGGTGCCCACGCCAGCAGTTAACTCCAAGGAGCCAGACTGCCCGTCTGACTCGGAGTCCGATTCCTCCTCTGAAGAGGTGGAGATCAAAGCCCTGAGCCAAACAGTTGGCAGGCGCCTGCTGCCATCTCGACCAGAAGGGGCACCAGAAACAGAAACCATACCCGAATCAGTACCAGTGTCCTCTGCGGCACTATGAGCGGTGGCCGAAGAAGACACAGCTCAATCTAGGGCAGCAGTTTCTGAACCAGAAGCCGACATGGCGCTGACCCATCCCACGGCACCACGAGCGGTGCTGAGGACAGAGATGGCACTGACGATGGCTCCGACAGCACTCTCGGCACCGAGGTCAGAAACCACCATGGTACCGACCCGTCCCACGGCACTGCGAGCGGCGCTGAGGACAGAGACGCTGCTGACGATGGCTCCAACAGTGCTCTCAGTGCCATGAATGGCGCAGAGATCTGAAACCTCCATTGTGCCATGCCCATGCTCAGAGCCGCAAACAACTCTGGAACTGGACATGGCGCCATGCTCAACTTCAACGCCGCAGATGGCGCCGAGGCGTGAAAAGGCCAGAGACGGTGCTGTAGAACCTCCCACGGTGCTGCTAGCACCATCGGCTCTGCAAATGGCACCGAGTGACCAACCGGCACTGACTACAGCTCCATCAGGGCCCACAGTGCCGCGAAAGGTACCGAGGCCCAAGACGACGCCGACAGATGGCATTAAGGACGGCGCCGACCCAGGCCTTCCGAGCCATGGAGTGCGACACAGAGAACATTCGCCCCCGAAGAGGCAATTGCCAATGCGGTGCCTCCCGTCCATCTCCCGGAGGAAACAGACTGGGCCTCCTGCACCGCAGGAGAAACCTCGGCCATGGCTAGGCTACTAGAGCCGAGGCTCCGTTCTCCTCGGCCCGTATAGAACCGGGAGGGGACTGAGAGGAAAGGCCGAGAGAACGTGGCTTGGTCCGACGAGTGCAGAGCTCACACCACTTTCGACACGCGTTGCTCGATGACCCGGCGTTTCATGGAGAAACAGGTGTCGCACGAATCCATGTCGTGAAGCGGGCCAAGACACGTAAGGCAACAGTTGTGCTGGTCGGTGATGGAGAATTTTCGGCTGCATGGGCACTGTCGCATGGGGGGCCATCCCGTCTTTGAAGATTTCTTGCCCTCCGACCGAGACATGACCTACGGAGAAAAAAATACCAAACAAGACTCGACGTTGCAATAAAACAAAAGTAAAGGAAGGATCTTACTGGGCGATGTCGAGTGTGGCGAACAGAAACGGCACGAGGGAGCCGACGGACTGCAGCACCGAGGAAAACGACACGGGGTCGACAGAAATAACTGTGAAGCAGTAGGCCTCAAATTTCTTCTGTCAAAGCTCTCACGAGGTGACCTCGATGGCGAGAGATGAGGAACTGGCAGGAAAGCGGAGTCGACAGCACCTAACGGCCAACCCACGAGCGCTACGCAGTGCATTGGCCTTGAGGGCAGCGCTGATAGTGCGTCGACTCCGCCCATCCAAAAAAAAAAAAAAATTCCACAGGGTCATGACCTCAGGTCAATAACCCAAATGTGATGAATGTTGAAGACTGACACAGATAAGATCTTCCTCCACCTAACCGTCCCTCTAGCTCTGACCAGCCGACACTCTCTTCTGCTGTGGGTGAAACCACAGCAGTGATCATTTCAACCCCTGAGACGGGTGATAAGGACACAAAGAGGCTTGCTGAATTGGCTCACTCCCCGGTTCCTTCTAAAAAGATGAAAAAAGTAAAGCACATAGAACCCACTACTGGAAAAAAGGGGACTTCTGTGGGTGTGTCATAGGGAACTTTTTTGTAACCCTGAGAAGTCACATCTCTTCTGTATCTGTTTTCTCCTAACTTATATCTACCTTCCGCTATCTGAGACTGTTGGGAACAGCATTTTTCTAAATTTATTTTCTTTGTACTCCTTTCTTATTAAGTTCTGCTCCTATCTATATGGTGTTGGCCGCCTGCATTTTTCTGGCTACTCCAGGTGATAGAATAGTTTTATTAGTTAGTTCCCATTTCACGTTTATTCACTTAGCTGCAACCTTTGCATTATGTTTAGACAGCACAACGCCAGCTGTATTTAATCAGTTGTGTCCAAGAATGAGCTGCAGCAGGTTTTAAAGAAGGTTCTCCGGTAGAGGAGCAAAATATGTACCTTCTTGTCATTTTCTTTATTTGTAGCCTGTACAGCAATAGAAAATCCTCTAGCCATTGCCTTTGGTTGCACCGCAGTTGTAAACAGGTGTCGCAGACTGGCTTAGAGTTTAGAAGGAAGCGGGGAAAAACTCGTTGTACCTCGCTCTGTTGTTCTATTTTTTTTTATTAGCGCTGTACACTAGAAATTGTATACAGAGTTAGGAGAGGATAAAAACCTCTTGATATTGTGGTAAACTAAGGTTGAGTAACGAGAATTTACCAAAGAAGCACACGAACTGTGTAACCAGGTAACAGATAAGAAAACTACCTGAATACTGTATAAAGCAGCATTTACGTTTTGAATATGTTTTAGCTGCCTAAACCATTGATAACTTGTAAGAAATTAATAAAATAAATACAGTAAACTAAGTGAACTTACTGAAAGTATTTCTTGGGGCAATGTATCAATGTTGCTGATTTCCTCTGTGAATGCAGGCTGCTGCAGTGAAGTGCTGCACAGGGTCTTCAGCTGTTGCCTCTCTCTCACGATAGGAACTCTGCTCACTGTCCAGTCTGCATTCCACTAAGAGCCGGACGGCCCTTTCTTCTCTACCTGTATTCTGCAGAATGACAGTGTGGGAGGGGACTACCGTGTGAAGAGAACTAAAAACTGCAGAAATCATGTTAATGTTTCTTATTTAGCACTGCTATGGATATAGAGACTGAGAGTAATTTTTACATGTATTTGTATAATAAAAGAGAAAGTTTTTTCACAAATTAAAGAAAATATGTAATGAAGTGGGAGGAGTTCCCAGACCACATGGGAACCTATGTATATACGTCTTTCGGATGAGACGTTAAACCGAGGTCCCATCTGCCTGGATTGGTGGTAGTTCAGGTGGATGTTAAAGATCCCATGGCACTTATCGAAAAGAGTAGGGGAATTTCCCCAGTGTCCTGGCCAAATTTCCCTCATTCACTAAAAATACCACCAACAGCTTAATCTGGTTCAAGGTCAGTTGGCATTCGTCTGTATCCCCCCTCCCCCGGGTCGTGCCTGAAAATAGGCAGGATTTGTCTAGTGCACTTACCCGGTCAACAAAAGCTAAATAAATAGATAAATAATATTTAAGCAGGGGTTGATTTAGTTATAGTCAATGTGTGCTGGGCAGTCAGTGCAGACTTTTGTGCTGACTGAGGGCTAGCAAGTTACCCTCTAGCTTTATTTCTAAAGAGGCATCACCTTTGGCAATTTTGTTATGCTGTTCCTGTTTTATGTTACCTTTGGTGTTTTATTTTGTCGATTTCAGTCCACCTTTATTTTATTTTCCTGAAAATAAAAACAGTGGCAACCTGCCATTATTGAATATCCTGAAGTTGGTGTCCCTGTCCTTCATACCCATGACCTCACAGGGTGCTCTGGCTCTTCCTTCGCCTCAAGAAATAGCTCAGGCTTTTAAAGTGGTGCAAACCTTACAAGGCCTTTTCCCCACTGGCCAGCAGCCACCTGTTCAAGTCCCAGCTGGACAGGCTGGCAGCACAAGCAAATCCTCATTTATTGAAGAGGAGGATTATGGTGAATGTGAGGAGGAGAATGAAGGGGAACCCATTGAACCTGAGGTCTCCCCTGAGCAGGATTTTGATTCACCTCCTAGAACCACTGAGGATTAGTCCTCACATTTCACTTTTGTGAGAAAGATGGCTGACGCTCTGGACATCACCATAAGTGAAGAAATAGAGGATGAGGAAGAGGTGGAATACTTCAAGATGATGGGGTTAACCCCCACAAAAAAGCTCCTCGTGCCTGTGAATAAATTCTTCAAAAATAATGCTTTGAAGATTTTATAGACTCCTAATTCTGTGCCCCCTCTTGATAAGAGGCTGGACAAGAAATATCAGTTGGAAAGCGAGGGTGCAGAATTTCTCTTCTCCCACCCTGACCACCACGGGGGTGGTGCAGGAGGCAGCCTGTGACAAGGCTAGGTGTCCCTGGCTTCTCATCCATCAGATAAGGATTCCAGAAAAATTGATTGCAAGGCCAAGAAGGGATATTTGTCAGCTTCCTTAGCCATCAGGCAGGCTAATTTTCAAGCCTATGCAGCCCAGTATCAGAAGTCTTTATGGCAGTTTGTACTGGCCATAGCAAACAAAGCCCCATCACCCTTGTCTAATGACCTCACAGAAACTGCCAGGTTTGGCTTAGAGGCAGCCAAGTATCAGTTTCAAATGGCTGCTAATACCAATGATACAGAAGCCAGATGGATTACAAATGCTGTTGCCCAACGAAGGTTTGCCTGGCTAAGAGCCACTAATCTTATCCAGGACAATCAAACAAAGGCTCTGGATCTTCCTCTGAAGGGTAATTCCCTTTCTGGAGAAACAACAGTGGCTTATATGAAGAAGGTGGATGAATATAAAGCCACCTTCAAAAGCAACTCAGCTAAAGAGAAAGCCTCTCCATCCACCAGATCCTATGGAAGGGGAGGCAGGGGCAGGTCCTTTTACACTAGGCCCTTTTTCCAGACAATGGCTGCACCCCAATACCAACAGTATCCCCAGCAGGGGTACTTCAGAGGTAGGGGGGGATCTCAAACCCAGCCTCAGCTCCAGAGTAAACAAACACCCTGACGTGTTTTTACAGGCTGCCTCCTCGATACCTGTCGGAGGCAGGCTGTCTCACTACTTCCAGGCTTTGCAAAAGATCACCATAGACAAGTGGGTCCTGGGGGTAGTAAGTCAGGGACTATCCTTGAGTTCAAATCCCTTCCTCTTCTGAGAACCACAGTGTTCAGACCATCCTCCATCATATAAAGGAAGCTGCTGGAGGCAGAGGTTCAAAACCTGCTACTGTCAAGGGCGGTCCCAGTTCAGCAGAAAGGAAAGGGTTTCTATTCAAGGTACTTCCTTACCACGAAGAAAAAATGGGGAATGGCAGTCTATCTTGGACCTCAGGGTACTAAACAAGCATTTGACAAAACCAAAGTTCAAAATGGCAACTTTGGTACTGATTCTGCCAACACTCCAAAAAGGAGACTGGTTGGCTTCATTGGACCTAAACCATGCCTATTTCCACATCTTCATAAGGGAGTCTCACGAATTGGCTGGAGAATAGGACACAGAGAGTAATAGTAAATGGAGTCCACTCTGAAGAAAGGGGGGTTACTAGTGGGGTACTGCAAGGTTCAGTATTAGGACCAGTCCTCTTCAATGTCTTTATAAGCGACATTGCAGAGGGACTGGAAGGAAAAGTATGTCTTTTTGCAGATGACACAAAGATCTGCAACAGAGTTGATGCACAAGGTGCGGTGGAAAGGATGAGAAAGGACTTGGCAAGGTTAGAGGAATGGTCAAATGTATGGCAGCTTAGATTCAATGCAATGGGTTTTTGTTTCCCAGGTGCATTACCTTGCACTTCAAGGTAATGCACCTGGGAAACAAAAACCCAGGGGAAGAGTACACAATGGGGGGTGAGATACTAACAACAACCAAAATGGAAAGGGACCTGAGGGTAGTCATATCAGATGACCTAAAGGTGGGCAAGCAATGAGAGGGCAGCAAGGAGGGTGGGGGATACTGGGATGCATAGGGAGAGGCATCACCAGTAGAAAACAGGAAGTTATTATCCTCTGTACAGACAGCTGGTCAGACCCCATCTGGAGTGTTGCGTGCTGTTCTGGAGACCCACCTCCTCAAAGACATAGACAGGATGGAAGCTGTCCAGAGGAGGGCAATCTGTAAATAGTGCAGGGTCTGCACTGAAGACATATGAAGAGAGACTTTAAGGAGCTTAATATGTATAGCCTCAAGGAAAGGAGGGAGGGGGACATGATAGAAACTTCAAGTACCTCAAGGAATTAACAAAGTCCAAGAGGGTAGCATCTTTCAAAACAAGAGGTGTGCAGAACAAGGGGACACAATTTGAAGATAGAGGGGGTCGGCTCAGAGGTAATTTAAGGAAGTATTTTTCACAGAGAGGGTGTGGATGCATGGAAGCTTCTCTGGAGGAGGTTGTGGAGTCAAAACAGTGGTGGAATTCAAGCATGCATTGCACAGTCATAAGGCAATTCTAGGGGGTGGGGGCAGAAAGAAGTAGGCTGCTGGTTAACTAGGATCTGCAGCTTATCCATTAGGTAGGGAAATGGGCAGACTGGGTGGGCCAAGCGGTCCTTATCTGCCGTCAAATTCTATGTTTCTATGTTCACAGAAAATACCTCAGGTTCAGACTTCCATTAGGTCACTACCAGTTTTCAACCCTGCCATTCGGCCTCACTTCAGCTCCAAGGGTGTTTACAAAGTGCCTGACAGTGGTTGTGGCACACCTTTGAAGGCAAGGTGTCACGGTGTTTCCATATCTGGACAACTGGCTGGCAGTAGGAAAATCACCAGAGCAAGTTAGACAGTATCTGCAGATCACCCAGGGGCTTCTGGAGTCCCTGGGGTTCTTGATAAACCACAAAAAAATCCATCTTCCTACCTGCACAGGTGCTGCAGTTTATAAGGGCAGAGATCAACACCCTGCAGGGCAGAGCCTGCCTGCCTTTGGACAGGGTAAGAAGTATCCAGCTGATTGCAGACTCATTCATCCTGCACAAGCCAAAAACTGCAAGGCAGTTCCTACAGCTCCTGGGCCACATGGCTATGGCCACAGGCAGAGTCCTAGGCTCCAGATTCCAAATGAGAGACATCCAGTTCCACCTAAGGGCATACTGGTGCCAAAGAAGAGATTCCCTCTCAAAGCTGATCCCAGTAACAAAAACCTTGTTACAGGCAATTCAGTGGTGGAAAGAGGAATCCACCCTAAGGGAAGGGATTCCTTTTCAGCTAGAGTCCCCATCAGTTGTTCTCACAATAGATGCATCTCTACTGGGGTGGGACACCCATTTGGGAGACCACACAACCCAGGGCACTTGGTCAAGTGCAGAGTCACTTCAGCACATAAACCTGCTGGAACTCAGAGTGGTGTTTCTGGCACTAAAAGCCTTAACAACACTAGTACAGGGAAAGGTGGTTCAGGTCAGAACAGACAATACCACCACAGTGTGCTACATAAATAAGCAGGGAGGTACAAGGTCGGGGTCCTCTCTGCACAGAAGCCATGAAAATTTGGAGCCTGGCATACTCCTTGGGAGTTTCCCTACAGGCAAGCCATCTGCCAGGGAAGGACAACACCCTTGCAGATGCCCTGAGTCGAATCAACCAGGCCCATCATGAATGGACCCTGAACAGGCAAGTGGTGGTCCTAAGAGGTTACAGGAAGCCTTCCACTAAGAAATCATACACTTCAAAATGGAAACGGTTTTTCTATTTGGTGTTCAGCTAGACAGCTGGTACCAATGCAAGCTGGCATTCCAGCTGTTCTTGATTACCTCTCTTATTTACATTCCCTAGGATTGCAGTCTAGTACCCTCAAGGTCCACCTGGCTGCAGCATCCACTTACATTTTGGCTGGAAGGAATGTGTCAATAGCGTCAGACCCTATCTTCAGGAGGTTCTTCAAGGGTTAGGCCCAATTGCACCCCCTCTCATAGGGAACTGGTGCCAGCATGGGACCTTAATGTGTGCATAGCTAAGCTCATGGGACCTCCTTCTGAGCCCATGTCCTCTGCTCATCTGAAATATATCACTTGGAAAACAGTTTTCTTAGTGGCAATAACTTCTGCAAGAAGAATCAGTGAGATTCAGGCTCTCTGCATTGAACAGGACTACATTTCATTCCACAGGAATAAAGTGGTCCTGAGGACAAACAGGGAATTTCTCCCTAAGTTGGTCTCTGATTTTCACCTGAACCAAACCATTACCCTACCTGTCTTTTTCACTGAACATTCCACCTCTGGTGAAAGAAGGCTTTACAGTCTGGTTGTCAAGAGAGCTCTCAGCTACTGTTTGACAGCCACTAAGGACCATAGGCAGGACAGAAAACAGCTGTTCCTGACTTATGGGGATGTGGGAAAGGGTAACCCAGCATCAAAAAGGTTCATTTCTCGATGGATCGTTCAGTGTATCCAGTTGTTACACTAAAGCTGATAGGGAACCTCCAACAGAATTGAGGGCCTATTCAGTACATACCTTTACAAAGCACTACAATCTGGATATTCAGTCCAGGGGTGATGCTAGGTTTGGCACAGCAGTCCTGCAAAGTCTGTGTCCAAAATAAGGTGCTGTGCCCACCTCCAAAGGTACTGCTTCGCAGTCTGCAGAAAGTTAGGAATACCTGAGTATTACTGGAGTTAGAAGAAACAAGCATTTGTCAATGCCGAATGTTTGCTTGCTGGCATTGGCAGTGGTAGTGTAGAAGTTACAGAGCTGCGTAATAGGAATGGCAGTGAAGTATTGAACTGAAGCCAACCCCACCACCACCCTGCAGAGAGTGACAGACATTGGGGTGTGCGTTTGGGTCGTCAGGCATAACGGCCACGCCATTTCACCACACCCCACCCTGCAGACACTGACAAGTGTCACGTGTTCCTTGGGGTCTTTGGCCCTTATGCGCACCCTATTTCATTAGGAAACACGATGAGATGGACGCCGATATAAGAGAATGGGTGAACTTTAAATAAGAGTCCAAGGCATACCCTCGATGCCTCTCACTGGCTGCAGGGTGTGGAATGGTATGAGCATTACAGGCAAGAATCCCAAGTCACACCCCTGATGCCTGTCATTCTCTACAGTTTTGGGTGCTATGGTTGGAAACCCTAATACCTCAGGCATTTGTTGGTATTTTCACTCCAAATTTTCAACATGTTTTTTTTGTGACCCCACCTCATGAACGGGGAATATCAGTTTGTTAGCCGAAAGCTACTTATGCACAGCGACTATGGCATTTAGCACCACAGGTGCAAAAACATTCCTAACAGGATGTAAAATGACATCTGTACTGTTCATGGGGAGGTGTAAAATGGCAATGTTGCAAATCTGCAGTAAAATATTAAAAAAATGGTGAAGTCATGAGCGCTCATAGAAACTGAAGTACGCGACACCGTAATATAATTAGGTTGGGGATTTTTACAGCAGATTGTCAACTCAGGCATTTTGGTGCCTCCATCATGAACAGTGTCACTGTGATTTTCTTTATCTGTGCCGAATAATGATTTCCCACAGCGACCACGCATCTCGCGCTGAAAGTGTGAAAACACACTTCAGCCATGTTGTGAAAAATGACAGCTGTACTGTTCATAAGGAAGTGTGGGAAATGCCACTGGTGAAAATCTGACTGAAAATATTACAAAGTCATGAACTATTAGGGTATGCGGAAACCGCGCAATGCTCACTGCAATAACACAGTCATTTTATGGATTCTTTGTCACCAAATTTTCAACATAGCAATTTTAAGATCTCTGCTCATGAACAGTGTAACTGTGATTTTCTTAATGTGTCCTAAACATTGTTTTCGCACACCAACAGCACCATTGTGCACTACATGTGCAAAAACACATTTTGGGCGACATATGAAAAATGGCAGCTGTACTGTTCATAAGGAAGTGTAATAAAATGGCAATGTTGAAAATCTGGAGTGAAAATATTAAATTCCCAAACTTACGAGCATGCATAGGAACTGCGCAACGCACGCTCGTAAAACAGTCATTTTTAGGAATTTTTTCACCAAATTTTCAACATAGCCATTTTAAGACCTCTGCTCATGAAAAGTGTCACTGTGATCTTCTTAATTTGTCCCGTACATTGATGTCACACACCGACTGCGCCATTGTGCGCTACATGGGCAGAAACACGTTTTGGGTGAGATGTGAAAAATGACAGCTGTACTGCTCATAAGAAGGTGTGATAAAATGGCAATGTTGAAAATCTGGAGTGAAAATATTGAAAATTGCTGAACTTAATGAGCCGCAAGCGAGGAACTGCAACAATGCACGTCAAAACAGTCATTTTTGGAATTTTTCACCAAATTTTCAACATAGCTATTTTAAGACTTTGCTCATGAACAGTGTCACTGTGATTTTCTTAATTTGTCCCAGACATTGATCTCACATACCGACTGCGCCATTGTGCGCTACATGGGCAGAAACACATTTTGGGTGAGATGTGAAAAATGACAGCTGTACTACTCATAAGAAGGTGTGGTAAAATGGCAATGTTGAAAATCTGGAGTGAAAATATTGAAAATGCGCGAACTTACGCCCGTGTAGGAACTCGCGCAACGACGCCAGAAGACGGTCAACTTTTTGAATTTTGCACTCAAATTTACATGAGTTTGGGACCCTTCTCGATGAATGATGTCACTGTCATGGCATTATTCAGGCCTGAAGGGTGATTTCGCGCAGTGACTGCGCAGTGACTGCGAAATCACCCTTCGGGCCCGAATAACGCCATGACAGTGACATCATTCATGAGAAGGGGTCCCAAAAACCCCATGTTGAAAATTTGGTGCAAAAATTCCAAAATATGCCTGAGATATGCAATAAAGTTGAAAACCCCTATCTAGCCCATTATACAGCTTACCGGCATTTCCTCAGTTCGCGGTCGGCTTTGAAGAGTGCAGACATGTTCTCAGTCCATCAAGATCGCCGCGCCGGATTATGGAGGTAAGTATGGGGTGAGGGTGTGTGTGGGGAGGCAGGGTGCGCAGTGGGTGGGTGCGGGTTGTGGGAGGGGGGTTGGAGAAGCGCCTGGTGGGACCGTTTTATTTTGCAGGTTAAAAAAAAGACGAGTGTGGGACGCTTGCCATGTTAGTGGGCTCCCAGCGTGGCACAAGGACGGCTGGGGGACTGTGGAGTCGACGGGGATTAGGCACCCGCCGGCTATTCTATGAGTTGCCACGCTGGGTGGGCACCCCGTGGCATGTGGAAGGCTTGGGGGAGAGCAGCACGTCGACAGGATTGGGCACCCGCCGCTATATGTGGCGGGGGCAGCACGCAGTATGCGCTGCTTGTGGTGTGTGTAGGGGAGTTGTGCATGAGCAGTGCTATATTTATCGCTGCTCACTGGAAGCGTAGCCCTTTCAACTGTATGCCACTGCATTTTGGAGCTTGTCATAGACAGCTCCAGCATGCATTGGCTTACAGGGGCCGCGCCTGCCAACACACTGACTGAATTGGAGGAGGAGGTGACACACCTCCGAAATCTCAGATGATGGCACTATGTTTCTTGCACATGCGTGCAAGCAAACATAAAAATTACTTACCATAGCAATCTTGTTTCTTCCCTGTGATACTCAAATATTCATAACTTCCCACCCTGCCTCCCCTTCTAGAACCTTTAGCCTCTGCACTCCTGAATACTGTGCTCTCAGTGGTATGCATGCCACTCTCTGGCACCATTTTTTTAAACAGGGTTCATGCTGTTTTCTCCCTTCTTTCAGGTGATTCTGACATTTTTGAGGGTATCTGGTTATGTTTTTTCCCCTCCAGTTGGAGGGTTTGTTTGGGGGTTATGGGCTTTATTATCTTTATTATTCTTGATTATTACTGTTATTCAGTAATAATAGTCCTTGGGGGCCTGCCTTTCCAGGCGTCCAGGAAATCTGAGGGGTTTAGAACTAAGGCTGTTAGTTCAAGGCAGCATTTGAATAGTTGTCACATGCAATAAGTTCCATCATTTGCATGTGTTCTATCCTCTTAGGGCAGTTCTGGCTTAAAGGGACACTGCAGAAAGTTATGAATACCCAAGTATCACTGGGAAGAAACAAGATTACTATGGTAAGGAATTTTTTCTTTGACTCCTCCACAGTTCTCACATGGAAACATACCATACGGTGATCACTTTATCACTGGACCCCACCCACCATTACATCTGTAACTCTGTCCCCATTGGTGAGCACCAGATTCAATATCACTCCCTCATGGGTGGGCTCTACCACTAACTGTCTGAGGCACACCCCTGAAGGGAGTCCAGGATGTCCCTGCTCCTGGCTGTGGCTGCAGCATGGGTGCTCCAGTCAACATCTGGCATGTTGAAGTCCCCCACCAGCAGCACTTCCCCTTTAGTTGTCATTTTGTGGATGGTTTCCACTAGTACCCTGTCCAGTTCTTCCCCTTGAGCTGGAGGTCTGTAGATCACGCTGGTGGGAATGGCAGTGCCATTTCCCATCTCCAGGGTGACACACAGTGCCTCTTCCCCTTCCTGCATTCCCTGGACCTTAGTTGTTTAATGCCATCCCTGACTTATATAGCACTCCTTTTCCTTTTTTACAGACCCTGTCCTTCCTGACTAGATTGTAACCTGGTATGGTTATATCCCAATCATGGTTCACAGTGTACCGTGTCTCGGTAACAGCCATAATTTCCAGGTCTGTCGCTGCCATCAAGGCCATTAGTTCCGTGATTTTTTTTTTTAACTTAGTTTTCATTGTAATTTGTCTTAACATGAGAACAAGTACATTGATCTTTGATTACTGACAACAAATGTGGTAATGGTATACAATGTCCTTCCTTCCATCCATGTAATCTTATAATTATTTGACTAAAATCAAATGTGGTATTCCAATGTATAAGTCCAGGAAAGGAATTCAATATACTTTAAGTAATGTCAGCTAATAACATCAAATTGATAATAATAACCAAAACACAGTGTTTCTAATAAAAATTAAAACATTTGAAATAACGTGCAGTGTGTTTATTTGTGAGCAGTATTACCGGCGGCGGGTGGTGGGGGGGACTTCATATGTTTGAGGAACACAGCCTGGACAAAACGCTCAGGCCAAGCGCTCACAAGTTCACCTGTAATGCGTATGAGGTATATTACACATCAGAGGAGATGTCACATTGATGTCACAACTAACATGTAGGGGAGTGGGGGGAGGTAGAGGAAAGAGACATGGGGGAGTGGAAATCTGTAATCCACTAGAGGAGCCAGGAAGTGTGAAAAAAAATGCTCTGAGCTATTCGAGACAGTCTAAACTGGTCCTCATCCCTGATCTCCATCTGCCCTATCAGTGTTCTCAGCAAGGTAGTTCCGTGATTTTATTTCCCAGGCTGCGGGCATTCATGCACATGGCCTTCCAAGTCTTGCTGCCTTCTCTCCTAACAGCTACCCTCCAAGCCTTCCTTATTTCTGCCATTCTATCTATACTGGTTCGGGGTACTTTTGGTGATTTCCCAGCCTTGGGGTCCTCCTTACTGACTGCTTCATCCTGTTTTTTTGGGGGGGGGGGGGGTAGTTTGATTCTTTCTGCTTACTTTCACCACTCCCCTTGGCTACTTTAAATGCTAGCCAATGAAGTATCTACACCTCTCTCTGAGGATCCTGGTCCCCCCGCTCCCCAGAGAGATGCAGACTGTTTCTCCTGTATAGGCCTCCATCCCTCCACGTGGGACCCCAGTCCTCAATGAAGCCAAATCCCTTTGCTCTACATCAGTCCTTCAGCCATGTATTGAATCTCATGGGGCAAAGTACCCTGTCCTCCCCATTGTTGTAGAAAGGTAACATCTCTGAAAAGGTTACAGGGTGTGCCATTTGTTAAAGACCCCTCCCCAACTCCCTGAACTCCTCCTGCACTTCCCTAACTTCATCACTAGCCAGGTCATTTGTCCCCAGGTGGACAATAAAGTCTAGCTCACCCTCCCATCCTGGTTCCCCAGCGATCCTTAGGATATGCTTTCCATCACTCCAAGCCATGGTGCTGGGCAGGCACTTGACCCCTCCTAATTCCCTTCCCTCCTGCTCCAGTCTGCCCCCCCATGATAGAGTCCCCATCAGGAGTTGCTTCCTCCTCCTCTGAGGTCTTCTGCCCCCCCCCGGGTCTCCACCACGGAGGGACCCCCACATCCTTGTTGGTTACCACTGCTGGTGCCTCCTTGGGACACTCCCACCCTGCCAGAGCAGCATATGAGTTGTAGAGTGAAACTGTAGGAGGGATGTGCCTCTGTCCCACCACACTCACTGTTCCCAAGCCCACCATAGTCCAGCCGCTTCTTCTTCTTGGCAACCTTTGAGGCAGCTGGGATAGACTTGGTGGTCCCTGGGTGGGGGGGAGGTCTTCCAAATCCTAGCCAACTCAGCCTGGAGATGAGCAACATCTGCCCTTAGCCCAGAGAGGTGCATGCAGATGGGACAGCACTGCAGCCTCCAGAAAGTCTCCCTGAAGACTGCCACCCCACAGCCACTGCACTGCACCTCTCCCATCATGTCTATTTGTGGCCTTTCAGTTTTAGGTCTGTTTGCTTACACCCCCTTTTCTTCCTCCTTCTCTACTCTCCTTCACTAGAGAAACAACTCTGCCTTGTTGCCTTTGTGCCCAGTAGCTCCTTCCCTTCCTTCCTGTTTTGGGTCAGGAAGTTCTGTACTTCTTAGTTGTTGAACCTATATAATTGGTATAACTCTGAATGGGTGGGAGAGGGCAGATAACTGGGCAAGTGCAACTGTGTCTGGCTCCCTGTGTTACTGTTACCTGTGTCCTTGCTTGTTTGTGTGTCCCCTTTGTCTGTTTCACTGTGCCCTTCCTTCCCGCTGCAGTCCGCTTGCTAGTGCGGCTGTCACTCGCTGTGGTCTGGGTTTGTTGAGCTCAAACTCCCCACCGAAAAAGCCCAAATGTCCCAAGGTGTGTGTGTTGGGGTGGGGGATGGGAAAATACACTCGCCTCCTGTCCTCCAACCGCCAACCTACTCTTCTGTTCTCCGGTGGCTGGAATGAGCGAGGGTAATGAAAGCTGCAATATAAGGATTTTCAGCCTTTTGAAGTTTGGCGCCTCTAGTTTTGCTGGTTCCTGACTGGCTTCTGCTGTTTTGCTGCTGCTGAATGCTGCCACCCGCTGTACTTCATAAGTGGGTCCACAGATTCAGTGTGCCCACTTGCTGAGCTCAAACTCCCCACTAAAAGAGCCCTAAAGTCAGGAGGTGTAGCAGGGAGAGGTCAAGAAAAAACATTCAGCTCCTGTTCTCTGACCCCCGTCATAGAAACATAGATTTTGATGGCAGATAAGGACCGCTTGACCCACCCAGTCTGCCCATTTTCCTACCTAATGGATAAGCTGCAGATCCTAGTTAACCAGCAGCCTACTTCTTCCTACCCCCACCCCCTAGAATTGCCTTATGACTGTCCCATGCATGCTTGAATTCCACCACTGTTTTTGACTCCACAACCTCCTCCGAAGGCCGCTCCATGCATCCACAACCTCTCTGAGAAAAATACTCTTAAATTACCTCTGAGCTGCCCCCCTTCTATCTTCAAATTGTGCCCCTTGTTCTTGCATATCTCTTTTTTTGAAAGATGCTACCTTCTTGGACTTTGTTGATTCCCTGAGGTACTTGGAAAGTTTCTATCATGTCCCTCCTCCCTCCTTTCCTTGAGGCTATATATTTAGCTCCTTAAGTCTCTCTTCATATGTCTTCCAGTGCAGACCCTGCACCATTTTAGTTGCCCTCCTCTGGACAGCTTCCATCCTGTCTATGTCTTTATGGAGATTGGGTCTCCAGAACTGCACGCAGTACTCCAGATGGGGTCTCACCAACTGTCTGTACAGAGGGATAATAACCTTGTTTCTACTGGTGATGCCTCTCCCTATGCATCCCAGTATCCCCCAGCCCTCCTTGCTGCCCTCTCACATTGCTTGCCCACCTTTAGGTCATCTGATATGACTACCCCAGGTCCCTTTCCATTTTGTTGTTGTTAGTATCTCACCCCATTGTGTACTCTTCCCTGGGTTTTGTTTCCCAAGTGCATTACCTTGCACTTCTTAGCATTCAATCTAAGCTGCCATACATTTGACCATTCTCTAACCTTGCCAAGTCCTTTTCATCCTTTCCACCCCACCTTGTGCATCAACTCTGTTGCAGATCTTTGTGTCATCTGCAAAGAGACATATTTTCCTTCCAGTCCCTCTGCAATGTCGCTTATAAAGACATTGAAGAGGACCGGTCCTAATACTGAACCTCATGCCATTCACTAGTAACCCCTTCTTCAGAGGGACTCATTTACTATTACCTCTGTGTCCTGTTCTCCAGCCAATTCTTTACCCAGGCTGTCATCTTGGGACCCACTCCAGGCTGGCTAACTTGTATATTAATCTTTTGTGTGGGACTGTGTCAAATGCCTTGCTAAAGTCTAGGTAGGCCATGTCCACAGCCCTCCCTGATCTACTACTTTGGTCACCCAGTCAAAGAAATCTATCAGATTCATCTGGCATGACCTTCCCGCTGTGAATCCATGCTGCCTTGGGTCCTGTCCCTCTGGCCTCTAGATACTCAACAATTCTTTCCTTCAGAAGTGATTCCATCATTTTCCCGACCACTGAGGTTAAACTAACAGGTCTGTAGTTTCCTGCTTCTGCCTTGCTCCACTTTTGTGAAGGGAATCACATCTGCCCTCCTCCAGTCCTCGGTACCACCCCATCCTCCCATGATTTGTTAAAGAGGGTAGTTAGTGGTGTCACTAGTTCTACCCTTTGTTCTTTTTTTAATTCTGGGATGAATCCCATCAGGCCCCATTGCTTTGTCCACCTTCAGTTTTAAGAGTTCTTTCAGAACCCTTTCTTCTGTAAATAGGCTGGTATCAACTTCTGTATCCAGAGTGTTTCTACTGTTTGTTTTAGGTACCTCTCCCACTTCCTTTGTAAATACTGAGCAAAAATATTTGTTTAGTATCTCTGCCTTTTCACAGTCCCCTCTGCCCACCCTACCTCCCCTTTATTAAGCCTCACTAACCCTCCCTTGGTCTTCCTTCGCTCCCTGATGTACCTATAAAAGGTTTTATCCCCCTTTTTAACTGAGTTGGCTATATTTTCCACGGTTTGGGCCTTTGCTGTTCTGACTGCCTTCCCAGCTTCCTTTTGCTTTAACTGATACATTTCTCTGTCCTGCTTCTTTTGTGATTCCTTGTACTTCCTGAATGCTTTCTTTTTCTCTTGAACCTTCACTGCCACTTCCTTTGAGAACCATAGTGGTTTCTTATATCGTTTCATTTTGTTAATTTGCTTCACACAAAGGCTTGTTACCTCTGTGATGGCAGTTTTTATTATTCCCCATTGTTCTTCCACCCCTCCTTCCTGCCCATTTGCTAGTGCATTCCTTAGGCACTCACCCATTTTGGCAAAGTCAGCCCTCCTAAAGTCTGGTACTTTTGCCTTTGTATGGCTTGACTCTATTGCTGTGTTTATTGTGAACCATACTGTTCGATGGTCGCTAGTTCCCAGATGGCTACCCACTTCTACGCCTGTGATCCTCTTCATCTCCATTTGAGAGAACCAGGTCTAAGATTGCTCCTCTCGAGTGGGCTCCAATACTAGTTGTCTGCAATGCCCCTGTAGGGCATCTAGAATAACCCCACTCTTCGAAGTGGCTGCTGCAACTGCACTCCAGTTAACATCTGGCATATTCAGATCACCCATCAGCAATATCTCCCCTTTTCTGCCATTCTAAGTATTCTTTCTATTATTTCCTTGTCCATTTCCTCCCCTGAGAAGGGTCATATGTACCCAATAGTTGTGGTGCAATGCGGTCTCCAAATTTACCCACAGTGCTTCTTTCTCCTCCCTGTTTTCCTTTGTTCTGTTGCTTTGATTCCTTCCTTATGTAAAGAGCTACTCCTCCTCTTTTACCCTCCTGTCCCTCCTGTAGATAGTGTATCCTGGTATGTTTACGTCCCAGTCATGGTTTTGTGTGTACCATGTTTCTGTGACTGCCACAATATCCAGATGTTCCTCCTCCATCAAGGCCACTAATTCAGGAAGCTTGTTACTCAAGACTATGGGCATTGGTACATATTGCTCTCCATTTATTGATGGTTTTACCTTCTTTTGCAGCATCCCCCACTGACCTTTCTACCTCAGTCTTTTTCTCATTTAGTACCCTGTTTTGTAGGGAGAGGCTGGGATTTTCCTGCTGCTTATCAGTGCCTCCCCCCTTGACTAGTTTAAAAGCTTGCCAATAAAGCATTTAAACCGATTGTTCAAAAGACTTGTTCCCTTCCTGGACAGATGCAGACCATCCTGCCAGTATAGGCTGGTGTCCCTCCAGGTGGAACCCCAGTCCCCAGTAAAGCCAAACCCCTGTGCTCCACACTATTTTTTCAACCATTCATTAAACTGCATGGTGCAAAGTACCCTCACCTCACTCATGCCATTGACAGGCAGAACCTCAGAGAAGGATAGTGTGTGTGCTACTTGTCATAGGCCCCTCCCCAATTCTACAAAGTCCTTCTGCACTGCTCTAATCTCATGATGAGCCAAGTCATTTGTCCCTAGTTGGACAATGACGTCCAGCTCAGATTCCCGTGCAGGTGTTCTCGTGATCCTGAGGATGCGCTTCCTGTCTCTGCCATGGCACCAGGCAGGCACCTTACTTGCTCTTTCCCTGCTCCCCCCAGTTCTAGTTCCCCCACACTTGAGTCCCCATAAGGAGCTGCTTCCTTTCCTTGTGGTGTCCTCTGCCTCCTTCCTGTGGGCCTCCCTTGTGACAGTTGTCCTCAGCCTCCTTAGTGTCCTCTGCGGGTGCATCCATAGGGGAGCTATGCTCCCCCAGAATGGTGTATGGATTGTGGTGTGGAACAACTGACTGGGTGTGCCTCTGTTCCACCATCCTCACCCTCCCTGAGCCCACTGTGGTCCAATTGCTGTGCTTTCTTCGCAACCTCTGATGTAGTGGTGGTGGCTCTGGTGCTCCCTGGATGGGGGAGGTTCCCTTCCTACCATCCAGTGTGGCCTGGGGGAAGGTTCCCTTACTACTGTCCAGTGTGGCCTGAAGATGGGCAACTTCCTCCCTCAGGGCAGAGAGTTGTCTGCAAATAGGGCAGCATGTCAGCCTCCAGAAAGACTCCTGGAAGACTGCTGCCCCACATCCATTACATTGCACTACTCCTCACATTTTTGTGTGTGTGTGTGTGTGTGTGTGTGTGTGTGTGTGTGTGATTGGTTTGTTATATATATATATTATACAATGTGTATGCTTATATTGTCAGTGCAGTATGCTAGAGAGGATATGACAGTGATATGCACCTTGCACTTTTGAGGAAATTATGTCAGAACCCCAGGTATAAAGGAACTATTTCCAGGGGTGGGTGGGGTGAGGGGTGGGAAGGGTTGCCTAAACTGTTTCCTCACAAAACAATCAGCTAAAAGCTCTGACCCACCACTGCGATGAGTGCCTTCCTGTCAGCAAGATGCCCTACACAACAATTTGACAGAGAAAATACCCTGCTAATCAAACAGAGAAAAATCCACACATCCAAGTCAGACACAGGTAAACCTCCCCAGCCCCAAAACAGGCCTGGTGGTTTGTGCTCTGAAAGCTGTCAGCCCCAAAATAAGTCAGCTGTGCTTTAAACTCTTCCTGCACTGAAAATCTTAAGAATTGTAACAAACAAACGTAAATCTAGATCCACCTCCCTCTGTGCTTGAAAGACTGTCTTTACCTGTTTCACACTGCAGGTTTTGCTATGACAACTCCTTAACCACAGTAACTTATTTAAAAATAGTTTAACTATCACAAACTCCTACGCAGCAGTGAATTATTTAAAAATAGTTTCTGTCCCAAAATCCTAGTAGTCAATCCAGCTACCCCCAAGCATACCTCTCAACTGTCCCTGATTTTCAGGGACTTCCCCTGATTTTGCCTCAAAAGTTTCCTCTGTCCCTCGTAAAATTTGTGCTTTTGTGATTGAACAGTGGGGATTAAAAGCACAAAATAATGTCAAACATTAAGATTACAGACTTGTTCTTCTTCATACAATGCATCTTAACACAAATCCTTTCATTCTATTGGCTTTCTGAGTGAATAATACCAATTTTTAAGATGTGTCCCTCATTTGGGGTCTTTGTCCCTGATTTTTTCAAGCCTTGTCCCTGATTCATGAGGTGAGAGGTTGAGAGGTATGCCCCCAAGGGACAACCAAAATGTAGTATTCAAACACTTGTGAAGTTACTTCCAAGATAAGCAGAGTTTGCAAGCTCCTTTTTCAACTCCTCAGCCACCTGTAATTTATTTAAAAATAGTTTAACTGTCAGAAAATCCTAGTAGACAATCTAGCTACCTCCAAAGATCTACCCAAATGCAGTGTTTATATCCTTCTGAAGTTACTAACAAGATAAATAGAGTTTGCAAGACCCTTCTTGGTTAAACACTAAATAAATATGTGAATAAAAAGCAATTACCAAGGGTAGTTAGTTTCACCACCCACAGAATTAAGCAAAAGTGCTCGTTGTTGCAGATATCAAGTGCAATATAGAATTTCTCACACGGCTCACAGCTGAATAAAGAAGTAGTGTCCTTCCAGGTCAAGAAAATGTTCCTGCTCTCCAGTGACTGGAGAAAGACACCCAGACCCAGAGAGTCTTCCTGGGAAAAACAATGTCTTGGCAGATTATTGCAGCAGGATCAGCCAGGGGCATTAAGAATGGTCTCTAAGAAGTTGCTGGCCACAACCTTCAGGAGATGGGGCACAACAAAAAAAGACCCATCTGCTTACAATGAGAATTATCAGTTCCTCTTTTTTTTCTTTTTTTGTTTGTTGCATACCTCCAGTAATGGGTACAGTCCCTGTGGATGCCCTGATCCTGGTCTGGTCAGAAAAGTTCCTGTATGACTTTTCACTATTCCCTATATTACTTTGAGCTCTCTTGAAGTCAAGGAGAATCCCTTGAGGACTGAGGAATCGTAGAGGATGATCAGGAGGATTTGAGAAGTTCTCTGATGTCTGCTAATATTGTCAGGGCAGACCGCTTCTCTGCAGCTCGGTGATGATTAAGATTACCCATTCTCCATTCTGACCATTGCAGGCATGGGGGAGACTCAGCACTCATACCTTCGCCTACCAGTAGACCTTTACCTTTCAATGCCTGGCGTGCCTCCTCCAGGGATGTGTACAGCATGGTGCCAGAATCCCATAAAACTCTTAAGCATGCTGGGTAAGGACTTCCAGTGATGTCACGGAGATGGCAGCAGGGCACTGAGAAGAGCTCCCATCCTCGAGGGCCTTTTTAAGTTAAAATTTCCAGAATATAGCACTCAAACCTAGCAACATGTCCACTATGAAGCAAGTGAATGACAGGCACGGCAGATCTAAGACAAAATCAGCATCCAAAGGGCAGAATGCAGCTGGATCAAGGGCTCAAACCAGAGATAGCCCATCCCCCGCCAGCACTGCGGATACTGAAGATGATCATGATCATCTCTCCAGGAACAGATTTGAGCAGCTATTTAAGGAACTGAAAGAAATGCATGCTGAGAACAAGGTGGAATTCCGCCAGCTTAACCGAACACTTGGTCTAGAGAAAAGAGTTGGAGAGGCAGAAGAAAGGGTTGGAGCAGTCGAGGATGGTGCGACGAGAACAGGTCTCATCTTACATGCTGTAATTAACCACATGGAGAAACTCCAAGAGAAGTGCACGGATCTGGAGGGGCGATCTTGGAGAGAAAACATTCTGGTCTACGGGCTACCTGAGGACTCTGAAACCAGACGAATGACAGAATTTATGACTGACTTGCTAATGGACGTCCTTCAATTACCCACGGGCTACCAACTGGGGATTAAGTGGGCACATAAGGCTTTACGACCAATATCCTCTGCCCCTAATGCTAAACCACACTCAATAATAATAAAGTTCAACAGTTTTAAAGTCAGGGAAGAGATCCTCTCTAAAGCATGGCAACAAAAAGAAGTTAAGTATCTCTCAAGCAGGCTTTTCTTCAGTCATGACCACCTGCCCGAGATACAGAAGCAGAGGCTCAAATACCTGGATTTTCTGAAGGTACTCAGGGCTAAAGGAGTTTGTTTCCATACGCCATTTCCTGCCCGATTTAGGAGCTTCTGGCCAGAAGGCATATGGAATTATGACTCTCCCGAAGACGCGAGAAAGACCTGATAGAAGCCCGGGAAATGCCCCCTCTTAACTCCCAGCAGGACCTGAGTGAATTTTCTGATTAGCTGATCACACTAAGTGGGAGCAAGAAGGGTCGCGGACCATCCCCGACATCACTAGTGCCCTTACAAGCACTGCGATCACTCATGCAGCAGCTGCAAGATGGCAAAAAGGCACGGCACGTTGATTCTTAGGACTGAAAGAGGTGGATATCATTATCTACTTTCTCCTTCTTGCTCGAGTGAGTTGCTGGTTTATTTTTTCAAGGAATCCCCAAAATCCAAATAACTTAAGGATAGCTAGTTGCCTCCCAGTGGTTAAATAAAATGGACTAAAGTAGTTGTGCACTGAATCTTTGTCCCTCATGTCTCTCAGTCATTACACTTGATGAATAAGGGGACCCATCTATTTTTGTTTTATATGGGAACTCTTTTCGTAGCTTTATTTGGGGGCCTGAGTGCTTTGTAAACAAGATTTAACAGGCAACATGGACTAGAGACTGAACACTTACTATAAAGATTTGAAAATTATATTTTGTGGGATTTTCTCCAACTTGAAATAGAAACTTTCTTCATGATCTTTCTTTTTTTCTTTACTGCTAATTTCTCTTTCAGAAAGGAATTAGGTCTGAGACAACTCAGATAGTTAATGACAATGTAATAATAGTTGGAGTAAATTGCTTTACACTAAAACTGGGCAAGGCTGTTGGGGGGGCAGCGTGGAAAGTAGCACTTCTTTCTCTATTCGCCAGCATAACTACCAACTGCACCCATATCTGGGCTGACAATATGAGCCCCTGCAGTTTGGTGATGTCACATATAAGCAGCACTGCAGTTTAAGGGCTACTTGCTACGGACTAAGGCACTGGAGGACAGTGATTCTTTAAGTTGCAAGGAGGCTTCGACCCCACTGTCTCTGTCTGTTATCCCTCCCTGAGACCAGGGAGGGGCTCAGGCAACTAAGGATCTATGAATAGGCTAGATCTCCACATATGGAAGTCGAAAAGACAGATTGTGATTCTTCAGAGATTAAAAATATTGCTAGAATGTTACTGTTATACTTCACAGTTTCTGGGAGAGAATTTTAGTCTGCTATGCAAGGGGTGAGGAACGGTTAGGATTGGGGAGATCCTGATAATTTGGAAAAGTCAAATCGAGGGGTTGCTTAATTCAAGCAATAACATAATTCCAAATGGATAAGACAGATGTTGTAGTCTTATCATATAACGTTAATGGTTACCCACCCCATTAAAAGAAGAAGAGTGATGTCTTTCCTGTGAAAATCAGACGCAGCATTTATTCTACTGCAGGAAACCCATATGAGTAAGGAAGAGCACAAAAAATTATTGAAATCTGGGTATCAGGAGGTGGTGTCCTCCTCTTATGGGAAGGGGTGTAGGAGGGGTACTGCCATATTGATCCTCACTAAGACTCAGTTTGTCCTAAAAGATACTATTCAGGACATGGAAGGCATGTATGTTGGTATAAAGGGTACCTTAAATGGCGCATTGGTTACCTTAGTTTCTATATATGCTCCACCTGGCACAGACTTCTCCTTCTTCCAGGAAGTTTTGCTTAAAATCGTAAGCTGGGCAGAGGGACACTTAATCATTGGGGGGGACTTAAACCTTAGGTTGAATCCCAATCTGGACTCCTCCACTCAAATACCGAGGAAGCAAAATGGGATAGCTACGAGTCTATCTAAGATGCTGGGGGAACTGGGTCTGGTTGATGTGTGGCGCCAGCTGAACAGGGGTGCCAAGCAATATACTTTTTTTCACACCTGCAGCAGTCATTTTCTAGATTAGATTACTTTCTGGCATCCAGGGAGTCTATGGGAATCTGTAGGACTTCTTGGATGGAGACATGTCCCTCTCAGATCATTCTCCCATTTTTTTAAACCTTGCATTGGGACCTGTAAAACACTCCACATTCTGGAGGCTTAATGTCTCCCTCCTGATGAAGGATGGTATTCAGAAGGTAATTAAGGAAACAATTGAACAAGCAGTTCAAGAAAACCAGCACCCAGATATCAATCCTGGGATTCTGTGGGATACAGTAAAGGTGACAGTGCAGGGGCAATTTATTGAATTTCTTCCAGGCTTAAGAAACAAAGGGATTCCAGGTGGTCAGCCCTCCAAGGGCAAATTAAAGAGCTAGAATTGATGCAACAGTAGAAGTTGGATAAAAAGAGAAGGAAGCAGTTAGCAAAACTAAAAGCGGAATTATTAACACTAATAGATTATCGGTGGAATAACAGCTGCTCTATCTACAGCAGAGGTTTTACGAGGGAGGGCCTAGAGCCCTTAAGCAGTTGACTAGTAGACTTGAGCAATACAGAGCTAAGGCCTGTATACCAAAAATTAAAGATCCTATCAATCGTAGATGGAGATACACCACAGAAGATATAGCAAGTACTTTTAAATCATATTATGAAACATTGTACAGTGAGGGTGCTACCTCCCAAGGCAGAGGAAACCCAGGAATTTTTGGCCCCCTTGCAGATGCCCGTACTCTCATCACAACAGAAGGATCTTTTAGCCATGCCCTTCACTTCAGGGGAGATACAGGTGGAGATACGAAGGATTAAATCAAGCAAATGTCCAGGGATGGATGGGTTGCCTAGCAAACTTTTCAAGCAATTTAGGGAGGAGGTAACCCAATTATTATGCCAGGCATACAACTATGTAAGGTCAGAGAAGGGGGCTATGCCACCCTCCTGGTCCCAGGCTATCATATCAGTTATTCCGAAGCCGGCCAGGGACCCCATGAACTGCTCATCCTATCGACCGATCTCGATCCTAAATACAGACTACAAGATCATGGCAGGTATCCTAGCTAAGAGGGTGGAATGAATCCTGCCGGAACTCATTCATATAGACCAAGCTGGGTTTGTTCCCAGTAGGCAAACCCTACAACATTAGGAGGTCTGTGGACATTATAAAACACTTACAGAACTCAGAACAACCAGCATACATAATGAGCTTAGATGCTGAAAAAGCATTTGACCATGTCTCATGGGGGTTTCTCTGGGAAGCCCTGGCCAGTTTCAGATTCCCCAAGACTTTCTGCCAGATAATAACTAAGATGTATGCCAATCCAGTAGCCTATGTGAGGATGAATGGCTATATATCGCAGTCCTTCACTCTATCTAGGGGAACTAGGCAGGGTTGCCCCCATCGCCCCTTTTATTTGCACTTTACAGTGAACCACTCGCTCAGAGCATAAAGCTGAATCTAAAAATAGGGGGAGTGACACAGGGTACTATACAGCATAAAATTGCCTTATAAGCAGACAATGTTCTGTTATATCTGACAGATCCTGAGAGCTCAGCAATTGAAGTTTTTAACTAGATAGAGACTTTCTCTAGATTATCGGGGTATAAGTTAAACTGAATAAAGACAGAAGTCTTAGCCTTGGTTCCCCAGGTACTGGCAGTTCTGATAGAAAGATACCCTATGAAGTAGAACTGTGAGTCCATAAAATACCTTGGGGTGAAACTAGATAAAGCCCCGTACAGATTGTTTAGAGATAACTATCCCCCTCTCCTGAAGCTGGTTTGGGCGGACTTACAGAGGTGGGACTCAATGCCCCTTCCATTTTATTCCAGACTACAAGCATTAAAAACAAATGTACTGCCCATTTTCTCTATTTATTTCAGGCTGTCCCCTGCCCAATTCCCCAAAGGGAAATGGCAACCTGGCAGAAAAGAATCATGGCCTTTCTCTGGTCCAATTTTCAACCCAGAGTTTCCAAAAAAACTTTATTTAAGATGGTGGGAGGGCATGCCCCAACTTGCATGATTATTGGCTTGCAGCTCAGATGAAGGTGGCACTTCTCTGGGCTCACCCATAATACAACACTCACTGGAAGCAGATGGAAACAACTAGTGAGGGTGGCAAACCCTTGCAGGCGGGTTTGTTCAGCCCACCCTCACAAACTGAGTTGACACCATGCCCCTTCTACTCAGTTCAGACCACACTTAAGGGATAGATTTAGGGTACTAAAAGAGGCTTTACAGCCAAGAATCCATGGAAGTATAGATAGTGGTGCTTTGATGAAAACTTTTTGCCAGCCAAACACGCTGCCTGGTATGGGAACAAATGGAGAGCGGCAATTTGCGCACCCTGGCAGATGCTCAGGGGGAACACTGTCTTACCATTTGAGGAAATTAGAGCTAAGACCGCAAGGAATGTGGGAGACTGCTTATACTACTACCAAATTAGAGACCATATAAACAGTAAGTTGTGCTTAACAATGGGATTGGAGGACAGTAGACCTTCCCCCTTGCATTTGAGACAATATGAGAAGGCACCCATGGAACAGGCGCTATTACTATGTTGTATTGGAATCTAATTGAGGATAGGGCCCATAATGTACAAACTATACATCAGAAGTGGGAAAGGGAACTGAATTTGACCCTAAATACCAGCTCTTGGGTAAAGATTTTTAGAAATTGCTGGAAAGCTACCTCGTCACTGAGCTGGCGTGAATTTGCTTGGAAGATGAGTATTCACTATTCCCGGATTGGGGCAACCTGCTGGCGACACTGTGATTCTGGGGATGCACACCAGGCACATATATTTTGGCACTGCACAGTAATAAAGGGCTTCTGGGGTCAGGTAAGGTGACACTTGATGGAACTATTTGGTCTAACCACAGACGTTGGCCATGAACATTTACTATTAGGGCTCTACCCATCTGACATTAAGGGTAAAGAGGGTCAATATCTTTGGGCAGTTCTTACAGTAGCGGCATTGAAGGCTATAACTAAAAAGTGGCTCCAGCAGACCCCCTCCCCCATCTATAGAGGAATGGATGGAAGTGTTGACTCAGATTTGTAATATGGAGAGAGTAACTTTGCTGTAAACCATAAAAAGAATTTTTCAAAAACAGATGGAATATGTGGGTACTCAATAAGAATAATTTAACTACCACATAAGAACACTGTAACTTACTGGTCTTATTCCACTGTGTCAATACCTTAAAATCTACGGACTCCCCAATTTTTTTATAACTAAGGGTTATATAGCTATAAGGATGATTTTTCCAAGAAATACCTCCTTTTGCATGGCTGAAGTTTAATTTATTTTCTTTTTTTTTACCCTACTGTTATGCAAAGTTTATTCATAGTTTTTAATATTGGTGGGTTAGGGTTAGGGTTAGGGTGGTTTTAAAAGATGGAAAAGAAAATGATCGTATCATATTGGTTTGCTATATAGATTTACTGTAAACCCTGTTGCCTTATGCCAAGCATGCTGCTCGGGGGTAACCTTAAAGAAAATTATACTGTTATGGCCCTCTAGTGGTTGAACAGGAAATCACCATATTGTAAACACAACCATTCAAACTGATACTGCCTCTCCACTAAAATAATTTCAGTTCATACCACTTCATAGTTACAATCACTCTTGTGAAGACATAAGTTTGCAACCAGTACTTCTGCGATCCTGATCTAAGAATGGAAGGAGAGACTACCCTTTTTGGGCTATCATAAAGCCAAACTTACAACTCTGTGGAGTACTAGGTACTTAAAAGAAAGAAAAAAGGCATGCTACTAGCTCCATCTGTAGTAACAATCCACAGAGCTAAGTGCTTTGGATCACATATTTAGTTCCAGCACTAGAGGGTCCCATTTAGCAAGTTTAATCCCTCAGAAATTAAAAAAAAAAAAATTATGTATAAGAAGGACATCGCTCAACAATCACCTCGTCCTCCAACCCTCACACTTTCTCTCCCCTTCAGTCAGCTCCAATCTCAGCCATTCTGGCAGCTATACTACCATTAGGAGAACAACAAGCCAAAAAATGTTCTGTCCATTCAGGTTGTAGTGCCCGCTCTATTGCTGCAGTCATCTGCAGTAGGATGTGTTAAAGCAAAGAGCATTTGTTTAATATCCTGCAATATAGCTGGGGCTGCTCCCTTATCTGACGTGCGTGCATTGTGCTTTCTAGCTGGTTGCCATTCTGATCTCTGAGGTTTAGCTGGTGTGGTTTCCTCCATAGCAAGTTTTACTGGGCCCCAACAATGCTCAGTTACCCTGCTGGCCTCTTCTGGTGTAGCTTAAAGCTCAGTCCCCGACTGCCAAAATACCCAAAGCCGAGCAGGATATGTGGGTTTGAAATTTCACCCCATGTTTTCAGAATGCTTAGAATGGCAACAAAGGTGATCCATTTCTGAAGAATGGCTGGTGGGTAGTCTTGATCAAACATTAGATGTGCCCCATTGTATTCCGTTGTTTTTTGCTGCCTGGCTTGTCTCAATATCATTTCATTATCGCAGAAGCTTGAGAACTTAATAACCACTGATCTGGGGTGGGCTTTTGGATCCATGGGCTTTTCTGTAAGAGCCCAGTGTGCCCGCTCTATGCGAAGGTTCAGTGTGGCTGGTAGATCCAAAACATGTTTAAATAGGTCGGACATAAAATCTGCCATATTGCCAACCTCCTACCCCTCAGGCAAGCCATTCACTCTCAGGTTGTCTCGACGAGAGCAGGCCTCCAGATCCAGACATTTTGAGTTTAATTGCTCCTGTTGATCCACAAGAAAATCAACTGCCTGTGTTAGCTGGTATAGACTGTCTTCTGTGGTGGTAACTTGATCCTCTGCTTGCTGTGCTCTAATTTCTAATGCTGTAAGTTTGGTATTTATCTTTTTAAATTCTTTTTGGTTCTCAATTCGGAAGTTCTTAATTTCTGCCAAGAAGTTCTCAGAACCGGACCTGGATAGGTTTCTTGCTCGACCTCCGTATCTGTGTCCAGGCCCGCCATGCTGGCTGGAGAAGTTCTGCGGCTCGATACAGAGCTGTTTGGACTGAATCCTCTGGCATCCTGATGAGCTGAGTGGCGTTCTGTTCAGGATCTGGTATTCTTGTCCCTCTCTTTCTGTTTTGAAGCCATTTTCTGCAAACTGTTGTGTTTTTTGCAGTTTAGAGAGGGATTTTAGATGGGGTAGTGCAGGAGCTCTGTTTCTAACCTGCAATCAGCTTGGTGATGTCACCGGCAGTTCTGAGAGAACACTCATAAGGGTCTCAGTCTTGTGTAGATGCCCAAATGACAAAGCATTTCCACTTCATTGAACAGGAAGACCATGTAGATGGTTTCCTGGCAACTCGGAGGGCTTTTGACACCTTTGGGGATACCCTGAAGCACGAGAGGACTATGTCCTCAGGAGCCAGGTGTGCAGATGAAGAGAGTGAAGGTCCAAGTGTAGCATGGAGACTTGTGCTTGGGACAACAGAGCTCAGCAAATTGGCAGAGACATGGGATCTGGGTCCAAGAGCTGTAGATGCAGAGGGAACCAAATCCGTCTTGGCCAGAATGGTTCTATGAGAATCACAGACACCCTGTCCTGGACCAGTTTGAGTAGTACTCTCTGAAAGAGAGGGAAGGTGTAAAGAAATCTTCCTGTCCAGGAAAGAGATAATGCGTCCCACCACACAGTTCCAGGACCTCGCTCGAAAAAGCAATAAAGAGGCAGTTTTGCATTTTGCCGAGAGGCAAATAGGTCCAACTCTGGGCAGCCCCATTGGTGGAAGACGTTGTTTAGGACATCCAGTAGAATTTTCCACTCATAGGCCAGGGCAGTGAATCTGCCCAGGGAATCTGTCAGGGTGTTCGACACTCCTGGGATGTGGACTGCCAGAAGATGGATACTTCTCTGGATCGCCCAATACCAGACCCTCATCGATTCTCTGCAGAGAGAGTGTGAGTGGGTGCCTTCCTGCTTGTTTAGGTAGTGAACTACCACAGAATTGTCTGAATGCACCTGAAGGCAACCCAGGGGAAGGAGAGTCTCGAATGCCTGTAAGACGTAGAGGACTGCCCTCATCTCCAAGACACTGATGTGCAGACGGGACTCCACCGGTGTCCAAGATCCTTGGGATCGGACATGTAGAAGATGAGCTCCCCACCCTGTCAAGGAGGCATCTGTAGTCAAAAGGAGACATGGGACAGGAGAATGAAATGGCATACCTCACAATAAGTTGTCCGTTGACTTCCACCATTGCAGGGCTCGAACAGCCAGGGAAGACATCAGGACCGGGCATTGAAATCGTCCTCCCGCTGGTCCCACTGGACTCTCATGGACCATTGAAGGACCCTCATATTCAGCCTGGCATGGGGTCTATTGGAATTGTGGCCACCAAATGACCCAGGAAGCGCAGGTAGTCTCGTGCCAAGACAAATCTGCTGGATTCTAGTCTGCTCGCCAAAGCAATCAGGGTGTCTGCACGAGCCCGGGGCCAAAATACCATCCCAAGAAGGCGTCTAACACGGGTCTGATGTAGGAGGAGGAGTTTTGCAGGGTCCATCTTGGATCTCAGATCATTTACAGTGATCCCCACCCTGGCGAACAACTGAAGGGTTTTAGAAAGCGTGAACAGCAACCGCTGATGGGAAGATGCTTTCAGGAGCCAGTCATCCAGGTAAGGAAATACATACAGGCCTTCCTTGCAGAGGGCTGCTGCGACCGCCATTAGGCATTTTGTGAACACTCTTGGGGCTGAGATAAGGCCGAATGGGAGGGCTGTGAACTGGTAATGATGACCCTGGAGAACCGTCTGTGAGCAGTGTGCATCTGGATATGGAGGTATGCGTCCTTCGTATCAAGAGAGCACAGCCAGTCTCCTGTGTTCAACAAGGGGAGAAGTGTTGGGAAAGACACCATTTTGAACTATTGGTATTTGATATAGATGTTGAGACACCTCAGATCCAAAATGAAGTGCAAGTCCCCTGTCCATTTGGGAACCAGGAAGAAAAGGGAGTAAAATCCTGCATCCTTATGTAGACGGAGAACTGGTTCGATGGCATGTTTTGTGAGCAAAGCATTGATTTCATTCTGTAAGACCAATGCTTGGTCTGGGGGGGTCATGAGAGACCCTTGGTGGCAGAGCAGGGGGAATCTCTGTGAACTCCAGTGTGTGTCCTGATGCGATCAGTTGCAGGAGCCACAGGTCAGAGGAGATGACTTGCCACCCTTGTAGGTGCAGGGAAAACCTGCCCCAGATGGCTGTGGGAATTCTTTTGAGTGTTGGGACGTAACCTGTAGGGGCGGTCCCCTAGCAGACCCCGTGTAGACTGGCTTTGCTTTTGGACGATACATGGTATGGATCAATTGAAGGGTACGACCCAAGTCCTGTAAATCCTTCAACATTTCTTGAGTCTGTGGATCAAAAAGCTGATCGTCCTTAAAAGGAGCATTAAGGATAGATTGCTGCACATCCTGTGAAAATCCTGACACTCAACCAGGCGTGACGGCTCAGACAGACTCCTGCACAGGATGTTTGGGCCGCAGTGTCAACGGCATCATAGGTGGCCCTAAACAGCCACAACAGTAGACATCTTGGCCGTCAGATTCTCCCAGGTAGAACCCACAGGGAGGGACTGGACCGTTGCCTGGAAGGCTTTTAGGATTTCCGGCTGATATTTCAGGAAGTGAGCCATGTAATTGAGTATACGGAGAGACATAGTAGCCAAGGCATAAACTCGTTTCCCCATAACGTCCAATTTTTTTGATTCCTTATCCGGTGGCTGAGCACTCATGTGTCGAGGTCTAGATGACCTATCGTGAGTGGCATTGATCACCACAGAATCCGCCTGAGGTGGAGACATAAAGTAGGGGTGATAAACCGGTGCTTGATAAAGCCAATCAGCCTTACAGGGATTAGGGGGAATTTTAAAGGGCTGTTTCCAAGCAGCCCAAATAGCCTCTTCAAAGGCATCCACCAAAGGGGGGGACGACCAGAGTGGGGCAATTCCAGTACACCAAATACTGAGCCAATTTCTTTCGTGAAGCATCTTGCTCAGTACTCTGGAACCAAAACATTTTCTGGAGATGAATCATAATGTCTGAAAATGTGGGATCATCGGAGAACATGGTAGTTCAAGGGTAGGTTCACTCTGCACTGACGAGGCAGCTGAGGAGGACTGTGGGGAGTTCCTTTGTCTGCATCCAGGTCAGACAAATCCCAGTCCTGCAGGAAAGGATCATCCATGTCCACATCCGGAGTAGGAAATTCCAGGGAGACAGAGTAAGAGCTGGCCGTCCTCTTGGTCGAAGAAGGCTGAGAGGGAGCGGAGACCGGAGCTGACCCTTCATTGGGGGGGGGCGAGGGGTCTTTGTAAGGACCAGTATAGTATTTACTAGGGCCTGGACATAAATCATAGCCATCTCTCCTGCAGGAACCACTGACAGGATTAAAGACAGCAGTGGAACCAAACGAGTTGTCATCGACGTGGGTGTGTATAAGACCCCAGGATTGGGAGGTTGCTAGCATAGAACCCTGTGAGTTAAGGTTGGTCGTCGATGACAGAAACGTCGTTGGGCCAGAAGCCATTGTCGAGGGATGATGGCTAGAAACCATAGAGGTGGGAGGCAGTGATGGAAGCTGTAAATTCACCCCAGAACCCACTGCAGACGGAGGAGCTGTCACGAGGGAAGAGAAGAGCCCACAATAGTCGACGGTGTAGAAGACAACGTTATAGTGGCACTCTTCTCAGTACTTACACCCTTTTTGTAATGATCTGTGTACTCATCATCGATGAGGGCATGGCAGAAACTTGCTTCATTTTACTGGCATGTTTCTTACCAGGACCCTTTTCCCGTCGATGAGGAGGGCTCAACCACAGAGAGGTGAGACCCCGAGGAGGACATCGGAAGCCTTCGACATTTTGTGGCCTTGTTGAACCAGTTACAGAGGATGCAATCCACGGTGTCGTATTCAGGACCAAGGCACCAAACACACATGTCGTGCAGGTCCTCTGTAGCGATTCTGTGACCACAGGTACACTTTCAGAATAAGGGATCCGAAGACATCAGTAGATGAACCTGTTTAGAATGAACATTTGGTTGGTAGAGCTCTTCTTCGATGACTGGTAAGCAGAGCTCTGAAGGAGGACTTGTTGCATGCAGGTTGCGGTTGAAAAGAACTGAGGAGTAGCTGGGACCTCCCCCTTTTATATGTGCCATATTGACACCACGTGGTAGTGTTAGGGGGAGGTCCCTGGGTTGACTGCTGATGAGAAGTCATCCAGAGGAAATGATGCCTGCGGTTGATATCCCATGTGTTATGACCTGCTGCAAGAGAGTGGCTTGAAGAAGATCACACACATCCCAAGTGACTGCACTACCTGCAGATGTACTAGCATACTCAAAGCTGAAAACCCTGCTTAGACCACTACATGGCCCCCCAAACTAGATTCCCCTGAAGTGGCAAGCCTCATGCAGCTTGAGTCCACAAAGACCTCCCTTATTGACCACTGACCAGCCCCCTCCCCAGCTGATCACCCTCTATGCAGCAGGGTGAGTCCCAAATCAGCTTTCCCAGCCTCAGCACCCTTTCTGAAGCTGGACCAACCATAGCCCCACAGACCAGTCCCCCCCCCCGCAACAACTTCCCTGCTTGCTGGACCAACCTCTCTACCAACCCTGTGTCAATAAGCTGATGTGGGGACCCCTGACAATGGACTAGCTGCCCCCTTCAGCTGGAGCCGCCACCCCACCAAAGCTCCCCTATGAATCTGAACCCCCTCCCCACAGATGAACAGACTGGCTATGTTCTCTCTGGCCCTGAACTGCAGTTCAGGAAGGGCTTGGGAGAGCAGGTGGATGGGTGATATCAATTACAGGGGCATGGTAGCTCTACAACCAATGTTGTGGGACTGGATGGCTTAGTGGACTGGTAGTGGGTTAAGGAGCCTTTCTTCTTTAACTCACTGGTTCAAATCCAGCACAGGTTGCTAGTGGCCAAAAGCCATTATCACCCAGGGGCTGTTCAGTAGCCGGTGTCGAATGAGTTGCGGTGGTCTCAGTCCAGCTCCCAATGGGCAGGTGTCCACATCACAAAACCACCAAGAGAGCACTAACTGGCACCCTCATTAGCAGTCTCACATGACAGGCCAAGGAATGAATGGCCATGGAGTTTGAACTGCCCCCTTACCTATGTCATGGGCCCTCCATGATAGGGTTGAGGCACACTGGCAGGGCAGTATGGGGAAGCTCATACTGTAATCCCCTGAGTTGTACCTGTCATGTGGATAAGCAGAGGACTTCATGTTTCAGTGCTGTTGATCCAGCACCTTTCACAAGCACTACATTCACATACAAAAAAGTCTTAAAAATGTTTCTTGTTGAAATACTGCCAACCCATCACAGAGAGCGGGTCATGCCATCCACAAGATGCCCCCCGACCACCATTCCTGTCCACAGATCAGCCTCCAAGCTCAGCATCCTCCTAGGATTTGTACCACTTACATCCCAGCCCCTCTCCCCCCAGCAACTGGACCACTCTTCCAGCACCCGTGCCTTGGGTTCTTTTACTTTCACCTGGACACCCAGGAGGACAGTAGCAGAGATGGGTAGAAGGGCCCTAAGTTTAACCCCACATCCAAAGGGTGGCACACCACAACAGTAAAGCATCACTCCCAGTACACCACTGTGATGCCAGTGTTTATGGTATGAGCCCAATGCTGGTGTGGGAGTAGAACCTATGACCTTCCGTCCCAGAGACGAATGTGCTACCCAACTGGGCTACGCTGACACCTTACCCATTTTGTCCCACCTTGCTATGCGCGCATTGTTTGTGCATACACATTAGGTTACCCTTACATGTCAGTGTCTTCCAAGAGCAGCAGGGGACAAAACAGAAAAAGCAACCCCAGTGACAGCTTCCCGAGAGGCCTCGGTATATCTGTGCTGACCCCTGCCTCCTCGCCTGCCACCTGATAGGACTTGGACTTGAGCAGGTGTGATCCAGTGATCTCCACCCCCAACAGTCACACCACTGCTGCCCCTTACAGTTACCACCTTCTAAGAAGCCCAAAGTGGGACATTTCTTACTGAAACATGATTTTCTGCAGGACAATATGTAACCTCTACCAGTGCAACAGATTTTTTTTACTCTAAATAACCAGAATTAAGACTACATGTTGTACTTTTTTTAAGTTGTTTCTATTCTTATTTTCAGGCGTTTTAGTTACGTTATAGTTTTCTGCAGCGTTTAGAGAAACGTTAGAAAATATTTTTTCTAGTATTAGGTGAGAACATGTGTATTTTTCATGTTTTTTTGGCAGAACACAGCTGCCCAAATCAGGACTCTCCTGCGAAAATCAAGACAGGTGGTAACCCTACCCCCCTACTCCCCAAAAGTTACAGAACTGCCCCCCCCGCCCAGCAGTCACAGCACTGACCATCTACCCTGACAGCAACTGTGTAGAATATCAGACCACCCCTATTAGCGTAGCGCTGAAGTTATGCTACTTGCCCACTTAAAGCATACTCTATACCACATCGGCCTGTCTGTTATTTTTTATTAGTTTATTTGAGTTGGGGGGGCTTTGCCCTCCACACCGCCCATGTTAAACAAACAAGCCCCCCACATCGCCCAAATTAAACAAACAAGGGAGTGCTGGGTGCAGAGTCTGCCAACTCAAATAAACTGATAAAACAGAAATCAACAGCAAACGTGCAACCAAAGTAGCTTGCGCAGTTTCAATACAGCACAGCAAGCATGCAACAAAATTACAGTGTATTCTTTGTAGCTTTACACTATGCTAACAGCAGTGGTCCAATATTCTGCACAATTGCCCCTGACAATCACCTACCGCCGTCCCCACCCGCACTTCACAGCACTGACCCCCACAACCCCAACAATCACAGCACTAACCACCATTACTGACACAGCACTGCCCTTTGCAGCTGGATAGTGGATCCGCTGGATACCACGCCTATCTACCCGTGGATCCAGCCATTGGATTCCACGTTATCTGATGGCCAGATAAAGGGATTCGACACCGGATCCCTGGATCCGGCCGTCAGATAACGCAGGATCCAACCAGGGATCCAACCTCCATATTCGTCTGGATCCTGGGATGGATCCCACTCAAACAGTGCCACCATCCACCAGATCACTGGCAGATCCACGGTGGCACTATCCGAGCAACACTACATCAGTTATAACCTTTGACTATAGCTTAATTGCCATGCAGTTTAAAATCAATAGATTATAAGGTAACATTTCATACAGTATCACGTCCTAAAGTTGAACGGAGCTAGTCAGCATGCTGTTGTGCTAGTTATTTTACATTTTCTTTACTTCTTTTTTTAAAACTCAGTTTTATTCAAAGGTAGCATATGGCCGGCCAGTGATTGGGCGCGGGCTGGCTAGATGCCACACCAGCACAACCATGCCCGGCGACCAGGGTTCGGACCGACTCGGTGCCGGGGGTCGGCAGGGAAGGGGTAGGATTGAGCATCCACAGGACTGCTCTCCTCCCTTGGGGAGGGTTAGGGATGCATGATCGCTCTGCAGCGGCCCCCGGTGGAGACTAGGGGCACAACAGAGGGTTCGCATGAAGGGGAACACCAGAAAATGGAAATACCGCTCGCTGGCTGCTGGATGATGGCTCTCTGTCCCCGGTTGCCTCCAGTGCCTTCCCGGGACCTCCTTCTCCACAGCAGCATCCACAGGCCCTAAGAAGAGTGTGCTGGGGTCATCCCTCTCCTCCCCGGTGCCTTCCCCCTTGGAGGAGGGGGGTCCACCCGGCGAAGGGATATGCCGGGATATCCCGGGGATTGGCTGCGATACGAGGAGTAAGAAGAGGGCCGGGTTAAGACAGGAGGGGCTATCGGGAGACATGTAGAGCCTGAAGGAGTGAGGGCCTGCGAGCATGAGGAGAGCGAAAAAAGAATATACAAAAAAAAAATGTTGCATATTAGGCCGAGCACTTACACATGATTGGCCGCAACATTTGGCCCAATGAGACAATATTACAGTCTTTGTTCCCCAAAGTCTTCCAGTTCAATAAGTACTGTTCTCAAAATTGCCTTCCCCTCCAGTTCATTGTATAGACAGTATTACATGTTACACACAGGAACCTTAAAGTACAAATTTATGTAACTGTTTTTCCCTATACATATTTTTTTTATTGCTGAGAGGCATGCTTTTTATCATCTTATATTGTGTGTCCTTCCAGAAAGCGATAATTTGCGTTTGCGTTTTTTGAATATGTAATTGTTTTTTAATTTGGAGCCAATTTAAGAAAGTCTGTCTCATCCATCTATTTGTGAGGTTAATTAGATCTGAATTGGCCCTAACATTCCAGATTAGAACTTCAAGGTGCCTATCTCTTTTGGTGCTCTGTTCTATCTCCTTCCATATTGGATCCTGTGTGTGATTTGTAATGTCAATTAATGGAATTAACTGCTCTGCTTCATAGTATGCATTCATGTTCAGGACCCCCAAACCCCCTTCCTGCTTATGTCTTTGTACTGTGTTCCATGCTATTCTTGGTCTGCCATTAGCTCACACAATTTTTTTCAATACTCCAGTAAGTCTTTCCATTCTCTTCTTTTACTGGTATAAGGAGACAGTGATACAGAAACAGAAGCCTTGGCAGAACATTCATTTTAATCGAGTTGATTCTGTCACTGAAAGACGGGGGCAGTGGGCTCCATCTCTTTATGTCTGTAAAGACTTCTGTTTTTAATTTCCATAATTTGCCACGTATATTTTGCTTAGGTGCCGTGGTATGTGTACCCCCAGGTATCTGACTTGTTCTGGGGTCCACTTCCCCAGTAGCTGCTGTTTAAGATTACCTGTGTAACTCCCCACTAATCCTGATAATTTCTGTTTTAGCAATATTTATTTTAAACCCCGACATCTCACCATAGTTCTGCGTTAATTCTAATAATATGTTTATGTTTGTTCCAGGGTGTCTCATGTATATGACTGTGTCGTCTGTGTACATTGAAAATTTATTTTCCACCCCTCCAATTGTGATGCCCTGTAGGTTACCCCCTCTCACTGCTTCTGCGAATGGTTCCATGCTTAATGCAAATAAAAGTGGAGATAATGGACACTCCCTGCCTGTTTCCCCTCCCTATACCAAAATGATCTGATATGGTGCCGTTTGTTTTCACTCTGGCTTTCAAGTTCTTGTATAATAAACCTATGGTTTTGATAAATCCCATCCAAAACCAATATGCTGGAGTGTTCCTGTTGGATAAGTCCAATTCAGTCTATTGAAGGCTTTTTCTGTGTCTATTAAGATTGCTATTTGGGGATCTTTACTGTGTTTGCCCTTCTCTAAGATATTAAGCATTCTTCTGACATTATCTGATAGGATGCCTTCCTGGGATAAACACTATTTGATCTGTATGTATTAGTGTATGTATGATCTTTTGCAGCCTGGTCGCCATAATTTTGGAGAATATTTTCAAGCCTTGGTTTAGCAGAGAGACAGCACCCTGTGTCTTTACCCGGTTTAGGTAATACAGTTATAATGGCCTCAACCCAAGATTGGGGAGTTACTTCCTTTTGTTTGGCAGTGTCTGAACAAGTCACCCAAAATCAGTTTGATTTGTTTAATAAAAGTTTTATAAAAATCCAAGCTGAATCCATCTGCACCTGGTGCTTTGTTGGGTTTGACATCCCTTATTGTGGCAAATACTTCCCCATTACTAATCGGTGCGTCCAACAAGTTTTTTCCTCTTCTGATAGTTTGGGAAGTTTAATCTTGGACAGAAAAGCTCTGCATTTTATAGTTCATTATCTCTGGGTTGTGTTCTTCCGTGTATAATTTTTTGTAGTATTTCGCAAATTGGTTTGCTATCAAGTTACTGTCCATCATATTTTGGTGGTTTTGTTTGGTCTTTAATTTTGATCATTGTTCTCTCTGCAGCATAGGAGTGCAGCCCCCCCCCCCATTTCATAGTATTGATGTGCTGTGTATCTCAACTGACCTTCTACTTTTCTGTCTAGTATGTCTTATAGTTCCCTTCTAGTGGCCTGGATATATTTTAGAATATTAATAGATAAGGTCTGTTTATGATCCGTTTCTAACTTTTTTAATTTGTCTTCCAGAGACATCTGTCTGGCCAGATGCTGTTTTTTCTTGAAAGCTGACCAGCTGATTATTCATCTTCATAAGACTGCTTTCATTGAGTCCCAGACCACCTGTTCCTGTACCCCCCCCCCCACATTTGTGCTCCTGTAATCCTTGATTTTCTTTTGATTGTTTCTTTAAAAACTTTGTCATTTAATAAAGAGTTCTTCAACCTCCAGAGTGTGTGTTTTTTAGTTTGGTTTTTATTGTAATGGATATCGGGGCATGATTAGATACCAACATCCAATGTATGTTGCTAGCTACTATTTTCTCTGTCTGTTTTGAAGGTGAGAACCATATCTGTCCTGGAGTATTCTTGGTGTGGGTTCGAGTAAAAGGTGAAGTCTCTCCCCCCTGTGTTGTTCTCGCCATACATCCAACAGCCCCTGCTCCTCCATACAGTGCCGTAGCATTTTGCTAGTGGCTTTATTAGTTTGACTGTTTTTGGAGGACCTATCTTGTTGCGGGTCTAAGACACACTTAAAGTCCCCCCCCCCAAATTATCACCATGCCCCTGTCCAGCTGGGTTATCCTTTGGAAGAGGTCTTTAATGAAACCAGTGGCCTTGATTTTGGGGGCATATATGTTTACTATATGGTATAACCTCTCATTAAATGTCCTGATACCATCACCCATCTTCCCTCTTTGTCCTGTTCCGTATTCACTGTGTGGAACCCCAGGCCCTTCCTGACTAGCACTGCCTTTCCATTTTTGTTTGCTGATGGATGAGATGCAGCGTGTACTGTCCTAAGTGTTTCAACATTGCTTATTATGGGCTGTGTGCTCTGTTTTCCCCCCCTCTCCACCTCCTATCTTCAGTACTCTCCCATCCCGCTACTCTTGTCCTGGGGAAGACGGTCAGTTCTTAAGCTGTCTTTTCAGTGGTCACCAGTCTACACTGATTCCAACCATCTGACCTCTCCTGAGTGTGTTATGGAGTTCTCTGCCCTAGCTTCCCTTGGTCCCTCTCTCTCCCACTCATATTTTAAACTTTCCTGCCCCCCATTTTTACCTTCCATTCTGTAATCTCTGGTTCACCAGTAATTCATCTTATTGTTTTTACTTAAGGGAATGAAAGGAAGTCCTTTCTAAACTTTTTGTAGAATATCCTCTCTTAATCTCCCCACCCTGCTTCCAATTCAGTTCCCGCCCTTTACCTGTCAATTCAGCTCGCTACCGAGCCACTTCACTGTGAAAAACATGCAGAAAGACAATTAAAAGAAAAGAAGAGAAACAGTCCACTGTGTTCTCTTGATGTCACAATCTGTTTTCAATACAAATGCGCTTCTGTTCAACTGTCTGTCTTCTCTCTCTGGATGCTCCTAGTTAAACCCCATCTTCACCACTCTCTTTCCCCTTCATCAGCTGCCGAATGTCCACTTTCAGATATCTGGGAAAGTCCGCATCTGCAGGTGGTCTCTTCCTGGCCGACCCGACCCTCTGCCACATCATTTTCTGTAAGTCCATTTCCAACTGCTCCATCGTTGTATCTGAACAGTCAATACACCACTTTAACATTTGGGAATCAGCTGCAGCCATATTTTCGAAAACCTGTATTCCTTTATCAAGAAAAATTTTTGGCTGGGAACAGTACCTGGGCCTTGATGATGCGTTTGTCTCACAGTTGTCAAACCACGTTCCTGGCCACTTGTCTTTTGGCTTGAAGAGCCAGGGAGAAATCCTGCTTAAAGTACAGCAGTTGACTGTCAAACATTATCTTCCCCTGCTTTCACGCCCCCCCCCGTATAGCTTCCTTCGCTTGATGATACAACATTTTAATAATTATTGAACATGGTCGCACATTGCTGTCTGTGGGCCTTGGACCAAGTGATTGATGCGCTCTTTCAATAGTGAGATTCAGGTCATCAGGTAATTTTATTGTTGTTTTTAGTGGATGGGTGATTAAGGCTATCATATTAGGGAACGCTTCTTCCACACCTTCTTTCACTAGATGTAATCGGAAGTTGTTATGCCGTGCTCTGTTTTCGGTGTCTTCCATCCTCACTTGGTGCTACCTGTCTTGTTGCATCAAATAAAGGAGCAGCCTGTAATGACTGCCTTGATCATTGGTAATGTCCCCTATTTGTTTTTGTATTGCATTTATTTTCTTGTCTAGGTTTTTTTAAATGCATTTTTAGATCGGCAAGGGCCGATTCCAGAGTCTGTACTGCCATGATCACCTTTCCAATGGTGGCAACAGATGTCACCCCCACCCTCCTCAAAGTCTCCCTTCAGGTCCAGAGACACAGCAGAGATCAGGGATTGTGGCCTTGAGTTACGTGGCCCTAACGACCGCGTGATTTTTTTCTCCCCTTCCTGAAGTAATTGCTTAAGTTTCGCACTTGGAATTGCCACAGTGCTCTTATTTTGCTTTGCAGACATTCCAATTACAGGTTGTCCATTTGTCTGTGTTTTTTTACATTTTAAAACCAAGGGTTTTTATAATTTAAAACTGGTAGGTCCTTGAGCCGTTTTTCAGGCGTCTTCTCTCATCTCATGACGTGACCGGAAGTCGTAGGATTTTTACTGAGCCTGAAGACTTGCGTCCATTATGCTCGCCTTATATCTTAATTACTATGCTAGAATTTATCTAGTCTAATTTTAAAGGACTGTGCAGTGGTGCTAGCCACCACTTCAGTGGGTAATCTGTTCCAATCATGTACCACCCTTTGATTGAACAATTTCTTGATCTAACTAGCCTTGTATGTCTAGCTTTTAAATGTAGTGGGTGTGATCTAGTATCATATACTTTATTTGATATTTCTAAACCCAAATTTTCCCATAAATCATCATCTGACCATGCCTTATGCATAAGACACATATCATTCCTTTTCCTTCTGTATTCCAATATAAACAAATTCAAATCATATAACCTTTTCTGGTATGACTTAACTTTCAAATTTTCTATACGTCTAGTGGCTCTCCTCTGAATCCTCTCCAGCATGGCTACATCCTTTTTATTATAGGAAGACCAAACTTGAGCTCCATACTGTAATATAGGCCTAACCAAGTGTATGTAAAGTGGCATAATAACCTCCCTACTTCTTGCATTAATATGCCTGAAAATGGAATTCAAAATGTTATTTCCCTCCTGAGATAACTGCCTACAATGTGCTGTAAATTTCATATCCTGTGACACCATAACCCCCAAATCTCTTTCCTCAGATGTAGTTCTTAATACTTTGTTGTCTAACAGATAGTTCTGTCTAGGGTTATTTCTCCCTAAATGCATAACAGCATTTATTAACATTTAATGATAATATAGCCTTATTTGTCCATTCAGCTACAGTATATGATCTAATGCTTTTTGTAGCGAAGATTTTAAGGATGTTTTATCAATTATAGCCCCCAAGTGACAGTCATCCACAAATTTGCACAACCAGACATCCTCATTGTCATATTGTAATGATGATATATATAAATTAAAGAGACAGGGTCCCAACACTGACCCCTGGGGAACCCCACTCGTAACCTCTGACCATGCAGAATATGAACCTTTTATACCAACTCTCTGGTTTCTATTTGTCAGCCAACCTTGCACCTAGCATATTATGGGATGTGCATTGCCTAATTTACTTATAGCTAACAATAGCTCAGCATGGGGTAGCTTATCAAAAGCCTTTGAGAAATCCAGAAAGGCCACATCCAGTGCTTTCCTTTCATTAAGCCGCCTTACCACTTTGTCATAAAAGTTTAACATGTTTGTCTGGCAAGATCTGCCCTTGACAAAACCATGTTGTGTACTATCCTCCAGGTTATTTTGTTTTAAAACCTTTTATAGGTATATCAGGGAGTGAAGGAAGACCAAGGGAGGGATAGTGAGGCATAATAAAGGGGAGGGAGGGTCGGCAGAGGTGACTATGAAAAGGCAGAGATACTAAACAAATATTTTTGCTCAGTATTTACAACTGAAGAGAGGGAGGTACCTAAAACAAACAGTAGAAACACTCTGGATACAGAAGTTGATACCAGCCCATTTACAGAAGAAAGGGTTAGAAAGAACTCTTAAAACTGAAGGTGGACAAAGCAATGGGGCCTGATGAGATTCATCCCAGAATTCTAAACGAACTAATGGGTAGAACCAGTGACACCACTGACTACCCTCTTTAACAAATCATGGGAGGATGGGTGGTACCCGAGGACTGGAGGGAGGCAGATGTGATTCCCTTCACAAAAGTGGGAGCAAGGCACAAGCAGGAAACTACAGACCTGTTAGTTTAACCTCAGTGATAGGGAAAAATGATGGAATCACTTCTGAAGGAAAGAATTGTCAAGTATCTAGAGGCCAGAGGACACAGGACCCAAGGCAGCATGGATTCACAGATGGGAAGGTCATGCCAGATGAATCTGATAGATTTCTTTGACTGGGTGATCAAAGTAGTAGATCAGGAGGGGCTGTGGACATGGCCTACCTAGACTTTAGCAAGGCATTTGACACAGTCCCAATAATAAAAGATTAATATACAAGTTAGCCAGCCTGGGAGTGGGTCCCAAGATGACAGCATGGGTAAAGAACTGGCTGGAGAATAGGACACAGAGAGTAATAGTAAATGGAGTCCACTCTGAAGAAAGGGGGTTACTAGTAGGTACCTAAGAGTTCAGTATTAGGACGGTCCTTCAATGTCTTTATAGCTTACATTGCAGAGGGACTGGAAGGAAAGTATGTCTCTTTGCAGATGACACAAGATCTGCAACAGAGTTGATGCACAAGGTGGGGTGGAAAGGATTAGAAGGGACTTGGCAAGGTTAGAGGAATGGTCAAATGTATGGCAGCTTAGATTCAATGCTAAGAAGTGCAGGTAATGCACCTGGGAAACAAAACCCAGGGAAGATCACAGTGGGGAGTGAGATACTAACAACAACAAAATGGAAAGGGACCTGATGGTAATCATATCAGATGACTTAAAGGTGGGCAAGCAATGTGAAAGGGCAGTAAGGAGGGCTGGTGGATACTGGGATGCATAGGGAGAGGCATCACCAGTAGAAAACAGGAAGTTGTTATCCCTCTGTACAGACAGCTGGTGAGACCCCATCTGAGTACTGTGTGCAGTTCTGGAGACCCAATCTCCACAAAGACATAGACAGGATGGAAGCTGTCCAGAGGAGGGGATTCAAATGGTGCAGGGTCTGCACCGAAGACATATGAAGACAGACTTAGGCGCTTAATATGTATAGCCTCGAGGAAAGGAGAGAGGGGGGCATAATAGAAACTTTCAAGTACCTCAAGGAATCAACAAAGTCCAAGAGGGGGCATCTTTCAAAAAGAGTGTGCAAGAACAAGGGGCACAATTTGAAGATCGAGGGGGGCTGCTCAGAGGTAATTTAAGGAAGTGTTTTTCACAGAGAGGGTTGTGGATGCATGGAACAGCCTTCTGGAGGAGGTTGAGGAGTCAAAAACAGTGGTGGAATTCAAGCATGCATAGGACAGTCATAAGGCAATTCTAGGAGGTGGGGGTAGGAAGAAGTAGACTGCTGGTTAACTAGGATCTGCAGCTTATCCAGTAGGTAGGGAAATGGGCAGACTGGGTGGGCCAAGCGGTCCTTATCTGCCATCAAATTCTATGTTTATATGTTAATATGTTGTCTTTTAGTATACCTTCCAATATTTTTGATGTCATAGAGGTCAGGCTCACTGGTCTATAATTAGCCGGGTCGGATCGTACCCCCTTTTTAAACAAAGGTATTACAGTAGCCCTTCTCCAATCATCCACCACTTCTCCTCTGTCCAATGGGGCCTAAAATATATATGTCAAAGGTTAAGCAATAAGGCTACTTAGTGCTTTTAGAACTCTAGGATACAAACAGTCAGGTCCTGGTGATTTATTAGGATCAAGTCTTTTTAGTCTAGCCTCTACAGTATATCAGTTGAGTCTAATATTAACCTTTGTGGACATGAAGAATCGCTGAGCAAGATGCTCTGAGTGTTACCTACTTTTCTATTAAATACAGATGAAAAATATGCGTTAAGTAGACCAGTCATTGAATTTCCATCAGATGTTAATTTCCCTTTATGATTTTTTAAAGGTCCTACATTTGAAAATTACCTTTTTTATTATTTATATATAAATAAAATAGTTTATAATTTTGGCTTACTGAAGACACCAATTTATGTTCTTAGCTCGTCTTAGCAATTTTAATTTTTACTTTTAATGTTTTTTGAATCTACCTGTACTTTAACCTGTTTGTTTCTGTACCACTGGTTCTCCATTTTTTTATATACTGTAACCTCTGTTTTTTGTTTGTTAATTTCTCTATTGCTGAAGTAAACCAAAAAGGCTTAGCTCTTGTATTATTATACATTTGTTTGCAGGGGATATTATAGGACATTACCTTAGATATCTTATTACAAAAAATCTCCCACATTGTATTTAAGGGCTTATCATTATCACATAGGTCTTGCTGCCAATTCCAATTTGCAATATCGGATTTCATACATTAAAAATCAGCTTTGCTGAAGTCCATTTTTACAGTACAACCTGTATTAATATACAAGGGTTCTTTAATTTTAAATTCTAATTTTTCATGATCGCTAGTGCCCAGAGGAATAGATGTAACACACTCTGTGATATTGTCACCCATATTTGATAGTACTAGATCAAGTACGTTCTGATCCCTTGTTGGGTCCCTAACCAATTATGACAGTCCTATATTATTTAAAGATTCCAGAAATTCATTTTCTATTCTGTTCGTTCCTTTCAGTGTTTCCCAGCTTATACCTGGTAAATTGAAGTCACCCAGAACTAATACTCTGTCAGAAGGATTTAAAGAATCTAACTTATTTAATAGTAAGTGGTTTAATTCAGTTGATGCTGATGGTGGCCTGTATATCACTCCGAGTATTATTTTAGGGGATTTAGATGGAATTTGTTTTATCCAAATTTGGCCTAGCTCATCTGTAGTTGATATTATTGCCTCAGATTTTATTTTATCTGTTACATAAAGGGCCACCCCTCCCCCCTTCCTATAACATCTAGAATTTTTATATAGGGTATAACCTGGTATGTTTTGATTCCAAGAATCATGTTCATCCCACTATGTTTCTGTAACTGCACATAAATGTAAATCTTGTTCAGCCAATATATATTTAACCTCCTCAAATTTGTTTGTTAAACTCTTGGCATTTACCAGCATACAGTTCCACTCATTATTGTTACCTACCCTATTACTATTCATGTTTCCTTTATTTATTCTCTCATATGCCCCCAAGCCCGCCTTTCTATTAGTTTAACAACTCTAGAGTTGCTTCTTTGAAACGTCTGGCCAAATAACGTGAACCCATTTTGTTAAGATGAAGTCCATCAGTACTAAATAACCTGTGGTCTCTAAATGCATCTGTATTGTCAAGATATTTATGTTTTTCCCTTTTACACATTTCCCACAGCCAGTTATATAATATATTTATATTTTTAGTTATTTTATCAAATTGCCCATAGACTGGTAGTAAACCTGATAAAATAATGTCCCCCTTTCGTTGTTTAATTTGAAAACATACAACAGTAAAATCCTTGTAAATATCTTGCAGATTTCTTTTGTGAATATCATTCACTCCTGCATGTAGTAGAACCACAGGGTTACGAGTATGTTCCATCAGCCCATTCATCATTTGTTTAATGTTGCTAATACATTCCCCCAGTAGTGTGCTAACCATGGTATGCTGATTTTTTCCTTTACAAAGAAATGTATCTATTCCTCAGGTTATAGAATCTCCTATGACTAATAAATCCCTTTCCTCAGTTAAATATTCAACTGTACTCTCTTTAACTTGTCCTGTAATATTCCCTGTATGTGTCTTATTTATATATGTATTTGTGTGGGGTGTACTAGGTGCTGCTAAACGTTCAGATGATGGTGGTTGTGACATGGTATTAGATATAACATCAACTTTAGGGGTGACTGCCGGTAGTGTACTCAACACCACATAGCTATTGTGCAATACAACCAGGGCACTGTTATAAATTTGCCCTCCCCTATGTTTACTACTTTTCCCAGTCACTGTAGCCCAATTTCCATCACCTGCTGCCAACTGCTGCTTTCTATCCTTAAACTCAAAAACATCTGTATTAACTACTGAATTGGTCTTCATGGTAACTTCTAACTGATTTGCCATCTGATCAATAAAACCCTCCAGTACTTCAATATCGGAATTACGGGTATTTCTGTTTAACAATCTCTTAATTTCCTCTTGAAGTGTTATGGTTAGTAAACACTTGTCACACTCAAAATCTTTCACTTGTTCCCCCAAACCATACATACGACACTGAGTACAAAAGTTATTACGTATAACCTCCTTGCTCCATTCGATACAAACAGTATAAATCCCATCATATTTAGTCTCAACATCCTGCATTTGTATTCTCAAACATTGTATCTGCTGTTGCAAGTCAGCAGTAAGCGACCTAAGAGCAGCAATCTCATGGCATTGCTTACACATCTATTGTTCAAACTGTTCACCCAATAGCATGTATTGTTTACAGTTTACACATATAGACCCCTGTTCCTCTCTGTTACTGTATATGGCTCTTGGATACTCATATTCACTCCTACCTTAACTATTGGTATTTTGAAGTGCCGGTTGGCCTACTGCCGCCTATGGACACCAACAGACACCGCTGGCCTCTGCTCGCGTTGCCTCCACTCTGCGCTTGACTCTGCTTGCTGGAGCTGAGAGCTAAGTAGGCGAGGAGTGCTGACGTCACCTGGTTGCTATGGTGATGCTCGTCAATGGCTTCCATGGATTGCAGGTCTGGGCAATGTATATAGCCCGCCTTTAAAAAGGTGAGCAAGCCAACACCAGAATCAGCCTAAACAGCTGTCTCCAAGCACCCTAATGATGCCTGCCCAAGTTCCGGTCCCCTCGTATGATGGGAGGTCAGAAACGCGTCTGTACACCCAAGTCAGCCCACTGGTAAGGTTCCACAAGTTTAAAATAAGCCCCCAATAGACACCAACAGTGTTAACTCTGCAGTTCATCTACACTACTCCTTGTTTGAACTGTTCGCTGGAGCCGAGAGCTAAGTAGACGAGAAGTGCTGACGTCACCTGGCTACTATGGTGACGCTCACCAATGGCTTCCATGGATTGCGGGTCCAGGCAATGTATATAGCCCGCCTTTAAAAACTGAGCTAGTCAACACCAGAATCAACCTAAACAGCTGTCTCCAAGCACCCTAATGATGCCTGCCCAGGTTTCAGTCCCCTCGTATGACGGGAGGTCAGGAACACCTCTGCACACCCAAGTCAGCCCACTGGTAAGGTTCCACAAGTTTAAAGTAAGCCCCCAAAAAGCACCAACAGCATTAACTTTACAGTTCATCTACACTACTCCTTTCTTTATTTCATCAGATAGTCTTATTCTCAATATTGTAAATGTCAAAGTTACCTTTGTATTTGCATGGTGTATTATGACTTAAACCATTGAGTCATCTTTGTGTATTTGTTTTATATACCTGCTAATCTTATTGTGGAGTTAATAAAAGATACCCTGGCACCTTAATCTTGTGTCCTTATCATTGCTTAAAGCATTTCCTTTAAGGTTTAAGGTGTTAAATGATCATTTATATCTATGTAAGTAAGGTCAAAATACTGCAATTATACTTATCACATACCTTATACATCTTGTACCAGTTATTTGATCGAGATTATGCGGCATGTACTTTATATCTTACAGGCAATCAGGATATCTACTGTAATAAGTAGCCACCTGTCAAACGTCAAAACCATCTACATTTTACCATTAAATAGTATAAACTATGTACAATAGATACAAGTGGGTGTGTGAGGGGCTGAGCGCCTTGTTTGGTGACTATTATTAGCTTTGTTGTGAAGCCTGTAGAGGTATTGTACTTTCGGTTGTGGTATGGGGAAGGGGTGAGATATCCTGTACTCTGCAGGTGACAAAGTGGATCCTAAGCATCTTGTGGTTAGCCTATGCATTTTCTGGGTGCTTGACCAAGCAGTCCCTGGAGACAAGGATAGGAGGGGAGCCAGATTGTATATACTGGAGAAATGGTGCCCAGGTCTTGTTGTATTTTATTAGGGTGTTGGAGGAGATGTGGGACAGTCTCTCATATTTTGCTAGCACAGTAATGTTATCCAGCAGTTGCTGAAGAGTGGGAATTGTTGTGGATCTCCATTTACAAACTATAAGTTGCTTGATTTGTACACTAAAAAGGATCAGGAAATCCCATTGACTTTTTGAGAGATGAATATCTGCTATAGAGGCCTTTGAGCCTGGTATATATAAGTCTGCTGCTAGAAGGAACTTAGTATTTAAGATTTGCCGTAGTAAGTTGTGGGCTAGATTCCACATATCTATAATCTTATTAGGGCATGACCATAATATGTGGAAAAGATCCCCGTGTCTATTACTACATCTCCAACATTCATCTGAGTTTATTAGGTTAGCTCAGAATAAAACTGCTGGTGTTCTATACCACCAATGAAGTACTTTACTTTGGATAAGTCTGCTGCGGGTGTCTCTAATAGGCTTACATGCAGCTGCCCAGCAGGAGTCCCTTTCATTCTCTGGTATTTCCCTACCCAACGCTTGCTCCCATTTTTCTTTTGCTTTTTTGGTTTGGTCAGGGATATTGTCTTGCATAATTCAGTATATAAGACTAGTTCTGCCTTTGGATTTTGTTAATAAGTTATGAAGAGGGTGTGGATTAGGTGACATCTGCAGTTGTTTAACCTTCCTAATCGGGGAGGTGCAACATCTCTGATCTGCAGAAACCACCAAAAATCTTCTTTTGGTAAGTCATATCTTTTTGTAGTTCCTGGAAGGATTCCATATCTGCTAATCCTGGTATTAGTAAGTCCTGTTTTGTATTAATACCTTTCTTTTCCCAGGTTTTCCAGTGTATTGATTTCCCCTCTATCTTAATATTTGCACCCCATAGTGGGTTATAGTTGGGATGTGCTAAGTCAGTTTTTATTAGCCTCCCTAATTTTTTCCAGGAGGATATGGATGATATTATTGTAAGTAATGTGTGTGTGTGTGTGGGGGGGTTGTGTTGGGATTCCCATAGATGTACGTGGTAGGCAGAAAACCCTTTATGAAGGATGATTCTATTGTGGACCACAGTGGGGGCGATACTTCAGATACCTCAAACCATCTTAAGGTTTGTGTGGCTCTATACACCAGGTAGGAGCCTTTATCCATGGTAATCCCCATCTCCCTTTGGTCCAAGGTGTTCTTAGTTTATTCCTGCTGAATCTTGGTTGTTTCCCTTTCCAGATATAGCTGCCCAAAAGTATGTCTATTCTAGTGAACCAGAAGTCAGGGACTGTAAGGGGTATACTGTATGTGAGATCAGATATAAGATCTCTGGTGTGATAATCATTTTTAGTGCCTCTATTTTCCCCACCAGTGAGCGTTTCAGAGGTTTTCATCTTTCCAGATCTGTCTTTATCTTGGTAATGAATGACTCCAGGTTACTGTTTATAATGTTTGCCAGTTTTGCTGTGATTTTAATTCCTAGGCACATTATGTGGTCCTTTGCCCATCTCAGGTTTAGAGCTGTAAAGTGGGGTTCTAGGCATAGTTTGTTAAAGCAGCAGTGCAACAAACATGTTTTGATGTAGTTACACTGAATAACAATAGCTGTGGACAGTCTCAGTTTTGAAAAAGAAACCGTCTGTTGCTAAGAACATTCTTTAAATGAATATAAGTTGCGTTCACTTCTTGTGCACAGATCATCGCCAGACTCACCATTTTTAATCAGAGAGTACTATGGGCATTTCAGGGCTCGGTTCATGGACCATAATGCAGTGCAGTAAGCTCGTAATGCTTTGCAATGTTTATGAGTTGGAGCCGTGCACGTTTACGGTAGATGTCAAGCTATAGTGATAATGTCAGAACACACAGCTCAGTTCAGCAGTAACACTATGTCAGGTAGCTCTGACACTGAGTGAGTTCATTACATGTTCATCCTGTGTCACAGATTAATTAAAATACTAACTGGAATCTTTTTAATAACCATGGCAGTTTTTTAGTTTTCCTGTGCTGTTATTTTCTTCTCATCTATGCCCAAATAAATGTACCGCCAGTAAAACGATTGTTTCACTTCTCCAGAGTTTTTTTTCTTTATTCCTGAAGGTTGGGGTAGTGGGGTTATCTACTGAATGACACTGTGTGAAAACAGCTAATACCTGACAAAGTGGTTCTTTAGGTTATTATGAACTTTACTCACAGATTCATTTCACATTGTTACTGTAGCGTGATGGTTACATAGAAACATAGAAGTTGATGGCAGATAAGGACCACAAGGCCCATCCAGTCTGACCATTTTTTCTACCTTATGAATGTGCCATAGGCCTTTACTCTGTAAATGGTCTATCTATTCGTACACATCTGTATTGCTCCCTTATGCCTATCCCATGTCTGTCTGAAGCCCTGCACTGTATTCATATCCACCACTTCCTGAGGTAGGCCGTTCCATGCATCCACCACCCTTTCTGTGAAAAAGAACTTCCTTACATTACCCCTTTAATTGGCCTCCCTCTAATCTCATGCCATGTCCTTTTGTCCTGCTATTTTTCTTATATTGAAACATGTTAGACTCTTTCACCTTGTTAATGCCCTTAAGATGTTTGAATGTTTTGATCATATCACCTCTCTCTCTCCTTTGTTCTAGGATATACATATTGAGCTCCGTTAATCTGTCCTCATATGTTTTCTGATGCAATTCCTGCACCATTTTGGTTGTCCTTCTCTGGACTGCCTCCATTTTGTTAATGTCCTTGTGCAGGTGTGGTCTCCAGTACTGCATGCAGTACTCCAGATGGGGTCTAACCAATGTCTTGTATAGAGGGATTATTATCTCCCACTTGTGATAACCCTGCTACTATCCCCCAACTTCCCCCTTGCCTTACCTACTGCTTTAGTGGTCTGCATGGATGGTTTCAGGTCATCTGTGATGATGATGCCCAAGTCTCTTTCTTCCCTTGTGATTGCCAGCAACTCCCCTTCCAACCTATAGGTGGCTTCAGGGTGGTTAGCATATTTGCCTTTGGCACCCCTTCCTTTTCTGCCCTGATTGACATGAGCTCCGAGTCCCGCTCCACACACTAATCTTCTAGTGCCATGTTTGACTAAAAAATATTTTTTAAGTCGTTTTAAAGAATTATTGAAATTGTTACCACATGTCTTGTCATGTCTTGTCTACAGCACTTGAAGTAACCGTGTGTGAAACTCCAACGAACATGTATTGAGAGTCACATTACAAAAAAATGCTGTGATAAGAGGAAACGGTACTGCAAATGCAGTGGGGCACAAATGTCTGCTGTTACTCTGACACAGCTGCTAGGAGGGAGCGAGATCACAAGTCACTCACTCAGTGAGACGACAACACAGGAGCTCCAAATGACAAGTTAGTGTAATAACAAATAACTTAATGTGCTCCGAGGGAATGATGTTTGAGACATGTTAGATGTTCAATTTCTGCAGCTTTTCATATGCTTCATAGCTGCTGTATTTCCCACTCATACTTCAACTGCAGAGCTTGAGAACCCGTTCTGCAGTAGCACTCCGTCACATCTGTTATTCTGTACGTTATCATAAAATTGGTGTACTTGTAAGCACCCTGCAGTTGCTAAGTGCCATATTTGTTTCTGTCTCTGTAATGTGTTACTGTTGCTGTGCACCACTGTTTATGCGCACAAGAAGCAGTTTGAGTAGCCTGTATGGGGTAGCTTGTAAGATGTCTCAAACATTACAGAGATATCAGAAACAAGTATGGCACTTAGTCAGTCAGCAATTACAGGGTACTAACAAGTTCACCGGCTTTTATGGTAACAGATATAATAACGAATGTCACGGACTGTGAAGTAACACATAGACTTAGTAAGAGTGTCATGGACTGCGAGTTGCCGTCTGACAAACAGTGCCAATAAATGAGCTGGACGAGGAGAGTCTGAATTTCAATGGATGGTGCAGATTTGAAATATAGTAGCCAAATTTAAATAATAATAAAAAAAAAACAATAAATTAGCAAACTGTTTCCAAGAAAATAAAGTATACGATAGAAAGCGGATAAGGTTAACAACCAATCACGATGCTTCAAAATTATTTTCACTTTCTGTATGGGAATGAGCAAGTTTGGGGTGATACAGACAATGCTAACTGCATCATGGGTTACTGAAACCGAAAAAAAAATGGTAGACTGTAACTTAATTTGTGCAAATTAATTACAAACTTTGTCTTCGTGCACAATACTCGTTAAATATACAAAGAAAAAAAAACATAAACCGTAATCGGATCATTCACTCTGTAAGTAAAGCTAGTTAAATAAAAATAATGTTTTTATAACAACAGTTCATTACACTTCTGTGTTAAGTGGTAAAACTCTGGTCTTACTCTGGTTTATCTTTAGTCCTGATAGCAGTGGTACAGATAATTTTTAGGACTCAGAAGTATTTACTACTACCTTCTTATACTGGGTAGTATTTTCATCCAAATAGTAGTAATACTGTCATCCACTGACCCAATCTCATACCCCCCACATCTAAACCAAGTCTCAATCCCACTGGATGCCTGCCGTCACTGACTAATACTGCTGTGGAGTCATACTGTGACCTTATTTTTAACACTGTCATGTTGCAACAGTCCTTCTAACCAACCAGTGAGCAACTCCTGTCCCCACCCCTAAAGGTTTCCTGTGTAGTGCCATGGCGGCTAGCACCACATGGTACTGCCAAATTTGTACATGTGTACCACATATTGTAAATCTGCAGGGTGGGAAAAAACTTCCTAAAATCAGAAAGTGGGAGTATTCAGTCAAAAATGGTAGTAAAATACTCCTTTCCTCCCCTCATAATTACTGGTTGTGACACTTGGACAGCTGGTTCTGATCACTGTATCATTTTTTTGTAAAATAAAAATGGGTTATGGACTGTCTGTCATGAGAGATGCTGAGAAATCTGGTGCTCTTAGAGTGACCTCACTCACCCCCCCCCCCCCAGGTTTCAGCTGAAAGCCATGAGAAAATACTGAAACAGCATGTGAGATCACACACACACACACACACACACACAGGTTTTAGAAACAAGGTGTTACATGGCAGGTCAGAAGCTAATTATAGACTTTTCTAAGTTAATTATAGCTTCAGCTGCTAAAAGGGAAATCAGCACCCCTTTTATGACATTTCAAGAGGAGGAAACCAGGTTTAGTAAACTGGTGCAAAATCATAAAGATGCTTTCATGTCCTGGAAGGGGAAAGCTTATCATGAGATCAAAGAAATGTCATTTGAAATAGGAAATGAGTTGTGCTGAGGATTGCAGAATTTAATACTTGGAAAGACATACATATATATATATATATATATATATATTCTGGCAGGGAGGAGCTAGGTGACCTCATGCAAATAGGTGGGGAAAAACAGCTTGTTAAAGATTATTCTGTTTTTCTTCAGAGATATTTTTATCTAGACTCTGACAAAGAAACATGTGAGCACTTTATACAGGTATTTAGAGAAAGAGACAAATCTAAGTACTGTAGTAAGAATTGCACTGTTTAAAACCTTGTTCTTTTACAAGATTTGTATGTCTTGTGATATAATAGTTCTGTATTGTATGTTTTACATAGTATCTATTTTAGTAAAACTCTTTTTAGAGCTTACTTGGTCTGTCTTTGATTTCTTTACTTTACAAGTAGAGTATATATGGTTACAGCACACACTGGGCCTAAGCTTGAATGGTGATACCAAACTGGAAAAAGGTAAGAATAATCTGAAGTCTTTGTTAAAGTTTAAGGGTTCATTTTTGTACACCTGGTTAGGTGCCCGTAGGCAAAGATATCCGGCCCCCTGAAGACAGATTATCTGAGCCTGTGCATTGGGTATGGTAACAAGAGGTTCACAGTTTGAATTCCTCCAAGACTGGAGACCAAAGGTTGATCTGAACTCACAAAACAGACAAGAGAGTTACCTTGTTCTGTTAAACTGTTCACAAGACTGCTCTTGGAGGTTGGCACTTTGGGGGAAGAGGGCCTGACCTGCTGAGTGGGCTTGTGATAGATTGGTTGGTAGCGGTGGCATAATTTTGGTATTACAACCTTGTATTGTGCAGTGTGTCAGCTGAGACAGTAAGCTCACTTACAAAGAAAGAAAAAGGCAGAGTTTTATTTTAAAAAGAAAACAGAACTATATCTCCTACCCGTTTAATTTTTTTTTCCTAAAGTGCAAGTCAGAGTAGCCATAGTTAGGAGAAATGGCTTCCGACTACAGCAGGCACACTGTAGATTACTTAAAGCAGTTGTGCGGGGACAGAGGAGTCCCGTTCGAGGTGACAGCCAAAAAGCAGAACCTCATAGATGCCCTGATGGTAGCAGATACCCAGAGCAGCGAGACACGGACCATGACTGGAAAAGACCAAACTTCAAGTGTGGCAGGGCTAGCTGACAGTGCAATGTCCAGATCCGATGAGGAGGGCAACAGGGTCATTGTCAGTGAAGGGCCACAGCAGCAAGGGAAGGTCACCAGTATCCTGAATTCAGAGGTACTCAGGCTGCAAATTGAGTTGTGCAGGATGGCACTGGAGTTCCAGAAGAAGAGAGAGCAGGAACGAGAGGAGGAGCGAGAACGCCAAGAGTCAGACCATGAGGAGTGTGAGCACCAGCGAGCTGCAGAGGAAGGAGCACCAGAGGCAACACGAACTAGAGAAGATATGACTCCAACCAGCAGCACCAGAGCAGGTAAGTGGCTTGGGTTTAACTGGGACTTGCAGGACTGGGTTACAAAGTGAATTAAAAATTAATAGCTGAATTTAAAGAGGGGAGAATATGGATGCCTTTTTAAATTCTTTCGAAAAAGTTTGTATTCAGGCTAAAATTCCTAGAGAGTCCTGGAGCTTCCAGCTATCCCCGCTACATACCGTGAAAGCTTGGGATGCATTGGCTCAAATGGACAATGAGGACAGTAATAATTACAGCAAACTAAAAGCTGCACTGTTAAAAAAGTTTGAATTAACTGCTGAATCGTACAGAGCTAAATTCCGTAAGCTCAGGAGAAGCCCTGATATGAGCTATGAGGAGCTAGCCACAAAACAACATCAGTTTTTAAAACGTTGGTGGGAAGGAATTGAAGCAAACTCTGTTGATAAAATTGAAAATGTGATTTTATTAGAACAGTTTTATTGGGCATGCCCAGCAGAGCTAAAAACCTGGCTAAAGGACCGAGTTCTCAAAACAGTGCAAGAGGTTGCTGAACTCTCAGACTGCTATGCCAAGAGCAGACCTGCTCTGAGAGCAAATGGGATGGGCGTGGCAGTGCAGAAAGGGAGACGCGCATCTTCAGGGCAACTAAAACCCTCACTGACTCCACCGAAACCAGTTAGCCCCAGGTTTCAGAGAAAAGATTTCTCTGAGAGAAGAAATGAATGTTGGTTGTGTAAAGAAACTGGGCATATTGCCAGACAGTGTCCCAAAAAGGAAAGCAATAATGCACAACCGAGTGCTAGAAAAGAAGTGGGTTGTTTGTGCGTCCCTGGAAGCATGCCAGTGAACATGAGGGAACACATGTACCCAGTCATGGTGAATGGTGTACAGATGCAGGGGTTAAGGGACACAGGGGCATCCCTGACCTTGGTAAAGGGGGATCTGATACAGATACCCAATAAATATGTCACTGTACAGGACTTTGAGGGAGAAGAGAAAACATTACCACTCACTAGTGTTCTCTTAAACTGGGATGAAACAGGGGGAACTGTGCAACAGGTAGCTGTAGCCCAAACTTTAGCAGTGGGTGTGATCCTGGGCAACATTCTAAAACAGGGGATGGTATGTGCAATTAACCGTAGCCAAGCAGCAAGGGAAAACTGTAGTTCTCTGAACCCCACAGAAGCCATTGTGGAAACCACTGACAGGCTGGTTCTCCAGCCTGTGTCTCCAGATGGGGAGACTAATGAAAAGGGGAAAGAAATGTCCCCAGTAGCAAGTAACCACATAGTTACAGAGGGTTACTCTGAAGAGGGAGGGGTGACCCATTGTCAGAGGTTTGGGATTGACAGTGATTCTGAGTGCCCTGATACTAGTGCAAGGGACCCTAGTTTAGCGACTGAAGGGGACTTGTCCCATGCCTTGGAAATGTGTTAGGGGTTTGCAGCTGCTCAGAGAAATGACCCTAGTTTAGAGAAGCTGAGGGCTTGGGCAGACTTGGACGGCACACAGGGAGATGACGGCAGACATAAGGTTTATTGGGAAAATGGACTTATCTATACTCAGGCACTACAGACAGAGGGAGGGATGCTAGGCAGGCAGCTTGTCGTTCCCCAGGGGTATCGTGAGCAGTTGCTCAAAATTGCACATGATATTCCCCTGTCTGGTCATCTGGGAATCACATGCACTATGCAGCAGTTAGCCCAGAATTTCTACTGGCCTAACTTCACCCAGCAGGTGAAGAAGTATTGCAGGTCTTGTCACCATGCCAAGAAATAGAGAAGGTGGGCAAGAAGACCAAAGCCACCCTGATTCCATTGCCCATAGTGGAGGAGCCATTCCAGAGGGTGGGAATGGATATTGTGGGGCCTTTAAATACCCCCAGCTCCTCAGGGAAAAGATTTATCCTGGCTGTGGTGGATTATGCCACCTGGTACCCAGAGGCAGTCGCCCTATCCTCACTAAGGACAGACAAAGTGGTAGATGCCTTACTTGGGATTTTCTCCCATGTTGGGTTTCCGCAGGAGGTAATCACTGATCAAGGGGGGTTCCTTCACGTCGGACCTGATGAAATGTGTATGGGAGAAGTGTGAGGTGGTGCAGAGATGCACGACACCGTATCACTCACAAGCCAATGGGCTTGTGGAGAGATTCAATGGTACCCTAAAGTCAATGCTCCGGGCATTTGCTGAACAGCATGGGTGGGACTGGGAGAAATACCTTCCCCACCTGTTGTTCGCATACAGGGAGGTGCCCCAAGAGTCGACAGGATTTTCCCCCTTCAAACTCTTATATGGACGCCGGGTACATGGGCCCCTAGACTTGATTCGGGAGGACTGGGAAGGCAAGCACGCCACCCAGGGAACTCCCATTGTGGATTACGTCCTTAGGTTTAGGAAAAGGCTGAAGGAGCTTATGGGGACAGCCCAGAGCAACCTAGCAGCTGCCCAACAAAAAACAAAAGGTGTGGTACAACCGCCGAGCCAGAGCTTGCTTGTATATGGTGGGTCAGGAAGTCATGGTCCTTATTCCGGTCCGGAAAGACAAGCTGCAAGCTGAGTGGGCAGGACTGTACAAAGTGGTTAGGAAGGTAAATGATGTGAACTACATTGTGGAGTTACCTGACAGAAGACAGACAGAAAGGATGTACCATGTCAATATGATGAAGCCATATGCAAATAGGGCTGACATGGTGTTTGCAGTGTGTAGTCCTGGGGAAGGGACGGACGAAGGAGACCCCCTTCTGGACTTGCTGGAAGAAAGTAAGTGGGAGTCCTCTGTGAAGGCAGTTAAATTGTCTCCCCAGTTGGCCCCAGACCAGATCCAGAAAGTAAGGGAGATTTTAGCAGACTCTGCCTCATTGTTTAGCGCCAAGCCTGGACTAACCCCCTTAGCAACTCATGATGTGGAGACAGGGACACAGACGCCCATATGGCGGACAGCATATCGGGTGTCAGAGGCTGTCCAAAAGGACATTATGAGGGAAGTGGAGGTGATGCTGGATTTAGGGATAATCCAGAGATCCCACAGCCCCTGGGCCTCACCTGTAGTCCTTGTGCCTAAGCCAGATGGCTCTACTCATTTCCGTGTGGACTATTGTAGACTGAATGCAGTCACAAAATCAGACACCCCCCCCCAATGCACCGGACAGACAAACTCCTGGACAAGTTGGGAGGGGCGACCTACCTTACGACCACTGACCTGACCAAGGTGTATTGGCAGGTACAGTTGACAGGCAGAGCTAGGGAGAGGTCAGCCTTTATCACTCCAATAGGCTTATTTGAGTTTAAAGTAATGCCTTTTGGAATGAAGAACGCCCCTGCCACTTTCCAAAGGTTGGTGAACCAGGTCTTAAATGGTGCCGAGGAGTACGCCGTGGCATACCTGGATGACATTGTCATCTTTAGTACCAGCTGGGAGGAACACCTATCCCACCTTAGGGAAGTGCTGGGCAGAATACAGAGGGCTGGGCTCACTGTCAAAGCCGAGAAGTGCCAGGTGGCCATGGGAGAAGTGGCATACCTCAGGCATGTGGTAGGCCGGGGACAGCTCCGTCCTAACCAAATAAAGATAGAGGTGATCCAGGTGTGGCCCAGACCAGAAACACAGAAGCAGGACAGGAGTTTTTTTAGGGACAGCAGGGTATTACAGGAAATCTGTACCCAATTACAGTGCCCTGGCTGCTCCCCTATCTGACCTGACAAAGAAAAGGATACCAAAGAAAATGACCTGGGGCCCATCCTGTGAGGAAGCCTTTTCCAAATTAAAGGAGTCACTGTGCAGTGCTCCTGTTTTGACAAGTCCTTACTATAGCAAAACATTTATAGTTTAGACTGACACCTCAGACATGGGTATTGGGGCAGTACTGAGTCAGACATCCAGCCAAGGGAGGGATCACCCAATAGCCTACCTGAGTAAAAAGTTACTTCCCAGGGAGCAGGCATACTCCACGGTGGAAAAAGAATGTCTTGTCATAGTGTGGGCCCTAAAGAAGTTAGCACCATACCTATATGGGCAGCATTTTGTGGTGCAGACTGACCACAACCCCCTGGTTTAGCTGATGCAGATGGGGAAAAACAATGGTAGATTGCTAAGATGGAGTCTTGCTTTGCAAGGGTATGATCTGACAATTGTACATAGGGCTGGAGAAAAACATCAGAATTCAGATGGTCTGTCTAGGGACTATGAGGAATGAAGTGATTTGGGAAGCTTATCCCATGCAGGGGACAGAGCCCCTTAATTCAGTCTAGGTGAGGAGGAATGTGATGCTTAGACAGCTGGTTCTGATCACTGTATCATTTTTTTTGGTAAAATAAAAATGGGTTATGGACTGTCTGTTATGAAAGATGCTGAGAAATCTGGTGCTCTTTAAACATAGAAACATAATTGGACTTTGATGGCAGATAAGGACCACCTGGCCCACCTAGTCTGCCCATTTCCCTACCTAGAGGATAATCTGCAGTTCCTATTTAGCCAACAGCCTATTTCTAGCTACCCCCACAAAAATTGCCTTATGTCTGTGCCATGCATTCTTGAATTCTCCTTAGGAAGGCTGTTCCATGCGTCAACCACCACCCTCTCTGTGAAAAAATACTTCTTCACATTGCCCCTGAGCCATCCCCCCTCTATCTTCAAATTGTGTCCCCTTGTTCTTGCACATCTCTTTTTCTGAAAGATCCTACCCTCTTGGACTTTGTTGATTCCACTGATATACTTAAAAGTTTCTATCATGCCCCTCCCCCTTTCCTCAATGGTATACATATTAAGCTCCTTTGGTCTCTACTCGTAAGGCTTCTCTTGCAGACCCTGCACCATTTTAGTTACCCTCCTCTGAACTGCCTTTATCCTGTCTATATCCTTGCGGAGATGGGGTCTCCAGAACTGGATGCAGTACTCCAGATGGGGTCTCACCAACTGTCTGTACAGGGGGATAACAGCTTCCTGTTTTCTGCTAATGATACTTCTCCCTATACATCCCAGTATCCCTCCAGCCCTCCCTACCACCTTCTCACATTGCTTGCCAACCTTAGGGTCATCTGATATGATTACCCCAGGTCCCTTTCCATTTTTGTTGTTGTTACTACCCCCCATTATGTAATCTTCCCCTGGGTTTTTGTTTCCCATGTGCATTACTTTGCACTGAATCCAAGCTGCCATACTTCTGACCATTCCTCCAACTTTGCCAAGTCCCTGCTCATCCTTTCCATGCCTCCTTGTGTATCAACCCTGTTGCAGATCTTTGTGTCATCTGCAAAGAGGCATACTTTTCCTTCCAGTCCCTCTGCAATGTCACTTATAAAGACATTAAAAAGGACTGGACCCAGTACTGAACCCTCCGGTACCCCACAAGTAACCCCTCTTTCTTCAGAGTGGACTCCATTTACAATTACCTTCTGTGTCCTGTTGTTCAGCCAATGTTTTACCCAGGCTACCACCCTGGGACCCACTCCCAGGCTGGTTAATTTGACCACTAATCTTTTGTGTGGGACTGTGTCAAATGCCTTGCTAAAGTCTAGGTAGACCATGTCCACAGCCCCTCCCTGGTCTACTACTTTGGTCACCCAGTCAAAGAAATTATTTAGATTCGTCTGACATGACCTTCCCACTGTGAACCCATGCTGCCTTGGGTCCTGTGCCCCACTGGCCTCTAGGTGCTCAACAATTCTTTCCTTCAGAAATGATTCCATCATTTTCCCTATCACAGAGGTCAAACTGACAGGTCTGTAGTTTCCTGCCTCTGTCTTGGTCCCACTTTGTGAAGGGAATCACATCAGCCTTCTTCCAGTCCTCAGGTACACCATCCCCCCATGATTTGTTAAAAAGGGTAGTCAGTGGTGTCACTAGTTCTCTGCTTAATTCTTTTAGAATTCTGGAGTGAATTCCATCTGGCCCCAGTGCTTTGTCCACCTTCAGTTTTAAGAGTTCTTTCAGAACCCTTTCTTCTGTGAAAGGACTGGGATTGACCCCCCCCCCGGGTGCTTCTATTAATTGGATTAGGCACCTCCCCCACTTCCTCTTCTGTGAATACTGAACAGACGTATTCAGTAGCGCTGCTTTTTCACTGTCACTCTCTGCCCACCCACCATCCATTCTATTCAGCCTCACTATCCCTCCCTTTGTCTTTCTACGCTCCCTGATATACCTATAAAAGGTTTTATCCCCCTTCTTAACCGAGTTAGCTTTTATCCCCCTTCTTAACCGAGTTAGCAACCTTTTCCTCAGTTTGTGCCTTTGCTATTCTGACTACACTCCCTGCTTCCTTCTGCCTTAACTGGTACAGTTCTCTGTCCTGCTCCTTCTGTGTTTCCTTATACTTCCTAAATGCTATCTTTTTTCTCCCTAACCTTCACCGCCACCTCTTTTGAGAACCATAATGGCTTTTTCTTTTGTTTTGATTTGTTTATTTGCTTCACACAAAGGCTTGTTGCCTCTGTGATGGCAGTTTTGATATTTTCCCATTGTTGCTCCACCCCTCCTTCTAGCCTATTTGCTAGTGCTTTTCTAAGGCACTCTCCCATCTTGCCAAAGTCAGCCCTCCTGAAGTCCAGAACCCTCACTTTTGTATGGCTTCACCTTGTAGCTGAGTTTATCGTGAACCACACTGTTTGGTGGTCACTTGTTCCCAAATGGCTACCCACTTCAAGATCTGATACCCTCTCACTGTCCCCATTTGAGGGTACGAGGTCTAAGACTGCTCCCTCACGAGTAGATTCTAAAACTAGCTGTCTCAGGCATGCCACCTGAAGGGCATCACTCTTGGAGCGACCTTTCTCACCCCCCCCCAAGTTTCAGCTGAAAACCATGAGAAAATATTGAAACAGCATGTGAGATCACACACACACACACACACACAAGTTTTAGAAACAAGGTGTTACATGGCAGGCCAGAAGCTAATTACAGACTTTTCTAAGTTAATTATAGCTTTAGCTGCTAAAAGGGAAATCAGCATCCTTTTTATGACGTTTCAAGAGGAGGAAACCAGGTTTAGTAAACTGGTGCGAAATCATAAAGATGCTTTCATGTCCTGGAAGGGGGCAGCTTATCATGAGATCAAAGAAATGTCATTTGAAAAAGGAAATGAGTTGTGCCGAGGATTGCTGAATTTAATACTTGGAAAAGACATCCTGTTTTTACATATATATTTTTTTATATATTCTGACAGGGAGGAGTTAGGTGACCTCATGCAAATAGGTGGAGAAAACCAGCTTTTTAAAGATTATTCTGTTTTTCTTCAGAGACACTTTTATCTGGACTCTGACAAAGAAACATCTGTGAGCACTTTAAGCAGGTATTTAGAGAAAGAGATAAATCTAAGTACTGTAGTAAGAACTGCACTGTTTAAAACCTTGTTCTTTTAAAAGATATGTATGTCTTGTGATATAATAGTTCTGTATTGTATGTTTTACATATTATCTATTTTAGTAAAACTCTTTTTAGAGCTTACTTGGTCTGTCTTTGATTTCTTTCCTTTACGAGTAGAGTATATATGGTTACAGCAGACACTGGGCATAAGCTTGAATGGTGATACCAAACTGGAAAAAGGTAAGAATAATCTGAGGTCTTTATTAAAGTTTAAGGGTTCATTTTTGTACACCTGGTTAAATGCCCGTAGGCATAGATATCTGGCCTCCCAAAGACAGACATATCTGAGCCTGTGCATTGGGTACGCCAGCAAGAGGTTCACAGTTTGAATCCCTCCAAGACTTAGAGACCAAAGGTTGATTGAATCCACAAAAACAGACAAGAGGGTTACCTTGTTCTGTTAACTGTGCACAAGACTGCGCTTGGAGGTTGGCACTTTGGAAGTAGAGGGCTGACCTGCTGAGTGGGTTTGTGACACTGGCGACCCCCTTTAACATCCTGAATTCAGGCACAGTAAAAATGCCATAACAACACCAAATCAAGTTATTACGGTGTTTCAAAACTTCACAGTCACTGTTACATTTCTCGAGCGGTAGCTGCGCTTTGAGACAGCTCGAATGACAAGCCAAACACTTTCCACTGCAAAGCCCTTCGGCTTACCAGTCATACAAAAAAACATTTAAAAAGTCCTCAGTTTTATTTATTTTGCAGATCACAAAACACTGTGCAACTGCCCAGGTTCAACACGCGCCCTTACATTTTTTTTCTCTTAGGTCACCATTGTAACCAGAAGACTTAATTGGCACAGCAACATTTCCTTCTCAATGCAAAAAATCGTACTGTTCCTCAAAGTTTTAACATTTTAAAACTATAGCAAAATCAGTTTAAAAATGTAAACTCTATATAAAAATAAAACAAGTTCTGGTTAAGATTCTGCACCAGCAATTATAAAAAATAAATGATAGGCAAGTGTGTACCTATGAATATTTTTTCACAGTCTCGGAATGTGATGACTACATAAACCTCTCGAGCTTCACTCTCGAGATTTCTGAGTCATCACATACCTCAGACATGAAAAAAATATTCATAACACACACTTGCCTATCCATTATTCTCTATATCTGTTCCCCTGCCTGATAGGTTTGTGAAGGTTTCTAGTAACTGGAGCACTGAGTTTTGTGTGTGTTGCAGAATTACCAGTAGATCATGAACTGTCCATGATTACAAGGGACATCCCTCAATTTACCCCATAAAATTGCTCTGTCCCTCATCCATCCCTCATGGAAAAGGTGCTGCTGACACAGAGTATGTGCTGTAAATTCAGACTTTAAAGTAGAAATTCATACTATTGTAAGGTGCTTAATCAAAAAATAAACATTGCACAAGTACACACAATTATAACATGGGCTTGGTCTGTAAAGCTTTTCATTGGAGAAGCATCACGAGGGACATACATTAATCCCTGTTATACCCACGGCTACAGTGAGTAGGCAATAGGTGAAATCCTACTCATGTCTACCAGTCAAAGATATGAGGAACAGAAGCAAGCAGCAGTTTTAAAGAGGAGCACCGCATAGCACAAATAGAGCTAGAGCATGACAGTTTAAAACTGTGCATTAACTGCCTAAGTCATTAAATAGAACCCGCCCACCCTAACAGTCAGTGAATACTCGTAGTGATCAGTGTAAAAATCAGGAAAAGTGAAGTTACTACACAGTAAAATCATAACTTACTGTACAAGAGCGTACTGTGTTTTCCTCCCACCCGCCCAAGTGGACACTGTAGTTTTCGTAGCAAGTTTTGAAAACTAGCTGCATGGGAGGCTGAATTGTGCATCTGACGCTCAACAGGGACTGTGAGGTCAGCCAGACATGATTTACCTGCAGCGAATGTGAAGCGTGGGTGGTGAGGGAGAGAGACAGACAGAAGCGCACAGCATGAACTGAAACTTGCTGCACTGTGTAGAAAAGTTCAGTGGAATTATTATATAATGCTTAAATGTGATCCGTTTCTAAGCGGAATGTTTAAATGTCTTTTAGGTATTGTAAACTGCAGAAATTTTCTGTTTTGCTTAAATGTGATCCATTTCTTAAGTGGAACTGTAATATAGATGCAACGGTTCTGCATTGTATGGTTTTGGTGAACACATCCAGGTCCACAAAGGAGAGCCACAGGAGGGTGGCATGGGACCCCACAGGGGAAGGAAACAACTCCTGGTGGGGGACTCCATTGTTAGGAAGGTAGAACTGGGGGAGGAAGGGGAAAGGGAGGTAAGGTGCCTGCCTTGTACCATGGCTTGGAAGGACAGGGAGCGAATCCTCAGGATTGCTGGAGCAGCTGCACAGGGGAGGGAGCTGGATGTCATTGTTCATCTAGGGACAAATGATCTGGCTAAAAAATGGATCAGAGCAGTGGAGGAAGAGTTTGTGGAGTTGGTGAGGGGCCTTAGACAAATAGCATGCACGGTAACCTTCTCGGAGATGCTGCCTGTCTATGGCATAGGTGAGGCTAGGGTGCTCCACACCATGGGATTCAATCAGTGGTTGAAAAACTGGTGCAGAGCTCAGGATTTGGCTTCACTGGGGACTGGGGGTCTACCTGTAGTGATGCAGGCCTATACTGGAGTGATGGTCTGCATCTGTCCAGGAGGGGAACCAGGATCCTAGGTGATAAGTTTAAATGCTTCATTGGCAAGTATTTAAACTAGCCAAGGGAGGAGGCACTGGAAAGTAGCAGGGAAATCCTAGGCCCCCTCAAAAAGTCAGGGTAGTAAGTGAGGTAGACACCAAGTTAGAAATGTCAATAGGGAGAAGGGCAGGGTAAATGGAGAAAGTGACAAAGGCAATAAGGACAGGGATGGGGCAAAAAGGGGTAAGGCCATCAGGAAATTGAGGGTAATGAGTACTAATGCCCATAGTCTGGGCAACAAGCTCCCTGAACTGGTGGCCTTGATGGAAGAGGGATGCCTGGATATCGTAGCAGTCACAGAAACATGGTACACAGAGAACAATGACTGGGATGGGAGAAGGGGGGAGTAGTAGCTCTCTATGTAAGGGAAGGGATAAAAGCAACTGAACAAAAGAGTAAACATGGAGGAGAGGAGGCACTGTGCGTCACCTTAGAGACTGGAAATGGCACCACAATCTGCACAGGGGTTGTATACAGACCCCCATGGCAGGGGGAGGGAATGTACAAGGATATAATAGAAGGCATTCTTAGGATGGCAGAGAAAGGGGAGATACTGCTGATGGGATACCTGAATATGCCAGATGTTACCTGTCGCACATTTGCTGCAGCCACATCCAAGAGCAGGGCCATTCTCGATGCCCTACAAGTGGCATACCTCAGACAGCTAGTTTTGGAACCCACTCATGAGGGAGCAATCTTAGACCTCGTACTCTCAAATGGGGACAATGGGAGGATCTCAGATCTAGAAGTGGGTAGCCATCTGGGAATAAGTGACCACCAAACAGCGTGGTTCACGATAAACTCAGCTACAGAGTCAAGCCATACAAAAGTGAGGGTACTGGACTTCAGGAGAGCTGACTTTGGCAAGATGGGAGAGTGCCTTAGAAAAGCACTAGCAAATAGGCTAGAAGGAAGGGTGGAGCAACAATGAGGAAACATCAAAATTGCCATCACAGAGGCAACAAGCCTTTGTGTGAAGCAAATAAACAAATCAAAATGAAAGAAAAAGCCACTATGGTTCTCAAAAGAGGTGGCGGGAAGGTCAGGAAGAAAAAGACAGCATTCAGGAAGTATAAGGAAACACAGAATGAGCAGGACAGAGAGCTGTACTAGTTAAGGCAGAAGGAAGCAGGGAGGGAAGTCAGACTAGCAAAGGCCCAAACTGAGGAAAAGACAGCCAACTTGGTTACGAAGGGGGATAAAACCTTTCATAGGTACATCAAGGAGCGTAGAAAGACAAAGGGAGGGATAGTGAGGCTGAAAAGAATGGACGGTAGGTGGGCAGAGAGGGATAGTGACAAAGCAGGGATACTGAACGAATATTTCTGCTCAGTATTCACAAAAAAGGAAGGGGAGTTGCCTAATCCAATTAACAGAAGCACTCTGGATAGGTGGGATCGATCCCAGTCCTTTCACAGAAGAAAGGGTTCTGAAATAACTCCTAAAACTGAAGGTGGACAAAGCAATGGGACCTGATGGAATTCACCCCAGATCTCTAAAAGAATTAGGGAGAGAACTAGTGAAACCACTGACTACCCTTTTAACAAATCATGGGAGGATGGTGTGGTACCTGAGGACTGGAGAAAGGCGGATGTGATTCCCCTTCACAAAAGTGGGAGCAAGACAGAGGCAGGAAACTACAGACCTGTCAGTTTGACCTCTGTGGTAGGGAAAATGATGGAATCACTTCTGAAGGAAATAACTGTTGAGTACCTAGAGGCCAGTGGGGCACAGGATCCAAGGCAGCATGGGTTCACAGCGGGAAGGTCATGTCAGATGAATCTAAATGATTTTTCTGACTGGGTGACCAAAGTAGTAGACCAGGGAGGGGCTGTGGACATGGCCTACCTAGACTTTAGCAAGGCATTTGACACAGTCTCACACAAAAAATTAGTAGTCAAATTAACCAGCCTGGGAGTGGGTCCCAGGGTGGTAGCCTGGGTAAAACATTGGCTGGACAACAGGGCACAGAAGGTAATTGTAAATGGAGTCCACTCTGAAGAAAGAGGGGTTACTAGTGGGTACTGCAGGGTTCAGTACTGGGTCCAGTCCTTTTTAATGTCTTTATAAGTGACATTGCAGAGGGACTACAAGGAAAAGTATACCTCTTTGCAGATAACACAAAGATCTGCAACAGGGCTGATATACAAGGAGGTGTCGGAAGGAAGAGAAGGGACTTGTGGAATGGTCAGAAGTATGCAGCTTGGATTCAATGAGAAGAAGTGCAAAATAATTCACCTGGGAAACAAAAACCCAGGGGAAGATTACACAATGGCGGGTTGGAGGTAGTAACAACAACAAAAATGGAGAGGGACCTGGGAGTAATCATATCAGATGACCTTAAGGTTAGCAAGCAATGTGAGAAGGCAGTAGCGAGGGCTGGGGGGATACTGGTATGTATAGGGAGAGGCATTACCAGCAGAAAACAGAAAGTTGTTATCCCTCTGTACAGACAGTTGGTGAGACCCCATCTGGAGTACTGCTTCCAGTTCTGGAGACCCTATCTCCGCAAGAACATAGACAGGATAGAGGCAGTCCAGAGGAGGGCAACTAAAATGGTGCAGGGTCTGTAAGAGAAGCCATATGAGGAGAGACTAAAGGAGCTTAATATGTATACCCTTGAGGAAAGGAGGGAGAGGGGGGGGACATGATAGAAACTTCTAAGTACCTCAGTGGAATCATCAAAGTCCAAGAGGGTAGTATCTTTCAGAAAAAGAAATGTGCAAGAACAAGAGGACACAATTTCAAGATGGGGGGTGGGCGGTTCAGGAGCAATGTGAGGAAGTATTTTTTCACAGAAAGGGTGGTGGACGCATGGAACAGCCTTCCTGAGGAGGCTGTGGGGTCTAAAACTGTGGGAGAATTCAAGGATGCATGGAACAGACATAAGGCAATTTTTGTGGGGGTTAGGAAGAAATAGGCTGTTGGTTAACTAGGATCTGCAGCTTATCCTGTAGGTAGGGAAATGGGTAGACTAGGTGGACCAAGCGGTCCTTATCTGCCGTCAGAGTCTATGTTTCTACCTTCAGGTGTATGCGTAGCTGCCGATTACAAATATAGTTTTTTTAACAGAATATGATGTTAAAAATGTAGTTATTGTCAGTAAAAGTAAGATCGCATTGTAATATAGGGACTCAATGTTTTCCTCTGATAAAGAATCTTCAACAGTCGCAACTAAGAATCGTCACAGATGGAACAGCACAAACAAGCGAGGTACGTGTGTCCAAAGTAAAAAATGAGTAAATAATTCCAGTTTCAAATAACAAAACTGTGTTAATTTCACCAAAACCAGTACGCTAAAGTGACGAAAAATAAACAACACAATTAATCCACGGATTACTTTATTGAGTATTATTGTAGGGAAGGATACCACATTCAGATGGCAACTTTTCTGTTCAGAAAAAAATACATAACATTTTGGAAAGTTATCGGCGCCCATTAGGAAGCAAGAATAACCACTCAGGGAGAGTTACTGAACACCTTGGGTACGGTGAGGACACTCGGGCTTCACCCCTGTGCCTCACAACGTACCCAGGGTGTTGATTAATCCCCAGTAACCCCATACCCTGTTGTGGGTTATTGCTTACTTGTTTCCAGTGTTTTGAGCATGCATCTTCATGTTTAAAGATGTGTCCTTTATTTTGTGGGCCACTATCACTCATTGTTCCCCATTTTGAGCATACAAAAATGTTCATGTCCATCATTTCAATGACAAAAGGTTGAGAGGTATGCCCAACAGTCACAAGGCTGACCCCCCATACCCAACAGTCAAAGCACTGACCACTCACAACCATACCTCTCGCCCTCCCTCATCACAAATCAGGGACAAGGCTTAAAATGATCAGGTACAAATGATAAAAAATCAGGGAGACATCTGGAAAAAAATTGTAATGTTAGTTCCACAAGCTGTGTACAACATGCTTCAAGGTGACACAATTTGAAGATAGAGGGGGGACGGCTCAGAGGCAATGTGAGGAAGTATTTTTTCACAGAGAGGGTGGTGGACGCGTGGAACAGCCTTCCTGATGAGGTTGTGAGGTCTAAAACTGTGGGAGAATTCAAGAATGTATGGGACAGACATAAAGCATATCTTGTATGGGGTAGGAAGAAATAGGCTGTTGGTTAACTAGGATCTGCAGCGTATCCTGTAGGTAGGTGTAACCCCTAGGTGGCGCTATCCCAAGGGCTACTACCCCTCCTTGCTTGGCTAGTAGCAGGTTAAGGGTCCTGAGTTCTGAAATGGGTGCCTCTACTCGGAGGTCAGGGTTGGTAGTGGTCAAATTAGCCTGGGCACAGCCCTCTGGGACACTGTAACACCCCTTTTTCCCTGCTAGTGGCCCAAACAGTACACAGTAACTACTTTCACAATACCCTGGATACACCTTGCAGGTACCCACACTGTTTGCACTTACCACCAGTGCTGGTTCCTCCAATTCGACCCTGGGACCCCCTGTAAAACAAGGTCAGACAGAGCAAATACCAACAGTAAAGTACTTTGAGTACAAACTGGAACCACAGTCAGGTTGAATGCAGAAAAAGTTAGATCTGATTTATTCAGGGGATGTGAACAAGGAAGGGGCATAATCAGGTTGACCGGCTTAAATGCTCTATCAATCACACAGCTTTGCATGCATTCAGAGTCCCTAAAATAGTCATACCCTCTGGGTACCCAGGTGGAGAGAAGGCGGCTAGCCAGGACCATTGCCTGGGGTAGGCCGGCGTTGCAGCTGGTTGGGGCCCTATGATGGAAAAAACAACATGCACAATACACGCTATTTGTAATCTGGGGCCTGATGGCCCATTTCATGAAGAAAGATAAACAACAAAGAAATCACTTGACACACTTAGATTAAATTGTTGTTGCAGGGAGCTACCCTGATACTCATGATACCCAAGACTGGACACAGGATGGACAAAAATTGAGACAGCAGGTGGTTGATTTGAAGTGCCAGGAGAAGCAGGGCCCACACGATTCGCCGAGACGTTGTTCCTATTCAAGTGTGGCTCAGGGGGCTGATCCCCAGGCAGGTCTCTCAGCGATGGCTTTTCTCTGTGCAGTGGGGTAGTCTGGCAAGGCCCTCGTGGCAAGACCCAGCCGCATGAAGATAACCGCTGATTCAGTCCAATTAGGCTGGATACAGCTTCCAGCAGGCAGAATAAAGTTCACACAGTAGGGAACCAAATCACGACTCACTTTCGGTACACAACACATTTATATGCACAAGTTCTACTGTACCAGGCAATCTTTCTCCGGTCACAGTCACGCAGCTCTCTGCCTAAACTGCAAGTTCAGAAATGTGGCTGGAATTCTGCACGGCTGATCGCATTCAGCAAAATCTTCGGTCTCCCTCAGGTAGAAGTCTGGTTTAAACTCCGTGACTCTTTAACTTCGAAGTCAGCTATTTAACATGCGTAGCTGTGCTTGTCCCCGGCCGTGGGTGTTCAAGCTCATTGTACCCGACAAAACTCTCTGAGTAGCTTCACAATCAACAACTGACAAAACTCCCAGAGTGGCTTGCCCCCCCTACCTATCACCTACCCTGTCCCAAAGCCACCTGTTTTTACTAACCTAGCAGTCCCTGCTCAAGACTAATTTGTCTGCTTAACCAATGTATGCTTACCTCTAATCTTATCCGAATAACTGTTATAACCTGTCAATACCTAACCTGTTACACTGTTATTGTAAACAAAGTAATTACAGCATATATCTGCCTAACTGTTGCCTGCTATGATGTGTAAAAAAAAATGCTGTTACCTACAATGATGTAACGAAATGTTGTACTGTGTTTTGTCCTCTTTGTGACGAGGTACCTTTGGAAACGAGCCGCTGGCTCAAAGGTTGTAAACTGATGTATAAATAAATAAATAAACTTGGATTTAGTCCGAAAATAACTCTACGTTCCCTTTCAGGGCAGCAGGCAGACATGCAGGCTGAAATTCTAGCCTTTCCACAGTTCTCCCACACGAACTATGCAAAACGGCTGCTCAAATGTCTCGAGCTGTTGCTTCCTCAGCTTCCCACTTAGATCTATGTAGACAGTAGTCAGCCTGGGGGGTCTTCCCGGGATCCAAAAGGTTTGGTTGGTCGATTCAGCTGTCAATCACAACAGGCTCCCCCTGTAGGTGTCAAAGGCACCAACACCCCAGAACTACAATTCCCACAGTTGTACTCCACACAGTACTAGTAAGCAGACTTCATTTTAGAGCCCCAAAGTACTGATTGGTCCAATTTGGCAGTTCAGGACCAAGATGGTGGAGATAGGCAGAACACCCCTTGCTGCAAAGAAGGCAGGTTAGAACAAACTACAATATTATTACTGCACTAATAAATAATCAGTAAATAAGCACATCTCCTAAGCTCCCTCTGCACAATTAGCGATGGCAGAAACGGAGCAATTATTCAGCAGTTCAGGCGGGGCTCGAGCATAAGAACGCTCAGCCCCCTCCCGTTTCCTTTTTTTTTTTTAAATCGTAGTTTATTAGTTTTTCCAAATTTTCAACCAGTACACACATATAAAAAAGAAAAATAAAATGTAAAAACAAAAATAAATAAAAATCTACATTAAAATAGTAAATTACAAACAGAATTTAGTTGTTTAGACTGCTAGAACATAGGGATCCACAATTTAAGCCATTTGACCAGCCTGTGAGAACAAACAAAAAGTGTATGTTACTCCAAACAAGTTTACAAAAAACTTAATTCCCAAGCTCAGGCCTTGTACTATTCACTACTATATCATATATATATTTCCCTTAACTATGTGTGGTACACCACTTAAGTGATACACAGTCTTCTAAACACCCTTATTATTAGTTTTAAACCCAACAATAAACCTTTCCAACCCCCCCCCCGCAGCGTGGCAAGGTGGTCTTAAGCCAGGCCACTCTCATAAAATTCACTATTCCGGATTTAAGTCTTCTCTCGCCAGAATCTCTAGAGTTGGGACACCCTCTTCAGTACCAAGGAACTCAAAGAAGGGGAACCATCGGGTTTTATAAGCATCAAGTTTTAGGTTTAAATTGGCTGTAAGTCTTTCCATTATTTTGGTTCGATGGCAACCCTGTAGCCATTGCTGCTCAACAGGCGATGTCTCTGTAAGCCACAACTGTATGATAGCCTTTTGGGCTGCGGCTATCAAAATCAGGAATAAATAGTTGACTTTAACACTTTTTAGCCCCTCTGGGGTTTCCCCCAAAAGAAGATAGCGAGGATGCTTGGGAATATGTACCTATAAAATCTCACTCCATCTGTTACCTACAAGGTTCCAATAATCTTTGAGTTTATTAGAACTCCAAAAAATATGTTCGTGGGACCCCACCATCCCACAACCCCTCCAGCATTTATCTGAATAAGATTGCCCAAAAATGTTTAGTTATCATAGGCGTTCTGAAAAATCTTGTACATATTTGCCATCCGAACTCCCTCCAAGAAGTCGAGGCCGTGATCCTGTGTGCCAACCTCCAAATCAGTTCCCATCCTATAATTCGCTGTCCCATCCCCAGTTCCTTTTCCCACAGGGTCTGGATTCTAGACCTGGTGTCTGACACCTCTGACCCACCCGCCAGGTAAAACAACGATATAAAGTGGGTTCTTTGCGATGTTCCATCCAACAACCCAAGGAGGACCTCCTCAAGTGGATTGGCATCCTCAGGTGAATGGGTGCCTCCTTCATCCACAGATTGGAGATAATGCCTAATTTGTAAATAGCTATAAAAATCAGAAGTCGGGACATTAAACTCTTGTTGAATCTGGACAAAACTTTTGATAGTATCTCCTGCCAATATCTGCAAGAACCAGTTAAGCCCCAAATTTGCCCAATGTCTAAACATCCGATTCTCCCTTCTTGGCTGAAAATCAACTATGTCGAGAATCTTGCCCTGTCGCAGAACTAGAATTTGTAAACTCCTCTCTTTTATTACTTGTGACCATACCTTCACCAACGTCTTAAACCACGGGTTCAACAACCCATGGAACACCCTGGAGTTGTTCCTGTTGAATAAAATAGAGTCCAAGGTGTGTGGCTTTAGCGTTTGGATGTCCATTCTAACCCTACTTTGCTTCTCCCCTGAAAGGAGAAGGCTGCCAAATATTGTAGCTGGGCCGCCCTAAAATATTCTTTAAAATCGGGGACACCTAGCGTGCCCTTTCCTTTAGGCAACTTCAACAAACCCCAGCTCAGCTGGGACTTCCTCCCCGCCCAAATGAACTTACTTAAAAGCTTTTGGATATCCGACTAGTACTGCCTGGGGGGACACAGGGGGATTGTATCAAACAGGAAAAGCATTATTGGGAGAATATTCATTCTTACCAATTTGACCCTGCCTGAAATGGTGAGGGGCAGTGCTGACCACCTTGCGCAGTCCTTTCGTATCACCTCCAGTAACCTCAAATGGTTAAGTTGATATAACTTACTGAGATCCTTCGGGATGTGAATCCCCAGGTATCTAAAACTGGTGGTGGTCCATTTCAAATTAGTTAGAACTTTCACCCCTAAGGGGGCAGAAGCCCCGATGGAAATTATTTCAGACTTGGATTCATTTATTTTAAAGCCTGAAACATAGCCGAATTCCCCCAGGAGAGACACAGCAGCAGGCAAGGAAATCAAAGGATCCTTTAAATATAGTAAGGTGTCGTCCGCATAAAGGGAAATGCGGTTGTCCACCCCACCCAACTTGATCCCCACTATGTCCTCGTGAGACCTGAACGCCTCCGCCAAAGGCTCCATACTTAGAGCAAACAGGAGGGGTGAAAGGGTGCAGCCCTGCCTGGTTCCTCTCCCAATGGGAAATGGGCAAGAGAATACCCCATTTAGTCAGACCCTGGCCGACGGGTCATTATATAATGTAGCCACCCATGCTCGAAATCTGGGTCCCAACCCAAACTTAACAAGTACCGCCCCCAGATAATCCCATTTCAGGCGATCAAAGGCCTTTTCAGCACCGTGTGTGATGACCACTGACTGCTGTGTCTCCCCTCCCATTATTTTTACAATGCGTCATCACATTAAGCAATCTTCTTACATTATCACGTAAGTGCCTTGCTGGCATGAAACCCGCTTGATCTGGATGCACCAGCTGTGTCACCACCCCTTGTAGCTGATTAGCTACCATCCTGGCAAAAATCTTAACGTTCAGGTTCAAAAGTGAAATGGGCCGATAACTGCCACAAAAGGAGGGGTCTTTTTCCTGCTTGGGGATGACAGTTATTAAGGCCTGGGCCCAAGTATCAGGAGCCTCCAGAGGGTTATGGACCACATTACAAACTTGCAACAAGAGGGGGACCAACTTCTCCTTGAATTTCTGGTAATATGCCACAATACAGCCATCTGGGCCCGGGGCCTTATTGTGTTTAAGGGTCTTAATAACCTCCATCATCTCAAATTGGGAGAAGGGATGATCAAGCTCTCTCTCTCTCTCCAGCTCCTCCTAGAGCCTAGGCAGCTTAAGCCCATCCAAGAATTTTTTAATCTTCTCCGATCGGCCCATCCCAGACCCTGACCTATACAAGTCTTCACAGAACTTTTTAAAGCAGTCTGCAAGTTGAACTGGGTCTGTGACTGCCCGACTGGGGAGTCTAGGGTCTTTCACCCCCGGAATAAACCTATCCGCCTCCTGTTTTCTTAACCTAAAAGCTAAGAGTCTACCTGCCCTATTGCCCCCTACATAGTACCTTCTCAGTTTTTACTGAATTTGTTGCAATTGGTCTCTCACCATCTTAAGATCTTTTAACAGACTACTTGTGCCCCCATTCTTCTGCAGATTTTCCAACTCTTATTTTTTGTTCTAGTTTATCTTGTTGCTGTTGCCTAGCCTTCTTTTGCTGAGATGCATATGAAATCACCTCGGCCCTCACTACCATCTTAAGTCCATCCCATAAAAACTTTATCTTAGAGACTGTTCCCATATTTTCTCGAAAGTAATTATCAATCACCTCCTTTATTTTAGATATAAATTCCTTGTTCTTGAGGAACCCGGCGTTCAAGCGTCACAGGGATTGCTTATGTCGGGATCCCAAGGCAAGGGTTAGACTAATCTTTGCATGATCTGACAAGCATATAGGGTATATCTGTTGGTCCACTATAGACCCCACACAGGCCTTGTCCATGTAAAACCTGTCAAGATGGGAGTATGAATCTTGTGGATAGGAATAAAACATATAGTCCTTACTGGATGGACACTTGTCCCTCCAAGCATCCACCAATCCGGTTTCCATACACAAATAAGCCAAAGTCTTACTCCTCACATTACTAATTCCTTTCCCCTGCTTCTCAGACCAATCCATCCTCGGATCCACCGCACAGTTCCAATCTCCCCCCGTTACCACTTGACCCTCAGGTAATGAGGCTATAATTCCGAAAACAAACCTAAAGAAATCAGAGTTTACATGGGTGGGGGCGTAGACGTTCACTATATGTAAGGCCCTATCTGCAATTCTACCTGAAAGTGTCACCACCCTTCCCTCCCCATCTGTAAAGGAGCCTGTCTTAGTGAAACCCAAACCCTTCCAAATTTGGATGGCCACTCCTGTTTTTTTCGGGTTTGGATGGGATGAAGCAAGCACCTCGCCCACCCATAAACGGTGTAATTTGCTGTGTCCCACTTCCGAAAGGTGAGGTTCTTGCACAAGGGTGATATCACATTGTGCCCTGTCTAGGTCCATTAAAATCTTGTGCCGCTTAGCCGGAGAGCCCAGTCCTTTTACATTAAAGGATACCAATTTCAAAGTTCCCATAAGACGTCCGAAAATTTGATTTTTTGCACTTGACTACCTTTCCGTTTCTTTTGCAGGAACCACCTCTTCGTCCAACACCCCCCAGGTCCCCATTAAGCACTGAAGAGGCACACAGACCCCACCTCAAACTTTCCACATTACCACGCTGCGTTGCCCATTCCCCTTCACTAAAACCAACAACCCACCCCCTTCCCAATTTTACTACTAACTACCCACAAACTTTTAATAGTAAAATAAAAACAACAACACACACACTGCAAGGTGAACTATGTATACATAGGCCACTAAAGGCCCGCCACAGAAGGAAACTCCTTCTGCCCAGGAGCATAGTCCGACCACTCGGACCCTCGTCTTCCTTTATCTTTGGGAGTGATTAGATAGGCGGTCTCCTGGGGTGACTCCTTGGAAGGAAGGTAGGAATTCCCTGACCGGGGACAGCACTGTACAACTACTGGCTGACCTCTGATGGGCGACCTATCCCGAATTGGCTTCCGGTGAGTATGAAAAATCTGACCTCGAGGTGAGTGATGAGTTAATCCACCTTAGAATCCATTTGAATCTGGTATAAAACTAAATCCAGTGTTTACCTAGCATTACGAAATAATCATAAGAACCCTGACCCCTGCTAGGCCCCCAACTTCATGAACTGGTATCAATTTGCACCCACTTCATTAGCATGAGAGGACCAGCTAGGCCCCACAACCACTGTAACTTGATCAGAAGAGCCAGAGATAGAAGCAAACCCAAACTCCCCACAGGAGGAGATTTCCCCCACTGAAGCATTTTCTCCCCCCCCCCCAGGTATCTCAGGCTGCACATCAAGAGAGGACTAAATTTGACAAGTTTTATATTTTTATACAGTTCCAGCCCCTTAATCGAAGTCCAGAGCTATACCGCACCGTCCGTCTCTGAATATTTCTTGAGACAGCCTGAGTTCAACCTTTCATCTTCAAATGAGGGATACACGCCAAAGTGCGATCACAAAATCAGTTTGTCTCCTCCTTTCATTACCTCAGGTAGACTGGGTCGTCTGCAGCCCTTTTCCAAGAAGAATCAGCTCCTTAAGCAAAGAATCTTCGGGTCCTACCCCTCTGGCTGCAGCACCTCTTGTCGAACTTTTCCCCACCGTTTCCCAGCGTAGCTGCAGCAAGGTTTGTTCAGAAAGCTCCATTTGGAGGTCTGGGAGATGAATGCTTGTCTCTTGCAAAGGTTTACTGGCTTGTAGAAGGGAGTCGTAAAGCTTGCTGCCAGATGACCAGTGGACAAGTAATTTCGCTGGATATCGCAGCTGGGCTTTTATGTTTTTGTCCTTAAGTTGTTTAATTACCCCCAACACTCGCTTTCTTTTTTGCATCGTGGTTGGCGGGAAATCATGGTCCACGTAAACCCTTCTCCCAGAGATTTAGGTCTCGCTTTGGCCAGGATTTCCAAAGAATCATATCTTTCACTGGGTATCGAAGGAATTTAACTAGGGTCGATCGTGGGCGAGCATCTTTCTTCGGTTTTGGGCCCAGTGCCCGATGTACTCGCTCCAGCTCAAGAGACTCGGTGTTGGGGATATCTAGCTCCTGATGAAGCCATGTCGTAACAAAATCCATGATGTTATCTTGCTCTGCTCCTTCAGGAAATCCAAAAATTCGAATAGTTTTCCTCCGTACTCTGGATTCCGCGTCTTCTGCCTTCGCAGTAAGCACCCTCTCTCTCCTGGCCAAATATAGCACCGCCTTACTAAGTCGCATGGAGTCGTCTCTCAGCCCATCAAGGCCCGTTTCCAAATCGTCGGTCCTCTGCTCAAGACGTTTCAACTCCTGCTTAATATCTTTCACATTGGAATCTATGCAATGCAACATTTTTTACAACATGTGCTGTCGCATGGCTATCTAGGGAGCTGCCCCTTGATGTAGTGTCTTCCTCCTCCTCACTCGATTCCGAGGCCCTAGACAGAGTTGCACTGGGGCTGCAGTCATGATCAGATCTACGTCTATTGAGTGGCTTGGTTTTACTTCTGCCCCGCGATTTCACTAGCTGACTCATTCTCCTTTCCAGAACTTCTTGAATTAGGCTCTATTTTACCGTAAAAAGACACAAGATTTATTAATAAGTTCCCACCACTACCACGGAGCGCCGACGATTTAGGCTTCCGTGCAGTTCGGTGACGTCACTGGAAGTCCCTCCTCCCATTTCAATTATAACTGCAATCAGGCAGTTCTTAAAGAGACAGTACATAAAGGCTTTACAGGCACTAGCTAGCAATACCATTTAAACAGCTAGAACGCTGGACAGCCTGGCAGTGAGCATTTAGGCAAGTTCACAGAAGACTTTTCGGGAACCGCCTTTCTATGTCTATGAATAGCATTTTCTTAATGAGAACTAGACTATAACACCAATGGCTGGCATTATTTTGTGATTCAAATCCCTACTCTTCAGTGACAGAAATGCCAAATTTAGGAGGAACAGAAGAAATTTCTGAGGCAAAATTAGGGACATTCCTGAAAATCAGAGACAGTTGACACTGGTATGCCCACAACTAGCCCCAGCTTATACAACCCTCTACCCCCCCGCCTGTCACTTCGTTTGCTCCTCTCAGGCTCAGCCCAAGGAGTACAAGGAAATCATGTTAACTTATTGAAAAAATACAGGCGCCGTACAAATGCTCCATTCCTCCCCTAGAGCTCCTCTCTGTCTTCCCGCTCGTTCATCCTGGGCTATTTTTAACGGCCAGCATGCCATCCAGGTGTGACACTTTAAACTCCCGCTCGCCTACACACTTTACAACGCGCGCGCCCCCTATACACGCACCAGCGTGCATGCACCCGACGGGTCGCGCGCGAAGAGCCGCGCACATCTGGCCATTCAACCAATGGCGAGCAGGGAGAGGCGGAGCCGTTAAACAGCTTGGAAGCACTGAAAAAAAACTGGTTTCAGACTCTGAACTCTATGTCCAGACCAGCCAGCTCGGGAACAGTAGTTATAGAGCGGTGTGCAGCCTTGTAATTTGTTGAAACAGACGTCACTACTTTCGGAAGTGAGCGCGCATGCATTGCGTGACTACCAACTGATAGCCTCGGCTCAAGAGCACAGGTCTAGTTCTCTGCTGGCAAAACTAGTTAGGTTTCAGAACATATCCACGCACTGGGAAGGGAACTGCTGGCCAGAGAAAGAGAGATGTCTGCTGATCTGACGTTTCTGGGGACAGGTTCGGCTTACCCGTCACCCTCTAGAGGCGCATCTGCTGTAGCCCTGAGGTTTGAAGGCGAGTGCTGGTTGTTTGACTGCGGAGAAGGCACACAGATACAGTTTATGAAAAGCCATCTCAAGGCGGGTGAGTGTTTGTTTTGTATACCTGGGAGAGGGGTGGGACTTGTTAGGGCTATTTTCCGAAAGCCTAAATGAGGAGCTTTCATAGCAAACAAAAAAAAAACAACATTCTCTCCCGTACAGTTTGAAATTGTACTGGCCCACAGCAGGTATTGACCTTTAAAAAAAAAATTAAAAATAAACTCTCTTTTTATGCACCCAGGAGGCAGGGCATCCTTCTGGGGGTACCCACACAACGAGGGCCTCTCACTCCGTGCCTGAACCCTACTTACCAGTAACTCCCTACCCGAACAGCCCAGTCCAGAGTCTCCCCTAGAGCTTCTCTAGTCCCCTGGCAACCGGGTATAGTTCGCTTACCCTTAGGGTCACCACCCTTGGATGAGGTAAAAACCTGGATGCTAAGCCACACCCCAAACTCCGCCTCTGGCTCCACTCCTCTTTATGACTGGCGAGTATATCGCTCCTCCAAAGTCAGTTGTAATGTTGGGATAGACTTTGTTAGTGATAGGAAATCATTTTTATACTGTTATTTATTTGATTTATTTGTTCAGTTATTTATTTTTATTCTTTCTCAACCAGGTTAACCCCCATAGGCCACATAGCCCATTTTACAGGAGTGACCCAGGAGCACAAGAAGGTTAAGTGACTTGCTTAGGGTCACACCGTATATAAGTGGAGGCTGTGGGGATCAAACTCAGGTCTGCTGGATGTGCCAAGCTCATCTGCAGATTATTGCTCAGCCCTCTGTTAAACACTCTCCCATTTTCCTTTCCATGTCATTTATGTATTCTGATGCTTTGATCAATCTTGATAACTTAATTATCGATGCATGTGTTCCCTTTAATACTGCACTGTGTTCCCCTTTACCTCAGCAGCTACTGCTGTTTCTTTTTATATTTCTAAGACATTCCACAATTTCAGACACACAATTCCATGATGTTTATCTGAATGACCTGTCAAAGTGTAGCTAATATCATGGAATGTTTAGGTAATACAAAAAATTAGAGCAAACGTAGTGATAAAGGCAATGAAAGTTGGATTATTAATTTAGCAAAAATGGGTCTAAAACATATCAGAATAAAGGACAAACAGAAAGAAACACTTGAGAGCACATAAAGGTGTAAAAGCTGACTTCCCTCCCTACTTGGGCTGCGTGGCTGGGTGTTTGTATTGCCTCTGTCAATAGTTTAGTTTTGTGGATTTTCATGTGCTTTGGCTTGGAGGAACTAGACCATTATTGGATATGTGATCTATGAAAGTTTCCTGGATTAAGAAACTGGAAAACATCACCAGCAGATATTGGGATTCTCATGATAAATCAACTTTTTTGGAAGCCATCACAATCAAAGTAAGTACAGCTAAGAAATTCTACAAGCTCTGACCTGGGGAGTGCAAACTGAATTTCCGGCTACCTTGTTGCTAAAGGGAACTGCATGTCTTTGAGAACCATTCACAACTATTTAAACAAAGGGAAGACACTGACAAAGGGTTTTAACTTCCTGCATATGCCCCAGGCCAGTGTTCCAGGAATTTAACACATTCTTTGTCTTGTTACCATAGATCAAACAGTTTACTGGTTATTTTCCTGTGGATTTGATTATTTTACATCATTTGGCAATGGGGCAAATCCTCCCCCTGGAGGCACACCACTAAAATTGATCTGTCCCTGCTCATGTGTGAGCCTTGGGCACATCTAGCCACATTGTATACAACTTTTCCAATGTTGCATTTTCGACATTACCACCTGGCATACTACTGTTCAAAAAAGAAATGCAACCTCTCTCTGACTGAACTCTGCCTAGGCACCCTGAAGCTTGTGCTCCTCCTCCTGCTGCTATCAGGGACTGTTCACCCTAATCCTGGACCAAACACCTCCAACCAAAACAAACCAGCAGGCACCCTCTCAATCATGTGCCTGAACATCTGCAGTTTACTTCCCAAGCTTGATGCACTGCAAGCCTTTACCACCCAACACAACCCGGATATTCTGTCAGTAGTAGAAACTTGGCTCACCCTAAAGATTCCTGATCAGGCAATCGCCTTCCTACAGCAATGTCTTCCGGGTTGATCGTGAAGTCCAAAGAGGTGGAGGGTGTGCCTATATGTGAAAGACACTTTCCGAGGACACCCCATTGATTCCAATCTTCCAGCAACACCTGCTCAGATTCTTCCCGTCAGACTCCTATTAGGTGCCCACAATAAGGCCCTCACAGTTGTCACTGTTTACATATCTCCTAAAGAAAAGGGGCCTGGCCTAACCGCTGTCCTTGACTATGTCAAATCCCACCCATCGGACTCCGAAATCATCCTTGGTGACTTTAACATTAATTGGCTCTCAGCTGAATGTGGGTCATTTAAGGACTCCGTTATATCAGATAACCTGACTCAAATGGTTGACTATGCAACCAGAAAGAACTACAGAACTGGGACCTGCACCCTACTCGACTGGATCCTAACCAACCACCCCTCTCGGATCACGAAAACCTCAGTCCTCCCTGACTCACTCAGTGACCACTCTCCCATCAGCTGTACCTGGTCAAACAAATTCTATAAGCCCCCTCCAAAAATCATCACCAGCAGAGTCCTACCCCGTGGTCAGCTACCCCACCTCAAATCACACCTCAGTCTGCAGGACTGGTCCCCCATCTTCAAGGCAACAGATACTAATACTGCACTGGAGCAATTTATTTACATTTTCAGTGAAGCCTGTAATAAATTTGCCCCCCTCAAAAAGCGTAAAGTTAAATCGCTCAGTAACCCTTGGCTGTCAGGAGACCTCCTAAAAAAACTTAAATCCAGGGACCACCTCTGGGAACTGGCTAGAAACTCCGGTAAGCAACTTGACATCCAGAATTACAAACGGGCACGGAACGACTGCACCAAATCCATTCGGCAACAGAAATCTGACTACTATAAAAATGCCCTCACTAACTCCTGGGGAAATGGGAGAGATTTCTGGAAAAACATTAAAGATGTCACTGGGAAGCAGTCAAAATCTTCGCCAAACATACTCAGCATAAATGGGCACACTACACTTGACTCAAAAACTATTGAGAACACTTTTAACATCGCTTTCACTGACCTTAGCAGTGTTCTCCCCTCCAACTTCTTCCAAGACGTGTCAACTCCCATCCCCTCAACTCCTCCACCCATGCCTGTCACCCACCTTTCTACTTTAAAGCACTAAAGAAACATCAAGTCCGAAACTACATTGCCAAAGCCATCAGCAAATCTAGAACAAGCAATGACACACTTGACCTCAAGCTACTGGCTCTAACGCTTGACGAGGTACTTGGGTCCCTCACCAAGATCTTTAATCTCTCTCTTTCCTCTAGCCAATTCCCAGACAAATGGAAAATGGCCACTGTTACCCCAATTCACAAAAGTGGTGATAAGGCTGACCATACGAACTTCCTCCCTATCTCCATTCTGCCTCCCCTATCGAAGGCACTGGAACGTATAGTAGCGGACCAACTTACCGAGCATCTGGTCAATTATAATATTCTCTGTAAACAGCAACATGGCTTTAGAAAAGGCCATAGTACATCCTCTGCCTTACTCGAATTCACCAGCTCCATTCACAGCTCCCTTGACAATGGACAACTAACTGGTGCTATTTTCATCGACCTGACCAAAGCCTTCGATACTGTCCACCGCTCCCTCCTGCTGAGCCAACTAAAAAATGCTGGTCTCTCCAATGATTCAATCTCTTGGTTCAAAAGCTATCTTGAAAACCGCACCCAGCGTGTAAAAATTGGAGATGTGCACTCTGATTCCAGACCTGTCCTCTCTGGAGTCCCCCAGGGTTCAATACTGGGCCCCCCTACTCTTCAGCCTGTTCCTTAACACCCTACCGGACTCCTGTACTGAACATATCACCCTATATGCTGATGATGCAGTAATTCTTGCCACACACCAGGACCCAAAGAAATTGCAGGAAAATCTCCAACTCGGCTTCTCCTCGATTGAGAATTGGCTCACAAAGCACAAACTCATCCTTAATCAAAAAAACAAAACAAAACAAAGGCCATGATCTTCAGCAGCTCCCATAATAAACATAAGCACTTCCAACTCTCTGTTATCACCAGACAAGGTGCCGCAATGGAACAGGTCAAAAACTTTAAATACATCGGGATCACCCTTGACCCTCACCTCTCCTACACTGCCCACATTGACCATGTCGCCAAAGCCGCTAACGCCCGGCTAGGCCTGCTATTCCGTCATAGGAAACACCTGACACCTGAAGCCCTCACTGTCGCTGTCCAGAGCGCTATCATATCCATCATTGATTATGGCATTATCATTTACGGCGCTGCAACAACCACTGCACTCAAACGTGTATCCACCGCCCTCAACAAGGCCTGTCAACTTGTCACTGGCTCCCAACGCCTAACTCACACCTGTGACCTCTATTCTCAGACTGGATGGTTGAATCTTGCCAATCTAATAAAACACCAAACTTGTATTATTACTAAGAAAATCTTGCTGGGCCTTGCTCCCCCTGGAGTCTGTGCCCTCATACAACCGAGAATCCACACCAGACATACCAGGGGATCGAAACCTCAGCTTCTGCAAGTCCCGCATTGCCGCACAACACAAGGCCAAAGATCGTTTGCTTACCGGGCCACTAGTTGGTACAACGGTCTTCCCAGCAACATCTCATCTTCACTATCGCCAGCACTTTTAAGACCGCTCGCCTAACACTGACTGCCTCCAACCTCTGTGACTGTTGTGGCTAAACGTATCTTTTGGTTCCATAGCTGAAGATGCCCTTTTGGACCCACATCTACTCCTGCACTTTGCCAGCACCCCTCTTCCTATCTTCACCTCCCCTGCTGGCCCATGACAAATACCACCCGGCTGCACTACCTCTATTCTTATCTGCCTTCCACCTCTCCTTTCTCTGTCCCCCCCCAACCTACCTCCCCTTCTCTCCCATCCACTTAGTCTCCCTGATTTCACCCTCCTCCTTTTCATTTCCCTTCCCCAAAGTTTCACCTTATTGTTCTTTTTTCATCTACAAGACTATGTGTTGTTGTTTAATTTTTATAAACTGTTATCTTTGCTTATGATTGTCTCAATTGTACCAATGACGTGGAACCTTTGTAAAAGAGCCTTGGCTCAAAGGTATTTATAATCCTAGAACAAATAAATAAATAAAGCTGTTTCCTGTCATAGCAGTAAAAGACCATACTTAAAATTCAGAGTGGAAAAAATTAGGTTAATTTACTGCTAATGATCTTGATTGACCATACTTCACACCTCTCAGGCAGTCTGGCTTTACAAACAAATGCAGGTCTGAATGACTGTGACATCAGAACGTCTTTGTAACCTAGACATGCAATGCAGCCAAAACAGTGAATGATTTGATACATTAGTTTTAAGAGTATATGAGCAGTCAGAATGGCCCCAAAAAACAGACTGCATTTAATCAGAACCGGATGACAGGATAAGGACCCTTAAAAACTGATTATCCGGTCAAAAACTGGATAGGTGGCAACCCTACTCACCCTTGGTGACTTTACAGACTCAAGGGGCCCTACCTGGCTGCTTGGGCGGGTGCCTTGGGGAGGATCCTGATGTGCGAGCCAGCGCTGGGATGTGGGCTGTGTCACCGGAGTCTCCACCATCTCCACTGTCCTCCAGGGAGATTTTACGTTCTTCCCATGTCTGCCCAGCGAGCGCGATGTGCAGTGACATCTTGGCGCATGGCAACCCTGCCGACGTCGTTGTGCTCGCCCCACTATTATGCGCCAGTCATCCTGCAGTACCCCTGATCTCCATCGGAGGTCACTGGGACACCGAACAGCCCTTGGCCCTCCCCCCGGGAGAGAGAGCTGCTCTGACGCCTATCCTCTCCCTCCCCTGCCGACCTTCGGCAACCAGAGTCTGCTACCGAACCCAGGTCGCTAACATGGCGCGAGGTGTGGTGTTCATCGTCTCAACCCTCAGCGCCACCGAGCCGGCCCAGTATTGAACTATTTAAAACCAAGGCGTTTTAGTTTTTTTGCTTGTTTACATTGCTAGCCAACACTACGATGATAGCCAACACAAATCTTCTCTACTTTTTTTAAATGAAAGTAAAAGGTATAGTTTTATATAGTTTCTCATCTGGACATCTTTCATTTATATTTTACTTTTTATGTTCGTCGTGTGTGCAAGCACAGATGAACATTTTGATATGAGAGTTGCTTGAGAGGGGTGTGAGGGGTGCTAGCCCAATGGCCAATGGTGCTGCAGGGGCCAGTCTGTGGCCAGCAAATCATCAGGCTGTGTCTTGATGACATTGGTTTGCTGAAGGGGCTGGTCTCAGCAAACATTTCAAGGTCCTTTGAAATGTGAGCCATTCAGCTGTGGCTTAGTGTGTCTTTCCTTGCTAAACAATGTCCCCTTTCCCTGCTGCCGCTTAGTGTGTCTGTCCTGGTGAAACAATTTCCTGTTTCCGACACTGGGATGCCCACTGTCGGTATCGGATGCGCCCCCCCCCCGGCCGTCTATATCCATAGCCGACATTGGGGTGCTCAGTCCCCATGTCGGCCCCCCCACCACTATCGTGGCACATTGGGAGCCCACCCAGTGGGCCTAAATTTATGTTTATATTTATATTTATTTTTTTACCTGTAAATGAAGAAAATCTTCCTTGCGGTCTTTAGTTGTGTTTTTTTTTTACCTGTAAGAACGAAAACCATCTCTCGCTGTCTCCCCATCCCCCTCCCATCCCGACCCTTCTCTCTGCACCACCTCCCTTACTCCCATACTTGCCCTCTGAGATCAGCGGGTGCGATTTTTTTTTTTTTACAGAGCGAGACACATCTGCACTCTTCAAAGCCGACCGGCAAACTGAAGGAATGAAAGGTAAGCCGTATAATGGGACTCGATCGGGGTTTCAACGTAGGTTGATATTTTAGCCATTTTTAGGAATTGTGGCCCCAAATTTTCGACATGGGGTTCTTGGGACCCCACCTTTTGAACATGTCACTGTCATTTCGTTCCTTGGTCCCAAAAGATGATTTCCCGGTCGCTGCGTGGAATCAGCTTTTGGGACAAAGTCCGAAATGACAGTCTACTCATGGTGGGGTCCCAAAACCATGTTACCAAGCTGGTGAGCATTCCAAAAATGACTGCATTCTGAAGTGTGCATTGTGCGAGGTTTGTACAGCGCTTGTAACTTCGCCAATTTTTAATGTTTTCACTCAAAGTTTTCAACATTACCATTTTTTCACACTTCCTTATAAACAGTACAGCTGTCATTTTTCACATCCTACCTGATATGTGTTTTCGCACCAGTTGCACAGAATGGTGCGGTCGCTGTGCGAAATCAACTTTCAGGATGGAGTAACAAAACCACAGTGCCACTCTTCATGAGGGGACATTCCAAAAAGCCCATGTTGAAAGTTTGGTGAAAACATTCCAAAAAATAACCGCATTACGGGTGTGCATTGCACGGTTTCTATGCACACTCGTAACTTTGCCAATTTCTCATATTTTCAACATTGCCATTTTTTCACACCTCCTCATGAACAGTACAACTGTCATTTTTCACATCCAGCCCAAAATATGTTTTAGCACCTGTGGTGCCGAATGGCGCAGTTGCTGCGCAAAATCACCTTTTGGGATTGAGTAATGAAATGATAGTGCCACTGTTCATGAGGTGTTGTCCCAAAAACACCATGTTGAAAATTTGGAGCGAAAATACCAACAAACATCTGGGGCGTTAGGGTTTCCAACTGTAAGGCTCCCCACCCTGTAGAGACTGACAGGCGTTGGGTGTGTGCTTTGGGGTCAACTGTAATGCTCACACCATTCCACCCCCACCCTGCAGCTACTCACAGGCATCGGGGTGTGCCTTGGACACGCTGGCCCAAACGTTCACCCCATTCTTGTGTACTGCACCCATCTCGGCTTATTTCATTGTGGAATGGGGTGAGTCTTAGGGCCGAAGACCTCAAGGCACACCACAACACCTGTCCATGTCTGCAGGGTGGGGGTGGCATGGCGTGAGCGTTAAAGCCAGTGACCCAAATGGACAACCTAGTACCTGTCAGTCTCTGCAGGGTGGGGGTGGGGCGTTAGGGTTAAAAACCCTAATACCTCATTAAAGAAGTAAATCAGGGAGGGACGTTTGATGTTGCCTACCTTGATTTCAGCAAAGCCTTTGACAACATCCAACACAGAAGGCTGATTAACAGGATCAGCAGTCTGGCAGTGGGGCACAAGCTGATAAACTGGGTTAGAAACTGGCTGACAGACAGGAGGCAGGGGGTGGTGGTGGTAATGGGATCCAATCCGGGGAGAAGGGGTGACCAGCGGGGTACCTCAGGGATAAGTTCTGTTCAATGTCTTCATTATTGACATTGTGGAAGGGCTAGAAGGAAAGGTATGTCTGCCTGTTTGCAGATGGCACCAATATTTGTAACAGAGTGAATACTCCAGAAGGGGTGAAGAAAATTAGCAGGGACATGGAGAGGCTTGAAAAATGGCCTGAGGAGTGGTAACTGAGGTTCAGTGCAAAGAAGCCCAAATAATGCACCTGAGAAGAGGAAAACATTTGGAGAGTTACAGGATGGGGTGGAGCTGCTGATGATCACCAAGGAAGAAACTGACCTAGGAGTTATCAGTGCTGATAACCTAAAGGTGTCAAATCAGAGCACAGATGTTGCAAGGATGGCCAGTGGCATGCTGGGGTGCATATGGAGAAGTATCAGTAGCAGAAGACATGAGGAGGTGATGCCATTTGTATAATGCAGTAGTGAGGCCTCACCTACAGTACTGTGTGCAGTTCTGGAGGCTGCAAATGCGCAGACATTGACGACGGAGACAGTCCACAGAAAGACAACCAAGATGGTACATGGCTTGCAATACAGAACCTATCAGGAGAGATTAAAAGGAACTCAATATGTACTTATTGGAGGAAAGGAGGTAGTGGGGGAACATGATCAGGTACCTCAAGGGCATAAACAACATACGAACATACAATGTGCCAGCAGAAACAGACCACCTGGTCTATCTAAGTCTGCTCGAGTATGCAACTAGCACCCCTAGTTTGCAGCTGCCCCACTCCCCCTTCCCTTTGTCATCCCACTGCCACCCCCACCTCCCCCGCCCTCACTCTCCCCTGTTTCCTGTCCCATGCCATTTTGATGCTGTTCACAGATTTACATGATACCACCCATTCTGGTAGGGTGTTCCATTTTGCTACTCTCTCTGTGAAATAGTGTCTCCTCATTTCCTTCCTAAATCTTCCCCTCTCTGTTCTTAGCCCATGTCCCCTGGTGACCCTCCCCCTCCTTAACTTAAATACCCCATCTGCCCAAGGTGCAGAGGTGCACATCTTTCAATACATCAAATGTTTGGCATTGACAAATGCTTGCTTTTTATCCTAAAAAAAAGAGAATCCTCTATCATTGTCTGCTATGTAACCCCTCTCCCCTAAATAGTATACAGACACTGGGGGTGCCTAATCCCCCAGTGTTCTCATCTGTCCATCCATTGTTGTCTGCTGTGTAACCCACCCCACCCCAAAAACATTATGCAGACACTGGGGGTGCCCAATCCCCCAGTGTCCTCATCTGTTTAGCAAACTCCTTGAGAAAAAGAAAACTGTCCCTCGTCATACTTTTTCCCCCTGTAAAAAAGAAAACGTCCATCATCCGTTCCACCGTTACCCAACCCCCTACCCTTCCACTCAGGACCCACCACCCCAGACCCCTGTGGAGGGGTTGTGGGATAACAGATGGACCAGACACCAAACTTCAGGTTCAACACACAATCTCTGTGTGTTGTTTATTCAAAATACAGGAAATAAGCATCTGCAATGCCATATTCCTTCTTCAGTACATCAGTTTGCAGCAACAGACTATGTATGTCTTTTCTCTGCAGATATCCAGCACCTACTGATCTCTGATCTAATCACTTTTCAGTGAAAACCCTTCATAGAAACATAGACTTTGACAGAAGATAAGGACCGCTTGGCCCACCTAGTATGCCCATTTCTCTACCTAGAGGATAAGCTGCAGATCCTATTTAACCAACAGCCTGTCATCCCTATGTGGGACCCGTTTGCTTGGGTAGTGGGGGCTCAAAAAGAAAAAAAACAAAACAACCTAAAAACAAAGAACCTCAGTGCAGAAACACTGTAACATGGGTTACCCCAAAGGGCATTGGCAAAAAATCAAGTTTCAAAGAAATACAACATCATACGTTCTTCTATAATGCAAAGTATCATGGGATATATGCAAATCACCATGAAATTACAGACTTGTTCAGTTTACAGCAATTTACATGCATTTTATATAGCACAACTAACTTAATTTCTGTAACAGTCATCTAGTACTTTTTACCATTATCAAAAACACATAGTGCCATGGTATTTTCAAAATTTCTAGGTTTCATAAACAAGGTATATAGATCAAGGTATTTTATGACATAGTGCTATTACATACTAAATCCAACAATGATAAACACAACCTGTTTTACATACGTTTGGAGGTCACCACAATAACCTCCCTGTATGAGGACCTGAGAGGGAAAAGGAAATTAAAAAGGACACTAAAGCATAGTCAAGAAAGGGAAGGGGGTGCCCATAGGTGGCCAACCTTATGGACTAGAAATGGTAAAGGATAGATTAGGCTAAGAAACTAGAAGAACTGTTGCAACAGATATAAGAAAAGGTTGGTCCTCAAGAGTGGCAGGAGCTCCCTGCCACGCCCACCCCATACTTACCCAACGGAGGTCTGTCGCCATAATCTATCTTGGACTGCAGGCACATCTTCACTCTTCAAAGCCCAATCGCGAACCGAGGTAAGCGCTTCAATGTATTTCAGTGGGGTATTCAGCGTCAATGTTTTTCTTTCTTTCTTTATCCCTCCTATCTCCTCTTGGTGCCCACTCCTTCCGTCCGCTCATTTTTTCCTCCATTCCACCTTCCGTGGGATCTGCCCCTAGAGTGCCTCCTCTTCTGTTCCCTCCTGCACAGTGGGGTCTGTCCCTTCTTGGTGGTCTGGGATGGAACTAGAGCAGCTTTCATCCAGGGCTGCCGAGAGGTGTTTTCCGTCTTTCTCCCCTTAATCCCCTACCCTCTGAGACGTCCAGCGCTTGGGACGTATGTCCCGAGTGGTGGCGTGCTGACGCACGCTCTGCCTCTCATGCGCCATCTGACATCTCCCTTCTCCGACTCCCGCGAACGGAGCCGCCTCCATCCCTTCCTGTTGCCCGTGCTTCCACTGGCTATGGAAGGGATGCAGAACGCAGGTGCATTCTTGGTCTCCCACCCCTGAGGGAGGAGAGCATCCATTGGGACGCTCAATCCTGCCGCCCCCCAGCCATCCGAGTCCGTTCCCGAACCCGGGTCGCCGGCGTTGTGCGAGGTGTGGCATCCATTGCCTCAACCCTCAGCGCCACTGGGCCGGGGAGCATCAATGTTTTTCAATAGAGTTTTCAACTTAGTGCCATAACTTGGTCATTTTTAAATATTTTTGCCCCAGATTTTCAATATCTGTTTTTTGGGACCCCTCCTCATAAACAACTTCACTGAAGCAATTTTCAAACATCCCCTTCTCCCATGACACCAGTGCACACGACAAACATTCGGCATTAACAAATGCTTGTTTTTGTTTGTTAGACTGCAGTAGCCCAAACCAGACCTAGGACAAATGACATCATTAATTTGGTCATTATAGGGACAGGGCAAAGCAGGCCCCCGCCACCACCCCAGAGGCATTTTTCTGTTACAATTTACTGTATTTACCCAGGATCGCTCCTGTTGAGATGCCTCTCATGTGAAGTGGGTTCCTCCTACCCATTTCTGCAGCTGGGTGGACTGGAGCATTTGGGAGGTTACATGACTTGCCCAAGGTGATGCAGTAAGTATTTGGCTGTAGTGGGGTTTGAACCTGTGATCTCCTAATTCCCAATGTGGTGGTCTAACCACTAGACCACACTGCCTCCACTTCTAATAGGGACTCCACTTAAAAAAAAATTGGGCTTCTGAGATGGCCAAGGGATGTGGCAGCAGTGCATTTCGCAGCCATCTGGAAGTTTGGGGAATCCCACACTGGAGCTAACTGGGGGTTGGCAGGGTTGTGGAGGTGAAGCACTGGGCTCCCAGAGAGGAAGGATACCGACCACCCAGCATTCATGAGCCTCTTCTCGACTGACCACGGAGTGGAATAGATGTTACCTCTGATGGTAGCTGCTCCCCTGCCCTCCAGACTGAAGGAAATGTGCTGCCATGATGGACCTGCACATTAGGATGGGAACAGGGTACAACCAGGGGAATAATAGAAGAAGAGAAAAAAAGGCATAATTTCTTATGAATGTAATTCCAACAGTTTATTTTCAGAATTGTTCATACATTTCAATGAAATAAAAACAGTATCTTGGGCAGGCTTGATAGAGCAGCGAGTGAGGGAGATGCTTTCTATGTTAAAATTCGAGGTTCACACCCAGAGTGTGCAGTACTACAGTGGGTTGTCTGGAGTTGGATCGAGTGTCCCATAGAACACTTTCATCCTCCTTCTCTGGGAAAGGAGAGTGGGTTCTTTTGCTGCTGCATTGCCCCCAATATATCAGGAGAAATAGCGCTGGGGGGGATGTTTGGATTCCACCCACAGGAGTGCGAAGCGTTTGTGTGGCCCACTATGCCATGAGTAGGAAAAATGGGTGGGCATCCAGCAGATGAGGTCCTGGTAGGTAGTTCGTGCTCCTTATTCCAACCAAAAAGGTTGAAGTTTGTAAAACAGAGTACATTATAAAATATAAAATGTCAAAAAATTACAGCATTTCTAGTCAAGATTCTGTATGTTTTTCCTAGAAAAAAATCAAACACAATTGACCAAGTGATCATACAGAATAATATTAAAGTAGATAGAACCATTTAAACAATGAGCAGAGTATCTTTAATTTAAAACAGCATTGTACTACTCGGCAAATGCTGTTTTATTTATAGGTGATGGGATCTACGCCACAACTTTTGTCTGCTCCCGTAATTGTACAGCGCCTCCTGGATTGGGACCCATGTGATGCTGGTTTTGTCTTCTGTGTTTGCCAGTGTAATATGAAGATAACACAATAAGTACAAAATATTTCTGACACCCCTCTCCAAAGGGTGGGGACTTACAGTACATTAGGCTCCTTAGAGCTAGCTGCCCATCTGAACTATGACTCCTTCTGGTCTCCTGGAACAAGTATCGGGACTGGAGGTGGAGTTGAGAGTCAGGATCTTAGATGCTTCTGGTACCATTCAGGAAGTGGCTTCCAGCTTCACACACGTTTTCATGTGGCATAGAATGGCGCGGTCGCTGTGTGAAATCAACTTTCAGGACGGATTAATGAAATCACAGTGCCAGTTGTTCATGAGGGGAGGTTTCAAAAAGCCCATGTTGAAAATTTGGTTGAATAATTCAAAAAAAATGACTGCGTTATGAGCATGCGTTGTGCAGGTTCTACACACACGCGTAACTCCGACAGTTTTTCATATTTTCACTCCAGATTTTCAACATTGCCATTTTCTTACCTCCTCATTAACATTATGTAGCTGTCATTTTTCACATCCTGACCAAAACATGTTTTTGCACCTGTTGTGCAGAATGGCATGCCTGCTTTGCAAAGTCTCTTTTCGGGACAAATTAATGAAATGACAGTGCCAGTGTTCATGATGTGGGGTCCCCAAAAGGCCATGTTGAATATTTGGTGAAAAAAATCCTGAAAATGACCACATTACGTGCATCCATTGAATTTATTCTACACACGCACATAACTTGTGGGATTAGAGTGCAGTAAGGGTACTATTATACTATCTCAAAACCCTGCGCTCCCACAGTAAAATAAGGATACTTTTGTCCTAACTCAAAAAGAAGGGGCATTCATTGCAAAAAAAAAAAAAAACTATGTTAATGCATCCGTTAGGATTTTTATTAAATGGTCAAAAGCTGGGAAATTTGATGTTAGGGTTCCCACCACTACACACCCTCCACACACCGACAAGTATTGGGGTGTGCCATGGGGTTGTCAGGTCTAACTTTCACCCCATTTTGCTATACTGTACCATGTCAGCTTGTTTACACATGGAATGGGGTGAGAATTAGGTCTGATGACCCCATGGCACACCTCAATGCCTGTTGGTGTGTGGAGGGTTGGTTGGTAAGGGTGGGAACCCTAACATTGGATTTCCCAGCTTTTGATGATCTAATAAAAACCCTAACTGATGCATTAATGTAATTTTTTGCAATGAATGTAGTTAGGGTTGCACAGACACTTCTATGTTAAACCCAAGATTTTGCACTTTAATAACTTTGTAACCATTCGTCCGATTCACCTGGCATTTTGCATTTGTTGTCTGGTGCCACATATCTCTTGATCTTGTAAGTTTTGTTCTGGTTGGATGTGCGGTTGTGGAGCTGAGGAGTGCCAGAAAATGTGAAAAATACCACTTTTTTTGCAAATTCTTTGCTCGGTGGCTGTGGCCAAAATGGTTTGGGGGTCTGCTCTGAAATTGTCAGGGTATATGGGGGTCTGGGTCATTGATGTGCCTTTTGAAGGTTTGGTGAAAAAGTATTAATCCGTTCAAAAGATATTAAGGTTTAAAGTTTCTCATAGCCTATGGGAAAAAATATATGTATGCCTCGAAACTACTTTTTATTTTCACAAAAGTCCATTTTACTGTCGCAGATGGGTTTTTTACTTTCACAAATCCACCATCTTGTTTTAGCGCTGTGGGAAAAAACGCTGTAATTCAGAAACTGCTGCCCCTTGGTAAACACCAGCCGTTGTGTTTACCTAATTGGGGCCTGAAGAACACAATCCTGACATTAGTTTTTAAAAATAATGGTTGGAAATATATTTTTATAATTTTTCCATTGGAAGTGTCGCAAATTTGCGACAGTATTTTAGAATAAATTGCTGTTTCTTTGCTACTATACAGCAAATAAATGGTTAGGACGTTTGGGCTGAAATTTGCAAGGTAGAAAGGGCTTGCCCCACAGATGTGCCTTTTGCTGGTTTGGTGCTAAAATTTATATTGGTTCCATAGTTACAACATTCTGAAGTTTTGAAATTTCCTATTGGATCACATTGTGGTGGGTTCAGTACCTTTCAGCGCCGATATCTTGAAAACTGTTCAGGATACGGATTTTGGCTAAGCGCAGCTTTAGTACACCTTTATGTACTAAACATGTATGCAGGTTGCCAGGTCATGGTTACAACTGCATTGGAATTTTTTCCAGAGATTCTCTAGTTACTGAGATATTGCCACATTTGCACCACAAGGGTTACTTGGAATGTTTCTAGGCCTGTGCTATGTCTCTATACTTATGGGAAGATGGGAGTGCAGGGCCCAGGGATACCATTATGCAATAACAGGAGTGAGGGACCTCCATTATGTAGTACTGGAAGTGCAAGGCCTTCTGGGACCTGCGCTCCCACATGAAAATCAGCGACAATTACATTATGCATGTATGATGCAAGCGCAGGGCCTGGAGGGCCTAGCGCTCCCATAACCACATATGGGTAAGATTAATCTTTCTCAAAAAGAAGGAAAATTTATTGCAAAAAAACTCCATTAATTTTTAAATCTGTGCCAAAATGTCATTCCGCGTCACAGGTGTGAAAACAAGTTTTGGACAGGATGTGAAAAATGACAGCTGTACTGTTCATGAGGTGGTGTGAAAAAATGGCTATGTTTAAAATTTGGAGTCAAAATATTAAACATTTTAAAAGTTATGCACATGTGTAGAAAGATTTCACGAATACTCATAACTTGGCCATTTTTAGGAATTTTTTCACCAAATTTTCAACATGGCCTTTTTGGGACCCCACCTCATGAACACTGGTGGTGAAATATTATTATTCGGTCCTGAAAGGTGATTTTGTGCGACAACCGCAAAATCTTCTGGGTCTGATTAATGAAATGACACTGCCAGTGTTCATGAGGTGGTGTCCCAAAAAGATCATGTTGACAATTTGGTGAAAAAATTCCTAAAAATGGCAAAGTTAAAAACGCCATTGAAATACATTATACGGCACTTATGTTTGTTCCTTAGTTCACAGTTCAGCTTTGAAGGGTGCAGATGTGTCTCAGTCCACAGAAGATGACAGAATTTGACATTGACTGGTAAGCATAGAGTAAGGGGCGTTTGTGGGGAGTTGTGTGCTCAGTGGGAGGGTTGGGATGGGGGATGGGGTCAGCGGCAACAAAGGGAGACTGTTTTCTTTGTTTCAGGTAAAAAAAAAAAAAAAAGACGGGGGATGGTTTTCCTATTGTAGGTACTGATATAACATTAATAAACTCTCCCTGGACACTGAGGGTGGGCTTCTCAGTGTCCCACAGGACTCTAAATGCCGACACCTGGATTGGGCCCCCCGATGGCTACATTTAAGAAAATGGGCTGTGGGGGTAATGGCATCCGACAACAGGGGTGGGCATCCCGGTGTTGGATTATACTGTATAAATATAAATTAAAAAAACAGGAAGACGGTGATAGGAGGGTGGGGGGTGCCACTAGACACCAGGGATTAAAATAATAATAACGGGGATGGCGATCAGAGGGTAGGGGGTGCCACTAGACACCAGGGAATATATCTTTTATTTATGGGGACAGTGATCGGGGAGTGATGGGTGCAACTAGACACCAGGCCAAGGGGGCTTACAGCTCACGCTGTAGCCGGCAGCACGAGTTCAGAAGTCAAGAAAATCCACGGTTCTCATACAGAGAATGCGGGGGAAGCGCTTCTCTCGCTAAGCTGGGCCCCCTGGGATTTCAGGTGCCCAGAAAAAGTATTTGTGGCCCTAATTGTGAAAAACAAACACCAGAATCTAGCTAAACGGGGCCAATTTAGCTAGGTTCTGGTGTTTTGATTTGTAAAATAACAACATTGTTATGTATTTTCCATGCATTTTAGTTTGGGGGACAAGATGACGCTCACAAAAGGGAATTTCTCTGGTGAAGATGGATTGGCCTCTCACGAAAAAGAATCCTTTTTTTTGTGAGGCCAAATCCTTTGTCAGACTTTCTCCCTCTATCCTAGAAAGGGATCTTCTCATTGAAAGCAATGTGAACTTAAAAACTGAACAACTTTGCACCAGCTTAATATTTTTTCACCAAACACATGGCAGTTCTGTTACCTAAGCTGTTTCTACCATAAGAAAATCACACCTAAGTTCCACACTGTCTGGGCACAAGGTAATGAGGAAAAAAATGCAAAAAATGGTGACTTTTAAGGTTTTTGCACTATCCGGATCTCAGATTCCGTACATCTGACCTGACGAAGCTTGCCACGTCAAGAGATCTACCCCCACGGGACAGCGCATGCCAAATTTTGTGCAAATCCATTGATTGGTTGCAAAGTTATTAAAGTGCAAAATTTGAGGTTTAACGTTACGCATGCTACTCATCCCTACCTATAGGGGTGTGACTGTGCCCCTGTAATAACTAATAATACATCCCTATACTTGACATCTTCCAGCCTTACTCAAGCTTTGCCACTTGTGAGGTCAGGAAGGACCCAAGGGCAGTGACGAGCGGTGTTCCACAGGGCTCGGTGTTGGGACCAGTGTTGTTTGGGATATTCATTGCAGACATATCATGGGACATCAAGAGCAAGATCAGTCTGTTTGCTGATGACAGCAAGGTAGGCAGGTGGTGGATGACCTAGGGGATGGCAGGGGTTGCAGGGTGATCTGGCAAAGCTTGAAACCTGGTCAGACACCTGGCAACTGGGCTTTAATGCCAAAAGTGCAAGGTGCTGCATTTTGGGATGAAGAACCCAAGGAGGAGTTACCAGCTAGGGGAGCAGCTAGCCCAGACAGAGGAGGAGAAGGATCTGGGTGTGCTCATTACAGGGTCAATGAACAACTCGGCACAATGTAGGAAGGCAGCTGCAAAGGCCAACAAAATGCTGGGCTGCATTGCAAGGGGTATATCCTCGAGGAGGTAGGAGGTGATTCTGCCACTGTATAGGTCATTAGTTAGACCACACCTGGAGTACTGCGTGCAGTACTGGCGTCCGTATCTGAAGAGGAACATTAAGTTACTGGAGGGGGTGCAGCGCAGAGCGACAAAGATGATCAAGGGGCTAGGGGACTTATCATACGAGAGGAGGTTGAAGGAGTTGAACATGTACTCACTGGAGGAGAGGAGAGATGGGGGTGACATGATTGAAACCTTTAAATATATGAAAGGAATAAACAAGACAGGTACAGAGAGGCTGTTCAAAGTAAGGGAAGGGAGGGACACCAGGGGCCATGATATGAGACTGGAGCGAGTAAGGTTCAGGAGGGAGATGAGGAGATACTTTTGTACAGAGAGGGTGGTGGCTGGGTGGAATGCGTTACCTGCTGAAGTGGTATGCAGTAGAACAGTGGACTGCTTCAAATGAGGATGGGACAGGACAAGGGGGAAGGTTAATGAAGGGGAAGGGTGGAAGGGAGGGGCAGCTGCAGAATAAGGGGTGCTAGCTACACATTCGAGCAGACTTGATAGACCTCTAGGCCTTTATCTGCTGGCAAATTTCGTATGTTCGTAGGAAGTCACGTATCGCTCATGAAGATATTTACTATCTCTCACCCATGTCATATCTGATTTGTACAACACGAGGTGTTATTGTGGTTTTGTGACAGAAATGATAGAAAGTTACAAAAGGAAAACCCTACAAAAGGTAAGCTGTGCCCCTCTGATTAGTGGTTCAGCATAAGAAAAGAAAATCAATACAGTACAAATCAATACAGCAAATAGAGATGCGAACTAGGAAGCAACTAAGTCTACAAAGCATCTCACATCTGCTGGCTTCAGTGCTGCACATGGCTATTGTGATGTTAACAGCATTGTTAAAAACTTGGTCTCTGATTGACTCAGTATTCCATTGTGACATGCCAAGCTTTTCAAGACAGTAGTTACTGTCTTGCTGACATGCGAGAAAGCAGTACTATCTTGCAAGCTGGTGATAAGACAGTAGTTTTATCTTGGCTAGTCTGTACCGCCACTGGGGGCGTGTATATGTAAGAGATAATCCACTACAGGGCATGCAGTTGTGCTCTGATATACTCACACCTTGGTGTGTGTTCAGCCACCCAAGACTTGCTATGGGGGTAGTTCTGAGGGACTGGAGGAAGGTGGGTGTGGTACTGTTTCACAAAAGTGGAAATAGGGAGGAGGCAGGAAACTATAGATCTGTAAGCCTGATGTTGGTGGTGGGCAAACTTATGGAAACACTACTTAGTGAAAGGATTGTAGAATACCTTGAGGCCAGTAGATTGCAGGATCAGAGGCAGCATGGGTTCACAGGGGAGAGATCTTGACAAACCTGACTGATTTCTTCGACTGGGTGACCAGGGAAGTGGATCAGGAAGGGGCGGTTGATGTGGCCTACCTAGATTTCAGTAAGGCCTTTGACACCGTTCCATACAGAAGACTGGTAAACAAGCTGGGCAGCCTGGGAGTGGGTCCAGAGATTGTAAAGCAGGTACAAAATTGGTTGGGTAGCAGAAGCCAAAGGGTTATAGTGAATGGGGTACACTCGGAGGAAGGCAAGGTAACCAGTGGGGTACCGCAGGGGTAAGTTCTGGGATCAGTCGTCTTCTGTGTCTTCATTAGTAACATCGCAGAAGGGCCGGAAGTGAAAGTTTGCCTGTTCACAGACAACACAAACATCTGCAACAGAGTGGACACACCTTGGGGGTGGGGGTTAGACAGAATGAGGAATGACCTGAGGAAACTGGAAGAATAGTCAAGGGTATGCAACTAGGCTTCAGTGCCAAAAAGTGCAAAATCATGCACATAGGGCACAGGAACCCAAAGGCAATATACCAGCTCGGGGGGAAGGAGGAGGTGGCAACAACACCTGAAATTGGTAAGACTGTATGATAAGGCAGTGGGAAAGGCTAGCAGAATGCTGTGGTGCATGGCAGGAGGTATCTCAAGCAGAAAGAGGGAGGTGGTGTTGCCCCTGTATAAATCGATGGTGTGGTCACACCTGGAATACTGTGTTCAGTTCTGGAGGCCCATCTCAGGAAGGACATAGATCGAGTGGAAGCAGTACAGAGGAGGGCAACCGAAATGGTGTGTGGCCTGCATTAGAAGCCCTTCAAGGAAAGACTCAAGGTATGAAATATGCAGAGCTGGCCTTAACATGGTGCAAACTGCATTCGCACAGGGCCCCATGAGCAGAGGGGCCCCTAAAAAGCCTCAACTGTTCAGTTGGCCGCCTTTCTTTCTGGTTCTGTATGTTCCATTTCAAGTAAAGTGCAGAAATTACACAAAAGTAGCTGAGAATGAATGACCCTGAGTCGCTTAACTTCCTTGTGCTCCCAGGTCGCACCTAGAAACTAGCTTCGGCTTATTTATTTATTTAAACCTTGGATTGACACCTTTGAGCTAAGAGCTCTTTTACATAGGTTCCACATCAGAATACATAGACAAAGTACAACAAAATTTATAGCATGAGGGCAACTGATAAAATACAGTAAGAGGCAAACAAAGAGATTACTATGGACAAACAGGCATTGGACAATGTATGTCCGGTCTAGTGACAAAAAAACCTAGGGCTAATATAGGATTAGTAGTTACTAGTGCTCACTTACTTTACTAAACATTACTTAGGAGGAAACAGTGCAGCCCGGAGGCGTTGTCAAGGTGGGGGGAAAGAGAAGCATAGGGCAGCGAGATTAAGGTGAGGGGGACAGAGGAGTAGCTGGGGAGTGGGGAGAAGGGGGGTTGCAGTGTCAGGTGTTAGGTGGAGGAAAATCAGATTAGATTGAAATGTGGTGGGGGAGCAGGGAGGGGGATAAGAAAAAGGGGGACGGCGAACAAATAATGTGTAGAGAGTGGGGAACCACTTAGGGGCTTTGGTTGCAAGTGACCACTGACCTTGAGAAGTATGACAGTATGGCACCTGGAAAGTTTGGTTTTGGAGCTTCTAGTTCACCGGGAGCAGCAGTAGGGGCTGAAGATCCTCTGAACCCCGGGGGCATAAGTCCAAGAGAGGCTCTTTTGATAATAAGCAGGTTTAATAGGAAATTCTACCCTTGGTGTGCTTAGTGTGCTTTTCCTGTTTAAACAATTTCCCCTTTCCTTTCCCTATATAGGGACACCATGGTAGGGATGAGAATGTTCCTTGGGGGGGACTTCGCAACTTCTGATATGGGGCCCCCACAAGTAGGTTCACACAAGAAGCTGGGATAGCTAGGGCCGGTGCTGTAAATATGTACTCTCTAAAGGATAGCAGGGAGAGGGGAGACATGATAGAAACATTCAAATGCCTCAAGGGTATCAATAAGGTACAGGAGTGTGACACTTTACAAAGAAAGAGATGCTGAAGGACGAGGGAATGACATGAAGTTGGAAGGGGGGAGGCTCAGAGGGGATGTGAGGAAGTACTTCTTCACGGAAAGGGTGGTAGACGTCTGGAACAGACTACCAGCAGAGGTAGCAGGATTCAAGCATGTATGGGTTAGACTCAGGGTGACCTTAGTAACAAGAATGGTGGGGGGAGGCCTCAGATCAAATAGGGTCTGCAGTAACACAGTAAGTAGAAAATTTTTAGGGCAGATTGGATGGGCTAAAAGATCCTTTTCCGCCAGCAGTTTTGCATATATTAGAGCACAACTGCACAACCTGTAGTGGATCTGTCTTACACAATGGCCACAAATATTGGGGCAGACGAAAAGTAGTCTGTGTGTGCCATAAATTTTGTTTCATTTAGGTGATCTAGTTGATCCTGCCATGATTCTGATTGGCTTAAGTTGCAGAGCAGAGTTATCTGGTTGATCCTGTCATTTTTAACTGTTCTAGGTGCAGTCCCTTTCACTTTCTTGTTTAAAGAGGGAGTCCGGTCAAAAGTACTACATTGCAGAATTAGTCAGCCTTCCCCCAATAAATCTCATACCAAAAATTAGGTTTGTACGTTACTTCGTTTTAAGGTTACAAGCTATTTTGTAACCCTGATTTCACTCCCTGAGCAAAAAAGCCTGTTTCAGTGAAGAGCCACTGATGATGTCACAACCAGAACTCACAGACTAGTCCTTTTTATCAGCCACCTTATAGGACCTATTTCTCCGAAGTTATAGAAACTGTAGCTGTAGTAATCATAAAAAGAAACTGACACAGGGTTGCCTGTAGTGCTTACATTTCCAGAATGTTCAGATGCATGGTACTGTACTTTAGAATGCATCAGGAGGTGGTTTTGGAATGCAGCCCTGAACCCAAGGTATAGAATATCAAAGTGGTGCACACTTTTAGAATGCTTTTGGGAGTGGAGCATGCAGTCTCGGCATGTGACAGTGATGCATCATCTCGCAGTGTGGTGGCACACTCAATTTCAGAATGTGACAGGGACACACATATCGAGGAATTTAGCAGGGACTGGCAGTTCTGGAATATAGCAAGGATGCACACAGCTGGAATGTGACAGGACACACCATTTTATTTTGAAACTGTTTGTCCTCGGCACATTCCAGAATTGTATGCATCCACATTTCATAATTGTATCACACCCCCACCACAATCAGACATTGTGCATCCCAGCCCTGTTCCAAAATTGCACATCCCTACCACATTACAAAATTGCATATCCACACCATGTTCCAAAGTTGTGTTTCAATGCCACATTCTGAAACTGTCCCCATCACATTTCAAAATTGTGTGTCAGTGCCACATTCCAAGACTGTCACTGCCACATTCCGAAATTCTGCGTCACTGCCACATTCTGAAATTGTGCATCCTACCAGATTCTGAAATTGTGCATCATCGCTACATTCCAAAATTGTGCATCACCACGACATTCTAAAATTGTCATCGACACATTCTGAAACTCGGCGTCACCACCACATTCTGAAATTCTGCGTCACTGCCACATTCCAAAATTCCACATCACAGCCACATTCTGAAATTGTGCATCATTACTACATTTTGAAATTATGCACTGTCCAAGACAGTGGGGGATTTGAAATGGCCTAGGATGTTGCCCGGTGCTCCCTCTGGCCTGTGCTGCACCCTGGCCCCCACCGCGAAGCAGGTAAGAGCCGAGGGATACCACCTTCCCTCCCCGGGGAGGAGAGCTGCCTCTCGGTGGCTCCGTCCAGCTCCGTGCCCCCTCTGACCTCCGATGGCCCGTGGTCATTCCCGAACATAGGTCGTCGGCATGGTGTGAGGTAAGGAGTCCAGCGCCTTAGCCCTCTGGCTATAGTACACATGCGTGCCTCCATGCACATGCATCTCTACTCCTGGGGTCCCAGGATAATTGGGGAGAAAATTGGAAGAAAAACCTCTGGCCGCAGGATGACGCCTGACCCTCCACAGGCACTGCGGCCAGGCATAAGATAAACCCCAGTAATTCCAGGATGTCAGGGCTAGTGGGGCTGGTCGGACGGAAGGGGGTGCTGGAAGAAACAGCGACAAATCACAAAAAAAAAGGCCTGGGATAGGCACAAGGGAATTATTAGAAGGCTTAGTCAGGAAGGCTAGCTTTCTAGTGCTGGCTTTAAGGTAGGGATTTTGGACAGACTGGGTGGGCCTGGCAGCCCTTTTCTGCTGATACATTCTGTGTTTCTATGTCACTGCCACATTCCAGAATTGTGCCTATGTGCCACATTCTGAAATTATGCATCACCACTACATTATTAAATTGTGCATCACTACCACGTGTGCATCATGCCAGATTCCGAAATTGTGCGTCATTGCCACATTTCAAAATTGTGCATCACTGCCACATTCCGAAATTGTGTGTCATCCGACACATTCTGACATTTGTTCATTACCACCACATTCTGAAACTGGAAATCATTGCCACATTCTGAAATTGTGCATCACCGCCACATTCCGAAACTGGATGTTACTGCCACATTCTGAAATTGTGCGTCACTGCCACATTCCAGATTTCTGCATCACTGCCTCATTCTGAAATTGTGCAGCACGCCAGATTAAAAAATTGTGCGTGTCTGCCACATTTTGAAATTGTGCATTACTGCTGAATTCCAAAGTTGTACATCATCACCACATTCCAAAATTGTGCATCACTGCCACATTATGAAATTGTCGGCACCAGATTCCGAAGTTGTGCCTTACTGCCAAATTTCTTAACAGTACTTTATCGCCAGATTCCGAAATTGTGCATCACTGCCACCTTCCGAAATTGTGAGTCACCATCACATTCCAAAATTGTGCGTCACTGCCATATTCCAAAACTGCATACCTCCCCTACATTCAAAAATTGTACCTGCCTCAGTGGTGGTGGTAAGGATTTATCTCAGTGTGCTCTTCTAAATCAGAGGAGCACAGTAAATCAAAACTGTACCCTAAAATTTGTGCTCCTTCAGATTTTGGCCGTGCTCCTATCTAATTTTACTCAACAGGAATTTCCTCAGTGCATGCTGTTTTTTCTGTTTATTGATAAAAAAAAAGTAAGATTATACGTTTAATTTTTTTTTTTTTTCGCTCAGTCACCTTATTTTCATTTAACTGTTGGCCCATAGTCGATACTATCATTCCATCCTTGCCATTGTTCCACACGAACACACTCATTTCCCCACCTGCTTGCATACTCTCTCATAGCCGGAGTGTGCATATATGCTTGTCCCCTTCCTGCTGTGGTGCCGCTTGTCTACACACTTGTTTCCAGCCTGCCAATAAAAGCTGTTGAAACCATACCGCTAATCCCTTACCAGCCCACCTATGTGGGTATTTGTCTACTGGCTGCTGTCATACTGTGCCTGCCCATGTTCTTACTAGTCTGTGCTGGCTGCCAACACGCTTGTTTCTTGCCAGTATGCCATATCACACAATAACTTGCTGGCCAACCTGCTAACTTGACAGCTTCGTGCTCACCTAACAGCTTGCTGTTCTAGCTTTAAACTCTGTCGAATTAATAACAGAAGCCTTATCTGCATCCCAGACTCTCTCGCCACCCTTCCACTGCCTGGAACTCCTACCTGTAACTATGCTCCTGAAAGATAAGAGGAGCACAGATAACTGAATTTTTTTCCACAAAGAAAATGTGCTCCTGTAATCATTGACCATGCTCGGAGCACAGAGCATAAGCTACCCCGACCTGCCTGCCACATTTTGAAATTGTGTGTAAACTTCAACATTCCAAAATTGTCTGTTATTGTCACATTCTGAAAATGTGCATTCCCACCATATTTCAAAACTGCACATCCTCACCACGTTCTGAAAGTCGGTGTCACTGCCATATTCCAAAATTGCATGTCCAAGTTGCCTTCTAAAATGATGCATCCCTGCCTCGTTCAGAAATTGCATGTGACTGCACATTTTGAAATTGCATCACCATCACATTCTGAAATTCTGTGTCCACACTGCATTCTGAAATTGAATGTTGCCACCACAATCTGAAATCAAGCACGCCAACCACGTTTTGAAATTTTGCATCACCACCACATGCCAAATGAATCCAGCCAAGACACGTTACGAAATTACATATCCCTGCCACCTTCCACAGTTGTCTCATGCATTTCAAAATTGTGAGTGTCTGCCACATTTTAAAACTATATGACACCACCACATTATGAATTTGTGTCCCTGCCACATTCTAAAATTGTGTGTCCCAACTACTTTCTGAGATTATGTTTGCTGCATTCCATAGTTGCAGTCTTGTGGCATTTAAAAATCTAATCCCTGCAGTATTCTAAAAATGACACACACATTTGTCATTCTAAAGCCATGTTTGCCGCTGTATTCCAACCTCCCCATCCCTGTCACATTCTTAAGTACTGTACCTTGCATCTGCACATTATGGAAATGCATGCCCTGACCCACCCAGTGTCTGCTTTCCTTTTTCAGATGTCCTCTATCACTGCAATTTTATGTAACATGGGAGAAGTGAGTCTTATAAGGTAGTTTGCAAGAAGGACTAGGCTGCGAGTTCTGGTTGTGACGTCATCAGTAGCTCTTTACTGAAACTGTTTTTCTGAACAGGCAATGAATTTAGGGTTACAAAATTACTTGTTACATTTAAACAAAGTGACTTAAAGATCTCATTTTTGGTACGAGATTTATTGGGGATATGCTGATCCGAGTTCTAAATTTATTGATGCTAGACGTTTTTGCTGGACTCCCTCTGTAGCAGCAGTCTGACCAAGTGGTGTTCATCCTGGCTAACAGTATGCTTTCAAAACTTTAAAAACTTGTTTTTTTTTTTTAACCAAGCATGTATAGTGTAGGCTTTAAATTGTTTACTGAGTTTTTTCAAAGTTCATTAACTGAGTTAGGAGAGCGTTTGTGTTGGCTGTTTCTGTGAAGTGTAGATGCAAGCCCAAGTGAGTCTTGCTTAGCAACACTCACTACAGTTGTCTACTCTTCTGAAGTCACTGACTCACTTGCTCTCCTAGCTATACAATGAATTAAGCGTAATAATGTCACACTGAGATACTCTTAATGCAGAATGCATGCATTACCCCTAACGTGCTAGTTCCAGTTGGTATTAGTTGAGTGGTGGCTTTCATTTTTATCAGACATTGCTTAAACTTCAGTAAAAACTTTGTGAAATCTCCTTTCGCATAGGTTTCAATAGGGTGCGCCACCACACACTCCCTGGTTAGACGTCACAAAACGTCGGAGTACAGGGGCGGAGCAAGCAGATTGAGAAGTGGAAGGGATCGGCAGGCCAGCACTATGACCCAGTTTACGATCCCTTCCCTATCTTGCTGAACATTCTTAAAAATTATTTTGTGCCAGATGTACTAGCACAAGGTTATAGTTGTGTCCCCAGGATGAAACCCAATTTTGCAGCACACTGCAGAATGCTGCAGCAGACCTACTGAATAAAGTAATGTAATTTCAATGGCAATTAGTCCCTTTAGTCACTCAGGAAAATGTGACACTGCCAGGATGGAGTGAATGCCACCGTTTCCTGCATGACAAAGGTAGTAATTGCCATTGAAATTCATTGCTTTATTCAGTAGGTCTGCTGCAGCATACTGTAGAGTGCTTTAAAAGTGGGTTTCATCCTGGGGACGCCAATGTAAGTGTAATGAGCTATGAAGACCTACACTAAATCTTTGAAATTACTTTTAACTGTGCGGGGGTGGGTGGGCTGATGCAGGCGTGCGAAGAATACAGCTCCAGACACCCACAACTGGTCTGGATTATTGACCCCAGGAGGAGCATTGAGCTGTGTTGGCTCATGGCCTTCAAGTTCCCTTAACCATTGCTGCCACCTGGAAAAAGATACAACTGAGTATTTTGCTGACCTAAAGCTAGCATCTATCTGGTACACACAGCTCCTCCTTGCAGTGGGGGGTGGGGGTGGTGGCGCAACCCGGCTGGCGGCTTGCATTCTTCTGAGGTACACCATAGCCTACCCCACACATGAAGTGACTGGTTCCCCAGCCAACATTTACCTGACCCGCAAATGATGGGTGAGCTCCTGGAAACTCCAGATAACCTTAACTCTCCACCCCACTAGAGTACCCCCCTTCTTAGTAGTGGGGGCCAGTCCCCTGTGTCAGTCCCAGCAGTATTCAGACCTCCGAACTGGGCAGTCCCCACCCAGCCACCAGGAGGAAGGAGTCAGGGTCGGATCAGAATTATACTTCTTAATCTACTCCACTTTGAGTAACCTCCTCCAATGACTCCAGCACTCAAAGCTCTTAGCCCTTTTCCTACCCCGTAGTGCTCCCCCCCCACCCCCAACATATAGGATACTGTCAATTCTTCACTCTGGGCCAGAGCAGGGCCATGACGTCTGCCCTTTCTCTAGATGTGGATACGTCAGGAGGTCCTCACAGGAGGCTTAACTTTCAGGCAAGGCTAATGTCCTGCTAACTAGGTCTCCATATAGACCCAAATAAATGGAAGTCCACAGTTCCCAAAGTTGGCCATAACATGCCTAGTTGGCACACTTGGGCCTACGTTTTGTGTTTGAATGTATTGCATATCCTCAAGTCTGGTCCAGGTTATGGACCAGCCCCAACCACTTCCTCCCACTGTTTGTGGTTCTCTCGCTTAATGTTAAAATGTGTCTGCTTGTACTTGAAACCTTGTTGGTGTGCAGTGAGGTGGGGAAAGGGACTGAGAGGCCTGGGGAATATCCTGAGACAACCAGCGGCTCACAGATTTTTCAGACGCTTCACTCAGGAGGTGGGCTGTTGGGCACTAGGTGCTTCTTACACCCCTGTACAAGAAACTATGTCTACTTCTCCTCTGTGCATGGAACATTTTCATATTACACACAGGTGGAGAATCTCTCCAAGCTGGTGGGCTGTCTGTTGGGAGATATTGCCCACTCGGACCTTGCCCCTGCGAATAGCTAATGGGTTATGGAGCTGGAGTGGTGAAACACTTGCTGGCCTCTCAGTCCCTACTACTTGAAGGATTACGAGTTCAAAGCTTGCATACAAAACAAAGTAGAGGAAATCCTGCAAGACAGTGCCACCACAGATGTCTGCCATGCAGTCTGCTGGGATACCCTCAACCGTCCTGCACGGGCACATTATACAGTACACCTCCACCCAGACCAAACTGAATTGAGAATGGCAACAATGGTTGGAGAACAGTCTGTACTTTTTGCAGATGATTCACCAACCCTGTCTCTTCTGAATAATACATAGCTTGGAACTGTTAAGTCCCAGTCATTAAGTGGTGTAGCCTGTATTTCTGTAATTGCCATGATGTCTGGTTTACCCACCTCTGCTAAGGCCTGAAGATCACAGATCTTAACTGCCAAGGCTTCTGGCATATATACTTACTACTCTCCAGATATTATGCCTCCTACCCATCTTCTTATTATGCTTGCTTTTCTTAATATCAATATTCTGCACTGATGTTTTGCCTTCCCCTTCCTGAATTTTGTGTAACGTATATTAATGACTTTTCAAATCCTCCTACCCTTCATACCTACAGTGATATGGGTAGTGAGTACCAGTTTACCTATGTGTGAATTATATCCTAGATTATTCTTGGCCCAAGCCTCCCGAGATACTAGTTTAAATGCTTGTGCATATATAGGCCTCAAACCTCTGCCCCAGTGCACTTGTTCCCTCCCTGTTGAGGTGAAGGCTGTCATGCTTAGTCAGCCTTCTGTTTCCCCAGAAGTTTCTCCACTCTCCAATGAAAAGAAACCCTTCCTTGGCACAGCAATTCTTTAGCCAGCTATTGAATATTGAAGCGTTATGCTTTCTTCCCTGCCCTCTCTGGAACACAGAGGAGTACTTTCAAGAATGTCACAGTCCTTGCCATAAACCTAAGTCTATCCCCAAAAGACCTGAAACAGTCTTTGACTTCATCAGTATGCTTTGAAGCAAAGTTGTTTGTTCTCACATGAGTGATAATATCAGGTTTCCCTCCCACCTCCCTGACAACTCCAACTATTCTACTCAGAAGCCTTTCTTCCATCATTCCCGGTAGACATCAAGCAACCCCCACTTTCTGATTTTTAGAACTAACAATACGCTCAGTTCTAAATGGAATCACCTACTATTAGCACTCTCCTCCCATCCTCTTCTCTATGTTTACTTTCCCTCCTGTTAGGATTCTCACTTACAACTGAGTAACTTCCTGCTTTACAATCTATATATAAATGCATATTTTTTTATATAAAGGTCTGTTGTTTAAAATGAAAACTTTAGTACTACTCGGCTAACAAAAACCCTTGTAAGTTTTTTATTTAAAGCTGTTAACCGGGAGAGGCACACTGAGCCAAAGCTCGTTTCCAGGTGCGATCCGGGGAAAGGGGAGTAGGGAAGTTTACAAATACAGAAACTGAAACTTAATACAAATAGTGACCTAACATCAGAGTACATACGGGATCTGTAAGGTGCAGGTAGTAAAAAATCAGAAATAACAGTTGAAGGGTGGCTTTGATTTTAAACACATGGCCTTTAACTGTCTAAAAAGAAAATCTAGAAAGTCACCTTCTTTCATTTATATGGAGAGTGCTGCAATATGTGAGACCTCACCAAATGCCTCAACACAGATGCGGGGCCATCACTCCGGAAAGTGGAAGAGATCGGAGAGCCACCTCCACGCACCCAAGTATAATCCCTTCCTTTTCCTTTAAAAGAGAAAATTATAGTTCTGCAGGTTGCTGCCGTACACTGAGGTGAGGCATTTTCAACATGTTCACTCCAATTCATGCTATTCATGTTCGCTGCTATTATGCTCCTATCAATCTAGTGGAGAAGGCGGACCCAGAGTATATAAGATCAAGAGTTATTTGAGGTAGCTGGGACCCTATCCATGCACGGCGTTGTATGTTAAGAAGTCTTGAAAATGGTGCACCACTGGACAGGCATTTATCAAAAACTGGTCAAAGCCTATTAGAATACATGACTGTCATGGAAAGGAAACCGAAGGGCATTTAACAGTAGAAATACTATTTCCTTTCAGTAACCCTTGGTGAGATCAGGGGTACTGATATACTTTGTACTCCCCAGTCTGTCCACCAAATAATCTATTCTGGGCATAGGACAACTGTCAAATTCTGACACTTGATTAAGTTTCCTAAGATCAAGGCAGATTCTAACACCTCATTCTTTTTTGTTTACAATTACCATTGGAGATGACCAAGCACTCCTTGACTCTTCTATGATACCCAGTTCTTTCATTTTTTTGTATTTCCTTAACCACGTCAGCTCTTAACCGCTCTAGTACCCTGTATGTCTTTTGCCTAATAGGACGAGCATCCCTTGTCCCTATAACATGCTCATCCCTTTTTGCTCGGCCTGGTACTGTGGTAAAAGTACGGTTAAATGTCTTTAGCACATTACGAATATCTGCAGTTTGTTCTAAGGTTAAAGAAACATTCACCTTTACAGCATCAGCATTTACAGTTTGTTCCAGTCTATCATAAGCTATATCAATATCTTTCTTATTGGTTTTTTTGTAAAACTAGCAAAGCAGCTTTTGGCATTTTTCAACCTATTTCATGAGGAGGTTAGCACTGTATATTGTAGTAAGATTTTTCCTGAAAGGGGTCTATGTCTCATAGTTAATGGTGCCAGTATGTCTAAGCACTGTATAAGGCCTTTGCCACTTCATTAACGGTTTATTTTCTGTTGTGGGTAACAGTAGTAAAACCTTTTCACCTGGCTCAAAAACCTTTTCTTTTGCCCCATGGTCATAAAATACCTTCTGCTGGTTTGGGGCCTCTTCCTGATTACTATGGGGAATTTCAACATATTTTGCTAGCTTCTTTCTGAGGGCACAGATATAAGACGTTATAGATTGTTTCTGAGTGGAGTTATCTTCCCACGTTTCTTTTATCACATCCAGTGGCCCTCTTGGCTGCCTACCATGCAGCATTTCAAATGGTGAAAACCCTGTTGATATCTGTGGCACTTCTCTGTAAGCAAAAAGTAGGTAAGGCAAGTACTGGTCCCAGTCTTTCCCTTCCCCTTTAACAAACCTTTTTAACATGCTTTTTAGGGTTTGGTTAAAATGCTCAGCAAGACCGTCTGTCTGAGGATGATAGGGGGCGGTTCTTATGGCAGTGATACCTAGTAGTCTGTACAGCTCCTTAAGTAATGCAGCACCAAAATTACTACCCTGATCAGTAATAATTTCTTTAGGTATGCCCACTCTGTTGAAAATTTTTGCAAGCTCTGCTGCCACTTTTGAAGCCGTGACAGTACTCATTGGAACTGCTCCTGGATATCGAGTAGCATAGTCGCATACTACCAGGATAAATCTATAACCCTTTTTACTTTTGTCTAAAGAGCCAGCCGCATCCATTGCAATTCTCTCAAAAGGCACATCTATCAAGGGTAGGGCACCAGGGGCACCTTGTCTTTTCTAGTGGCTGGGGCTACTTTCTGACACTCAGCACAGTAATTACAATAGGTAGCAACAGCTTCATGAATTCCAGGCCAGTAACATCTATACAGCAATCTGGCAAGGGTGCGATCCCTCTCTGAGTGACCAGCCATAGGACTATCATGTGCTATCTGTAACAACCCTGTTCTACACTTCTGTGGTATAACTAATTGTTCTGTCTGTTCCTGTATCTGTGGTTTAACCCAGACTCTGTATAGTAACCCATTAAATTTTTTAAACATTGGTCCTCCCTGTTTTGGTTTCACCCCCAGCTGCTTAAAATAACCCTGGAGAGAAACATCTTTAGCTTGCTCTGAAAGAAAATCGCAATCAGTTATCCAGGGCTCTAGATAAGATTTTTTGGGATGAGTACCTGTACTCCTCATTTTGAAAGTAAGGTGAGTAAAACGAAATTCAGATGTGTACAAATGTCTTGCTAGAATGGACTGAGGAGTACATTTATTACAAAAATGTAATTTTTTTTTTTCTAGATAAGAATTTCAGGTGCCAACAATGCTCCAAATAATGTTGGCAGGTATTCATTTACTCACCAGTTTAAAAAAAAAAAAAATAGTGAGTAAAACAAAAGTGGGATGCATACAAGTGCTGTAAATCTGGCAAAAATCTGTTTCTTTTGAATCACCAGTTATGTTATGAAGCACTATTCTTTGGTGGGTGGAATTTTTACAAATGTTGGGTGAGTACTGATACTCATTAAAAAAAAAATTTATGAAGAGTTTTTCGTAAAATGAAATGAGTAAAATAGGTTGGTACACACCTTATCTGGAGCCCTGCAGTTATCAATTTAGTTTCCGCATTTTCATATGTTAACCTCTTATGTCCATCAGTCATCTGTTGCCACAGTTTCTTCAGGTATCGTCTTTCTTTTCTGGATTTCCGGATCTTGGAGCTGTGCTCAAACAAGTACAAATCAAAATCGTCGAAAGGAAAAGAGCCCCCACCATCTGAAATCTTCTATGTCTGAGCTCTTGTCACCACTGCTGCTGAAGCTGCAGGGTTCAGGTCCTCTGAGATTAGCTCACTAAATCCTGGACAGTCCTTTCCAGTAATCACGGGTTCAGGTAACATGGGTACTACCCCCACTTTCATTTGGTGCGACACATCCTTAATGGTCAGAGTCACTTGGCTGGTGGGATAGTATCGAGTGTCCCCGTGGCTGCAGATGACACCAGTACCTGGTCCTTTTGAACATTATTTTCCCAGCACTTCAGCATGCACTTCTGTCTGTCTGCTTCCTGAATCAATGAGTCCCTTTACAGTTTTATCCCCCACCTTCACATCTGTTAAGTACTTGCCCCAGTTTGCCAAGGACAAATCTGCTCCAGTGCCACTCTCCTTACTACGGCAGTTTCTTGCAATATGACCTGGCTTATTACAGTTATAGCAAATAATGTCTTTGGGCACAGATTTGTTACCCACACCAGAGTTCTTATCAGGCTTGGAGCTTAAATGGGAAAGAAAAAATTACTCACCTTAGTAATGTTGTTTCTTCTAATGGAGTCTTGCTATATTATGACAATTGCAGTATGACCGTAGGTTAGAACTGCTCCGGAGGTGAAATAGTTAACTTTCCATGCAGGCATGGAACTTAGAAGCTGAGTTCGGTTGAAAACTCTGTCTGTTGTGCTTCAAACGCAACTGTCAGATCTTTACGAGCTAAAACTCACTAAGGTTCTGTGTGGAAGCTGTAAACCTACACTAGCCAACTGGCTACTAACATAAACACTCATTTTTGGCCTAAAACAAAGACTCAAGTCAGGAGACCCAAAAATGCAAAAACACAGCACCAATTCACCCAAAAAGGTAGGTGAAAAACAACAAGCTGGGCATAAAAAAAAAAAAAAGTGCCAACCCTGTACTGCCCACCCACATCCCCAAAACAGAGGTTCTGAGAGGGGCAGGCAGGGAGGGAGGTCATAATATAGCAAGACTCCATTAGAAGAAACAACATTACTAAGGTGAGTAATTTTTTCTTCAAACAACATGAAGTCTTGCTATATTATGACAATTGCAGACTACATAGCAGTACCCCTGGAGGAGGGACATAACCTACCTAGGAAATAGGCTCTGAAGCACGGCTGTGCCAAACCGAGCATCACTCCTAGCCTGGATGTCCAGGGAGTAATGCTTGGTAAAAGTGTGAACTGTTTTCCAGGTAGCTGCTTGACATATTTCTAGAATAGGAGTGTCTCTGGCAGCAGCCAGAGAAACAGTTGTACCTCTGGTAGAGTGAGCCCTCAGACCTGAGGGGGGAACTTTACCCAACTTCTCATAGCAGAATTGGATACAAGAGACAATCCACCTGGCAATGGATCTTTTAGTGGCTGGCTTCCCTTTACCAACTTGGCCATAGGTGAGGAACAGTTGGAGGGAGTCAAACCTATGACCCTTGGTACGCTCTATGTAGTAACTAAGGACTCTCTTCACATCTAGGCTGTGCAGCATCCTCTCCCCAGAGGAGGAGGAGTGGTCAGTGAAGTACACTGGAAGTGAAATAGATTGATTAAGGTGGAAATCTGAAACCACCTTAGGCAGGAACTTTCTGTTAGTCCGAAGGACCACCTTATCTCTGTGAAAAGAGATAAACTCCTGCTCCACTGACAACGCTTTAATTCACTTGTCGTCTGGCAGAGTGATGGCTACCAAAACACAGTTTTCCAAGTCAAGTACTTGAGCTCAGCTGAAGACAAGGGCTCAAGGGGGTTGCATAAGCTGAGCAATGCAAACATTAAGATCCCAGGCAGGGCAGGATCCTGAATGGAGGGTTGGTGTGAAACAACCCCTTAAAAACTTGGAAATACAGGATGAGCTGAAAGGAAGAGGATTTACCTGCTGAAATAAAAGCAGACACAGCTGCCAAGTGCACCTTCAGGGTAGCTGGTCTCAGCCCCAAAGAATTCAGGTGGACCATATAATCCAGGACTGTGGGTAGATCAGCAGAGACTGGGGAAATATGCTTTTCGAGCACCATATGGAAAACCTTTTCCATTTGGAATTGTAAGTAGCCCTGGTGGAAGGCTTCCTATGGCCTTCAATATATCCATTACACCTTGGGAAAGGTGTAAATCAGCAAACTCTAACTCTTCAAGAACCAAGCCTTGAGATTGAGAGATTTGAGATCTGGTACCAGACCCTTCCCTGGGCACAGGTTAACAGATTGTGATTCCTGGGAAGGACAGGGAGGATGGACTGCTAAGGACAGCAGGAGTGGATACTAGGGCTGTCTGGCCCAATCCGGAGCTATCAGAATGACTTTGTGGATTGGGATCTGATTTTGACTAGCACTTTGAACAGGAGAGGAAAGGAAGGAAGGCATAGAGAAACTTCCCTCCCAACTGAGGGCTAAGGCATCCAGGGGAGTGAGCCCAACACTGGGGCCTGCAGCAAAAAGAGGAAGTTGGTGATTGTCTGGGGCTGCAAAAGACCTCTCTGAGGTGTGCCCCATCTGGCAAATACTACTCCCAAGACCAGGGGATCCAGTGACCATTCGTGGTGGCCCTGGGAAATCCTGCTGAGAGCATCTGCCAGGACATTGTCCTTGCCTGGGAGGTGAACTGCCGTAAGGGAGGTGTTCAGGGAGTAAGCTAGAAACCACAACTTCATCGCTTCCGTGAACAAGGCCGTAGACCGAGCGCCCCCTTGCTTGTTGATGTACCACATTGTACTGGTGTTGTCTGTTCTGACCTGAATACTCTTGTTCTGAACAGATTTGGAAAAAGCTTGAAGTGCTAGAAAAACTGCTCTGAGCTCCAACAGGTTGATGTGGAGCAGAGATTCCTGGGGAGACCACAGACCCTGGGTGGTGAGGTCGCCCATGTGAGCTCCCGAGCCCAAGAGGGACGCATCTGTAGTAAGGATTAGAGAATGAGACTGAGTGACAAAAGGAACCCCTTGTCTCAGGTTGCTCTGGTCCTGCCACCACTGTAGGGCTTGGATCAGGGTTCGAGTTACTGGGATCAGCTTGGTAAGAGGATCCTTTCTTTGAGACCAAAAAGATCTCAAATGGAACTGGATGTCCCTCATCTGAAATCTTGCTCCCTGCACAACTGCTGTGGAAGCAGCCATGTGTCCTAGAAGCTGCAGAAAATGCCTTGCTGGCCAGGAGACCTGCAGGGTAAATGAGGAGGCCAGGGAGACTAGGGTATTTGCCCTGTCCAGGGGGAGGAAGGCCCTGGCTTCCTGTGTGTTCAGTTCTGCGCCTATGAAGGTAAGAAGCTGGACCGGCTCTAGAACTGACTTTGAGAGATTCAGAAGGAAACCTAGAGAGGTAAGCAGTTGCTGAGTTATCCGAAGGTGTAAATTGACCTGGTCTGGGGACTGGCCTACTAAGAACCAATCGTCCAGGTAAGGAAAGATGGCAATCTTTTGCCTTCTTAGCTAGGCAACTGCTACAGCCAGGCATTTGGTGAATACCCTTGGGGCAGAAGTGAGGCCAAAGGGCATTGCTCTGAACTGGTAGTGGCCTGAGGGCAGCTCGAACCTGAGGTACTTTCGATGGGAGCTTCTGATGGGAATATGGAAGTAGGCATCCTTGAGGTCCAGGGAAGCTAGCCAGTCCCCTGGCTTTAGAGAGGGTAGGATAATTCCCAGAGTCACCATTTTGAACTTTGGCTTTAAAAGGTGCTTGTTTAAATATCTGAGATCCAGGATGGGCTGTCATTCTCCTGTCTTTTTTGGGGTAAGGAAGTACCTGGAGTACAAACCTTTGCCCTGGTGTAGGGGAGGAACCCTTTCCACAGCTCTGAGAGCCAGGAGGGTAGAGACCTCTGCCTCTAGGGCGAGTGCCTCTGATGGAGTTGCAGGTGGAAAAGATCTGGTTCTCAGCTTTGGAAATTTTTTGAAGCTGAGAACCAGTCCCTGGCTTACTACTTCCAGGACCCACTTGTCTGATGTTAAAGACTTCCAGTCCTGGATAAAGTAAGCCAGCCTGCCCCCTACAGGTAGAGGAGAATCGGCCCTGGCAATCCCATCAGGGTGCCTGCTTGGCAGGGGCTTTGGGCTGAGGGGTGGAAGCAGACCTGCTTGTACCCCGTCTGCCTCTCCCTCTAAAGAACCCCCTCTGAGCATAGGCAGAGGAGGAAGTTTGGGCTTGGTAAAAAGGCCTATGAAAAGGCCTGCCCCTGCCTCTAGGAAGCTGCTTTTGAGGAGTGGCCTGTGCACTCCTATAGGTGGTCCTATATTCATCCATTTTCTTTATATAATTCTCTGTTTGTTCCCCAAATAGAGAATTTCCCACAACAGGAAAATCCATGGCCTTAGACTGGGTATCCTGAGACAGGGTAGTACATCTGAGCCAAGCCATCCTGCGAAGTGCCACAGATGTAGCCATGACTCTTGATGAAACATCATTAGAGTCCACTGCAGCATGAAATTGCACCTTGGATGCCTCAATACCATCCATAGCCACCTGTTCCAGCTCCCTGGCAAGCTGGTCAGGGACTTGTTTCGCTAGGGCCAGCACAGTATCCCATCTGGATTTCTGGTACCTAGCAGCATAAGCCATATAATTTGCTTGTCTGAGTCCCAAAGATGCTGCCACATACTGTTTCTTTGCCATAGCATCAATCTTCCTGGAGTCCTTTCTGGGGTGAAGCTAGGGAATATTATTTTGTCACAGGCTGCAGCCTGCACCACCCCCACATGGCTGCATTGTTGAGTGAGGAAATCAGTGTCAGAGCCTGATAAGGTGTACCTCTTGTCCATCCTTTTATCCACAGGAGGTATAGTGTGAGGAGTTTTTAAAACTTTTACTGTCTGTTTCCGGAAAGATTTATGCAAAGGAATAGACAGTCTCCTAGACTCTGGAATATCCATCATTTCTATATAGTCTGGCTCCTCTTGGTCATCAACAGCTTCCTCAACAGGGAGCTGGAGAGTTTCAGCAACTTTTTTATAAAACATGAAATGAGAAGGGGACTCAGAAAGCCTTGGAGGAGAAACCCTAGGGTCTATCTAGAGAGATGTCCGGATCAATGGGCACATCCAAATCTTCAAAACCATATTCACTCTCCTCATATTCCTCTTCTCCTCCCCGGTTCATAAAATCCTCAAAATCAAAATCTTGAATCGTGGAACTGCCAAACCGAACGCTTACCTGAAGGTGTCGGTTCGGTCGGAACCGGAGAGAGACTGGACAATTAAATTGCTTTAGCTATTTCCTCAGCAGTTGGGGAGAGAACTTTTGGCTCTACACTAGCTGACTTTCTAGTCCTTTTGCTGGAACCGGCTCCTCAGAACCAGCTCTTCGTTTGCCCGAGGAAGTATCGCCCTGGTCAGAGGGCACTCCCTCCGGTTCGGTTGGCACCGAACCGGGCTGGCCATCCGGGTCAGCGGACTTTTTGGCCTCCCTTTCCCTGAGCCTACCAACTCTCTTATCTATGGTGGCAGCAGGGAAATTGTGACAAATCTGGCAGTCTGAATTGAGGTGGTCAAACCCCCAGACAATAGACACATGTGGTGTGTGGGTCAGCCTTAGCAAAAGCTTCCCCACAAACACTACAGTGTTGAAACCCAGTGGGTCCGGTTTTTCTTTTGGGTTTCTCAGACATAATGCCAGCCTAACCAACTTGCCCGTTTATGGCAGTCCACCAAGCAAGACACACTTATTGGTTCCCAACCGTGTCACGGGTTGTGGAAAAAACCGTAATGAAATCCATTTTTTTTAGAACTGATAAGAACCGGGAACCGCACTCTAAACAAGGACTAGTAGATTTTAAATACAACCTGATCGGTTCAAACCGAACCGATAAAGAATTACGAGTTCCACACAGAAAAATTTAAATGTAAAACCTATCTATTACTTACATTACCACAGACAGAGCTCGAACCGACCAGTTGCGGTTTAATTTCGGCTAAAAACCGAAAAATAATACTTTCAAACCGACAAAATGAACCGAGAGAAGGAGAAATCTCCGGAGCGACTGTTCAGTGAGGCGGAGTAAAGAATCTGACAGTTGGCATTTGAAGCACAACAGACAGAGTTTTCAACAGAGCTGGCGCTCTAAGTTCCATGCCTGCATGGAAAGTTAACTATTTCACCTCCGGAGCAGTTCTAACCTGCGGTCATACTGCAATTGTCATAATATAGCAAGACTTCATGTTGTTTGAAAAAGAGTGTCTAACCGGTGCTTAACTGTTACCTCACTGCTGTGGTGTCTGACTGGCCATTTGGTAGTCCTTGGCCAAAGAAACCACCTTTTCTCCACTTTCTGCTCGGTGTTCTTCCACCCAAAGCTGCACATTTGTAGGCAGGATGTTGATGAATTGCTCTGTTGCAAATGTGTCGATCTGTGAGAGTCTTTTGCCCTCTGGTTGGAGCCATTTTATCAGGAGTTCTGTGTGTCTGGTGAAGGCTTCTCGAGGATTGTCGCCTGAGTTGTACTTTGGAGATCGAATCTCTGCCTGTAGGTCTGTCCTCAGGTGTTATACCTTTTCAGGATTTCGCTTTCATCATGTCATAGTTTTCTGACTGTGCAGTGTCCATATTGCTGTAGGCAAGTTGAGCTTTCCCTGTTGGATAGGGTACCAGTCTGATTGTCTATTGCTGCTTTGGCCATTGGCAGGCTGTGGCAACTCTTTCAAAATTTGTCCGGTATTTATTTACTTATTGAATGTTCAGATATACCTTTGAGTCAGAGACTCCTTTACTGGTTCTGCTCGATCTCTCTTCAGCATTTGACACTGTGGACCATGAGATACTTCTTGAATGCCTGAGGTTCATCTGTGGCCTGTCTAGTACAGTCCTCAGGTGGTTTTAGATCTTTCCTCACAGGCAGAACTCAGAGGGTGGTGTCGGGGATTAATTCCTCCGGCCCAGTCTCTCTGTTTTGTGGGGTTCCTCAGGATTTGATGTTGTCCCCCATGCTGTTCGCAGTGTACATGCTACCCCTTGAAGACATTGTAAGAAGGCATGGGCTGAGGTTTCACGGCTATGCTGATGATACCCAGCTCTACCCATCTTTTGCACCCAACCAGGATAGCGCTCTCTCGGTATTTAACAACTGCCTCACTGAAATCCAGCACTGGATGAATTCAAGCTGGCTGAGGTTGAACTCTGAGAAGACGGAGGTGATGGTTCTGGACCTGGGTCACCGGATAGAGAGGATGGGAGCTGGTTTGCCCTCATGACTTTTTCTGGGTGGCATCCAGCTCCCTACCTCTGATCGGGTGCGGAACCTGGGGGTGATTTTTGATGACGAACTGGCACTGCGATTGCAGGTGTCGGCAGTCGTCAAATCATCCTTTTACCATCTGAGGAACATTTCCAGGACTAAGCACTAAGCACTTAGTTCCGTCCGGTGATCTGTCTACATTGGTCCACGCCTTTCTGACCTCACGCCTTGATTACTGCAACGCCCTGTATCTATTGCTACCAGGGGTTGATATCCACTGCTTGCAGCTTGTGCAGAATGCTGCAACCCGGTTATTGATGGGTACTTCATGTGCCTGTCACATTTCTCCGGTCCTGTGCGATTTGAACTGGCTGCCAATAAAGTGGCGGATCACCTTTAAAGTCTGTCTTCTGACTTATAAAGCCCTACATGGACTGGGCCCAGACTACTTGAAAGGGCTCCTGGTACCTTGCTGCCCTAGGCAGTCCCTCTGCTCAGTGGACGAGGGGTTGCTAGAGATTCCGAGGGTTTCCATAAAATCTTCGGGGGCCCGTGCATTTATGTACATGGCCTCTGCCCTCTGGAATTCTCTACCCCGTCCGCTTTGGCAGTGTGCATCCGTGGAGGAATTTAAAAAGGCGTTAAAGATCCATTTATGGTCAGAGGCTTACCTTGATTATGATTTTATTGTATTTTAAAATTTAGCTGTTATTGGGTTTTTGTTTATTTTACTGTTTATGTAGTTGTTGTAAAGGCACCTTGGTTTTAAGAAAGACGCGGTATAAATAAAGTTTTATTATTATTGACAAAGGTTCCACATTACAGAAATTAAACACATAACAGACATTAGAAAGCAATTCAACAAGGTACACAGTCTAGCATATTTACAGAGAACAGTGAAGGCTAACAGGCAGTTACTAGGATTAATTTGTACAAGTCTTTAGCAATACATTTATAATCATAAATATAACGGAGTCAACGGAGTCGTCAGCTCAAGTAGGGAATCATTGGGGGGGGTAAACAGGCTGGAGGCCATAGTCGGGGGAGAAAACGGGGGGAGTAGGGCAAGGATCAGAGGCAGTCTCAGGTATTTGAGGATTTAAAGTGGTCCCTAAAGTAGGTTTTGAAAGGGCCAATTCTGTTTTCGTTCACAACTGACGTGGGTAGGCTGTTCATCAAAGAAGGGGCCATGTAACTGAAGGACCTTTGGAACTGGGAGGTTCGGCAGTGGGGAACCGAGAGGAACCGCTTGTCAGAGCTGGCGGTATGCTTAAGCATCGGAGCTGGGTGTAACAAGGAGGTGAGCCGGGGAGGGGAGGCTAAGGCCAATCTTTTGGCCATGAGGCAAGCATGGAACGTAATTCTCATGGCGAGATGTAGCCAGTTGGTAGCATTATAGAGTGAGCAAGTATGGGTGCCACGGTCACATATCAGTATGAGGCGGCAAGCTTTATTTAGGGAGAGACTGAGTCTATAAAGGGCTGAGGTGTTAGCTGCACTATAGATCAGTAGGCCATAGTCAAGTAGAGAACCGAGGAGGAGACAGCGAGCCTAAGGGCATCAGGGGTCAGGCAATGTTTGAAATGATACAATAACCCGAGCCTAACATTGAGGGCGGTGGACAGGAGATGGATATGTTGGTGGAAATTAAGGGCTGGGTCTGGAGTGATGCCTAGGTATTTAAAGGAGTCCACTTGCTCCAAAGGGGTCAGATTGGCAGTTAGTATTTGGGGGCAGTGCTCTTTCCGGGAGTTCAGAGGGTGAGAGAATAGCATGACTTTGGTCTTCTTGTAGTTGAGAATAAGGTGCTGAGTGGAGAACCAATTTTCAGTGCAACTAAAGGAGGATTGCAGGGAATGGTGGAGTTCAGTGGGGTCAGAGTTGGAGGAATAAAGCACGGCATCATCCATGTGTAGTAGTAGGTTGCTAGGGCAGGACTTGGGGAGGGAATTAAGGAAGAGGCTGAAAAGTAGTGATCCTAGGATGGACCCCTGAGAAACACCGGAGAGGACAGGCAGCCTATTGGATAGAGTGTTACCAATTTTGACCTGCTGGTAATGGTTCAAGAGGTAATCGGAGAACCAGCCAAGGGCGTCCTGAGAGAAACCAATGTTGGAGAGTGTGATCAGTAAGAGGGAGTGGTTGACGGTGTCAAACACCTTAGTGAGATCTATGAAGACAGCACCAGTGATATGGCCTCTATCCAAAGAGGAGTGGACGTGTGCGGTAAGCTGCAGAAGAACAGTAGTAGTACTGCGTCCTTTCTGAAAGCCATACTGCTGTTTGCAGAGTAGGTTGTATCTGTTGAGGTGGTCTGTGAGCTGATCAGAGTATGCCTCGATATCATCCGAGGGACACAACATTGTAAGTTTAATGGCGTTTAAGTTGCTTATGTGTTGTTGCTCATCTGGATCTGTGCCAGATCCTTTGCTTTTGAGAGCTTGCAAGGCATCCAGCCATCGCTGTTCCTGTTGCTGCGTCTCTTCTCTCCTCTTCTCTCCTCTGCTGTTCCTTTTACTGCATCTCTTCTCTCCTCTGTGCTTTTAAATGTTGAATATTTTTTTCTCTGCTTCTCCGTCTCTTTTTGTTGTATAGCCCACCATTTGAAAAAGTTCATCAGGCTTTCAGGTTCTGTCACTGACTGTTCTTTTTCCATAATTTGTGCTGGCTGTACAATCTCAGCTTGGACTTCTGTCTCTGCTAGTTTGGCTGCCATTTTCCTGATAACCACTCATGGACATGCTGCTGCAGAATCCATACCTTTCTCAATGCATCCCTGGTAATAGGTCCAGTATCCATGCACAAAACTCCTGGCTTAGAGTATGCACGGCATAAATCCCACTTCTAAAACCATCTGTTGTCGAGGCGGCAGGAAGCATAGGAAAAACCAGGAGCAGTTGTAAAATTCACAAAAAGTGTTTATTTGCACTAGCAGTAACATTAAAGAATAAACAGAAGATGCATTTGAGTTTTCATTCAATCTCTGTTTCCCCTTGCAAGCAATTGCAGCTCTGTCTTATAAGGCCTTGCAAACCCTCTTCTTAGCAAGCATCCTGTTTTTTCTAAAATGTTCTAATATATTTCAGGCAGGTACAGGCAGGAACACAATGTCCCAGAACTGAGGCCCCTTTTCCACAGCTCTTGCAAAAGGCTTAAATATTGCTCTCGGGTAACCTCTTGAGTTTCCAGTAGCGCTTTGCAATAATTTCAAACTATAATTATAAACATTTCAAAAGTTAACACTATATCATTTCTAAATAAAGGGATCCCAATATCGGTAATATTTCCACATAATGATTTGCATATATTTTTATATCAGCAGATATGCAAGGGAGGAAAAAGACAGAACAGCAACAGAAAACGGAGAGATAGTGAGAGGCAAAGAATGGCGAGACTATCGGGGTGATCAAATCCTAGATCTCACAGGAAAATTTGGGTGTGCAACCAGACAGACAAGAGACTGGAAAGGAAAGAACAGAACAGATCCCTGCATTCAAACTCTCCATAACAACTGGGACAGGGTCCTATTCAACTCTGTCATATATAGACACAGGTACAGTTCCAAAGGAGTGGCCTAAGGGAAGGTATATCCTCCAAGAGGACCCACTGATTTTTTTTATTTCTTCCCTTTTCCATTAAAGTTTTTAAAGTTCCCCCCCCCCATCAGTACTTTGTGGTTCTACGCCCCTGGCGGCCCCTTCTGAATAGACCCCTACCCCAAGCATCACACCACCCATTCCAGGACTTACCCTTCAACTTCACAGCAGGGTGTTCTTGGTCGTTGGTGTGGAGCTGGGAGTCCCGACGTCATCCTGTGGCCAGAGGCGTTTTTCCTCAGTTTTCCTTCCCCTGTTGCCCCTGCTGCCATCCACGTGCAGTGGCGTAAAGGGCAAACTCCACCTGCATGGAGACGTCCTCAGACGCTTGTGTTAGCTGGCAGTTTGTGTACCTGCAGCCGCACTACCACTTGGACACCTCCAGGTGGCAGGCAAGCAGCAGGTCACACAACCCCCCCTCTCTGAGGGAGGAGAGCAGTCTTATGGAATGCTTAGTCTTCCCTCCCTTGGCCAGTCCTTGAACAACCAGACTCTGTTCCTGAACTTGGGATGCTAGTGCGGCAGGAGGTAAAGTGCCTAGCACCTCAGCCCTCCATGCCATTGGGTCGGCTTAAAGGAGAACTAAAGTCAAAATTTACAAAAAAAATATGTTGTGCAAAGTGTTTTGATATGCATGTGTACTTGTAGTAAGTCCTTCCCTTTACTTACCGAAAGAGTTTTATAAATTTGCTTGCTGGTTTTATGGCCCTTGAGGATCTCCATATTAGCACTTCTAATGGCTCTTCTTGTTCTACAGTGCCTCCTGTCCTATGTGACAGTAATGTGTCCTGGACCATTAATTCAACAGGAGCTGTTTTTTTCTCAGGTTCACAGTAGTAGAGCTGGTGTGTTAATTCTCCTTGTCCAGGGAGCGCTAAAGAAGGTTACAGTTACACATGGCAAATGCCTGAGGGATAATTGAGTGGGCTATTCCATAAGGAAACGGGGATAGAGTCTTCACTAATTATAGCATTTGTGACTATGAGTGATTTGTGTGCTTTCTCAATGGTTGTGTGTCCTTTGATAAAATGAAAGACTTTAAAAACAAAACATTCACTGCAGCTGACTAGACCTAGACACTTACCTAGAAAACAGAGTTTTGATTAGACAGTTATTTAGCTGAAGCCAGAATATCAGGCCCCAAACAGTAGATGCTGCTGCAACAGATGCTGCTTCCTAAATCAATAGTCCTGGATGCATCACAGTCACACAGGACAGGAGGCCTTGTAGGAACAAGAAAGGCCATAAGAAATGCTAATATGGAGATCCCCAGGGGCCATAAAAGCAGCAAGCAAATTTAGAAAAAATTACTGTCAGTAAATAAAGTGAAGGCCTTACTAGGAGTACACCTACAAATTAAAACAATCTGCACAACATATATTTTTTTGCAAATTTTGACTTGTCTTATTTCTGCCGTCTTTCTCGATGCAACTCTGTCTGATCCTCATACAGTAATTTTCATTCAAATGGGTAATCAGTTGCTTTGTTTTGTAGGTCTGGAGACAGGCCAGTAGTTCTAAGCCAGGCATACATACTGGTGGCCACTGCATTAGCTAAACCCCTTGTGACAATGTCATTAATGTCCACTGACATTTGCAGTTGGTGCTTATCAGCATCCAGACCACTTTTCACTACCCGCAGTGCCTGTGATGTATCAGAGTGCCAGCTATCACAGAATGTCAGCATTTCTTTCTAGAAGGCTTCCTTGCAATGAGCAGTACAACTCAGAAAGACAGCTTGTCTTATAATCAGGGAAGAATGTTTCCCTAATGAACCAGTTTTCCTGAAATCTTTATCAGACAGTGATGCTGAATAGGCTACTCACCTGTAACCGTAGTTCAAGGAGTGGCATATGATTCACATCCACACTCTGGCAGTTCCACTGGAACGATGCTATTGGCCGGACAGCTCTAAGCTACGCTTCTCCCACCACCCAGGCAGCATATCCCCTGACTCTGCCCCGTAATGTCAGAAACATCTTTTCACTGGAAGAACAGGTCACTTCTTCATGGCTCCCCACTTATGTGAACTGTGCCACAGACAAACTGTCTTCTTGGAGATTGTTGAACTTTTCAGAGGCCATTTCTGCGGTTCCATTGACTCCATCCAACGACCGATGATGCAGCAGCAGAAGCCAGGTTTTAAATGTTGTGTGCAGTGCTGGTAAAAGATGTTGGTCACTGACCTGCACAACACATTCGTGTACTGCTTGGGCCAGCAGCACGACTTTCATGGTTGCATTCTCTATAAAAGCATGCTTCCTGAGTCTCTCGAGGACAGGAAGCTTTGACCCTCACTGGGTTGGTCTTCAGAGTGGGATCCGAAGGACTGCCGTAAGGGCCGCAAGAAGGCTGACTGAAGAGCTTGCTGCCCTTGAGGCAGAAGTGGTGGCTGCCACGGCGGGCACCTCCTTAGGTGAATGTTAATAAAGTTGGTTTGATATTTCTCAGTGCAGTTCCCTTAACTCCATCTCTGGACCATCGGAAACCAGGCTTCAAAGTCTGCATTAGGTGCCGGCAGAAGATGTTGGTCACCGATCCACATGACATGTGTGTATACTGCCTTGGCAGGCAACACAACATGGACGGGTGCAGCCTGTGTAAAAGCATGCTTCCTGAGCCCTTTGAGGGCAGGAAGCTTCAGCTCTTGTTAGGTTGGCCTTTGAAGCAGGATCCAAAGGACTACCCTAAGGCTGCAAAAGAAGGTCATGGCTGCGGCCAGGTCAACTGAACAGCTTGTGGCCCTTGAGGCAGAAGTGGTGGCTTCCAAGTGGGCACCTCCTCTGTCTCTGCGCCATTCCCTGGGGACCAGCATAGAAGGATCTCTCATCAGAGAATTCCATGAAATGTGTTTGGCCCTCCAGACTTTGGGGGATAACCATGGTGCTAAAAAGCAAGACGTCCGGCCAACACTATTCCAGTGGAACTGCCAGAGTGTGACTAAGTGAACCATACCCACACACCTAGAAAAGGTAGTTTGCGCTTTTTCATATGCAGCAGCTTAGATAAGCCCTTTGGGACTTGGGTGTTTATACAGGTCACTGGAGCCAGTTTTGATGACCTGATGCATTTTTCCCACTTTTTTTTTTTTATTCTTTATTTTATTCTCAAGATGATACCTTCTTTGCATTTTTGACTTATTACAGGTATATTATAACCAAACGTTTTGTCTTTAAAAAGATTAAAATACAATAAAAGTTTACCAGGGAGACTGATCTACATGGATTAAATAACAGTTCTAAACTACTAAGTATATGTATCAGGAGTGGTAAACTGTAAGAATGTTACATTAATACTGTTATAAGTAAGGTATACACAATTAAAGTGAGGGGGTACTGGAGGAGGACCACCACAGAGTTCTGTCAACGGGGTAACTGTTTATTTAGCACATCTTTCCCACAACCCACCCCACTCGGAAGCTACAGTGGAAAAATAAACTATTTCTCACCAAAATATAGTTTATTTTAATTTATGGTATAAAGGAGGGGTCCCTTTCTATAATATATAGGACCTATAGTCACCATCGGAAATCAGACTGGGAGGTCCCTCCCCTGCCTTCTGCAAGCAAACATTCTAAATGATACATTTCATTCAGAATAGAGTGCCATGAAACAAGCATTGGGGGTATGGACTGACACCAGAAACGAGTAATTGCCTTTTTGGATGTTAGCAGGTAAGTGTATGTCATGTCTTTAGGTGGTAATTTAATCCCTACTGGAAGTATAGCTAATAAGACTAGTTCTGGTGATAGTACCACAGATTTGTTTCTTAAAATCTGAATAGCACCAGAGACCTGTGTCCAGAAAGGGATTAATACAGGGCAAGACCAAAATATATGTGTATGTGAAGCCTTTGGTTCCCAGCATCCTCTCTGACAAAAAACATACTGCTCTGGAAGGAATTTTATCAATTTAGAAGGAACATTAAAAAATCTAGCACAACATTTCCAGGCAAACGCCTTCTAGTACCTTGCTTGGGATACCTTTTCCCACCTTTTTGTCAACTACCATGCCAGAGGATGGCATATCCAAAATGTTGTACTCATTTTCTTGAATGCTGCACTTATGGGTATACTGATCCTCCTAGTGGAGATTAGACCCAGATAATGAGGAATGTTGCTTCACCCTCATCCTCTTGAGTTTTTTCATTGGGGAGGTTTATAGTTTCATGCATTTGAGAAAGGCAGAGAAGGATGTAAAATCATCCAGAACTCCTTGAGGGAGCCAATGTCCTAATCCCCAGTTACATCAGAGGATAGGAGCTCCTCATCTTTCTTCTCTGCAGTGTATTCTGCCAGGCTGGGAGGTACAGGGGGGGAGACAGTATTTCTCCCTGCTTCTTCACAGCTTGAAACACATTTTTGACTTCCTCCATTGAAGGCTCAAGGGTCTGGACAGGAGGCACCATTGCTTCCTGTGGTTCACAGCCCCCTGAGAAGGATTCCAGGAAACTGGATACTATAGCTAAGAATATGTATATCGCAGCTTCTGTGCTCCTGAGGCAGGCAGCTTATTTGGCTTATACAGCCTAGTACCTGAAAGCAGTGTGTTATTCATTGCTGGCACTGACCAATGAGGCTGACAGTGAGGTGGCACAATACCTGGCTGCCACAGCAAAGTCAGCCATGGATGCCACCAAATACCAGTTCACATGGCTGTCAACATCTGTGACCCTGCTTCATGGATCTTAAGCCCATATAGTGTCATTGAGGAAGTCTGCAGTGGTAGGGGCTAATATCCAAAACCTTACGACTACCAACCTCAAAGAAAGAGGAAGAAGCAGGAGCAGCTCCAGATGTACTGCTGTAGCACAGCCCCCAAGCCACAGTCGAAACAAAACCCCTGACAATTCTGCCCAGGTTGCCCAACCATTGGGGGGGCTGACCCACTGTTTCAGGAATGGGTAAAAATGACCGCAGACAAGTGGGTCGTGAAAGTAGTGGGTCAGAGATTATCCCTGCAGTTCAGAAGGTTTCCAAAACTGCAGACACCCAAAAATGTTCTGCCTCATTCAGCAACAGAAAGAATTCTGTTGGAACTGGAAGTAAAGAAACTGCTGTAGGTAAAAGCAGTAGTAAAGGTCCCTACCTAACAGTAGGGCAAGGGTCTGTTTTCAAGATACTTAAATGACCAGCAAGAAAAGTTGGAAGGGGTGACCCATTTTAAGATCTAAGATATCTCAACAAATGTATCAAAAATTAAAGATTCAAGATGGTCACACTGGGCATAGTGATACCATCTTTACAATCAGGAGGCTGGCTGGGGTCACTGGGTCTGAAAGACTCATACTTTCACGTTCCAGTCAGACCCATCCATAGAAAAAAAAACTTAGATACAGACTGGGAACTGCCAGTTCCAGTTTATAGCCCTCTCCTTTGGCCTCACTTTAGCAGCAAGGGTCTTCACAGACTGCCTGGTCATTGTGGCAGCACACCTGAGAATGCAAGATGTGGTATTTTTTCCCTGCCTAGGCAACAGGCTAGTCTCGGGGGAAAAACAGAGCAAGAGGCAAGGTGTTCTGTTCAAAGGTAAAGAGCACCCTAGAGAACCTGGGGTTCCTGATAAATCTGCAGAAGTCCCAAAAAGAACTGGTATGGGTGTTGGACTTCACAAGTGCAGAGCTGTCTACCCTGCAGGGAAAGGCTTTCCTTCCACAAGAAAGGGTATCAAATCTGATTGCTACTACAGAATCCTTCACACTGGCCAGCCAAGGCCTGCAAGGGATTTCCTGCAGCTATTGGGCCATAAAGCCTCATCCACAGCAGTGGTGCCATGGTCCAGATTTAAGATGAGGGGCATTCAGTATCACCTAAGGGACCACTGATCTCAAAAGTGGGATCCACTGTCTAAGTTACTGCCAGTCACAAAGATCTTTGTACAGTCACTAGAGTAGTGGAAGGAGTAAAACAACCTCAGAGACGGCATTCCCTTCCTTTAGCAATCCCCAACATGTGTTCTTACAACAGATGCCTTACTCCAAGGGCGGGGCATTCACCTAGGAGATCTCACAGTAAGTGGCATCTGGAACCCAGAAGAAGCTCAGGAGTACATCAGTCTCCTAGAGCTCACGGCAGTACTGCTGGCAATGCAGTGTGTCTCCTCCCAGCTACTAGGCCCATCTGTTCAGATTCAAACGGACAATACCACAACAAGGTGTTACATAAACAATTGGTGAGGAACAAAATCCTCAAAACTGCAAGGAAGCCATGAGGATCTGGGATATGGCCTACTCCCTAGATGCAAAGATTTCTACTGTACATCTGCCTGGCAAGGACAATGCTCTAAGCAGAATTGGCCAAAGAAACTGCAAGTGGGCCCTGAACCAGCAAATGCTGGCCTCAGTCTTCAGGAGGTGGAGCACTCCTGAAATGGATCTGTTTGCCTGTTGGGAAAACAGCTCCCACAGTTTTATTGCAGGCCACCCACAAGGGGCATAGTCCCAGAGGACACCCTAGTGCTGAACTGGACAGGCTGGTTCCTATATGCCTTCCCACCATTCCCACTCATGCAGAGGGTGATCGTAAAGCTCAGGAGAGAGCCAGCAACAATGATCCTGATAGTCCCGGAGCAGGCCAGACAGGCTTGCTACCCTGTGCTCCTGACCTTGTCCAACAGGACATCAGTAAATCTGCCACTGAGGTACAACCTGATGGCTCTATCTCAGGGCAGAATAACATTTTTAGACTTCAGAACATTATGCCTCAGGGCATGGTTCTTGAGGAGCTAGAATTCTGTAGTTTAAATTTATCAGAGGAGATGCAGAGAGTGCTGAAGGTTTCCAGAAAAGCAGCAACAAGGAAAGCATAACCAGGGCCCCCGAGTTTTCCGCGATTCCGCGGATGTGGCAAACCGCGGTAATATCCGCAGAATTTGCCATCACCCATGAGAATTGCCTACCCGCAGAACAAACATCCGCTTATTTGCCGACGGGGTGCCCTAACCCCCATCGGCTTCACTGTCTCCCCCACCCTCCAATGTTATATGCCACGCTGGGAGCCCACCCAGCATGGCAACGTGCCCATATTTTTTTTTTTTTTTGCCGACGGAGGTGCCCAATCCCCGCCGGCTGAACGCCCCAGTCAGCATAAAGCACGCTTGGGAGCTCCACCCCTAGCGTGGCAAGCGGTCCCGCTGACGCTTTTTTTTTTTTTTTCCCTGTAAAACAAAACTGTCCCACGCGCCTCCCGAGCCCCCTCCCACATCCCACACCCACCCACTGCGCACTCCAGCCTCCCCACACCCCACCCCATACTTACCTCCGACTCCGCGCCGACGATCTTCGGTGGACCGGGAACACGTCTGCACTCTTCAAAGGTGACCGCGAACTGAGGAAATGCCGGTGAGCTGTATAATGGGCTAGATAGGAGGGGTTCAACTTTAGTGCATATCTCAGGCATTTTTGGGAATTTTTGCACCAGATTTTCAACATGGGGTTTTTGGGACCCCTTCTCATGAGTGATGTCACTGTCATGGCGTTATTCGGGCTGGAAGGGTGATTTCGACGCAGTGACTGCGAAATCACCCTTCGGGACCGGTACTGCCATGACAGTGACATCATTCATGAGAAGGGGCCCTTAAACCCCATGTTGAAAAATTTGGTGCCAAATTCCAAAAATGACACTTTAACGAAGCTGCGCTATGTAGTTCCTAATGCAGGCTCGTAAGTTCGCGAAATTTCAATATTTTCACTCCAGAGTTTCAACATTGCCATTTCTCCACACTGTCTTATGAGTAGTACAGCTGTCATTTTCACATCTCACCCAAAATGTGTTTCCACCCTTGTACAGAATGGCGAGTGGTTGTGCTAAATCAATGTTCGGACAGATTAATAAAATCACAGTGATACTGTTCATGAGCAGAGGTCTTAAACTGGCTATGTTGAAAATTTGGTGACAAACACCCATAAAATGACTGTGTTACGAGCGTGCATTGTGTCAGATATGGCAAAAAAAGGAAAAAAATTAAGGGTAAAAATGTGCCGCAGAATTGCCGCAGAAATTGGTGTTGAGTGCCGCAGAAGTTCTGCGGCAAATGAGAACCCTGCCGCAGAACTTTGCTCCGATGTGCCGCAGAAAAATCGGGGCCCTGAGAATAACCCTCCAAGTGGAAGAAATTATCATACTGGTGTGCCCCAGAAGGATGATCCCAATGGATGCAGGGCTGTCTACTGTTCTGGACTACCTATTACACTTACGGTCCTTAGGTCTGACACCCTTAACCATGAAGGTACATCGAGCAGCAGTGTCAGCCTACACATCAGCAGGCAAACACAAGTCCTTAGCCTAACAACCTGTTTTATACGAGGTTCTTTAAAGGCCTCCATCACTTGTATCCCAAGGGATCCTGTCCCTCTTTGGGACCTAAATATCTGTGGTGCCCATCTGGTGGAGGCTTCCTTTGAGCCTGTGGCTACTGCTGATTTAAAATATGTCACATGCAGTTTGCCAAGAGGGTAAGCGAGTTGCAAACCATCTTTAATCCAGACTACGTAATCTTCCATGTGGATAAGAGAGTCCTTAGGAATAGCACCAGTAGAAAGTTTGTACAGTACCTAAAGTGGTATTGGAATTCCCTCTGAACCAGTCAGTTGCCTTTCCTGTGCTCTACCCTGAGCATTCCAGTACAGATGGACAAAAACTGCACCATCTGGATGTAAAAAGAGCACTAGGTCACTACATCGACCGGACAGAGAATATCAGGTCCCAGGGTAAATAGCTTTTTGTTACCTATGGAGAGTTGGGCTAAGGTAAACCAGCAGCTAGGAGGATTATCTCTCTAATAGTCTCCTACGTACAGTTATCATTATGAAAAAGCTGGTAAAATTCCCAGAGACCTAAAGGCACATTCCACAAAGGGTACCTCTGCGGCAGCTACAAGGGGCATTCTTCTTCTAGACTTTCTGTAAAGGATCTACCTAGAAAACAGTGCACACCTTTACAAAGCACTATTGCCTCGACACACAGTGCAGGAAGGATGCCAGTCTTGCAGAACCATTTTTCTAAATAGGGTGTGGACCCATTCTCACAAGGTACTGCTAGAGAATCTGTTTTATTGTAAAACATAATTGATGGGATTCCTGTTGTTTAAAGAATAAAATGATTCACTGTAGGAATGTTGTTTCTTCTCAGGGATCCATCAATGTGATTTATAATCCTGGACCTTACCTCCCCCTGAAAATAGGTTCACACAAGAATCAGTTCTTTCTTAAGGTTGTTTGAGCAATCCTTACTGCAGTTCCTTAGGAATCATTAGAATGTGATCAGTTAAATGTGTTTATATTGTCTGCTATGAATTTGTTTGGTGGTTTAAAAATGTCAGTGAAAGTGTTTGCAAATTTTTGGTACCCAGTTACCTAGTTTTAGTAATCACAGCTCCTTCTAGCTATAGAAACAAATTTGATGTTACAACATAAGGGGGAGCGTGACCACAATGCAGAGTTTGAACATCATTCTAATTCTAAAATTAGCTTACGTTCTATCTCCGGGGAAGCACACTCCTGTGGACTGATGCTTACTGTAAATCACATGGATGGTTTCCTGGAAAGAAACAACATTACTACAGTGAGTAATTTTTCTTTTTCCCTTTGAAACCTGTGTAATTAAGCTTTCTGCTGCTTCTATCATTGTTTTCTTAAATTTTTACCATTTTTTTTCTACCCCTCCACCCTCTCTATACTCCTTGTGCTTTTTTTCCAGCGGCTTCTGCAGCTTGTCAAAATCAGTGGAACAGTCAACATAAAGAGCCCAACACCCAAGTGTGAGGCTGGTCCCAGTTTTCACTTTGTGTGCAAAAACGTTTTTTACTTGCTGTTTGCTGCAGTATGGCAGTTGTATCAGACTGATTTTGTTGACTTCCAAGCTGACATTTTATGTAGCTGCAAATCCCAGAATTCACTGCAGTTGACACCAGAGGAGGGTTGAGGTAGTGGGAGATTCAGTAGCCTGCATTACACGCTGGAACTTTAATAAGCTCCGATCAGAAGTTTGCTGGTCCCGCTGTACTCTTGGGGCTAAGTACAATCCTCTGGGACTGTACTTAGCCCAGGGAGGACAGCAGGAGCAGCAAACAAAAGATCAGAGCTTATACAATCTATAACATACACTGCAAGCTATTGAATCTCTCACTATACTGCAGTAAACGGTAAGTAAGAAAAATGTTTTTTTGCACATAAAGGATAAATTGGAACCAACCCCACAGCTGGGTGTGGGGCTGTTAGTGCTGACTGTTCCCTTTTAGTGCCATACCCTTACTTTGTTTCCCTGTTGGTGGCCCTATCTGGACCTCCAGCACCACTGTTCTGGGGTCACTGGAACCGAGTGGTTCCAGGACTGCTACATTTTGGGTCCTCTCACTGTTGGTGAGCACCAGATGTACAGAGCCCCTTCCCTTGTTGGTTCCTCGACCTGGTTCCCTCAAATGGAGATGGAGAGAGGATCACAGATGTAGAAGTGGGTAGCCATCTGGGAACTAGCGACCATCGAACAGTATGGTTCACAGTAAACACAGCAATAGAGTCAAGCCATACAAAGGCAAAAGTACTGGACTTTAGGAGGGCTGACTTTGCCAAAATGGGAGAGTGCCTAAGGAATGCACTAGTAAATGGGCAGGAAGGAGGGGTGGAAGAACAATGGGGAATAATAAAAACTGCCATCACAGAGGTAACGAGCCTTTGTGTGAAGCAAATAAACAAAACAAAACGATGTAAGAAACCACTATGGTTCTCAAAGGAAGTGGCAGTGAAGGTTCAAGAGAAAAAGAAAGTATTCAAGAAGTACAAGGAATCGCAGAAGGAGCAGGACAGAGAACTGTATCAGTTAAAGCAAAAGGAGACTGGGAAGGCAGTCAGAACAGCAAAGGCCCATACCGAGGAAAAGATAGCCAACTCAGTTAAGAAGGGGGATAAAACCTTTTATAGGTACATCAGGGAGCGAAGGAAGACCAAGGGAGGGATAGTGAGGCTTAATAAAGGGGAGGGAGGGTGGGCAGATGGAGACTGTGAAAAGGCAGAGATACTAAACGAATATTTTTGCTCAGTATTTACAAATGAATAGGGGTAGGTACCTAAAACAAACAGTAGAAACACTCTGGATACAGAAGTTGATACCAGCCCATTTACTAACATACTAAAATGCCAGCAGAATAGGCCTAACGGTCTTTCATGTCTGCTCGTTTGGTCAGCTCCCACCTTGGGTGCTGACCTTGCTGCCCCCCTCGCCTTCTCTGGCTTCTCCCTTCCCAGTTCTGGATATTCTTGCTGCATTAGATTTTGATTACAGAAGAAAGGGTTCTGAAAGAACTCTTAAAACTGAAGGTGGACAAAGCAATGGGGCCCGATGGGATTCATCCCAGAATTCTAAAAGAACTAAGGGTAGAACTAGTGACACCACTGACTACCCTTTTTAACAAATCATGGGAGGATGGGGTGGTACCTGAGGACTGGAGGAGGGCAGATGTGATTCCCCTTCACAAAAGTGGGAGCAAGGCAGAAGCAGGAAACTACAGACCTGTTAGTTTAACCTCAGTAATAGGGAAAATGATGGAATCACTTCTGAAGGAAAGAATTGTCGAGTATCTAGAGGCCAGAAGGGCACAGGACCGTAGGCAGCATGGATTCACAGCGGGAAGGTCATGCCAGACAAATCTGATAGATTTCTTTGACTGGGTGACCAAAGTAGTAGATCAGGGAGGGCTGTGACATGGCCTACCTAGACTTTAGAAGGCATTTGACACAGTCCCACACAAAGATTAATATACAAGTTAATCACCCTGGAGTGGGTCCCAAGATGACAGCCTGGGTAAAGAATTGGCTGGAGAATAGGACACAGAGAGTAATAGTAAATGGAGTTCACTCAGAAGAAAGGGGTTACTAGTGGGTACTGCAGGGTTCAGTATTAGATCGGTCCTCTTCAATGTCTTTATGTTTACATTGCAGAGGGAATGGAAGGAAAGTATGTCTCTTTGCAGATGACACAAAGATCTGCAACAGAGTTGATGCACAGGGTGGGGTGGAAAGGATAAGAAAGGACTTGGCAAGGTTAGAGGAATGGTCAAATGTATGGCAGCTTAGATTCAGTGCTAAGAAGTGCAAAGTAATGCACCTGGGAAACAAAACCCAGGGGAAGAGTACACATTGGGGGGGTGAGATACTAACAACAACAAAAATGGAAAGGGACCTGAGGGTAGTTATATCAGATGACCTAAAGGTGGGCAAGCAATGTGAGAGGGCAGCAAGGAGGGCTGGGGGGATACTGGGATGCATAGGGAGAGGCATCACCAGTAGAAAACAGGAAGTTATTATCCCTCCTGTACAGACAGTTGGTGAGACCCCATCTGGAGTACTGCCTGCAGTTCTGGAGACCCAATCTCTGCAAAGACATAGACAGGATGGAAGCTGTCCAGAGGAGGGCAACTAAAATGGTGCAGGGTCTGCACCGGAAGACATATGAAGAGAGATGAAAGGAGCTTAATATGTATAGCCTCGAGGAAAGGAGGGAGAGGGGACATGATAGAACGTTCAAGTACCTCAAGGAATCAACAAAGTCCAAGAGGGTACCATCTTTCAAAAAGAAGTGTGCAAGAACAAGAGGCACAATTTGAAGATGGGGGGCGGCTCAGAGGTAATTTAAGGAAGTATTTTTTCACAGAGAGGTTGTGGGTGCATGGAACGGCCTTCCTGAGGAGGTTGTGGAGTCAAAAACAGTGGTGGAATTCAAGCATGCATGGGACAGTCATAAGGCCATTCTAAGGGGTGGGGGTAGGAAGAAGTAGGCTGCTGGTTAACTAGGATCTGCAGCTTATCCAGTAGGTAGGGAAATGGGCAGACTGGATGGGCCAAGCGGTCCTTATCTGCCGTCAAATTCTATGTTAGTGGGACTAGGAATGCCTCTTGGCAGGCACCCACCAGCCTCTGATTCCTAGTACTTGTCACAATTGGCACTTTTCAGGCCACATCTAGCATATTAAAGTCCCCCTCCCACCTAAATTAGCTGCCATCTTAAGCATCTCTTCCTGCTCCTTGTCTGCTTGATCCTGACCCCGTGGTCTGTAGACTGCCCCAATCCTGAGTTTTTTCCCATTCCCTTTTGGTACTAGCACCCACAGAATTTCTAGTTTACCTGACTCCCCATCGATGTCAGTTTCTGTTGCCACTATCCCCTCTTATACATACATTGCAACTCCCTCTCCTCTGTTCTTAATGAACAGTGAGTACTCTGGTATGGTCATGTTCCATTTGTAGGATGCGGTTGCCTATGTCTCTGTGACAGCCACTTGGTCGAGGCTCTCTACCAGCTGGGGTGGAAGTTTATTGTTGGCAGTGAGACCCAACATCAGCTGGGGTGGAGGTTTACTGTTACCAGTGAGATTCAACATCCACTGGGGAGGAGGTTTACTATTAGCAGTGAGACCAAACATCAGCTGGGGAGGAGGTTTACTATTAGTGAGACCCAATACCAGCTGAGATGAAGGTTTACTATTAGCAGTGGGATGCCACTACCAGCAGGGGTGGAGGTTTACTGTTAGCAGTGAGACCCAACACCAGCTGGGGTGGAAGTTTACTATTAGCAGTGGGTTGCCACTGCCAGCTGGGGTGGAGGTTTACTATTAGCAGTGAGACCCCACTACCAGCTGGGGTGGAGGTTTACTATTAGCAGTGAGACCCAACACCAGCTGGGGTGGAGATTTACTATTAGCAGTGGGATGCCACTACCAGCTGGAGTGAAGGTTTACTATTAGCAGTGGGATGCCACTACCAGCTGGAGTGGAGGTGTACTGTTAGCAGTGAGACACCACTGCCAGCTGGGGTGGAGGTTTACTATTAGCAGTGAAACCTAACACCAGCTGGGGTGGAGGCTTACTATTAGCAGTGAGACCCAACACCAGCTGGGGTGGAGGTTTACTGTTAGCAGTGGGATGCCACTACCAGCTGGGGTGGAGGTGTACTGTTAGCAGTGAGACCTCACTACCAGCTGGGGTGGAGGTTTAATATTAGCAGTAAGACCCATCACCAGCTGGGGTGAAGGTTTACTGTTAGCAGTGGGATGCCACTACCAGCTGGAGTGGAGGTTTACTGTTAGCAGTGAGACCTCACTACCAGCTGGGGTGGAGGTTTAATATTAGCAGTAAGACCCATCACCAGCTGGGGTGAAGGTTTACTGTTAGCAGTGGGATGCCGCTACCAGCTGGGGTGGAGGTGTACTGTTAGCAGTGAGACCTCACTACCAGCTGGAGTGGAGGTTTACTCTTAGCAGTGAGATCCCACTACCAGCTGTTGTAGAGGTTTACTCTTAGCAGTGATACCCCACTACCAGCTGGGGTGGTGATTTACTGTTAGCATTGAGACACCACACCGGCTGGGGTGGAAGTTTACTGTTAGCATCGAGACTCACTATCAACTGCAGTGGAGATTTACTATTAGCTGGGAAACCCAACACCAGCCGGAGTGGAGGTTTACTGTTAGTAGTGAGACCCCACTACCTGTTGGAGTGGAGGTTTTATTTATTTAGCTTTTGTTTACCAGGTAAGCCCGCTAGACAGTCAAGTGCCTATTTTCAGGTGCGACCCGAGAGAATCACAAAGGTACAGGCAATAACAATTCAGAGACTGGGTAATAGCAGTCAGCAAGGTACAGTCAAAGAACTCGGGTCAGTATACAGATACTGAGACAAGGTAGCAGCAATCAACAAGTTACAGACAGGTATGGGCAGAGAGCTACAGCCAGGTATCAACAGAGAAGAAATATAATACAAATACAGTGTTAAGGCGTGGCAGTCTCAATGAGGCAGTCGAGGAAGCAAATCAAAGAAACAGCAGGGCATATTTGAGGAGAGCTCTAACGTGCACACACTCAGTCAATAGATGGGCACTAGGCACACCGTGGAGGGTGGGAACAGCTAAGAGCAAAGGCGGGCAGAAGGCATATGCATGCACTCAGTAATAGAAGGGCACTGGCGTACTATGGAGGGTGGAACAGCTAAGAGCAAAGGCAGGCAGAAGCTTGTATTAGGTGGCCCCAGAGGGAGGACCTGAAGCAGCTGTGGAAGGGGGCAGCTCTTGCATAAGCAGGGAGAAGGTTCCAGGCTCTGGGGGCAAAGGCGCGATCCCTTGCGAGGGAGTGGGTTTTTTGGATTGTGAGGGCCTGGGAGTCACTAGATCTCTGCCGATAGCCAGAGGGGGTGGGCTGGAGCAGTTCGGCAAGTGCTAGTGGAGTAGACGAAAGGATGATGTTGTCAGTAAAGTTGCCCAGAACAAAGGATCGATGATTACGAGGGAAGAGCCACCACAGCCTAGAGTAGAACAGGCAGTGATGGGTGAGCCGTGGGGCTGACAGGGCGAAGCGACACATCTTGTTATGCGCAGTGTCCCATTTTGTGAGCCAGGATTTTGGGGCATTCATGAAAGAGGTGAGCCCATAGCAGAGCGTAGGGAGAAAAGCCCCTTTAGCAAGGGCAAGTCAGGCAGCTGGGGTGAGGCAGCATTTGGCCCAGTACGCCAGCCCCAGTTTCCAGTTTGTGGCCTTGCAGGAGTTACGTATGTACAGGGAGAGGTCCAGCTGAGGTTCAGGGGTTACCCCAGGTACTTGAAGGAGTTGACAACCGACACAGGGATGCCTTCAGTGCCAGCGACTTAGAGAGCAGCTTGACGCGTTTTGTCCTTGGCAGAGTAGCCGAATAACATAGCCTGCATCTTCTGGAGGTTGATGACAAGCTTATTTGCCTTGAACCAGGATTTGATGCAGTCAAAATCGGAGTTTAGTCTAGAATTAATGTCTCTGATATCCTAGGAGCTAGCTAGGAGCACGAGGTCATCAGCATAAAGGGTGACGTGTCCGGATGCAGGGACCAAGGGCAGCTGATTGATAAAAAGGGAGAACAGTAAGGGGCCTAGGACAGACCCCTGAGGCACCCCACAGGTTACCGTTGCCAGCCCAGATAGGGCTTTTTGGAACTTCGTGTACTGTTGCCTACCCATGAGGTAGTTGGAAAACTAGGCTAGGACTGAGGAGGAAAGGCCAAGGGACTGGAGGGCAGTGCCTAGGAGAGTGTGATCGACCAGATCAAAGGCCTTAGGTCAGTGAAGATGGCCCCCGTGAGTTTGCCCTGCTCAGTCGCCATTCTGATTTCAGAGGTGACCTGTGCAAGGGAAGTGGAGGTGCTGTACCCTTTACGGAACCCATGCTGTGCTGGGGAGAGAAGGCCATAGGTTTGGAGGAAGAGAGCAGGCTGGGCGGCCACAACCTTTTCAAGCAGTTTGTTTACCGCTGACAGAATCGCTATGGGGCGATAGTTTTCAAGAACTTTGGGATCACCACGTTTGAGTACTGGAATCACATGAGCCGCCTTCCATATGGCTGGTATGGACCCAGATCTGAGAGAGGAGTTGAGAATGTAGGAGATAGGTCGGGCCAAGTGGGGGCTCCCAGGTTGAGTAATTTGGGCTCAAGGTTGTCATGCCCAGCACCAGAGTGAGGGGAGAGACCAACAAGGAGCTTCCGTATCTCATTGCAGGAGACAGACTTGAAGAGGGGGAGGAGGATGGGACACAGTGCCAGAAATGGAACCTGGATTATTTGTAACTAAAGGTGTGGAGGTGAAGTCAGACAGGTCTGAGAACAGGACATTAAAGGCATTGGCTATAGTTAGGGCATTGTTGCAGCTGACTCCATTGATTTGCAGGTTGGAGACCTAGGGACAGGCAGGACTATTAACGGTATGCCTGATGGCGCACCAGAAACTCCTAGGGTTCTTCGCAGACACTTCAAGGGAGGATTTGCAGAACCCGCTCTTGACTGAGCGGATCGCCCGTTTACAAGAGTTCCTGAGCTGCCTGTATGCCTCAAGGTCAGATCTGTCCCCAGAGTGCGTGAATTTTAGCCAGCTTTTGTCCTTAAGCTTCATCAGGGCAAACAGGTTCCTTTGTAACCATTTGGTGACAGTGCCCCTCACTCTCCTTTTCATGAGTGGGGCTTGTTTGTCTTGTAATGGGCAAATATGGCTAGGAAGCAGTCAAGAGCAGTAGAGGGGTCATGTTCGGCGTAGACCGGTGACCAGTCTGTTCTACGGAGATCGGTAAGGTAGTTGTTGAAGTCAAATTTTGAATAGTCCCTCATCTGAATGACTTTGGGGACCGGGGGAGGGACCTTCCAGATACAGAAGGTGGGGGAGTGGTCTGAGATGGAATCAGGGAAGAGGCCAGAAGCTGAGATACGGTCAGGCCTGTTGCTCAACATCCAGTTAAGAAGAGTGTCCTGCACCCCAGAGGAGGAGGGTCTGGTGGGCTCAGTGATAAGCTGACCTAGGGCAAGACCAGTCAGAAGAGGTTTGTAAACTTTGGCATTGCCACACAGCCAGTTTAGGTTAAAATCCCACACCATGAGTTCATTTGTCCCCACCTTGGGACTGAGCCAGTCAAGGAGGTGGGAGAGGCCACGTACACCACCTTTGGGTGGGTTGTAAACACAGGCCAGGTGGAGCTTCTTTGTGCTGCCCAATATAAGAAGGGCATGTAGGTACTCACAAGAGGGGGAAGGGATGAGGTATGACAGACACTTTAAGGTGGGGTTTATAGTAGAGCAGTAGTCCACCCCCCCGTTTGTTGCCCACCCTGTCCTGTCTGATTGCAAGGTAGCCAGAGAGGGCACAGTCAGAGTCGGGATGGACTGGTTTAAGCCAGGTTTTGGATATCCCCAGGATGTCCGGATTGTAGGGGGCGACCCAGGCCGTTAGGTCTGGGAGGTTAGTGAGAAGGCTGCGGATATTAAGGTGGGCAATCTTTAGTCCGTTAGCATTCTGCCACTGGGATGGGGAGGCATACTGAAACAAGGCGGTTCAGATTTTTGGCTATCCCAGTAAGCCCAGACAGGAAGTAGGGGGGTCAAGTACAGATAGGGCATCTAACAGCTGCATATGGTAATATTGCAACACGCAGGTAGCTACAACCGGCAGATAAGTAGTGGCAGTGGATAATATCTTGGATTTGGATGCACTAGTCAGCACAATAGAGATACTTAGCAGGCAGAAATCAGAACACAACTAATAATGCAGGCATTGGTGGCAATAAATTCAGAGCTAGGGTGCAACAGTCTGTATCACAAATTAGCAAAAAAAATAAACAGGCCACCAGATCACCACGAGGTGGTCAGCAGAGAGTAGGATCAGACTGACACAGGGTTGAAAGCTAGGCATATCATGTAACAGTTTATTGTGATAAGAGAAACAGTTCGTAGTGTTGAAACAACATGAAGTCTTGCTGTATTCTGACAATAGCAGTGAGGTCCAACCTTCGAATTGCCCCGGAGATGAAAGAGCTAACTTTCCTTGCCAGGCATGGAACGCTGAGCTCGATTGAGACTCTGTCTGCTGCTGTTTGAACTCAAACCGTCAGATTCTTTACTCCGCCTCACTGAACAGTCGCTCCGGAGATTTCTCCTTTGCTCGGTTCAATTTGTTGGTTAAAGTCCGTTTTTCTCAGTTTTCAACCGAATTTAAACCGCAACTTATCGGTTCAGTCTCTGTGGCACTCATGAGTACTTGATAGGTTTATATTGTTTTTCTATTCTGTGTGAAACTTGTAAACGTTTCATTGGTTCGGTCTGAACCGTTCAGGTTGTTTAAAAATCTTTACTTCTACTTTTAGAGTGTGGTTACCGGTTCTTATCGGTTCTAAAAAAAAAAAAACTGATTTTACTACGTTTTTTTCCACGACCCGTAACACGGTCAGGAACCGATGAGAGTGTCTTGCTCATGGATTGCCATTAAAAGGGTAAGTTTTGTTAGGACTGGCACCATGTCTGAGAAACCCAAAGAAAAACCGGCCCACTGGGTTTCAACACTGTAGTGTGTGGGGAAGTCTTTGCTAAGGCTGACCCCCACACCACCTGTGTTTATTGTCTGGGGTTTGACCACCTCGATTCAGACTGCCAGGTTTGTAAAAATATTCTTGTAGCTACCCTAGAAAAGAGAGTTGGTAGGCTCAGGGAAAGGGAGGCCAAAAAGTCCGCTGACCCAGATGGCCAGCCCGGTTCGGTTCAAACTGAACCAGAAGGAGTGCCCTCTGACCAGGGCGAAACTTCTTTAGGCAAAAGGAGAACCGATTCTGAGGAGTCAGTTCCGGTTAAGAGAACAAGAAGGGATAAATCAGCTGGTGTGGATCCAAAAGTTTCTTCTCCAACCGCTGATGAAATAGCCAAAGCGATCAAAATTGTGCAGTTGCTATCCCTGGTTCCGACCGAATCGGCACCATCAGGAAGGCGCTCGGTTCGGCCGGTTCCACTGGTTCCGAATTATGATTTGGAGGAATCTTATGAACCGGAGGAGGAGGAGGAGGAGGAAGGAGAGTATGAGGAAAGTGAATGTGATTATGAAAGTCTGAATGTGCCCATTGACCCAGACAGACCTTCAGGAGTGTCTCCTCCTAGGCTTTCCGAGTCCCCCTCCCATTTCATGTTTTACAAGAAAGTGGCTGAAACCCTTGAGCTTCCTATGGAAGAAGCTGTGGATGACCAGGAGGAGCCTGACTATGTGGAAATGATGGATATCCCAGAGTCCAGGAGGCTGTCTATTTCCTACACAAGTCTTTTGGGAAACAGACATTTAAGATTTTAAAGACTCCTAATTCTGTACCTCCTGTGGATAAAAGAATGGACAAGAGGTATACTCTGTCAGGCTCAGATACGGAGTTCCTTACCCAGCAATGCAGCCATGTTGGGGTAGTGCAGGCTGCAGCCTGTGATAAGGCTAATATACCCTTGGCTTCACACACACCCAGATAAGGACTCCAGGAGGATTGATGCCATGGCAAAGAAACAGTACATGGCAGCATCTTTGGGACTCAGGCAGGCCAATTATATGGCCTATACAGCTAGATATCAGAAATCTGGATGGGACACTGTCATGGCTTTAGCTAAACAGGTCCCTGGCCAGCTTGCCGAGGAGCTGGAGCAGGTGGCTGCAGATGGTATTGAGGCATCCAAGGTGCAATTCCATGCTGCAGTGGACTCCAATGATGTTTCACCTAGAGTCATGGCTACATCTGTGGCCCTTCGTAGGATGGCTTGGCTCAGATGTACTAGCCTGTCTCAGGATACCCAGACTAAGGCCATGGATTTTCCTGTTGTGGGTAATTCTCTGGGGAGCAAACAGAGAACTACATGAAGAAAATGGATGAATACAGGACCACCTATAGGAATGCTCAGGCCAAGGAAAGGCAAGCCACTCCTCAGAGGCAGCATCCCAGGGGCAGGGGCAGGCCTTTTGATAGGCCTTTCTACCAAGCCCAGGCCTCCTCTTCTGCCTATGCTCAGAGGGGGTTCTTTAGAGGAGAGGCAGAAGGTACAAGCAGGCCTGCTTCCACCCCCAGCCTAAACCCCTGCCAAACAGGCACCCTGATGGGTTTGCCAGGGCCGATTCTCCGCCACCTGTAAGGGGCAGGCTGGCTTACTTTGTCCAGGACTGGACGTCTTTAACATCAGACGACAAATGGGTCCTGAAAGTAGTAAGCCAGGGACTGGTTCTCAGCTTCAAATAATTTCCAAAGATGAGAACCAGATCCTTTCTACCTGCAGATCCTTCAGAGGCACTTGCCCTAGAGGCAGAGGTCTCTTCCCTCTTGGCTCTCAGAGCTGTAGAAAGGGTTCCACCCCTACACAAAGGGAAAGGATTGTACTCTAGGTACTTCCTCACCCCCAAAAAGACAGGAGAATGGCGTCCCATCCTGGATCTCGGATATTTAAACAAGCACCTTTTAAAGCCAAAGTTCAAAATGGTGACGCTGGGAATAATTCTACGCTCTCTAAGGCCAGGGGACTGGCTAGTCTCCCTGGACCTCAAGGATGCCTATTTCCATATTCTCATCAGAAGCTCCCATCGAAAATACCTCAGGTTCGAGCTGCCCTCAGGCCATTACAAATTCAGAGCAATGTACTTCGGCCTAACCTCTGCTCCAAGGGTGTTCACAAAATGCCTGGCAGTAGTAGTTGCTTCACTAAGAAGGCAAAGGATTGCCATCTTCCCATACCTGGACGACTGGCTCATAGTAGGCCAGTCCCCAGACCAAGTCAAGTTACACCTACAAATAACTCAGTAACTGCTCACCTCTCTAGGTTCCCTTCTGAATCTTTCAAAGTCAGTTCTAGAGCCTGTTCAGCTCCTCACCTTCATAGGCGCAGAGCTAGATACAGAAAAGGCAAGAGCCTTCCTTCCCCTGGACAGGGCAAGGACCATTATCACACTGGCCTCTTCATTCACCCTACAGGTGTCTCGATCAGCAAGGCATTTTCTGCAGCTCCTGGGGCACATGGCTGCTTCTACAGCAGTGGTGCAGGGAGCAAGATTTCAGATGAGGGACATTCAGTTCCACTTGAGAGCCTTTTGGTCTCAGAAGAAGGACCCTTTGACCAAACTGATACCAGTGACTCGAACCCTGATCCAGGCTTTGCAGTGGTGGCAGGATCAGGACAATCTAAGACAGGGAGTTCCTTTTGTCACTCAGTCTCACTCTTTAAGCTTTACTACAGATGCCTCCCTCTTGGGGTGGGGTGCCCACTTGGGAGACCTGACCACCCAAGGGTTGTGGTCTCCTCAGGAATCTCTGCTTCACATCAATCTGTTGGAACTCAGAGCAGTGTTTCAAACACCATGAAGTCTTGCTATATTATAACAATAGCAGTCAGCCACTGCAGCTGAACTGCCCCGGAGAGGAAGGAGTTAACTCCAGAAGATCTGGAGTTCTACAGCGCGAGGCGCTGTGCCCAAAGTCTATCATCTGGCAGTTTCAGATGAAACTGTCAGATTCTTTACTCGCTTCACTGAACAGTCGCCTCGAGATCAGCTCCTTCAGCTCGGTTCATTCTCGGTTCAAGAGAGTAGTTTTCGGTTCATTTGAACCGCAAAAGTCATTATTTTTACCGCATTTCGTTCTAAAGCTCTATCTGGTAACCGTAAGTACAAAATTCAAGTCTGTGTGGAAATTAATTATCGGTTCGGTTTGAACCGATCGCTTATTTTTCTGCCTTTTAAAACTGTACTGTGGTTTTAGAGTGCGGTTCCGGTTCTTGCTCGGTTCTAAAACCGAAATTATTACGGTTTTCAAATACCTGTGACACGGTTAGGAACCGATAAGGTGTCTTTGCCTGGCACTGCCATCAAAAGGGCAAGTTTTTGGTTAGCTGGCATTATGTCTGAGAAACCCAAAGAAAAACCGGCCCACTGGGTTTCAACACTCAGATGTCTGTGGGGACGCCTTCAAGGCTGACCCACACACCACTTGTGTCTATTGTCTGGGGCTGACCACCTCCTGTCAGACTGCCAGGTGTAAAATTTCCTGCAGCCACCCTGGAGAAGAGATTGGGCGGCTCAGGGAACGAGAGGCCAAAAGTCCGCTGACCCGGATGGCCAGCCCGGTTCAGTACCCACTGACCAGAGGGAGTGCCCTCTGACCAGGCGAGACTTCTCGGCAAAGGAAGACTGGTTCAGAGGAACCAGTCCCAAGTAAAAGACAAAGAAATCAGGAGGTTTGGAGTCCAGAATTGTGTCTCCAACTGCTGCGGAGATAGCTAAAGCCATTCAGATTGTCCAGTCACTGTCTCAGGGATCTGTAGAACCACCAACAGTTGGTAAAAGGTTGGTTCGTTCAGTCCCAATGGTTCAGGATTTTGAAGTTGAGGATTTTTATGAACCACAGGAGGGGGAGGAGGAATTTGATCAATATATGTGTGGCTGGGAGGGTCTGGACGTGCCCATTGAACCGGGCATTTCTCCAGACAGACCTTTAGAATCTCCCCTATTCTGTCTGAGTCCCCTTCTTTCTTTATTTTTTACAAAAAGGTTGCAGAAACCCTCCAGCTTCCTTTAGAGGAGGCTGTGGATGAGCAAGAGGAGCCTGATTATGTGGAAATGATGGATATTCCAGAGTCTAGGAGGTTGTCTATTCCTTTGCATAAGTCATTTAGAAGCAAACAACAAAGATTTTAAAATCCTCATTCTGTCCCTCCTGTAGATAAAAAAATGGACAGAAGGTATACTTGTCAGGCTCGGATACAGACTTCTTATTGAGCAGTGTAGTCATGTGGGTGTGGTACAAGCTGCAGCCTGTGACAAGGCTAATATTCCTCTGGCCTCACATCCTCCTGACAAGGATTCTAGGAAGATTGATGCCATGGCTAAGAAACAGTATATGGCAGCTTCTTTGGGACTCAGGCAGGCAAATTATATGGCTTATGTGGCTAGATATCAGAAATCTAGGTGGGACACAGTATTGCAGTTAGCCAAGCAGGCCCATGGCCAGCTGGCTAGTGAGTTGGAACAGGTGGCTGCTGATGGCATTGAAGCCTCTAAAGTTCAATTTCATACTGCTGTTGATGTTAATGATGTTTCCTCCAGGGTCATGGCCACTTCTGTAGCTTCTCCAGAGGTTGGCATGGCTCAGATGCACTAATCTGTCCCAAGATACTCAGTCAAAGGCTATGGATTTTCCTGTAGGGAAATTCTCTGTTTGGGAGCAAACAGAAAATTATATGAAAAAGATGGATGAATACAGAACTACCTACAAAAGTGCCCAGGCTAAGGAGAAGCATGCCATGCCACAAAGGCATGCTCCCAGAGGTAGAGGGCAGACCCTTTTCAGGCCTTTTTACCAATTTCAAGCCTCCTCTGCTGTCTCGCGAGGGGTTTCTTCAGAGGCAGGGTAGACGTGGGCGCAGACCTGCCTCCTCCCTCAGCCTAAGGCTGTTAATAAGCAGGCACCCTGATGGGGTGCCCAGGGCCGATTCTCCTGTACCAGTGGGGGCAGGTTGGCCTATTTCAGCCAGAGCTGGCTGTCCCTAACTCGGACAGATGGGTTCTGGAGGTAATAGGCCAGGGTCTGGTTCTCAGCTTCAAATATTTTCCAAAGATGAGAGCCAGGCATTTCCCACCTGCAAATCCTTCAGAAGCCCTTGCTTTGGAAGCAGCGGTTTTTCTCTTCTGGTCTGCAAAGCAGTGGAAAGGTTCCTCCTTGCCATCAGGGCAAGGGCTTTATTCAAGATACTTTCTTACCCCAAAAGACAGGAGAATGGCGGCCCATTCTGGATTTAAGATACTTGAACAAGCATCTGTTGAAACCAAAGTTCAAATGTTAACTCTGGCAATGATATTGCCTTCCCAAGGCCAGGGGACTGGCTAGCTTCCCTGGACCTCAAGGATGCCTATTTTCATGTTCTGATCAGGCCTTCCACGAAAGTACCTCAGGTTCGAACTGCCCTCAGGCCACTACCAGTTCAGGGCAATGCCCTTCGGCCTACCTCTGCGCCAAGGGTATTCACAAAATGTCTCGCTAGTAGTGGCTCATTTAAGAAGGCAGGTTGTGTTGTGGCTTTACCTGGACGACTGGCTCATTGTGGGTCAGTCTCCAGGTCAGGTGAAATCCCACTTGCAAGTCACCCAGCAGCTTCTCACTTCTCTGGGATTCCTGCTAAACTTACCAAAGTCAGTTCTAGAACCAGTTCAGGCCCTAACTTTCATAGGCACAGAATTGAACACAAGGTTAGCCAGGGCCTTTCTTCCCTCGGAAAGGTTGGACAGACTCATCGCCTGGCATCCTCTTTACCCCTGGGTCTCTCGACCAGCAAGGCATTTTCTGTAACTCCTCGGGCACATGGCTGCTTCCACAGCTGTTGTGCAGGGAGCAAGATTCCAGATGAGGACATTCAGTTCCATTTGAGGGCCTATTGGTCTCAGAGGAAGGACCCCTTACCAAATTGGTCCCAGTTATCAAACCCTGATCCTGGCCTTACACTGGTGGCAGGATCAAAGCAATCTGAAACAAGGGGTTCCTTCATTCCCATTTCTCCCTCCCTCACCTCACCACGGATGCCTCCTGTTAGGTGGGGCTCACCTGGGCGACCTCCACCACTCGGGAGTGTGGTCTCCTCAGGAATCTCTGCTCCACATCAATCTTCTGGAACTCAGAGCTGTCTTTTTAGCTCTTGGTCTTTTCAGATTCTGTCCAGAACAAAGTGGTTCAAGTCAGGACAGACAGTACCACCACAATGTGGTACATCAGCAAGCAAGGGGCACTCGGTCTTCAGCCTTGTGCAACCAAGCAATGAAGTTGTGGTCTCTGGCTTATTCCCCGAACACCTCCTGATAGCGGTTCATCTCCAGGGAAGGACAATGTGCTGGCGGACGCCTCAGCAGAATTTCTCAGGGCCATCACGAATGGGCTCTGAATCCACAAGTACTGGGGTCTGTCTTGCCAGTTGGGGCACCCTCAGATAGATCTTTTCGCCCCAGACAACCACCAACTTCCTTTTTGCTGCAGGCCTCAGTACTGGGCTCAGTCCCTCTGGATGCCTTTCTGTTGGATTGGAAAGGAAGTTCCTGTATGCCTCCCTTTCCTCTCCTTTTCAGGGTACTAGTGAAAATCAGATCTCAACCTTGCAGAGTGATTCTGATTGCCCCAGATTGGGCCAGACAGCCCTGGTACCTCTGCTCCTGTCCCTGGCAGTCCACCTGCCCTGAGCCTGCCCAGAGTTCACGACTTACTGGCCTGTGCACAGGGAGAGGTGGTATCCGGACCTCAAGTCCTCCACCTCAAGGCTTGGCTCTTGAGGAGCTAGAATTTGCTGATTTACACCTTTCTCAAGGTGTTATGGATATTTTAAAGGCTTCAAGGAAGCCTTCCACTAGGGCCACTTATAATTCTAAGTGGAAGAGGTTTTCCATCTGGTGCTCTGAGAGGCAGATTACCCCAGAATCTGCTGATCTTCCCATTCTACTGGACTATTTGGTCCATCTGAATTCCCTAGGCCTTAGACCAGCTACCCTGAAGGTTCATCTGGCAGCTGTCTCTGCTTTTGTGTCAGCAGGAAGCCTGCCTCCTTTCTTCTCACCCTGTGTTCTCCAGTTTTTAAAGGTTACTTCACACTAACCCTCCTTTGGGAACCAGCTCCTCGCCTGGGACCTGAATATTTGCATTGCTCAGTTAATGCAACCCCTTTGAGCCTCTGTCTTCAGCAGAACTCAAGTATTTAACTTGGAAAACCGTTTTCTAGTAGCTATCACCTCTGCCAGACGCATAAGTGAGTTACAGGCCCTGTCAGTGGAAGAAGATTTTATCTCTTTCCACAGAGATAAGGTAGTCCTTAGGACTAATAGAAAGTTTTTGCCTAAGGTGGTTTCTGATTTCCACCTGAATCAATCTATCTCCCTCCCAGTATTTTTCACTGAGCATTCTTCCTCAGGTGAGAGGAGACTGCACAGCTTGGATGTCAAAAGGGCATTAAGTTACTATCTAGAGGGCACCAGAGGTCATAGGTTCGAATCCCTCCAACTGTTTCTTACCTATGGCGAGGTTGGCAAAGGGAAACCTGCCACTAAGAGAACAGTTGCAAGGTGGATTGTCTCTTGTATCCAATTTTGTTATCAGAAACTGGGTAGAGTACCCCCCTCAGGATTGAGGGCCCACTCCACCAGGGGTACAGCTGCGTCTCTAGCGGCTGCTAGAGACATTCTTATTCTGGAGGTTTGTCAGTGCTACCTGGAAGACAGTTCACACCTTTACCAAGCATTATTCCCTGGATGTCCAGTCCAGGAGAGATGCTTCGGTTTGGCACAGCTGTGCTTCAGAGCCTATTTCCTAAGTAGGTTCTGACCCTCCTCCATGGAGGTACTGCTGTGTAATCTGTTATTGTTATAATATAGCAAGATTTCATGGTGTTTGAAGAAAAATTACCACCTTAGTAATTGCTTTTTTCTCATGGAGTCTTGCTATATTATAACCACCTCCCTCCTGCCCCTCTCAGAACTCCTACTTGGTAGAGGTGGCAAATTGGTGCAAGCACTGTGTCATGCCATTTAGTTTTCCCTAACCCTGTTTTCCTTTGGGTTAGGGATCTAGATTGTTCATTTAGGTTATTTTTATTGCCCCTTCTTGGACTTGAGTCTTGGGGAAGGGGGTTCATATGTGCTTGTCAAGGGTAGAAACGAACCATAATACCATCAATCTTTGTTATTATGGTTCTGGGTGTTTCTTTGTTGTTTATATTGTTATTACTACTAGTAGGTAGCCATAGGCTAGTGTAGTTTTCCACACAGACTTTTTCCGTCCTTTGATGTTGGTTTAGTAAAGATCTGACAGTTTCATTTGAAACTGCCAGATAGAGCTTTGGGCACAGCGCCCTCGCACTGTAGAACTCCAGATCTTCTGGAGTTAACTCCTTCCTCTCCGGGGCAGTTCAGCTGCAGTGGCTGACTGCTATTGTTATAATATAGCAAGACTCCATGAGAAGAAAAGCAATTACTAAGGTGAGTAATTTTTTCTTCAGCACTTCAAGCTTTTTCCAAGTCTGTACAGAACAAAGTTGTTCAGATCAGGACAGACAATACCACCACAATGTGGTATATCAACAAGCAAGGGGGCACTCGGTCTACGGCCTTGTGCACAGAAACAATGAAGTTGTGGTCTCTGGCCTATTCCCTGAACACCTCCCTTACAGCAGTACACCTCCCAGGCAAGGACAATGTCCTGGCAGATGCTCTCAGCAGGATATCCCAGGGCCATCACGAATGGTCACCGGATCCCCTGGTTTTGGAGGTGATCTTCTCCAGATGGGGCACCCCACAGATAGATCTTTTTGCATCCCCAGACAATCACTAACTTCCCGTTTTTTGCTGCAGGCCCCCAGTGTTGGGCTCAGTCCCCCTGGATGCCCTGGTTCTCAATTGGGAAGGGAAGTTCCTGTATGCTTTTCCCCTCTTCCCTCTCCTGTTCAAGGTGCTAGTCAAAATCAGGTCTCAACCCTGCAAGGTGATTCTGATTGCTCCAGACTGGGCCAGACAGCCTGGTACCTCTCATGTTGTCCTTAGCAGTCCACCTTCCTTGTCTCTTCCCAGGAATTACAACCTGTTAACCTGTGCTCGGGGTTGGTACCTAATCTCTCAATCTCAAGGCCTGGCTCTTGAAGAGTTAGAGTTTGCAGATTTACACCTCTCTCAAGGTGTTATGGATATTCTAAAGGCTTCTAGGAAGCCTTCCACCAGAACTACCTATAATTCCAAATGGAAAAGATTCTCCATATGGTGCTCTGGGAAGCATATTTCCCCAGAGTCTGCTGACCTGTCCACAGTCCTTGACTCTATGGTTCATCTGAATAGCTTGGCACTCAGACCAGCTACACTAAGGGTGCATCTGGCAGCTGTCTCTGCTTTTCTTTCAGCAGGTAAACTTTCTTCTCTTTCAGCTCACCCTGTATTCTCCAAGTTTTTTAAGGGATTGCTTCATACCAATCCTCCCTTCAGGGACCCTGCCCCTTCTTGGGACCTTAATGTTTGCATTGCTCAGCTTATGCAACCCCCTTTTGAGCCTTTGTCCTCAGCAGAGCTTAAGTACTTGACTTGGAAAACTGTTTTCTTGGTGGCTATCACTTCTGCCAGGCGCATAAGCGACTTACAAGCCCTGTCAGTGGAGCCTGATTTTATCTCTTTCCATAGAGATAAGGTGGTCCTCAGGACTAACAGGAAGTTTTTTACCCAAGGTGGTTTCAGACTTCCACCTTAACCAATCTATGTCTCTTCCTGTGTTCTTCACTGACCATTCCTCCTCTGGTGAGAGGAGGTTGCACAGTTTGGATGTGAAAAGAGCCCTTAGCTACACATAGAACGTACCAAGGGTCACAGGTTTGACTCCCTCTAACTGTTCCTCACTTATGGTGAGGTTGGTAAAGGAAAACCTGCCACTAAACAATCCATTGCCAGGTGGATTGTCTCTTGCATTCAATTTTGCTATGAAAAACTAGGTAGGATTCCACCCTCGGGCCTGAGGGCTCACTCTGCCAGAGGTACAGCTGCTTCCCTGGCTGCTGTCAGGGATATTCCTATCTTAGAGATATGTCAAGCAGCTACCTGGAAAACAGTTCTCACTTTTACCAAGCATTACCTCTGGATATCCAGGCTAGGAGTGATGCTCGGTTTGCACAGCAGTGCTTCAGAGCCTATTTCCAAGTAGGTTCTGTCCTCCTCCATGGAGGTACTGCTTGGTAGTCTGTTATTGTCAGAATACAGCAAGACTTCATGTTGTTTGAAGAAAAATTTACTCACCTTAGTAATGTTGTTTCTTCTGATGGAGTCTTGCTGTATTCTGACCTCTCCCGCCTTCCCTCTCAGAACCTTTGTTTTTGGGATGTGGGTAGAGTAGCAGTGTTGGCACTCAGTAGGTGCCCCACTTTTTTATTATCACCCTTTTTTCTTTGGGTGAGTGGGTGTTGTGTTTATTTCATTTTTGGGGTTTCCTGACTTGAGTCTTTGTTTTGGGACCAAAAAATATTTTTATTATATTTAGTAGCCGGTTGGCTAGTGTAGGTTTACAGCCTCCACACAGGACTCTCGGTGAGTTTTAGCTCGTAAAGATCTGACGGTTTGAGTTCAAACAGCAGCAGACAGAGTCTCAACCAAGCTCGAGCTCAGTGTTCCATGCCTGGCATGGAAAGTTAACTCTTTTCATCTCCGGGGCAGTTCGAAGGTTGGACCTCACTGCTATTGTCAGAATACAGCAAGACTCCATTAGAAGAAACAACATTACTAAGGTGAGTAATTTTTTCATCTCCGCTACGGGTCAGCTGAGAGGAGGGACAGGCAGGAGCTACAGCTAGCCGAGACAAAAAATATTAATAGGACCACCAAGAGAGTGGGAGGGGCTAAAGCGCATTTAAGGGGAGGGGGGAACTGGGTGGGTGAGCGGGACTTTTTAAATAATTGGAACACAGTCCCGACTGGCACAAGTACGTCAGTAAAAATCATACTGAGCCCCGAGGAGCTCCAGTTTCTTGCAGCTTTTTTCCAAGATAAGAGAAACTGCAGCTTTGTGCAGTTTTGTCCTCCTCCAGCTCCAGTGAGCTGAGAGTGAGGCTGAAGCAAGAGAAAACGGCCCTTACTATTATAGCCCAGCGGGGCAAGCAGAGCAGAGAGGACTTTGGCGCCTTTTTTAAAAATTAGAACACAGTCCCCAGATTTCAAGTTGGGAACCCCGACTGGCACAAGTACTTCAGTAAAAATCAAACTGAGCCCCAAGGAGCTCCGGTTTCTTGTAGCTTTTTCCCAAGATAAGAGAAACTGCAGCTTTGTGCAGTTTCATCCTCCTCCAGCTCCGATGAGCTGAGAGCGTAGCCTGAAGCTGTGATACCTTAGTTACTGGTAGCCGAGATAGAGGTTTACCATTTGTACTGAGACCACACTACTAGTTGGGGTGGAAGTTTAGTATTAGCTGTGATACCTCACTACTAGCTAGAGTAGTTGTTTACTGTAACATACGAACATACAAAATTTGCCAGCAGATAAAGGCCTAGAGGTCTAGCAAGTCTGCTCGAATGTGCAACTAGCACCCCTGTAAGCACTGTGACACCACTGGCAGCTGTAGTAGAAGCTTACTATTAGCAGTGAGACCCTTCTTACTAGTAGCTGGGGTAGAGGTTTACCATTTGCATTGAGATCACACCTTACTATTAGCAGTGATAGCTTACTACTAGCTAGAGTGGATGTTTACTGTTAGCACTATGACTCCACTACTAACTGGGGTGGAAGTTTACTTATTAGCTGTGATATCTTACTACTAGCTGGAGTGGATGATTACAGTTAGCACTGTGACCTTACTTCTAATTGGGGTGGAGGATTACAGTTAGCACTAAGATCCCATTACTAGATGGAGTAGATGTTTACTGTTAGCACTGTGACATCACTAGTAGCTGTGGGGGAAGTTTACTGTTAGTAGTGAGACCTTACTAATAGCTGGGGTGGAGGTTTACCATTTGCAGTGAGACCACACTATTAGCTGGGGTGGAGGTTTACTATTTGCAGGGAGCTCTCATGACTTGCTGGGGTAGAGGTTTGCTATTAGCAGTGAGAACACCCTTCTTGCTGGAGTAGAGGTTTACTTTTAGTGAAACCTCAATATTAGGTGTGGTGGACATTTCCTGTTAACACTGAGACTTAATTGCCAGCTGGGGTGAAGGTTAACTATTAGCAAGGCCCCTAGAATTCTGTGGCCACAGAATTTTGCGAAGAACTTGCAATCTACCGCAGAACTTCTGTGGTGCCGCTGAATTCATTCTTCTTGGTGATTTTTTATTAATATTTCTGTTTATCCATAGAATCTGGTTCCCATCCCCTCTTTTTATATCCAAACCCCCCTATATGCTCAGAATGTGATGTTATCATTGCTATAACATCATACATTAGCTAATGAAATGACTGCATTCTGCAACAGAAATGAACAGTCACTTATCTACCACAGCTCCCACTGCCAGAGACAGAGGCACAGCACATAGTGCATGGTGATATTTGCTCAACCTGCACTGCAGCCTAATATAATTTTCAGTCTTAAATTATTGCACTAGGGCCAACTTAAACAAAACCTTGTCTATAGCACAGACCTGTTAAGTCCATACCTCACTTTGTACAAACCTATTTGTGCCTTTAAGGTATAGAGATGCCATCTGAAATGAATAACTGGTAAAATGAATTTAACTGTCATTTTTAAGAAAAATAAAGTAATTATGCCCCAAAAAGTGGAATATAATAATGTGTAGACCTGTTGAAAGAATAGACCTGTTAAATAAATAATTGCCCTGTATGCATTTTTGCCAGGGTTATTGATTACATATTGTCATTGGTTGATAGAATCACTGAAAAGTTATGGAGAAATGTTGTGTGCAGGGACAGCTGTTGGGCCAGAGGGTAGCATACTGTGTTTCCATGCCGGCAACTCAGGTTCAGAGATTAGCTCTGGGAGCTGCCTGGGCAGCACAAGGATTGGTGGAACACATCACTGCTTGGAGTCTGGGAAGGTATGGTGCAGTGTTCTGTCACATGGTGGACACATTGTGATGGGCTGGAAAGCTCTGTCTCACAATCGGTTCACATGCATGTCATGGCCTGATGGTGTTACGCAGTGTGTCAGGGAAAGCAGGTTGACATGAAAAATGAGTTTTGCAATAACTCCTCTATTCCATTTCCAATGGGACCTGTAATGAATGAGGATGCAAGTTCATGGAAATAAAAAAATATATATATATATATATATATATATATATATATATATATATATACACACATACACTGTATATTTATATATTTATATATATATGTATATATATACACACACACACACACATGCAGTATCTCTGTCTCTCATCACACACACATATTTGTATGTACAGTATATTACAGATTGCATATAAATATATAAGTGATACACAGTGGGAACCTCATGAGTGGTGTAGAAAGCACATACAAATATATAAGTGATAGACAGTGGAAACCTCATTAGTGGGATAGATGGCATGCATATAGAAATACCTTATTTATCACATAAGATCCCCTCTGCATATGTCATTTATGCAACAGGCTAGGACCTTACGGGAGATGCATTTGTTTTGCCTTTTTAGGCATCAATTTATTTTTATAAGTCTGTTATTTTTTGAACTAGTGTTACTGTGTTTTCCACCATCCTGATTGCTATAACCACTGCCATGAAAGTGAAGTCAGGATGACAAGCTGACACGGTGATGTGGTAGTTTTCTAGTGCCGCAGAACTTCAGCAGAAATTACAAACTACCGCCGCAGAAGTTCTGCGGCAAATGGTAGACTTGCCGCAGAACTTGGTCCCATTGTGCCGCAGAAAAGTAGGGACCCTGACTATTAGCACTGCGATCTTACAGTTAGCTGTGCTAGACATTTATCATTAACACTAAGGCCTCACTGCAAGCCAGGGTGGAGGTTTATTGTGAGTACTTAGAAAATGGGTTATAAATCTAAATATTCTGATTGGCTGCCAGTGATGCCAGGGGATTACATTAACTTACAGTTAGAGCCCTGTTTAAAAAAAGAAAAGGTACCAGCTGTTCCAGCCCCATCACTGGTATCACAGTGCCAGTCAGAATTTTCAAACTCAGTGTCCACTATTTTTTCCACTCACTTAGTAAGGGATGTGCCCCCCTCACCCCAGCTCCACTCGATACCCTCCATGTCACAACACATAAAACTTTGTGTTATTTATCAGTTCACAGCCTGTGCCATTTGCTACAAAAGTCATCATGTATTTTGTTTTAAACAGGTTTTCTGATGAAATGGACTACACATGCACGCACACACGCAAACACACACACACACACAACCGCGGTCAGAGTGCGGTTTTCAAAAGTGCAGTGCACGCCTCTCCATACAAATAAACACACAACTGCTGCTTCCCGTACAGTGGCCACCTCACAGAAACCATAATAAAAAGCAGGAAAAGCCATGTCTGACAAGTACCCCCCCATCCCCATTTTTCTTCATGAAAACCTTTTAGCGGGCCTTTCAGCAATATAAAACAGCACCGTGGGAGTTCAGTACGGTTCACAACTTACTGGGATCGGCGATTGGGTGCTCTAGTCATGGCAGCAGGAGAGGTTTTTGTGTCCCAAATGCCTTTCTGTGGAAAGACCTCATGTTTTCTTTCTCCTGCACTCCACTCTCCCTTTCATTGACAGGGTTGTGAAAAAAATTGAGACCAAAGGGGTGGCAGCATCAAAACAAACAGAGAAGGGAACAAAATTAAAAAAGGGGAGGGGGTGCTAAAATGCCACATAAAGAACTACAACAGCGCCTTCCTCTGGCAATGCTACAGTGCCACTAGAAGAGGGACTATTTTACCAAAAACAAGACTAAAATACAATTCTACTCATTTTTTATAGCATTACTTTTTTTTTTTTAATCCTATAAAAATGACACATGTAGCCCATTTTCTAAGCGCAATACTACCCTCCAGTGTGGGCGATATTGGTCAATATCGGACTTTCCAAGGGCTATAAAGCATGACAATGCTCCTGGGTGGTTCAGTATTGCCGAATACCTCCCTCCCCCACCCCCGTCAGGTATTACTGCTTGAGACCTCACTACTAGCTGGGGTGAAGGTTTACCACTAGCAGTGAAACCTCACTACTAGCTGGGATAAAGGTTCACCACCACCTCCTCAATATTGGCTGCCATCTTAAGCGTATCTTCATGTTCTTTGTCTACCTGATACTGAGCTGGTGATCTGTAGAATACCCCAGTCCTGAGTTGTTTCCCATTCCCTGTTGCTACTAGCACCCACAGAATCTCTGGTTTACCTGACTGCCCATGGCCATCAATTTCAGTTGCCGGTATCCCCTCTTACATATGTATTACTACTCCCTTTCTCCTGCCCTTTGCTCTGTCCTTCCTGAACAGTGAGTACACTGGTATGGCCATGTTCCATTCATGGTTTGAGGTTGCCTGTATCTCTGTGACAGACACTTGGTTGAGACTCTCTACCAGCTGGGGTGGAAGCTTACTATTTGCACTGAGACCCCACTACCAGCTGCGGTGGAGGTTTGCTGTTAGCAGTGAGACCCACTACGAGCTGGAGTGGAGGTTAACTATTAGCACCGAGACCCCCACTACCAGCTGCGGTGGATAATTACTGCTAACTGTGAGACCACACTGTGAACTGGGGTGGAGGTTTACTATTAGCAGTGAGACTCCACTACTAGCTTCAGGGAGGTGTGCTGTTAGCAGTGAGACACAGCACCAGCTGGGGCGAAGGTTTACTATTAGCAGTGAGACCCAACATTAGCTGGGGTGGAGGTCTGCTGTTAGCAGTGAGACCCAACACTAGCTGGGGTGAAGGTCTGCTGTTAGCAGTGAGACCCCACTACCGGATGGGTGGAGGTATACTGCTAGCTCCGAGACCTTATTACTAGTTGGGGTGGAGGTTTACAGTTAACAGTGAGTCCTCACTACTAGCTGGGGTGAATGTTTACTGTTAGCACTGTGACCCCACTACTAACAGGGATGGAGGATTACTGTTATCAGTGAGACTTCACTGCAAGCTGTGGTGGAGGTTTACTATTAGCACTCAGATCCCACTACTAACTGGAGTGGAGGATTACTGTTCTCAGTTATACCTCACTACTAGCTGGAGTTAGAGCCCGGGTTTGGCTGAGAACCAAACCTGAACCGAATGCAAGCCATGGGTTTTCCAGACGAACCAAACTTGAACTGTGGGGAAAAAAAAAAAAACATGGCAAACCCAAACTGAACACGAACCTACCTTCTTTCTTGTGTTTGCACTGATGGGCTGGTGGGGCTGCTCCAGGTGACATTTAGTTTTTCCTTTCTGTTTTCCCAGGGGTTCTGCTTAAGGTTTATGTGTGGGAAATGTGATCAGCCCTTCTCTGAGTGCTCTGACTCTCGCTTGCCTCCTGAAAGTATTTGAGGTGGGCGCTAGATTCATGATTCGAGCGAGCGACTTGGAGGAAGGAAGGAAGATCGCCTGGGCTTTTTAGAAAGGGTCTGGAATGGAGTAAGTAGTGAGGGGTTTGTGTGGCGGCTCCTACTGAGCCTCTTTCCCCAGAGTCTTAAGAAATGGAACATTGTGTGCATGGGTGCAATGCTTGCTGATTCTGCTGCCACTTGGCCAAGTGTCCGTGCAGCGTGGTTTACAGCTGGGCTCCATATGCTTTGTTGGGGGTAATCAGTGGAGCTCATATAACTGGAAGATCTTGGCTGCCTCTGGGGATGCGGGCCCCCTGCAACTACCGGGAACTGGTACCTACGCAATCACAGTGTATGCTAGAGGTGGGCAGGCTCGAGCCTAGTGCCTGGCTCTACTCGACCTCTATAAGGAGTTTAGAGCCAAGGTCAAGCCCAGCCAATTATGCTCAAAGTAAGCATTTTTGTCAGCCTGGGCAGTAAGTATAGTGTCTGAAATGTTTAACTCCCATATAGAAAATGCCTTGTAGTAGCCAAGGCTCAGCTTGTGTTTTAACTCATATGGTCAAGTCACACCCCAGGCTCAGCTCTGGCTTGGCTATAGGTGAAAAATTCCTGGTTTGCCCACCTCTAGTGTATACATTGTATACTGTTGGTGTTTTTGGGTGTTTTTCAGACTGCTATTAAAAAAAAAAAAAAAAAAAAAAACTAACCAAACTGAACCTGAACTCTTAACATTCCAAGTCTGAACCGAACATGAACTCTACTCTGGCCAACTTGAACCAATCCCAAACTCCAGAAAAGAAGCTGGACCCGGGCTCTAACTGGAGTGGATGTTTACTGTAAGCACTGTAACACCACTAGTAGCTGTGGTGGAAGTTTACTATTAGCAGTGAGGCCTTAGTTACTAGTAGCTGAGGTAGAGGTTTTTACTATTTGCACTGAGACAAAACTATTAGCTGGGGTGGAGATTTACTATTTACTGTGATACTGCACTGCTAGATGGGTTTGAGGTTTACTATTTAAAGTGAGATCTTATGCTAGTTGGGGTATAGGTTGACTATTTGCAGGGCAGACCTCATGGCTTTCTTGGGTGGAGATTTGTGATTAGCAGTGAGACCTCACTTCTTGCTGGACTGGAGGTTTTATCAGTGTCAGTAGCTCAGTAGGTAGCACACTTGCCTCTGAGGCTGGGAGATCAGAGGGCTGTGGGTTCAGTTCCCACATCTAGCAGTTGGGTTAATATCCCAGTACTGACACTGTAGTGCAGCATGAGAGGGGTGCTGCACTTCTGAAGTGCTGTCTTTCGGATGAGACGTTAAACCGAGGTCCCATCTGTCTGGATTGGTGGTAGTTCAGGTGGATGTTAAAGATCCTATGGCACTTATCGAAAAGAGTAGGGAATTTCCCATGTCCGGCCAAATTTCCTCACTGACTAAAAAAATACCACCAACAGCTTAATCTGGTTCAAGGTCTGTTGGCATTCATCTGTATCCCCCTCCCCCGGGTCGTGCCTGAAAATAGGCGGATTTGTCTAGTGCACTTACCCAGTCAACAAAAACTAAATTAAAAAAAAAAAATACTGTTAGTGAGACCTCAGTATCAGCTGTATTGGACATATACTGCTAACACTGAGACTTCATTGCCAGCTGGGGTTAAGGTTTACTATTAGCACTGAGATTGCACTACTAGCCATGGTCGAACTTTACCATTATCACTAAGGCCTCACTGTCAGCTAGGGCAGAGGTTTACTGTTAGCATATAGACTTTACTGCTAGCTGGGATGGAGGTTTACCATCACCTCCCCTAAATTGGCCACCATTTGAAGTATCTCTCCGTTCTTTATCTGCCGTTCCTGACCTGGTGCTTTGTAGACTTCCCCAGTGCTGAGTTGTTTCCCATTCTCTGTTGCTGCTAGCACCCGCAGAATTTCTAGTTTACCTGACTCCCATGGCTGTCAATTTCATTTGCCTCTATCCCCTCTTTTACATGCATTGCTACTCTCCCTCCCCCACCCTTTTCTCTCTCCTTCCTGAACATTGAGTACACTGGTATGGTCGGGTTCCATTCGTGGGTTGAGGTTGCATATGTCTCTGTGACAGACACTTGGTCGATGCCGTCTACCAGCTGGGGTGGAAGTTTACTATTGGCACTGAGACCCCACTACCAACTGTGGTGGAAGTTTACTATTAGCACTGAGACCCTACTACCAAGTGTTGTGGAGGTTTACTGTTAGCTCTGAGACCTCATTACTAGTTGGGGTGAAGTTTACCATTAACAGTGAGACCTCACTACTAGCTGGGGTGAATGTATACTGTTAGCACTGAGACCTGACTACTAACTGAGTGGAGGATTACTGTTATAGGAACATAGGCATCACGGCCAGGATGGAGCCAATGCCCATCTGACCTATCCACAGCTGTTTCAACGAGGAAATGCATGGTAACCTTCCACCATAAGATATTTATCCAGCCTGGACTTAAAATATTTAAACTTCCACTAGTTACTACAGAGTCCAGTAACCAATTCCAGGCCTGAACCATGTCTGAGTAAACCAGCCCCCCCCTTTTGTTATGAGTTCTATAAAGTTTGCCTTTTAGTTGTGGTTTGTGTCCCCTTATTTCTCTGTTTATGTTCCTGAGCTCCAAATGCAAACATTTCCTTGTGTCCTCATGTTCCATTGATTTGTACATCATAATGGAATCACCCCTTAGCCTTCTCATTATAACCGCAGACTGCTTAGGATTCCTTCTCCAAACCCTCTTATCAACTTTGTTGTTCTTCTTTGAACCCCTCTATCATACTGATGTCATTTGTATTATGAGGCACCTAGAACTGCCCATAATACTGCAAAGCGGGTCATTTCAATGCCCTATACATTGGCATTGTCACCTCACTCCTTCTTCTAATGATATTTTTCTTTATGCAGCCCCAAATCCTGGTGCATTTGGCCTTTGCATCATTACACTGTCTTGAATGTTTAAGATTATTGGTCACTGATGTGCCCAAATCCCTCTCGCATTCCATCATCTTTAGTATGTATTACCCAATCTGTAAACTGCCATAGGATTTCTAGTCCCGAAGTGCATTATCAAACGGTTAACAAGGTTGAAACCTATTTTGTTATCAATAAATCAGTCAAGATCTTCTGATTCAGCTTGTAGTAACTCTGCCTGCTCTGTAGTACTGTGTCAACAGTGTCGCCAATTTTACTGTCATCTGTGAATTTGCATATCCACCCTTCCCTGGAGGTGAGCGTGCTAGGTGCATATATACTGAACAGTGTTGGTTCCAGTACAGGGCCCTGTGGGACTCAGCTAGTAACCCCAATACTTTCAAAAATCCTGTCCTTTTATTCTCACTCTCTGTGACCTGTTACTCATCCAAGATTTTATGCGCCTGTTCTTTTACCGTTTATCTTGGCTCTTTGTAGGCTCCTTATAAGTTCAGCATGTGGCACAGTGTCAAAAGCTTTTTTGAAATCCAGGTAGATTACGTCCACTGACTTACCCTCATCCAAAGCACCGCTTATGTTTCAAAACACTGTGCCCTGTTTCATTCCATAAATCGTTCTTGTTTATTTTATTTTATTTATTTATTTATTTGTACATCAGTTTAAGACCTTTGAACCGGAGGTTCGTTTCCAAAGGTACCTCGTCACAAAGGAGACAAATACAGTACAACTTTTAGTTACATCATTGCGGTTACAGCTTTGGTAGACACAAGGAGTAGTTTCTTTGTTACAATATGTGTGTTACAGGTTTGGTATTCACAAGCTATTACAGTTATTTGGAAAACAGATTGACAGAATAAAGCATACATAGGTAATGCCGACATGTAGTCTTGATCAGAAACTACATAGGTAATGCAGACATGTAGTCTAGGGCAGAGACTGCTAGAGGTAGAAAATTCAGAGAGACATGGTTGGTGATTAGCTTGGGTGAGGAGCCACTCAGAGTTTTGTCGGGGCATAGTGAGCTGGAACATCTAGAGACAAGCACAGCTTCGCATGTTAAATAGCTGACTCCGAAGTGAGATTTTGAAGCGGGAGATTGTAGGGGTATCAGAGATGGAGGTGGGGAGAGTATTGTACCAGGAGGGAACTCTGTAACAGAAAGACCTTTGTCCACGTGTGGTCCTGGACCTAGGGACTAGCAGGGTGGCCTTGGAGGAGGTATGAGTTTGTACTAGGGGTTGTGCGAGGTGGATAGAGGCTGTCAGCCCAGGTGGGGTTAGTCCAAGGAGGTTTTTTTTCCGTTATGAGGCAGGTTTGATATCTGAGCCGTTCGTCCAGGTTAAGTAGCCTAGCCATGTCATATAGCTGGCTGGTATGAGTTAGCCTAGGGGCTCCCGTAATTAACCTACAGGCCTTATTCAAGGTGAGTCTGATTTTATTGAGGGCAGTCGCGTCCGCAGCACCATAGACTGGCAGGCCATAGTCCACAAGGGACATTATTGAGGAGGTGACTGCTAGTCGGAGGGCATCGGGGGGAGGCACTGCTTGTAGCGGTAAAGGATACCTAGCTGAGCATTTGTAGCTGAGGCTAGAGTATCAATGTGATCATGGAATGTGAGGGCTGAGTCAAAGGAGACCCCAAGGTACCTGTATAGGCGGACTTGATCAAGAGGATGCTTGGAACTAGGGAGGATGCGGAGTGGGAAATTGCTGGCTTTGTTTTGGAATGGGCAAAGAGCATAGTTTTTTTTTTTTGTTTTTTTTTTTAAGATTGATTACAAGTCTGTGCTCTTTGAACCAGGTTTCAGCATCATTAAAGGATAGTTGCAAGGTGTCTTGTAGGGAGATGGGGTTTCGGTGGGTGGCGAAGATGACGGCATCATCTGCATACAGCAGGATTTTACCATTGCATGCTTTGGGCAGGGTGTTGAGGTGGAGCGAGAAGAAAAGAGGACCAAGGATGGAGCTCTGGGGGGCACCTGAGCGGATAGGACATGTATTGGAGAGGGTCCCATTGATTTTAACAAGCTGAGAGCGGGCAGACAGGTAGCTGGAGCACCAAGAGATCAGTCCAGTGGCAAAGCTGGTACGGCTGAGGGCATCCAGCAGGAGGGGGTTGGAGACAGTGTTGAATGCCTTAGAGAGGTCAATAAACACTGCCCGGCTAGTGAGCCAGAGTCCAGGGAGGAATGAAGAAAATTTGAAAACTCTGTGAGGGCTGTACTGGTACTGTGGCCTGCATGGAAACCGTGTTGTTCATGGCAGAGGATATTGTGTTTGGTCAGGTAATCCGTAATTTGGGTAGCCACCAGTTTTTCTAGGGCTTTGGAGAGGGGTGGGAGAATGGAAATGGGCCGGTAATTCCCGTCTGTGGACCTGTCACCTCCTTTGTGTATGGGCGTAACTGTGGCAGTTTTCCAGGCTGAGGGGAATTGCCCCAGGCAAAGAGATTTATTGAACAAGTTAGTTAGTGGGGCAAGGACCTGATCCAGGACCCGGCGGAGGATACTGGGGTCCAGGGAGTCACTGCCAGTGCTATTGCTTTTTAGAGCTTTAATCAGATGTGGCCTGACTTCCTGGGCAGTTACCCTGCGTAAGTGGAAACTAGGATATTGAATGACTAGGGCAGGTAGAGAGGAGGGAGTGTCAAAGATATCTCTGGGGAGGACTGAACTAAGGTCCGTGAAGGATGAGTTGAGGAAGTTGGCTGTGCAGGCTGGGTCGGTGGAGATGGAGCCTTCAATGGTGATCTGAGAGGGAGGTGGGGAGCGCACGCTCCCATTTAGTTGTTTAATGTTGTCCCAGAAAGTTCTCGCACTCCCTCAGGAGGAGGTAAGCGCAGCCTGATAGTGATCAGCTTTTGCTTTTTTGATGGCCCATGTGCATTTGTTTCTAGCAGCATTGTAGGCTTGTCCGTCCGCCAACTGGCCTGTTTCAGAGGCCAGGTGCCAAAGGTTATCCCTGCGCTTGAGCAGTTGCAGCAGAGCCGGGGTAACCCAGGGGGCATTATGAACTTTGGTTCGGACTGCCGTAATGGGTGCAAAAATGTCACAGGCTTTGTTGGAAGGTTTGGGAGAAGAAGGTTAGTGCAGTATCTATATCAGGGGCATAGTGTATGGGAGACCAGTTAATTTGGGCAAGAAGTTGCTTAAGGCCTTTTAAACCACCTGGTCTGAGGCGCTGACGTAAGGTGGGAAGGGCCATGGGTTTGGGTGTGGAGGTCACCCAACGGAAAAGGATAGGGGAGTGGTCACTAAGAGAGTCAGGCAGGACCTGGGTATCATGGATTTATTGAGGGCGGTTGGTGATGACCACATCTAGCAGGGTGCTGGTACCTTTATTTGTGTTAACTCTGGTGGGTGGGAGACTAGTTGGGTCATGTCTATGGCTGCGAAAAAGTCACGGGTGGTGGTAGCGGATGAGCTGAGCCAGTTTACGTTCAGGTCACCCACAAGGATTTGGTTAGCTGTGTGATGTAGGGTTGAGAGATAATCAATTAGCAAAACCAGTGCCAGAGTTTGGTTTTTTGGGGGAATGTAGGCAGTGGTGAGATAGAGGGCACCCAGGAGGGGTCAGGGGTCAGTTTGAGGGTTAGGGCCTGCGCCCCGTGTGCGAGAACTGGGGCAGGGAGTGCCTGTCCAGTGAGAGAGTCCCTGGTGTAGATCGCACAGCCCCCTCCTCTTCTACCTACATGATCCTCCCGGTGGATGGAGTACCCTGGAATGGAGACAAAGGAGCCAGGTTTCCACTAGCGTAATGACATCTGGTCTATGCAGTGTGACCCAACATTAGAGGGAATCAAATTTTTTCAGCAGGCTGCAGATACACAAAGATGCTATGCAGAGCCCAGGTGACCCTGTTGATGGGCTAGAGTGGGCTGGGCCTGGGTTCGGATGTATATTGCCTGTCAGGAGTAGTAGAAAAACCACAGCCCTGGCCAGGGGAAGGTAGAGGGCGAGCTTTCAATAAGTATGTCGTGGAGAGGAGGGGAGCTTCTGGGCACAGGGGGTGGGCAGGGTTTTCCAGGCTGTGAAAGTGAGAACGATAAGTCTCAATTGTGCACCTGAGGAAGCAGCAGGGAGATGGCAGGGGGGAGGGTGTTGTAGGCTGGGGCAGATGGTGAGAGTAGGGTGGGATTGTACTAGCTCCGGAACAAGAGCAGGATCTAGTGCCAGAGTGCCTAGGGGGATGTCAGGTAGGTGGGACAGTGGTGTCAGGGTAAGGATGAGAGGGAGGCATTTTAGTAAGAGTTGGGCTAACATATTGCTAGTGGTAGCAGCAGGGTGGTAGGTTGAAATTGTTTAGTTACCCTCCAGCAAGTGTGGATGCCACTTTGTATTAGTGGTAGTGACACGGACTCTGGTAGACAGGATACCAGGTTCAAGACCAACTCAGGGCAGTTGGAGAAGGGACCTGGGTGAGAGCCATGCTCCACGTTCTGGGACCAGACGCAGGGTATGTTTGGAACCAAAAAAGGGGGTGCGCAATAGCGACTCCTAGTGGTCACTCAGTGCAGGCTCGGTGGTGATGGCAGGAGGTCCGAGCGTGGGCTTACTAGAGGGTTGGGTGTGGGAGGAGGTGTTGGCAAGGTAGCTGTAGCCAAAGGGAAGAGGGATAGGTAGTTTTGAAGGCATCCAGGAAAAACAGGGAGATGGCTTTCTGAGAATAGAGGAGTTTGAGGCAGGATCTCAGGATCCCTCTAGTGGCTAGCAGGTATAACGTGCAAATGAGAAAATGGGGACTTAGTATTTCAGTTTGGGTAGAAACTGATGGTAGATGAGGGCTGCATGGCCTGACCAGTCTGCCCATCTTCAGTGTGATTGCTGTGTTCATCAATAAGATTTCTTAGAATAGCCTCCACGATGTTGACCACCACAGATGTGAGAGACTTGCAGGTCTGTAGTTTCCCATGTCCTCCCAGCTCCCCTTTTTGTGAATTAGGAATAGCATGCCTCAGGTGTTATTCCTGTTTCCAATGATTTATTGAAAATCCAGCAGATTGGGCCTATTAATGTGTATGCTAGTGTTTTCAACATTCTTGTGGGCAATCCATTGGGACCCTGTGATTAATTTATACTGAGGTTCATTGGTGCCTTGTATACTGTTTTTTATGAGATTTTAGGGGCAATGTCTAGATCATGTAGGACTACGTTTTCCGTTTTGGACGATTGGTAAACTGATCCAAAGAACTCATTTAATAGTTTTGCTGTATCTTGGTTATTCAACCTCCAGGAAATCTTACTGTATTGACTTATGCAGTATTGTCCTTCCTTTGTACTGCCCTAGAGCCGAAATGGTTAACTGAACCTATGCCAGTGATGGAATGTTGGGCTCAAGCTCGGTTTTCAAACCACTGTCCCTGATCAACACTCTGTAACAGTCAAATTCTTTACTCCATTTCGCAAAGTACAAATGCCTCAGAAAGCTCTCCTTCATCAGTCTTGAAGAAGTTTATTTTGTGCAGTTTTCTTCAGTAAATTTATTTTCTGTTCATTTTGAAATCACTGACCGTGGTTTACAGGTAGATTAGTTTAGATTTAGTTTAATTTTGGTGAGTTTTCTCGGTTTCCTCATGTTTTTTTTTTTTTTTTTTAACTGAGGGGGAACCGAGTATTTAGTTTATTTTCTTTGTCTTAAACCCCGTTTTGGGTCTGGTTCATTAGTTTTGCTCAACCAGGGTAATTCCTGTTTTTTTTTCTTCAGTCGCTAAACCGACCGTTTAAAAAAAAAAAAAAATTACCACAGTTGTAGTTATGTCACTACCTAAAAAGAGAACAGGTCCTACAGGTTTTCAACATTGCACATAGTGCAGAGAACCGTTTGCCAAAGCAGATCTCCATTTAATTTGTGTGCTGTTTTTGGTGTTCGACCATCTGAAGGCCGACTGTGATATCTGGAAAAATTTTCCTCAGTCAATGCTGGATAGGCATTTAAATTGACTGAAGGAAAATGTCTGAAAAAGCTGCTGACCCAGCAACAGACAGGGCCTCTACTTCTCATAAAGAGAAGTGTTTTGAACCAAGTGAGCAGCCTTCTTACCAGGGTGATGGTTCCTCTAATAGAAAAAGATCCGCAGAAACTACCACTGAACCGGCAAGTTCTGCCAAAAAGAAAAAAAAAAGAAACACTCCAACAAGGAACTGCAAGTGACAGTTCTAGCAGTTTCAACCCCTAAAGCAATTGCTAGTGCCATTAGTATACTACAGGCACTGCAAACTGGTACCACGGTATTAGTTCAGCATCCTGGTTCACAACTGTCGGTTCTGTACTCCAGTTCACTTTCAGTTCCCGGTTCCTTGGAACAGTCTGGTGAGATCTTCCAGGGGGAAGATGATTTTAATGATGATGAGGGTGAATTTAGAGAGCCGGTTGAACCAGAGGTTTCTCCAGATCCTTATGGGTCGGATTCCCCAGAAAAGGTTACAGAGGATTTTTCCTCTCCCTTTTGCCTTTCTAAAGCAAGTTGCTCAGACTTTGAACCTCTCCACCCAAGGGTCCACAGAGGAGAAGCAAGATTACATGGAGATGATGATGTACCAGCAGCAAAGAAGCTTTTGTTGCCCATCCACAAATCTCTACTGAGACAAGCCACAAAAATAAAAAAAAAAAAAAAAAAAACTACATTCATTCCTCCTGTGGATAAGAGGATGGATTGAAGCTATTGGGTTGTCAAATCAGGGGCTGAATTCCTCTTTGGGCATCCCAGCCATGAGGGGGTGGTGCAGGTTGCTGCCTATGACAAGGCAGGGATCCCCCTGTCTTCACATTCACCTGAAATGGATTCCACAAGGATGGACTCCATAGCTAGGAAGTCGTACCTGGGTGCTTCCCTAGCTATTAGGCAAGCTTCTTATATGGCTTATGTTGCCAGGTACCAGAGGAGTATGTGGAACACAGTTATGGAAATAGCCAAGGCATGTCCTGCTCCTATGGCATCTGACCTTTCAGAGGCTGCTAGAAGGGGCATTGAGGCTTCCAAGTCACAAGTTTGCATGGCAGTTGATGCTAATGATATTGCTGCCAGGCAGATGGCTACCTCAGTATCCATGAGGAGGTTTGCATGGCTAAGGATGACGGATTTGTCTGAAAATACCCAAACTAAAGCTCTTGACTTCCCCAGTGAGGCTACCTCCCTGTTTGGGGAACATACTGAAGCCTACATGAAAAAGATGGGCTGCTACTATAAGGTCGCTTACAAGAGTGCTGCAGCTAAGGAGAAGGCAGCAACTCCACAAAAGTTCCAGGGAAGAGGCAGGGGTAGAAACCATTATAGGTCTTTTTCCAGGCACAAGCTTTGCCTCCATATCAACCCCGGGGGGGGGGTATTTTAGAGGTAGGGGCAGCAACAGGGGTGCACGCAGTACACAGTCTGCTGTCCAAACAAAGCAGACTACCTGAGAACCCTGTCAAGGTCGCCTTCTTACTTCCAAGTAGGGTGCAGGCTGGCTCATTGCCACCAGGCCTAGAATGCAATCTCCATAGGCAAATGGGTCCTGGAAGAAGTGAGCCAGGGCCTTGCCCTCAGCTTCAAATCTTTCCTCAAGTTGAGGACAAGGTTCTTCAGACCTTCCGATCCATCAGAGACCTCTCTGCTGGAAGAGGAAGTAGCCAAGCTCCTGCAGGAGCAGGCAGTAGAGCCTGTCCCCTTGTCCCAAAGGGGAAAGGGTCTCTACTTAAGGTACTTCCTCACTCAAAAGAAAACAGGGGAGTGGCGAGCCATCCTAGATCTCAGACACAAACACTTGACCAAGCCAAAGTTCAAGATGGTTACCCTGGCTATCATTCTCCCTTCTCTAGGGAAGGGAGACTGGCTGGCATCCATAGACCTAAAGGATGCATACTTCCATATTCCTATCAGGCTGGCACACAGGAAGTACCTAAGATAGAGACTGCCATCAGGGCATTACCAGTTCAGGGCCATGCCCTTCAGCCTGTCTTCAGCACCCAGAGTGTTCACCAAGAGCCTAGCAGTGGTGGTGGCACATCTGCAAAAATGGGGTTAGAGTTTTACCATACCTGGACTACTGGTTGGTGGTAGGTCAGTTCCCACAGCAGGTGGAAAAGGCACTGATCATCACTCAGGACACACTAAGCATGCTGGGTTTCATGATAAACTGGAAAAAGTCAGTACTCTACCCAGTGCAGCTCCTAAACTTCATAGAAGCAGAGTTGGATACTCTGAAAGGAAGGGCATTCCTTCCTCGGGGCAAGGTTACCAGCACAGGGCAACTAGCAAGTTCCTTCCAGCTGCACAACCCCAGACCAGCAAGGCATTTCCTTAAGTTGCTGGGACATATGGCAGCTGCCACAGTAACCGTGTCAGAGTCCAGATTTCAAATGAGAGACATCCAGTTGCATCTCGGGGCTCACTGGTCTCAAAAGCGAGACTCCCTGTCAAAAATGGTATCAGTCACAGAAACTGTCCTCCAAGCCTTGCAGTGGTGGCAGGAAAAGGACAACCTCAGGGAAGGCGTACCTTTCTTCCAGAGGCCACCAACTGCAATTCTGACAACAGATGCCTCCCTTCTGGGTTGGGGAGCCCACCTGGGGGAACAGACTGCCCATGGAACTTGGTCCCAGCAAGAATCTCTGCTTCACATAAACCTGCTGGAACTCAGGGTAGTCTATCTGGGCATCCTGTCCTTCGTTCCCATGCTGCAAGACAAGGCAGTTGTAGGTCAGGACAGACAACAACAATGTATTACATCAACAAGCAAGGGAGAACAAGGTTCTCACCCCTCTGCACAGAGGCCATGAATATATGGACTTTGGCCTACTCCCTGGGGATATCTCAGTCAGCTGTTCACCTGCCAGGGAAAGACAATGTCTTGTAAGATGCCCTCAGCAGAATCAACCAGAACTATCTCGAATAGTCACTAAACAGGCAGATTCTGCAGGTGGTATTCAGAAGATGAGGCACTCCAGAGGTGGATCCCGCTGTGGCCCTAGACAATCATCGGCTTCCTCTGTTCTGTTGCAGGCCTCTAGTAGTGGGCACAGTGCCACTGGATGCACTGTTGTTGGACTGAACAGGGAAGTTTCTGTATGCCTTTCCACCATTCCCCTTGATATCCAGAGTACTGAACAAACTCGGGGTCCAGTCAGCAACTCTGATTCTCATTGCTCCAGACTGTGCCAGACAGCTGTGGTACTCGATGCTGTTGAACTTGGCAATCTCCAAACCAATTTCTTTACCCAGGAGACACAACCTGCTGTCATCCTCCCAGGGCAGGGTCCTCCTGTGTCCCAACTTGCAGTCCCTCAGACTCGAGGCCTGGCTCCTGAGGACCTAGAATATGCCAACCTACATTTCTTATAAGGGAGTGTTGCAGTTTTTTGTTTTTTTTTCCTCCCTCCGCCTTACTTGCCCCTGGCCTGCCTCTCCTTCCAGCTGCACATGACCCCCCACCGACCTCCTCGCCCCGACCCCCTTCCTACTCTCCTCAGATCGCAGCCGACCCAGGGGTGGCCCGGCGTTACCCTTCGCCGGATGGGTCCCTCTCCTCCAAAGGGGAAGGAGCCAAGAGGGGATACCAGCACTGTGCGATCAGTCCCCGGGCGCTGCTGAGGTGAATTCCGGGGTGTCTGGGCATCTGAGACGGCGGGAGCCGGCAGCCATCATCTGGCAGACCAGGCAGCATTTTCCGTTTTTCTGTGAGGATTGACATCCTGACATCAAGGCATACGCCAACATCTGTCACTCCCCCCTTGAACACCGAGCCCGGCTGCACTGCTGTACTCCCAGCCTCTGCCAGGAGTCAGCATGCGCCGGTGTGCATCCCTGCCCTCCCCTTGGAGAAGGAGCGCTGTCCCTGGATGCTCCATCCTTCTCCCCCCCGGCCGTCCCTCTGGCGACCCGAGTCTGTTCCCGAACTCAGGTCACCGGCGTCGCAGATGGAAATCCAAGCACTGCGCTGACGGGCCAGCCTGGTGTTGCAGGTTTTGAGGGTTTCCAGGAAACCGTCCACCAAAAAAACGTACTCCTCTAAGTGGAAGAGATTCTCCATCTGGTGCAGGCAGAAACACAGAGTCCCCCTGCAGGCTGATCTGCCATTAGTCCTTGAATATTTGGTACATCTTCATTCCCTAGACCTTTGGCCTTCTACCTTGAAGGTGCACTTGGCAGCTGTTTCGGCTTACCTCTCTGCTGGAAAGGGCACATCCCTGGCTGCTAACTAGGTATTCAGGAAATTCTTCAAGGGGTTAGTGCATTTGCACCCCCCCCATAGGGAACCCACTCCTGTGTGGGACCTTAACATATGCATTGCTCAGTTAATGCAGAACCCCTGGCATCAGCTGAGCTCAAATATGTCACATGGAAAACTGTATTTCTAGTAGCTATCACCTCAGCCAGGAGGATCAGTGAGTTACAGGCCTTGTCCACAGAGGCAGACTATATAGCAGTCCATAGGAACAAGGTGGTTTTGAGGACCAACAGGAAGTTCCTTCCTAAGGTGATATCAGACTTCCATTTAAACCAGTCTATGACCTTGATAGTCTTCTTTACTGAGCATTCCACCTCTGGAGAGAGGAGGTTGCATAACCTTGATGTCAAGAGAGCGATTAGCTACTACTTGGAACACACACAAGGGCACAGGCAGGATCAGACACAGCTTTTCCTGACCTATGGAGAGGTGGGTAAGGGCAAGCCCACCTCAGAAAGAACCATTGCATGCTGGATTGTTGCCTGTATTCAGTTCTGTTACAGTAAGGTGGGCAAACAGCCTCATCTAGGCCTCAGGGCCCACTCTACAAGGGGTACAGCTGCTTCTGTAGCAGCTGCGAGAGATATCCCCTGGTGGAAATCTGCAAAGCAGCTACCTGGAAGACTGTCCACACCGTCACTAAACATTACAGCCTGGATACCCAGGCCAGAAGTAATGCCAGGTTTGGCACAGCAGTGCTACAGAGCCTGTTTCCTAAATCGGTTCTCTACCCTCCTCCAAGGGCACTGCTTGGGTAGTCCGCATAAATCAGAATACAGTAAGATTGCCTGGGGTTTGAAGAAGAAATTACTTACCACAGTAATCTTGTTTCTTCCAGGGGAATCTTACTGTATTCTGAGCTCCCACCATCCTCCCCTGCTAGAACCTAGGGGCACTGCAGCACAGCTATCTGTTGTTCTCTCCTGGGCTTTTTCTGTTTTGGGGCATGTGACTCGAGTCTTTTTCAGCCCACTTGGTGACTTAATTGAATTATTATTATTTATCTTTGTTATTATTGATACTGTAGCTTAGTTAGCTTGTTATTAGCTTCTGCTCCGTAAGAATCTGACGGTTACAGAGTGTTGGTCAGGGACAGTGGTTTGAAAACCGAGCTCAGCCTAACGTTCCCTCATTAGCATAGGTTTGGTTAACCATTTTGGCTCCAGGGCAGTACAAAGGAAGGACAATACTGCGTAAGTCGGACTACAGTAAGATTCCTCTGGAAGAAACAAGATTACTGCGGCAAGTAATATTTTCTTACTTATCCAAGTGTTATTCTCTCTAAGTGGACATACCACCTTATAACCCTCTTCCTTTGAGTCAACGTGTGCCCAGACCATTTTTTGATTGTTTTTGGCATTATATGCTGTTTGCAGCTTCTTTTCCTTCTTGGCACTTTTGATTAATGCCTTACCTTCCTTGGCCTTTTTTAAGTAGAATTCCTATAGATCAGTTTTTTCTGTTTCCTAGGCCCTTCTGAACATCCTTCTTTTTTGATTAATTATTTCCAGCACATTTTTGTCAAGCTAACTAGAGGTTTTGCTATTGCTGTTGTACTTGTTTAATGAGAGCACAAATTTGTGTTACATCTCCTTTATTTTAGCTTCTTGTGTATCCCACATTTCATTAACCATATTCTCCATGCCCTCTTTCCATCTCCACCCATCTAATTCTTTTTTCATTGACTTAAAGTCCACCCTACGATAACATCTGTACTTTGTTCCTTCATATTTCTTCTTCTCCCTGTTGACCTCAAAGGTGACCATTAAATAGTCGTTGTCCCCTAGTGGTTCTGTACTGTTATATATACCTGTCCCCTCCGTTAAATCACTTAGGACAATGTCCAAAATATTATTTCTCTGTGTGGATGCCTTTACGCACTGCTCCAGATTCAGATTTAAAATGCTTTCCTCAAGATTATTCATAGAATCATAGAAATCTGGTGACAGGAAAGGACCTTCTGGACCATCGAGTCTGCCCCCCTTTCTCGTTACCTATGTCACGGGACCTCCCCTTTCTGGTTCCCCCCACCTGCAAACCCCTCATGTCTGTCCCATGCCCGCTTGGATCCCTCCACTGTTTCTGCCCCCACCACTTCCTCCAGTAGTTTATTCCAGGCCTCCACCACCCTCTCCATGTAGTAATGTCCCCTCACATTGCCCCTAAATCTTCCTCCCTCCAGTCTTGGACTATGCCTTCTAGTTTTAACCCCCACCTTGCTCTTAATTAAGCTCCCCTTCCTTACCTTATTGATCCCCTTCACATACTTCAATATCTCTATCATGTCCGCCCTCGCCCTTCTAGTCTCCAGTGGGTACAGATCCAGTTCCCTCCATCTCTCCTCATATGATTTCCCCTACATACCGTGCACCATCTTAGTTGCCCTTCTCTGCACCCTCTCAATCCCATCTATGTCCTTGCGTAGCTGTGGTCTCCAGAACTGGACCCTGTACTCTAGGTGTGGCCTCACCATGGCTTTATAAAGAGGCATCAGTACCTCCCTCCTTCTGCTTGTTATGCCCCTCCCAGTGTGCGCCAACATTCTATTTGCTGTTCCCACCACTTTGCTGCATTGATGACCTACCTTAAGGTTGCTTGATACAAAGATCCCCAGATCCCTCTCCTGCTCAGTTGGCTTAATTACACCCCCCCCCAAGTGTAAGATGCTTGTGGGTTCTTACGCCCCATGTGCATCACTGCACACTTTCTGGCATTGAATTCCAGCTGCCAAGTTTCCGACCACCCTTCCAGAATCTTCAGGTCCTTCTTCATGACCTCCATCCCCCAGAGGTGTCCACCCTATTGCAGATCTTCATATCATCTGCAAATAGGCACATATTCTCCTCCAGCTCATCTGCTACATCACTGATATAGATATTAAAAAGAAGGGGTCCCGGTACTGACCCCTGGGGCACCTCACTCATCACCTCCATCTCCCTGGAATGTACCCCATTAACCACCACCCTCTGGCTTCTGTCCTTCAACCAGTTTTCTACCCATCTAGTTATTTTCTGTCCCACCCTATACTTTCCAGCTTATTTACTAGTCTTCTGTGAGAGACAGAGTTGAAGGCCTTCCTGAAGTCTAGATAGGCCATGCCCACTGCCTCTCCCTGATCAACCATCTTCTTCACCCAATTAAATTATTGTCCATAGGATTTCCACTTGACCAGTTTCCCAAATAATACCAGGTAAGGTTTAGGTCACCAGTTATCAGTGAGACCTCCCTACTAGCTGGGGTGGAGGTTTACTGTTACCACTGAGATCCCACTATTAGCTGGGGTGGATGTTTACTGTTGGGACTGTAACACCACTAGTAGCTGTGGGTAGAAGTATACTATTAGCAGTGAGACCTTACTAGTAGTTGTGGTGGAGGTTTACCATTTGCACTGAGACCACATTAGTAGCTGGGGTGGATGTGTACTGTTTGCATTGGCACCTTACTGCTAGTTGGGGTTGAGGTTTGCCATTTGAAGTGAGACCATACTTTTAGCTTGGGTGGACGTGTACTATTTCCAGGGTGACTTTGTGACTTGCTGAAGTGGAGGTTTGCTATTAGTGAGACCTCACTACCTGCTGGAGTTGAGGTTTACTGTTAGTGAGACCTCCGTATTAGCTGATGTGGACATTTAAGCAATAAGGCACGAGAGGGTGTGCGTTGTACTGTAATGATGGCATGCCCCGGGTGGGTTGAAGCAGTGGGTCGAAGGTGGAGTGCTTCTACCACCCGAGAAGTGCTGATATCCCAGTACAGTGCACACCCTGGAGTACTTTATTGCGATTATGAAATGAATCAATTTTAGTTTCAATATATAAAAAGTTTTTTTCTCTAAAATTACTAGAAAAAGAAAAAAAGAGTTCTGCTGAGGGTTGCACTGTATGGGAATTTTTTTTTTTTTTCAATTGTTTAATCAGGAGTGGCACACTAAGCTGAAAGCTTGTTTACAGGTGCAACCTGGGAGCACAGGGAAGTTAAGTGACTTGCTCAGGGTCATACAGTATGCAAGTGGGGACTGTGGGATTCAAACCCAGGTTGCCAGATTTGCAGCTCAGAGCCTTAAACCACTGCGCTATAATGCCTCCAATTTAGCTGGCAGATGGTGCTGTTGCTGTCTGGCTTCAGCATATCCCTAGTAGAGTTTCAGCAAAGTTTTACTCTGCTGATGAAGTTGCCACCAAGTGGCTGAAATTTGCATTTGTGAAGCTTTCCCTACCCTCAGCAACTGCAACTTTGACTATGCTTGAAATCGCAAAGTTTTCCATACAAATGCTGAAATTTCACCTGCGAAGTACGCATTTTTTTTTTTTTTTTCATATGTATTTTATTCTCTGTGGAGACTCCTGACCAATGGCTTGGCCATCCTACTTGGGACACTTGCTCTAGACCTGCCCATGACCCATGCCGACCCTGGAGTTTCCCCCGCGACGGGGCCAGGAGGGAACTTGAGCGCTACTCCTCCCCCTGGAGATCCAATCCAGAAACTGGGGCTGGCCCTCTAGTGTGGTGGCCATCATTGAGCGCCGGCCAAGATTTCTCCCTTTTTACGCTTTTCTTCCTCCCCCACCAATGCAAGCATGTCAGAAACGTGCCGCCCGACTTGTACTGCCCTCGCGCCGTCGCCAAGGGGCAGTCAGCGAGTGTAATGACATGCCACCCTCCCCCGAGAGAGGAGAGCAGTCCTCTGGATGCTCAATCCTTTCTCCCCCCCTCGCTGACCCATGGTGGCCTGAGCTCGTTCCCGAACCTCAGTCGCCGGTGTGGCATAGGTGTGGTGTCCAAATTTCACCCGCAGATGGTGGCATCTCGCTGGTGGCGAAATTCTGCCTTTCATGGGCAAAATTCCGTACTTTGTGGGTGGACTTCCGGCGTTCGTGTTGAAATTCCTTACTTTGCGGATTGATCCGCACTTCACGAATTGCACTAAATTAGCGGATTAATTTGCAGAGCCAATTTAGCCCATCTCTAATCCCTAGGACTAGTTGGCCTGGCCTGCCTAATTTAAGGAGCACGCTTGATGGTTTCAGTTGTTGCACTTCTAATATGGTTGTGGTGCTCAGTGTTAGTACTGGTGTGATGGCGTTTATCTTTTCACTTTTTGACTTGTCTGCTTTATTTGAGAAAGAGCCATGCCCAACGGTTTACTTTATGTAAGAAAAAGCCATGCTCAGCAGTTTGAATTGGCGCATGCTGTTAGTATTGGTGTGGATCACATGTACATAAACACTTTCAGTTTTGGAGCTGTGGCATAATGACAGTTTTCCTTTGGGACCAGCGGCATGTATATTACCTTATTGCCTCTGTTTTTGTGACTGGTACCTCAATGGTCTTTTTTTTTTTGGTGGGGGGGGTTGAATTAATGTTGTGTTTGGCAGCACAGCTTTGGACGGATCTGTAAACAAAACAGCAGCGGAACAGCAGGAAAGATAGCAGCTTCAGAAACATAGAAGTTAATGGCAGATAAGGACTGCAAGACCCATCTAGTCTGCTCATTTTTTCTACCTTGCCAATGTGCCATAGGCCTTTACTCTGTCAGTGGCCTATGTATTCATACTCATGTGTATTGCTCCCTTATGCCTATCCCAAACCTGTTTGAAGCCCAGTATTGTATTCTTGTCCACCACTTCCTGAGGTAGGCTGTTCCATGCATCCACCACCCTTTCTGTGAAAAATAACTTCTTCATGTTACTCCTTAATCTGCTTCCCTCTAATCTCATGCTGTGTCCTCTTGTCCTACTATTTTTCTTATATTGAAACATGTTAGGCTCTTTCACCTTGTTAATGCCCTTAGGATATTTGAATGCTTCAATCATATCACCTCTCTCCCTCCTTTGCTCTAGGGTATACATATTGAGCGCCATTAATCTGTCCTCATATGTTTTCTGATGCAGACCCTGTACCATTTTGGTTGCCCTTCTCTGGACTGCCTCCATTTTGTTAATGTCCTTGTGCAGGTGAGGCCTCCAGTACTGCACAAAGTACTCCAGATGGGGTCTAACCAGTGTCTTGTAAAGAGGGATTAATACCTCCCTCTTACGACTTGTAATACCCCTGCTAATACGTACCAACATCCCTCTAGCCTTACCTACTGCCTTAGTGGTCTGCTTGGATGATTTCAGGTAATCTGTGATGATGATGCCCACGTCTCTTTCTTCCCTTATGATTGCCAGCAACTCCCCTCCCAACCTATAGGTAGCTTCAGAGTTTCTCTTCCCTGTGTGCATGATCTTGCATTTCTTTGAGTTAAACCCTAGTTGCCACTCTTCAGACCATTTTGCCAGTTTTTCCAGATTTTTTCTCATTTTGCCCACCCCATCTGGATCATCTACTCTGTTGCAGATCTTGGTGTCCTCTGCAAACAGGCAAACCTTACCCTCCAGTCCATCTGCAATGTCACCGATTGATTAATTGATTCATTCATTCATTCTTGGATTACAGTACCTCTGAATACAGACAGCTCATTTACAAAGGTTCCACGTCAGTGGGGAGGGGAGACAAAACATACAAAGGAGATGAAAGTGCAATGTTTCCAAAACAGTAAAGTAAAGTGAACAAATATGTATCTATATGTAGTTTTATCGTTCTGATAGGAGGAAAGTGTAGAGCAGAAGGGGAAGGAGAAAGATGGGAGAAAAAAGAAAGGTAGGAAGTGGCAGCCATAGTCCTTGTCAAGCTGGTGTTGGGGGGTAGGGACAGGGGTGTAGTGGGCAGGAGGGTAAGAAGGTAGGAGGTAGCGCCATAGACCATGTCAAGCTGGTGTAGGAGGGGTAGGGGCGGGGGGTGAGGTGGACAGGGAATAGCCAGCGGCCTTGTAAAAGTGCATAAAGGGGGTAGCCTCTGAATTATAAAGGTAACGGCAGAGATACAGGGTTATCCAGTTGTGAGGAGAAGTTTGAATGCTAGTAGATGGGAGTCTCAGATGAAGCAGTCACGGGAACTGTTGGCCGTGAGATGTTGGCGTAACTTCAGTTTGAATGGTCCCAATTTAGGTAGGGTAGGTATATCACTGTGAAGAGTATTAAACCAGCGAAGTGCTCTGTAGGCAAGTGAGTGTTGCCCCAGTGAAGATCTTAAAGAGGACTGGCCCCAGGGCTGATCCCTGAGGCACCCCACTTGTGACTTGCATCTCTTCTGACTGTATACCATTTACCACCACTCTCTGTTTTCTGCCCGCCAACCAGTTTGCCACCCCGTTGACCAACGTCTGGCTCACCCCGTGCCTACCCAGCTTATTAATCGATGATCTATGCGGAACAGTATTGAAAGCTTTGCTGAAGTCAAGGTAGGCAATATCAACCGCACCCCCTTGGTCCACCACTCTGGTTACCCAGTCATAGAAATCTATTGATTAGTTTGACATGACATTCCTGTTGTAAACCCATACTGTCTTGGATCATGTGCTCCTATGGATTCCAGGTGTTGCACTATCCTTTCCTTAAGGAGTGTCTCCATAATCTTGCCCACTACTGAGGTAAGACTCACTGGTCTGTAGTTCTCTGCCTTCTCCCTGCTACCACTGTTATGGAGCGGGATCACATGAGCCCTTCTCCAGTCTTCTGGGACCTCTTCTGTGCTCAGAGAGTCACTAAACAGTTCTGCTAGTGGCTCTGCTAGTTTCACCCTTAGCTCCTTTAGTACCTTGGGATGTATGACATCAGGTCCCATTGCCTTGTCCACCCTGAGCTTAGCGAGCTCTTGTAGGATCCTTTCTTTTGTGAAGGGACTTGTACACACCTCCCTCCCCACTGTGTCCGTGGTGCTGAACTGTGGGCCCTGCTCTACCTTCTCAGTAAATACTGAGCAGAAGTATCTATTTAGGATAGATGCTTTTCCTTGATCCTCCACACACTCTCCCATCCCCTTTGATCTTAGCAATACCCCCCTCCGAACTTTCTCCTTTCACTAATGTATCTATAGAAAGTCTTGTCCCCTTCTTTTACTGTTCGTACTAGTGTTTCCTTGGTTTGGGCATTTGCCTGCCTTACTGCCTTCCCTGCTTCCCTATCTTCGTCCTTCTGTGTTCCCTTATATTTCCTGAAGGCCAGCCTTTTGGCTCTGACCTTTTCTGCTGCTGTTTTTGAGAACCAAAGTGGTTTCCTCCTTCTTTTGCCCTTGCTTTTCTCTCTAAAACAATGAGATGTTGCTTCAAGTATTGCATCCTTAATGCTTGCCCACTTTGCCTGTACCCCCTCACCTGTATTTCTTCTTGTCAGGGCTAGCTTAACTCTGCTGGCCATCTTCTCAAAATCAGCTCCTCTGAAGTCCCATATTTTTGCATTGGAATGTGATAATTTGGTTCTAGTGGCCAAATGCAACCATACAGTACTATGTGTTGGTCACTGGTCCCCAGGTGACCTTCTACCTGGACATCTGTGATCCTTTCCCCATTAGTCAGTACTAGGTCCAGGATAGCCCTGTCTGTTGTGGGTTGTTGTACCAGTTGTTTGAGGCCCTCCCCCTGGAGGGAATACACTACGTGCTTAGTTCTGGCAGATGCTCCGACTGGTATTAACCAATCCGTATCTGGCATGTTGAAGTCTCCCATTAGCAGAACATCCCCTTTAGCTGTCATGTTTTGTATATCTTCTAACAGTAGTGTGTCAGTGTCCTCCCCCTGGTCTGGAGACCTGTAGACCACCCCAGTTCGTATGGCTGTCCCATTTCCTGTTTCCAGGGTGACCTACAGTTGTTCTGGCTCCTTATGTGTATTTTGAATCTCTGTAGCTTTGATAGTTTCATTGACATAAAGGGCCACTCCTCCCCTTCCCTCCTTTTTTTCACCTGTCTTTTCTGAACAGTACATAGTCTGGTACTGTAGTCTCCCAAGTGTGGTTACTGGTGAACCATGTCTCGCTAGTATGTCCAGTTTAGCCTCTGTCATTGTTGCCTCCAGGTCTGGGATCTTGTTTCACAGACTGTGGGCATTTGTGTACATGATTTTCTATTTGCCAGATTTCGGTGCTTTAGTTGTGGGGCGAGGTCTGGCTTTTCCCCTGCTTGTCGTGTGGAGAGCTCGACCTTTTTCCTCACCTGGTGATGTAAATGAACTACAGACATGCTGAACTCCTGTTTGAGCACTAGCTGAGGGGGAGGGGTGCTCTTTCTATTCGATGTATCGGGTGCTCACCCCCTCTCCTCATTTGCTAGTTTAAATATTCTGCAAAGACGTCAAACTTCTGCCCCAATGCACTGACTCCCTCCTTAGTCAGATGCAGTCCATCGAATTTAAAGAACTTTTGCTCCCCAAACTGTTGCCAGTTAACTACAAATGTGTCCTTTTTCCTGGCACCAGACCTTGAGCCACATGTTTAGCTCTCCTATCTCATCTTCTCTGACCTTCTGCCCATCTGCCTCCCTCTCTCAGACCAGCAGGATCTCAAAGAAGGAGATGCTAGACAAAATGGAAGACAGTTTGTCTCCCAACCTGGTCAGGTGTTCCTTGGTCTCCACAACTGACCAGCTGGCGAGATCGTTAGTCCCTATGTGTACCAAGACTTCTGTGCTTTCTCTTGCTTCCTGTCCAATTTTAGTAATGCAATCAGTGTCTCTCCACGCTGATGTACCTGTTAGACATCTGACCATTACCCCTGGCCGGAGGAAGGTATCAGACTCCCCGAATCATGGAGTCTCCTTTGATCAGAAGTGTTTTGGATTTCCTTTTTGCCTTTTTTATTTAGGTCCCTATTATGGGTGAGTTTTGTAGCTGTGGCTCCTGTTCTGCAGAGTCCTCTGCCCCTTTGTTTGATTTCTGAGATAGAGGCAGATACCTGTTTGTAGTTTTTATATGGTTTGTGGAGGTGATACACTGGTGAGCATTGAGTGATGAGGCACCTGATTTGCCTCTCCTAACCACCTGCCAACCTCTCAGACCAACTACCCTCTGCAGTCAAGGTGCTTCATTTGGATGTTAGGGAAATGTCGGGTGGTTCTTTTAATACATTTCCTCCTGAATATGCGATTTGAGGTGCGCAGTCTCTGCCCATGCTGCCCGGAGCTGAGCCATTCGATCTCCGATGGTCCAGCATGTAGGACAGCATCCTAATTCATGTATAACTGCCCTTTTGAAAAGTGTCCCACAGTACCTGCAGTTAATAATATCCATTCCAGTTGAGTTGTCGAGTTTATAACCTGGTCAGAGTAATTGGAAGGAGAATGAAAGCAAAAGTTTAATTTAATTTTTTTATTTTAATGTTTGTTTGTTTTTGTATAATTACTTGTGCCCCTTCAAGTGAAGTCACTGTGTGGATACCCCTCTGATCCTCCCCTTCCTGCTTTGCTACAGGAAATGTCACGACTACGTTACTCTATAAAAGGAGTGTAGCATTACATGGCGTGGTTGAGGATGGGGTGGGTTGTGGGCCTTCCCCTGCCGAAAAAGAACAACCACGGATGAAAGAAACAAGAAGGTAAGAGCGGTCAACCAACGACAAATGCAGACGCTATCCCTCAGTCTGTTTCTCATATGTGCTCCTGTAATTAGCCCTGAAAGCTTAGCCTAATGATAAGATTAAATTGTAAAACCTTGTAAGCACAAACAGTAATAGACCCTGTAAGCACAACCTGTAACAATTTAACAGATTTACTCTGAATAAAACCCTTTGCTTCAGAAAAATAAAGCAGTAGTCTGTAAGCACAAAAAGTAACAAAACCTGTAAGCACAACCTGCAGAATAATTTAACAAAATATATACCTTGCAAAAAAAAAAACACTTTGAATTAGAGAAAAATAAAGCAGTACTCTGTAAGCACAAAAAGTAACAACCTGTAAGCACAACCTGCACGACAGTTTAACAGAAAATATACCTTGCAAAAAACTTTGAAACAGAGAAAAATAAAGCAGTAATCTCTAAGCACAACACAGTATCAACCTGCAGGCACACCATGGGTGAGATATTCAGACTGCGCCAAGCAATGGCGCAAGGGGCAGGGTGCAGCGCAACTGAGATGCACTGGGGCCAGAACAATGTGATAGTTAAAGGTGATGTATCATGGCGCATCACCTTTGAATATGGCACAGAATGTGCATGGCGCAAGTACAAGGCACCAGCGCATTCCACAGACAGGGAGGACTGTGAATTCACCAGTGCAACTGTAGTTGCGCTGGGCGCATCATCTGCGATATTCAGACTTGGGCATGCAAATGGGGCCATAATGTATGCATGGTGCAAATGGGGCCATTTGCATGTCAGTATGGCACCTTTTTCATGCGATACGCAGGGAATCCTGGCGAAATGCGCCTGGCTCCCTGCGTAGCCAATGTCAACATGACAGGACTCCCTGTTAGTCTAGTGGTATCCTCCCCCACTAAACCCGATCGCAGGTAGCAGTATTAGAAATATAATCCCTGGTAGTCTAGTGGTAGCCCCCCTCCCTCCCTTAAACCAGATCGTGGACAAATGTTACATATATAATCCCTGGTGGTGTACTGGTATCCCCCCTCCCGCCATATGCCCGATCATGGGCAGTTATTACAGTTATGTCCCTGGTGGTCTTGCGGTACCCCCCACCCACACAGCCACCGCTGCCCACCCAGCTCCCCACCCCGTCTTGGCGGGCAGCAGCAACCACCCACCCCACTGAATGATGGTTTACAGTAGCAGCTGTAATCCTGTTGTACCGAACTGTGACTCAATGGGCTTGCAGTGCATAATGTACTAGTCATTCACAAATCTGAATATTTGTGAATATTAACACAGTATTTATTCACTGCAAGATCATTGGGCCACAGTGAACACAATAGCTTACAGCTGCTTCATAAGCTATCATTCGGCGAGTAAGTGAAGCTGACCATGCGAGCGAGGTTGCTGCCGCCTGCCGATGACGGGGGCTGGGTGGAAAGGGTGTCTGGGGTACCACTAGACCAATTAGGATATTATTGTAACATGTGCCTGGCGATCGGGCATATGGCGGAAGGGGATACCATTATACCACCAGGGTTTATGTATTTAACATTTGTCCATGATTGGGTTTACAGGAGGGAGGGGGGTGCCACTGACTACCAGGGACCATATAGTGCTTTTGGATGGTGCTCTGGGTGGGCGGGTGGCCACCCATGGCTGGTGGCTGCTGTGTTGCACCTTGTATTACAATACCACCTCGTGGGTACGGTATTGAGCCTTTTTTTTTTTTTTTAGGCTTAACTTTGTGCCATAGTATGTGGCACGCCTAGGGGTTGTGCAGGTCAGGATGCACTGCACATCCCAGGCTGAATACTGGGATGTGCCGCATATGCATACAGTACCAATGCGCCCTGGTGCATCGGGACTTGGCGCTGTGTAAGTCCCCCATTTGAATATTGCACCAGGGCGCATTGGGGGTTGCGCCACTTTAAATATTTGGGCCCCTGTAAGAATTTAGCAGAAAATATACCCTGCAAAGAAACAGCTTGAATCAGAGAAAATATATCAGTAATCTGTAAACACAAAACAGTAACGAACCTATAGGCACACCCTGTAAAATGTAGCAGAAAGTAAACCTTGCAAAAACAGTTTGAATCAGAGAACAGTAAAGCACCAATATATAAGCAAAAAACAGTAACGCAACCTGTAAGCACAAAAGAAAATAGTAACGCACAGTAAATCTGACTAGCCAAAAGAAGCCTTAATTTTTCCTCCTTGCTCTGATAATGTTGTGCCTTGCTCTGTCCTTTCAAGCAAACCTAGAAGAAAAGCGCTCAGGTGAAGCTAGGTGCCTTTGCTAGCAAACCTAGTCTTCCCATCACATGGGCAAACAGTGAAGCTGTTTATTTATTTACAGATATGTTTACCACTGACCTGTGCTGTTTTGTCTTGGTGGGGGGGGGGGGAGACAATGTCTAGGAATGTAAGGAAAAGCTGTGTGGCAGCCATGCTGTGGTGGGGATGAGTTTGGGGAAGAATGCTGAGGCTGCTAAGGTGACTGGGCCTCCTTCCCCGTACTGTTGTGCTGGGATATTAGCACAGGGTCCCGAGGTCCTCAGCCAATCAGGATCCTAGATTTTGTTCTACCCATTTCATAATTACTGTTAACACTGAGACTTCATTGCCAGCTGGGGTGAATGTTTACCATTAGCACTGATATGCTACTGCTACTAGCTGGGGTATAGGTTTACTATTAATGAGAGTTCATTACTATCTGGTTTTCCTGGTATACCTTGTTTTTATTTGTATTTTTTTTTTTCAAATGTTGCTATAGTTTATATAAGACTCATGCACCTTCTGAGTTTTGGAGCCGCATTGTGCATTTGGTTAACTAATGTTTTTTACACTGTCTTTTATATAGGCAGGATTACTAAGATCTTCATAACCCATCTACATGGGGACCATGTATTTGGCCTACCAGGGCTTCTTTGCACTGTAAGTCTTCAGTGTAGCACTTCCATAAACAAAGAGCAGCCTGTGGAAATCTATGGCCCTGTGGGTCTAAGGAACTTCCTGCGGACGAGCCTGGAGATCTCTCAGTCACAGCTCATCTTCCCCTATGTTGTCAATGAACTTGTTCCAACATCAGATCAGTGTCCAGCTGAGGAGTTTAAGGAACCCTGTCTAAATGGTCCTGAGGATAGATTACACCCGCAGGAAATCCAGGGAAGAACAATCACACTGGATCCTAAGGAAAATTCCTACAAACTTTTTGATAATGAGCAGTTTGTCATCAAAGCATTCAGGCTTTATCATCGAATACCTTCTTTTGGGTTTGTAGTGGAGGAGAAGGAACGGCCTGGTAAACTCAATGTGCAGACACTAAAGGAACTGGGTAACTATTTATTTTATTTATGAATGTGGTCTTCTGGTTCTTATCGCAGAATGATTAAAGTGGATCAGGGTGTAATTCTGTAAAGCAACTTGGGATTTGGGAACTATTTTAAAGAGCCCTTGACGCAGTCTGGCATCCCCATCTGAACTGCAATCCTTAACTGCTGTTTTATGATATGGTATATCATTTTTTGTGAAACGGACTCCTTATTAGCCTGTGAATGCTTGCTTTGACATCCTATTTGTGCCTTACCCATTTCCCGCTTTCTGTCAACTGCTAACTGTCCAGTGACTGTGTGACATCATGTGTAGTGCCCAGCCCTTGTGCCAGTTGCCAGTCTCCACGTGTAAAGCAGCGGTACTGCTGTATTTTCTTTACCTAGGGTGAACAGCTGAATACTTTTTGTTGAGGTATTTTGTTATTTTTACTTGTGAAAGTCCGTATTTTCTCACAGCTGACCTAAAAAAAAAACAGTATTGTGTTTGCTGCGGTGTTTTATCTGCTTATCTGACTGATAGATTGAGACTTGTCAAGCATAATTCATGGAAAAGTAGATTCTAGGGACATGGATATGTTGTTCATACATACTGTCTGGCAGGTTCCTTGCTGCTTTAAATCTTGCAGGAAGGTCTTCAAGCTGGCTCCTCCCACCCACCCGGGTGGTAAAACTCTCGGCTCAGCCTCATGACGCCAGATCTTCCTTACCGCTTGGAAGCTCGGGTTCCCTCTTTAACGCTCTGTGTGTGGACTGGATCCTAATTCTTCGGTTCGCCAGAAACTTATTCTCAAATTTTCAAGACTTCTGTCAAATTACTCCCTTGCAGCTGCAATGGACAAATAGACTCCCAGTTTTCGGCAGTGCCCATGTGGGCAGAAAATGGCCAGGACGGATCTGCACTCCACGTGCCGTCTACAGCCTCGGCCTAGTCCATGACCTGCAGGCCTGCGAGTTATGCCATTCGTTTTTGGCCAACGTCCTGGAAGACCGCACTGCCCGGTTACAGCTTGGGGCGCGAGCTACCGCTGGTGAAGTGAAGGAGGCCCATTGGGCGGTTACGCGGCGGCTGGCTCGGCTGAGCAACCCGAGCAGATGATCGCCCTCAAGAGGAGAGTCCCAGGCCGGATCATCCTCTTCCTCGGTTATGCATTTATCCTGCTCTTCTGGGTACTTCCTATTCAGCTTCCTTAAGGAGCTTTGCCAATCCCTTTCCACGAAGGGAGAGGGGCCATCGGGACATTCTTCTTGGTCCAAAAAGAAGGACTCGAAAGGTAAGTCCCATTGTCGGTGTTCGTGGGAGCAGGAGAGGTCTCCTTCCCCGGACAGCCGACTGTCGACTTCGGTCGAGGTTGCGGCTAAGGCCGCTGGCTTCACGGTGTCCCCGTCAGGTCAGCCGTCCGAGACACCCGTCGGACCGGCTGTCGACTGGTGTAGCCGACAGCCCTTCTTCACTGGTTCCCCCTGGTGGAGACCGAGGACTTGCCTGTGCCTCCGGTGCCGGAGTCCCCAGTCAAGGCTTCCGAGCCGAGGGAAGAGCGGGTGTCCCCCGCCCCTTCCCAGACCCATGTTTGGAAACACCGAGGATCTCGGTCTCAGACATCGTCTCGGTCCAGCCAATCCTGCCGACATCGGCTGTCTCGGTCTCGGCACTGAAGTAAGTGGCGCCGCCGCTCATCCTCGTCTTCCTCCTTGGAAGAGGAGAGGCTTCAGCGCAAATTGCGTCAACGCTACGAGGACCTGATGTGGCAGCAGTTACTTCTGTCCGAGAACAAGCCGACGCCGTCACCTTCCCTGGCCATCAAGTGGCTGTCACCCGAGCAGCCAAAACAACCCCCTCGCTGTAGTCAAGGTGCCCAAGCCTGGGCCAGTTGTTCAGCCGAAACCAGCTGCCCCACCAATTGTGGTGGAACCTCCACCTCCACAACCAAAATCGGGCACGCTGACCAAGGACTCTCGGTCGGGTCAGGGCCTGTCCCACAGGTTGTCGATCACCCTCACTCCCGACCGTCCTCGGCAGGTGGAGGGTGGCTCAGAGTCAGGCCCCAGGCAGCTCTTCGCGGACTCCTCAGAGTCCGGCGGCTCCTTCATGTTCTCCAGGCCCATTGACCTGGAGTCCTCCGGGGGCCAGTCGATGGACGAAAGCCCATCTTCCTTCATGGGTCTGCTTCAGCTCATCTCAGAGTCTACTGGGATGCAGCTCGAGCCTGTATCCAAGCAGGCCAAGTATCCCCTAACGGAGATACTGGACCGAGGGGATTCACCCATGGAGGCCTTTCTGGTGGCTGAAGCCATCGTTGACCCAGCCTTGGATCTCTGGCAGCAGCCTGCTTCCTGTCCTGCGCCTTCGGCCAGGAAGTATGCGGTCCCTACCGGCTCTTTGTCCGGTTTTTCGGAACAGCCCTCCGCCAAGGGGTTGATCACTGGCGTTTTCCGGTGTTCCGGGAACGCTGGGGATGTGGAGTCCAAAAAGCTGGACTATGCCGGGCGCAAGGTGTATGCTGCGTCCTCCCTTGGCCTCCGCCAGGCCAGCTCGGCCGTGCTGATGGCACACTTCTCCCACGCCCTCATGGGCTTCCTGGATGAGGTGATCCCTCATCTCCCAGCCGACCTGCAGACCACGGTCAGGCAGGTACGGGACCAGGGAAGGGCAGTGGCAAAACAGCAGCTCCAAACGGCTCTGGACATTGGAGACTCCTGTGCCAGATCAGTTGCGGCCGCAGTGGCCATGCGACACAGAGCATGGCTGAGGATGTCCACCTTCACGGCAGATACCCAGCATAAACTGGGGACTGACTTCTTTGGCCCTGGAGTGGAAGGTCACCTCCAGCCGATCGAAAAGTCCAATACCACTCTGGACTCTGTCACCTCCGCCCAGAGGGACAAGGGCCATCGACAACAACAACATAAGTCCTTTCGCCCTTCTGCGCCTACAGCACGTCCGGCCCAACAGTACCAGCATCAGGGCCAGCAGGCTCGCGCTTGGCACCCCAAAGCCAAGCCTGCAGCTTCTTCTAATAGGAAGCAAGGAGGAAGAGGCCCAGGAGGTCCCTCAGCTGGTCCCTCCTCCAAGCCTGCCCAGTGACGGGTTGAGGGGTGTCGCCCCCAGCCTCGTCACTCCCCCCCCGGGTTCCCCCCATGGGGGGACGGCTCCGCCATTTCCTTTCCACCTGGTCCGCTATCACCACAGATCGCTGGTTGTTGGAGGTGGTAGGAAAGGGCCTGCCCCTGGAGTTCGAGCAGGCCCTACCCTTCCGAGCCGTCGCCCCTCGGGGTGCTACGGGGTCCACAGCCTCTCTGTCGGCTCGCCGAGCCAATATCGCCCTGCTCCTCGAAAAAGAGTTGATCAGGAAGGTGGCGGATCCTCCTCCAGACCCGGGGTTTGTGTCCAGGTACTTTCTGGTCCCAAAACGGATGGGGGGCTGGCGCCCCATTCTCGACCTGCATGACCTGAACAGGTTCCTAAGGTCTCAGACCTTCAGGATGGTCATTCTGGCTCAGATAATCCCTTCCTTGGAACGAGGCATGTGGTTCTGTTCTCTGGACCTACAGGACGTGTTCTTTCACATCCCAATCTGTCCGTCCCACCAGAGATTCCTCCGCTTCAGGGCAGAGGGATCCCTCTACGAGTTCCGGGCCATGTCCTTTGGCCTTTCCCTAGCTCCCAGGGTCTTCACCAAAAGCATGGCAGTGGTGACAGCATTCCTGCGGCACTGAAGGGTCCGGGTGTACCCCTACCTGGACGACTGTCTGATTGCAGCCCCCTCCAGAGCGGAGGTGGAGCGGTCCAGAGATGTGGCCCTCCAGGTTTGCTCTCAGGTTGGCCTCCTCATCAACGAGGCCAAGTCGGAACTCGTGCCAAAGCAGGTGATCCAATTCATCGGGGCCGAGCTCGACTCTCTACAAGCCAGAGCAGGGCTCCCGGCGGACAGGGCCAAGGTTCTTTCCTCCTTTGCCCAATCATTTCAGGTTGGGCAATTGCGCCCTGCCCGGGACTTCCTGCACCTCCTGGGCCCCATGGCAGCCTGCACCAGCATGGTCCGTTGGGCCCGTTGGTACATGCGTCCCCTTCAATGGGGGCTGGCCAGCCAATGGTCACAGCACTCCGATCCGCTGGATCAGCTAGTGACAGTGACCCAGGGGATGTGTAGCGCTCTCCAGTGGTAGACCTTTCCAGCACATCTGCAGGAGGGTATCCCGTTTGTCCGCCCCGAGCCGCCGGTCTCTCTATCGACCGATGCCTCCCTGATGGGTTAGGGTGCCCATCTGGGAGAGCACAGAGTGCATGGCCTCTGGTCCCCTCGGGAGTCCCGATGCCACATCAACCTGCTGGAGCTTCAAGCGGTTCGTCTCGCCCTCACCGCCTTCGCTCCATTTCTACGGGGTCAAGTGGTTCAGGTCCAGATAGACAATACCATAACCATGTACTACCTAAACCGCCAGGGCGGGACGCACTTCATGCCTCTGTGCAGGGAAGCTCTTCGCATTTGGTCACTCGTGCGCAACCTGAAGGCGGATCTCCTTGCCATCCATGTGGCAGGAGCCTCCAACACCCTGGCCGATGCCCTAAGCCAGATAGGGGCTGCATCCCACGAGTGGTCTCTCCTGCTGGAGGTAGTACAAGATCTGTTCTCCCACTGGGGCACGCCTCAGGGTGACCTGTTTTCCTCCAGGGGGGGAATGCGAAGCTGAGACTGTTTCATGCCCGCCCCCCTCAGCAGGGCTCACTGCAGGGGGATGCCTTCTCGAGGCTGTGGACCCTGGGCCTCTTCTACGCCTTCCCCCATTTCTCTTGATCCACAAGGTGCTTCTCAAGGTGAGGAGGGACAAGGTGCAGGTGATTCTGGTATCCCCAGACTGGCCCTGCCAGTTCTGGTATCCAGATCTCCTCAGTCGCAGCTCCAGGCTCCCGATTCGGCTTCCAGCACGCCCGGACCTGATCTCAGTCAATCAGGGGGAAGGTATTCCATCCAGACCTTCAATCCCTGCACCTGACGGCCTGGTTCCTGAGCGGCTAGAGTTCCAGGCCTTGGGTCTTTCCGACGAGGTCCTCTACATCATTGAGGCGTCCCATAAGGAGTTGACCAGAAAATGCTACGCCTTCAAATGGAAGAGATTCTCCATTTGGTGTCAGGGCAAGGGCCTGGACCCTTCCTCCTGTTCCTTGGCAAGCATTCTGGACTACCTGTGGTCCCTTTCTCAGCAAGGGCTTCGGTCGACGACCCTTAAGGTGCACCTGGCAGCCATCTCTGCTCCGGGCCGGGAAGCAGTCGGTGGTGCAGGAGAAGGTGGTCGGGCGCTTTTTCAAAGGTCTGGATCACATATCTCCTCCAGTGCGAGAACCTCCACCTCCATGGGATCTACTGCTGGTATTGGCTAAGCTCATGGGCAAGCCATTCGGAGCGATGCACAGGTGTGACATCTCTCACCTGTCGAGGAAGACCGCCTTCTTGGTGGCTATCACATCAGCCAGAAGGATGGGAGAGCTCCAGGCGCTTTCCATCGAGTCTTCCTATCTGGTCTTCCACAGGGACAAGGTTGTCCTGCGCCCTCACCCGAAATTCCTTCCGAAGGTGGTGTCGCAGTTTCACCTTAATTAGGTGTTGACTCTGCCGGTGTTCTACCCCAGTCACACCTCGGAGGCCGAATATAGGCTCCATACTTTGGACCCTAGAAGAGCGCTCGCTTACTACAAGGAGCAGATGGCCGAAGTTTGGGGAGAGGTTCGCCAGCTGTTTGTCACCTATGCTGAAGCCGCACCTGGAGACCTGCAGCCAAGCAGATGATAGGCAGGTGGGTCACCTCCTGCATAGATCTCTGCTATAGGTTGGCAGGCATGGAGCCTCCCAGAGGGATAAGAACTCATTCTACCTGCCATACCGCTGCATCGGTGGCTGCTTCCAGGGATGGAATTCCTATTCAGGAAATCTGCAGGGCTGCTACCTGGAAGTCAGCACACTCCTTCATCACCCACTACCACATCGACCTTGAGTCACGCTGGGATGCTGGTTTTGGGGCCTCTGTTCTCCAGTCTTTATTTCCTAAGTAGGGGGTGTGCGCCTTGCCTCCCTTTTCCCGGGGAACTGCTAGGAGTCTACCAGACAGTGTGGATAAACAACATATCCATGTTCCTAGAAATACAGGTTACTCACCTGTAACAGGAGTTCTAGGAATGGTATATGTTGTTCATCCACACGACCCACCCAGCCTCCCCGGCTTTGACGCACAACCTGGCTTCCAGCGGGCTAGATTTGGCGTCATGGGGCAGAGCCGAGTGTTTTACCACCCAGGTGGGTGGGAGGAGCCAGCTTGAAGACCTTCCGGCAAGATTTAAAGCGACAAGAAACCTGCCAGACAGTGTGGATGAACAACATATACCATTCCTAGAACTCCTGTTACAGGTGAGTAATCTGTATTTACAAGATTAGGGACTCACCGATTACAATTCAGACATTCACATATTTAGTGACAATGTAGGTCTCTGCACAAAGTCGGGATAACGCCAAATGTAGACAGCAATATTTTACCCACTCCACCCACCTCAACCAGCACCCCAAGACAACAAGCATACATACTGTACATCACAAATCAGGATCAGAAAAATTAAACAGATGTAAAAAAAAAATAATAATAAAAAAGTTACACGTAGATACAGACGCTGTGAATGTGTTTTGGCTCCATACATTGCCACATTTCAGTCAGGACAGTTCATACAGAAGTCACAACCTTCTCACTCATCCGTTTACACATACTTACAAACATTTAATTGCCATCTAGATTACAAATTTCCAATTTCCCAGTGGTAACAGATAGGCACACTGCCAAAACTTTTACAAACAAGCAGAAGTAAGTGAAACTAAATCTCACTAAAGCACATCAGACACCGGAGAAAACACAACACTGTTTTATGTTTTTTGTTTTTTTTTTTTTTTTAGGGTAGCTGTGAGAAAATACAGACTGTCACTGACACATAGGAAACCAGGGTGTCAAGTAAAAATAACAATATGCCTCAACAAAAACCATTCAGCTGTTCACCCTAGGTAAAGAAAATACGGCGGTATCGCTGCTTTACACATGGAGACTGTGGCAGTGCACCAAGTATAGACCAGCAAGTGACACAAGGGCTGGGCACTACATATGATGTTACACAGTCACTGGACAGTTAGGGGTTGACAGAAAGTGGGAAACAAGTAAGGCACAGATAGGATGTCAAAGCAACCTACTGACTCTCCATGCTGTGTCTGGCTATGATGGAATTCACTCCATTGATTCAGGGTTGGGTCATTTAAGTCTAGATATGCAACACGACACCATGTTGTACAGCAAAGCCCACCAGGATGAAGCCCAACTCTGCAGAGTTCTGCAGTAGAGTTACTGCAGCAAATTTCAATGGGAGTTAATCTATTGTGTCATGCAGGAAACATGTGACAGTGCACTTCATCCTGGCGGGCTTCACAGTACCTAAACAAGCAAGGCAAGACACACTCCTATCTCTTGTGCCAGGAAGCTTTCCACACCTGATCCCTGGTGCCAAGACTGCAGGCTGATCTCCTGGTGATCCATGTCATGGGCGAGAACATCCAGCTAGAGGATGCTCTCAGCCAGATCGGAGGGCTGTCGCACAAGTGGTTCCTGCACCAGGATGTAGTAGACTAGCTGATCTTCCCGTAGTGTACCCCTCCTGTGAATCTGTCTGCCTCATGGGAGAACAGAAAACTGAGGCCGCTCTGTGCCCCCCCCCCCCGACCGACAGTCTGTAGGGGGAGGTCTTCTGTATACCTTTCTTCCCTTCCCCTTGATTCACAGAGTGGTGATTAAGGTCCACAAGGACATCGTGCAGATTATCCTGATTGCTCTAGACTGGCTGAAACAGTTCTGGTACCAGGATCTCCTCAGCCTCAGCAGCAGATCCCCATTAAGGTTGCCTCTCCAGCCCAACCTGCTGATGAGACAACAGGGGATGGTCCTGCACCTGGACCTTCAATCCCTGCACCTCTTGGCCTGGTTCCTGAGTGGCTAGAGTTCCAGGCCTTGTGCCTCTCAGAAGACATCCTCCATGTGGAGAAGGCCTCTCAAAAGGAGTCGACTCACAGAATGTAGACCTTTTTGTGTGGAAGAGGTTCTCAGTCTGGTGCCAAGGAAAGGATCTTAATCCGCTCACCTGCCAGTGGCCACGATCCTCGACTACCTTTGGTCCCTGTTGCAGGATTACGAACACCGACCCTAAAGATGCACCTGGCAGCCATCCCTGAATACTGGGTGTGGGCTGGTACGCCAGTGGTGGCATAGGAGAATATGGACAGGTGTTTTATTTTAAAGGCCTGGATAACTTGTCCCCTCCAGTTTGCAAACCACCACCTCCATGGGACATACTGCTGAGACTGGCTATGCTCATGGGCATGCTACTGTATTTGAGCCCATACACAAGTGTAGGCTTTCACACCTGTCGTGGAAGACCACCTTCATGATAATGATCACATCTGCTGGAAGGGTGAGTGAGCTGCAGGCACTCTGGATGGAGTCTCCTTATCTGGTCTTCCAGAAGGACAATGTCATCTTTCACCCCCATGTGAAATACCTCCTGATGGTTGTGTTGGAGTTCCAACTTAACCAGGTGATTAACCTCCCAGTTTATTTTAATAACCAACCTCATATACGAATTGTAGGCTTCGCACCCTGGACCTTTGGAGGGTACTGTCCTATTATAGGGAGCCCTGGACAGAATTTGTGGTGAGGCTCGACAGCTGTGTGTCACATACTCTTAAGCTACACCTGGCAGACCTGCAGGAAAGCTAACAGTTGCCATTTTGATCACATTGTGCATCGACCTCTGTGATAAGATGGCTGGTAAGGAGTCAACCAATAGGCTGAATGCTCATTCAAGCAAACATACCATTGCCTCTGTGGCCGCTTCCCAGGATATCCCCATTGAGGAGATATGCAGGGCTGCCACCTGGGCAAAAGCACACACATTTATCTCCCACTACAGCATCGATTGTGTTGAGTCGTAGTGATGCTGATTTTGGGGCCTCAGTCCTCTAGTCTCTGTTGACCAAATGGGGGTGCGCACCTTGCCCCCTTCTCCCGGAGGACTGCAAGGAGTCTACCAGAGTGTGAATAGCAAACTGTATCCACAGTGGCATAAATATTGGTTACTCACCTGTAACCATAGTTCAATAGTGGTATAAAGTTCACATCCACACAACCTACCTGATGTCCTCTGGCAAGTGACTCACAGATCCCTGCTTCTACCATTCATGATCTGACGTTGATGGGGTGGAGTCAGAGGATGTCACCATGGGTGGTGGGAGGAGCTTAAATAAAGACATCCAATGACTAAGCTGTATCCAACAGAATTGCCAGAATGTGGATGAGAACTATAGATGATTAGGACCTATGGTTAAAGGTGAGTAACCTATATTTTTACCAACAGGAAATCGGTGCACTATCCTCACTCTGGCAGTTCTTTGGGAATACAGTTGTGTCAGTGGATATCATCGAGCTTAAGCTGCTCCCAGCTAGGTGGTATATCCTCTGGCTCCACCCCGTGACATCTGATATCTCTCTCTTTTTCAATGGGAGGGAAGGTCTTCTCCTTTGTAGCTGCATATGTGTAATTAATTCAGATTTAAGGTGCTGATCTTTGGCACACTTTGACTTATAATAATAATAATAAACTTTATTTTTAATGCACCTTTCGGGTGTCAAGGCGCAGTACAAATTTAAAACAGTTTAAAACCAGTGCTGCAATCACAATAAAAAATATACAATACAGTTAGAATCTGTTGTCCTCAACACCATACGCCCTGTTCCATAAATGCATCTTTAATGCCTGTTTAATTTATTCAAAAATTTTTTGGCTAAAATTAGCTCTCTTGCCTTCTGGTTTCACTCTGTTGTCAGTTCTTGACTATGGATCAGCAGAAATCTGGGTTTAAGCGCTGCGTGCACTGTGACCCAGAAGATGGGTACAGACACCTATGACACGTGTCTACTGCCTGGGAGAACACTATGATGTCTGCAGGTGTTCTTGCTGTCTAGAGATGCTGCCCTCATCATTGGAGGATCGGAAGGCTTGACTGTTCCCCGGTAGGCCTAAGGTCCGAAGCCATGCTGCTTTTGGGGGCTTAGTCCTCCGGTCTCTGTTTGCCAGGAGAAGGTGGAGGCTGGGGCAGGCTCATCCTCTATCTTGGCATTGTTCCCAGCTGGGCCCAATATCAGAGGAATTTTCATGGCTGATTTTCGTGATATGCACCTGCCACCCCCCACCCCAGATCTACCAGGAGAGCCTGCCCTACTACAGGAAGTACAAGAAACACTACATGCTATAGTGGGACTGGTAACAGTCATGATCCTCCCATTCCCTCAATTCCTCTGACCACTCGTCCTTGGTCGAACTCCCTTTAGTTGAGGGGCATGTCGATGTTCCAGTGGGTACCCCACCAGAGCACTTGAGTTCAACTCTGGTCGATCAGACAGTTTAAATTTTTCTCAGCCATTTATCCAGCTGCCAGAAGAGATCAACAGGGACCCTGTTTTTCTTGGTCCTCAAGCAGGAGGGCTCAGCTTGGTCGTGCCCCTGACCAGGCTAACTCGGGAGGTCCCTACCTTGGTGGGCATGCCTTTAGGCGACTCACTTGCTGCCTAAGCACGTCGTCTACATTGAGCCTCCAGTGGACACACACACTGCCTTTGGCTTTCGGGTCCAAGGTCGAGTTGCCAGTCATGGTCTTGTTCTCATTCCACTGGTAAGCATCTGTCCCAGGATTTGTCAGACTCGTTGTCCTCTGGGAAAGATTGATGTTGATGCCGTCTTCAATAATGAGGCAGCAATAGTCTTTTGCAGGAAGGGCAGGGCTTTGCTCCCAGGACAGACAGTCCCTTGGGCCCCATCCAATCGTTCCTCTGCCAGTGACCCAGCAAACCATGGTGCCTTTTTCCCTCAACTGGAGGTGGAACCCCTTCCACCACAACTGCAGTTTGGGGCCTCCACCAAGGATTCCCACCTTGCTGCTGACCTTCTGGGCCACGTGATCATAGAAGTCCTGTAAGGTGATCCAGGAACGCTCCAGGTGGTGTTTGAGATATTGTATCCAAGGGCAAGTCATCAATAACCTTGAGCAGAACCCAGTTATTCAACCGAGATGCCCCAGATGGTCAAGTCGGCCTTATCGGGCTTGACTTCCTTTGGAGTATTGCTACAGTCGATGTCTGATTCCATGGAGGTCTGTTTTGGAGTCATTTCAGAAGTGGGCTAAATACCCTTTCGTTACATAGGTAGGGATGATTCCCCAGGGGCCTCCTTCACAGTGGTTGGGGCCATCTTGGGACCGACTCTGGAACATTGTCAGCATCCAGCATTCTGCCCCAGGCGCGCCCCCCCCCCCCAAAAAAAATGGTCTGCAAGTAGCTTGTCCCAGTGGGCACCATTTTGGGGTTATCAAGACCACACCTGCTCAGGGGGCTTAGATTCTGACTCAGCTTTTTGGAAGTCAGTAGGCCAAGGGGACATGGATAAGTTGCATAATAAGGAATCCAGGAAATTGTATTATGTAACGAAGAAGGTCTATGCAGCCTCCTCAAATAGTCTGAACAGGCCATGTATACCTTTTTGATAGCTAACTTTGGCCACTCCCTGTTTAGCTATGATAAAGATGCAGAAGGACAAGGTTGGTATGATCCTGATACCACCAAACTGACCCAGGCAATTCTGGTACCTGGATCTCCTTGGTTTCAGCAGCAGGCCTCCGTGGAGGTTGCCTTTCAGCTATGACCTGCTAACGAGACAACAGGAGGATGGTTTTGTACCTGACCTTCAGTGCCTGCACCTCTCTGCCTGGTAACTGAGCAACTAGAGTTCCAGGCCTTGGGCCTTCTCAGAAGATGTCCTACATGTTGTGGAGGCATTCCAAAAAGAGTTGCCTAGCCGAATGTATGCGTTTAAAATGAAAGATTTCTGCTGTGGTACCAAGGAAAGGAGCTTGGTCCCCTTGCCTCCCAGTAGCTACGATTCTCTGCTACCTTTAGTCCCTGTCTCAATCAGGACTGTGAAGTAGAACTCTACAAGTGCACCTGGCCGTCATCTCTGCATACTGGGTATGTGCTGGTATGCTAAAGGTGGCACAGGATAAGGTGATCGAGAACTTTTTCAAAGGCCTGGACCACTTGTTCCCTCTGGTGAGTGAACCACCGTCTCTATTGATCTCCTGCTGGTGCTGGCTATTCTCATGGGTAAGCCATTTGAACCAATGGACAAGTGTGAGATGCCACATTTGTTGATGAAAATTGCATTCTTGGCAGCCATCACAGTCAGAAGGGGAGAATGCGCTACAAGCACTGTCAGTGGAGTCTCCCTACCTGATGTTCCACAAGGACAAGGTCGTCCTTCTCTCAAATGTATAATTCCTACCAAAGGTCATGTCTAAGTTCCACCTCAACAAGATGATTAATCTCCCAGTGTATTTCCCAAACTTGGCCTCGGGGGCCGTACTTAGTACCTGAGGAAAGTGCTATCCTACTATACGGAGTGCATGGCGGGGATTCATGGAGAGGCTCACCAGCTGTTCATAACATACACTAAAGCTGCACCTGACAGACTGTCAGTGAAGCAGGTGATTGGCGAGTGGATCACATCCTGCATCGATCTTTGCTATATGTTGGCGTGTAGGGAATCGCCTAGTGAGGTTAAGGCTCATTCCACCAGATGTACCACTACCTCAGTGGCTGCTTCCAGGGATATCCCCATTGAGGAGATATGCAGGGCTGCAGCTTGGTCAAAACCATGTGCCTTCATCTCCCAGCATTGATGTGCTGAGTCATCATGAATGGTGGTTTTTGGGGCCTCAGGCCTCCAGTCTCTGTTCGCCAAATATCGATGCAGGTCTTGTCTCCTTCTCCTGGAGCACAGCTAGGAATCTGCCAGTGTACTGAATTCCTGTTTGTAGAAATATAGGTTACTCATCAGTAACTGTAGTTCTACTAAGGATATTCACTTAACCAGTCGGACCTCCCCTGGCAAGTGGCACCTGCATCCCTGTTTCCAGCGTGCAAAGATCTAGTGTCATGGGGCAGAACCAGAAGATCTACCACCCAGGTGGTGAAAGGAATTAGGCTCGAATACTGTATGTCCAGTGACTCACCTGCACCTGTATCCAGCAAAAGTGCCAGAGTGTGAATGTGCACCAAATATCCTTAGTAAAACTACAGTTACAGATGAGTAACCTGTAGATCTTATCTGCAGCCTCTTTAAGCATTCTCCATCAAGACCTATAAAAATGTACCTCACTGCACTGCACTAGAACATAAGTTCATATTTTGAATTTTTGGTTAGGAAAATAGAATTAGTATGCCAAGTGCATTAATGCACCATTAGACATCCTTCGACAACAAGATATTGCATCTCTTTGGGCTGATCCTTTCATCTGTGTAATGTAATATTCAAATAAGTTAATAAAGTTTGTGCTTATTTTACCAGGTGTTCCCCCCAGGGCCTATATATGGAAAATTAAAAAATGGGGAATCAGTGACTCTGGATAATGGAACAATCATCTCTCCTTCAGATGTTCTGGAAGAACCTATTCCTGGAAGGAAGGTTTGTATACTGGGCGATTGTTCAGGTGTCATTGGTGAGGCAGCGCCGAAGTTGTGCCATAAAGCAGATCTGTTGGTCCATGAGGCTACGCTGGATGACACGCAAATGGACAAAGCAAAGGAGCATGGACACAGCACTCCAAGAATGGCTGCTGAGTTTGCTAAGTCATGCCATGTTAAGAAGTTGATTCTGACGCACTTTAGTCAGCGGTACAAGCCCCTAGCTCTTGTTGAAGATGGGGATGACAATGTCACAGAGCTGAAACAGCAAGCTGAATCTGTTCTGGACAGTAGTGAGGTGATCTTGGCTGAAGACTTCATGATAATTGAAATTCCAATGAAGAAACGGAACTAGCACCTTATGTTTTTCTTATCAATATGTGTATCTAACCTGTTTTTTAAGTGTGTTGGCTAAGGTCACAAACAAAATAATTGATAAGTAGAGCAAGTCTTTAGCTGTTGCAGAGCTACCAAAGAAAGGAGGTTTATCAAACTTTACCAGCTGTGCAAATATTAATAAGGTATTGCACCGTATTTTAGCTAAGACTTATTTTGAATTTGTCAAGTATTTTGTGAAACTAACCAGTACCCAGGATTCAGGATTTTTTTGTAAATTCTGTAGGCTTTCCTGACTCAACAAATATACAAAAGCCACAGGCTGAAAGAGTACAGAAGATAGCTCGCCAGCCCGGTGGCGCTGAGGGTTGAGGCGTTGGATGCCTTACCTCCGCGGCATGCCAGCGACCGGGTTCGGGAATGAGCCTGGGTCATCTGAGGTTGGCAGTGGGGGGCTAGGGAGTACGGGCTGAGGGGCGCTAGGCCATGGGGGAGGAGTCGTGAATCAAGTCGAGGGTGCATGGGCAAGACCACACGCCGAGCGCTCCCTACTCCTGGGGCTCCTGGGTAAAAACTGGAGGCAGAAAATGCCGCAGCAGCAGGATGATGACCGACTCCCTGCAGGTTATGCTCCTTTGCCTGGCATAAGGTAGACACACGGATATTCCGGGGGCCGGAGTGGGGAGGTCGGTGGGAATGGGGCTGCCGACCGGAGGAGCAGAAAATATAGAAATAAAAAAAACAGAAGATGAGCAGAAGAAATTTGAGCTCAGCATTTCTAGAGTGTAGCTTCTGTGTGATCTCAAAGTCTGGTTTTCCAAAAATCTAAGATAGGTAACATACTCAACTGTTGGTATTTCTGGCAGTGGAATTATTTACAATTAATGCAGAACTTGCATGGAAGAGAGCGGTTTCATATAGAAACCAGCAACAGTCCCAGTATTTCTGGATTGTAGTAGTGACGACCAAGGATTGCTGTACCCTCTTGAGTGCATCACTGCTGTCTTACAACAACATAGAATGCCCACGTGCTCATGAACAGCATGCAGCTTAGTAGTCATCCATCTGTTCTTCGCTATATACCCACCCCGATCCAGCTGCCATACAAACAAGCACATGATATTGTAAGGTAAAAGGTACCCAAGCTTACCACCTACCCTCTTGTTGCCAGCCAGTTTGATCATTCCTATGTCTGTAACCCATTTTCTCCAGCAGGGCGGGCTTTGCCCTGGCCTCTGCTGAGAAGTCCTGCTGACATTAAAAGGTTGCCCAGCTTGCTGTAACTCCCACATGCAACTGTTGGTGCCAACTTCATGTTGTTATTTTTCTTTTAATTAAAGTTGTGCACCTCAACACTGTCCATGTGGATGTGGTGTAGTCTGGTTGGAGCAAGCGGGACAGTGGTAAATAGCGCAGCGGTATGCCAGACAGATCAGGTATGAGCAAGGAGCAGGGGGGGGGGTTGACCAAACAACTCATAACTGATTTCTCTGAGATCAGTTATAAACTAGGATTTATTTAGTTTTTTTTTTTGTTTAGCTGTTGTAATGCCAGGAACTGCACTTATTTTCATTTTCGGCAGCTGTTGTGTTGTGAGAACGCTGGATAGAGCCGTTTACAGCATAATGAATGTTTTGGAATGAAACAGTCTTTAAGCCTGTTCTATTTTTCTATGTGACTGTCTTTCTGTGTTGCTGTGTTTTTTTTGGTGGGGTGTGAGGTGGATGGGGGGTGATTAAGTGCACAGTGGCCGATATATATGACGATTTTACATTCAAGTTACAAAAGTTCACAAAATGTTTGAATTTTAGGACCTTCTATGTTTTTATTCCTGAAGATATTTGTATTACAACGGGATCTATTTTCTTAGGCTTCATCTGTTAATATTGCTTATTTTTGCAATAAAGTCATAATTCTGTGCTGATTACATCACATAAACTGTTGCTGCGGGCATCTTTCTGATATCACCAAACAAAGGCATATGACTGCAGAGTAAGAAAAGCAATAGAAACTGATGAAGTCTAAGGGGCAAAGAAAACATTTTCGTGCAGATGTCCGTAGTGATACAGAAAGGAGTGTCCTGACATGCAGACATTTTTTTCTTTCAGGAAACTGGAAAACCACTTTAGAAAAGTCCATGGCCTGTAATAAGATCAAATGTATGACCTCCCCTCAGTACTCTTTCTTCATGTTTTTTCAGATGGCCTTTTTTCACCTTCAGTCAAAAACTGGCCAAAACAAAATCCCAGGTAGTCAAAGAATACATTGTATTAAATACTTATCTGCTTGTAGCTAGGAACCAAGTGCTTGACTCCTAGGATGAGCGGGTGCTGGTCTGCCTGCCATTTGCTCACCCTTGCTGGCAAACCAGGCAGTGGTGGTGGTGGTGTAGGCTATGAAGGCATCTGCTCAGCCACCCTCTTGGTTAGAAGGTTGCAGCAGTTTGTTTATCCTGATCGTCATTGTGCAGGACAGGTGGAACCAAGGAAAAACAGTTCACTGCATAACTTTCAGATAGCTAAACTGGACATTTTGTGGTTTAAGGTGACCAAATAGAAATTCAACTAGCATATGTTTACATGCAAAAATATGAGGGTATTATCACTTGACACAATATGCGTACTATCCCTAATGTATTATGGGATTTTAAAGGGTCCAAAATCAGGTTATTAAAGAGCAACTATCTCGCTCTTTCCCAGTACCTCCCTCCCCCCAGCATAAAAAACCCTTACTGGGCTCCAAGTCTGCTGGTGCCAAAATTAAAAATTTTCTGTGCCCCCATTTCGGAAGGGAAGGGAAGGGATTGTATTTTGGCTGTGTGAATGAAATGACTGGGGGACTGTTTTTAAAATTAAATTTATGTAGTTTAGATGGCTGCTGGAACAAATCATGGCCACCGCTTAACTAACAAGGGCCTTTTTAGTTAAGTAGTGGACATGATTTGTTCCAAACCGCCATCTAAACTACATAAATTAACTCTGTAAACAGTCCCCCATTCATTTCTATAGAAGCATGCCCCCACGCTCTACAAAGAATGACATCACAAAACAAGCAAGCATGTGGGTGGAATGGGGCAGATCACTAACTGCAATTTTTAAGGAGGCTTGTTTGTATTTTGCAAAATGTAAGCAAATTAGTGAATTTTAAATTATATTTATGTTTTCAACATTATTAAATACCTCATGGAAAATATATACTTTCAGATTAATGTGTATTCGCCGAGTTGAGAACTGTACTTCTGCTTCGCCAGTTGCAGTCTATCATGGTGGTGGGGGGCTTTTAAGATCTGGCAGTGTCTAAGATAGAAGCCTACATCCCTATAGGATTTTGCCTAATTGTCATCTGAACTTTTTCAGAAAAATGAAAAATTTAATCAAAGCTTAACAAAAAAAAAAAAACTAACACTGAATTTTGATTTGCAGGCTGTGGAGCTGCATTTACAATTTGGCTATCAGAACAGCCTTATTACTGGCTCACGAGTGCAGCGGTAGCACTGCAGTTTGCGACACTGATGACACAGCTTCGGGAATGAGCCTGGAGCATCAGAGGGCTGGCTATGGCGGGGATGAGTGTCCCGTGGACAGCTCTCCATCGGGGGGGGGGGGGCGTGTTGGTGCTCAAGCGCTTGAGTGACATCCAGCAGTGGTTGTTTGTACACCAGGCCGGGACCACTCTGTAGTGAAGGGACAGCAGTGGATGTCAGCGGGGAACATGTGAAGCACACACACCCATGCACTGACATCATTGCATGTCCGCGTCTCTGGAGAAACCAAGAGAAAACCCCAAGCTGCAGCTGCACAATAACGGTCCCACTCCTCAATGCCTGAATGACGTCTCCAGTCTAAGTCACAGGTGGAACAGAATGAGGGTGGATCTAGGTCTTTCTCTTGGGAGCCCGGCCACAGGGAAAAGCTATAGGGCCTCCGACCTGAGCAGCTTGTAGGGGATGTTATATAAGGGGGTTAGATATAGTATATAGCCCTGCCTGCCAGCATGGCAATAAAAGAGAACTGAAAACAAAACAACATTATCTGTAGCCAAATACAGACATTTTAGCAAAACACTATTTGGCTAGAGGCAGATTATACTTAGGCTAGCCATTTAATTTTATTTATTTATTTATTGAAATGTTTCACCAGGAAGGCGCACTGAACAACAAGTTGCTTGTCTCATGGTGCGATGTGGGGGGGTAAGGGAACATGAGGATTGAATACAGAAATTTGGTACAATAACACAAGATTTACGTTTGAATGCATGCAAATAAGCGAGTAAACTGAACAGTAAGCAGTGAAAGTGTGGAATGCTAACGTTTTTGGACTAAACTGAAGAGTAAGCTACTGAGACAGATATTCTAACACAAAATTAACATTTGAGTGCAAGCAATTGAGTGGCTTAACACTGTGTAGGTAAAAAATGACTAAATGAAATTCTGTTAGTTTTGATCTAGGTTAAACTGGTGTGGAGTAGCACAGACAGTACAAGTTAGCTACGGTACAATAGAAGTGCAAATAGTCTACAAGTGCAATAGAGATTAGGGCCAAAGATGGAGGGGGAGGTAAGAAGAGGGATGGAGGTGGAGTCGGCGGTGAAAGGCATTCCAAGTTCTAACCCCTTCAGGATGCTGAGAACCCTGCCAGAGGTCAAAGCAGGGTCAAGATAGAGAAGGGGGTTGAGTAAAAGGTAGGGAGATGGGGGGGGGGTTAAACGAGTGGATGAACGGAGGATTGGGGAGGCGAAGGCTTACCGTGTTCTGGCTCCTCCAGGATGCTGAAAACCCTGCCAGGGGATGAAGCAAGGCAAAGATAAAGGTGGCATTAGTACCAGGTAGTGGAAAAAAAGTGTGAAGGGGGAAGGAGGATGGTAGAAGAGAAGGGACAAGAGGGGTAAGGGCATTCCAAAAACTAAAACCCTAGGGGGAGTTGAGAACCTGTCAGTGGTCAGGACAGTCAGTGAAGGTGGAGGGAAAGGAAGATAGAGGAGGAGAGAGGTCTGCCAGGATCTGGCCCCTCCAAGATGCCAAGAACCATGGCAGGGGATGGAACTAGGCAGAGGAAGAGGAGGAAAGCAGGTAGTAGAGGTGATGGAGATATAATTTGAGTTAATGGGGGTGGGGGGAATGTTTAAGGTGGATTATAGCAGGAGCAGTTGGAAGAGAGGTAGTTGTGTAGGGCTGCTCCAAGGGAGGAGGGGGAGTGGCGTATTTGAGGGGGAGAGAGTTCCAGGCTTTAGGTAAGCGATAGGAAAAAGCAGACTGACCGACGAGTGTGGAGTGGTGGGGGACTGCCAGAGTACATGTGTCTGAAGATCTGAGGGAGGAGGGTGGATTTGAGAGAAAAGTGAGGAGGTAAGGAGGGAGTTCACCCAACCAGTATTTAGAGGTGAATTTGGCACAGTGGGAGAGGCATCTGTTATCAAGAGGGGGAAAGGACAGGGCATGATATAGTTCACAGTGATGGGTCCGAGAGGGAACATAAAGGGCAAAGTGGCAGAAGGAGTTAAAGAGGGTGTCCAATCTGACCAGGGAGGACTTGGGAGCGGCACCATAAACTACATCACAGTAGGCGAATATCGGGAGTATCATCATCTGGACAAGTTCACGCCTGGCCGTAGGAGGGATGCAACTACGGTTCCTGTATAAGGCACCAAGCTTGGGGCACAGTTTTTTCAGGATGGCATCAACTTGTCCAGAGAAGTTGAGGTGTTGGTCCAACCAAACCCCAAGGTATCTGAATGAGGTAGTGTCCTCTAAGGTTGTCCCGTCCAAGGAGTGGCAGGAGGGTAGGTTGGGCAGCCTTCAGTCTCTCTGCCTGGTGCCAAAGGTCATGGAGACTGTCTTCTTGGTGTTTAGGAAAAGCTGATGGGAGGCAAACCAGAGCTGAACATGGTGGAAGTCCTGCAGCAGAGTGGTTGCATCATCAGCTAAACATTTGCCGGAGGTGTACAATGCGGGTATCATCGGCATAAATGCAAATGGAGGAAGAAGGGGAGCAGACTAGAGGAAGGTCATTTAAGAAAATGGAGAATAGAATGGGACCGAGCACTGGGGGACTCCAATGGTGATAGGGAGGGAGTGGAGATGGATTCTTGAACCTTGACAGATTGGGTTCTATCTGTGAGGTATGTCCAAAACCAGTTTGCGGCAAATGCGGACAGACCAGCTGTAGTGAGGGAGTGTAAAAGGGTACACAAACCCCTCTCCCTTTTATCGCTATCTTTTCTATCAGGGCATTTGTAATTTGGGCAGGGATTGCGTCTCTGTTGTTCCTGTCTATATGTGTGTCTGTTTGTTGGGCTGGCCACCCGTTGTTACATGTTTCATTAGTCCTCGGTGTTTTGTGTACAGCAGAAGACAGCCCTGGTTTTTCAGTAATGATCACGCCAAAGAAAAACATAGCCCGTGATTGTGCACGCACTTAAGAAAGGTAGGTCTGTCCTGATTAAATAATGAAAAAAACAAAAGACCCCTTTCCCGTATCTGTGGATATAAGGCAGGACACAAGGACAAGGAAACAAGAGTCCTGTCCTTAGTCCCTATGTCGGCGCTTGCTCTGGCTCCGACACTGCACTCGGGGTAGCAAGTACTGTAAGTGTCTCTCCCCTTAGTGAGTGAGAGAGAGAGAGAGGGGGGGGCACAGGCTGGAAACCTGCTTTGGAAGGCATAGAGGCTGTTTTTATTTTATTCCCCCTTTTACAGTCATTAATAGTGCAGGCATTGTTTGGGATTCGGACAAAAGTCGTTGCCCCGAGAAAAGCAATGTCTGTTTCTGTTTTTCACAGCGGCAATAAGGCTGCACTCTTAGTGTCCCCATATTGGATTGTGTGCACAGTCGTGTGGTTTTGCAGCCTTGTTGAGCAAATATGCTCCCTGTAAAAGAAGGATTCCAATGACAGTGTGCTGAAGTTTTTTTTTTTTTTTTTTTAGAGTGCAGCTACAATTCAAAAAAATACCACCAATAGCCTAATCTGGTTCAAGGTCAGTTGGCATTCATCTGTATCTCCCCCTCCCCCGGGTCATGCCTGAAAATAGGCAGGATTTGTCTAGTGCACTTACCCGGTCAACAAAAGCTAAGTAAATAAATAAACAATTGAACAGCAACTGGAAACCAAAAGACACATTCAAACAACATGAAGTCTTGCTGTGATCTGACACTATGCAGTTAACTCCAGCGCTTGAACTGCCCCGGAGAGGAAGGAGTTAACTCTATGCAGAAGCATAGAATGTTGCTCGAGCTTGGTTTTCAAACCTGTCTCTGGTACTTACCAATGTAACCATCAGATTCTTTACTCCACCTAACAGTGAAGTCGCTCCGGAGATTTCCTTTGCTTCGGTTTGGTAAAGTTAAAAAAAAAAAAAAAAAAATGTTTGTTTTAAATGATTTGTTTAATATTTTCGGATTTCCAGCCTCTGTCTATGGTACAGGTAGTGTGGTAGATAGGTAGTGACTAGTGCGTTATTTTATAAATTGTGTGGTGTTCCGGTGCTGATCGGTTTCAAAAGAACCGGCCTTTTTTCTGTTCTTTTACAGAACCTGTGACATGGTTCATAACCGACTGGTTGTTTATTACCTGGCTTGAAAGCTTTAAGGGTAATTGGTTAAGTTGGCCATGTCTGTGAAACCCAAGAAAAAAAATGGTCCTACTGGGTTTCAGCACTGTACTGAGTGTGGGAGGCCTTTGCCAAGGCCGCCCCCCACCTCATCTGTATTTATTGTCTGGGGTTTGACCACCTCAAAACAGACTGCCAGATTTGCAGAAACTTCCCTAAAGCCACTCTTGAAAAAAGGTTGAGTAGGTTGAAGGAAAGGGAGATAAGAAGTCCGTACATCCAGTTTGGTTGAAGCTGAACCTGAGGAGGTGCCTACTGACCTAGGTGATACCTTCTCGGGCCAAAGGAGATAGACTCTGAGGGGTCGGTTCCGTCAAAAAAGAAGCTTGAGTCAGCCGGTTCGGATCCAGCACCACGTTCTCCAACCGCTGACGAGATAGCCAAAGTGATTAGTATAGTTCAATCGTTTCGCCCGGTACCGTCCAAACCGGTACCGCTGGTTAGGTCGGATCCAACTCCATTGGATTAAGATCCGGATGCTTTCTATGAGGAGTGGGAGGGAGACGAAGAATATCCCAACGATGAGGACAAAGTTAATGACTTTGAAGGTCTGGATGTGCCCATTGAACCAGACATCTCCCCAGACAGGCCCTCCAATGTCTCCCCTCCCAGGCTTTCTGAGTCCCCTTCACATTTCTTATTTTACAATAAGGTGGCTGAAACCCTCCAGCTCCCTATGGTTGAAGCTGCTGAGGAGGAGGAACAGCCTGATTTTTGTAGAAATGGACATACCAGAATCCAAAAGATTGTCTATCCCTCTTCACAAGTCCTTGGGGAATCAGACACAAAAACTTATACAAACACCTAACTCCTTGCCTCCTGTGGATAACAGAATGGACAGGAGGTATATGTTATCAGGCTCAGGTACAGAGTTCTTATACACTCATTGTAGCCATGTTGGGGTAGTGCAGGCTGCAGCCTATGACAGGGCTAACATACCTTTGGCTTCACACACCCCAGACAAGGACTCTAGGAAAGTTGATGCCATGGCTAAGAAACAATATTTGGCATCTTTATTGGGACTCAGGCAGGCAAATTACATGGCCTCTACAGCCAGGTACTAGAAATCCAGGTGGGATACGGTTCTGGAACTGGCTAAACAGGCCTCTCCCCAGCCAGCCAAGGAGCTGGAGGAGGTGGCTGATGATGGAATTGAGGCATCCAAAGTGCAATTTCATACTGCTGTGGACTCCAGTGATGTGGCAACAAGATTCATGACTACATCTGTGTCTCTCAGAAGACATGCTTGGCTGAGATGTACTAACCTTTCGCAGGATATCCTGGCCAAGGCTATGGATTTCCCTGTAGTGGGTAACTCTCTGAGGAGCAGACAGGCTTGACAGGCTTGCATGAAAAAAATGGACACGTACAGGACCACCTACAAGAGTGCACAGGCCAAAGAGAGGCAAACCACTCCTTGCAGCAGTCTAGGGGCAAGGGCAGACGTTTTCACAGGCCTTTTTACCAAGCCCAGGCTTCCTCTTCCTTCCCACAGAGGGGGTTCTTTCGAGGGGGGTAAGCAGGGCTGCATCATCTCCCCAGTCCAAGGCTCCTGCCAAGCAGACACCCCAATGTGTCAGTCCGGGTCGACTCCCCCATTCCAGTAGGAGGCAGGCTGGCTTACTACTTCCAGTCCTGGAAGTCTGTTACCTCAGACAAGTGGGTCCTGGAAGTAGTAAGCCGGGGACTAGCCCTCAGCTTCAAAAGGTTTCCAAAACTGAGGGCCAGGTCTTTTCCACCTGCATCCATCCCAGAGACTCTTGCCCTAGAGGCATAGATTTCCTCTCTTCTGGCTCTCAGAGCTGTAGAGAAGGTTCCTACTCAACACAGGGACAAAGGTCTGTACTCCAGGTACTTCCTTACCCCAAAGAAGACGGGAGTGGTGACCCATCCTAGACCTAAGGTATTTGAACAAACACATCTCAAAACCAAAATTCAAAACAGTGACTCTGGGAATAATTCTTCCCTCTATAAGCCCAGCGGTTTGGCTCACATCCCTGGACCTCAAGGATGCATCATTCCATATTACTATCCGGTGCTCCCCCAGAAAGTACTTCAGGTTCGAGTTGTCTTCAGGCCACCATCAGTTCAGAGCCATGCCATCCGGCCTAAGATCAGCTCCAAGGGTGTTCACAAAGTGCCTTGCAGTAGTAGTTGCCTAGCTCAGAAGGCAGGGTATTTCTATTTTCCCATATCTGGAAGACAGGCTAATTGTGGGTCAGTCATCAGACCAGGTCAAGTCAGCTCTGCAGACTATTCAAGACTTGCTCAGTTCTCTGGGGTTTCTCCTCAGTCTCCCAAAGTCTGTCCTCGAACCAGTTCAACTTCTTACTTTCATAGGGACAGAATTGGATACTATCCAAGCAAAGGCCTTCCTTCCTCTGACAAGGGTAAAAGCCCTGACAGATCTTGCTTCCTCTTTTCGGCCTCTGGTCTTTCGTCCAGCAAGGCAGCTTCTTCAGCTCCTGGGCCACATGACAGCTTCCACTGCAGTGGTGCAAGGAGCCAGATTTCATATGAGTGACATTCAGTTCCACCTAAGGTCCTTTTGGGCTCAGAAAAGAGACTGTCTCACCAAATTGATTCCAGTGACTCAGACTCTGGTCCAAGCTCTCCAGTGGTGGCTGGACCAGGACAACCTCAGACAAGGAGTTCCATTTCTCTCTCAAGTCCCCTCAGTAGTCCTAACTACAGATGCTTCTCTCCTAGGTTGGAGCGCCCATTTGGGAGCCCTTATTGCTCAAGGGGTCTGGTCTCCACAAGAGTATCTCCTTCATATCAATCTCTTCAGGGCAGTTTTTCTAGCCCTTCTGGTCTTCTCGGAGTCAGTCATGGGCAAGGTGGTCCAAGTCAGGACCGACAACACCACCACAATGTGGTACATCAACAAGCGGAGGGGGGGGCACTTGGCCCACAGCCTTGTGCACAGAAGCCATGAAACTGTGGTCCCAAGCCTGTTCTCTTCAGACTTCCCTGATAGCAGTTCACCTTCCAGGGAAAGACAATGTATTAGCAGATGCCCTGAGCAGGATCTCACGGCATCACGAATGGCCCCTGGACCCTCCCATATTACAGGACATCTCCAGATGGGGCACTCCAGAGATAGATCTCTTTGCAGCCCTGGACAATCACCAACTTCCTCTGTTTTGTTGCAGATCTCCAGTCTTAGGCACTGTTCCTCTGGATGCTTTCATTCTGGATTGGAAGGGCAGGTTGCTCCATGCCTTCCCATCTATTGTTCAGAGTCCTGATTAAAATCAGATCTCAACCCTGCACAGTGATACTAGTGGCTCCAGATTGGGCCAGACAGCCTTGGTGTCCTCTGCTGCTGTCTCTGGCAGTGTCAGGTCTCCTGTCTCTTCCCAAGAGCTACAACCTCCTCTCAGGACAGGATCTGGTACCCCAGTCTCTCAACCTCAAGGTCTGGCTCTTGAAGAGTTAGAATATGCAGGCCTGCATCTTTCTCAGGGAGTCCTGGATATTTTGAAGGTTTCCAGGAAATCTTACACTAGAAAAACTTATAATTCCAAATAGTAAAGATTCAGCATTTGGTGTCCTCAGAAGAGCATTGTGCCTGATTCTGCAGGCATTGCTACAGCCTTAGATTATCTGGTTCATCCTAATGGTCTAGGCCTTCGGACTGCAACTCTGAAGGTTCACTTAGCAGCTGTCTCTGCATTTCTTTCAGCAGGGAAGGGCTCTTCCCTAGCATCTCATCCTGTTTTCAGTAACTTTTCAAAGGTCTGGTTCATATTAACCCTCCCTTTCGTGAGCTTGGGATCTTAACATCTGCATTGCCCAGCTTATGCAGCCACCATTTGAGCCTCTGGCTTCAGCCGAGCTGAAGTGCTTGACCTGGAAAACTGTGATCTTACTTCAAGAGGGCTCTTGCAGTAGGTAACTACATATAGGACTGACTCCGGCAAGCAGCAGGACCCCACGGAAAAATTTCTAGCTAGCAGTCCCTGGCGAGGGACCGCCCCCACGTCAGGTGACTGGCATCAGAGGATGTCGGTATAAATGGGCAGTCTCTGACGCCCGCCTTCCAGTTTTTTCCTGCCGTTAGCTCATGCAGCACCTCGCGGAAAAGTTTGTGCTTCGTCAGCCCTGTCTTCTTTGTTTTTTTACCAAAATAATTGCTTTTTTTCGACTAACGTCAGTACCATTGTCTGTGTATGTCATCCCTACATCCTCGAGCACAAAAATAAGTGCGATTAAATTGCAGCCTTGCCTTCCACCGCTGGGGCGGCTATTCCTGTGCCTGTTCTGCCTAGGCCCCGATCACCCGGTCTAGAAGTGCCAGCACTGCCTAAGTTTCAACGCAGCTACCCAGAAAAGGCGGCAGCAATCCCTGTAAGCCCATATTCTGAAGAAGAAAATGAGTTCAATGGAAAAGGAGCTCAAAAAACTGAGGCAGGAGTCTACTTCCCCCGAAGGCCATGAGAAGGAGAAGGAGAGGTACCAGGACAAGGGCTCCTCTACCGCGTCTCCCTCGGGAGCCGCTGGGACACAGGTAACATCCCCTCCGGGGGAACGCTCCTCAACGGCTGCCTTGGAGGTTTGCGAGGGGGCATCGGCCTGCCCGCCTGGCTCGCGCTCAGGCCTTGCGGGCTCCTTCGGGCAACTGGAGGCCTCCACCCCTGGTTTGGCCGCAGGCTTGTGGCCTACCACTGCGGGTGACTCCAGTAAGTCGGGCGTCAGCTCCTCTAACATCCACCTGGAGAGGGCCGGTAAGACGTCCGACCCTTCAGGGCGGCGCGCGGCCTCCACTCCACCGGACAAGGCCGATCCCTCTACTCGACCTACCTCCGGTGACGGCTCTCATAAGTCGGACGCCGGCACCTGCCAGGAGCTTGCCCTTAAACCACACATCAGCTCGTCCGGATGGCGAAGGAACCAACGACGGACCCTCCCACGTCCGTCATACCCGGTTCCCCACAGCCTTCACTGCCGTCTGGGGACCCAGACTCTCCACAACACGACCCCAGGGATTTCTCCCCTCCATCCCCAGGCGATGCTGGGGATCTTCCTCCTCCGTCAGTCCTTCCGCCACCTGGTGCACCGGACCTGACGTCTGCTCCCCGGACGCTGGCCCCTTCGACGTCGGCCCTGATGCTAGCCCTGCCAACTTCGGGAGACATCCCACTCCTGTAGGGCCCTCAGCCCCCCAGGCCCTTCAATGTGGACCCGCCCGTGATGCCACCGGCTGGGCCGTCTGCTCCAGCAGCCCGCTCCCAGGTACCCTCCGTCCTATCTGATGCCGGTGTACCCAGGACCGCAGTATCCACGCCACAGTACCCGATGCCGGGCTTCCTGACGCCGCCAGAAGTGGAAGGAAACATATTCAATTCAGTGCTTTACAGTAACTGGTAATTGCTATTTTTCTTTTAAACTTAGATTGTGGGCTTTTAGTGACACTGTCATTTCTTTGCTGTCTTTACTTAGAATTATTTTTGGGCTGTTGAAAATTTAAAACATAGTGGTGATGTATTTCTTTGCTGTCTTTAATTGCTGCAAATTTTCGCCCCCCCTTCCCCCAACTCTTAATTATATGCCCTGTTAAATCTGATTGACAGGAGCTAAACCCAGGGGATAGTAAGGGGTGTGGAGTAGGAGGGGCATAAGGGGAAGAAGCCCACCCTCAACATGGCAAGTGTTTTGACTCATTTATTTATTTATTGGTTTATTTTATTTTTTTAAAAAGAAAAGTATCTGAGGATCAGTGGCAGGATTTTTAGGACAGTAAATTAAAAAGGGAACTAGGAGAGCTTCAGTAACAGACAAGTAGTGGAATAGCAGTATAATTGCAGTATAATGTGGGGAGTGATGCAATGCAGTGGCTGTGGGGCAGCCATATTCAGGCTGACCTAGACACTGAGGTGCTGCCCTATCTGCATGCATCTCTCTGGACTGTGAGATGAGGTAGCCAGACTCAGAGTGGAAGTAAACTGGGTCAGGAGTACCATCACCCCTATCCAGAGACCACCCAGTACAATGCAACTGCCTCAAAGGATACTGAGAATGAGGAGTACTTGCTTGACAGTGGGCTCAGGGAGCGTTAGAGCAGTCAGGCAGAGGCACATCCTAGATCCAATTCCACTCAAGAACTCATATGCCACACTGGCAAACGGGGACAAGCAAATAGAGGTACCCAGAGAAGTGGAAGGAAAGGATGTGGAGGTTAGCCAAGGAGGTGATCTCAGCGGGGAGAACAGTGGAACCCAGAGGAGGAGGAAGCAAATCCTGGTGGGGGACTCCATCATAAGAGGGGTCCAGCTAGGAACACAGGATGGGGAGGACAGGGAGGTAAGGTGCCTACCAGGTGCCACGGCATGGAGGGATGGAAGGAAGATCCTGGGGATCACTGGGAAGGCAAGACAGGAGGGTGAGCTGGATGTCGTTATCCACCTAGGTACTAGTGACCTGGCAAATGGGGAGCCAAATGAAGTTCAGGAAGAGTTTAGGAAATTGGGGAGGAGGTCTCAAGCAAGTAGCTACTTCTGTCACTTTCTCAGAAGTACTACCTGCGAGAGGCAAGGGAGAGCTTAGTGGGGCATGCACCAGGAACTTTAACTCATGGTTGAAGAACTGGTGCTGTGAGGAAGGGTTTGGATTCATTGGTGACTGGGGACCCACCTGGAGGGATGGAGGTTTGTTCAAGCCTGACGGCCTGCATCCATCCTGGAGGGAAATCCAAGCACTCAATGATAAGTTTAAATGCTACATTGACAAGCATTTAAACTAGCAAAGGGGGGTGGCAGGCCAGCAAGGAGGGTACCTACTTGCTCACCCCCACAGCTAGCAGTTGAACCAGTGAACCGGAGGAGTGGCTAGCTCTACAAAGCAGTGTGCAAAAGATGGAGATTAGCACCCAAGAGGTGGATCAGCAGAAAAGGGGCAAAATTCAGCAGAAGGGCAGACAGCAAGGAGAACCAGGGATAAAGGACAACCAAGGAAGGGGCTGGAGTAGAACAGTGAAACAGTCTAGGGAGGTCAAATCATGGAAAGCCATGTGTGCCAATGCCAGGAGCCTTAGCAACAAAATGGAAGATCTGGAGGCTCTCATGGTGCAGTCAGACCTGGACATTGTGGCCATCACTGAAACCTGGTGTAATGATAACCACGACTGGGAGATGGCCATACCTGGCTACAACATATTCAGAAGAGACAGGGCAGGTAGGAAGGGAGGAGGAGTGGCACTGTATGTGAAAAATGACATAAGGGCCACAGAGAGCCAGGAGGAACAAAATGGAGAGATACTGTGAGTTAAGCTGGAAAGGAAAATGGGGCCAGCCATCCGCACAGGTGTGGTCTATAGACCACCAGCCCAGGAGGAAGAAACAGGGAGCTGATGCTAGCCATTCAAAGGATGGTAGACAAGGTTGAGGTAGTACTGGTTGGAGACTTCAATATTCCAGATGTGGACTGGAGCAACCCAGCAGCAGCATCAACTAAGAGCAGATTTATCCTGGACTCCCCTTCAGGGTGCCTTCCTCAAGCAACTGGTCATGGAACCAACTTGGCAGAAGGCAATACTGGACCTTGTGCTCACAAACAGGGACAGTGTGATGGGGGTAACAGTGGGGGAGCACCTGGGGAACAGTGACCACCAGTCATTGTGGTTTGAAATCACAGAAAGAGCAGAACCAAACCACACAAAAACACGTATCCTGGATTTTAGGGGGGTAGACTTTGGGGAAAATGGGGAGATACTTGAGGCTTTAAGGGGAATGGGGCAGGAATCCAGGGGTTGAGGAACAGTGGGCAGTATTTAAAATGGGGATTACAAGAGCAACAGAATTATGAATTAAGCAGGTTAGGAAGAGGAAAAGGAAGAGGATACCATTATGGTTTTCCAAAGAGGTAGCAAAGAAAGGCCAAAAAAACTGCATTCAGGCAATACAAAAAAGACACAGGCAGAAGGGGATAGAGAGAAGTACCAGGAGAAGCAAAGGGAAGTCAGTAAGGGATGCCAAAGCTCAGACAGAACACATTGCAAAATCAGTGGGTAGAGGGGACAAAACCTTTTACAGGTACATAAGTGAAAAAAGAAAGGCAAAGGGAGGGATAGTGAGACTGAAGGGGGAGGATGGGGGCCGCGTGGAGGACGACAACAGTAAAGCTGACATATTGAACAGGTATTTCTGCTCAGTCTTTACTGAGGAAGCGAAGGGTAATGGTTCTGAAGGGAGTACAAGGGGTGAGAATGGTGCAGAAATGGACACAAGTCCATTTACTAGAGAAAGGGTCCTGAAGGAACTGGAAGTAATGAGAGTTGATAAAGCAATAGGGCCAGATGGGGTGCACCCCCAGGGTCCTTAAAGAACTAAGAGAGGTGGTGACTGAACCTCTGCCTATCTTGTTTAGTCAATCACTGGAAACGGGAGGTACCCAAAGACTGGAGGACAGCAGATGTAGTCCCCTTATACAAAAGTGGGAACAAAGAGGAAGCAGGGAACTACAGACCAGTCAGCCTCACCTCGGTAGTGGGGAAGATTATGGAAGCACTAGTGAAGGAGAGATTGGTGGAACATCTGGTTGTCGATGGACTACAGGACCGAAGGCAGCATGGTTTCACCAGGAGGAGGTCATGTCAGACCAGCCTCGTTGAATTTTTTGACTGGGTGACTAGGGAGGTGGATCAGGGGAGGGCAGTGGACATGGCCTATCTGGACTTCAGCAAGACCTTTGACACTGTGCCACATGGAAGACTATTACACAAACTGGGGAATATGGGTGTGGGCAGGACAGTAGTGTGGTGGGTAGGTAACTGGCTGGGCGGCAGGACACAGAGGGTGGTGGTAAATGGCTGTCACTCCACAGAGTGAAGAGTGACCAGTGGGGTACCACAGGGATCAGTGCTGGGACTGGTCCTGTTCAGCATCTTCATCAGTGACATTGTGCAGGGCCTAAAAGGCAGAATTGCACTGTTTGCTGATGACACAAAGCTCTGTAACAGAGTAGACACACCAGAGGGTGTAGACAGAATGAGAAGGGACCTGCAGAAACCTGAAGAATGGTCAGGGGTTTGGCAGTTGAAATTCAATGCAAAGAAGTGCAAGATAATGCATATGGGGCACAAAAACCCTGGCACAATATATCAGTTGGGGGTTGAGGATACAGCATGCCCCAAGCAGGAAAGGGATCTTGGGGTTATCATCTCTGATGACCTCAAGGTAGGGAAACAGTGTGACAAGGCAGCAGGTAAAGCAAATAGGATGCTGGGATGCATAGGCAGAGGCATCACCAGCATGAAAAGGGAGGTCATAATTCCACTATACAAGACACTAGTGAGGCCCCACCTGGAGTACAGTGTACAGTTCTGGAGACCTTACCTACATAAGGACATAGACAGGGTAGAGAAGGTTCAGAGGAAGGCAACAAAGATGGTACATGGATTGCATCACAAGTCCTATGAGGACAGGTTGAAGGAACTGAATATGTACTCCCTGGAGGAGAGGAGGGAGAGAGGGGATATGATGGAGACATACAAGTATCTTACAGGGAGGAACAGGGTGCAGGAATACACTATTTTTAAGCGAAAAAGATGTTCCAGGACTAGAGGGCATGGAATGAAGTTGGAGAGAGGACGATTCAGAGGTGAGGAAGAATTTATTCACAGAACGAGTGATGGACAAGAGGAACAGCCTGCCAGAGGAAGTGGTGAGGGATGAAACAATCCCGGAATTTAAGAATGCATGGGATAGACATAAAGGAATTCTGGAGGTCAGGGGTAAGGGGCAACAGACTTCTAGGAAAACATAAACTGAACTTACAAGCTGAAATGGGCAGACTGGGTGGGCCACAGGCCCTTATCTGCTGACACTGTCTATGTATCTAGTACCCGACGCCACAATACCTGACACTGGGCTACCCGCAGCCGGGTTTTGGATACGCTCCATACAGTTATAACCCGCATCCTTATCCCCCGGCCTCTCCTCCTCCACCGCCCTCGCAGCCGATGGTGAACCTGCAGGAGGCTCTAGCCTCCTGGTGGGCTGAGGCCAAGGCTCAGCTCACCAAAGAGGTTGAGAGCCGCCTTCCGACGACAGTGCCGCTCCCCAGGTTCCCGTGACGTCAGAGGCGGCACACTCCCTCACCACCTCCGGATTCCAGGGTTCTTCCGTCTGGATCCAGAGAAGGGCAGGACACGCTTCCCCGGGGACTTCTCAAGGGGTCTGTTCCTCCCCCGGGTCGGAAAAGGGAGTCTTTTTCCTCTTCAGTCTCGGATTCTTCCGACGGTTGCTCCAAGAGAGATGACAAGTCACGCTGTCCGTCAAAGCCCAGGCCAAGGACTCCGACGAAGTCTCCTCTGGAGAATCCTTCTTTTACGGAGTTGCTTAGGAAAATCCAAGAGGTTCATCAGTGGCACTCCCTTGAACCAGATCCTCAGCGTCTGAAACTCGCTGAACATCTGGATCTGCCCATGACGGCTCCTACCTTGGTGCCACCCTGGATTGAGCCTCACGCCGACCTAGTTACCACAATATGAAGACAGCCTTCGGCTTTAGCCCCATTTCCTAGGAAGTCGAACAGGCTATATCAGGCTCCAGAGGGTGTTGATTTCCTGGATTCTCACCCTCATGCCGACTTGGTCGTGATTAGTGCCGCTCACGGACAGTCAGCAAACCCCAAACATCTTAGCTCGTCCCCACCTAGTAAGGAATCACGCCTTCTGGACCAGTATAGGAGAAAGATTTACGCTTCCTCCACGCTGGGGATCCAGGCCCTGAATTATGTCGGCCATGTGGGGGACTACCAGAAGGCCATTCTGACTCAGGTGGAAACCAAACTGGACTCCTTGCATGACTCCCAAGTCAAGCAGGAATTAGCTGATCTTATCCGCTCTGCTCGTTTGGCCAGTCGACATGCTTTGTGCGACATACGATGCAGTAGACACTGCTGGGCGGAGCTCAGCTTTCACTGTAGGCCTACGGCGTCATGCTTGGCTCCATGTGTCAGGGTTGGTCCCGGAGGTGCTATCTGCTATCCAGGAAGCACCCTTCCGGGGGTTTGTGCTTTTCAGGGTGATGTCAAGGACATCATCATCACCGATTTGCAAGAGAAGGGGACGGCACTGAAGTCAGTTGATTCCATGTACCGTCCCCATCAGCAGCAGCACCATCCCTTTCACAGACGGAATCGGCCAAAGGCAAAACCCCAGGGAAGGCGAGCCGCAAAACGCCAGGCCCCCACAGCTGCTAAGCCCCCCCGCCCAAGAAAGCAGCGGGTGCTTCAGCTACGGCACTGCCCCACACCACCTGACTCCTTTCCTCTCCCACTGCCTCCGGACTCCCCGGAGGAACCGGTAGGAGGGAGGTTTTCCCTCCACCTTCCGGGATGGGAGAAGATAACCACAGATTCTTGGGTGCTCAAGCTCATAGCAGAAGGACACTCTATTAATAGAGTTTCTTCAGAAACCACCCCGCCACCCCCCTCTGAAGTCGTATTCATGGGAACATTTTTTCTTGGTCCAGGAGGAAATTTCGGCCCTCCTGCTGAAACAAGCAATAGAGCCCGTCCCTCTTCATCTGCGAGGGACTGGTTACTATTCCCATTTCTTCCTGGTCCCAAAGAAGACAGGAGATCTCAGACCAATTTTGGATCTCAGTTCCCTGAATCTTTTCATAGAATACAAAAGGTTCAGGATGCTCTCTTTGCAGAGCCTTCTGCCCCTCCTCCGGCCGGATCAATGGCTGTGTGCTCTGGCTATGCAGGATGCTTATCTGCACATTCCCATTCACCCATCTCATCGCAAATACCTTTGTTTTGCATTCCAGGGGGACAACTACCAGTTCAAGGTGCTCCCGTTTGGTCTATCCTCGGCCCCCCGAGTGTTTAGCAAATGCCTGGCAGCAGTGGCGGCCCACCTGCGTACCAGGGGAGTGCAGGTTTTCCCATACCTGGACGATTGGCTCCTGGCGGCCTCGTCCAGGGAGGAACTCCTGCATTGCCTCTCCCTTACCCAGCAGGTTTTTGCCTGTCTGGGTATTACCATCAACCATTCCAAGTCTCATCTGGACCCATCCCAGAGACTACAGTTTATTGGGGCAATTCTCGATACGACCGCGGGCAAGGCCTTCCTGCCTCCAGACAGGGTGTCCACCCTCCAGACCCAAATAAGTCTGCTGTCCGACCGCAGGACGGTCTCTGCGAGGTCAGTCCTTTGCCTTCTCGGGTTCATGGCAGCTGCTGTCGCAACGGTTCCTCATGCTTGACTCCACATGAGGATTTCTCAGTGGACTCTACGTTCTCAATGGGATCAGCTAGTGGACGACTTAGATCACCCAGTTCTGGTCTCCTTGCCGATGCTTCAAGACTTGCAATGGTGGATGGTGCGAGAGAACCTGTTTCAGGGAGTTCCTTTCTTTCATCCTCCCCCCTCCCAGACTCTAACCACAGACGCCTCAGGCGAAGGTTGGGGAGCCCATCTAGGCCCTCATCAGACCCAGGGTTCCTGGTCCAAGCTAGAACAAGCTCTCTACATCAGTGTGCTCGAGCTTCGGTCAGTGTTGTACGCTCTCCAAGCCCTTCACCAATACATCCTTCCCGGCCACCTAGCCATCCAGACGGACAACGTGCGTGGTGTGGTACATCAACAAACAGGGAGGGACTCTGTCCTGCCCTCTTTGCAGGGAGGCAATGAGGGTTTGGGATTGGCAACACAACTCGACCTTCACCTCATGGCAGTTCACATTCCGGGAAGTCGACAACACCCTGGCAGACAAGCTAAGTTGCTCTTCTGCTTTGACTCACGAGTGGGAACTGGACCAAGGGGTCCTAGACAATATCTTCCAACTTTGGGGAACACCACAGGTCGACCTGTTCGCATCCCCTCTAAACGCAAAACTTCCCATCTTCTGCTCGCTTGCTGCACAGCGAGGTGCTTTTTGGAGCGACGCTCTGTCTCTAGATTGGAAGGACAGATTCATCTATGCCTTTCCCCCAATTCCACTTACCCACGAGTCTTGCAGAAACCAGCTTCAGAAGGAGCACAAATGATTCTGATCGGTCCTTTCTGGCCGAGGCAAGTTCGGTTTCTCTCTTCTACAACAATACTCAGAGGATCCTCCTCTTCCTCTATCTCGAGGTTTACTGACCCAAGATCAGGGGACCCTGGTCCATTCAGGCCTCAGATCCCTTCATCTGCATGCATGGCTCCTGCAGACTTAGCCCAATCCCGTTTTGGAGTGTCTCCCAAAGTGGCATATAGTTTGGTGCAGGCTAGAAAACCCTTCACCAGATCCACTTATGCCATGAAGTGGAAAAGATTCACTATCTGGGCTGCTTCCAAGAACATGGAACCCTTCTCCTGTTCAGCGGGGCTTCTGCTGGAGTATCTACGTCATCTGTTTGACCTGGGTCTCAGTCATTCTTCTCTGAAGGTACACATGGCGGCCATTTCAGCCTATCATGTTCCCTTTGCAGACAAAACTTTCGCTCAATTGGAGGCCTCTAAGACCTTTCTCAGAGGGGTCCTCCACCTGAGACCCCACTATCCGTACTCCTGCTCCCCCTTCGGACTTGAACTTTGTTCTCGAGAACCTTACTGTCCCTCCCTTCGAACCTGCAGTTTCTGCAGATTTGAAGTTCCTTTCATGGAAAACACACTTCCTGCTGGCCATTACTTTGGCTCGGAGAATTTCCGAGCTCCAGGCCCTGATTTGTAAAATCCCATACTTGATTTTTCACAAGGAATGTGTTGCTCTTCGCACAAATCTTAAGTTTCTTCCTAAAGTAGTAGCTGAGTCTACTCTAAATCAATCCATAGAGTTACCTGCCTTTTTCACGCAGTACTCTAATCAAGGGGAATATTTACTCCATACTATGGATGTTCACTGGATTCTGAAATACTACACCAACAGGACGAAGGATCTCAGAAAGACTGATCAGTTGTTCGTGTCTTTTGCTCATAAATGGGAAGGCAATGCTGTTTCCAAGCAATGCCTATCTAAGTGGTTGGCTCATTGCATCACTTTCTGTTATGACAAATATAACAAGACCCTCCCGGGTCAAGTAAGAGGCCACTCCACTAGAGGAGTAGTTGCCTCAGCGGCTTGCTTCAAGAATGTGTCTGCGGCGGACATCTGCACTGCTGCCACCTGGACTTCCGTCCATACCTTTACTAAACACTACAGTTTGGATGTTGCCTCTTGCCGTAGAGCAGGCTTCGGGCTGGCTGTTCTACAAGGCCACCTATCTTGAGGCTTGCACAGCTAGAACTGCTTTTTGGAGTAGCTTCCTCCTCCTGGTGCCTCTCTTTGTTCCAGACTGCTTGGGATTCTGTCCTATATGTAATTACCTACTGCAAGAGCCCTCTCGAAGTAAGATAGTACAGTTACATAAGAACTTACCGTAACAATAGATCTTCGGGAGAGGCTTTTGCAGTAGGTAATGCCTTCCCACCCTCCATCCCCCTAGGCTTTTTCAGCTCCTTTTCCAGTGAGGGAAATATCCGCTCTTCTCTCGTCTGGCCTTTCTAACCTGTGGCAGGAAAGAACTGGAAGGCGGGCGTCAGGGACCGCCTCTTTGTACCGTCTCCTGACGCCAGTCACCTGACATGGGGGCGGTCCCTCGCCAGGGACTGCTAGCTAGAAATTTTTCCGTGGAGTCCTGCCGCCTGCCAGTGTCAGTCCTACATGTAATTACCTACTGCAAGAGCCTGTCTCGAAGATCTACTGTTACGGTAAGTTCTTACGTAACTGTACTTTCCTGGTAGCTATTACTTCTGCCAGATGGATTGATGAATTACAGACCCTGTCAGTCTAACCTGACTTCGTCTCCTTCCATAGTGATAAGGTGGTCCTAAGAACCAGTGGGAGGTTCTTACCCATAGTGGTATCAGATTTTCATCTGAACCAGTCTATGTCTCTTACTGTGTTTTTCACTGATCATTCTTCTTCAGGGAAAAGAAGATTACACGGCTTTGATGCTCAAAAGGGCCCTTAGCTACTACGTAGAGCATACTAAGGCACACAGAATTGACTGTCTTCAATTGTTTCTCACTTATGGTGAAGTGGGGAAAGGTAAGCCTGCCACTAAAATAACTATTGCCAGGTGGATTGTCTCTTGTATACAATTCTGCTATGACAAATTGGGCAAAACACCCATTCCAGGCCTGAAGGCTCACTCGACTAGGGGTACAGCTGCTACTCTGGCTGCGGCCAGAGATATACCCTTGCTGGAAATCTGTAAAGCAGCTACCTGGAAAACAGTCATTACATTCACCAAGCATTACTCTCTGGACATCCAGGCTAGGAGTGATGCTAGGTTTGACACAGCAGTACTGCAGAGCTTGTTCCCAAAGTAGGTTCTGCATTCCCTCCTCCTGGGGAACTGCTTGATAGTCTGCATATTTTCAGAATACCACAAGACTTCATGTTGCTTGAAGAAAAATTACTTATCATAGTAATGTTTCTTGTAATGGAGTTTTGCTGTATTCTGACCTGCCTCCCCTCTCAGAACCTAGTTTTTGGGAAGTGGGCTGGCAGGTACAGTGTTGCACCATGGGGGCGTACCTTGTACCCTCCCTCTTAAGGGTGGGGTAATTGTTTTACGATTATTACTATTTTTATGTTTAATATATATATTATATTGTCACTACCTTTTTTTCTTGGGTTCTCAACTTGAGTCTTTTGGGACCCAAACTGTTGCCTTTTGACTATATAATAAACAATTTCCATTGTTTAGTACTTAGTTTGCTCGTAAGAATCTGATGGTTACACAGGTAAATACCAGAGACAGAGGTTTGAAAACCGAGCTCGAGCTCAACGTTATATGCTTCTGCATAGATTTAACTCTTTCCTCTCTGGGGCAGTTCAAGTGCTGGGGCTATCTGCATAGTGTCAGAATACAGCAAGACTCCATTAGAAGAAACATTACTATGGTGAGTAATTTTTTCTTATCTGCCATAGCAGGAATATTACTTACAAGACTCTCTAGCTGCAGACGCTGTCGTCACAGAATGCAGCTATAGAGCCGGCCAGCCGTTCTTACCTTTTTATAGTGCATTTCTGTTGGGGGCAGTGTTTTGGAGACTCTGGAGTAGTTTAAAACATTGAGAAGTATTATCACTATTACAGATGTATACATAAACATGTACGAGAGTGAAGTGTTTATAGAGTTAAAATGTGTTTTTCTGCTTTAGGAAGCAATGGGCGGAGCTACAGCAGTCACATGTTTAGTTACCTGTGTAAAAGAATACCTGCTCTAGATAGAAAGCAGATCATGGTAAGGTGTGGAATGAAGCACACCTAAAGCAGCTATTCCTTTCTAGTTGTGGAATCTGTTATGGAATTCTGTTTGTTTAATTTTTATTTGTTTTTTCCTTATAATTTTGTCTCCTACATTCGTATTATTTGATATCCTGCTATTCCTGCTGAACTTTAAAGGAAGAAAATAAAGCAGTATTGTTTCTTGAACTTTATTTTACTACCTCCTGGTCCATCATTATCCCACTGACTGTGACCGGGAGTCTATAAGGAGCGTATAGGAGACAGTGTCAAAAGCCTTGGCAAGGTCGACAAAGATGGCTGAGGTGATGAGGCCACTGTCCATCCCGGTAAGAATGGAGTCAGTGAGCCTAATTAGGAAAGTGGTGGTGGAGAGATTTTTCCAAAAGCCAGACTGGAACTGGGTGAAAAAGGAAGAATCAGTGAGGAAGGAGATGAGTTGGGAGAGGACCAAGCATTCTTGGAGCTTAGGAAGAGTCAGGAGAAGAAAGAGAGGGCGAAGGTTTGCAGGAGAAGTAGGGTCACTGCTCTTGGGGAGGGGGAGGATCACTGCATGTTTCCAGGAAGAAGGGACAGTAGAGGATGAGAAAGAGAGGTTGAGCATGAGAGGGGAAGGCTATAGCTGGGGCTGAGAGGTGTAAGAGCTTGGAGTCGATGTTGTCTGGTGAGGAGCCTTTAGAAGGGTTTAGCGAGAGCAGGGCAGTTTGAGTTTAATCATGGGATACTACTGAGAAGGAGAAGGGGTTGGGGGGGGTTGAGTGCCTGAGGGTGGGGATGGAAGAATGGGGAGGGACTTTAGAAGGGCTGAAGCGCGTGTGGTGTAATAGGAGCTAAATTCCTTAGCCACAAGGCAGGGGTCTGAGACAAGGGAGTTGTTAATATTAAGCACAGGGTTGGAAGGTGAGAAGGGGAGAGAAGAGTGCTTTGACTACTTTCCAGAATTTAGAGGGCGTGTTGATATTAGTGAGGAAGGCAGATCAAGGGTCAAGGTCCAAGGAATTATAAGGTCGAAGTTGAAGGATTTTGTGAGGGGATTTGGGCCTGTGGGCCTTTTTTACCTGGAAGATAGGGTGATGGTCACTGAGGGCATCTGGGAGGATATCAGATATGATAACTCTGTGGGGGTGGGAGGTGAGTGCCCAGTCGATCAGGGAGTGGTTATGAGTTTCTGTGGTTCAGGTGAGGGGGTTCTTGGATGAGTTGGACAAGGTTTAGGGCTGAAATATCGTTATGAGTTTTAGATGTGGATGGGGACATCCAGTTTAAATTGAAGTCTCCTTGTAGGAATAGTTCACCTGCATGAGAGAAGGAAGTTAAGGATGTTACCAGTTAAGTGGTGGCTGTGGATTTGGTACCCAGGCGGCAGTAGATGCCTGCGACAAATACCAAGATGGAAAATGGGAGGGTAATTCTGATGACAATGGCTTCATAAGTAGCAGGAAGGGAGGCTGCGAAAATGGTGGAGTATTTTAATGAAGAGAGGATACACATAGCTACCCCACCACCTCTGGAGGCCCTGTCCTGCTTAGTGATGGAGTAACCAGGAAGAGATCGAATGGTCAGAGGTCTCGTCAGTGAGCCAGGTTTCTGTTATAATAATATCTGGTTTGAGTGAAGCAACCATTGTTTGCAGGAGGTCATGTCTTGGATATAAGACTGAAGATATTCAGGTGTATTATTTTCAGTCTATTTGGGAGGGTGGGGGGGGCTTTGGAGTTAGGCATGTAGGTAGTGGTGGGGGCATTGAGAGAGTTCAAAGCATTTGGGCCTGGGTTTGGGTGAATGTTGCCCGATGAGAGTAGTAGAAGGGTAATTATGAGGAAGTGGAGTTTGGGGCATTTGTGGCGGTGTGAGAATTTATGAGATGATGGGAGTGGGGGTGTGTGAAGGAGATAAGGTGAAGGAGGGCAAAGTAGCTGGGGACTGAGAGAAAATGAGCCATTGGTAGATGAGAGACGTGAAACCAGAGTTCAAGGGGGGGGGGTTGGGGTTATAGCAAGAATAGGGGTACGGTCGAGATGTGAGGGGTAAAGGGCGTAGTCAGAGTTTTAGGCTGGGTAGGATGATGCACAGGAATAGGTAAAAAAATGAGAATCAGGAGTAGAGGAGGGAGTTGGCATTTTAGGAAGTAGGTGAGGGGTCATAGTTGGGAGACAAAAATAGATAAAATATGGAAGAGATCGCAGGTAAGGATATTTGGCAGTTGTCAGGTAAATGTGGGTGGCTGTAGCACTGCAATATCAGTGAAAGAGAGGGATGGTTATAATAGTAAGTTTTGAGCCCTCTAGTGGGCAGTTGGTATAACTTGCCAGTGAGGAACTTTGTACCGTGTAACAGCATACCTCTATATTAGTAAGTGGCCCGATAGGGAGCCGGGTGGGAATAAGCTGTCTGAGAGAAATTCAGTGCACTTTACGTGTTCTGTTATAAACTTGAGTTGAAAAATAATTGCACAAGCTTGCCTGCAGTAATTAAATTCATTAAGTACTAGCTTGCCAGAGACTGGTTGAAATGTGTATTAAGTAAAATCACAGCAGTAAATTAACAATTAATTTAAATAGTGGCAGGTACTATTTTACTTCCAGGGCCGTGAAAGAATTTTTGGCAGATGGGATCACTGGCCTGATAAGGCAAGCAGCCATGGTGCTGCTTGCCACATGACTGGAAACAGAGGTCTGCATCCCAAGCCCATGACTGCCACATTGGGCGAGCAGGAGACAAAAGAAGTGCCCAGAGAATGCTGCTCAATTACAAGGTTGCAGTGTCTGGGATCATCATGCAAATGGGTCCTTTTGGCCCAAAGGGGCAGATGCCTAGCATGGTCGATGAAGGGAAGGAACTGAGAACTCCTATGTGTTAGGGGTGAAGTGCTGGCTGTGTTCTGGGGGGAAGGTGAAGGAAAACATCAGGGTTTCTCATGAGTGAATGCATGACCTCCCTGCCCTGGCTGTTGACTTTATTGTCCAGATGAGAGAGGGATCCTAATGTGAGGGCAAACTGCAGGCAGCTAGAATAGGGACGGGAGGACGTATATTCCATACAGCAGGTCAGCAGGAGAGAGTGAAAGAGACTGAACACTAGAGGTAAACTTTTTTATCCCATTATTTTATTGTTTTTTTCAAACAGGAATCATACAGATGACAAAAAGATATCACAAGATCATCACTGCATATAAAAAGAATGGCGATGTCAGAAATGGGGGCCAAAATCACAAGTGATGAAGAAGGAAGTGGGTTGTAAAAAGAAATTGCCTAAACTGCCTGTCTTAAAAGCATGCTGTAAATACAAGTTAGTAATAGCATTTGGACCGTTAGGACTTTTTTTTTAGGAATTCTTTGAAAAGCAAACTATCTGCAAAGGTAGTGTCATTGTACTACTAACTATGCTTGATTTTTTCATTCCCGTTATGTGCTTATGGCAAAACTCTTTTTAGAATAGGATATATATATATATATATATATATATATATATATATATATTTATAAAATGGGTAGGGAAATTGTTGTTGCTCCATTGGATCCTGAGCATCACATGACTGTGCGGATATCAGAGCGCCGACCGCACACCTGCACTTTTACCCCCAAAAACAATTTTGATAATTTATAAGATAGATATTGATGCCTGCTTCGATATGACGACGCCTTGGTGTTGACGACCGCCTTGCGGCCCTCGGTATGCATAACACACACACCAAGGCATGCGATATCAGAGCCGACCGCACACCTCAGAGTGGTATATCTATTATATATATATATATATATATATATATATATATATATATATATATATATATGTGTGTGTGATTTATTTCCAATAAGTGCTTTGTACTGTTGATACTTGAATAGGTATGATCTTTATAAGTCTGCATGTTCTGGAGGGAGCTCTGGTTTCAAAAAGGTGTCCATTTCAAAACAAAAAATCTCTACACCGCTTAAGAAAATGCTTCTTTTGTATTGTGCTTCATTTTTAGCATCGTGAGAAACACCCATGGTTCAAACCCCAGGAAATCTTACTGTATTCTGACTTAGGCAGTATGGTCTCACCATAGGACTGCCCTGGAGCCGAAATGGTTAATAGAACCTATGTAAATGATGGAATGCGAGGCTTGAGCTCCGTTTTCATATCACTGTCCCTGATAAACAACTCTAAACCATCAGATTCTTTACTCTGCTTGCCTCAGTAAGATGTCTCTGGAGAGCTCTCCTTCATCGCTTGAAGAAATGTTATTTTCTCGGTTTATTCACTAGTCAACTTTATTTTATTGGTATTCCTTTCACTGTCCTTGGTTTTCAGGTAGTAATTGTTTAGATTTTTAGTTCAGAGGGGTAAGTAGTCGTTTACTTCCTGTTTCTTTAACCAAGAAGAAACCAACAGTCTCCCTATTTGTGTTTCATTTATATTTTAAGTTTCAATTTCTGTTCAGACTTGGTATAGTCGGTTAGTTTTGTTTTTAATTTAACTGGGGTAACTCCTGGTTTGTGGGTCAGATTCAGCCGGGGTAACTCCTGGGCTTGTTTTCATTTGAATTTTCTGGGGTAGTTCCTGGTTTTGTAGCCGGTTTCTACAACCAAAAAAAAAAAAAAATATATATATATATATATATATATATAATATAACATATATATATATAATGTTTACTTTTTCTGTGGTATCTGGGTTATGTCACAGAAAACAGAAAAAAGAACAGGACCCACAGGTTTCCAGCATTGTAGGTCCCCTCGCTATCCCCTGACCTCTCTACTTGGGCCCACTACTGGGACGGGGCTGCACTCCCCTGCTGCTCGTGCTTGCCTAGGTGGTCTTCCAGGGTGGGTTCCTCCTCCTTGCTATGCTGCCTCTGCAAAATATTACCCCTGCTCGCTCTTCCTCTGCCGTCCCGGGGAGTCAGCGATTTCTGCCCCTCCTGCCTCTCACCCTTCCTCTTACCTCCCTCTCCTCCTACCCCTGTTCTTGCTGCTCTCACACCCCGCCTCAATTTGTGTACATATGTATTAATGAGCCTGTAGTTGTATTCTCGTTTGTTGCTCTGACCTTTGTACTTTTGTCTTCACTTGTTGTTTACCCTGGCCCCTACCTGCGGGCGTGAAAATAGTTCTATTGTCCATTCAATGTCCTAGGTACTATTTTCCACTCTCGTCCACTTGTGGTGGGCCTGTATGCTGCCCTGTATTTGTATCTTGTTTTCTCTGTACTGTAACCTCCCGGGTCGCTCCTGAAAATAGGCACTCGTTGTCTAGTGCGCTTACCCGGTTAACAAAAACAAATAAATAAATAAATAAAATTGTACTGAGTGCGGGAAACTTTTTGCAAAAGCAGATCCACATCTTAATTGCTTGTTCTGTCTGGGGTCCGACCACTTACAGGCAGTGAGATTTGTTCTAATTTTCCTCAGTGTACCATTGACAGATGGTTAAAAAGACTGAGGGGAAAGGATGGCTGAAAAGGCTGCTAAGCATCCCCTCTCCGCTCCAAAACTGTAACACATTCGCCAGGGGCCGTGAGGGAGACCTGCTGAATCAGGTTCCCCCCCCAATCGCTTGTCGAAAGGGACTGAACCTTGGGGTTGAGTCGCCGGCCAGCTGATCCTGCCAGGCGGACCTCCCCCGAAGCTGAAACTGATTGCTGAATCTTAGAAGCCGTTTTGTGAGCAAGAGGGCTCGTAAGCTCCCACCGTCTCCTTTGTTCCTTTTTGGCGCCTTAGAATTTGAAAGAGGCACACGTGCGTATTGGCAGAGAGGGGCAGTGATGTTGTGCAGCCCCACTGTAAAAGGCTGCATCCCCTCTCGTCTCCGAAACTGTAACGCATTCGCCAGGAGCGGCGAGGGAGACATGCTGAATCGGGCCCCCCCCACCGCTCGTTGAAAGGGACTGAACCTTGGGGTTGAAGCGCCGGCCAGCTGATCCTGCTGGGCGGACCTCCCCCGAAGCTGAAATTGATTGCTGAATCTTAGAAGCCGAAATTTCCTGCCCACCCACCCTGGTCCTTCCTCCCATTAAATATGCAGCTGCCCCGCCCACTGCTCTCAAACAACCAATAGTGAAGGCTGGAGCCATCACTCTAGGTGGAGTTTTTCCCTTACTCATTCGCCCCAAACCTGCTCCTACTACTGCCATTTCACCTCTGATCAAGTACCACATGAGTTGGTACATTTCAGCTCGCTAGTGAATAACTCTTACCCCTTACTTTGAACTGGCCTGTTAGGCTCACAATTCAGGCAGTTACACGATCTATTTACTATTATTGTTGCTCTGATCTGATGCTAGCTTGTTTAACTAAATGTATGCAGCAGTTTATCCCTAAAGTGTTCCTATTACAAGTGTTAACACAGGCACAGTGTGGACTGCCTTTGCTGGCCACTAATGTTTGAATAATAACAGGCAGGAAGTTATTTCTGTGTAATACTATTATTACCTGAATGCTGAACCAATACTGTATGGAAAATAATAGGTAGGAAGTTAATTCTGTGTAATCCTATCATTACTTGAGTGCTGAAACAGTATTGTACTGAATTGTGCTCTGCCCTCTCCCACTGCACTTTGCCTTTTCTGAAACTGCAGAAGACCAAACCAGTTACTTATTCAGTCAAAGGCATAAAAACTCAGTGTCTGCACCCTGACACAAGGATGCCCAACCAGCAGTCAACATGGGTTGGCATGCTGAGTCCCTGCAGACCAAACAGAGGTCTCCTCCTATATTCTATCTGTGCTCTGGGTGGACTGGCCTGCTTGCCAACTCGACCCTAACACCCAAAGCCCTCAGGGACTTGCTGCACACTTTTCCAATAACTACTACTGTCCATCCCCAGTGTGCACTGTCTCCCTCCTAGTTGCCTACGAATTAACAAGAAATGGGATTTGCTACAGGTCCCTTCTCCATACCAGGAGTATACCCAGCAAAGTGAGGCTCCCATCTCTTACCCTTACCCTCCGTATCCTGCTCACAGCTCTGCTGCTACTTGCGGGCAATATCCAATGGAACCCGGGCCCTGGTATTGCTAACATTTTAATTTCCCCCTCACGAGACCAGACCTGGCTCTCATCAAGGGGTTGAGGCTAGCGCATATGAATATATGTAGTCTCCGGCCTAAGATACACGAAGTTCAGGCTTGGCTAGCCCTATATAAACCAGACGTGCTAGCAGTTTCAGAGACCTGGCTAAAACCCCATGTCCCCGATCACGAAGTAGCTGCCTAGGGATATGTCTACTACAGGAAGGACAGAATACCGAAAAGGGGGGGCCGGGTACTTATCTATGTGAAGGACGCCCTTATCTCCTCCCATGTCAGCATGCTGCATAGCACATCCCCTGAAACTGAATCGATCTTCATACGGCTCACCCTAGGCGGTGTCAAGCACCTTACCATAGAGTGTGTATAAAGCCCCCCTACAAATGCTCTCCAATCCGTGGAGACACTCAAAAAAGACCTAACCACTGAGGTTGAGTCCGAACTTCTCCTACTGGGGGATTTTAACCTTAACTGGGCCCAAGAGGCCAAGTCCTCTATTAATGGCCTGCTGCATGAAGCAAATCTTGCCCAGATTATCACTCAACCCACCAGAATGAATCATAAAACGGGAAGGCACTCAACCATCGACTGGGCCCTGGTGTCAATCCCAAAGAATATTCAAGTAGCAGGCACCATGGCCGATGCTCTGAGCGACCATTCGTCCATCTTCTGTGCCTGGAAGAATAGGGTGGACAGGATTCAGCCTAGAATACTCACAACTAGGGACTGCTCTAAATTCTCACTGGAGCAATATAATGACTTTCTTGGTGACATTGACTGGAGGTCACTACGATGCCACCCTACCCTGTAAGGGGCAGTTGCCTTCTTCCTGAAATCCCTCATGAGGGCCGCAGATCTCTTTGCTCCGATGAAGACCCATCGAGTAAAAGGCAGTTGATATAAGTGGATCACTCCCTCCTTAAAGGCCCTGATGATCTGCCATGACAAAGCCTGGAAAAAGTTCAAGAGCTCTACGCTCCCAGCTGACCTTGAAAACTACAGAGCTCTTAGAAACCAATGTAAACATGCTATTAAGCTAGCAAAAAAGGCTTACGTCACTCATCTCCAGAAAACTAACCTAGCTAACTCGAAGTTATTCTGGTCCCACATCAATGAGCTGATAAAGGGAAACAAAAAGGCAGCCCCAGGCCCTATAGTGGCTAATGGGCAGTTACTGAACGACGAGACACTCATCGCTGAGGCCCTCCATAGCCAGGCTGGGCTCCCAGTGACCAAAAATGAGTTCCTCAGACTGGAACCTCCTAACCTAGACCGCCCATCATTTCATCTGAGGTTAGCTAAGGTGAATGAAGCCTTATCCATTCTAAAGTCCTTGAAAATAAGAGGTTCAGGTGGGCCTGATGGCATCCAAGCTAGACTACTCAAGGACGGTGCCCCAGCACTCGCAAGGCCTCTTACTGGACTTATAAACAGGTCCCTTCTAGAAGGGTCTGTCTCAGAGCTGTGGAAGCAGGCTCATGTCCCTATTCACAAGGGTGGGCCTGCAGAACCGATTGGCAACTACAGGCCAATCTCCTTGCTGTGTGCCCTTGCAAAAATTCAGGAGAAACTGGTGTACACCTAACTCCAGGAATACTTAGAAGCACATCTGCTTCTTTCCCCGGCTCAACATGGCTTCAGAGCCAAACATGGGACCGACACTGCCCTAAGTTTTCAGCAGATGTGCTTAGGGAAATTGACGCAGGGTCCAATACAGGTGCAGCTTTCATCGACCTTTCCAAGGCCTTTGACTTGGTTGACCACCAGCTCTTACTCCAAAAATTGTGCTACATAGGCCTGGACACTCATGCTCTCAGATGGTTTGAAAGCTACCTTACAGGGCGCACACAGAGGGTCAAGTGGAAGGACAAAATCTCCGATCCACTGCCCCTTAAGGAGGGGGTACCACAAGGGTCTATACTCGGTTCCCTACTGTTCTCATTGTTTATAAACGATCTGCACAACCATTGAGGGAGAGGTAATGTCATCCAGTAGGCTGATGACGCCATAATTTACAGAGCCTCTGACAACTTGGATGACCTTGGGCCATCCCTCCAAGAGGATATTCTCATTATGGAGGACTGGCTCACTAAGAACAAAATGGTCCTTAATGCTAACAAAACTAAGGCTGTGTTGTTCGGACCCAGATCCCTTGGCCTAGACAGAACACAACTCCTTCAGCTTACTTCCAGGGTGGGTAACAAACTTGAAGTGGTTGCCTCCACAAAATACCTTGGCCTTACCCTGGGACCAAGGTTTCACCCTAAAGCAACATGTTGATCAAGTCACAAAAGTTATCCATGGCAAACTTGGTACACTCTAAAGGATCAGCTGATCCCTGAAGCCAGGACTGCCATTGCCTTGTGTGTCTTACTCCCAGCACTCACCTATGCTGCCCAAGTACTTCAGGGAGTGGCCAAGCTGGAGTTCAGCAAGTTACAGATTTTGTATAATAAGGTGGTCCATTTCGCCATTCTGTCCCACTGTAGGAGCCACCACTGTGAGTCATTGTCATAACTCAGCTGGCCGTCATTCGAAGCAAGCCCACCTCAGGTACCCAGTACTCTGCCTAGCACATAAGCTAATTAGCTCCATGCCTCCCTCAAGCCTTGCAGGGCTCCTAACTGGGCTTCTAACTGCTAAGCAAAATTTGCACAACCTATGGACCTCAGGCAAAACTCTCCTAGAGGTCCCTAGGGTAAGGACCAAGGCAGGGTACATGTCCTTTTCCCATGCTGCCTCTTCCCTCTGGAACAACCTTCCTCCGGAGGTTGGGGAAGCTACATCATTATTGTGTTTCCGAACAAGACTCAAGGCTCATATGCTTGCTACGAGTCAATGCCAATGCTATGGTACCTGACACTTCCACACTACCCGCCAGCCTGTGCACTTATATCACTACTACCTGAGCTGGCAGCGCTAACACTTCAGTGGTCTCTCCCTCCCAAGAATTTTCCAAGAGGGTGATTGTGACTCAGTTAAATCTATGGCTCCCCTATATTGTACACCTGTTATTCAATGTAACTTGCTATGTAAGAAATCACTGCTATATATACATGTTAGAATGTCGCATGCCAAAAGCTTGTATCTGTACTAACTATTTACCATGTTTTATCCTGTAACTCCCGGGTCGCCCCCGTAAAAGGGACCTCCGGGGCCCAGTGGGCCTAACCGGTCATCAAAATTCAATAAATAAATAAAAAAACAAACCCAGCCATGAAGCAACTGGATGAACCGGAGGAGCTGCCCTGTGAAAGGGGCTATAGCTCTGCTAAAAAATGTACCATGGATAAGGCTGCTGAACCGACTGTCGTGGTTAACTCATTCAGGCCTAGATACGCCTGTAGGTGGCGTCTGAAAGCATAGCCACTCAGGACAATAACGCCTGTAGATGTACTCAGTTGACTTTCACTCAGACCTAGAAACGTCTGAGGAAGTCAGCAATTTTCACCTAAACATTAAACAAACCGAATTGCTTAGAATTTATTGCATAGCATCGTTAGAAAGGTAATTTTGTGCTGAACAATTTTGCTGCTACTTTGTGTCTATCATGTATGCTTTAGGAGTTACTCGCATTTGTTTAAGGTATGGTATGCATGGCTGACATTTGTCTCCCACACCTCACCTAAGCACCTTGAATAAATCTGAAAAATAATGTTGTTTGGTATTTCAGCTACTATAAAATAAAACAAATGGATTACAATTGATTGCATAGCACCATTAGAAAGGTAATTTGTGCTAAACAATTCTGCAGCTGATACTTTGTGTCTACTATGTATACTTTAGGAGTTATTTGCATTGTTTAAGGTATGGTGTGCATGGCTGACATTTGTCTCCCACGCCTCACCTAAGCACCTTAAAAAAAACAGAAAATATCAGTTGTTTGCTATTTCAGCTAGTACAACTTTGCCACTCGTACCTTGTGTGTAGCACTTACAGTTCAAGAGGTATGCACATTTGTTTGTGGCATGCTGATTATGGCTTGATTTTGCTTAGAAAGGCCCAGGATGCAGTGCTAAGAGTATACAGGGCACACGTAGTGTAAGTCTCAAAGAGCTCTTGTGACGTGAATGAGTTAAGAAGAAGAAAAAGGAAAAGCTCCAGGAACCGCAACCAAAAGAAACCACAGTCCCTTCTGCTGAAGAGATCGCTAATGCGATCAGGATAATTTAGTCTCTTCGGTTCCCGGTTCCGGTTGGTAAGCAACCGGTTCCTCAGACTCCTGGTTCACAGGCAATCCCTGGTTTAATAGACCAAAGTGGGGAGCCTTTTGGGGATACTGATTTTGGAGATGAGCCTGATGATGAGGATGAGGATTATGGGGAGCCCATTGACCCATACATTTCCCCTGATCCTCATAGACAAGATTCCCCTGACAAGGGAACAGAGGATTTGACCTCGTATTAAGTGGCACAGTCCCTCAACCTCCCATCCCAGGAATCTGTAGATGATGAGGAGGAAGATGATTATAAAGAGATGATGGATGTCCCACCATCAATGAGGTTGCTCCTTCCCCTACACAAATCTTTAAGAAGGCAGACTATGAAAGTGCTGCTGTCACCCACTTCTGTCCCACACACAGACAGAAAGGTGGACAAGAAGTACTGGGTAGCTAAGACTGGGGCTGACTTTCTTTTTGGACACACCAGCCATGAAGGTGTGGTACAGGCTGCAGCTTGTGACCAAGATGGCATTCCTCTGGCCTCCTACCCTCCAGAGAAGGATTCAAGGAGGGTGGATTCCATTTCTAAGAAAGTGTATCTTGGATCCTCCCTGGCTATTAGGCCGGCATCCTATATGGTCTACATAGCCATGGATCAGAAAAACATGTGGTCCATGGTATTGCAGATTGCCAAGGCAGCTCCACACACACCCCCCCCCAATGCTGCTGACCTGGAGGAAGCTGCAAAAAGGGGCACTGAAGCTGCTAAGATGCAGTTCAGGATGGCAGTGGACTCTAATGACACTGCATCAAGACAAATGGCATCTGCTGTGTCACTTTGGAGGTTTGCTTGGCTAAAAACTACCAATTTGACACAAGATACTCAAAACAAAGCCATGGATTTTTCATGCGAGCCTGTGTCTCTGTTTGAAGAGCAAACAGGCATACAAGTGAAGAAAACGGACGAATACAAGGCTGCATACAAAAGTGCAGCAGCTAAAGAAAGAGCTACCAACCCCAAGAAGCATCATGCAAGGGGTGGCAGAGGCAGACCTACTTATAGGCCTTTCTTCCATCTTCAGGTTTTCCCCTAGTATCAGCCTAGGGGACATTTTAGAGGCAGGGGCAGTGGCTGCACTAGCCCTGGTGTCCAGCCAGCAGCACAGTCCAAACAGACACCCTGAGGGGACTGTTCGGGTCACCTCCCCAATTCCAGTAGGGGTCAGGCTGGCCCACTGTTTTCAGGAATGGGAAAATATTACCACAGACAAGTGGGTCCTGGAAGTAGTGGACCAGGGACCTGTCCTCAGTTTCAAGGCAATGCCGAAGCTGAGGTCAAGAGCTTTCAAACCCTCTTCCCCATCAGAAACAGCCCTGCTGGAGAAGGAAGTTTCAAGCCTTCTGCTGCTAAAGGCAGTGGAACAAGTCCCTTCCAACCAGATAAGAAAGGGACTGTATTCAAGGTACTTCCTTACAATAAAGAAACTAGGGGAGTGGCAACCCATTCTGGATCTCAGATACTTAAAACAAGCACCTGTCAAAACCAAAATTTAAGATGGCCACTCTGGCTGCCATACTGCCTACCCTAAGACAGGGAGACTGGCTAGCATCCCTGGATCTGAAGGACGCCTATTTTATATTCTAATGAGAAGGTCACACAGAAAGTACCTCAGGTTCTGGTTGCCATCAGGTCATTACCAGTTCAGGGCAAAGCCTTTCAAACTGACATCTGCTCCAAGGGTTTTCACAAAATGTCTAACTGTGATAGTGGCACACCTAAGATGACAAGGGGTGTCAGTGTTTCCCTACCTAGATGACTGGCTCATTGTAGGCCAGTCACACCAGCAAGTAAGGGAGGCTGTAGCAATAACACAAGACACACTCTACTCTCTGGGGTTCTTGGTAAACCACAAAAAGTCTGTTTTGGAACCAGTTCAGCAGCTCAGATTCATAGGGGCAGAACTGGATACAAGAAAAGAGATGGCATACCTGCCTCAGGGCAGAGTAGACAACCTTATTCAGGTGGCAAATTCCTTCAAACTTCACGTTTCCAGACCAGCAAGGCACTTCCTGCAATTGCTAGGCCATATGGCAGCTCCCACAGCAACTGTGTCCGGGGCCAGGTTCCAGATAAAAGACATTCAATTTCATTTAAGAGATCACTGCCTCCAGAGAAGGGTCTCTCTATCAAAGTTCCAGTCACAGTCACTTTTCTCCAAGCCCTACAGTGGTGAAAGGAAAGGGGCCATCTCGGACAAGGAGTGCCCTGCCTGCAGCAGGTTCCCTCTCTGGTACTCACGATAGATGCATCCCTCCTAGGGTGGGGAGCACATCTGGGGCATCACACTGCACATGGGAAAAGCAGGAATCTCTTCTGAATATCAACCTATTGGAGCTCAGAGCAGTTCTTCTGGCTCTTCAGTCATTTGTCAGTCAGGTAAAAGGAAAGGTGGTCTAGGTCAGAACAGACAACACAACCACCATGTACTACATAAACTAGCTAGGGGGCACAAAGTCAACTCCCCTCTGCTCAGAGGCAATGAGAAATTGGGCCTTTGCATACTCCCTGAATGTCTCCCACCAAGCTGTCCACCTTGCAGGCAAGGACTATGTCTTGGCGGATGCCCTCAGCAGAATAAATCAGAACCACCATGAGTGGTCACTGAACAAACAGGTCTTGCAGACCATTTTCAGGAGATGGGGCACCCCAGAGGTGGATCTGTTTGCAGCCCCAGACAACCACCAACTACCACAATATTGCTGCAGGTCCCCCATCAAGGGCACAATTCCTCTGGATGCACTTAGCTGGACTGGACGGGGAGGTTCCTGTATGCCTTCCCTCCTTTTCTTCCGTTACTGAAAGTGCTACACAAACTCAGGCTTCAGCCAGCCTCAATGATCCTTATTGCCCCAGACTGGGCCAGACACTTTGGTACTCCATGATCCTATCATTGTCAGTAACCAAGCCAGTCAGCCTCCCCAGGAGGTACAGCCTGTTGTCATCCTCACAGGGCAGGATCATGTATCCCAATCTGCTATCCCTCAGACTCAAGGCATGGCTCTTGAAGACTCAGAGTATGCAGATTTGCATCTCTCAGAAGGAGTCATGGATATACTGAGAGTTTCCAGAAAGCCTTCTACCAAGAAAATCTATGCCTCTAAATGGGAAAGATTTTCAAATTGGTGTCAGGGCAAGGAGTTGGGCCATGCCCAAGCCAGTCTCTCTCTAGTCCTGGACCATATGTCCCATTTGCATTCCACAGGTTTAAGTATTTCCACCTTGAGAGTGCACCTGGCAGCTGTTTCAGCTTATTTATCAACACGTAAGGCAGCATCTTTTTTGGCTTCAAAACCAGTATTCAAGAAGTTTTTAAGGGGTCATGCATTTGCACCCACCATACGGGGAGCTTACTCCCGTGTGGGATCTGAATATTTGTATTGCCCAGCTTATGCAGCCCCCTTTTGAGCCCATGTCTGATGCAGACCTCAAATATGTGACTTGGAAAACAGTGTTCCTGGCAGGCATTACCTCTGCTAGAAAGATTAGTGAACTCCAGGCACTGTCCATAGAGACAAAATAGTTCTGAGAACTAATAGGACATTTTTGCCCAAGATGGTATCAGAGTTCCACCTCAACCAGTCTGTTACTTTGCCAGTCTTCTTCACAGACCATTCCACCTCAGGTGAGCGTAGGCTGCACAGCCTGTATGTGAAAAGGGCAGTCAGCTACTATCTTGACCGCATAAAAGGTCACAGACAGGATCAAACCCAGTCCTCACTTATGGAGAGGTGGGAAAAGGAAAACCTGCCACAAAACTATCCATTGCACGATGGATTGTAGCCTGTATTCAGTTCTACTATAGCAAGGTGGGTAAGCAACCACCTGCAGACCTCCAGGCCTGTTCAACTAGGGGAACTGCAGCCTCTCTAGCAGCTGCTAGAGATATCCCCCTAGTGGACATTTGCAAAGTTGCAACTTGAAAAACAGTCCACACATTCACCAAACATTATTGTTTGGATGTCCAGTCCAGAGGTGATGCCAGGTTTGGCACAGCAGTCCTGCAGAGCCTGTTTCCTAAATAGGTTATAGGCCCACCTCCAAAGGCACTGCTTGGTAATCTACATAAGTGAGAATACAGTAGGATTTCCTGGTGTTTGAAGAAAAAAATACTTTAGTAATCTTGTTTCTTCTGAGAGAATCTTACTGTGTTCTGAGCTCCCTCCCTTCCTCCCCTACTTGAAACCTATGGTCATTGCACTACAGCTGTGGTAGAGGTGTTGCAAACCTGGGGGTATTTTAAGTTCTGGCTTTTTGGGCATCTGTGACTTGAGTTTTAGTGATGCCACTTTAGAAGTTTTTAAAGAAGGGGTAATTCCTTTATTTATACCTTATTGCTCATTAAGGAGGGTTGTTATTATTATTATCATCATTATATTAGTTGGAAACTGCCTAGTGCATGCTTCATAAGAATCTGACGGTTTAGAGCTGTTTACCAGGGACAGTGATTTGAAAACCGAGCTTGAGCCTAGCATTCCATCATTTACATAGGTTCTATTAACCATTTCAGCTCTGGGGCAGTCCTGTGGTGAGACCATACTGCTTAAGTCAGACTACAGTAAGATTCCCTTAGAAGAAACAATATTACCAAGGTGAGTAATTTTTTCTTTGGACCGATGTACATCTTTACCGTGGTGTTGCTAGCTCACTTCTTTTATGCATCTTTTCTGTAGAGCTCCACATTGTCAATGGGTGTTCATTACACTTTGGTATTGGGCACCCCTACTAGGGAAAAATAACACACCCAAAGGTTTACAATGTTGGACATATGAGAATACTGGACAGTAGCAACTCTCTAGTCTTAGCTGTGCCATCGAAGGGGAAACTTCTGTCAAGCTTCTCTGAAGAAAATAATCTACTCTAGGCCTTGAGGCTGCAATTCTGCATAGCAGGTTGGGGCTATCTGGTAATAGGGACTGTCCCTAAATTAAAATTGTGCCCATTATGCTGCGGCTTTCAAATTGGCTAACCTGCTCTCATCTTTCCACTGCCTGTGTCTGGATTGGGTGCCACGTTTTTTTAAGGTGTGTGTTTTTTTAAGTCTCCGATATAAACAACAACAAAAAAAAGTGCCTTGGGTAAGTACCTGTTTATTTTTGGGTGAGGGGGGTCTTTTTAGTCAGGGCACTCCTGGGGGATCCCCTCCATCTCTGGGAGTCAATTGCCCTCCCCCAAACTCAGTTCTAGGTTTATTTGGTGGTTCTAGGGATGTGGATTTGTTGTTCAATTCACACTTATTAGCAGGTTCCTTGCCACTTTAAATGTTGCCGGAAGGTCTTTAAGCTGGCTCCTCCCACCCACCTGGGTGGTAAAACTCTCGGCTCCACCCCATGATGCCAGATCTAGCCCGCTGGATGCCAGGTTGCACGTTGAAGCCGGGGAGGTCGAGTGGATGAACAACATATACCACACCTAGAACTCCTGTTACAGGTGTGTAACCTGTATTTTTAGGGATGTGGATATGTTGTTCAATCCACACTTATTGGCAGACTCCTAGCAGTTCTCCGGGAGGAGGGAGGCAAGGTGTGCACTGGCTACTTAGGGAATAAGGACTGGAGAACCGAGGTCCCAAAACCAGCATCCCGGCATGACTCTAGGTCGATGTGGTAGTGGGTAATGAAGGTGTGTGCTGACTTCCAGGTAGCAGCCCTGCAGATTTCCTGGATAGGGACATCCCTGGAAGCAGCCACCGAAGCAGCGGTATGGCAGGTAGAATGAGCTCTTATCCCTTTGGGAGGCTCCATGCCCTCCAACCTATTCAGAGATCTATGCAGGAGGTGACCCACCTGCCTATTATCCGCTTGGCTGCGGGTCTGCCACATGCGGCTTCAGCATAGGTGACAAACAGCTGGCGAACCTCTCCCCGAACTTCAGCCATTCACTCCTTATAATGAGAGAGTGCTCTTCTAGGGTCCAAAGTATGGAGCCTATATTCGGCCTCCGAGGTGTGATTGGGGTAGAACACCGGCAGAGTCAACACCTGGTTAAGGTGAAACTCCGACACCACCTTCGGAAGGAATTTCGGGTAGGGGCGCAGGACAGCCTTGTCCCTGTAGAAGACCAGATAAGGAGACTTGGTGGAAAGCACCTGGAGCTCTCCCATCCTTCTGGCTGACGTTATAGCCACCAAGAAGGCGGTCTTCCACGACAGGTGAGAAATGTCACACCTGTGCATCGGTTCGAATGGTTTGCCCATGAGCTTAGCCAATACTAGCAGTAGATTCCACGGAGGTGGAGGTTCTCGCACTGGAGGGGATGTGTGATCAAGGCCTTTGAAAAAGCGCCCGACCACCTTCTCCTGCACCACCGACTGCTTTCCGGCCCGCGCCTGGTAAGCAGAGATGGCTGCCAGGTGCACCTTAAGGGTCGCCGACCGCAGCGCTAGCTGAGAAATGGACCATAGGTAGTCCAGAATGCTGGCCAAGAAACAGGAGGAAGGGTCCAACCCCTCATCCTGACATCAAATGGAGAATCTCTTCCATTTGAAGGCATAGCATTTTCTGGTCGACTCCTTACGGGATGCCTCAATAACGTTGAGGACCTCGTCGGAAAGACCTAAGGCCTGGAACTCTAGCTGCTCAGGAACCTGGCCGTCGGGGGCAGGGACTGAAGGTCCGGGTGGAATACCTTCCCCTGGTGGACTGAGATTAGGTCCGGGCGGGCTGGAAGCCATCTCGGGAGCCTAGAGCTGAGGCTGAGGAGATCTGGATACCAGAACTGACGGGGCCAGTCTTGGGCTACCAGAATCACCTGCGCCTTGTCCCTCCTTGCCTTGAGAAACACCTTGTGGATCAAGAGAAATAGGAGAAAGGCGTAGAAGAGGCCCGGGGTCCATGGCCTCGAGAAGGCATCCCCCTGCAGCGAGCCCTGCTGAGGGGGGGGGGTAGGTATGAAACAGCCTCAGCTTCGCATTCTCCCTGGAGGCAAACAGGTCCACCTGAGGTGTGCCCCAGTGGGAGAACAGATCATGTACTACCTCCGGCAGGAGAGACCACTCATGAGATGCAGCACCTATCTGACTTAGGGCATCAGCCAGAGTGTTGGAGGCTCCCGCCACATGAATGGCTAGGAGATCCACCTCCAGTCTACCCATGAGAGACCAAGTGCGGAGAGCTTCCTTGCACAGAGGCAAGGAGTGTGTCCCGCCATGGCGGTTTAGGTAGTACATGGTCATGGTGTCAGTCTGGGCCTGGACCACTTCACCCCGTACAAACGGAGCAAAGGCAGTGAGGGCTAGTCGGACCGCTTGAAGCTCCAGCAAGTTGATGTATCATCGAGACTTCTGGGGAGGCCATGCGCTCTGAGCTCCCCCAGATGGGCACCCCAACCCATCAGAGAAGCGTCAGTCGTTAGTGTGACCGTCGGCTCTGGGCAGACAAAGTGGATACCCTCCTGCAGATGAGCGGGAATGATCCTCCACTGGAGAGCGTTCCCCATCTCCTGGGTCACTATCACTGGCTGGTCCAGAGGACTGGAGCACTGTGACCATTGGCGGGCCAGTCCCCACTGTAGGGGATGCATGTGCCAGCGGGCCCACAGACCACACTGGTGCAGGCCGCCAGGAGGTGCAGAAAGTCCCGGGCAGGGCACAACTGCCCAACCAGAAATGATTGGGCAAAGGAGGAAAGAACCTCGGCCCTGTCCGCCGGGAGCCATGCTCTGGCTCGAAGAGAGTCGAGCTCTGCCCTGATGAATTGAATCACCTGCATTGGCATGAGTTCTGATTTGGCCTTGCTGATGAGTAGGCCAATCTGAGAGCAGACCTGGAGGGCCAGATCTCTGGACCACTCCCCCTCCGACTTGGAGGAGGCTGCAATCAGCCAGTTGTCCAGGTAAGGGTACACCCAGACCCTTCGGTGCCGCAGGAATGCTGTCACCACTGCCATGCATTTGATGAAGACCCTGGGAGCTAGAGAGAGGCCGAAGGGCATGGCCCGGAACTGGTAAAGGGATCCTTCCGCTCTGAAGCAGAGGAATCGCTGGTGGGACGGATGGATTGGGACATGAAAGAACATGTCCTGAAGGTCCAGAGAACAGAACCACATGCTTCGTTCCAAGGATGGGATGATCTGAGCCTGAGTGACCATCCCGAAGGTTCGAGGCCTTAGGAACTTGTTCAGGTCGTGGAGGTCTAGAATGGGGTGCCAGCCCCCCGTCCGTTTTGGGACCAGGAAGTACCTAGACACAAACCCTGGGTCTGAAGGAGGGTCCATCACCTCCCTGATCATCTCATTCTGGAGGAGCAGGGCAATGTCAGCTTGACGGGCCGACAGAGAGGCTGCAGACCCCATAGCCCCTCATGGGATGACTGCTCGTTGGGTGGGGACTGCTCAAATTCCAGCGGCAGACCCTTTCCTACCACTTCCAACACCCAGCGGTCTGTGGTGATGTTGGACCAGGCGGAAATGAAGTGGCGGAGCTGTTCCCCCTCGGGGGAACCCAGGGAGGAGTGACGAGGTTGGGGGCGACACCCCTCAACCCGTCACTGGGCAGACTTGGAGGAAGGACCGGCCGAGGAGCCTCCTGGACCTTTCCCTCCCAGCTTCCTGTTGGAGGAAGCGGCAGGCTTGGCTTTGGGGTGCCAAGTGCGAGCCTACTGGCCCTGATGCTGGTGTTGCTGGGACAGACGTGCCACAGAGGCTGAAGGATGAAAGGGCTTACGCTGCTGCTGGCGGCCTTTGTCCTTCTGGGCAGATGTGACCAAGTCCAAGGTGGTGTTGAACTTCTCGATCTGTTGGAGATGACCCTCCACCCCAGGTCCAAACAAGTCGGTACCCAGGAAGGGGACGTCTGCCAGCTTGTGCTGGGTATCCGCCATAAAGGTGGAGATCCACAGCCAAGCTCTGAGGCGCATGGCCACTGCAGCCGCTACTGACCGGGCACACAAATCAGCGATGTCCAGGGAGGTCTGGAGCTGCTGTTTGGCCACCGCCCTTCCCTGATCCCGCACCTGCTTGACCGCAGTTTGGAGGTCAGCCGGGAGATGAGGAATCACCTCATCCAGGGAGCCCAAAAGGGCCTTTGAAAAGTGTGCCAACAGGATGGCTGAGCTCTCCTGACGAAGGCATAGGGAGGAAACGGCATAAACTTTCTGCCCAGAGTAGCCCAGCTTCTTGGACTCCTTGTCGGGAGGCTTTTCCATGTCCTGAGGATTCCCTGAATGCCAGAAAATGCTATCGGTCACAAGCCCCTCTGCAGAGGGGTGCTCCGAGAAACCGGAAAGTAAACCAGTGAGGACAGCATACTTCCGAGCCATCCTGGCCGAAGGTGCTGGACAAGAAGCTGACCACTGCCATGGCTCCAGGGCCAGGCCAACAATGGCTTTGGCCACCGGGAAGGCCTCCATGGGGGAATCCCCTCAGTCCAGTATCTCTGTGAGGGGATACTTGGCCCGCTTTGAAACGGGTTCGAGCTTCATCCCAGTGGATTCCGAGATGAGCCGAAGCATCCCCAAAAACGAGGATGGGCTCTCGTCCACTGACTGACCCCCGGTGGACTCCAACTCTAGCGGCCTGGAGAACAAAGTGGCAAGGAACCTGCCAATAAGTGTGGATGAACAACATATACCACTCCTAGAATTCCTGTTACAGGTGAGTAACCTGTATTTTTTGTTGTTTTTCAGGTATGTTTGCTTGTGTTTGGCTCTCTTCCTTATTGGAACTCTTTCTGTTTAAGCCTCTTCAACTCAGGCTCACAGGCAAGCCCTTTCACTGTCCTTGAGTTTTCAAGGACGTCCCTATCCCCCCCCCCCCCCGAGAGATTTTCCTCTGCCCCTACTGGAAAGTGTGCCTTATGTCCCTGAAGTATGGTGCTTTTTTTGTTCTTTTTTCCATATTCTATTTATCTTCTTGGTCACCTCGGCAGCCCCCTTCCTACCGCCCCCCCCAGCTCCATCATCCGCCTTCCCCAGATCTTACATTGCACAGGCATCTTCTGCCATAGGACTGTGATTCATGCCTGGTCACCATTGCAGAGCCTACGGAGGGTCGGGCTTCATTCCGCTGCCTGGGGTGTTTTTTCTCCTGTTTTCGCCCGGGTGCACATGGACGTTCAATGACCGCGATATGTGAGCTCCACTTCCACAGAGACGCCCCCTAGCGATTTGAACGTGGGGTCTCCTTCCCTTACATGGTGGCATTGTATCTGCTGCCACCAGCTGCCGCTTGGTGGCAGTCAAGCAGCGCGCCACTCTGACCCCTTCCCCGAGGAAGGAAAGCTATCCTAGGGACGCTCAATCCTTCCTCTCCCCGCTGACTCCCGAGCAAACTGACTCCATTCCTGACCCTCCCTCCATGTCACTGGGCCAGCGAAAATGTGGGGTTTTTGATGCATAGAAATATGTCAGGCTTTAGTTTTTCGCTGTATTTTCTTGTATGATAATGCCTTGCATGTTAGGGGTTCATAATGTAGCAGGCTTCTTGCCCTTGTATCCCAATTGGGATCATCCCCGATGCTGATTGTGTTTCCTGAGTGTGTTTTGACCTTGTCCCTTTGTTTTTGCTGAACGGGAGGTTGGGGTGTGCTTCGGGTGGTCTTTTGGCAGTTTTTGAGGGCTCCTTTGAGCTGCGTAGTTTGTCTATTGTTTCCTGCCATGTAAAACACTTGGGTGTCGAGCTCCATTTTCTTTTAAGAGCCCTTCCAGCGCTCATTCATGCACCTCTGTGGTGCATGCCCTCCTCTCCAGTGGGCCGACATCACATGCATCATGGTGACATCACACTCACGCATGTCTTGAGAGCGTGGGCGCACGTACGCGTCTGTAGTGTGAGATGCGACTGCTCTTCCTATTTGCGCTTGTAGAACTGTGCAAGCTTTCTTCTTTCAGCTTCACAGAGAAAGAGGGTGAGTGAGCTAGGACTGAGGCATCTGGGGACCACTAACAATACTTTCTATAAAATGACTTGCACTTTGCACATTGCTACCAGGCTCCAGCCTAAATAGACTGCTGGAGCTAGTTTGAGATATGGAAACACTGGCAACTTGGTATTCAGTAGTTTCCTAAACATGGCAGGTGTATAAACCTCATGTCTCCACCTTACAGTTTTGGGGCTTCTATTGGTGTGCTATTCAAGCTTTTGAAACCATTTAAAATCTGCTTTTCCATCTGATATTTAAATCTAGAAATTTATCTGCAGGGCTGTTTTTACTAGGTGCCATGGTTTATTGGCGACCTCTAACCCTTAAGCGATGTAAAGCCTACAAAGGGGTAATGCAACCCTCCCAGTGAGTCCCTTTTCCTCCCATTGTGTTTTGCAAGCTAATATGTCTCTTACAGTCCCCCCCCAGTCACTCCTCCAAGCTGGGAGGGAGTGCACCTGGTTTACAAGTTGGCAGTGGCAAGCAGAATTGCGTAAATATTTGTAATTGTTGCTCGTAGGAGAGCTTTTGAGCCCTGATGTCCCGCAGGACATCTTGTCAGACACACCTGATCCCAAATCGGGCCCCTCAGGGAGGGGGCCACATAGGCACTTCCAGGTGCTCTGCAGTAGGACAGGACTGCTTTCTTATATCTGCAGGCAGATCCCAACCCTGCCCTTACGAGGCTTAGGATCTCAGGGAAATTCCTGACCTAACGAAGATACTTGATGAGGAGGAGGAGGAGGAAGACGATCCTTCTCAGGAAGAGGAGGAAGTGGACGGAGCCGAAGAAGAGGATTCATGTCCCTCCCCTGTTTGATATCAAGTCTTACCCGATATCTGAGGTGTGTAGGTCATTACAGCTCAAGGAGATGCTTGGAGGCAGGGGATTTCAGTCCTATCCCGTCCACGTCCTTTTCTCCAATTGTTTTCTGAGCTTTAGTCTCTGTGACCAAGAAAATGTCTGCTGAGCCCAGAAGAGAATGGATGCTGTGTGCAGAAGAGCCTTTGCCCCCAATAGCGTAAATCTACTTGCCTCCTATGCCTTCTTGATGGCTGCCAGAATCTTGTTCTGGTTTATGACACTGGACAGCTGTTTTGCCCCGGTTATGGAGGGGACGAGCATTTTGCAGTTGGTTTTCATGGCTTCCACCTTCTTAGGGGAGGTGCCATGGTGGAACATTTTGTGCACATTGGATTGCTCCACCTATCGCTTTGTGTCCACTGTGTGGGGCGTGTGGCCTTCACATTGGGTATCTGATCCAGCTTCAAAGGCCAGGCTGTTGAACTTAGCCTTCGAGGGAGGCTTGTTATTTGTTTTGGACCTGGGTGTTATTTTAACGGATACTTAGGATAAAGGGCCACTTCATCTCCAGAAGGTCAAGGAGGCAGCTGTCAGAGGCAGTTACAAGGGTGTTTTTGTCCCTTTCGGAACTTTAGAAACCAGAGGGGTAGAGGAACCTACCCTGGTTTCAACAGCAATAGCTGCAGAGGAGCCCTGGCCTAAAGATGAACTGCAGGTGCAGCAGGTGCTTGGGTTTGGAAATTCACACAGACCATGGACCAGCGTAAAATTGGGATAATTGTTCTGGTGCCCCCCAGCGAGCATGGCCTGGGGTTTTTCTCAAGTCTGTTTTGGAATTCCCAAGAAGTCAGGGGGTTTCAGGCCTGTCCTGGACATGAAATACCTAACAGTTTGTTCGCTACATGTCCTTTAAGATGGAGTCTCTACGTTCAATCATCTGAGCTGTCCAACCAGGGGATTATTTAATTTCCATAGATCTGAGGGATGTGTATCTCCACATCCCCATCCAACAGTCTCTCAGAGGTCCCTCAGGTTCTCGGTCCTAGGACAGCACTTCCAGTACAGGGAGCTCCATTTTGAGCTGGCAACAGCTTCCACACAGCTGGATGGACCAGGAGAAGGTCTTCCTCTTGCTTGCCAGACAGGAGACCATTTTGAATGAGGCCCAGTGTCTGAGGAGCCAATCGTCAGCCTCGGCTCTCCATCTGTTATGGATTCTGGGCCTCATAACAGCAGTGCTAGAACTAGTCCTGTGGCCTCGCCTTCATATGTGACCCCTACAGATGGAGTTACAGTTAGCTTGGCATCCTACCTCTGAGGATTATCGGGACAGGATTTCACTCTCACCACATTTGAAGCCGTCTCTGAGTTGGTGGGTGAGTTTGGAGAATCTAAGTAAGGGTCACTCTTGTAAGTCTCCACAGAGATGATTCTGGCATCCAGTACTAGTCTGCCGGGTTGGGAGGCAGTCCTGCACCACTTTCTCATTCAGGGGGACTTGGTCAGGGCAGAAATAGCACCTACTCATAATTGCTCTGGAGAGGTGGGTGGTGTGCCTCACTCTTTCTTTTTTAAGTCCGGTGCAGTCAAGAGGCATGAAAATAAAGTCAGACAATGCTGTCATGGTGTCATACCTCAGCTCTCAAGGAGGCACAAAGAGTAAGGAGATGCTGAAAGAAGCCACTGATCACTCTCTTTCTCTCTCTCTCTCTCTCTCTCTCTCTCTCTCTCTTTCTTTCTCTCTCTCTTTTTCTCTCTCTCTCTCTGTCCACAGTCCTCTTGGTGGGGGAATCAAACTGTCAAGTTGTTTGGCTAAGCTGCAAATATGTTTATCCAAGGGAGTGGATGTTGAACCCGGAGGTTGTTTGACCTTCTGTGTCAAAGGTTCAGTCATCCCTAGATCAAGGCGCTGAGCTGCAAACCTGGAGACCTGGGTTTGAAGCCCCCACTTGCATACTGTGTGACCCTGAGCAAGTCACTTAACTTTCTTGTGCTCCCAGGTCGCACCTGTAAACAAGCTTTCAGCTTAGTGTGTCTCTCCTGGTTAAAAAAAAAATAAATAAATAAATAATAATTTAATCTGTTCACCTCCAGCCTCATTGCCCAAGTTAAGCGTTTTTTTTTATCCACTACCAGTGTCCACAGGCAGAAGCAGTGGTTGCCCTGTCACAAGAGTGGATTTTCGACAGAGCAAATGCCTTCCCTCTTCTGCCTCTCCTTCCCAAAGTCATATGCAGAATAGGGCACTCAAGAGGAAGCTTTCTTCTAATAGCTCCAGAGTTTCCCAGAAGGCCATGGTTATCGGGCTTTGTGAACCTAACTTAAAGTTTCTCTCTTTCACCTTCCAGTGCGAGGGGACCTACTCTCTCAGGGCCCCATTCTGCATTCAAATCCAGGAGTGATGCAGCTTGAGGCCTGGCTCCTGACAGGAGGAGTCTCCTAAACTTAGGTCTCTAAGAAGGCAGTGGACACACTGATGGATGCCAGGAAGAATTCCACATTGGCAGCTTATGTTCATGTATGGACCACTTTTTGACTTAGGCCAGGGATAAAACTATCCTTTTTTTTATTTTTTTCCACAGCTTTGGCCCCACAGATTTTAGTTTTCTTGTAGAAAGGGGTGGAAAAAGGTTTGGACTTTAGCACTCTGAGAGGTCAGCCCTTGGAGCCTCCTTGAGGATGTCCCTAGGGACTAACCGAGAGGTTATTCATTTTCTGCAGGCTGTCAGCAGGAGTCGAACCATGTTCCAATACCCGGTTCCTCCATCGGATCTGAATCTGGTCCTGAATGCTCTCTGTAAGGAGCATTTTTGAACCACTTTCATCCGTACTGTTGAACGCGCTATCTTACAAGGTGTGTTTTTTGGTTGCTGTGTGCTCAGCCAGGAGGATTGGTGAGCTCCAGGCCTTGTCCCATAAAGAACCATACCTTGTCATGCATAAGGACATGGTGGTGCTCAGAACAGTCTCTTCATTCCGAACATTCCCACGGCCTTCCATGTGAACCAGGAAATTGCTTCCATCTTTCTGTCCACAACCTTCTCACCCAAAAGAGAAGGAATGGTACGAGTTGGATTTGCGATGGGCCATTAGGACATACCTTAGCCGGACTGCAGAGTTTTGCTTTTTATATACTGTAGGTTGTTTGTCTTTTTCGGAGCGGCTGAATGGAAAAAAAAGCCTACAAGGCCTACCTAGCTCGGTCGGTCAGGGCTTGAATTGCCAAGGCTTATGTCACGGTACGGAAGACGCCTCTGGTCCTCATCAAGATCCACTTCACCAGGGCTATGGCCACTTCCTGGGTGGAGAGATGTGAGGCATCTGTTTTAGAGTTGTGTAAGGCAGCTACATGGTCATCCATCCACACATTCACCAAACACCACAGGTTGGATGTTCAAAGTTTTGCTGATGTGTGGCCTTGGTCACAGAGTTTTTCAGGCAGCAGTTGCAGGTACATTCCTTTTCCTATATGTGGTTGATGTATGGAACAATATTCTCCCCCACCCGGTTTTCTTCTTGGGTACTGCTTCTTAAAACCCAAATGTAATGAATACCCATTGGCAATGTGGAGCACTACAGAAAGAAGAAATGTCTTCATACTTACCATCATTTCCTTTTCTGTTAACTCCTACATTGTCAATGAGGCCCACTCTGGAGCCTTGCTTCTGAGGGAGAATATTGTCCGGTATTCCAGCATAGGAATGTCCATTGTCCTGTTAAAGTCTCCTGTTTTTGTAAGTCTATCTGGGCATCCCTCTTTAGTTTACCTGCTGTGCCTGTGTTTGGATATAAAAAGAAAAAAACAAAACATATAACAGTAATAATGAGAAGCAGTTCCACATCAGAATGTTGGCTGCTGCTATGCAGATTCAACAGGTTCAAATTTAATGCTAGCCAGGGGTGCCTTCCTTTGTCGCAAGTGAGTGCTTACACTGCATGCAGTCCTTGCTTTGTTACTAATTTGATTTTCTTTCAAGTGGCCACTTCCTGTTGGACTGTGCAACACGTCAACTGTGGAAGATGAGCAATCACCTTTCCTCATATGTCAAGGTAGACAACTGTTCGCTTTGTTTTATTCTGGCTAGAGTCATCTATATAAACAGTTAATTGTGTGCTTTGTTGACAAGTCAACCAATATGGCATTTATTTCATATTCAGAGGCACTTTGAGGACTATTTATTTATTTATTTAGTGATTCAGAAAAGACGTTTGAGCGCAAGCTCTTTTACAATGGTTCCACGTCATAGATTGCAAACCAACGTACAATAGGAGAAAGCAAAGGTACATTACAATGAATGATACAGCTTGGATTCAGAACTTACAGAATAACTAAAAACATAGGTACAAGTTAAAATAACTAGAAAAACACTTTATGAGGGTGGGGGTAATAAGTAGCCACAAAGTTCCTTGTCAGTAGTTCAGAGGGATGGAGATAGCTGGCAGTGGGGTGAAGAAAGGAGGTACAAGAGAGAGGTAGGTACTGCGGTGGAGGAGAAGGGTGGGGGAAGAAGAGCAATAAGGTATAGGGAGAAATGATGGGGTTAGGGGAAGCTGAGTGGAGAATACATGCTAGAGTAAATGGTGGGGTGTGAGAGGGGGCATGGTCAGACAGCCTGCATTAGTAGTGACTGTAAGGGAAACTTACGGGACTGTGAGTTGGGGGAGGGTGGGGTGCCAAGTGCCGAAAGAGCATGATGCAAACTGATTGCTGAGGCAAGTCATGAGAAGGGACAGAGGGAGGGGGTACCTGAGGCCTGCCTAGTGCTTGCTGGGGGGCAGAGAGCATGTGTGGCTGGACTCGGGCAGGTGCACTTACAGAGTGTTATCAGGTGTTGTTTGAGGTCACTTTTGAATTGTGCCAGACAACTGGTGGCCAAGAGGTGCCCAGGGAGTTCATTCATCCACAGGGGGGCCCAATAGGCAATGGTGGACTCTGGTGACTGGAGAGTTGCTGCTGTCCAGAATCCTCATATACCCAACATTCTAAAGCTTTGGGCTGTGCCATTTTCCCCTAATAGGAGTGCACAATACCCAAGTGTAATGAATGCCCATTGTCAATGTAGGAACTAACAGTAAAGTAAATTACGGTAAGTATGAAGACATTTCATCTTTTTTCTTCACTGGTTGTATCACCAAGGTTCTTGGTTTATATGCAGATGATGGTACATTTCTGTTGGAATAAAAGAATAAGTAAACTATTATGTAAATGGTGTTAAAACCCTTTTTCTATATGGATTTTTACTCTCCTGGCCACATCTGGCTCTCCTCAGCAACCTTCCCAAACCCCAGTGGTACCTTTACCTGCTCCATAAGGCCCTCATAATGGGGCAGTCAGAGAGGCTCCCCTCCCTTTCAGTGTATGGTCCAGTGTGTGGAGCAGGAGAGAGCATGGGGTCAGTGAAGGCAGAAGCCATCGTACAAACAGTCACCATTTTTTGAATCGGGTAACCCCAGACCATTCTTTTCCTCCCACCACCCTTAGCACCTCAGGCAACCCATTGTTGGAGACACACACACACACACACACACACACACACACACACTAAAGTCCCATGCATACACCCTCCCTACAGTGGCTGGGATGTGACGCGATCGACACCATACCTTCTCAGCCAGGTGCCTGGTCGCCAGTATCCCAGGTCCAGTCATGAACCTGGGTTGCCAGTACAGCATATGCTGCCCCTGGCTCATCGGTTGACTGTGTTAATTTTCTTAAAGTGCTCTAAATTAGCTGAAGTATTTGACTCACACTGTTTGGTCTGGGCAGGAGTCAGAGTTGTAATCAATGCAGTGAACATTTTAAGCCAAAATTAGTTAAATCCAAGAACGTAATAAAATGTAGTTTTAGGCTGTGTCTATACTGTTGTTTTAACACTGTGTTATGGGTGCAAAAACAATTTCTGAACCCTTAAGATTTGCATCCGCATTTATTGGTTTGAAATGGTGTTTGAAAATAGTGTTAACCCTCTAGGAGCTACTGGCAAATACAATTTTAAATGAGTATAGTTCATTAAAACTGTATTATTTATAGCTACCCAGTGGCATTGCAGCTTACCATGCTGTCAACCCATCTTCAAGCTCTGAGCCCAGGGTGCCTCACGTCCTTTGCTGTTTTATTTACAAAATGCCACATATCTACCACAGTTGTACTGATCAAAAGCTGTAAGCAGGGCCCCCTATTTTCTCTGCAGCATCTGGTGATTGCTGCAAAAGTCAAGGCCAGCTGTGGAATTTGGGTCTTGCCACAGGAATTATACAGAAATTACCTCAGTAAGTTAGAGACTCCTCCCACTCCTTCCCACTCATTACTCCACCTGCTTGTAGCTTTATAAGAACTAAAATTTGCCCCAACCATCTCAGTCCCTCAAACCATCCCCATCCAGCCTTGAGAGTCCCCTATGAGCCACCCTATTTTTTATTGTGACACCCTTTTTTGGACAAAGAGTGCATGATGATGTACTGCAGTTTTGGATCTACCTGCTTTGCAATAAGGAACCCAGCATCTCAGCTAAATGCAGCATGGTCTGAGATACACCACCTCTGGCACAAGCTCATTCAGTTCTATAGAAACAACACCGCAACAGCAACCTGCCACCCCCTCAAGCAGACACTCCTGCCACAAAGGGCATGCCATCCAGGGGGCTGGCAAAGGCTGGAAAATGCGGTATAAAACCAAATTGTGGCACAAACATTGGAATACCTCCTACATACACATCAAATAAATATGCAACACTGTCTTCAATGCAACCTGAAAACAAGGAAGACATAGAGCAGATCAGGAAACCTGCACCACACAAGGTTGTGCGCACTACCAAGGAAAATACAAAACAAAACATTGAAAAAACAGTGCTCCTAATCAGACTCTATGATTAGGAGGCTAGAGTCTCAACTTTTGCATTATGACCAGGAGAGGATCGAGGTTAAGTGCCTCCCTGGGACATCAGCATGGCGGGACACAGACCGCATAGAAAATATTGTGCGCAATCGGGAACCCGACACTAAGGTCATTCTCCACATAGTAACAAATGACCTAGCCAGTAGGTCAGTGGAGGAAACAAAACCTAATGAAACGTGGAGAAAAGATGGCTTCCCTTTCATCCTGTGCATCTTTCCCTGAGATTCTGCCTATCTGGGAGAGGGGGGATAGCAGGCAGAAGATCAGAGAGAAAGATATAACCGAACTTAACAACTGGCAAAAAATCTGATGTAAAGAAAAAGGACATCACTATATAGGGAACTGGCACACCTTCTGGGAGAGGGAGGTTTTTTTTGCCTTCGATGGCCTACATCTCACAAGGCAGGGAACGCGAGTGCTCGGTCAGAAATTCGATGTCCATATCTCTGTTAAACTAGCAGAGGGGGAGGAAGCAAAGGCATCCATCGCATCCGAGAAAGCGCCATTAACCCTCTCTCATTCTCAGCTAGTATGGCATCTCAGCACCATAAGTTTAGCATAGATGTTTTTATTTTTTTTAAACTCTTTATTTTCCATTTTTAGTCAGACATAGAGAGGGAAGATACATTAGGTTAAATAGCTTTGCCATCTCTATTCGGGTATGACAGAGAAGAGAGTATTAACTAAGACATTTCCAAATCAAATTACATTGAATCTACCAATCTGTATAAGTATCCTAGTCTCATGGTTTCTAACTCTGTTATTCCTTTCATGCATGAATGTGGATAAAATGCAGAACATATGGGTGCCTTAGCCTGTGGAGGGAATAGGAGACGGACTGCTCAGGAGTGGATCCCTCAATTTATTCATATGGGTTATTTGAACCACCTGCTTCCGATGGAGTTCTCTCTGTACCTTATACATTTGTTCATACAGTCCTAGGGGGGTAGTCAGTATAGGGGCTTGCCGGCTGCCTCCAGGTCTGTCAAAGTTATAATCTCCACACCTAATTTCCCCTTAAGGAACTACATCTGGTCTCGTCTGAGATATACTGAAGAACCATAGAGTCCAATAATTCATCAACTCTGGGATGTTATTCTGTAGTCTAGCCATTAGATTTTCCATCTGGTAAATATCATAGTTTGTGTTCTGTCATTGGACTATGTTAGGCAGATCTGGATTAAGCGAGAGTCTGGTAATACATTTTTTGGCTGCTCCCAGTAGTATATTAAGCAGGTATACTCGGGTTGTTTAAATTGTTTTGGATAGTGCAATAGTATTGTTATCTCTGGAGTGAGCATTCCCAAATCAGTGAATACGACTATTATTCGATTTACCTCCTCCCAAAAGGAAGACAGCACTGGACAAAACCAGAAAACGTGAATGTGTAGCTACTTCACATCCACACTGACTCCAGCATGTAGAGTCTCCCGATATGGAGTATTTGTCCATAATCTGTGGCGTATGAAAATATTGTATTACCTCTTTCCATGCAAATTCCCTCCATAAATATGAGTTCAGTGTTTTATGCTGTCTTCTCCGAATACACGTTCACTCCTCTGAGGAAATCTCTGTCATTAATTCTGCCTCCCAATGGAATTGTACAATGTCCATGCTTTGGGTGTGTGCTCCCTGTGTGGCCCTGTAAGATTTAGAAATTAAATGGCTGTGCTTCCCCCCCATCCCAAAGCTGGGTCAGGAGTGTATGTAACAGAGGAGTTGACTATAAGGAAGTATCCAATTCTGTCTTTGCACTGATGAAGTGACGGATTTGCAAATATCTGGAGAAGTCATGTTGTGGTAGGGGAAAATTCCTGCTGTAATTGTTCAAATGACTTAAAGATACCCTTGTCGTAGAATTGGTATGTAAATATTAAGCCTGATCTGTACCATCTGTCAAAGGTGGGGTCAGAGTGAGCAGGGCTGAAATCAGGGTCCCTAGCTGGGATATCCATCCAACCCGCCAAGTATCTATTTTCAGGGGAAGAGGAAAACCCAACCCAGCTCTCCAGTAGTGACTTAGAGAATAATGAACCCTTGTCTCTCTGGGTTAATTTACAGGGCTGAAAGACCAGGTAAGAATCCAGAGAGGTGCTCTCCATGGCCCTCTCTGCTGTTGACTGAGGTCTTGGTAAGAGTCAACTAGCTAAATGGATGAGCGGAGCAGCCAACTAGTATTTGTATAAATTTGGCAGAGCCAATCCACCTCTTTCCTTAGGTTGTTGAAGCTTATCTAGGGCCATCCGGGGCCTACCTCCCACTTATAGGTGTATCCTAATGGAGCCTTCCCAGGTCCGCATATCTTTCTGGGAAGGGGGAATAGAATGTTTTGCATAAGATGTAAAATATTAGATAGGGTATTCATTTGAATTAATTGGACTCTAGAGATCAACAGCAAGGGGAGGGGCAACCATCTCGTGAGGTACAACTGTATTTGTGTAAAGAGGGATGCATAATTCAGGGTATAAAGGTCCTTTAGATTTTGCGGTATCTTAATCCCCAGGTACGTTATAAATAGTTTGTTCCATTTATAATTATAGTGTTTGATTAGGCTTTGAGGAGAGGGGTGTGAAATTATTAATGCCTGTGATTTTCCTTGGTTGATTGTATATCCTGTCACTGATTCTATCTCCTGAAGGAGTTTGGTGTTTTATGTTGAGTCTCTTGAACTTAATAGCCGTGTAATTGTTTAGTTTGTCTTAACAGTTGGAAATTCGATTCAACAAAGATAGCAAATAAATATGGGGATAAGGGGCATCCTTGTGTGCCACAGTGGAGTCCAAAGTGATCAGAGTGCGATCTAAGGTTAACGTAATCTTAGATCAGAAGGATGATCCACCAAGGAAAAGCGGTGGGAGTATGAAACACAAATATTGTAAATTGAAACTGCATAACCAGACCTTACAAAGGCAGTCCTAGGGATGGCAGGCAATGTGCCTTAACGCTCATAGCCTACCGAACAAGATATCAGAGCTCACAGCCAAGTTGGCAGAGACACAACTAGACTGGGTTGCAGTCACGGAAACGTGGTTCACCACGATCCACACCTGGGATGTAGTTATACTAGGTTACACGCTCTTCAGGAGGGACCACAAGGGAAGGAAGGGGGGTTCTGTATGTAAGGGATGAGATCAATGCAACAGAGATCCAGGGAAATCACAGGAACATAGAGGCCCTCCGGGTTACCCTATGAGCTGGGGACAAGGAACTCATCGGAGTGGGGGTTATATACAGACCCCCAACTCAGGAGCTAGAAATTGACAAGGAACTCCTAGAAGTCATCTCAATGATGGCCGACAAAGGTAAGCTGCTAATAGTTGGGGACTTTAATCTGCGTAATGTAGACTGGACCTCATACACGGCATCCTCTGAAAGGAGTAGGGAGTTGCTGCTCACACTGAAAGGGGTAGGCTCAACCAAGTAGTGAACTCTCCCACTAGAGACCACACTACCCTTGACCTAGTGCTCAAAGACAGCTTAAGGGTTTCAAATGTTCAGGTGGGCATAAACCTAGGGACCAGTGACCACAGGTCAATCTGGCTATCAATCAACAAGGCAGAAGAAATATGTCACACAAAAATCAAGAGCCTGGATTTCTGTAGGGAAAAATTTCCAGAGATGAGATCAAGAATCAAATCATTACTAGCTAGGGGAAGCACTGTAGAATATGACTGGGAGCATTTTAAGAAGGCCCTAACAACAGATCGTACTTCGAGAGGACTCTTGCAGTAGGTAATTACATATAGGACTGACATCGACAGGTGGCAGGACCCCACAGAAACATTTCTAGCTAGCAGCCTCTGACAAGGGACCGCCTCCATGTCAGGTGACTGGCATCAGGAGACGTCAGTATAAAGGGGTGGTCCCTCATGCCCGCCTTCCAGTTCTTTCCCGCCGTTGGTTTATGCCAGCGCCTCGCGGAAAAGTTCCCTGCTCATCAGGCTCCTTCATCAGTAGTTTTACCGAGTATTTTCAATTTGTTTCTCAGCCATTGTCAGGTATCCATCGATGTATGTCATCCCCTACACCCTCTGAGCACAAAAAAAGGGTGACTCGTGCAGCGCCCAACTCCCGCACAAGGACGGCCATTCCCTGTGCCTGTTTTGCCTAGGCCCCAACCATCTGATGGAGAAGTGCCAGCACTGCCTCAGCTTCAACGCGGGCCACCCCGGAGAAGGCGGAAGCAGTCCCTGGAAGCCCACATTTTGAAAAAGAAAATGAGCTCCATGGAGAAAGAACTGAAAAAGCTTCAGCAGGTGTCAATCTCCCCGAAGGCCATCGCAAGAAAAAGGATAAGGAAAGGCACCAGGACTAGGGCTTCTCACCCACCGCGTCTGCCTTGGGAGTCACCGAGAAATCGGTAATGTGCCCCCCCCGGGGGACCGCTCCACGGTGGCCGCCTTAGAGGCTTCTAAGGTGGTGGCAGCCCGCCTGTCTGGCTCACGCTCAGGCCCTTTGTGTGCCTCCGGGCTTGTGGAGGCCTCCACTCCCAGTAAAGCCGTGGTTTCGCAGTCTACTGGTGCGAGCGGCTCCGATAAGCTGGACATCGGCTCCTCCGACGCCCACACGGAGAAGGTCGGTAAGTCACCTGACCCTTCGGGGCGGCACACTGCCCCCGTTCTACCCGACCAGGCCGCCCCTCCATCGCGGCTTGCCTCCGGTGAATGGTCCGTTAAGAAGAAGACCTTTAAGTAATTCAAGGTATCACAGATGGAAGCCAACACGGACAACTACAGGAACAAGCTCGGGCAGGAAGAGACATTCGAAAGGCCAAAGCACAAACAGAGGAAAAAATAGCACAGGGAGTTAAGAAGGGAGATAACATCTTCTATAGGTAAATGAGAGAAAAAAGGAAGAGTAAGGGGGGGAAATAGACTAATGGCACAAGATGGCCAGAAGATGACAATCACAAAGCAGAGGTGTTAAACAAGTTTTTCTGCTCCATTTTCACAATAGAGGACAGTGGAAAAGGTCCTCCACCAAAGCAGACAGAATACAATAACAAGCAGGCAGACACGAGCCCCTTCACAAGGGAAACAGTCCTAGAAGAGCTAAACAAACAGAGTTGATAAAGCAATGGGGCTGGATGTAATTCACCCGAGGGTGTTGAAGGAACTAAGGGAAGAAACTGCAGCACCACTAGCAGAATTATTCAGTAGATCACTGGAGTGAGGCACAGTACCTCAGGACTGGAGAACAGCAACAGTAGTGCTCCTGCACAAGGGAGGAAGTAAGGTGGATACTGGGAACTATCGCCCAGTCAGCCTAACCTCAATAGTGGGGAAAAATGATGGAAGCACCACTAATGGAGAGAATAGTAGAATACCCGAGGGAAAATAGAAGACTAGACCCCAGACTACATGGTTTCATGGCAGGAAGATCATGTCAGACAAGCATGACACATTTCTTTGACTGGGTTACCTAATCAATAGACCAGGGCGGCTCGGTGGACATACTGTACCTAGACTTCAATAAAGCCTTTGACACCATCCCCCACAGGAGGCTGGGAAATAATCTGGACCACACAGGGTTAGGGTGCAAGATAGTCAACTGGGTTAGGAATTGGCTACGGAATAGAAAACAGAGTCTTGGTAAATGGGGCTATGTCACAGGAAGGGGAGGTGACCAGTGGCGTGCTACAGGGGTCAGTGCTGGGTCCAATTCTCTTTAACATATTCATCAGTGATATTGCAGAGGAATTTGAGAGAAAGGTATGCCAGTTTGCAGATGATACAAAGCTCTGCAACAGGGTGGACTCACAGAAGGGGGCCACAAGCATGGTGGCCAACCTCAGGAAACTAGGGGAGTTGTCTAAACTATGGCAGTTAAAGTAAAATGCCAAGAAATGCAAGGTCATGCACCTAGGAAAGCGAAACCCAGAGGTAAAGTACACACTGGATGGGCACCAATTGGAGGTAACAAAGATGGAAAGGGACCTGGGTGTACTCATCACGTATGACTTAAAAGTCACAAAAACAGTGCTAAAAAGTGGCACAGAGAGCAAGGTGCATCCTAGGATGTCTTGGTAGTGGCATTTGAAGCAGAAAGCAAGAGGTAATCATGCCACTGTATAGATCCTTGGTGAGGCCGCACCTGGAGTACTGTGTCCAGTTCTGGAGGACACACCTGAAAAAGGACAAAGGTTAGAGACAGTGCAGAGAAGGGCCACCAAAATGGTGCAGGAACTGCATCATGAGACATATGAAACTGGGCTCAAGGAACTGAAGTTGTACTCGGTAGAACAGAGAAGAAACAGAGGTGACATGATAGAAACATTCAAATACATCAAGGGAATAAACAAGACAGAGAACCTCTTCCAAGAAAACAAGGGAACTCAGGCAAGGGGGCACAACTTGCGTCTGGTGGGAGGCAAGTTCAGGAGCAATTATAGAAAGTATTTCTTGGAGAGGGTGATAGAGCCATGGAACAGCCTGCCAGCACAGGTGGTGGCAGCAAAAACGGTAAGAGAATTTAAGCTAGCGTGGGACAGACAATGTGGACAGCTTGGCTGGAACAATTAAAGGGATGGGGTAGCCACCTTGGGCAGACTGGTTGGATCAAGTAGTCTCCATCTGCCAACATCATTCTTATGTTCTTACATTCTTGTGAATACAACATTTGGGCCCAGCAGTAATGGGAAGCGGGTAGAGGATCATTCTATGGTGTTGGACCAAAAAGGGAGCCAGTATAAAAAACAGAGTGACTCGATAAGCCTCTGGGTGGTATGAGTTTTGTATTTATTTGTTTCACTAGGAAGCTCTATTGAGCAGTGCTAACTTACAAGAAGGTCCTGGTTAGGACAGGCTAATAGTACAGTGAAATCAAAATGTAATGAAATACATGGGTTCGAAGAGTGACAGTTACAGTTTACATTTTACAAAGGATTACATAAAAGTTAATACTAATGTGTAGACCATAATATACCGCAACATTATGGTTGAAGAGTATTGAGTTTTGACGCCAAGATATGTAGGGAGGTTTTCTTTGTTTGTTTTTTTTGGGGGTGGGGGGGGGGCAGATTAATGTCCAAGAGGAGATTCTATAATGGTTTTGAGGGAGGCAGAGGATCATTCTACAGTGGTGTTCTGGATAATGACATGAATGTAATACTACAAGGCCACTCAAAGGCACTCTCAAGGCTGGTTAGGAAGGTGATGGGACTGAGATGGATGGGAGTGGTTTTAGCTGTTTTAAAACCATGAAAGGGCAATTTGCAATCCTTATGGGGTTAAGCACAAGAGGTGGCTGTGGATTATGCTGAAAGGTTTCCTACCAGACGGGTCAGCTCCAGTGGCTGGGGGAGAAAATTGTGAATTATAAAAAAAGAAAGCAAAGGGACAGCTAAGTAAATAGAATTGTTAGGGCAGGAAAAGAATGAGATAATGCTGGATAGAATGAAGAAATGATAAAGATGAAGCCAAGTTAAGAAAAGTGAGAATCTGAAGTTAAAAATTGTTTATGCAAAATGTGAAAACTAAATAAGGGGAGAGACAAACAGAAACAGTTGAGAAAAAAAATTCACAGTGACAGTGCAGGTGATACATTTTTAATTTTTTTTTTTTAGTATTTACAGTAGTAGTCATCACCACTTTGGGTAGTGGCTGCTGGTGCGATGCGACCTTATAGCGGTCGGAAAAGCTGCATTCATCTTAATGCATTTTTTCTGGTATCGGTCAGAATGATGTCATGGTGCATCACTATTTGAAGTGATGATTGCTAACACTGTATAATAACTAGCGAGCAATTTTTTCAGTGTGCTCAGCCAGTTAATATTTGCCATAATAACCCGCAGGTTATTATGGCGAACATGCGCTCTGTCACTCAGAGTGGTCTGCCATTGGCTCTGCTCCTCTATGTGGGCTGGTTGAACACTTCCTAAATCATTGCAGCTCCATAACTCCGCTAGCTAGTAGCCACCACACCGTTCCACAACTGTATATTTATCTATCTGGTTGATCCTGCCTTTGCATTTTTTTTAAACAAATCCAAAAAAGATTTATCTGGTTGATCCTGCTGGTCATCATCTTCGGCAACACTACGAGCAGAAATGGCACCGTCTGACGGTTCTACTCAACCTAGATTGAAATCGTGATCCTAAACACTACAATACAAGAGGAAAAACAAACCAAAATCTTCATCCTGAGGAATAATAATGATAATTTTATTTCTATAGCGCAATTCAGATACCAAAGCGCTTTACAAATAACATTTTAAACAATTCAGTAAAACCACAAAACATACACAACATCAATTAAAAACAAGCCAGTTTCTCTCCTCCTATCCAGTATTCAGTGCGAGGATTATGTCTGCTTTAATGCATGACTTTACATTTTGTGGTGTTGAACCTCAACTGCCAGGCTGTTATTCATTTCTCCAGTATTTTTGAAGTTCTTCTGAAGCTCCTACACCAAATCCTCATGATCTACCCTTCCACACAGCTTCTTATTGTCTGCGAATAGGCACATTTTTTTTCTTGGCTACCCACACCAGTGTCACTAATTTACATGTTAAACAGGACAGGCCACAGAACTGATCCGCATAGTATTCCACTTGTGACCACTCTGTCTCCTGATTTAGCCCCATTTCCAGTTTTCTGCTGTCATTCTTTTAACCAGTTTCCAACCCACTTAATTAATCCCTGATCCACTCCCAATCATACATCTTCTTCAGCACCCTCCTGTGAGGTACTGAATTGAAGGCTTTACTAAAGCTGAAGTAAAGCTTGCCCCTTATCCATTGCCCTGGAGACCCAGTGACCGTGGTGCCTGTTAGAACAGAAAATGTTTTTTACGAATTTCAAAAACTGTAACACTTTCTCCCATTACTTCAAAACACCACCGAGGCTCTTTAAAGTAAATTAAAACTTTTATTCTCAAAAACGACAGTTGGAACACCTGACGCATTTCGGAACCTTCAGATCTTACTTCAAGATACAGCTCTTGCAGCAGGTTACACCATTAGGACTGATATTTGCTTTGTGCTTTGGGATACAGTGTGTATGAAAGAGGTTATATAAAAAAGGGTTATTCCGGTCCTTGTGGTCCTTTGACAACACATAAAAAGTTGCTTTTACTGGGTTTTCCGTTATCAGAAATGTTCTTGTTTGCTCCAAAATGTATCCCTCTTTAAAGGTCATATCAATAGTTTCATCTATAGAGAACTTGAAAGTCCCACATCGGATCTGTGTTAAGTTTTTTGTAAAAACACTCATTCCCCAGTCGTCTTAGTACTTAATCCCTATATTTATCGTTATCCATTAAGACAATACTACCCTTCAGATGTCATTAAAGTATATAGGTGGCAATTCTTTTGAAAAGACACTATTTCTCCTCACAGTTCTTGAAACACTGCTATGGGTGGACATAGCGAGGCTTGCACAGTGAGTTAGGTTTGAAATCAGAGTTCTGTGTTAGAGAGCCATGCATATTAGAGGGGGTAACTTCTGTAGGGTTCTGTCTTTTTGCAAAAAAAGATTTCAGATTTAACTTTCTACGTGATACAGATAAATGTAAGTCTATTATGGTCTGTGTTTTGTTCAGAGGTGGTGTAGGGCAGAAATCGAAACCTTTTTTAAGTAGACTATCTTCATTTTCAGTAAGTGCATAAGAGGAAAAATTAATAATCTGCATGTTGTTGGTATTTATTTCCATCTCCCCTTGTTGCCCAGTCTGTTGTTGTATGGCCATTGGAATCAGTTGTGACCTCTCCTGCCATTATAGCCTGCACCTCTTCCCCCTCCTTGTTTTCTTTCTCCGTACATATCTGTGTCTTCCTTTTGATGGTTGAATCTGGGGCTCTGCCTGGTTCCTGTGATCGCTTGTTCTGGAGGTTCAGTTCCTGTTTGGCCATTCTGTCCTCTCACTAAAAAAAGCTCTTTATTTTGTATTTCTTGTTCTGTTTTAGATTCACTACCATCAGTACTAAAGTTGAAAGAAACATGGCATGTTTTTTTAGTATACCCCTCTGATTCTCTTTTTTACCATGTATAAACTCAGTTGTTCTCATAGTCTCCTTTGTCTCTTAAAAATGTTACTTGTTTAGCTGCTTTCAAATCACTATCAAGTTTTGCTATTGATTCCTGCAGCTTTTTGTTACAAAATTCGAAATCTTTATGCATTTTAAAGTTCAATACTTCTTCTCTTGTCTCTTCAAGTTTTCCCTTAATTCAGCTTCTCGTTCTTTGTTGAATTTTCTAATATGAAGCATACGTTTGTTACTTGCCTCATTAAGGATTTTCTCCCACACCTGCTTAAATCTTTCATTATTTCCTCCATGTGCCGGTGGTTTGATGAGTCATAGTCCTCTCGGAATTCTCTGTAGTTGTACATTGGCTTCGAGGTTTGAAACATTCAATAGATTTTTCTCAATTGGTGAGTCAGTCTCTCCAACCCTTTGAATGCATCCCTCAATGATAGTGCTTTGGGGAGTAAGACTGGTCCCCCATTTTCTTCTTGTAGAAAAGGGTTGTCTGTGCTCACTGTAGTTAGTAATCTGTTCACATACTGCAGTGGGTTGTTTGGCTGGCTAGCCACCTGAGGTTTCAGGGAAAACCAGGTTCGGTTTATTCCCATAGACATTTTTATCTACTGTTGTTATGCGGCTTAAACGGTGGTAACAGGTTTTAGGCAGCAGAAAGTACAAAGCTGCAACCTGTGTGTATCACCAAGATAATTACATCATCACAGGCGAGCACGTGCGCTCAAGGAATGAGGTGCTATACACAGTCAAACGTAATCACATGAATTTCAAAAACTGTAGCATCTTACCCATTACTTTAAAACTCCACCGAGGCTCTTTAAAGTAAATTAAAACTTTATAGATGATGTCATGTTGCTATGGAGAGGAAACAAAGAAAGTTTGGAACAGTTCATTTCATTTTTGCATAGCACAAATGAAAACCTCAGGTTCAGCTACACAGTGGATCAGAGCACTGTAAACTATTTAGACCTTACCTTAACTAAGGAAGAAAATGGCACTGGTAACACCAAAATGTATCGTAAAGAAGTGGTTAGTAACACTTTGCTCCAGGCGTCCAGTTGCCATCCATGGCACGCAGTTAAAAACATCCTCAAGAGACAGTACCTGCGGGTAAAGAGAAACTGCAATACTGATGACAGTTTCAGGCATGGAGCACATGCACACAGTAGCAGACTTCTGGAACGAGGCTATTCATACTCTATTGTAAAAAAAGCATATTGAAGTAGAAACAGTAGACAGAGAAATACTCTTAAGTGTACAAAACAAGGATAGCGATCAAGGTAACAGATTTCATTTTGTGACATCTTATTCAGCCTCTTCTAAATAGGTAGCAAACATTGTTAGAAACAATTGGCATGTACTGGCGAGTGATAAGGGTTTAAAAACGCTCACAGAAAACCCGCCTGTGATATCATACAGACGAGCAACCTCCCTTAGAGAGAGTTTAGTGAATAGACATTTTTCTAACAAACAGGGAAATCTGGCTCAATAGAACAAAGGGATGTTTTCAGTGCAAAACTGCGAGTTGTAAATATGACAACAGGGAGGGATTTTTCTAGTTGCCAGAGTGAACGGAGTTACAAGATTAGGCAGATCACCACCTGCAACACGCAAGGGGTTATATATACCTCGCCACTTGCAGGTGCCTGACCTTCTGTGTGGGTGACCCTGAAAGACAATTCAGAACCTCCGTAGGGGAGCATGTTAAGGCAAGGCAAGGCAAGCCAAGGCAGCATGGTTTCACCAGGGGAAGGTCATGTCAGACCAACCTCATTGAATTTTTTGACTGGGTGACTAGGGAGGTGGATCAGGGGAGGGCAGTGGACATGGCCTATCTGGACTTCAGCAAGGCCTTTGACACTGTGCCACATAGAAGACTATTGCACAAACTGGGGAATATGGGTGTGGGCAGGACAGTAGTGCGGTGGGTAGGTAACTGGCTGGGCAGCAGGACACAGAGGGTGGTGGTAAATGGCTGTCACTCCACAGAGGGAAGAGTGACCAGTGGGTACCACAGGGATCAGTGCTGGGACTGGTACTATTCAATATCTTCATCAGTGACATTGCGAGGACCTAGAAGGCAGAATTTCACTGTTCGCTGATGACACAAAGCTCTGTAACAGAGTAGACACACCAGAGGGTGTAGACAGAATGAGAAGGACCTGCAGAAACTTGAAGAATGGTCAGGGGTTTAGCAGTTGAAATTCAATGCAAGAAGTGCAAGATAATGTATATGGGGCACAAAACCCTGGCACAATATATCAGTTGGGGGTGAGGATATAGCATGCACCAAGCAGGAAAGGGATCTTGGAGTTATCATCTCTGATGACCTCAAGGTAGGAAACAGTGGACAAGGCAGCAGGTAAAGCAAATAGGATGCTGGGATGCATGGGGAGGCATCACCAGCAGGAAAAGGAGGTCATAATTCCACTATACAAGACACTAGTGAGGCCACACCTGGAGCACACTGTGCAGTTCTGGAGACCTTACCTACGTAAGGACATAGACAGGGTAGAGAAGGTTCAGAGGAGGGCAACAAAGATGGTGCATGGATTGCATCACAAGTCCTATGAGGACAGGTTGAAGGCACTGAACATGTACTCCCTGGAGGAGAGGAGGAGAGAGGGATATGATAGAGACATACAAGTATCTTACAGGGAGGAACAGGGTGCAGGAATGCACTATTTTTAAGCGAAAAAGATGTTCCAGGACTAGAGGGCATGGGATGAAGTTGAGGGGAGGACGATTTAGAGAAGCGTGAGGAAGAATTTCTTCACAGAACGGTGGTGGACAAGTGGAACACTCTGCCAGAGGAAGTGGTGGGGGCTGAAACAATCATGGGATTTAAGAATGCATGGGATAGACATAAAGGAATTCTGGAGGTCAGGGGTAAGGGGCAACAGACTTCCTGGAAAACATAAACTGAACTTACAAACTTAAATGGGCAGACTGGGTGGGCCATAGGCTCTTATCTGCCGACACTGTCTATGTATCTATGTATCTATGTTAGGGCCATAGAGAAGAGGGACCCAACATATGCCATTGCACAACATGTGATGGAAACTGACAATCCAGATGAGCATGTTTTCATGTTCAAAGGCATAGGAAAAGTTTTTCAGAACCCAAGAGGTGGCAACTTCAGAAATATAATTTTTTTTTTTTTTTTTTTTTATCTTTTTTACCTTCTCCTACGCTCTGGCTCCCACCTCTCCTTCAGGTCCTTCCTAGTATATACACTCCTGGCGATCCTCTTCCTGAGCTCTACCCTCTCCACATATCACGGCCAACCCTCTGAGTCATCCCGGAGTAACCCACCTCCGAGCGGGTCCCCTCCTTCGAGGGAGAAGGCACTGGGGGGCCATGAAAGACAAGCGCTCTATTTTTTCCTTACAGGCTCGAGGGTGCCGCTGCAGAGGGGCAGGCTCATGGAGATTCAGGGGACGTGCAGAATATGGAGGCCATCATCCGGTAGGAGCAGAAGTTGTTTTCCAGCTTTTGAATTGTCCCTTCTGCTCTGCTGCATGCTGTACCCATGGTCTCCACCGGGGGTCACTACAAGAGCAAGACTACCCTCCCAACCCACCCCAGAAGAGGAGAGCAGTCCTCCAGATGCTCAATCCTTCCTTCCCAGTCAGCCCCCGACGACCCGAGTCCGTTCCCGAACCCGGGTTGCCGGCGTGGTTCGAGGTGTGGCATCCAACGCCTCAGCCCTCTGCGCCACCGGGCCAGAAATTGAATTTTAAAGAAAAGAGAGCGAATGGATTTTTAAGGCTTCATGCCAACAAAAAACCTGGGTTAAATACAGGAATTGAAATGAAACCTGGAAGAACACTGAGATTTACATAGGGACAAGAGAGAAAATGTGATGCCCTGAATTTACTAGCCTGAATATTGTGCACTTTTTTTCTTTTGCAATTATAATGCTGAATCTGTTGTATTTGTACTTTTAAGCTGCTTCACATTGTACTTGTGTATGGTTACAAGTAGAGTGTTTACTATATAAGATTTTATATATGGTATTTATTCCTGCACTGTTGGCACTTTATTTAACATGTATTTGCTGTAGTTCTATTAGTTGCTTAGGTGTAGTCACTAAGGGAATTGATTACCACCAGCAGTTTGATTCTGAACCAATAAATTTGAATTTTCAATGACTTACACTGTTGTGAGGTCATGTTTTGATATGCATATAATTGTTGGTGTGTTAGCTCACCAACTAGCTTTTGATAAAGGAACTAAAGGTTCCGAAATGCGTCAGGCGTTTTGACTGTTGTTTTTGAGAATAAAAAAGGTTTAACTTACTTTAAAGAGCCTCGGTGGTATGTTTAAAGTAATGGGCGAGAGTGCTACAGTTTTGAAATTCATGTGATTACGTTCGACTATGTATAGCACCTCATCTCATTCCTTGTGTGCACCTATTCGCCTGTAATGTTTTTTTATATAGCCTCTTTCATACACACTGTATCCCAAAGCACAAGGCAAATACAGTAGTTAGATGATTGTATTGCAGAGATTATGTACAGTATAACTGTATTATGTGTGCAGGTTAACTTCCCACCCCCCATATTGCATTCGAACCTGTCTTATTAAGTGAGGGAATGTGGGTCAGGGCACAACTCCCGACCTTCATAGGGATAGAGCTGGATACTGTCCAAGCAAAGGCTTTTCTTCCTCTGACAAGGGCAAAGGCCCTTACAGACCTTGCTTCTTCCTTCCGCCTTCTGGTGTCTTGACCAGCAAGACATTTTCTTCAGCTCCTGGGCCACATGGCAGCTTCAACTGTGGTGGTACAGGGAGCCAGATTTCAGATGAGGGACATTGCGTTCCATCTGAGGTCCTTTTGGTCTCAGAATAAAGATCCTCTAACCAAATTGATTCCAGTGACTCAGACTCTGAACCAAGTTCTCCAATGGTGGTTGGATCAGGACAATCTCAGGCAAGGAGTCCCATTCATCAGTCAGACTCATTCAGTGGTGTTAACCACAGATGCTTCTCCCCTGGGCTGGGGAGCTCACTTAGGAGCCCTCACAGTACAAGGGGTGTGGTCCCCTCAGGAGTCTCTACTTCATATCAGTCTTCTGGAACTCAGGACAGTATTCCTGGCTCTCCAAGCTTTCTCAGACTCAGTAAAGAACAAGGTGGTTCAGGTCAGGATAGACAATACCACCACCATGTGGTACATCAACAAGCAGTGAGGCACTCGGTCTATGGCCTTGTGCACAGAAGCCATGAAAATTTGGTCTCTGACTTATGCTCTGTAGGCATCTCTGGTTGCAGTCCATCTACCAAGGAAGGACAGTGTGCTAGCAGATGCCCTGAGCAAGATCTTTCAGGGCCATCACGAATGGGCCCTGGACCCCTTCATATTGAAAGTAGTCTTCTCCAGGTGGGGCACTCCAGAGATAGATCTCTTTGCAGCCCCAGACAATCATCAGCTTCCTCTCTTTTGTTGCAGACCTCCAGTCATGGGTACAGTTCCCCTGGATGCTCTGGTTCTGGATTGGGGGGGTGGTGGCAAATTCCTTTATGCCTTTTCTCCTTTTCCCCTGTTATTCAAGGTCCTGGTCAAGATCAGGTCACAACTGTGCAGGGTGATCCTGATTGCACCAGACTGGGCCAGACAGCCTTGGTATCTCCTGTTGATGTCCCTAGCAGTCCATCTTCCCCTATCTCTTCCCAAGATGCACAACCTGTTAGCCTCCTCTCAGGGAAGAATCTGGTACCCCAACCTTCAGTCTCTCAACCTCAAGGCTTGGCTCTTGAAGAGTTAGAGTATGCAAGTCTGCACCTGTCTCAGGGGGTTCTGGATATTCTTAAAGCCGCTCGAAAACCTGCCGCCAGAAACACTTATACTTCTAAATGGAAGAGATTCAGCATTTGGTGCTCCAATAAGGATGTCTTACCAGACACTGCTGATCTAGCTACTCTTCTGGATTATCTGGTTCATCTCAATGGCCCACTGTAGGTCTCAGGCCAGCCACTCTGAAAGTGCATTTAACAGCTGTATCTGCATTTCTGTCAGTGGGGAAGGCTTCCTTCCTGGCATCTCACCCTGTTTTCTGTAAGTTCTTTAAAGGTTTGCTTCGTACAAACCCTCCTTTTAAGGGACCCTACCCCTGCTTGGGATCATAATGTTTGCAATGCTCAGCTTATGCAGCCCCCTTTTGAGCCATTGGCGGCTTCAGCAGAACTTAAGTACTTGACTTGGAAAACTGTGTTCCTGGTAGCTATCACGTTTGCCAGGCATATTAGTGAGTTACAAGCTCTGTCAGTGGAGCCGGATTTTATCTCATTCCATAGAGATAAGGTAGTCCTTAGAACCAATAGGAGGTTCTTACTCAAGATGGTTTCAGATTTTCATCTGAACCAATCCATGTCTCTTCTTGTGTTCTTCACTGATCATTCTTCTTCAGGAGAAAGAAGATTCCACAGTCTGGATGTTAAAAGGACACTTAGCTACTACATTGAGCATACTAAGGCACTTAGGTTTGACTGTTCTCAGTTGTTTCTCACTTATGGTGAAGTGGGAAAGAGTAAACCTGCTACTAAGAGAACTATTGCCAGGTGGATTGTCTCTTATATACAATTCTGCTATGAAAAGCTAGGCAAAATACCCCCCTCAGGCCTGAGGGCTCATTTGACTAGGGGTACAGCTGCTTCTCTGGCTACTGCCAGATATATACCTTTATTGGAAATATGCAAAGCAGCCACCTGGAAAACAGTCCATACATTCACCAAGCATTACTCTCTGGATATCCAGGCTAGGAGGGATGTTAGGTTTGGTACAGCAGTACTGCAGAGCCTATTCCCAAAATAGGTTTGGTACCCTCCTCCTTGGAGGTACTGCTTGGTAGTCTGCATATGTCAGAATACAGCAAGACTTCATGTTGTTTGAAGAAAAAAGTTACTCACCTTAGTAATTGTGTTTCTTCTGATGGAGTCTTGCTGAATTCTGACCTTCCTCCCTGCCTCCCCTCTCAGAACCTGTTTTTGGGAAGTGGGCTGGCAGGTACAGTGTTGTACCTCAGGGGTGTACTTGGCACTTCTCTTTTTTAGAAAGGGGAAGTGGGTTATAGTTATGTTGTTTTTGTAGTTATATGTTGGTTCACTATCTGGTTATTTTTTTGGGGTTCTCGACTTGAGTCTTTGGGGACCCAAAAAATGTGTTGCCTCTTGGCTATTTTATTTAGAATTTCCACTTAGGAGGTGTAGTTAGTATTAGCATGTAAGAATTTGACAGTTACACTTTGAAGTGCTGCAGACAGAGGTTTGAACCGAGCTCTAACCCAACGTTGTACAGTATGCTCTGGCATAGAGTAAACTTTTTCCTCTCCGGGGCAGTTCAAGTGCTGGGGCTAACTGCATATGTCAGAATACAGCAAGATTACATTAGAAGAAACACAATTACTAAGGTGAGTAATTTTTTCATTTGATGGCAGATAAGGACTGCTTGGCCCACCTAGTCTGCCCATTTCCCTACCTAAAGGATAAGCTGCAGATCCTAGTTAACCAACAGTCTACTTCCTCCTAACCCCCACTAGAATTGCCTTATGTCTGTCCCATGCATTCTTGAATTCCCCCACTGTTTTTGACTCCATGACCTCCTCAGGAAGGCCGTTCCATGCATCCACAACCCTCTCGGTGAAAAAATACTTCCTCACATTACCTCTGAGCCGTCCCCCCATCTTCAAATTGTGCCCCCTTGTTCTTGCACATCTCTTTTTCTGAAAGATGCTACACTCTTGGACTTTGTAGATTCCCTTGAGGTTCTTGGCAGTTTCTATCATGTCCCCCCTTTCCCTCCTTTTCTCAAGGGTTTACATATTAAGCTGCTTTAGTCTCTCTTCATATGTCTTCTGGTGCAAATCCTGCATGATTTTAGTTGCCCTCCTCTGGACGGCCTCCATCCTGTCTATGTCCTTGTGGAGGTGGGATCTCCAGAACTGCACGGCGTACTCCAGATGGGGTGTCACCAACTGTCTGTACAGAGGGTAACAACAACTTCTTTTCTACTGGTGATGCTTCTCCCTATGCATCCCAGTATCCCCTGAGTCCTTCTTACTGCCTTCTCATGTTGCTTGCCCACCTTTAGGTCTTCTGGTATGACTACCCCCAGGTCCCTTTCCATTTTTGTTGTTGTTAGTATCCCACCCCCCATTGTGTACTCTTCCCCTGAGTTTTTGTTTCCCAGGTGCATTACTTTGCACTTCTTTGCATTAAATCTAAGCTGCCATACATTTGACCATTCCTCCAACCTTGCGAAGTCCCTTCTCATCCTTTCCACCCCACCTTATGTACCAACCCTTTTACAGGTCTTTATGTCATCTGTAAAGAGACATACTTTTCCTCCCAGTCCCTCTGCAAGGTCACTTATAAAGACATTAAAGAGGACTGGTCTCAGTACTGAACCCTGCGGTACCCCGCTAGTAGCCCCCTCTTCTTCAGAGTGCATTCCATTTAATATTACCCTCTGCATCCTGTTGTCCAGCTAATTCTTTACCCAGGCTACCACCCTGGGACCTACTCTAAGGCTGGCTAACTTGTATATTAATCTTTTGTGTGGGACTGTATCAAATATCTAACTAAAGTCTAGGTAGGCCATGTCCACAGCCCCTCCCTGGTCTACTACTTTGGTCATCTTCTTTACTAGTATTAAAGGTAGAGGCGGGACCTGTTCTTTGACTGCAGTAAGCAGGTTATGGGAGGGGAGTGGAGGGAACTGCGCTTGAGACTGGTGTCAGGGGATCAGTACTTTAGGGATTAAGTGCAGTTAGAGTGAATAAGTTTCCAGGACCAGTTGGGTTGCACCCCAGAGTGCTGAGGGAGTGAGTGAGGGAACTTTCATGGCCCATTACATCTTGTTCAACTGCTCCCTGAAGACTGGAATAGTCCCAATGGTTGGAGGAGGGCAGACATGGTACCCCTGCACTAGAGTAGGAGCAAGGAGGTGCTGGGAAACTATAGACCAGTTAGCTTGACATCTGTTGTGGAACAACTCCTGGAGACTATCGACAAGGAACATCTTGTGGAATTTCCTGAAGCAAGTGGTCTCCAAAATTGGGCTGGTTATCCGATATTTGTATCCTGTTCTTTATATAGTATTTGGAAATATTTATAGCTTGACAGGACCTCTGCTGACTGCAATTATATTTTTTATTTTTCTTTTGTTTGTTTAGTGGAAATAATATGAGCAGTGAGAGTGCCTTATAACATCTTTGATCCCACCTGTTTCCGGTATTGTGAGAGATTCCCGGAGGGTGGCTTCTAAATTATTTCCTTCGTTTATTATTTTTTATTATTACGGTGTAATTATTATTATTTGTTTATTTTTGTGAGAGTGTTTAATTTGTTTTTAAGTCCCAGGTAGTGAGAGGACCTGGGAGTAATTTAAAATTGTTTTGGTTAATTTTTGGTTGACCCCCAGGCTATGAGAGGACCTGTGGGTTAAATCAATAAATTAGGTTTTGTGTTAGGGAGTTGATTTAGTTTCATTTTTATTTTAGTTGTTCTTATAATTTGTAGTTGTATAATTTTAGTTGTAGGAAGTTCAAGGGTAGTTTAGGATTGGCGCTGTTTTTTTGTAATTTTATTATATTTATTGTTTTATAAATTGAGCATCTAGATGTGCCTTCTTGCCCCTCCTGTCTTATGCTATTCGGCCTCCGCTCTCCATGCCCTCCACCCATTCTCTTCACCACCCCGCCTGCTTATATTTATCATCGCTGTCGGGCGCTGGGGATTGCTCGAAGGGGGGGAGTCGGGGGTGGGTTGGGGGTTGTGGACAGCGGAGTGAACGGGGCCTTCCCATAGGGGTGGTCAGGCCCAGAAGACGCCCTGGGGCGAAATGGCAGCTAGAACGTGGTGACTCTGTTCCTGTTCCCATACCCAAGGGCACCTCGAGTTTGGGAGGGCAAGTGGTTGGGACAACTCGCCAACCTCAGCCAACTCGGGCGTTGTTATGCAATGCCAGATCTGTCTGCAACAAGACTGGTCTTATTGCAAATTTTGTTGCAAGGTCAGATCGGGCTTGCATTACCGAGACCTGGTTGGATGGGAATGCGGCCCCTTTTTTAGAGGCTGCTGTTCCCACTGGGTACTCGGTTATACATCGCCCGAGATTGGATCGTGGGGGGGGTGGTCTGTTTCAAGACCGAATTGGGCCTAAGTGGTGTACCAGTTGAGGAGGCCAGGTCATTTGAGTGTACTGTGGTAGCTGGTGTAGGGTGCAGGACTGCCGTCATTTATCATCCACCTGGTGATGAGAAGCTTTTTCTGCAGGAAATAGCAGATATTGCCGCCGACATGGCCTTGGAGTCGCCCAGACTGATGGCTCTGGGCGACTTCAATGCTTGGGTCGACGACAAATCTTCACTTTTTGGTCAACATTTCCTCCAGGAGATGACATCTCTGGGCTTTACACAGATTGTTTCCTCAGCTACACACAAGGGAGGCCACTCTCTTGACCTGGTCTTCCTCCTGGGGATCGAAGCTTCCGATTTGGTGGTGGAACCAGTTGCTTGGTCCGATCACTACTCAGTTGGGTTCAATTTTGAGGCCCCCTTGGTTAGGTCGGCCCCTGTGGAGTTGGTCAGGTACCGACCATTGCGGGACGTGGTCCCTGAAGATCTGATGGCGGTTATTGACCTCTCACCATTGGATGATTCTTGCACTGATCCTGAGCAGCTGATAGTGGCCTATAATAGGGCCATATCGGTAGCACTCGATCAGATTGTGCCAGTCTGTGTTCGTCCCCTTCCTCATCATCCCGCTGCCCCATGGTGTGGGGCTCTGAGAGGGTTGCAGAGGACGGGGCGTAGGTTGGAGTGTCGTTAGAGGAAGACCACCACTGATGCCGACCACCTTATTTTGCTAGAGCATTATAAACTCTACCAAACAGCAATTTCCCATAAGAAGGCAAAATTCCTGTCCAGAGAAATTTCTGTCTCACGGAATCGACTGGCTCAGCTCTTCAGAACTGTTGACAGACTGTGCAACCCAGCCTGTCAGCAGATCCGTCGAGTTTTTACTCAAATTGACTGTGAGGAGATCGCTCGATTCTTTGCTAATAAGGTTGAAGACATCAGGAGGGAGTGCCTCCAATCTCATTCTAAGGATGTTGCAGTTGATCGGTGTCCTGTCGCAGAGCCTGGAGTTTCCTGGAGTGCCTTTGATCTGCCGGATCTCATAGACACTGTGAGGATTGTCCATGAGATGTGTCCCACATGTTTTAGTTTAGACCCTGACCCTACCTCCCTGATTTTGGGTTGTAGCGAGATCACCGGCCCGGTCTTAGCTCGGATTATCCAGTGTTCTTTAGATATTGGAGTGTTTTCTAGCTCTCTGAAGGAGGGTGTGGTGACCCCCATTCTGAAGAAAACATCTTTAGACCCGGATGGCCTAGCAAACTACAGGCCAATCTCTAACCTCCCTTTCGTGGGGAAGGTTATTGAGAAAGTTGTGGCGGCTCAATTGGATAACTATTTGACCATCCATAGTTTATACGAACCTCTCCAGTTTGGTTTTCGCAAGAGGCATAGTACCAAGACTGCTCTGATTCGGGTGCTCAATGATCTCCTGATGGTGAGAGATCGGAGACACCATTCTGTCTTGGTTCTCCTTGATCTATCATCAGCTTTTGATACTGTGGATCATGGCGTTCTGCTCGAATGCCTGAGGTCCATTTGTGGGCTGTTGAGTACAGTCCTCAGATGGTTTTCATCGTTCCTCGAAGGGAGAACGCAGAGAGTGGTCTTGGGTTTGTTTTCATCCGGGGCCTTCTCTCTGCCATGTGGGGTGCCTCAGGGCTTGGTGCTTCTCCCATGTTATTCGAAGTATATATGCTACTCCTCTGAGACATTGTAAGACGGTACGAGCTGAGGTTTCACTGCTATGCTGATGATACCCAGCTCTACCTGTCTTTCGCACCTGACCAGGTTAGTGCTATCTCGGTACTGAACAACTGCCTCGCAGACATCCAAGACTGGATGAATTCCAGCAGTTTAAAGCTGAACCCAGGAAAGACTGAGGTTATGGTTGTGGACCCTGGTCACAGCATACAGGGACTGAGGACTGGTCTCCCCTCTGCATTAATCCTAGGGGTGGACCAGATCCTCACCTCTGAACGGGTGCTTAACTTGGGAGTGGAGTTTGACGTTGGTCTGACCCTTCGTCATCAGGTGTCTTCAGTCGTCAAGCTGGCCTTTTTCCATCTTAGGAGCATTGCCAGGATTAGACATCTTTTTCCACCCAGTGACCTGCCGGTCTTGATCCATGCCTTTGTGACATCACACCTTGATTACTGTAACTCCCTTTACCTAGGACTTCCTGGGGGTTGATATCTGCCGCTTGCAGCTAGTGCAGAACACGGCGGCACGTTTGTTGACTGGGGCTTCTAGAAGTTCTCATATTACCCCCATGCTGCGTGCTCTGCACTGGCTACCAATACAGTGGCGGATCACCTTTAAAGTGGGTCTTTTGACCTACAAAGCCCTACATGGTCTGGGTCCCGACTACTTGAAAGAGCTCCTGGTGCCTTACACCCCTCTGCGACAGCTCCGCTCGGCTGACGAGGGGTTGCTGGAGATTCCGAGGGTAAATTTGAAGTCATCTGGTGCCCGTGCATTTGGATTTGCTGCACCTACCCTCTGGAATTCTCTGCCCTGTCAGCTCCAGGAGTGTAGGACGGTGGGGAGTTTTAAGCAGGCACTAAAGACCTTCTCATGGGAAAAGGCGTTTCCTTCTTTGTTCTGATTTTATATTGTTGTATTTCAATATATGTTTGTATTTGATTTTATACTGAATGTATTAGAATATGCTTATATATCTGTTCTTGCTGTGCAGTGCCTTGAAACTTCGAAAGGCGCTCAACTAAATAAATTTTATTATTATTATTCATCAAGAGAAGATTGTGCCAGACTAACCTGATTCAGTTCTTAGACTGACAAGAGCAGTGGACAAGGGTTAGGCAGTCAAAGTGCTGTGTCTAGAATTCAGGAAGGCCTTCACTCAGTACCCCATAGACTACTTATCAAGAAGGTGGGGGAACTTGGGGTTGGGGCAAAGATAATGTGGGTAGCAAATAGGACCCAGAGAGTCACTGTCAATTGGAAACATTCAGAGGTCATTAGTGGGGCTGGAACCAGTACTGTTTAATGTGTATATCTGTGACATAGAGGAAGGGATCAAGGGGAAAATGTGCTTTTTTTGTGGATGACACTAAACTCTGTAGCTGGGTAGACTCCAAGAAAGATATTAGGGACATGAAGAGGGACCTAGAAAAGTTAAAGGTGTGGTCCAAAGTATGGTAACTAAAGATCTTTATCAAGGACAATCTCCTCCATTGAGCCACGCCTTTGGAACTGTAAGGCATCTGTTTCCAGATCACTGGGAAACTTTTTATAGCTGGGGGCTGTCCATGATAACATGCGATGTTGATGCCTATAAAACATGGGTGGCCCCCTTGATTCTCAGTTCTTTTTTTCACTTTCAACTCATCGATCTCATTCTAACAAATATGGGAGATAGGCTGGGTAATGTGGAAGTAATGAGTCCACTTGGAAATAGTGATCATTGCTCAGTGATTTTCTGTATTAAAGAGGTCTTTAATATCAATAATGTTACGGGGGATACATGTATGTTAAACTTCAGAAAGGCTGACTTTGGGGCATTGAAAGCAAGTATGGAAAATTTGGACTGGGAGACCGAAGTAAGTGGCACAAATGTAGAAAAAAACTGCGGGATATTATTAAATAAAATATCAACAGAAGTGACTAAGTACTAACTAGAATGAAATATGACAAAAAAAGGACAGTTCCAGGGTGGTTTAACTTAAGACTTAAGAAAATGGTAAATAAAAAAAATAGATTGTTTAAGATAGTCCGGAAATCTAAGGACACCCAGGGTATGGTAGTTTACAGGGAGATGGCCCGGGTTGTAAAGAGAAATATCAAAAAAGCAAGAGCAGATTATGAATTAACATCAGCAAGAAAAGTAAAAGATAATAAGAAACTGTTTTTTGGACATATAAATAAAACTAAACATGGCTATAATAGCATTGGACCTTACGTAACTACTGAGGGTAAATCCACCACCAATAAGGAAACAGCGGATATACAGAACAACTATTTCAAACATGAAATCTTGCTATATTCTAACATATGCAGCGAGTCCCAACCTTCGAACTGCCCCGGAGATGAAAGAGTTAACTTTCCATGCCAGGCATGGAACGCTGAGCTCAAGCTCGGTTGGGACTCTGTCTGTTGTTCTTCAAACTCAAACTGTCAGATTCTTTACTCCGCCTCACTGAACAGTCGCTCCGGAGATTTCTCCTTCTGCTCGGTTCATTTTGTCGGTTAAAGTGCCGTTTTTCTCGGTTTTCGAGCGAATTTAAACTGCAACCTGTCGGTTCAGTCTCTGTCTGTGGTATTTGTGAGTACTAGATAGGTTTTACATTAATTCTATTCTGTGTGGAACTTGTAAACAGTTTATCGGTTCGGTTTGAACCGATCAAGTTGTTTAAAGAATCTTAATTTGTGATTTAGAGTGTGGTTCTGGTTCTTATCGGTTCTAAAAAAACGTTTTTTATTACGTTTTTTTTCCAAGACCCGTGACACGGTTGGCAACCGATAAGAGGGTCTTGCCTGGCGGATTGCCATAAAAGGGTAAGTTTGGTTAGGACTGGCACTATGTCTGAGAAACCCAAAAGAAAAACCGGACCCACTGGGTTTCAACACTGTAGTGTGTGTGGGGAAGTCTTTGCCAAGGCTGACCCCCACACCACCTGTGTTTATTGTCTGGGGTTTGACCACCTCAATGCAGACTGCCAGATTTGCAAAAATTTCCCTGCAGCTACCCTAGAAAAGAGAGCTGGTAGGCTCAGGGAAAGGGAGGCCAAAAAGTCCGCTGAACCGGATGGCCAGCCCAGTTCAGTTCAAACCGAACCAGAAGGAGTGCCCTCTGACCAGGGCGAGACTTCTTTGGGCAAAAGGAGAGCCGATTCTGAGGGGTCGGTTCCTGCTAAAAGAACTAGAAAAGAAAAATCAGCTTGTGTGGAGCCAAAACTTTCCTCTCCAACCGCTGAAGAGATAGCCAAAGCGATCAAAATTGTTCAGTCGCTTTCCCCGGTTCCGACCGAACCGGCACCATTAGGCAGGCGCTCGGTTCGGCCGGTTCCACCGGTTCAAGAATATGAGTTAGAGGAGTTTTATGAACTGGAGGAGGAGGAAGAGGAGTATGAGGAAAGTGAATGTGGATTTGAAAGTCTGGATGTGCCCATTGACCCGGACATCTCCCCAGACAGACCTTCAGGGGTGTCTCCTCCTAGCTTTCTCAGTCCCCCTCCCATTTCATGTTTTATAAAAAAGTGGCTAAAACCCTCCAGCTTCCTATGGAAGAAGCTGTGGATGACCAGGAGGAGCCTGACTATGTGGAAATGATGGATATCCCAGAGTCTAGGAGGCTGTCTATTCCCTTGCACAAATCTTTTGGGAAACAGACATTTAAAATTTTAAAGACTCCTAACACTATATCTCCTGTGGATAAAAGGATGGACAAGAGGTATAGATTGTCAGGCTCAGACACGGAGTTCCTTACACAACAATGCAGCCATGTTAGGGTAGTGCAGGCTGCAGCCTGTGATAAGGCAAACATTCCCTTGGCTTCACACACCCGGACAAGGACTCCAGGAGGATTGATGCCATGGCAAAGAAACAGTACACGGCAGCATCCTTGGGACTCAGACAGGCCAATTATATGGCCTATACTGCTAGGCATCAAAAATCCAGATGGGACACTGTTACGGCCCTAGCAAAACAGGTCCCTGGCCAGCTTGCCAAGGAGCTGGAGCAGGTGGCTGCTGATGGTATTGAGGCATCCAAGGTGCAATTCCATGCTGCAGTAGACTCCAATGATGTGTCTTCTAGAGTCATGGCTACATCTGTGGCACTTCGAAGAATGGCTTGGCTCAGATGTACTAGCCTGTCACAGGATACCCAGACTAAGGCCATGGATTTTCCTGTTGTGGGTAATTCTCTGTTTGGGGAGCAAACAGAGAATTACATGAAGAAAATGGATGAATATAGGACCACCTATAGGAGTGCACAGGCCAAGGAAAGGCAGGCCACTCCTCAAAGGCAGCTTTCCAGGGGCAGGGGCAGGCCTTTTCATAGGCCTTTTTACCAAGCCCAGGCCTCCTCTTCTGCTTATGCCCAGAGGGGGTTCTTTAGAGGGAGAGGCAGACGGGGTACAAGCAGGCCTGCTTCCACCCCTCAGCCCAAAGCCCATGCCAAGCAGGCACCCTGATGGGGTTGCCAGGGCCGATCCTCAGCTACCTGTAGGGGGCAGGCTGGCTTACTTTGTCCAGGACTGGGAGTCTCTGACATCAGACAAATGGGTCCTGGAAGTAGTGAGCCAGGGACTGGTTCTCAGCTTCAAAAAGTTTCCAAAGATGAGAACCAGATCCTTTCCACCTGCAAATCCTTCAGAGGCACTTGCCCTAGAGGCAGAGGTCTCTTCCCTCCTAGCTCTCAGAGCTGTGGAAAGGGTTCCACCCCTACACCAGGGCAAAGGGTTATACTCCAGGTACTTCCTTACCCCAAAAAAGACAGGAGAATGGCGGCCCATCCTGGATCTCAGATACTTAAACAAGCACCTTTTAAAACCAAAATTCAAAATGGTGACTCTGGGAATTATTCTACCCTCTCTAAGGCCAGGGGACTGGCTAGTGTCCCTGGACCTCAAGGATGCCTACTTCTATATTCTCATCAGAAGCTCCCATCGAAAGTACCTCAGGTTCAAGCTGCCCTCAGGCCATTACCGGGTTCAGAGCAATGCCCTTTGGCTTCACATCTGCTCCAAGGGTATTCACAAAATGCCTGGCAGTAGTAGTTGCTTTTCTAAAAAGGCAGAAGTTTGCCATCTTCCCTTACCTGGACGACTGGCTCATAGTAGGCCAGTCCCCAGACCAAGTCAAGTTACAGGTAACTCAGCAACATCTCACCTCTTTGGGTTTTCTTATAAATCTTCCAAAGTCAGTTCTAGAGCCTGTCCAGCTCCTCACCTTCATAGGTGCAGAGCTAGACACAGAGAAGGCCAGAGCCTTCCTTCCCCCTGGACAGGTCAAGGACCCTGGTCTCTCTGGCCTCTTCATTCACCCTGCAGGTGTCTCGACCAGCAAGGCATTTTCTACAGCTCCTGGGGCACATGGCTGCTTCTACAGCAGTAGTGCAGGGAGCAAGATTTCAGATGAGGGACATTCAGTTCCATTTGAGAGCCTTTTGGTCTCAAAGGAAGGACCCTCTCACCAAATTGATCCCAGTAACTCGAACCCTGATCCAGACCCTACAGTGGTGGCAGGATCAGAACAATCTGAGACAAGGGGTTCCTTTGTGACTCAGTCTCACTCCTTAATCCTTACTACAGATGCCTCCCTCTTGGGGTGGGGGGCTCACATGGGCCACCTCACCACCCAGGGGTTGTGGTCCCCTCAAGAATCTCTGCTCCACATCAATCTGTTAGAGATCAGAGTGGTATTTCTAGCACTTTAAGCTTTTTCCAAATCTGTTCAGAACAAAGTTGTACAGGTCAGAACAGACAACACCTCCACAATGTGGTACATCAACAAGCAAGGAAGCACTCGGTCTACGGCCTTGTGCACCGAAGCAATGAAGTTGTGGTCTCTGGCTTACTCCCTGAACACCTCCCTCACAACAGTTCACCTCCCAGGCAAGGACAATGTTCTGGTAGATGCTCTCAGCAGGATTTCCCAGGGCCATCACGAATGGTCACTGGACCCCCTGGTCTTGGAGGTAATTTTCTCCAGATGGGGCACCCTGCACATAGATCTTTTTGCAGCCCCAGACAATCACCAACTTCCCCTGTTTTGCTGCAGGCCCCCAGTGTTGGGCTCAGTCCCCCTGGATGCCTTAGTTCTCAATTAGACAGGGAAGTTTATCTGTGCTTTCCCCCCCTTCCCTCTCCTGTTCAAAGTGCTAGTCAAAATCAGATCTCAACCCTGCAAGATGATCCTGATTGCTCTAGACTGGGCTAGACAGCCCTGGTATCCACTCCTACTGTCCTTAGCAGTCCATCTTCCCCTGTGTCTTCCCAGGTGTTATAACCTGTTAACCTGAGCTCAGGGGAGGGTTTGGTACCTGAGCCTCAAATCTCTCAATCTCAAGGCCTGGCTCTTGAAGAGTTAGAGTTTGCTGATTTACACCTCTCCCAAGGTGTCATGGATATCCTGAAGGCTTCTAGAAAACCTTCTACCAGGGCTACTTATAATTCTAAATGGAAAAGATTTTCCATATGGTGTTCTGGGAAGCATATTTCCCCAGAATCTGCTGATCTGCCCACAGTCCTTGATTATATGGTTCACTTAAATAGCTTGGGGCTGAGACCAGCTACACTGAAAGTGCATCTGGCAGCTGTGTCTGCTTTTATTTCAGCAGGTAAGCCCTCTTCTCTCTCAGCTCACCCTGTCTTCTCCAAGTTTTTCAAGGGATTGCTTCACACCAACCCTCCATTCAGGGATCCTGCCCCTGCCTGGGACCTCAATGTTTGCATTGCTCAGCTTATGCAACCCCCTTTTGAGCCTTTGTCTTCAGCAGAGCTTAAGTACTTGACTTGGAAGACTGTGTTTCTGGTAGCCATCACTTCTGCCAGATGCATAAGTGAATTACAAGCTTTGTCAGTGGAGCCTGATTTTATCTCCTTTCATAGAGATAAGGTGGTCCTCAGGACTAACAGGAAGTTCTTGCCTAAGGTGGTTTCAGATTTCCACCTTAATCAATCTATGTCTCTTCCAGTGTACTTCACTGACCATTCCTCCTCTGGCGAGAGGAGACTGCACAGTTTAGATGTGAAAAGAGCTCTTAGTTACTGCATAGAGCATACCAAGGGTCACAGGTTTGACTCCCTCCAACTGTTCCTCACTTATGGTGAGGTTGGTAAAGGGAAACCTGCCACTAAAAGATCCATTGCCAGATGGATTGTCTCTTGTATCCAATTTTGCTATGAAAAACTGGGTAAGGTTCCTCCCTCAGGCCTGAGGGCTCACTCTACCAGAGGTACAGCTGCTTCCCTGGCTGCTGCCAGGGACATCCCTATTCTAGAGATATGTCAAGCAGCTACCTGGAAAACAGTTCACACTTTTACAAAGCATTACTCCCTGGACATCCAGGCTAGGAGTGATGATCGGTTTGGCACAGCTGTGCTTCAGAGCCTATTTCCTAAGTAGGTTCTGTCCCTCCTCCATGGAGGTACTGTTTTGTAGTCTGCATATGTCAGAACATAGCAAGACTTCATGTTGTTTGAAGAAAAAATTACTCACCTTAGTAATGTTGTTTCTTCTAATGGAGTCTTGCTATATTCTGACCTCCCTCCCTGCCTGCCCCTCTCAGAACCTCTGTTTTTGGGATGTGGGTGGGCAGTGCAGTGTTGGCACTTAGTATGTGCCCACCTTTTTGTTTCACCCCTTCTATTTTTGGGGTGAGTGGGTGCTGTGTTTTCATTTTTGGGTCTCTTGACTTGAGTCTTTGTGTTGGGACCAAAAAATGTGTTTTATGTTTTAGTAGCCAGTTGGCTAGTGTAGGTTTACAGCTTCCACACAGGACCTTAGTGAGTTTAGCTTGTAAAGATCTGACGGTTTGAGTTTGAAGAACAACAGACAGAGTCTCAACCGAGCTCGAGCTCAGTGTTCCATGCCTGGCATGGAAAGTTAACTCTTTCATCTCCGGGGCAGTTCGAAGGTTGGGACTCACTGCATATGTCAGAATATAGCAAAACTCCATTAGAAGAAACAACATCACTAAGGTGAGTAATTTTTTCTTCTGTTCGGTATTTAATTTCCCTAGTTCGTCCAAACCTAATGTCATAGAAACATAGAAACGTAGAATTTGACGGCAGATAAGGACCGCTTGGCCCACCCAGTCTGCCCATTTCCGTACCTAATGGATAAGCTGCAGAGTTAACCAGCAACCTACTTCTTCCTACCTCAGGCCTGTAATACTAAATCAAAGCCTGGAAAAATAAAAATTGACCAAAAAGATGTTAGGGACAGGCTCCAGAAAATTAATATGAATAAATCCCCAGGACCAGACAAAGTACGCCTCAGAATTTTGAGGGAACTAGCTGACCAGCTGGCACCCCCACTTACTTATATCTTTCAGTTGTCTTTAGATAAGGGGGAAGTGGCACAGGAGTGGAGGGAGGCCCTGGTGGTGCATTTATTAAAGAAGGGACCAAGGACTAACCCAGAGAACTTCAGACTGATTAGTCTGACTTCTATTTTGGTTAAGATCCTGGAAGGTATATTAAAGGACCTTATTATAGTACACCTTGAGACAAGTAAACTCTTAGATCCCACACAGCACGGGTTCACCAAAACAAAATCCTGCTAGACTAATATGTTGGTGTTTTATGAAAAAACAAGTAAGGTCTTAGACCAAGGAAATGCAGTAGATATAGCCTTTTGGTGCTTCTCTAAGGCCTTCGATAAATTACCACATGATGAACTTATACGAGTTCTGGAACAATGTAATCTAGACTTAAATATCACAAATTGGGTTAAGGCTTGGCTGAGCAATAGAAGATAGCGGGTGACTATGAATGGAGTCCTTTCAGAATGGGCGGTGGTGACAAGCAGAGTGCTGCAGGGCTCCGTATTGGGACCATGCCTTTTTAATATCTATGTCACCTCATTAAACTTTTCTCACCCTAATATCTGGATTACAAAATTTGCAGATGACTGTAAAATAGGGGCAATAGCAAACACAGTTAAAGCTGGAGCAGTCCTGCAAGCAGCCCTAAGTGAAATCTGTGTATGGACTGTTAAATATAAATTAAAACTGAATGTCGATAAGTGTTCTGTTATGCATTCGGGCAGAGGAAGTTTAAATTTAGTATATACTATGAGCAACAAGGACTTACCAGTCACTACTGAGGAAAGAGATCTTGGAATAACTGTTGCATCTAACCTTCAATTTAGTACACACTGTGACAGAGTAGCAATAAAGGCAAATCAAAACTTAAATTGTGTTCTGCGTAACATCAGCAGTAGAGATAGGGAAGTGATAATCCCTCTATATCGTTCACTGGTTAGGCCCCATTTAGAATATGGGGCCCAGGTGTGGTCACCCTATAAAAAGGCGGACATTATTAAATTAGAAAAAATTCAAAAAAGAGCCACAAAACAGTTATTGGATGTAGAACTCTCCCCTATACAGATAGACTGAAATCACTGGATTTATTTACCCTTCAATATAGGAGGACAAGGGGAGATATGTGCATGGTATAGAGAGCACTTCAATATGCTACCTTTGAGGATAGTTTTGGTCTGGTGTCTAAAAAAAAAAAAAAAGGGTGGGGAATGCACCAAACTAGAGGCCATCCTCTACAACTATCAAGGGGGAAATGGAATTTACTTGAAAGAAAATTCTGGTTTAACCAAAGGGTGGTTCCCTTGTGGAATAATTTACCCACGGAGGTGGTTACTAGCAATACAATTGAACAATTTTAACTATGACTTGATACTTATACCACAGGCAAATTTAAAATTATGTAAACTTGATCCTGGCAAGCACTTCGAGGACGAAAGACCAATATGAGCTTGTTTAATCTATGAAATCGCTTATCAGACCTGTAGAGAAACAACACCAAAGTTAAGTTTCTTTTTCCTTAGCAACTGTATGCTGCTGTCAGGAGAACCTTTATTTAGGTTTTGTACCTGCGGTTACAAGACCTGCAAGGACAATGCTTGTATAGTGTGTGTTGGTCCTTTGGTCTTGTCTCACAATGTGAGGGACTGTAAGATCCATCAAGGATTTAACCAGGCCACAAGGAGTCACTGTAAGAAGACTCTGGAAACTTTCATCACAATTAAGGCCATGAAAACACAAGCGAAGGCCACAGACTCCAATTGACTTCTCCCTCGTGATTGACCGCCACAGGGAAGGAGACATACAGGCGGTCATCAGCCCTGTCGCTGCCAGGGTCAGTGAGGATGATGAATCCAAAGAAGAGTAAAAATCATTGTTGAAACCCGCCTCTAGCCACCATAAGCATAGAGACAAACCTGTTCAACAGTGATGTTGAGGTCTTTATTAAAGGAGGGTAAGTGTTAATTGTCCAGTCTGGTGGTGGCAACTACAGCTCCCCTGACCATCACTGAGACACCAAGGGCAGTATGCCTTCTCTGTAGTTGGGCTCTATCTCAGCAACGATGGCAGTCACAAACCCACAAGCAAGCATTGTTGACTCCCAGGCTATGCAGACACCATTTTCAGAAATGTCAACTCCCCTCTTTCCGATGCTGACAGCATCAGTGCCTGTCCTTTCAACAGGGCCTTCCCCATTGGCACCGTCTGTCTACAGGACCTAAAAGAATGCTTACAGCTCCTTTAGTACAGTCATCACCTCCATTGCCAGTTTTGTCGACTTCTGTCATCAATCAGGAGGACAATAAAGTGAAACACAATTCTGATGATCTGGACATGAAGGTGGATTTGGAGGATAAAGATGGAGAAGAAGATCCCTATGAATGAGTTTTCTTTCTAGCTCTACCCTATCCTCTTGCAGTGAAAACTCTGTGGTTTACAACCCCAGGTCTTCTGCTCAAAATCCCTCCTCTCAAGCTTTCTTCAAGCAAATTCAGGATCAAATGGGATTTGAGGGTGAAGAGGAAGACTGCAGTAAGAGAAATTTAATGGAGTTTTTGGAAGTCATAATGGCATCTGATATTTAGGTGCCTTTTTGTTTACCCTGCTTTGAAAGATGTTACTTTTGCTGCTTGGCACAGGCCTAGCACTTTGCCTGCAGTCCCCAGAAAGACTGATAAGCAGTACCCTGGTTCATCTGTCAAGCCCTATTATGTTTCCCAGCCAGAAATTAACTCTTGTAATTGTGGCTGCTCATGATAGCTCTAGGGCCCCTAGAATCATGAATACTTTGCCTCCTGACAAAGAATTCAGGAGAATGGATATCATGAGCACGTGGATTTCTGCCTCAGCCACATTGGGGCTTCGTATTGAAAATTACCAAGTTTACATGACTAAGTATCAAAGTAGCCTATAGTAGTCTGCCATGACAACTATTCAGACTCTCCCTGATAGTTCTGCAAAAGCAGAACTTGTTGAAGCTGCATTAGCTGGTGTTGATAGTGGTAAACGTCTATTATGGTCAACATACGATGCATCAGATGCTGCTGCCTCTGGAATCTGCCTAAAGAGATATTACTGGTTCAGGGTAGTGCATTTTGCAGCTGACATACGGCAGGTCATACTGAATGTTCCTTTTTGGGGCTCCAGGTTATTTGGATCTTATGTAGATAATGCACTAAAAGACCTTAAATCATCCAAAATGACTCTGAAGTCTGTGAAATCTCTGACCCCACAAAGTGTCACAGGATGCAGTAGAGGTGCCTTTTGGAGGCCTATGGACTATGGAGGCCATGGCTACCATCCACAATATCATGGTAGGGGAAGCAGTTCCTTTACAGGTCCTACCACCATGGGTGGCAATTCCAAGGCAACCAAAGGTTCTGCCAGTCCTGCCATCCCCCAGCACATTCTGACTCCTCTTTTCCTCCCCCTCCACAGTTGCCTCCAGGTGTACAAGTGGGGGGAGCATCTCCCTTCACCTGAAAAAAGGAGGTCGTTTACCCCAGACGAGTGAGTCCTGGAAAGAGCGGAGAAAGAAAATGCACTGGAACTGCTGTCCAAACCTCCCATGCACCCTCCACCTCCTTCTCATTATTGTCTGGGACATTTGTCCTTGCTGAAAGAAGAAGTGCAGTCCATACTTCTAAAGAAGGCTATCAAACCCGCCCCTACCAAAGAAAGGAACTGGGATTTTTACTTGATACTTTCTTGTCCCCAATTCCACAGGAGACCTGGATTTTGAATGGTGTTTCTTTAGGTTGTCTGTCCTCTACTGAAAAAAGGGGATTAGCTCTGTGCTCTGGAAATTTTATTTATATATTTATTTGAAAATTGATAACTGGGACAGGCACACTGAGCCAAGGTTCATTTCCAAGTGTGACCTAGGGGAAAGGGAACAGGAGAAACAGACGTACAATGAATAAAACATTACATTGGCGCAACAATTGTTATAAAAACTGGTGCTGTACAAAGATTGGTGCAAAAATAAAGTGCTGACACAGTACATGAGGATTGCCCGTTGAAGTACAAACAGCAGGCACAGCATGCAAAAATCATTACCTTCTCAGATAGGAAACCAAGTATGCTGGAGCATACCTGCCTTGCATGGGAGGGAAGGAAGTGCAGAGGCAATGAGGAGTTGCAACCAGTAAGGTAGTAGGTGAGACCCAGACAGAGGCCCGACATATGGATGGTTGGAGTTCAAGCTGGGGGAGCCATCAGGAGGATGGGAAACAGGAACAGGTTGGGGGGTGAAGAAGTTTCAACTGGTGCCTCAGGGAGAAAAGAGAGGTGGAGAGGCAGGAGGGGGAGCAGGTTCCGGAGTGTGGGAAGTCGATAGGAGAAGGCAGATTGCCCAGTTGTGAAGTGGGGCTGAGAAGTGGAAAAAGTGTGATGATCCCTGGAACAGAGGAAACATGTGGCAGGAGGGATATGAGAGAGGATTTTGCAGAGGTAAGGGAACCAAGCCAGTATTTGGATATGAAGGAGGTGCAATGAGACTGGTGATGTGAGCGCAGGGGGTGGATAGGGAGAAGAGGGAACAATAGTGAGTACGAGGGGGAGTTTGTAGTAAAGCAGCAAAAAGTGTTAAAGAGGATGTCCAGTCTGGTCAGAGAAGTGGAGGTTGCGGTGCCTTAGACCACATCCGCATAGTCAGAAACAAGGAGCACTATTTTGGTAACAAGTTCCCTGTGGGCCTACAGATATAAGCAGTCTTTGTGGTGGAGTTCTGCATAGATGGCATCAGTGTGGGCTGAGAACTCAGGCTTGCTGTCAAGCAAATCCTGAGGTATTTAAAGAACTGAACCACTTCGGGGGGGGGGGGTGTCATCCAATGTGGCAAAAACTGGGAGGGTCAGGAATCTGGCTGGTACCACAGGTCATGAGCACTATTTTTTCAGTGTTGACCTGGAGTTGGTTGGATAGGAACCAAATGCAGAATGTGGTGGAAGTCCTGCTGAAGCAGGTTTTCCACCAATGTGTTAGAGGGACCAGAGGTGAAGATGGTGTTTATTTTCATATCAAAATCTAAACATTCCACAGGCAATACTTCTGCTTTATTTTGGAGGACACCTATTATAAAGTTCTGAATCTTGCCCATTGGCTCATCTTCGACACTAGGGGTTATTTATAAGAGGCTTCGCAGTTGAGGCAGCAGCCCTCTGGAAGGAAGGGCTTTATGTATTCCCTTATCTGGATGATTGGCTCCTGCAGGACTCATCCAGGAAACTAATCCAGTACACAGTATCCAGAACTCAACAGTTGTTCAAGGACCTGGGTGTCATGGTCAGTTGACCGAAGTCCATCCTCATTTCCCGCCAGTGTCTCCAGTATATTGGTACAGTGCTGGATAAAGCAGTGGGCAGTGCATTCCTGCCCTAGGACAGTGTGGAGGCCCTGGTTGCCCTGGCCCATCTGGTGCACTGGAGCCATTGTGTGTCTCTTGGGACTTATGGCAGCTGCCATTGTGACAGTCCCATTGGTTCACTTCCATATGAGAATCCCGCAATGGATACTTTGAGTACAGTGGGATCAACTGATGACAAATTGTAACAGATAGTTCTCACCCCAGGAATACTCCAATATTCCTAACTTTTCTGCAGTGTGCCTTTAAGTCAGATCTGCCCTGAGATAGAATGTTATGCTAATGATGGAATCATTGGCATGAGCCACTTTTTCAAATGCTGCCACCTATCAACTGCCTTCATTCTAACCCTCAGATTTCTCTCTCCGCCTGTCAAGACCAGACGCTCGGAGATCTCCTCCTCGATATTTCGTCAGAAAAGCCTTAAATAAATAAAAGAACTTAAGTATTTTTTTTTTATTTTCATTTGCTGCCTCTTATCTTTGTAATTTTAGTAACCGTTAGTTAGTTAGTTTAGTTAATTTTAGTGTTTTATCTCGGTTTCTTACAGTTCGGTATAACCGCTGAGGAACCGTGGACTTTTTAGTTAATTATTGGAGATTTTCCCCTTGTTTACTATTAATTTAGTTTTAAAAATTTTAAGTTTTATATTTTTAGATAACCGATAACCTTGGTTACTGAACCGATAGTCTCGGTTCCTTTTCCTTGGTTCCCGGTTCTGATCGGTTTCTGAACCAACCGCAACCATTAAAAATTGTTTATTTTTAACTTTAAAATACTTCTTTTTGATTCTGTATATTGCGGTTGTGGTTTTTCGAACAATATGTCAGAAAAAAAACGAAGAAGAGAACCGGAGAACTCTGTTTCAAAAACTGTACCGAATGTGAAGTTTTTGCCAAAGTAGATAAACATTCTATTTGTGTTTTCTACCTTGGTTTTGACCATCTTAAGACTAACTGTGAAATTTGTCAAACTTTCCCTGGTAAGACGCTTGAAAAACATCTGGAAAGATTGAACAAAACATATAAAGGTCCCTCTGGCTCTGACCAGCCAAAACCCTCAGGGTCTGTGGTTGAAACCACAACTCCAGCGGTTATTACCCCTGATACAGGTAAAAAGAGACCTGCTGAACTGGCTAGCTCTCCGGTTCCAGTCAAGAAACAGAAAAAAACTAAGCACACTGAACCCCCTGCTGATAAGGGGACTTCTGTGGTGCCTGCAGCTGTGCCTTCCCACCTTGAAATTGTACAAGCTATAAAAATCTTGCAGACTTTACAGGGTCTACTGTCTGTGGTTCCACAATCCCCAGTTCAGACCACTGTACCCCCAATCCACCCTCATTTCCAGTGGAGCGTGGGGAGGAGGAAGAAGAGGAAGAAGAAGAAGGTGAGCCTATAGAGCCTGAGGCCTCCCCTGAACAGGAGTTTGGCTCTCCTCCCAGCTCTACAGAAGATTACTCTTCTCACTTTTCCTTTGTCAGGAAAAATTGTAGATGCCTTGGATATCCCTACCTCTGAAGTAGTAGAGGATGAGGAGGAGGCTGAGTATCTCGAGATAATGGGTTTAACTCCCATTAAGAAGCTGTTGCTTCCCATAAATAAGTTTTTTAAAAAAGATACTTTAAAATGCCTCCAGACTCCTGGATCTGTCTCTCCTTTAGACAAAAGGTTGGATAAAAAGTACCAGCTTGACAGGACAGGGGCTGAATTTTTATTTTCACACCCTCCGTCTTCCCACCCTTCAGAGAAGGACTCCCGAAAAATTTACAGTATGGCCAAGAAAGGTCAATTGTCATCCTCTCTGGTCATCAGGCAGACTAATTATCAAGCCTATGCAGCTCAATACCAGTAGACTCTCTGGCAGTCCGTTCTGGCTATGGCTGAAAAAGTTCCTTCCTCTCTTTATGCAGACCTAGCTGAAACTGCTAGGTTTGGCATGGAGGCTGCCAAATATCAGTTTCAAATGGCAGCAGATAGATACTCTGCTGCAAGGTGGATGGCAAATACCATCGCCCAAAGAAGGTTTGCTTGGGTTGAGAGCCACAAACCTTACATACCCAGAATAAAGCTTTGGATTTTCCTTTGGAGGGCACCTCCTTATATGGCAGCCATACAGAGGCCTACATGAAGAAGATGGACGAATATAAAGCCACCTTCCTCAGTAACTCTGCAAAACAGAAACCCTCCACTTCTTCTGGATCCTATAATAGGGGAGGCAGGGGCAGACAATTCCACTCCAGGCCTTTTACCAGGCCATGGTAGTCCATCAGGCACCCCAGTATGCCCAGCAAGGGTACTTTAGGGGTAGGGGCAGGGGAGGTGCCAGGTGGGGTGCCCATCCTCAGCCCTAATCTAAGCAGGATTCCTGACTTGCTAGATCAGGCTGCCTCTCCTCTTCCAGTAGCGGGCAGACTGACCCATTATTTCCAGATCTGGAAAACCATCACCACAAACATGTGGGTTCTGGGGATAGTGGGTCAGGGACTGTCCTTACTTTTCAAGTCCTTCCCCTCCCTAAAAACCAGGGTTTTCAAACCAGCCTCTCTTCTGGAAAGAAGACTGTTGAAAAAAGAGGTCAAACACCTACTGTCATAAAAGGCAGTGGAACCAGTGCCTCCACAGCAATGGGGAAAAGGACTAATCAAGATATTTCCTTACACCAAAGAAAAGTGGAGTGTTGCGGCCTATCTTGGACCTAAGGGTCCTCAACAGGTTCCTGACAAAACCAAAATTCAGAATGGTAACACTGTCTCTGATTCTGCCAACACTCCAAAAAGGAGATTGGCTGGCATCATTGGGCCTAAAAGATGCCTATTTCCACATCCCCATAAGGGAGTTTCATAGAAAGTACCTCAGATTCAGACTCCCTTCAGGTCATTACCAGTTCTCAGATCTACCATTCGGTCTCACCTCAGTTCTAAGGGTGTTCACCAAGTGTCTGGCTGTGGTGATGGCACACTTGTGAAGGCAAGGTGTTACAGTATTTCCTTATCTTGATGACTGGCTGGTGGTGGGAAAGTCACCACAGCAGTTAACAGAGCATCTACAACTCACTCAGCAACTTCTGTAATCTGTGGGGTTTCTTCTAAACCCAGAGAAAGCAGCTCTCTTCCCCTCACAGATTCTACAGTTCACAGGAGCAGACTTGAATGCCAAGGTGGGCAGAGCCTTCTTGCCCAGGGACAGGGTAAAAAGCATTCTGCAGTTGGCAGGTTCTTTTAAACTAAATGTTCCAAGACCCACAAGGCAATTTCTCCAGCTTCTGGGGCACATGGCAGCTGCCACAGGCACAGTTCTGGGCTCTAGGTTTCAGATGAGGGACATCCAATTTCACTTAAGAGCTCATTGGTGCCAAAGAAAGGATTCCCTCTCAAAACTCATCCCTGTAACAAAGGCATTCATTCAGGCCCTCCAATGGTGGAAGGAGGAGGCCAACCCCAGAGAAGGGATCCCCATCCAAAAAGAGCTTCTTCCTTCAGTAGTTCTCACAACAGATGCATACCTGTTAGGATGGGGGACTCATCTGGCAGAACACACTACCCAGGGCACTTGGTCAAGTGCAGAGACTCTCTTACATATCAATCTGTTAGAGCTCAGGGCAGTGTTTCTGGCAATGCAAGTTTTCACACCACTGATACAGGGAAAGGTAGTGCAAGTCAGAACAGACAACACTACCGCTATGTATTACATAAACAAGCAAGGGAGAACAAGGTCAAGCCTTCTCTGCATGGAAGCAATGTGAATCTGGACCTTGGGTTACTCTCTAGGGTCCTCGCTGCAAGCCATTCACCTGCCAGGCAAAGACAATGTTCTGGCAGATGCCCCAAGTCGAATCAGCCAGGTCCATCACGAATGGTCGCTGAACAAACAGATGGTGCAAACTTTATTCAGGAGGTGGGGCACTCCAGAGCTAGATCTTTTGCTTCACATCAGAGTCACCACTTACCACAATACTGTTGCAGGCCTCCAGCAGTGGGATCAGTCCCTCTGGATGCTCTCATTCTAGATTGGTCAGGGAGGTTCCTGTATGCATTTCCTCTGGTGTACAGGGTACTGTTGAAAATGAGGCTTCAACCAGCCACAATGATTTTGATAGCCCCAGATTGGGCCAGACAGCTATGGTATCCCCTATTGCTGTCTATGTCAGTAGACAAACCAATACACCTTCCCAAGAGGCACAATCTTCTGACCTCCAATCAGGGGAGGCTCCTATACCCAAACCTCAAGTCACTCAGACTCAAAGCTTGGCTCTTGAGGACTTAGAATATGCTGGGTTACATCTCTCTGAAGGAGTCATGGATGTTTTAAGGGGGGTATAGGAAACCCTCTTCCAAGAAAACTCATGCTGCAAAGTGGAAAAGGTCTTCTGTGTGGTGTTCCAGCAGAGATATAGTGCCAGCACAGGCAGGAGTGCCGCTTGTGCTGGACTGTTTGGTTTATCTGCATTCCCTGGGCTTGCAGCCCTCTATAAAATTCATTTGGCTTTAGTCTCTGCTTATACCTTAGCAGGTAAGACTATCTCTTTGGCATAGAACCCCATTTTTAGAAGATTCTTCAAGGGGGTTATCCCATATGTACCCACCAGTTAGGGAACTGGTGCCAGCCTGGGATCTTAATATTTGTATTGCTCAACTTATGGCTCCTCTTTTTGAGCCCATGTTTTCAGCACCCTTGAAGTATGTTACATGGAAAACAGTGTTTTTAGTTGCCATTACTTCGGCTAGAAGGATCAGTGAGCTTCAAGCTTTATGCACTGAAAAGGACTACACTTCCTTTCACAGAGACTAGATGGTCCTTCAGACCAATACGAAATTCCTTCCCAAGGTGGTTTCAGACTTTCATTTGAATCAGTCTATTACTCTGCCAATGTTTTTTACTGAGCATTCTTCTTCTGGTGAACGTAGGCTGCATAGCCTAGATGTCAAGAGAGCTTTGAGCTACTACATGACAGCTACTAAGCCCCATAGGCAGGACAGGACACAGCTCCTTCTCACTTATGGGAATGTGAGAAAGGGAAATCCAGCATCTGAAAGGTCAGTTTTTTTGTTGGATTGTTCAGTGTATCCAGTTCTGTTATTCAAAAGTGGGCAAGGAAGCCCCAGCAGGGCTCAGAGCCCATTCCACAAGGGGTACAGCTGCCACACTGGCAGCTGCAAGGGATGTTTCCTTGGTAGATATTTGCAAAACAGTGACCTGTCGAACAGTGCACAAATTTATCAAGCATTACAGCCTGGATATGCAGGCTAGGGCTGATGCCAGGTTTGGTACAGCTGTCCTGCACAGCCTGTTTCCAAAATAGGTTCTTCCCACCTCCAAAGGTATTGCTTCTTAATCTGCAGAAGAGTTAGGAATATTGGAATATTCCTGAGGTGAGAAGAAAAAGTTACTTGCCATAGTAACCTTGTTTCTCCCAGGGGATACTCCAATATTCATAACTCTCCCACCCTGCCTCCCCTATTTAGAACTAGTGGCATCTGCATTCCACACTGGGTATGTATGCCACATTCTACTTTTTATTGGGACTTATTCTATGGTTTTCCTCTTTCTCATGTGATTCTGTCATAGGAGTTTGTGTGTTTTGTTCAATATATATTTATATTGTTCCTCCAGTTGGAGGTTGGGTGTAGGAATTTTAAATATAAATTCTTTATGGGGTTTTGTTTTTTTGAATATTGGGGCCTGTCTTTCCAGGCATCCCTGAAATGTGGTAGTATTTGAAAAAGTGGCTCATGTCAATGATTCCATCATTAGCATAATGTTCCATCTCCGGGCAGATCTGACTTAAAGGCACACTGCTGAAGAGTTATGAATATTGGAGTATCCCTGGGAGAAACAAGGTTACTATGGTAAGTAACTACTTCTTCTTGTAGCATCTCCTATGCGAAAATCACTGCTATGGTGGATGGAACTCCTGCATTTGTTGCAGGGCATCACTTTCTTTTCCCCAACACTGGTGCAGAGCCTCACAATGGATGCTTCCAGGCTAGGATGGGGTGCTCACCTGGGACAGTGCCAGACCCCGGGGTTGTGGACTGACCTAGATTGGGATCTCCACATTAATATTCTTAAGATAAGGACTGTTCTTCTTGGTCTTCTGGCTTTCACGAAACACCTCAGTCCAGGCCTCCTTTCGATAAGGACAGGCATCAGTATGATGCACAATATCAACAAGAATAGGGGCACCGTACCCTCTGTGTAGAGAAGCACTGAGAATGTGGCATTGGGCACTATCTCATGACTTTCAGCTGACAGAATTGTTTTCTCCCAGGAGTCCAAATCATCTTGGCAGACCAGCTAACTTGGTCCCAGTCTTGAGTACATGAGTGGGAACTGCTGACCTCTATGGTAAACCATGTCTTCGCAGGTGGTGCCATTCAGAGCTGGACCTTTTTGCATCCCCACACAATGCAAAAGTTGCTGCATTTTTGTTCGCTTGCTCCAGCGCCTGGAGTTTTTTGGTGAGACGCATTGTCCCTCTGCTGGACAGGGAGACCCCTTATACATTCCCTCTGATCCCTCTCATTCAGAGGGTTCTGCTCAGCTATGAACAGAATGGCCCACCTTGATACTGGTAGCCCCCCTCTGGCCTCATCAAATATGGTTTCCACTTCTGCAGTATCTGGCAATACCAGGTTATCCACAATTTGAGGATCTTTAAATTCTATCTCCTGTAAGAGTCTGTGCCATTAGCTAACAAAGCACCTCAGCATCAACAATAGTACCAGATCAGGTAGACCTAGAGGTCTGAGTAGTTTCCTTGCACCTCCCGTGCCATTCTAAAGTACAATTGGAGGGTCCGGGCAAGGGGGCACCATCTCCCCGAATTCCCCAAGCAACCAAGACTCCCATCCTTGCCACCTTTGTGTATGTTTGTCATATTGGAGTCTAAGCTTTGCTGTCGGGGCCTCCATGGAGAGAACTTCCTTCACTCTTCCCACCCACTCCTGTATCATGGGCGGCTCAGGTTGGGGCCATTTCGCTATGATACATTTTAGTCCAACTGCTAGGAATGTGAGTACCACCTTGTGTGAGTCCCCTTTTAAGTGTGTCGCTGTAGGAATACACAGTACCCATACTGTAAAGTCTAGTGGAAGGAGAATCCCTTTGATTTTGTGGACTGTGGTTTGGAGTGCCTTCCAGAAATCATCCAGCTGGGGTCAAGCCCAAAATACATGCCAGTGGTTTCCAATCCCCCGTATTGTCTCCAGCATACTGCTGAACGAGAAGTGGAGTAACGCTGTGTTATAGTGGGGACATGGAAGTATCTAATTAAAGATTTCCAGAAAGATTCTCTCCAGGCTGTGGCTGCCGTTACTTTCCAGCTGAATTTTAGCCTGTGATTCCAGTCTTCCTCACTGATAATCTGGTTCGAGTCTTGCTCCCATGCCACCTTATATGGGTGTAGAGAATCTCCTCCCACTCTCAATAACATTTTATATACATTAGATATGTGTTTATCTCCCACAACTACTCATACTGTTCCATATAAGAATTCTTCCCACTCCGAGCATGGCCTGGTAAGACCTTCAAGGTGATCAGCAGAGTTAATGAAGTGTCCTGTTTGCATATATCTAAGGAATTCTGAGTTATTCCATCTAAATTTCTCATTAGCCCTCTGAAAGGAAATGCATCTGCCATTTTCAATGAATTGAACAAACGTTGTCACGCGCTGAGTCTCCCATCTTGCAAATCCCTAATCCAGCTGAGGGGAGGGGGAGAACTCTGGCTCATATCTAATCATTGACAGTGGACCAACTTCAGTAGGGGTAGCCATCAACTTCTTTACTTTAGAGAGAATATACAAACAGTGCCATATCCATTTGTTTGGGATTTATTTTACATACTCATGGGTTACTGGGGCCAGGACTAATCTGAAAAGGGGACTATGCCCTGCTGACTCATTCTCTAAGCCATACCAGCCAGATGGTGTTCTCTGTTTAGCCCAAGAAAGAACTGGACACATCTGGGCTGTCAGGTAGTATAAATAAAAGTTCAGCTGGGCCAGTCCCCCCTCATGTTTTGGGAGAAATAGCACCTGTCTAGCAATTCTAGTTTTTTTATACTGTCACACAAATTGCTGTATGCCCTTATTTAATCTGTTCCAGAAGATTTGTGGAAGTCTTAAAGGAAGACACTGAAATAAAGATAAAAGACAGGGGAGAATGTTGATTTTTATTACCACTACCCCTTCCCATCAAATTTAGGGGGAGAAGTCTCCATCTGGCAAAGTCCTGTTCTGTTACTTCCCACAGTTTATTGTAATTTATTGAAAACAGTTTAGATATGTCTGTGTTGATTTGTATGCCTAAGTATCTAATTTGGATTTTAGGGGCCCACCTAATAGGGAAGGTATCTTTAAATTTTTATTCCAATTTTCCACTGAGTACAAGAGCCTTAGACTTGGAAAAATTGATCTTATAACCCGAAATCTCTCCAAATGATTCTAACAATTTTACTGGGGAGGAAACTGAACTCTCTGGAGAGGACACAAAGAAAATGGTGTCATCAGTATATAATGAAATTTTCTGTTCGGAACTGCCCACCATAATACCCCTCACCTCTTGATTCTGTCTAACCTTTGCAACTAGAGGCTCCAAACACAGGGAAAAAGTAGGGGGGAAAGGGGGCATCGCTGTCTAGCTCCTCTGGTCAAGGGGAAGAGAGGGGAGCTTATACTATTAACTCTAACCAGGGCCCTGGGATTTTTATACAATTGAGAAATGGATTGCAAGAATTGGGCCAACCTCCCCTCTTCCCCCTCAACTACTGCTTCCATCTTGGAGTCATCAGTGAAGAGACTCATTTCACACCCTATACCCTCCCTGACATCCGATATGTATGTATGCATTAAACAGGATCGGACCCAGAACCGAACCCTGCAGTACCCCACTACCGACCTCTCTAGGGTTCAAGAGCTCCCCACCAACCACTACTCTCTGGGTGTGTCCAGCTAGCCAGTTTTCAATCCATCTGACCATCAAAGGGCCTACTCCCAACCCCGTCAGTTTCTCCACCAGACCATTGTGGGGGACAGAGTCAAACGCCTTGCTGAAGTCCAAGAATAATACATCCAGAGGCTTTCTCCTGTCCAGTTCTGATAGTACCCATTCGTAGAACTCCACAAGATTGGTTTGACCTACCTGATCTACCTGGCACAAACCCATGTTGCCGACTATCCAAATCTAGAATAATCTGACATGTTTACTTGCCAGACAGTTAACTCAGGTGTTACGTGAGGAGGAGTCCTTGAGGTTTTCTGTCCCAGAACATGATCTGGAATCTCAGTGGGTTTCTCTGTAACTAGCAGGAGCATCTCAGCCTTCCCTCTGCTTTGCAGTCAGCTCTTGCAACTTGGATCAGGGATTGGAGGTCTGTATAGATTTAGACCCATTGGAAAAGCACCTATAATTGTAGGAATTCCCCACTGGTTGCCATTGTCATCTCTCAAGGTCTTTTATGAGGGAGGGGTTGATCAGATCATCGACTGTGATATCTAGAGAGGCTAGATACTTTTTCGCCTCAGGGACCGAATCAAAAATCTTTATCCCTTTGTCCAAGGTTATTCTGAGTTTGGCTGGGAAATCCACCCTCGCTTTTAGGCCCTTGCCCCGAAACATCTTCACCACTGGGAATCAGAGCTTGTGCCTAGCCATAGTAGTGGGCACGTAGTCCGGCCTGATAAAAAGTTTTGTGTCCCCAAATATGATCTTCCCCATAGACCAAGCTTTCCTCAAAACCATCTCCTTGGTCCCAAAGTCCATGAAAGCTATGATTAGGGAGCGGGGTCTGGCTTTAGGGTCCTTCGGTGGTGCCATAAGGGCTCGGTGAGCTCTAATAATATTCGGCTGAATGTCTTTGCCCAAATTTAGAACCTCCTTCAGTAGGTTTTCAACAAATTCTGGAACACTGCTGCTTTCTGTTTGTTCTGGCAGGCTATGCAGTTTGATATTGATTCTACATGAATGATTTTCTAAAGACTCAATCTTGATTAAAAGAATTTATGAGCGGTCATGCAATTGCAAGATTGTTCCATTATGGAGGTCTGAGGCCTTGGAGTAGGAGGTAAGATGTTCCTCCATAGTTTGAATTTGCTTGGTATGTTTTATTATTTTAGCTTTATTGTCAGTTATCTCTCCCTTCATAGTATCCATGGTCTGAGTAAGGCGCCGGAGCTCTCAGCATAGCTGCCGCGAGGTAATGGTGAAGTCTTCCTCGCTATCCTTTGAGTCACTCCCCATCCCCCTTTCGGTTGTTTCTGGAGGCCTAGTCAGTGGTGCATTTCTAGCTTGACTCTTTGGGGCCAAATCTAGTTTCTGCTGTTTGAGGCCTCCACCGGCTCCCAATTGTGATTTAGATCTGTTTGCCATTGTTCAGGAAATGTTCCTGTATACTTAGGTTTAGGTAACTTGCTGGGATATTTAATAAAATTAACTTTTAAATTGCAGGGTAGATGGAGCTTTGGATTACCACCGCCGCATGGCTCAGTCATGTCACCAGAATTCAAGACACTGTCTCTTTAAAAGGCTTTTAGGCATAAACTTACAAAAATAGCCTTAATTATTCTAATGGCTATTTTTGAATATGGTACATCTCCAGATAAGAGAGACCATTTGACTGAGCCAGGAAAGCATAACTCTTAGAGAAAACTGGGTATCTAGCTTTCCATGACAGGAAGAGGCCAAGGGGATGACCTAGGGGTCAGGGTTTAAGCCTAATGCATGGACCAGATGTCACTGGGGTTGACACGAAACCAAGGAAAGCACCTGAAGTTTTTTCCTTCTTAAAAGGACATTCAGAGGAACTGACTTGGAATAAACACTTGCTACAGAACTGTTGCTTAAGAACTCATCTCTACAAGGGCATTTAAAATCTTGTTTGGACTCTGACATCAAAACAAGGTATAGTTTAGAATCACAGTATCTAGTGTTTTCTGTAAACCATCCAGTTTTATTTTTATTAATGTCTGCATTTCACAGTTCTTCCAAACGTTAGGCTTTACTGTATTGCTTTTATTTTAAGCAGACTTTTATGATTTTCTTATCAACTCTGCCTGGGGTCTGATTGTGTGATTTAACATTTTAACAGAAGGGTTTTGAAAAGACTGGGTGCCTTGACAAATAGTACTGCTTGACTATCGTACCCAAACTACTTAGGCAAGACATAACCAGTGACTGTGGTGGGATTCAAATACTGAAAGTAGTGCAGTCAAGGGAACTCGAAACTACAGAATCCACCCTCCCACTGGGAAAAGGAAGGCTGGTAAGTCTTCCTGAACCCCTTATTCCTGCTCATGAGTTCTTGAAAAGGGGGATCCTCTCTGCAAACAGGAGGTCCTACCAGGCTGCCTGGGGTTTGGAGGTCAGGGGCTCGTGACATTTAAAATCAAATGCTGAAGAGTTGGCTAATATGCCCCCTAGTATTAGGAGGAAGGTTTCGGTAGCAATTGAGGTTGGGAGAGAGTACAAGTAAAACTATGGGGATATGTTGGGTAGGAATTGATTTAAGACAGTGGGCAGTAAGTGGAAAGAGTAAGGCTAAGGACCAGCATTATGGGAGGGGTGTCAGGAGAATCTGAGGGGAATATAAAAGTGGGAGCAGAGGTCCGACTGCAGCAGGTGACTTCTTAGCTGGTGCTAAGAGCTGGAGTGAGTAGAGTGAGTTCTCCGTATAGTGTGCTTTAGGGACCTGTTTACGTGTCCTGTCGATACTGTATGGGCCTAATTCCTCTTGTCAGATGCTGGTCTATCGGCTATTAAGGTGCAGTTGGCTGCCATTCCTGCCTTCCACGCTCCTATTGACAAGTGCACAGTGGCACAACTAGAAGTGTCCCGTACCTTCCTTAAGGGTATTTTACATATGCGGCCCCTGATTCGTAAACCAGTTCCGCCTTGGGACCTTAATTTTATTCCTGAGAAATTGACTTTGGCTCCCTTTGAGTCCACTGCAACTTGTGAGATGTGCTTCCTTTCTTGGAAAGCTCTTTTTCTGGTTGCTGTAACTTCTGCCTGAAGGATTTCTGAACTTAAGGCACTCAAGCATGAGCCCCCTTACCTGATTTTTACATGGACGGGGCAGCTTTGCATGCTATTCCATATTTTTTACCCGAGGTGGTTTCTGACTTCATGCTGAATCAGATCATAAATGTACCAGTTTATTATCCTGAACATGCTAACAAAGGTAAGGCATTACTCCATACTCATATGCTTGATGTACATAGAACACTACATTTCTATCTAGATTGTACTAAGGACTGCAGAAAGTACTCTCAGATTTTTGTCTCATTCACTCCTGGGAGAGAGGACATACCTGTCAATAAACAGTGCATGTCCAAATGGCTGGCTTATTGCACTGAATTTTGTCATAGGAAGTTCCTGGTGCTTTGCGTGGCCACTCTACACATGGTGTTGCCACTTTTGTTGCCTGTTTTCAGATTTTTTTTGCAGCTGACATTTGTGCTGCTACCACATGGAGCATTGTACGTACTTTCACAAAGCACTACAGTCTAGACATCTCACGCAGACATGCTGGTTTTTTTGTTCTACGGGGCCTTCAGTCCTGATTTTATATTGAACTTTGCCGTTCTCCTTGGGTACCTTCTGTACAGCTTGAAAATCACTCCAAAGATGTTGTCCAATGGAGGAGATGTCCTTGATGAAGAGAGAACAGTTGCTCACTGTAACAGTAGATCTTCAAGAGAATCGCCTCCATTGGGCCATAGCGCACATTATTTTTGGTTGTAATATAAGCCCTGCCTATACTGGCACAGCTGTAAACAATTTGTGGTGACAGTTATTATCAGGACTTTAACATGTATACATTTTTGTACTTACCTTTTTTTCTCAATTATATTGAATTACCATAACCCATTTTCTACAGTAAGTTTTGTCAGTGATCAACCCCTATGAATTATATCATGGTAGTGAGTGTTTTTCCTGCATTTGATTAGCTAGTAGCACAATTTAGCTGGAATTAATTCCTAGAGTGAAGTATGATAACTGTGAATGTAAATACTGAATTCTAATGCTGTTTTTTTCTCGCTGTTTTACTTTCCGAATTAAGTGCTGGTGTCTATGAGCGTGAGCAAGTTCCCATTTAAAGCAACTCATGCAGACAGTTTGGGGTGATCAAATACCACTGCTGACTTCTGCGTTATTCCTCTAACTGTGCCTCTTCACATTTGATTCAAAATCTGAGCACTAGAAGTATCTGTATTTATTAAGTGTGCAGTTTAATTGATTTGATACTCCTCCTCCTCCTCCTCACAGTGCTCTTGATGTCACCTTTTTTCTGTGGTTTTATTGGGAGTTTTTTGTATTTACTCTTATTTGTGCACTTTGTTGTAAATTTTTCCACTTGGGATTTCTTTCAAATCAAAGCATTTTCTTTAAGGTGAGCGGATGCAGGTTCCCTCATATTCTGACTGTTTATTGATATGTCATCTTAAGTAAACATAAATTTCCAGTTCACTTTGACAACATCAGTTAGTGACTTCTTTAACGGTGAGTTGAGCCTCTTATCCTGCCGAAGCTGTATTGAGCGAAGCGCTGGGGCACTTGCACATGGCTAGAGTACGTGTTTTTTTTTAAAAGCTACAAAAATTCAGCCTTGATTCAGATGGTTGTCTATTTATTTTGTCCTGCTCTCAACTTGTGTGCACCACATCTGGCTCTGGTCACATACCTCTGTAGGGAAAGTCACCCCTAGTGGTAGCATCAGCTAAATGGCACCGTGAGCGCCAGCTTCCTTTCGTTGTCCATGGCATTGCATGCCCTACTGCTGATGTGGCATCATATGGTAATCTGTGAAATTTTTTAAAAGTGAGTGTGTTACTGCATGTGCAAGATCATGCAGGGCAAGGCGTTGTGTGTACTGTATGCAGTTTTGTTTCTACATTCTTTTACTTTTCACAAAATGTCAGACATTGTTGAAATGCCTGATCCCTGGCTTGTTCTTCCACATGTATTTTTGCATCTGAGGGCAACAATCTGTCACAAGACTGTCAGTGATAAGCTTCAGCTTGTGAACATCTTGTATGCCACATTCCAAACCCTGTAACTCCTTATGGTAGCTGCTTTTCACCTCTTTTCTGTGATATATTTACCTAATCAAATATGTAAACAATTACTGAACACACACACACAACTGACAACATAAACAGCTATATTATAATCTTGGATTGTATGTGTTTCTTTCCTCAGATGCCACATATGTCAAAACTCAAAAGTGAACTTCTATGCACAGGCACACTCCCACAGACCTAAGCCACCCCTGAATGGCAACCAGCATTGAATACTTAACCCTTTGGCATCTATTTAGAGTAGGTCATTTGATAGTAAGGGAGACAGTGAATGAAGTCTGTGAGGCAGTTGTCCATATGCTGTTGCCAAAAGTGATTCTAATACAAAATGTCCCTGAGATAACAGCTAGTTTGAAAATGAATGGGGTTTTCCCCAGTTGTGGTGAAGCACTGGATGGCTATACATTTCCCCATAATGTTGTTTCTTGGGAATGCCACCGAGTATTACAACGGGAAATATTATTACTCCATGGTTATACATGCTCTTGTGGATTGCAAATATTGGTTAGTTGACATAAATGTCAGCTGATCAGGCAAAGGTCATAATGTTCAGGTGTTTAAAAATAGCCTATACACTAAGGGGCAAAGCAACAACCTGTTCCCATCAATGATGAGAGAAATAAATGATGTCAGTGTGTTAGCTTTGATTCTGAGCAACCCAGATTACCCCCTTCTCCCTTGGAAGTTGCAGGTGTGGGAGTAAGGTGTGGAGAGCCATGTTTGCTAACACAAGGAGTCTTGGAAATAAAATTCTAGACCTGAAGACCAACATGGTAGAGACAGACTGGGATCCTGTAGCCATTACTGAATTGTGCTGCACAGGAAGCCATGAGCGCCATGACTAACACATGGCCATACCAGGCTACGCTCAAGGAAGGAAGGCTGGAGGGGTTGTGCTGTATGTGAGGGAGGGTATCAGAGTGATGAAAATGCAGGGGAACCTATGGGCAAAAGATGGGTTGGAGGTGTTGTGGGGTCACCCTGGAGACAGGAACCAGAGCCAGTATTTACACTGGGATGATATACAGACCTCCAGCATGGAGAAGAATTGGTTAAGGCTTTGGAGGAGAATGCATGACCACAATAGACAGGGCCAGCTTTAGGGTTTTGGGGGCTTCCAGCAGGATTAGTGAAGTCATGGGCCCCCACCCCCCACTTGGTCCACCTTCACCCTATGTGTTTGACAGCAGCCCATACATACACCATTTTATTTTGTTTTCAGTACAGCCAGTGGTATATTTAATTTTTTTTAAGAGAGACACTAATGTTAGTCCTTGGGGCTGTTCTTCCTATCCCATCCATTGCTGTCCACCCCCCTCTTATTGCTAAGTCATAGCTTGGTAAGGCATTTCATAACACCATAAGGCCACATTGGAAAGAGATGCGCAGATCTTTATTGCTGTCTTAAGGAGATTAAAAAAAAATGTTAAATTAATAATGTAAACTGCTGTGGTTGGGGGCCCTCCATAAGCAGGGTGCCCCAAGTGACTGCAGAGTTTGCTGGTGCCTAAAACGGGCTATGACAGTAGGTGCTTACAAGCTATACTTATTGTCGCCTAAACAGCAGTCCATAAATAACATTGCCTTGCCCTGCCTCATTTGGATTATATAAGTGTCTTCTGAATTACCAGCTCAATTTGCAATTAACAAGATGCAGTTTCTTTGAAGACAGGAACTGAACTTATATTGCTAGAATGTACTAAGGGCTTTAATTTCACTGTGGCCAAATGAATGCTTAAACTTTGAAGCCAGCTTATTGAGAAGGGGTCAAATTACCAAAAAGGCTATTGTAAAAATGAGCTTAAGAAAACTCAACCTCAATATTTTCTTAGACCCGTTCTTGTTATCTTCTGTGTAATAAAAAATTAAAAAACATGTTCTCATTTTTGGATGCTCTTCTGCTTCAATTGAAGTTTGACCCAAAGTGCACAATAAATGTTTCCTGCATTTCATGCCAAATATTAGGGGGCTTTAAAAACAAAAATCCCCTACAGTACTAGACACCTGTAGGAAAACCTTTGAGATGCACTTTGTAGAGCTGTAGAACGGTGCCACACTGTACAGTCACTGTACCCTACCCCAAAATAAACAAATCTTTTTGCAGATTACAGGTATATCTCTGCACTGAATGGCACGCTGGATGTCTCTGTAAGTTTTAACTCTGAACAGGTCATGCACCTCTTAAATTAAATCTACTGCATGTCAACTGGCTTATAGCCTACTCTCACTCACCTACTCTTAATAATTCCTATATTTCATAGTTTTCTCTCCACAACTGGGATCTACATTTTTTGCAAGTCACTACTGAATTTACCGCATGCTTTTCATAGTCATCGATTTTTGTGTGTTTCATTAATAGGGAAATGTCAAGTGATTTTTGTTGCATTTTGTGTAAGATTAACATGAGATCATATATTTGGCATCCAAGTGATTACACTTAATGCTGTATGTCATACATGTGCTGTTGTCACAGGTGGCAAACAGTCCTGGAACGGGGTATGGTCTGAAGGAAAAAGGTGCAAAAAACAAGTGAGCCCACTAGAAAAACAGACATACTGTATAATGTGCTAACAGGTAGTTTATATATATATATATATATATATATATATATATATATATATATATATATATATATAATATTTTACCCCTCTTTTGTCCTCCCTGCCTTCCATCAGGGATCCGCCCTGATCACGGTGCCCCCGAGGCTTCCACTGCCTGATAAGCCACTCACTCCCCCGGATACTCCTGGCTTGCCTCCCAGGAGGCAGGGCAGAGTGCCGCAGCAGGTCTTGGCACCGTGTATATCCGTAACTGGTTGGGAGAGCCCTCAGCCAAGCAGCTAATTGATGCCCGAGGGCAGGGCATCATAGAGATGTCAAGCAAAGAGGGGATTTTTTATTTTGTTTTGTCCCTGTAAGCTGGGGCGGAGACATGCAATGCGCCTGCGTCTGTCCCTCCCAGTATCCCTCGACTGCAAGGCCGGTGCTTAGTTATACACCCAGCTGCTTAGGTGTCACTCCCGCACTGAACACAAAGACCCCCACCCCAGAGAAGGAGAGCAGTCCTTAGGATGATCGATCCTTCTCCCCCCGGCCGTCCCTCTGATGTCCTGGGCTCAATCCCAAACACAGTTCACCGGCATCGCAAGCGGAAATCCAACTGCTGCACCAGCGGGCTGGCTCCGTGCTAACAGATAGTTACTTGCACCAGGCATCAGAACTATAGCACATGGAGTAAGAAAACATACAGTTGCAAAGTCACTATTTTGACCACATGCATTTGCATAGCCTGCTCCATCACCCCCCCCCCCCAACTAATAAGCAGAAGTCCTACATTTTCAAAACTTGGCTTCAGTCCTTCTTAACCTAGTTACAATCCCAAGACCAAAGATTACATGCAAACAGTAACACAGAGCAGTAATCACCTGCCACAGATGTGGTTGGCACATGTTTCTCTGCTGCTGTTATGCCCCTAGGCCTAAGCTTCTGACCTGCCTGGTATTGTCTTCTGAGCCCTCTCTGTCTCCTGGTCTGTCTCTCTCCTGCAACATTCTGGTACAATTGCTTCACTTGCACTTTGCAGTTAGACCCCACAGCAGCATATCAGACACTCATGTTGCTGTGATTGACAGCATTATATTCAAAGAACTGTAATGCAGTTTCAGCAGTAATGTCAGAAAACACTTATGAACTAACGCTGGAAAAGAAGAAAACTGCATCACGGAGGATGGGGTGGGAGAGCAGAGGGAGGGAGTGAACTGGTTCCTTTCTTCTTTCAAAGAAATACAAGAGGCAGTGAAAGAAAAAAGTTTGTTGAGCAGAGGAGGTGATTGCATGCAAATAGTAACACAGAGCAGTAATAAACCTGTTGAAAGACATGGTTGACACACCGTGAGAGTATGACTGAGTATGCATACGTTTCTCTGCTGGTATTATGGCCCTAGGTCTAAGCTACTGACACTTCTCGGTATTGGCTTCTGAGCCCTCCCCTGTCTCCTGGTCTGTCTCTCTCCTGCTACATTTCAGTACGCTTCACTTGCACTTTGCAATCAAACCCCACAGCAGCACATTAGACACTCCTGTTGCTGCGAGTGACAGCATTAAACTCAAAGAACTGTAATGCAGTCTCATCAGTAGTGTCCGAAAATGCTTCTGAACTAATGCTGGAAAAGAAAAATAAATGACATGGGGAGAGAAGCCGCAGGAAGCATCTGTTTCATTGAACCTGGTGGGCAGGAAGAAGATATATGCCACTGGACATGGGGGGTGGGGGGGGTTACACCATTGCTCCAAACCTTAAAAAAAACTTCTGTATGAGTTGTCAGCTTCTGAAGCCCTGCATCTTACTGTCATAAAATGCAGCAGCACAGGTGCTCTGCACCCTTTTTCTTCCCTACTGATGTCCCTTTTGAAGCTGCAACCACAAAAAAAAGACATTGCATGTCTGTTGCAAAAGAGCTGTCCATATCAGTCAGTGCAGTGATGTGCCATGCCTCAGGGTAAACAGAGCTTTCTGCCTGCTCCGATGCATAGCACATCACTCACGCACAGGAATCACTCATGCAAAAGGTCTCCTTAAACTTGAGTGAAATGCAGAAAATGAGTACTTACAAATGAGGAGTTTGTGAGGGAACTGAGGGTGGAAGAACTGCTGGTGGGGAGTGACCACCACTCAGTATGGTTCATGTTGGATATGGGTAAGGAAGGAGTGGAATCCGGCACAAGGGTGCTGGACTGCAGGAGGGCTGACTTCGGGAGGATGGGGGAAGTGGTAAAAGGGTACCTGGCCAGAATTCAACCTAGTATGGGCACTAACCAAAGGTGGGAGTTCATAAAGCTGGGGATGGGGGAGGCAACCAGAACTTGCAGCAAGACCCAGACCAAGATGACTAGGGGAAAAAAACCTAGCTGAGTGAGCAAGGAGGTCATGGAAAAGGTAAGGAGGAAAAGAGCTGCCTTTAGGAGGTATAAAAAAATGGAGAGAGAGATGGACAGGGAGGAGTACCTGAAGGAATTGAAGGAGGTGACAAGGGCAGCCACGGCATCTATGGAGCTCAGGCTGGTGCAGGGCATTAAGAAGGGGGAGAAGAACTTCTTCAGGTACATCAGGGAGAAAAGGAGCTGTAAGGACCACATAGTAAGGATTAGGAAGGAGAGGGTGATAAGGCAGAAGCGCTAAACAATTACTTCTGCTCAGTATTTACTAAGGAGAAGGGGGTGATACCCAAGGGGAGGGAGGAGGATAGAAACAGAGGGGGAGGGGGGACAGATGGGGAAATCACAGCGGGCAGGGTGCTGGGAGGGTTTGAGGGCACTGAGGGTGGACAAGGCACCAGGCCTAGATGGCATGCACCCCAGGGTGTTGAAGGAGCTGGCAGGACCTTTGGCAGACCTATTCAGTGCCTCACTACACTCCGGGTGTATACCTCAGAATTGGAGGATGGCTCATCTGGTGCCTCTCCACAAGAGTGGCCCCAAGGATGAACCTGGGAGCTACAGACCTGTGAGCCTCACCTCCATCATGAGTAAGCTGATGGAGACTATCCTGAAGGAGAGGCTATTGGCCCTCCTGGAGGCCAAATGGCTACAGAACAGCAGACAGTATGGCTTCGTAAGTGGCAGATCCTGCCAAACCAACCTGGTGGAGTTTTATGACTGGGTAACTAGGCAATTGGACAAGGGCCATGCAGTGGATGTTCTGTACCTGGACTTCAGTAAGACATTCGAGTCAAGGTTGAGGAGGCACTTTTTTATGGAGAGGGTGGTAGCTGGGTGGAATGCGTTACTGGCAGAAGTGGTATCGAGTAGAACAGTGAATTGCTTCAAAAGGGGCTAGAACAGGGCAAGAGGGAGGGGCAGCTGCAGAATAAGGGGAGCTAGCTGCACATTTGAGCAGACTTGATAGACCACTAGGGCTCTGATATTCAGACTGCGCCAGGCAGTGGCGCAAGCCTGGGAGCAGCACAACTGGGCTGCACCTGGGCCAGGACCAGGTGGTATTCAGTGGCGATGCGCCATGGTGCAGCACCGTTGAATATGGCAAGGTCAGTGCACAGACTGTGCATGGCGCAAGCCACAGAGAGGGAGCATGGGGATGCGCAAGTGCAGTTGCACTAGGCGCATCACCCGCGATATTCAGCCAGGGGCATGCAAATGAGGCTATAATATATGCACGGTGCAAATGTGGCTATTTGCATGTCATTATAACCCCATTTGCATGCGTTGCACAGGGCGGCTCAGTGAAATGTGCCTGGTGCCCTGTCTAACTGCTGTCATCGGGAGTGGGTCCCTGATGGGCTATTGTAACCCCCTCCCCCCGTACGCCCGATCATGGGCATCTGTAGTATTAAAAATTACCTGGTGGTCTAGTGGTTCCCTCCCCATATTCCCGATCACGGGCATCTGTAATATTACAGATTACCTAGTGGTCCCCTTCCCATATGCCCAATTGTGGGCCATTGTGATAAATAATAACCTGGTGATCTAGTGGTGCCCCCTCACCCACCCTCAGAGGGCCCCAGGCCACAGCACCCCCCATCATTGGCGGGCAACACCCCGCCGCAAACTGCCTGACCGCCTGCCGAATGACAGAGTGCAGTATGATTCTGTTTGTCTATTGTCCATTAGTGTGGACCATACTTGCAGACCATACTGTATTACACAGGGCCAGATATGTGAATGAACACAGTCATTTACATATCTGGTCATGTGTAGTACAGGAGTTCGCAGCCCATTGGTCCACACTGTGACCAATAGGCATACAGATCATACTGTACACCGCCATTCGTGGGCAGCCTGGCAGTATGCAGGCGGGGTGCTGGGTGGCCTGGGGTCCTCTGTGGGTGGGTGGTGGGGGGAGGGGTACCACTAGACCACCATGTTAAACTTTCTTATTACAACAGCCCATGATCAGACATAAGAGGAGGGGACCACTAGACCACCAGGTTATTATTTCTTATTACAACGGCCCGCGATCGAGCATACAGGGAGGGGACCACTAGACCACCAGGCTATTATGCATTATTACTACAGCCCACGATCGGGCATACGGGGGGCCACTAGACTACCAGGGAGGGTCCGGGTGCTTGTGGACAGTGTTCCTGCTGGGTGGGTGGCCACCCATGGCTGGTGGCTGTTGTGTTGTGCCTTGCAATACAACCACCCACCTGTGGGTAGCCAGCATTTGAGCCTTTTATTTGCGGCTCAACTTTGAGCACTAGTGTGTGGTGCATGTAGGGGTTCTGCCAGCATATGCCCCACACATCCCAAGCTGAATATCAGAATGTGCGGCATATGCATGGGCACGCCCCCTGCATCTGCGCCACATACATTACCAATGCGCCCTGGTGCATCGGGAGTTGCACAGCGCAACCTGCCCCTTTGAATATCATGCCGAGGCACATTGGGGGGGTTGTGCATGGCACAACCCCTTTGAATATCTGGGCCTAGGTTTTTATCTGCTGGCAAATTTCATATGTTCGTAGTACGCATGAGCACAATAGGCACTTACAAGCTGTCTTATTGGTGCCTAAAAAGAGTGCAGTGGCTTGACACTTCAAAGATAAACATAATGGGGAACTCTCAGATTTCTGCTTTATGGGAATTGAGTTTGTCCCTCCTCCCCATCCGTGGAGGTGACAGACTCAATATTCTCTTGCCAAAAGAGACCAAGTGGATGGTGAAAACTAGAAACAGTGCAACCACTAGGGTTTAATGAGTTAGTGGACTTTGTTCCTTTTCTACAGCAACCTTTAGGCTGAATTTCCTAGTGTATTGTTCAATTTCCCACCAGATTCCTGACCTCTTATTAATATGTATTTATTGGTTCACTGTGAATAGAAACATTCTTTTACTATACACTACCTGTGTTTTTGCTAGGTTTTAGGCATATGGCACATGGTCATTATTAGGGTTGTCAGAACTAGTTCATCAAAGATTCGAACCCTCCTCAAACCCTGGTGTTCGAGTTCTAACTTAGAACTCGAACACTAAAAGGTTCACAAAAGGGTTCGAATCGGAGTCCCAGCGTGTGTTTGGGAGAGGAGGGCGGAGGAGGCACGTCCCAGCAGGCAGCCCCGAAGGGGGGGGTGTAGGGGTATGTGTGGGGACTGAGGAGGCATGTCCCAGGCAGCAGCAGGCAAGTGGAAGCCCGATGTGGGAGGCGGGCAGCAGCAGCAGTGTTGTTGGGGGGGGTTGAACTTCTTTGCCATCCACCGCAAGTTGTCTGTTTGCGCTTGCATAACGTACTTACGCTCAAGTGAAGTCATCCTCCTCACCACCTGACCAATACTATGTGGTCAGGTGGGGGTCAAGTAAGCTGTGCGAGCCGCGGGATCTGTGGGGGTATTTATAGGCAGAATGATGCAAGCCGAGACAGAGCGCCATTTGCTGAGGAGTCAGGAGGCAGCAGCAGCCTACTTAACTGTAGCATTAACGGTTAGCGTACCGCTACTCTACTACTGCAGCCAGGCATTCTCTTGCCCAGGTCGGTGGAGTTAATCGGACTGCAGCGAGCAATTGCTAGTTGCTGCAGTGCTATTTAAAGAATTCCATCATCCATTTTCCTGTGAGACCGAGAACGAGAGAAAGGCTGAAAAAAAGGCTCAAAATTAACGGTCGGGTGGGAGTGGGACTAGGGGGAGGTTCAGGTGGAGGGATTAATCAAGAATTGGGAAGGGATTGGAGAATAGGGAGGGATCGAGAGCGAGATCAATCAATATCAGGAGGACTCAGGAGAGAGAATAAAAATATAAGAAGTGAAGAACCTTTGTGAAATGTGATTGTGATTATTTGAAACTGCAGCACTGCACAGTGGTGCACACTCAGCAGCTGCCAGCAACAAGCATATAACAAGGGGGGCAAAAAAAAGGCAAATAAATCTGTACCCTACCCAGTGTGTGTTACAGAGAGAAGCCCAGTGGCCAGTTGTGTGATGGCATTAGCCTTACATGACAGAAACGTAGAAATATAATTCTCATTCCCTGAGTTGTGCATGTGACTCCATCTCCTGTGGTCAGCCCATCACCCTGCTGCTGTGTGCCCCTTGACTGCACTGTACCCTACCCAGTGTGTGTTACAGAGAGAAGCCCAGTGGCCAGTTGTGTGGTGGCATTAACCTTACATGACAGAAGCATAGAAATATAATTCTCATTCCCTGAGTTGTCGGTTATGTATGTGATTCCATCTCTGTGGTCAGCCCATCACCCTGCTGCTGTGTGCCCTTGACTGCACTGTACCCTACCCAGTGTGTGTTACAGAGAGAAGCCCAGTGGCCAGTTGTGTGGTGGCATTAACCTTACATGACAGAAGCATAGAAATATAATTCTCATTCCCTGAGTTGTGTGTGTGACTCTGTCCTCTGTGGTCAGCCCATCACCCTGCTGCTGTGTGCCCCTGGACTGCACTGTGCCCTACCCAGTGTGTGTTACAGAGAGAAGCCCAGTGGCCAGTTGTGTGGTGGCATTAACCTTACATGATAGAAATGTAGAAATATAATTCTCATTCCCTGGGTTGCGTATGTGACTCCGTCTCCTGTGGTCAGCCCATCACCCTGCTGCTGTGCGCCCCTTGACTGCTATGTGTATGCCTATGCCCAGCAGCCCAATCATTCTGTAAGCCTTGAACCTGGGATCCTTTAGTTGCAAACTGTCATATTCTTCAATTACTTTCAGTCCATGGTATCACAGTGTCACACAACCAAAATAAAATTTTGGAGTTGTAGCCAGCGATCACAGATCACATTGCTTTCTTACACAGGAATTGTTTGGGTATGGGTGTGTTCACCGCAGTATACTGGTAGTACTGGTACTGTCTGTTGTGGCTGACACCAACATAGATGAAGCATCTAGTGCTGGTGTTGGAGCAGGTGTTGGTGGTAGTGGTAATCCTGGTGCTAGCAGAAATAACCAAAATGTTTCACGTGATAAAAATTCAACAAACAGCAAAAGAGCAACAGTGAAGTGTGGTAAAGGGGGACCTTTTAAGAAAACCTGTACAGCTGCTGGGGTCACACGGAGAGGCACCATAAGGTATGCCATTCATGCTGTTAAGATCCCTGTGACTAGCAGCAATAATGCAAGTGACAGTGAGTCCCTCTCTGACTCAGACAGTAGCTCTTTGTCTCAGTACGACACTGTTGTGTCTCGCGACGAATCATTACTTCCTCAACAAAGTGAAATGAGCAAGTCTGCTGACAATGAATCAGGTAGTGCACTTGCAAATACATCCAGCACTGTTGGCAATGAAAAGGACATATCCATTGAATCCACCACCTCTGTGTTGGCCAGCAATGAAAATCCATCAGAGTCTTCTGCCCACTCTTCTAGCACCAAGGAGCATGTCCCAGGTTCTGTTAGGACAGGTGAAAAGACACAAACAGTCTTTAGCTATCTTCCTAGCACTCGAACAAAATCTGTCACATCTGAGGTGTGGAATTATTTCTCTGTCAGTAAAACTGATCCATGCAGAGCAATTTGTTCCGTGTGTAAACAGAGTGTAAGCCGTGGTAAAGTTGTGTCATGCCTTGACACTACAGCTCTTAAACGCCATCTGAAAAGCATTCAGTTTTGCTTGATCATCCAAAACCATGTCCTCCATCTTCCAGACCGCACGTGAGAAGGGTCAGGAATCTGAAATGGATACTGAATTGTCTGAACTTGATGCGGCAGAACCACTGCCAGCCCTAGGATCACTGTTACCACCAATGCCAGCACCATTAGTACTAGTTGCACATCCAGTGATGGCACTGAATGTATAAGTCCTAGTCCACCATCTCCGCGTCCATCTGCCCATCGAAGCACGGTGTATAATAAACCAGCAGGGACATGTTGTAAACAGCTAACAGTGTCTCAGGCATTTGAAAGGAAGAATACCTTTACTAGAAATCATCCAAGACCCTTCATCTTAATCACCAATTGGTGAACTGTTAGCGGAGCCCTTCTCCCATACTCTTTGGTAGATCATGAGGATTTTAGGGAGCTCATGACATTAGCAGAGCCTCGTTACAATGTTCCTCATCGAAGGTACTTTTCCTATGTTGAAATACCAAACATTTATCGGCTTTAAAAGCGACAGTGAAGCTTGCACTTAAAACTGTGGAGGTGGGGTTATTCATGTCACAACAGATATGTGGACCAGCACTCAAAACATAGATTACATGTCCTCACCGCTCATTGGGTCACGTTTTGTGCTTCTTCAAAACAAAGACACCCCAAAAGATGGCGCTGCTGCATATAAAGAAGTTTGGGCAAAGTCATACTGCTGCAAACATCTTGCAGGAACTAAATGACCTCCTTGATGAATGGGTTTACTCTCACGGTCTAAAATGGGCTTCATAGTAAGTGACAATGGAGCCAACATCTTGAAAGCAGTACAGGATGGAGGATTTCTGCATGCTTCTTGCTTTGCACATTGCTTACACTTAATTGTCACGGATTTCTCAGCAATGAAACACAAGTGGATGGTATGATTGCTGTTTGCAAAAATTGTGACTCGCTCACATTCAACCAAGGCTATACAGACATTGTCCGAACTGCAAAAACACAAGCTGCCCCAGCAAAAGCTGATTCAAAATGTTTCCACTGTTGGAACTCAACGCTTTATATGCTGCAGCGCCTTGGAGCAAAGCAAGCTGTACATGAGTATTGCTCCAGTTACATTATTGGAGATGGCATTATGCTGTCTGTTCTGCAGTGGAAATTAATGGAGACAGTGTGCTGCATCCTAGCTCCTTTTGAGACAGCTACAAGGGACATGTCTTCTGAAGGCACATCTGTGAGTCAGGTTATCCCACTCATAATGCTCATTTCACATCATCTTAGTGTTCTAAATCTACAAATAGAAAAAGACAGATCTGAAGCGCAGACATGTCGCCTGTATCATGGGGAATCTCGTAAAGAGAATGAGCGAGCGCTTCAAAACCAATGACAAATTAGTTGCAATGACGAAATCAAAACACTACATCCTTGCAACTCTCTTAGATCCCAGATTCAAGGCTATACATCTTCCAAAAACAGGTGATATAGAGCAGTACAAATGTCTGTTGCTAGATGAGCTGCAGCACTCACAGGAGTCAAACACAGACACGCACAGTACCCTCAGGTTGTCATCACCACAACATGCAGGTTCATCTTCACAAAAGGGATACAGAACTGGAAAAGTCACCAAACATTAACAGTAGTTGTTCCACAACTGCCATTTCTTCAACCCTTAGTAGCAAGCTAAATCTGTGGCAAAACCTTTCCCAAATTGCTGCCATACCAGCTTCTGCTGATTCCTCTTCTGAGCGGTCTCTGTCCATCATGGTGGACAGTTACCTGCAAGAACTGCCTATTCTTATTGATGCATGCCCTTTTGAATACTGGAGATCAAAAAAGTCAATTTGGACAGAGCTGTATGATGAAGCCTGTAAATATCTTGGTTGTCCTGCAGCAAGTGTCTCTTCAGAACGCATGTTTAGTACAGCTGGCAATATTGTGACGGACACCAGAAATAGGTTGCTGCCAGAAAATGTACACACGTTAACATTTATTAAAGTTAATAAGTCAAGATTTTCGCATCCCTACAAGAGTATACAAACTGATCCTGAAGTGATTGATGTTGTGGATGTTGATGGTGATGACAACTCAGATGGTGGTGGCTGGTAAATACTGTGTGGGACAGAGTCTTCTGCACCAAAGGAAACTTTACAGACTGTGATGACTTTGGTTGTCTCTCTCCTTTCTCGATCTACTACCTTGGACTATATACCCCCCAAAACTTTTACCATTTCATGGTAAACTGCTTTGTAGCTAGGGTCTAAACTAAAGTCAACAAGTTTTATATATAGGGCAATTTTAACATCAGTGGGAACAGGCCCAAATTTGGCATAAAAGGGACACTGTCACATCAATCCTTTCTGTATCATATTATTTACAGTTAAAGTGCAAACATATATTTTTGGATTTACCTTCTGTGACTTTGTGGTGCATCAGTATGGGCTGGGACCGGGGAGGGTCTATTTTTCAATTTTAAAGAGGACAAAACAATGAGTTCTAATTGGTAGCTGTTTATTATTTTTTCAATTACAGAAACGTTAGCCATAAACCAAAAATGGATGCTAGTACATGGGTGAGGGTTGTGGGTTGGTTTTAACATGGGTGTAAGGGTGGTATGGGTGCTACTGCACAGATGAGGGTGGTGGAAGAAAAGTGGAATGGGTGATGGGGTTAAAGGTGGGTGTTGTTTTAGTCCTTTCATTTACAGATTCGTGATCGGCTGGGGATGGTGAGGAAAAAAATGATGACAGACTGAACCTACTGTGTACATATAATATATATATATTTTTTTTTTTCTTATTAAATACATTGCAAACTGCTGCCACTTAGACACAATTGTCCTGTCCCCTTTAAAAAAAGAATAAAGGAATCAGAAATAAAAGAAAATCTGCATCAGCAGTTTTCACAGAATGTGACCTATCATAAAGTGTTTTTGCTTTACAAGTAGTGATAATTTGATACACAATGGGGTTGACAGACGCTGTCCCTTAAACATCACATGCCAACTGCTGCAGCTACATTAAATGTTCCTTAAGTTAGTATATGGTGAGGAAACCACTTTTTTTATTTATGTGACTGAGATACAGATTTTATTGAAGTATCAGCTGCACAAATGCATCATCTTAGAAAGTTGTATGTATTACTTCAATTTGCCAACAAAAATGTTGGTATATGTATGCATTATCTTAGAAAATTGCATGCATTTTTTGCCAGCAACAATGACTGGCATATTTTTTTTATTCAAATGTCTTGACTGACTACGTTATGACATAATATGTTTTGCAACAGTTCCACATGCTACTGCTGCCTTGACTTTGTTATAAAAGCTTTCTTTTAAACATAGCAACTTTTGAGTTACTCATTTAAAACAGAAAGCAGCAAATAGCTGAGATTAGGTAATATCAGTTATTTTTTCTCATAATTCATGACGATGAGTATATATAACTGACTACATAAATGGCTAATGTGCCTCTTTCTTTCACTAAGGAACTATGATGCAGCTGCAGCAGGAAAACTTTTAACATATGGGCGGGTGGGCCTGTTACGTATTAAGTTGCTGGCTTTAGCAAACAGAAGAAACCATAGATAAACCTAGTTGTATTCCTATCAATGTCACACATGATAATTTCTCTCCCCCTTATATTGAACAGTTTTTCCTTTACATATATTTTATTACTATCTTCATTACTGGCAGCACAATAAAAAAATAGGGTTCGAGTTCTAAAAAGTTCTAAAAAAGATTAGAACCCTAGAACTTTTTCAAAAGTTCGACTAGAACTAGAATCTAGAACTTCAGAGGGTTCTGACAACCCTAGTCATTATATACATTAGCATTTTTGAAAATGAACTGCAGTTAAATAGCTTTACAATGCTTCATGCAGCATTTCCTTTTCTTGTAGCTGCTAAAAGTGGCTTGTGGGTACCTATGTCTAATTACTATAGTGGTTTGATTCATGGTTCCTCATTTTTATAGTCATTCCATAATCTATTTTCTTATCATTTATTTGTATAAAGTTTTTTGAAACCTTGCTGACATGTCATATAATCCTTTTAATCATTAGGTAATGTGACTTGGGGGTGAAATATTAATTCTAATGTTAGCGCAATTGGATTTCCTACCAAGAGGTTTTTACCCCCCCCCCCAAAAAAAAAAACATTGGTGCTTTGCCTGAGGAGGACCTGTTGTTTTGTTTTACTGTTGACTTTCTAACTTTAGAAGTCTCTTCTATGCATACTTACATTCTTTATGACATATTTAAATACCAGCGAGTTCTGCAAAGGTAGTATGCCCTTAGTAAAAATGTTTTATACCACCACTCCTTCTTCACTTATATATCAGATTATAATAAATCTAAATGCAGTTCGTTCTCAGTAATGAATCATTTATTTATTTTATTTTATTTAGCTTTTGTTTACCGGGTAAGTACACTAGACAAGTATTATGCCTATTTTCAGGAATGACCCGGGAGAGCACAACATGTAGAATACATACAAGGCAACTTAGGGGGAACAGCATATTACAGGAAATAATAACAAGTGTGGAAAAGAAGATGCACAATCAACAATTACACAACGTATAGAGGAGATTAGCTCCATCTGGACCTGGAATGGATCATGTAAAACATACACAACATATATTTATCATTGATAGGTGACTTCTTCGAAAAGTTTTCATGAGAGGAAAATATTTTCCAGTATTAGTCCAGAAGTGTTTTTGGACACTACTGCTGAATTTATCTGCTCCTTACAATGGACCAGATGACCAAAGTAGTAGACCAGGGAGGGGCTGTGGACATGGCTTACCTAGACTTTAGCAAGGCATTTGACACAGTCCCACACAAAAGATTAATAGTCAAATTAACCAGCCTGGGAGTGGGTCCCAGGGTGGTAGCCTGAGTAAAACATTGGCTGGACAACAGGACACAGATGGTAATTGTAAATGGAGTCCACTCTGAAGTAAAAGGGTTACTAGTGGGGTACCGCAGGGTTCAGTACTGGGTCCAGTCCTTTTTAATGTCTTTATAAGTGACATTGCAGAGGGACTGGAAGGAAAAGTATGCCTCTTTGCAGATGACACAAATATCTGCAACAGGGTTGATACACAAGGAGGCATGGAAAGGATGAGAAGGGACTTGGCAAGGTTGGAGGAATGGTCAGAAGTATGGCAGCTTGGATTCAATGCAAAGAAGTGCAAAATAATGCACCTGGGAAACAAAAACCCAGGGGAAGATTACACAATGGGAAGGAGGAGGTAGTAACAACAACAAAAATGGAAAGGGATCTGGGGGTAATCATATCAGATGACCTTAAGGTTGGCAAGCAACGTGAGAAGGAGGGCTGGGGGGATACTGGGATTTATAGGGAGAGGCATCACCAGCAGAAAACAGGAACTTGTTATCCCCCTGTACAGACAGTTGGTGAGACCCCATCTGGAGTACTGCGTCCAGTTCTGGAGACCCCATCTCCGTAAGGACATAGATAGGATGGAGGCAGTTCAGAGGAGGGCAACTAAAATCGTGCAGGGTCTGCAAGCCATACGAGGAGAGACTAAAAGAGCTTAATATGTATATCCTTGAGGAAAGGAGGGATGGGGGGGGGACATGATAGAAACGTTTAAGTACCTCAGTGTAATCAACAAAGTCCAAGAGGGTAGCATCTTTCAGAAAAAGAGATGTGCAAGAACAAGGGGACACAATTTGAAGATAGAGGGGGGACGGCTCAGGGGCAATGTGAGGAAGTATTTTTTCACAGAGAGGGTGGTGGACACATGGAACAGCCTTTCTGAGGAGGTTGTGGGGTCTAAAACTGTGGGAGAATTCAATAATGCATGGGACAGACATAAGACAGTTTTTGTGGGGGGGTAGGAAGAAATAGGTTGCTGGTTAAATAGGATCTGCAGCTTATCCTCTAGGTAGGGAAATGGGCAGACAAGGTGGGCCAAGCGGTCCTTATCTGTCATCAAAGTCTGTGTTTCTAATGCATACATATTAAACCAGCACCAAAAATAAAACTAAAAATGTGGCTATTGAAAATGAGAAAAAGGAAAAACGAAAGCAATGCATATTAACTTAAAAAGGCCCAGACTGGATGTGTCTAAAGTTTGGGCAGTTAAGCAACAGAGTATTTAAATATACCCATTTAAATCAAACCCAGTAAGTGGGTAAAGAGAAAATTAAACCTGACAATAATTAGAGGAAATGCTAAAAACTGACCAACAATGACACATAGGTTACAGAACCCAGAGCATGCAACATTAGTTCAGAAGCGTTTTCAGACATGACTGCTGAATTTGTCTGCCCCTTACAATCTAATACATATATATTATACCAACACCAAAAATAAAAGTCAAAATGTGGCTATTGAAAATGAACAAAAAAAGCTGAAAGCAATGTACTGTATATTAACTTAAAAGGTGCAGACCGGATGTGTCTAAAGTTTGAGCAGTTAAGCAAGAGTATTTATATACACACATTTAAATCAAATGTAATAAGCAGGTAAAGAGGAAATTTAACCTTACAATACTAAGGAGAAATGCTAAAAACTGACCAACAATAGCACATAGGTTACAGAACCCAGAACGTGCAGCATTAGTTTGGAAGCATTTTCGGACACTGCACTATCAAATTTATCTGCCCCTTACAATCTAATACATACATATTAAACTAACGCCAAAAGTAAAACTAAAATGTGACTATTGAAATGAGTACAAGAAAAGCCAAAAGCTGAAGCCTGAGGTTCAATGTGAGAGTATAGTTCCACCCACATACCAAATATAAACCTGCCTCTTCCAGCAGCCCACGCTTAATGTATTTTCCAACACTCTGGGCTGCTGTGTGGCTGTATGCTCCTTGCTTTTCCTGCGTGCTTCACCTTTCAAACGACATAAAGTCTTTCTGTATTCTGATTATATGCAGTTAGCCTTCCCAGTTCAGCTGCCCCAGAGAGGAAAGAGTTAACTCTATGCAAATGCATAGGACCTTGAGCTCGAGCTCAGTTTTCAAACCCCTGTCCCTGGTTCATTCTATGTAACCATCAGATTCTTTACTCCGCCTGCCTGTGAAGTCGATCTGGAGATTTCTCCTCGCTCACTTCGGGTTAAGTGTGGTTTCTTGATGGTTTTAACAAACCGGGTTTTATTTTTCAGTTCTTCAAGGCTCTGTCCTTCAGCACAGGTTAGACTAGTCTAGGTTTACTTCAATTTCGGTAAGTTTTCGATCTTTCTTTCGGTTCGCGTAACCAGGAGGAAACCAAGGAAATTCTTTTTATTTTAAGGTAAAGTCTTAGGGCAGAATATTCAGAAGGGTTGCGCCCCGGTGCGATATTCAAAGGGGGATTGAGCCTGGCTCAAATCCCAATGCGCCGGAGCGCATCAGTAATGTATGTGGTACAGGTATGTGGGCATGCCCATGCATACTCCGCACATCCTGATATTTAGCCCGGGATGTGCTGAGCCCATGCATGCACAACCCCTACTTGTGCTGCACGCAGATGAGCCCCAAAAAAAAAAGGGGCAACAGCTGGCCACCCACAGGTGTGCTGCTGTATTGCAGGGCACAGCATGGCAGCTGCCACCTGTGGGTGGCCACCCGAGCTCCAGCGGCACCTTCGTGGTGGCACCCCCCATGCCCGATCGTGAGCATATGTAGAAAATAATAGTCCCATATCCCTGGTAGTCCAGTGGACCGATCATGTAAGCATATAGAAGAATGTAATAGTCCCATATCCCTGTATTAGTGGATCGGGTTAAGGGCGTTAGTAATACTTATGACAAACCAATCCAACCCTGGTGGTCCAGCGGCACCCCTCTCCCCACCCACCCACTGAGCCCCACTGCCCCGCCCCCCAGGTCAGTGGCAGGCAGCAGCTCCCCACCCGCTACCACCCCGCTTCTGCCGACTGACTCGTGATGATAGGCTGTACGCCCATTGGTCCACAGCTGCCAGCCAGTGGGCATGCAGTCCGTATTATATATACTACAGAAATGTGAATGGATCCATTCATATCTGATCAGAGGCACGGAAGGGTACTCATTGGCTCACGCGAACCAATGGGCATACAGCCCCACCGCACGGAGTCATTCAGTGGGCGCAGGGCTGCAGCCGGTGGGGAGCTGCCGCCCGCTGCTGACCGGGGGAGCGAGGCGGTGGGGAGGGGGGTACCGCTGGACCACCAGGGTTGGATTGGTTTGTCATAAGATATTACTGACGCCCGCGATCGGGCTGTGAGCGGTCCACTGGACCACCAGGGATATAGGACTATTATAATTCAACTTCTGCCCGCAATTGGGCTTCGAGCGGTCCACTGGACCACCAGGGATATGGGAGTGTAATTCTACTGTACTTTTGCCCACGATCAGGCTGCGAGCGGTCTACTGGACTACCAGGGATATGGGACTGTTCTTTATAACGTATGCCCGCGATTCGGCAGTGGGACACTTTGCCGCTTGTGCAGGGGGTGTTGATCCCCGACGGCTGCAGCCTGGCAGGGCGCCAGGCGCAAGTCGCCAGGGATCGGCGCACCTGCATGCAAATGGGGCCAAAATGACATGCAAATGGCCCCATTTGTGCCTTGCATACACTATGACTCCATTTGCATGTGCACTTTTGAATATCACGGTAGTTGCGCCTATTGCAACGGCACTTGCGCTAGCACATCCCCATGCTCCACTCTGGCCACTTGCGCTGGTGCAGTGCCACTGCGCCATGTGCACTGCGGGTGGCCAAGGAGTGATATTCACCAATGCTGTGCCATGGCACAGCTCCGCTGAATATCACCCTGTCCATGCCCCCAAGATCTGAAAAGTTGGCGCTAAGCGCCCAGGCTTGCACTACAGCTCATGCAGTCTGAATATCCCGCCCTTAGTGTTTAAGTTGTTGGAAAGTTTTAGTTTTGGGATCTGGCGAGCTTCGTTAAAAAAAACAGGACTTTTTTCTCGTTTTTTTTCAATCGACCATTGAACCAGTCATTAACTGAAAACACTTTTAGTTACTTGGGCCTGACCACCACAAAAAAGGGTAACTTGGCTTATCAGTGCATCATGTCAGAGAAGCCCAAGAAGAAGACTGGTCCCACTGGGTTTCAGCACTGCACAGAGTGTGGGGAAGTGTTGCCAAGGCAGATCCCCACCTTATCTGTGTTCACTGTCTGGGGTTTGACCACCTGAAAACAGACTGCCAAATTTGCAAAAACTTTCCTAAAACCATGCTGGATAAGTGTTTGGCAAGGCTTAAGGAAAGAATGGCCGAACAATCCGCTGACCCGGATGGCCGGTCCAGTTCGGCTCCTGAGGGAGCCAGGGAACCAAAGGAGGTGCCTTCTGACCAGAGCGATACCTCCTAGACCAAAAGAAAGACTGATACTGAGGATTCAGTACCTGCAACGAGAAAAAGAAAATCTGCCGGTTCGGAGCCAACCCTTGCAGCTCCAACCACAGAAGAGCTTGCTAAAGCGATACGGATTGTACAATCCTTACAGACCGAGTCAGGTGATCCAAGAGTGGGTCAAAAACCACATACTTCAGTTCGGTCATCTACTGGTTCACTTCCCACTGGTTCATATGATCAGGAGGCTTACTATGAACTCGAGTGGGAGGGAAAGGAAGAAGAGGAAGGCTTTGGTGAACCCATTGAGCCTGATGTCTCCCCTGATAGACCAGAGTCTGTTTCTCCTCCTAGGCAGTCTGGGGAGTCCTCCTCCCATTATTTGTTTTCTAAAAAGGTTGCTGATACCTTACAGCTGCCTACTCAGGAGGCAGCCAAGAAAGAGAAGGAGCCAGACTTCATCAAAATGATGAATGTCCCTGACACTAAGAGACTTTCAATACCCCTTCGTAAGTCTCTTAAGAAGTGGACAAACAAAACTCTGCAGATGCCAACTTCCATCCCCCGTGTGGATAAAAGGATGAACAAAAGGTATATGCTGTCTGGCAATGGTACAGAGTTCCTGCATAACCACTGTAGCCATGTAGGGGTTGTTCAGGCTGCTGCCTCTGATAAGGCTGGTATTCCCCTGGCTTCGCACCCTCCTGAAAAGGACTCTTGAAAGATTGATGCCATGGCCAAGAAGCAGTATTTGGCTGCTTTACTGGGTATTAGACAAGCCTCTTATATGGCGTATGTCTCCAGATATCAGAAATCCAGGTGGGAATCTGTGGGAATCTAGCAAACAGACAAGAAGGTGGGGTGGAGCAACAATGTTGAAACATCAAAACTGCCATCACAGAGGCAATACGCCTTTGTGTGAAGCAAATAAACAAATCAAAACGAAAGAAAAAAACACTACGGTTCTCAAAAGAAGTGGCGGGGAAGGTTAGGGAGAAAAAGATAGCATTCAGGAAGTATAAGGAAACACAGAAGGAGCAGGATAGAGAACTGTACCAGTTAAAGCAGAAGGAAGCGGGGAAGGCAGAATAGCAAAGGCCCAAACTGAGGAAAAGTTGGCCAACTCGGTTAAGAAGGGGGATAAAACCTTTTAATTGGTACATTAGGGAGCAAAGAAAGACTAAGGCAGGGATACTGAGGCTGAATGAAGAGAAAGGTGGTTGGGCAGAGAGTGACAGTGAAAAAGCAGGGATACTGAATGAATACTTCTGCTCAGTATTCACAATGGAAAAATGGGGAGATGCCTAATCCAGTCAATAGAAGCACTCTGGATAGGGGGTTGATATTAGTCCTTTCACAGAAGAAAGGGTTGTGAAAGAACTCTTAAAACTGAAGGTGGATAAAGCAATGGGGCATGATGGGATTCACCCCAGAATTCTAAAAGAACTAAGGGAAGAACTAGTAACACCACTGACTACCCTTTTTAATAAATCATGGGAGGATGGTGTGGTACCTGAGGACTGCAGATGTGATTCCCCTTCACAAAAGTGGGAGCAAGACAGAGGTAGGAAACTACAGACCTGTCAGTTTGACCTCAGTGGTAGGGAAAATGCTGGAATCACTTCTGAAGGAAAGAAGTGTTGAGTACCTAGAGGCCAGTGTGGCACAGGACCCAAGGCAGCATGGATTCACAGCAGGAAGGTCATGTCAGACAAATCTAATTGATTTCTTTGACTGGGTGACCAAAGTAGTAGACCAGAAAGGGGCTGTGGACATGGTCTACCTAGACTTTAGCAAGGCATTTGACACATTCCCACACAAAAGATTAATAAACAAATTAGCCAGCCTGGGAGTGGGTCCCAGGGTGGTAGCCTGGGTAAAACACTGTCTGGACAACAGGACACAGAGGGTAATAGTAAATGGAGTCCACAGTGAAGAAAGGGGGTTATTAGTGGGGTACTGCAGGGTTCAGTACTGGGGCCAGTCCTTTTTAATGTCTTTATAAGTGACATTGCAGAGGGACTGAAAGGAAAAGTATGTCTCTTTGCAGATGACACAAAGATCTGTAACAGGGTTGATAAGCAAGGTGGGGTGGAAAGGATGAAAAGGGACTTGGCAAGGTTGGAGGAATGGCCAAATGTATGGCAGCTTAGATTCAACGCAAAGAAGTGCAAAGTAATGCACCTAGGAAACAAAAACCCAAGGGAAAAGTACACAATGGGGGGTGAGATACTGACAACAAAAATGGAAAGGGACCTGGGGGTAGTCATGTCAGATGACCTAAAGGTGGGCCAGCAATGTGAGAAGGCAGTAAGGAGGATTGGGGAATGCATAGGGAGAGGTATCACCAGTAGAAAACAGGAAGTTGTTGGCCCTCTGTACAGAGAGTTGGTAAGGCCACATCTGGAGTACTGTGTACAGTTCTGGAGACCCCATCTCAACAAAGACATAGACATGGTGGAGGCTGTCTAGAGGAGGGCAAACAAAATGGTGCAGGGTATGCACCAGAAGACATATGAAGAAAGACTAAAGGAGCTCAAGATGTATAGCCTTGAGGAAAGGAGGGAGAGTGGGGACATAATAGAAACTTTCAAATACCTCAAGGCAATCAACAAAGTCCAAGAGGGTAGCATCTTTCAGAAAAAGAGATGTGCAAGAACAAGATGGCACAATTTGAAGATAGATGGAGGATGACTCAGAGATAATGTGAGGAAGTATTTCTTCACAGTGAGGGATGTAGATGCATGGAACAGCCTTCCTGAGGAGGTCATAGAGTCAAAAACAGTGGGGGAATTCAAGAATGCATGGGACAGACATAAGGCCATTCTAGTGGGGGTAGGAGGAAGTAGGCTGTTGGTTAACTAGGATCTGCAGCTTATCCATTAGGTAGAGAAATGGGCAGACTAGGTGGGCCAAGTGGTTCTTATCTGCCTTCAAATTTTAGTTTCTGAAGCTGGCTAAGACTGCTCCACCTCAGTTAGCCAAAGATCTGGAGCAAGTGGTCAAGGATGGCATTGAAGCCTCCGATGTTCAGTTTCACTCCTGCTGTGGATTCCAATGATGTATCTTCTAGGGTTATAGCTACTGCAGTCTCCCTAAGGAGATTTTCCTGGCTTAGATGTACCAATCTTTCCCAGGATACCCAATCAAAAGCTATGGACTTTGCTGCTGTCCAGAATTCTCTGGGGAACAGACAGAGACATACAGGAAGAAAATGGACAAGTACATGGTTACTTACAGGAGTGCAGCTGCTAAAGAAAAGGCTGCAGCTCCACAGAAGCAGCATGCCAAACTGGGCAGAGACAGGCCTTATCAGAGGCCTTTCTACCAGGCCCAGGTGTTCCCTGCTTACCAGCAGCAAAGAGGGTTCTTCAGGGGTAGTGGCAGGAGGGGTGTGAGCAGGGCTGCTTCCACTTCTCAGCCTAGGACTCCTGCCAAACAGGCACCCTGGTGTGTCAGCCAGGGCCGCCTCCCCACTGCTAGTAGGGGGCAGGCTAGCTCACTACATCCAGGCCTGGCAAGCCATTATCACAGACAAGTGGGTCCTGGAAGTAGTGAGCCAGGGACTTGCTCTAAGTTTCAAGCAGTGTCCAAGAACAAGAGAAAGGTCATTCAAACCTGCCAACATTTCAGAGATAACTCTGTTGGAAGCAGAGGTTACCACACTTTTGGAGCACAAAGCTGTGGAACCCATTCCTTCTCTTCACAAGGGAAAAGGTTGTAGTCAAGATAATTACCTTACCCTAAAGAAAACTGTGGCGTGGCAGCCTACACACTCACAGTGCCTGCAGATGGACCCACTGAAGCCCGCGGAGCACTTAAGAGGCAGCGGGACTCCCCAGCCCAAGCCACACACTCAGAATACCTGCAGATGGAACCCCGATGCCCGCAGAGCACCTAAGAAGTCACTGCCAACCTCCCCCTGGCATCTTGGAGGGGTGTTGGCCTGTCTCTCCCACCATGGGGCATCCCTTAACTTAAGGACCTCCCCGGTCATGTGACTTCCTGCCTAAGTCCCTACTTTGCCATTTGCAGGTTATACCATTCTTCCTCTTGTGGGTGGCAGTCCTGGTTCCTGCTCTTCTCAGTCACTCCTCTCTGTTTTGTCTTCTCCCTCTCTCATTACCTCCATCCCTCCCTACTTACTCTCCTCTCCTCCACTCCCACCTCCACCCTCACCTACGGTGCTTTCCTGTTTTGACCACTAGGAGTCGCTATTTCTACCTCTTTTTTTACTAATTTCTGCCCCTTTTCCCCCTCCCCCCCCCATACTACTTTGCTCTGCTGCCTTGCCCTGTCACTTTCTCCTCCCCGGGGATTTGAGCCTTCAACCTTTCTGCTGTACCATCTGGTCTGACTTACTGCATCCATCCTTTTGTTTCCCCTTGTATTGCTTCCTCTCATAGCTATCATGGGGTCTTATGCTCCTCTGTCCCGCTTTGCTTCCCTCTACCTCTTTCTCACTCTGCTCCTCCTCTCATTTATCCTCCCTCATCCTCCTAGCAATCTCTCTAGCCATACCACTCTCCCTCTCTCTCCCAACTTTTCCCTCCCCTCTAACACCTCTTTATACCTAATTCCCCACTCCCCTCTACTCCACTGTTTCTCACCTACTCTGTTCCTCTCCCAGCCTTCCCACCCCCTCCTTCTCTCCCCTCTTCTCTGCTACTGCCCCCATGCCCACCCTCCTCCACCTTCCCTGTGCTTCGCTCCTTCCCATCCGTGTCTCTACCTTGGCAGCCCTCTCCACTTGCGCCTCCCCTTCCTGCCATGTGCAATACCCAGCCGCTCTAAGGATCCTCACTCTCCTCCTCCTCCTGCTATCCGGTAATGTCCACCCTAATCCTGGGCCCCCTTCTATTACCCCCCTCACACTCTGGTGCCCCATTCGCTGTGCTTTGCATCCATGAACATTTGCAGTTTGCTAAAGAAATTCCCTGACTTACAGGGTTGGACTGCTTTACATCAACCTGATATTTTGGCCATTGTTGAAACCTGGGTCAACAAGGCCACCCCTGGTGGTGCCATTGCCCTCCCTGGGTATATGCTTTTTAGGGAGGACCGTATCTCTAAGCATGGCGGGGTTGCGCCATATACCTTTGCAATTTTATCCAGGAACTTGCCCTCCCCATCCTTCAGCTCAGTCATGGTGTGCAAGCCATCTCCCTCAAACTTACCCCTGACCCCTCTAGAGCTCCTTTATATCTAACTGCATCCTGCATTCCTCCTAGGCACCAACACCTTGCCTTCCAATCCCTCCTTGATCATCTTTCCTCCTTTCCACCCAAGATGGAGCATATCTTACTTGGCGACCAAAACATTAACTGGCTTTCTGACTCCGCCTCCCAGTCTAGGGATGCTGCTCCTGCCCTAGACCTTACTCAGTTTTTCCCTCTGCCCACCAGAACTACCCTGGTCACTGGTACCTCTACCTTACTGGATCTTGTACTTATCAACAAACCCCACAAGATCTCCAACCTCGCTGTGCTCCCTGATGTGCTCCGTGATCACTCCCTTATCACATTTTCCTGGTCGTGCATGAGGCTTAAGCAGCCTCCTAATCTATCCACTCATAGTCTCTTGTGCCCTGGTAAACTTGCCCAACTAAAAGAGTACCTTGCTGGTCGTGCCTGGTCCCCCATTGATCATGCCCCTGACATTGACTCTGCTCTTCTTTATTTTATCCAAGTTTTCAATAAGGCCTGCAACACTGTTGCTCCCATTTCCAAAGTGGTCTCCAAGGACTGTGATTCTCTCTGGATCACTCCATCTCTGCTCAGTATCATGCACCACAGAGATAACCTCTGGCACAGGGCTGTTGAATCTGGTAGGACTGCAGACAGGCAAGCCTACCATACCGCTAGAAATAAATGTACCTGGGCTATCCAAAAAGCCAAGACTGAACACTACAGGTCCACCCTTGCCTTCTCCTGGGACTCGTCCCATAACTTCTGGAACAATATCAAGGAACTTAATGGCAAGGCTGTGCCCCCCCCGCCCATCTCCTTGTTAACGGTGCCTTGTCTACTGATCCTATGGCTATTGCTGACTACCTAAATAGTTCCTTCTCTGACCTCTTGGCTGTCTTCCCTCAAAACTTTTTTGACCCAGTTCCTCCTCCAGTCCAGTTGCTCATTCCCCGTTCTACTTCAAGGCCCTCTCCCCGCATGAAGCAAGGCCCTACTTGCTCAGATCACTTAAGGGCATGGGGCATAGCAGTGACTCCCTCGACACCATACTGCTTAAAAGGGTCCTAGATGCTGTTCTCAGCCCCCTTACCAAACTGTTGAACCACTCCATCTGCCTTAGTCAATCTCCCCAGCCTGTAAAACAGCAGTGATCACCCCTCTTCATATGTCTGGTGACCGGACCTCCCCCAGCAACTATCATCCGATCTTTGTCCTCCCCCTTTTCTCCAAGGCTCTGGAAAAAATTGTGGCCAATCAGCTCTCTGACTACCTCTCTCTCCCTATCACCTCCTCTGCCATGAACAACACAGTTTCCATCATGCACACAGTACCACTACTGCCCTTATTGAATTCTCCAATTTCCTTCACTCTGCCCTTGACAAAGGTCATGTTGCCGGCTCTGTCTTCATTGACCTGTCGAAAGCTTTCGACACTGTCCACCATTCCCTTCTCCTCTCTTCTCTCCAACCCCTCGGCCTCTCACAGGGTTTGTTGAACTGGTTCTCCAGCTGTCTTTCCTCCCAAATCCAGTGTGTCAAAATTGGGTCTACCATCTCCTGCCCCCAACAGGTCCATTCCAGTGTTCCCCGGGGCTCCATCCTGGGGTCCCTGCTTTTTAGCCTCTATCTGAATTCTCTTCCCCTCCACTTGTAATGGTAACCTTCTGCTTTATGCTGAGAATGCTGTCCTGTTCGACTCGCACTCTGACCCTCTCCTACAAAACTCCCTTCAGGACTCCTTCACCCAGGCTGAGTGCTCATTCTCTGACCACAGGCTTGTTATGAACCTAAAGAAAACCAAAACCATGCTTTTTGCATATAACCAGAATAAACAAAAAGATTATCCACTCCGTGTTTTTATCTAGTACCCTCTTCCTCTTGAACAAACCTCCTCCTTCAAATATCTCGGTGTTCTCTTTGATTCCTCTCTATCTTTTCATGACCACATCCGCTCCCTTTGCTCCGCCATCAATTCTAGGGTTGGCTTACTTTATCGCCATTGTGATTGTCTCCCCACTGAAGTGCTAAGGCTGGCTATCTCATCCTTGATACTGTCCCTAGTGGACTATGGTCTGCTTATCTATGGTGCTGCTGACAATACTGCTCTGCACAAAGTTAAGCTATCCCTCAATAAGGTCTGCCGGCTGCTTACAGGCTCCCCCTGCCTTACCCATACTTGCACTCTCTAGTCCCTCTCTAACTTCCTTAATCTGGAGGAAAGGCTGATCTATCAATCTTGCCTCATGACCAAAAAAATCAATTCTGGTTTGACTCCCCTTGGTCTGTCTTCAATCATCAGTCTATCTACCCCCTCCCTCACTGCCCGCAGTGCCGTCCGCTCTCCCCTGCAAGTCCCTAGAGTTAGGACCTTCCTAGCACAGAGGTCTTTTCGTTACCATGCCCTATCCTGGCTCAGTTCCCTGCCAGTCGCTATTGCCTCCCTTCCAAGACTGGGGCCTTTTAAAACTGCTCTCAAGAACCACCTCCTTTCCTCCCGCTGCTGTGACTGCCCTGACTGAGTCTTCCCTGGCTGTATTCCTCTCAGTCTGCCTAACTTTAACTCTGCTCTTCACTTGGCTCATTACAGTGCTGTCCATAGCCCACATTTTTTGATTATGTATGTTTATTATTGCTGAATACCTTGACTTGGGGCCTTTGTAACTAGTCCTTAATGTTTGACTGTTTGCTTTTACTCATCTCATGTATTTTGTTTTTTGGTGCTTGTTCTTAATGTATTTGTCTTTCTGATGTGGAGCCTTTATAAATGAGTCCCTGACTCAAAGGGTTGTAATTCTGATTGTTTCTTAAAATAAATAAAATTCTAGATCTGAGGTACGTCAACAAGCACCTGACAAAACCCAAATTCAAGATGGTGACTCTAATCAAGATCCTTCCCACTCTCAGGCAAGGAAATTGTCTAGCTTCCTTGGACATCAAGGACACTTATTTTCACATTTCAATCAGACATTCTCACCGAAAGTACCTAAAATACAAATTACCCTCATGCCACTATCAGTTCAGGGCAATGCCCTTTGGCCTTACCTCTGCCCCCAGAACATTCACAAAATATCTGGCAGTGGTCGTAGCTCACCTGAGAAGGCAAGGAGTGGCTGTTTCCCTACCTGGATGACTGGCTGGTCGTGGGACAGTCCTCCCGACAGGTAAGAGAAGCCTTGGGCCTGGTGAAGGATACCCTCATATCTTTAGGATTTCTGGTAAACCTAAAGAAATCCATGCTGGAACCCATCCAAATCCTAGATTTCAAAGGAGCAGAGCTGGACACGGTTCAAGCAAAGACTCTCCTGCCAGTGGGAAGGTCAGACAACCTCATTCAACTGGCAAACTTTTTTCACCTACAGGTGTCTTGTCCAGCAAGACACTTTTCTCCAGCTTCAGGGACACAAGGCAGCATCTACAGCAGTGGTTCCAGGAGCCAGGTTTCAGATTAAGGATATTCAGTTTCACCTCGGGTCCTTTTGGTTCCCTTAATATGTATAGCCTCAAGGAAAGGAGGGAGAGGGGGCACATGATGGAAACTTTCAAGTACCTCAAGGGAATCAACAAAGTCCAAAGTGTAGCATCTTTGAGAAAAAGAGATGTGCAAGAACAAGGGGTCACAATTTGAAGATGGAGGGGGATGTCTCAGAGGTAATGTGAGGAAGTATTTTTTCATAGAGAGTGTTGTAGATGCATGGAACAGTCTTCCTGAGTAGACTGTGTAATGAAAAACAGTGGGGGAACTCAAGACTGCATGGGACAGACATATGGCAATTCTAGTGGGGGGGTAGGAGGAAGTAGGCTGTTGGTTAACTAGGATCTGCAGCTTATCCATTAGGTAGGGAAGTGGGCAGACTAGGTGGGTCAAGCAGTCCTTATCTGCCATCAAATTCTATGTTGAGGAGGGATTCCCTGTCCAAGCTGATCCCAGTGATGGCCACTCTGATACAGGCATTACAGTGGTGGAAAGACAGGGACAACCTCAGGGAAGGTGTACCATTCCTCCAACAGTCTCCTACAGTGATTCTGACCAAGGATGCCTCCCTCCTGGGGTGGGGAGCTCATTTAGGGGACCACACTGCTCATGGGACATGGTCTCAGCAGGAGTCTCTCCTCCACATCAGTCTGTTGGCGTTCAGGGCAGTGTTGCTATCACTTCAGTCATTTGTAAAAATGGTACAGGGGAAGGTGGTTCAGATGAGGACGACAATACCACCACCATTTAGTACATCAACAAGCAGGGAGGGACAAGGTCCTCTGCCCTGTGTATGGAGGCAATGAAGATTTAGAGTCTGGCTTATTCTATCAAGACCTCCCTCTCAGCCGTGCACTTGCCAGGCAAGGACAATGTCCTGGCAGATACCCTCAGCAGAATAAATCAGAGTCACCATGAGTGGTCTCTGAAAAGGAAAACTGCATGCAGTGTTCTGGAGATGGGGCACACCAGAGATAGATCTGTTTGCAGTCCCAGACAATCATCGGCTACCCCAGTTCTGTTGCAGACCCCCAGTTCTGGGTTCGGTGCCTCTGGTTGCACTGATACTGAACTGGACGGCAAATTCCTGTATGCCTTTCCCCCATACCCCCTGATCTTCAGAGTTCTGGTCAAACTCAGGAGTCAGGCATCATCAATGTTTCTAATTGTGGCGGATTGGGCCAGACAGCCCTGGTATCCCATGCTGCTGTCTCTAGCAGTGACCAGTCTGATCTGCCTCCCCAGGAGGCACAATCTTCTATCCTCCTCTCAAGCGAGGATCCCATACCCCAACCTCAAGTCCCTCCAGCTCAGGGCCTGGTTCTTGAGGACCTAGAGTATGCAGGCTTGCATCTCTCTGAAGGAGTCCTGGATATTTTGAAGGTTTCCAGAAAACCTGCCACCAGAAAGACTTATACTTCCAAGTGGAAGAGATTTTAGATTTTCTATCTGGTGAGCACAAAAAGAAATAGATCCACAGACAGCTGTGCTGGCAGTCCTGATGGACTATTTAGCCCACCTTCATTCCTTAGGCTTTCAGCCTTCTACTCTAAAGGTATATTTAGCAGCTGTTTCTGCCGATCTCTCTGCAGGGAAAGGCCCTTCCCTGGCCTCTCATGCAGTCTTCAAGAAGTTCTTTAAAGGGTTGCTCCACCTACACCCCCCTCACAGGGAGCCAATCCCTTCTTGGGATCTGAATATCTGCATAGCACAGCTAATGCAGCCACAATTTGAACCCATGTCATCTGCTGAACTCAAGTACCTGACATGGAAAACTGTTTTTCTGGTAGCCATAGCCTCTGCTAGGAGGATTAGTGAGCTACAGGCCTTGTCAGTAGAGCACAACTACATAGCACTCCATAGAGACAAGGTTGTCCTTAGGACAGACAGGAAATTTCTTCCAAAGGTGGTCTCTGACTTCCAGTTGAATCAGTTCATGACACTACCTGTCTACTTCACGGAACAGTCTAGTTCAGGAGAATGCAGACTGCATAACCTGGATGTCAAGAGGGCTATTGGCTACTATCTGAATCAGACAAAGGCCCACATAAATGAGTGTAGTCAGCTGTTCCTCACCTATGGAGAAGTGGGAATGGTCAAACCAGCCACCAAGAGGACCATTGCTCGGTGGATCGTGTCCTGCATTCAGTTCTGCTATGGCAAACTGGGGAAAGAGCCACCAGCGGGCCTTAGGGCTCACTCTACCAGGGGGACAGCTGCCAGAAATATCCCTCTGCTCAAAATTTGCAAAGCAGCTACCTGGAAAACTGTTCACACATTCACTAAACACTACTGCCTGGACACCCAGGCCAGGAGTGATGCCAGGTTTGGCACAGCAGTATTGTAGAGCCTATTCCCTAAGTAGGTTCTGTGCCCACCTCCATGAGACACTGCTTGGTAGTCTGCATATAGTCAGAATACAGCAAAGCTTCATGTTGTTTGATGGAAAAAATTACTTACCACAGTAATCTTGTTTCTTCTAATGGAGTCTTGCTGTATTCTGACCTCCCTCTCTGCCTCCCCTACCAGAACCCGAGGGGAGGTCACTACATTACAGCTGTTCTATTTTCTTAAGTGCTGCACCACTGGGGTGGCATTTTCTTGGACATCTTTGACTTGAGTTTTCTTATATGCCCATTTTTGGGTTATTAGTCAGTTGACTATTATTTTGTCAATTTTCAATGATATTTAGTATTGTTTAGTAGCCACTATTTTAGTTCTCATAAGAAGCTGGTGGTTACATAGAATGAACCAGGGACAGGGGTTTAAAAAACGAGCTCGAGCTCAACTTTCTATGCATTTGCATAGAGTTAACTCTTTCATCTCTGGGGCAGTTGAACTGGGAAGGCTAACTGCATACAGTCAGAATACAGCAAGACTCCATTAGAAGAAACAAGATTACTGTGGTAATTTTTTCTTTTCTGCTGTTCTATTTCTCATGCCCTCCTGCTCCTTCTCCTTCCCCTGTTTGCTTTGTGCCTGCTCACCCCCAATCCCACCACTCCTGTCATTTTGTCTGCATGTTTTCTTGGTTTTCATCCCTTTCCTTGCCTGTTCACCTTTCTCGCTTCTGCCCTTTGTTCAGCAGTTCTCCGCTGTCCCACCCACCACCTTTTGCTGTCCGCACTTTCCTGCTCCTCCATCTGTTCACTGTTTTTTGCTTTTTTGGCTTCTCCTTGCTCCTTCTGAGCCATAGCTCCATTCCTGTGCTTGTGCTTCTGGGTTGTGATGTACTTCGTCATGCCCGGCTTAAAGCTGTACTCCTGTATTTCCCTCTTCTATTGTCTTCTCCTTGAGCCTTCCCTTTATACTTATTCCACACCTTGTCTTGTTATTTATTTGTGTTTCCTTCCCCTTTGCTGTCTGTATCACTTTACATAGATACATAGATACATAGACAGTGTTGGCAGATAAGGGCCTATGGCCCACCCAGTCTGCCCATTTGAGCTTGTAAGTTCAGTTTGTTTTCCTAGAAGTCTGTTTCCCCTTACCCCTGACCTCTAGAATTCCTTTATGTCTATCCCATGCATTCTTAAATCCCATGATTGTTTCAGCCCCCACCACTTCCTCTGGCAGGGTGTTCCACTTGTCCACCACCCGTTCTGTGAGTTCTTTCTCATGTTTCCTCTGAATCGTCCTCCTCCAACTTCATCCCATGCCCTAGTCCTGGAACATCTTTTCGCTTAAAATAGTGTTTTCCTGCACCCTGTTTCTCCTGTAAGATACTTATATGTCTCTATCATATCCCCTCTCCCTCCTCTCCTCCAGGGAGTACATGTTCAGTTCCTTCAACCTGTCTTCATAGGACTTGTGATGCAATCCATGCACCATCTTTGTTGCCCTCCTCTGAACCTTCTCTACCTGTCTATGTCCTTAGTGAGGTATGGTCTCCAGAACTGTACACTGTACCCAGGTGGGGCCTCACTAGTGTCTTGTAGCGGAATTATGACCTCCCTTTCCTGCTGGTGATGCCCCTGCCCATACATCCCAGCATCCTATTTGCTTTACCTGCTGCCTTGTCACACTGTTTCCCTACCTTAAGGTCATCAGAGATGACAACCCCAAGATCCCTTTCCTGCTTGGTGCATGCTATATCCTCACCCCCCAACTGATATATTGTGCCAGGGTTTTTGTGCCCCATATGCATTATCTTGCACTTCTTTGCATTGAATTTCAACTGCCAAACCCTTGACCATTCTTCCAAGTTTCTGCAGGTCCCTTCTCATTCTGTCTACACCCTCTGGTGTGTCTACTCTGTTACAGAGCTTTGTGTCATCAGCGAACAGTGAAATTCTGCCTTCTAGATCCTGCAATGTCACTGATGAAGATGTTGAATAGGACCGGTCCCAGCACTGATCCTGTGGTACCCCACTGGTCACTCTTCCTCTGTGGGTGACAGCCATTTACCACCACCCTCTGTGTCCTGCCACCCAGCCAGTTACCTACCCACCACACTACTGTCCTGCCCACCCATATTCCCCAGTTTGTGTAATAGTCTTCTATGTGGCACAGTGTCAAAGGCCTTGCTGAAGTCCAGATAGGCCATGTCCACTGCCCTCCCTGATCCACCTCCCTAGTCACCCAGTCAAAAAATCAATGAGGTTGGTCTGACATGACCTCCCCTGGTGAAACCATGCTGCCTTGGGTCCTGTAGTCCATTGACAACCAGATGTTCCACCAATCTCTCCTTCAGTAGTGCTTCCATGATCTTTCCCACTACCGAGGTGAGGCTGACTGGTCTGTAGTTCCCTGCTTCCTCTTTGTTCCCACTTTTGTATAAGGGACTACATCTGCTGTCCTCCAGTCTTTGGGTACCTCCCCTGTTTACAGTGATTGGCTAAACAGGATAGCCAGAGGTTCAGCCACCACCTCTCTTAGTTCTTTAAGGACCCTGGGTGCACCCATCTGGCCCCATTGCTTTGTCAACTCTTATTACTTCCAGTTCCTTCAGGACCCTTTCTCGGTAAAGGACTTGTGTCCATTTCTGCACCCATTCTCACCCCTTGTACTCCTTCAGACCCATTACCCCTCTTCCTCAGTAAAGACTGAGCAGAAATACCTGTTCAATATGTCAGCTTTACTGTTGTCATCCTCCACACGACTCCCATACTCCCCCTTCAGTCTCACTATCCCTCCCTTTGTCTTTCTTTTTTCACTTATGTACCTGTAAAAGGTTTTGTCCCCTTTAACACTACTTTGCACTTCTTGTTCTGCATGTTACTTCGAGGGGTTCTATTGGGGTCTACAAGCTCTCCCAGTTTCACTGTTTTGTTTTTTATATTGGCTTGCCTAATAGTGTGAGGTTGATATCCCCTTTCCACAAATCTCTGACCCATGTTATGTGCCTCCTGATCTCTTTAGTGTTCCCTCTGATGTTCTAAGTACTCAAATCATCTGAGTAAGTCTCCTTCCCTGCTTCTCGCTCCCCTTCCTGCTTACTTAATTAGTTCTGCTCTGTTTCTTCTCCTTTCACTATCAAAGCAGCAGTCAGCTGCTCTTCCCTTTTGCAGCCCTCAGCAGCAGTTTTCTACAGCCTCTGTCCCTAACTCATACCTGTTCAGGTATTTGAGTACAGGTAGACTTGCCTTGTCTACCAGAGATGGGAGTCTGTTCTCTCATTTATTCAGCAACATCTCCTGCTTGTACATTGTTATCATTTCATTAGTTCCTACTTCACGAGATTTGAGTTCACCACCACCAGCCAGAGATGTGCTTTTATGAACCTTCTAACCCGCCAGAAAAGTGTCTCACTGGAACTGTGCCCTTCAGTCTGTGTTCAGTGACCAGCCTAGCAGCTCAGGGTTAGTACTCCTCCTTGCAGTGCAGTGTGCAGCCATGTATTGGCACCTTTGCATCTTCTGTGCCTACCGATTCTCCTCCTAGCTTGTAATGCAATACACAGCCATGTATTGGCACAATGTCATCTTGTAGACCTACGAATTCTCCTCCGACAAACCCAGAAGAAGGTCCTGTCAGGTTTTCGGGTTCTTCAGATGTTCACACTACTCAAAAATGGGCTTCCAAGTCAAACTTCTCAATTAGCGATTGGACTATTCCCTGCCTTGTGGCCAAACTGAAAAAACTTGGTATCCAACATTCAGCTTCTGCCTACAAACAGGAATTGTATAATTTATTTTATAGCTTCAAAATCTCAACCCATTCACAGTCCCAGTCCTAGCCAGCCCACTTCTCATCTGGAATCTGCTCCTTTGTCTGACATTCAAGACTTTATTGCTCATCTTTCCTCATCAGTTTCTGACCTGCAATCTTGTATGGTGGCCATCAAAGCTCACTTCCTGGTTCAGCCTACTCCTGCCTCCAAACTGTCAGCTCCTGCAGTACTTTCATCTACAGTCTGTGCTCCTGATATCCGTGGTCCTCTGAGTACACTGCCATATCTAAGTACACCATCCTCCTCTTGGCCACCAACTCTCCAGAACTCGGGTATTATGAATTCTCCACTCATCTGCCCTGTTTACCTAATTGCATGTCACCTCCACAGGGACATTGATGTGAAAGATGTTAACCTGTTATCCCTGCTTATCTCCTTATGAGACTATTGAAAACAGAATTGTCTCATGCTGTGACATTTCAGTGATATTGAAGTCAAAACATCCCAGACTTATAAAGCAACTGACTGTGCCTAAATTCTTCCTAGCATTCAGCCTCTATTGTGATGTGATCTGTCCTGCATTTCCTTTGTGATGCAAAGAATTGGACTAATCTATATCTTGTAGAGTCAGGCACTCAATATGGAGGAACACATTTTTTCGAATACAATCGATCTCTGCAAAAGCCACAGCAGCCTTAGCTCATTATAATACAAAATTGAATTAGGCAGTTCTTGACAATGAGCTCTTTTGCCATCACTTCACTGGGCAGTGCACTTACTTCTGCTCCTTGTGCAACTCCTTTATCAAATCAAATCAATCTTCATTTGTTAAATGGTGCCTTTCCAGCGATCAAGGTGCCTGTATATAAATTATAATCCATCAACATTTAATACACTAAAACCAATAAAATTTTAAAATGAACAGTTAATTCATAAACAAGTGATGGTCCACTCTAGCATTAAACTTCTGAAAATGCCAGGATACAGAATTATGTCTTGAGTTCCGTTTTTAAAACTTTGAACAGTAGGGCAGTCCCTTATCTGATGAAATAGAGAATTCCACATGGTCGTGGCCATAAATGCAAAAGAACGGGCCCCAGATGTTTGAAGTTGCACCCTGGGAATCTCTAGCAGTCCCTCGTTGGTGGATCAGAGTGGTCAGGAGGGGCAATAGGGAGAAAGGAGATCTTGTAGGTAACGGGGTCCCTGATCATGTAGGGCTTTGTAGGTCAGCAAACCAACCTTAAAGGTGATATGCATCACACTGGCAGCCAATGCAGTCCGCGGAGCACAGGTGTTATCTGACTGGTCCTAGACGTACCAGTCACAAGCCTGGCAGCCACATTCTACACCAGCTGCAGGAGATGGATATCAACCCCCGGTAGCCCTAGGTATAGGGTGTTGCAGTAGTCAAGGTGAGTGGTCACGAAGGTGTGGACCAGTGTAGGAAGATTGTCAGAAGGAACTGGGGGGGGGGATTCACAAAACAATCTGAAGGTGCAAAACCTTCCCTAAGTCCCCAAAAGTTCTTTAGCTGCAGAAAAAAGGGGAACTTGCTCTAAGTGCTATACGCAAAACATCCGCAGCTGTGGAACAAAATATACTGAGGACTGTGGAAAAAAGTGCAGCTACAGAAGTTCCTGAGGAAAAAAAGCCATTGAAAAGTATGGCATATCCCATTAGAGGCTATTCACAGCCAGTGTTTTTCCGCAGTTGCAGAAAAAATGTTGTACACATGCTGCACCACAAAGAGTGAGGTGTAACTCTCTCTGAGCAAAGTGTAGTGTACCAACAACTGAGATACAATTGGTAACATTGGTAAGACAGAGCTCTATAAAGACTAATGTCCATTAGGCTCGCTTATAAGTGAATTTAATATCCCACTATATTTCTGCCCCTTAAATAAGTATCAATAGACTGTTTGAAGGATATCATAGTCTTACTAGCTACAACCTCAGTCAGCAAGTCATTCCAAACTCTTGCCACCCTGTTTGAAAACCAGAACATACAAGACTGTGTCCTACATCATATATAGTGGATATGCAGGCACAAAGGCACAAGTAATAGCAAACCTATACTAGTGTCAGTTGTTACAACAAAAATAGCACACATTTTCATTGAAACACAACAAACTACAACTACTAGATCCAGTGCAGCCCATAAAGGAGTCCCACAGGCAGTAGAGGCAGAGCTGGTAACAGCCTGCAGTGAGTGTTACTGAAGCAGACAACATAAACACTCCAGGGAGAGACACAACCATCAGTTCCACCAACAGTTACAGATAGCCAATGTGGTACATGGCCCTGCTGGTACCAGTGGTGCTGGAATGGTCTCAGTTGAGGGACTGGCAGCTGGTCTCTCTGTGAGTACTTACTGGTGCATCTTATTTATTTATTTATTTATTTATCAAGTCTAGGATTACAAATACCTTTGAGCCATGGCTCTTTTACAAAGGTTCCACGTCAGAGAAATACAAATTATGGGGAACATCAAGACAGGCATTACAACAATGTGGACATTGCAAACAGAGTACAGATTAATACAGTTCAAGGGTAGCATTGTAACAAGAGCAGCCAGCTGCATTTGTCAGAGAAAATAGACAACAGATAAGAAGTGCCAGAGTCATAGGGAGAGAAGGGGAGAAGGAATGTAGGAAGGGTGGCAAGAGGGTGAAAAGTGCAGCATTGGGTATACCAAGTTGTGAGGGTAGAATCCAGTGAGGAGGGGAAGGGGACAACTAGAGCAGAAAGGGAAGTGGAGAAACAAGGTTAAGTTGGGCAGTCACAGGAGCTGTTGGTAGTGAGATAGTCCTGGAGCCTAGTTTTAAACATACCAATAGTTGGGGCAGAGGAGATGGTTGGGCTGAGGCCGTTGAACCAGAGTGGTGCTCTATAAGCAAAAGAGCGTTGTCCCTGTGAAGTGTGACAGTGGGGGACTTTCAGTAGCTGTAGCGTGGATCTCCTAAGGCGCCATTTGTTAATTCAGTGTTGTAACAGAGTTGAGACCCCAGAAGGTGCAAGGCCAAAGTAGATTTTTTTCACCATAGAGCAGGTGAGAAACTTTATGTGGTTTGATAGTTGGAGCCAGCCGGTCTGAGTGTACAGGTCACATGTGTGGGTGAGACGGTGAGCACCAGTGATGAGCCGACATGCTTTACTTAAGGTAGTTGAGAGGCATCTAAGGGTTGTGGTTGTGGCCGAGCCATAAATGATGAGACCATAGTCTATTACAGAGATCACAGAGCTCAGGACTGCAACCTTCAAAGCTTCTGGCGTGAGGTGTGGTCTGTGTTTGTAGAGGAGACCAAGCCGTGTATGGCAGCTCTATTACATTATCTACATGAATTCCATAGGAGAATTAGGGTCAAGCTGTATCCCTAAGTATTTGAAGGACCCCACCTGATCTAGAGTGTTCCCCTGGGTGGTGGAGATAGCCAAGTGGTGTAGCTTGTGTGGGTTATGAGAGCTGCAGAAGAGCATAGATTTGGTTTTCTTGTCATTGAGGACCAGTTTATGATTAAGAAACCATGTCTCTACAGAACTGAAACCAAGTTGAAGGTTGTGTTGAAGAGCTGCAGGATCTTTGTGAGTGGAGAATACAACAGCATCATCGGCATATAGTATGATCTGCTCAGAGCAGTGGTAAGGGAGGGAGTTTAAGAAAAGGCTAAAAAGGAGGGGTCCCAGTATGGATCCCTGTGGGACACCTGAGCGAACAGGCAGGGTGTTAGAAAGAGCGTCCATAGTTTTACTCTGTGACCAGTTTTCTAAGTAGTTTTAAACCAGAGAGAGAGAGTCAGTGATAGGCCGGCATTCAGTAGTTGGTGTATTAATAATCCATGGTGTACTGTATGAAGGCCTTGGAAGCGTGGCAACCCTGTGTGAAGGCCGTTGTCAGAGGTTTTGTGCAAAGCCCAGTGAACTCAAGAAGGGCTGTGGTGGTGCTGTGACCTTTCTGGAAGCCGTGTTGTTGTGGACAAGGTATATTGTATTTATCCAAGTGGTCGGTAAGTTGATCAGCCACGATGCGCTCAAGTGCCTTAGAGAGTGGGGGCAGTATGGAGATAGGGTGATAATTTGAGTGAATCGTCTTGTCCCCACATTTATGGATGGGTGTCATGGTGGCTGTTTTCCATAGGTCCAGGAATTTTCCACAGCTGAGAGAGAGGTTTAGGATTTTTGTTAATAGATGAATTACCTCATCGAGGGTGAGCAAAAGAAGCTTAAGGTCCAGGGTGTCACTACTAGATCTAGATTTAGAGACAGCTGCAGTAATATAGTGGTGAGCTTCATTCAGCCTTACCTTCCTGAAGTAGAAGAGGGGATGGTTAGACTGAGAGGCTGAGGTATTTGGGGATTAGGCCCTGTTTTCAAAAAAGTCATGGGTAGAACAGCACTAAGGTCTGAAAAAGCCATGTTAAAGATGTTTGCGATCGCCTTGGGGTCAAGGGTTGAGGATCCATCAACCATTAACATGGCCGGAGAGGTTTTGGCTGCTTCCTGTGACATCCTTGATATTGTCCCAGAAAGCACGACCATTTCCCATGTATTGGTGAGAGCATCTTTGTAATAGGTGGATTTCATTAGCCGTATGGCTTTTTGTCAGGCATTTCATGCTTGTTTGTAATTTTGGATGTCCAGTTGTTTGCCAGTGGCCCTGGCAACTGCCCAGAGGTGATCCCTTAGTTTCAGCTGTGAGAGTAGAGCCATGGTGACCCATGGGTTAGAGAGAGATTTTGTTTTGCACCTTTTAGCAGGGGCAAAGAGGTCACAGGCTTTGTTGAAAATTGAGATGAAGTGATCAAGAGCCAAGTTAACATCTGTTGCTTCATAGATGGGTAGCCAGTCTTGTAGAAGCAGGTGTTGTTTGAGACGTGGAAGTTTTCCACAAGGAAGGACTCTGCTAGCGATAATTTTGGGAGGGGGCTTAAGGAATTTGTTAGACCATGCACACATGACTGGGGAGTGGTCACTGAGTGAGTCTGGGAGAATGGTCGTATGAGAAATCCTTTGTGGGTGAGCAGTGAGGACCCAATCCAAGAGGGTACTGGTGCCAGTCTTGTAGTTAATCCTAGTAGGGGAGTTTACCATTTGCGTGAGGTTAGCAGCTGAGATGGAGTCTTTATAGGCACTGGCACTCGATGCTAACCAGTTTATGTTGAAATCCTCTAGTAGAATACGTTCAGTTTTGGGAGGATGTGAGTTGATAAAGTTTAGGACATCGTTGAATCCATGTTTAGGGTCCCTGGTGGGATATATATCGGAGACAATAGTCAGAGCTTTTATGGTTGGGACCTAGGATGATTTTTATTGGCAGAATCTGGGCTGAGGCAGAAAGTGATGGAGTTGCTACAGGTGCCAAGACAGGGAGTCTTTGATATAGATTGCGCAACCACCGCCTTTTTTGGATATCCGGTCCAGCCTGTGAACATTGTAGCCCTGTATTGTTACTTCTGAGTCAGGAACTTTAGGTGTCAGCCAAGTTTCCACCACTGCAAGGATGTCAGGGTTGTGTTGGCATATGAAGGCTTGGAGTGCATCCAGCTTTGGTAGTAGGCTGCAGATATTAATGGTTGCAAGGATAAGGGCACCTGGAGTTTGTGTGTGGCCTGAGCTTCTAGGGCCAGGATTGGGATGGACGCTGCCTGAGATGAGAAGGAGGAGGAGCAGGAGTTTTAAGGAGCAGAGTCGCAGCTCTTTGAGAGATAGTTTTGATTGTTGTTTCCTGGAGTAGAAGTTGCAAGGTTCCAGGTGGTGTCCCATATGGACTGCAAGGTGGTACAGTGTAGGAGGTGGCCACACTTGTTGAGAGTAGTGGTGTGTTAAGTAACCAGGAATATCCAAACAGTGCACCAAGCACAAGTCTTGAGTGGAAGTGGAGAGTTCCCTTGGAGTTGCAGTGGAAACCAGAGTAGAGGGTGGCGGGGTGGGGTGGGGTGGCTAGGACCAGGGAGAGAGAAGAGGGGGGCCAGGGCAAGGAGGAGAGGTGAGAGAAAGGCAGAGAGAGCCCACATGGCTTACGTACTAGATAAAGAGATAGAGATATAGCCCTCTAGTGGTGAGAGGATATAATCTGCTAATGGAAAAGTCAACTGAAGAAAAAAAAAAGCTCTAAATTCACTTCTAATATCAACTCAGAACTTAAAATGACTGTAAGGATTAAACAAATCATTAAACCCTAGCACATAAATTCAACTAGAGACACAGAGGGAGATACAATAGTTAGAGGTGTGTTCAGCAGGAGATAGTATGGGCCACTTGGAAATCAGCTTCCACTGGTACCAAATCCAAAAGTCAGGGCTAGTACCTTGCAGTACAGAGGATTTCTGAAAAACTGTTTAGATTCCAGAAATTGAGGGGTCCGTGGCCTGGTCAAGGCACGCTGGATCCCTTGCAGTACAGAGGATTTCTGAAAAACTGTTTAGGTTCCAGAAATGGAGGGGTCCGTGGCCTGGTCAAGGCACGCTGGATCCCTTGCAGTACAAAGGATTTCTGAAAAACTGTTTAGATTCCAGAAATTGAGGGGTCCGTGGCCTGGTCAAGGCACGCTGGATCTCTTGCAGTACAGAGGATTTTTGAAAAACTGTTTAGGTTCCAGAAATTGAGGGGTCTGTGGCCTGGTCAAGGCACACTGGATCCCAGCATCTATGGCAAGACTGTCAAAGTCTGCTGCTCCAGTTAATATGGATCACCTGCCGTTGTGCCTGCTGAGCTTTTTCCTCAGCTAAGGAAAGAATGTTAGAGAGATTTCAGCACTTGTGGACTTTTTCACAGAAAGTGCAGAAATTTTCTTTGTGAATATGGTGCAACTAGATTTACGCAGTGCTACAAGCCATTTTTCCGCAGCTACAGAAATTTTGGCTCTCTTTGTGAAGCCTGACCCAGGTGTTTCACCAGGGCGATATTCCTCAGGTGGTAAAAAGAGGTCTTGACAACAGCTGACACCTGTGACTTTAGGGTCAAACCATTGTCAAAAATAACACCCAGGTTCTGCACCGGGTCTGAGGTGGTAATCCTGAGACCCCCGAGCTGAAGACCAGAGGATTGTCCTGCCAACACACCCGGCTTCCAACAATCAGGGTCCACCACCAACACCTCAGTTTTATCCAGGTTCAACTTCAGCCAACTAGCACTCATCCAGTCTTTGATCTCAGATAGGCAGTTGTTAAACACCGAGAGAACATCTCCCTGTTTGAGTACAAAGGATGTGTACAGTTGAGCATCATCTGCATAGCAGTGAAAATTCAGACCATACTGCCTAATAATGTCCCCCAGTGGCAGCATATACACAGCAAACAACATGGGTGCCAAAATGCAGCCCTGCAGCACCTCACAAGATAGGGAGAGAGGATCAGAGAAATAAATTCCTGAGACCATTCTCTGTGTTCTACTCTTGAGGTAAGATCAAAACCACCTGAGGACGGTACCTGACTGTCCACAGATGAGCTGCAGGTGCTCCAGTAGCACACCATGGTCCACAGTGTCAAATGCTGCCGAGAGATCAAGGAGGACTAAGATGAAACGAGTCATCCGATCTCTCGCTATTAGGAGATCATTAAGCACACAAACAAGGGCCATTTTAGTGCTATGCCTCTTCCTAAATCCAGACTGGAGAGAATCGTAGACATTGTGGATGGACAAATGGTCATCCAGCTGCAGCACAACCACCTTCTCAATAACCTTACCCACAAAAGGCAGGTTAGAGACCGGTCTGTAGCTGGCAAGATTATCTGGATCAAGGGAGGGAATTTTCAAGAGCGGTTCTACAACCACCTTCTTTAGGGGATCTGGAAAGATCCTCCTCTCCAGTGATTGCCAGTCTATCTCAGCCAGGACTGAGCCAATTTCCTCAACGCATCCCACAAGGAGATGCATTGGGTCCCAGGTCCAAACTACAGCTGGTTAGCCGCAGAGTCTGAATGATCCTCACAATGTCCATGATGTCCGATCGGCCAAAGTCAGTCCAGACAATCTGGGTGCTTGCAACCTCCCACTGACCTCCGCCGCACCCCATAGAGGGGGCTGAATGGATACTGGACCTGATGCTGACAATCTTATCCATGAAAAATCAAGAAAACTCGTCACATCTTTCTTGTGACAATGCTCCACCAGACTGCAGAGAGGTGGGATTGCACAATCTGTCTACAGTCTGGAAGAGCTGAGCTGGTCAATTTTGTGCAGTGGCAATCTCCCTGGACAGGAATTCTGCCTTCTTACGGGTGATTGTCAATTGATAGGCTTAGATTAATGGATAATTATATTGTCTATCAACCTCCAGGCTGGACTTCTGCCAAGCCCTCTCTAACCTTTGACCCACTTTCCTCACTTCCTTCAAGGGCCCCATCAAGCCATGGGGACCTTGGGTGAAGGGTGAGTGGCTAAACATGAGCAGGAGCAATGGAATCCAGGGCACCCGTTACCACCCTATTGTAGGTGAGCACAAAATCCCCTGGATCCATGCATTCACTCAACAAGCCCGACAGGTCTAGCACCACCATTAGGCCCTCTTTACCCATTTTGCTTCCCTTTGTCCTCTAACAGTATCTGATACCTCCTCATCCACCATTCCAGCAAGTCTTGATAGTCCGTCAAGCTCAGCTAATGCTCCTTATCCAAGGCTAACTCGTACCATCTCCAATTTTCAAACTCCTCATGCCCAATTCAACATTTGAGGCAGACCCATTAAATTCATTGGAAGCAAACCAGTTTGCAACAACTTTAATGGTACTGGCTGTACTGAATCTGGCTGTATGTTTCTTCACATCTGCAGCTTTTGTGGTAATGCTCATGCTCACTACATCTGCTAGAAAGCTCCCCAGCCTCCTCAGTGACAATTCATTCATCCATCTACTCCGATCAACTTACAAGCTTTATCCAAGGGTCTAGCTTCTCATCCTTCTTGCCCAGTCATGCAGCATATCCTTTCCAGCTTCTTTCAAGGACTCCACACAGGTATGACAGTGCTTCCCCTGATACCTTCCACTGTTGTAATCTTCAGTCTGTGGTAAAGAATCCTGTAGTAATGCAGCAGCTGTTACAAAAAGAACTACAAAAGGGATTTCTCCTGGGTCCTTTACAGCACCTGCCATTTTCCACCTATTGTATTAATCCTATAGGTGTTGCTACTAGAAAATGTTTTGGCAAAAAGTGTCTTATTATTGACTTATCTGCCCCTTGATCATCATCCACCCCCTGCATCAATTCCTTGATTCCCTCCAATGAATATTGTTTATGCTATGCTTGTATCAACAATGCATAACGATTATTAAATGCTTTGTCCCTGGCTCTTGGCCCTCAGAAGCTGATATCACAGATACATTCAGGTTGTTGCCCATTCACCCATCTCTCTGGCATCTGTATGGTATGCTGGGTGGAATGCTATTACTTTGCAGTTCGTCTGACCTTTGGCTAAAAAAAAGCAGCCCTAAGCTTTTTGACATGCTCTCCAAATTACTTTGTTGTTTGTCACTATCCAATGGTTATCCATCTGCTAGATCTGCCTGATTCTCCTTCTGTGGCTGGTATTACTGCTCTTGTCCAGCTATTCCAAGAGCTAGCAGTTCCTCTGTCTGAAGAGAAAACTATAGGTCCAGTGACATCCCTTGAAATCCTTGGCATAGTATTGGATACAAACCGTAAGGAAGCCAGGTTACCTCCAAATAAACTTCACAGGATACAAGCTTTAGTGATCTCCTTTTTGACCTGCTCCTCTTGCACAAAACATGAACTGCTTTCCCTCGTGGGATACCTTAACTTTGCAATGTGGATAATTCCTCAAATTGAGCCTTCATTACTTACCTCATGACATTGGCATCTTCTAGTTTTGAATTGCACAACCATCTCCAAATCACAGCTGCTGCAAAATCTGATCTAGCTATGTGGTCCCATTTTCTAGCCTACTAGAATGGTTGTTTAATGTTTTACGAAGACCCTTTTCCTGTCTTACACCCCAGAATCTACACCGATGCATCACCAATGCACGGCTATGCTGCTGTCTTTGAGCAGTCTGGGATCACGGATCACTGCTCCCTGGCTTCCAGACATTACAGCTCTAAGAGGCTTTTCAACATCTCCTATCTTTGAGATTTACCCAATAGAAGCAGCTGCCTTTGTATGAGGACCTCGCTTGTCCCTCCAGACAGTCTCCATCTTTTCTGACGATCAGCCTACAGTGGATATCATCAACAAGGGCAGGTCTTTGTCCCATTCCATCATGCTGTTCATGTCAGTCATTATGGGCGGTGGAACTGGGGGAAGGAGGTAGGCTGACTGTCTGGCACCATGGTATGGTGAGACAGGAAGTGAATCCTCAGGATCGTGGGAGCAGCTGCACGGGAGAGGTAGCTGGATGTCATTGTTCACTTAGGGACAAATGACCTAGCTGGGAATGGGATCAGAGCTGTGCAGGAGGAGTTTGTGGAGTTGGGGAGGGCCTTGAACAAGTAGCACCTGCAGTGGCTTGTCTCTGAGGTGCTGCCTGTCTATGTAGGTGAGAGCTAGGAGTACTCCACCATGGGATCAATGAATGGTTGAAAAACTGGTGTGGAGCACAGGGTTTTGGCTTCATTGGGAACTGGGGGTCCACCTGCAAGGATACAGGCCTATACTGGCACAATGATCTGCATCTGTCCTGGAGGAGAACCAACCTCCCCCCCCCCACAAAATAGGGTAGTTAGCTAGGTTAACACCAAGGTAGAGAGGTCAATAGGAGGCAGGGCAGGGGTAAATGGAGAAAAAGGCGGTAAGTAGAGGGAGCTGCTGTTATAACTATACTTCTTTACTGGGACTAAAGAACTAGAACTCTACTACTGGGACCTTCAATTTAGGGTAAAAACTAAAACAAACAAAAAAAGTGTGTTTGTCAGAGTTGGCTGAAGTGAATTGTTATCTGTGCAGTTATCTAGGTGTTTGTCTCAGGTGGCTGAAGGGAATTGTTATCTATGCAATTAACTTAAATGTAGAAAGAGCTGTGAAGTAGGGAGAGTAGCTTAGCTAGAAGGAAGCCAGGTTAAAGCCAGATTTAAAAACTGCCCTAGATAGTTTCTGGCGGAGAACACCAGGAAGAAGGAGCTGTTGTTATAACTATACTTCTCTACTGGGACTAAAGAACTAGAACTCTACTACTGGGATCTTCAATTTAGGGTGAAAACAAACAAAATGTTAGTGTGTTTGAGTTGGCTGAAATGAATTATCTGTGCAGGTATTTAGGTGTTTGTCTCAGGTGACTGAAGGGAATTGTTATCTGTGCAATTATCTAGGTGTTTGTCTCAGGTGGCTGAAGGAAACTGTTATCTGTGCAATTAAAGTGTAGAAAGAGCTGTGAAGTAGGGGGAGTGGCTTAGCTAGAAGGAAGCCAGGTTAAAGTCATATTTAAAAACTGCCCTAGATAGCTTCTACCAGAGAATAGGCAGAGAACACTAGGAAGAAGGAGCTGCTGTTATAACTATGCTTCTCTACTGGGACTAAAGAACTAGAACTCTACTACTGGGTCATTCAATTTAGGGTAAAAACAAAACAAAAACAAAGTTAGTGTGTTTGTCTGAGGTGGCTGAAGTGAATTGTTATCTGTGCAGTTATCTAGGTGTTTGTCTCAGGTGGCTGAAGGGAGTTGTTATCTGTGCAATTAACTTAAGTGTAGAAAGAGCTATGAAGTGGGGGTGGCTTAGCTAGAAGGAAGCCAGGTTAAAGCCAGATTTAAAAACTGCCCTAGATAGCTTCTGCCAGAGAACAGGCAGAGAACACCAGGAAGAAGGAGCTGCTGTTATAACTATACTTCTCTACTGGGACTAAAGAACTAGAACTGTACTAGTGGGACCTTCAATTTAGGGTAAAAACAAAAAAAAATGAGTGTGTTTGTCTGAGTTGGCTGAAGTAAATTGTTATCTGTGCAGTTATCTAGGTGTTTGTCTCAGGTGGCTGAAGGGAATTGTTATCTGTGCAATTAACTAAGTGTAGAAAGAGCTGTGAAGTAGGGGTAGTGGCTTAGCTAGAAGGAAACCAGATTTAAAAACTGCCCTAGATGGCTTCTGCCAGAGAACAGACAGAGAACACCAGGAAGAAGGAGCTGCTGTTATAACTATACTTCTCTACTGGGACTATATTGCCCTCCTTCCCTCCCTTCCACCCCCCCCAAGCCAGTTCTACTTTTATAGGCACAGGATTTGACTGACAATAGGAAAGTCCTGTTTGGGAGCAGGAAGTGAGTGATCACAGAGCCACAAAAGACTCACCATCCTTGAAGGAAAAGAGTAGCTCTCCATCCCCCCCCCCCCGCTGCTGGAGGTCTGACTCTGAGCAAGTAAGGAAACTACTGAGAAATGTAGGAACTTCTTGTCTCAGAACAGGAAGATCAGGAGCTTAAACAGCACAGAGGTAATAAGTAAGTAGGGAGAAAAAAATAAACAGAGGAAAGAGTAAGTATTCCAAACAGCAATTAAGGGGCCAGAAATAAGACATGATGGGAGTGGTACAGTGCAGTGGCTGTGGAGCAGCACTCTTCCGGGAGACGTTCTGGAGGATGCAGTGTTGTCCCATCTGCAGGCATCTCTCTGGGCTGAGGGAGGAGGTTTCTCATCTCCAGGCTGAGTTGGGCAGGATTTGGGGGACCTCCTCTCCCACCCAGGGACCACCAAGCCACTGACCTTGCCTCAGAGGTTGCCAAGAAAAAGGAGTGGTTGGACCACATTGGGCTCAGGGAGGGTGAGGGTGGTGGAACAGAGGTGCATCCCTCCAGTTGTACCTCTCTACAATTTATATGCCATTCTGGCAAAGTGTGGTTCCTCTATGGAGGCACCCACAGTGGAGACCAAGGAGGGTGCTGGGAACCTCCACAGAGGAGACCCACAGAAGGGTGGCATGGGACCCCACAGGGGAAGGAAACAGCTCCTGGTGGGGGACTCCATTGTTAGGAGGGTAGAACTGGGGAGGAAGGGGAGAGGGAGGTAAGGTGCCTGCCTGGTGCCATGGCTTGGATGGATAGGGAGTGAATTATCAGGATCACTGGAGCAGCTGCACAGGGAAGAAACTGGATGTCATTGTCCACCTGGGGACAAATGACCTGGCTGAGAATGGGATCAGAGCAGTGCAGGAAGAGCTTATGGAGTTGGGGAGGGGCCTTATACAAGTAGCATACATGGTAACCTTCTCTGAGGTGCTGCCTGTCTTTGGCATGGATGAGGCTAGGGTGCTCCACACCATGGGATTCAATCAGTGGTTGAAAAACTGGTGCAGAGCTCAGGGATTGGGGACTGGGGGTCCACCTGGAGTGATGCAGGCCAATACTGGCATGATGGTTTGCATCTGTCCAGGAGGGGAACCATGATCCTAGGTGATAGGTTTAAATGCATCATTGGCAAGCATTTAAACTACTCAAGGGGGGAGGCACTGGAAAGGAGCAGGGAAATCCGACCCCCCAAAAAAAAATCAGGGTAGTAAGTGAGGTAAACACCAAGACAGAGATGTCGATAGGGAGAAGAGCAGGGGTAAATGGAGAAAATGAGAAAGGCAATAAGGACAGGGATGGGGCAAAAAGGGGTAAGGCCATCAGGAAATGGAGGGTAATGAGTACCAATGCCCATAGTCTGGGCAACAAGCTCCCTGAACTTGTGGCCTTGATGGAAGAGGGATGCCTGGATATTGTAGCAGTCACAGGAACATGGTACACAGTTACCATGACTGGGATGTCAACATACCAGGGTACACAACCTACAGGAGAGACAGGGAGGGTTGAAGAGGGGGAGTAGTAGCTCTCTATGTAAGGGATGGGATGAAAGCAATGGAACAAAAGAGTAAACGGGGAGGAGAGGAGGCACCATGGGTCACCTTAGAGACTGGAAATGCACCACAATCTGCACAGGAGTTGTATACAGACCCCCATTTCAGGAAGAGGGAATGGAAAGGGATATGATAGAAGGCATCCTTGGGATGGCAGAGAAAGGTGAGATACTGTTGGTGGGGGACCTGAATATGCCAGATGTTAACTGGAGCACTTTTGCTGTGGGCACATCCAAGAGCAGGGCCATTCTTGATGCCCTACAGGTGGCATATCTCAGACAGCTAGTTTTGGAACCCACTTGTGGGGGAGCAATCTTAGACCTCATACTCTTAAATGGGGACAGTGAGAGGATCTCGGATCTAGAAGTGGGTAGCCATCTGGGAACAAGTGACCACCAAACAGTGTGGTTCACGATAAACTTAGCTACAGAGTCAAGCCATACAAAAGTGAGGGTAATGGACTTCAGGAGGGCTGACTTTGGCAAGATGGGAGAGTGCCTTAGAAAAGCACTAGCAAACAGGCTAGAAGGAGGGGTGGAACAACAATGGGAAAACATCAAAACTGCTATCACAGAGACAACAAGCCTTTGAAGCAAATAAACAAATCAAAACAAAAGAAAAAGCCACTATGGTTCTTAAAAGAGGTGGCGGGGAAGGACAGGGAGAAAAAGATAGCATTTAGGAAGTATAATGAAACACAGAAGGAGCAGGACAGAGAACTGTACCAGTTAAGGCAGAAGGAAGCAGGGAGGGAAGTCAGAATAGCAAAGGCCCAAACTGATGGAAAGATAGCCAACTCAGTTAAGAAGGGGGATAAAATCTTTTATAGGTACATCAGGGAACGTAGAAAGACAAAGGGAGGGATAGTGAGGCTGAATAGAAAGGACGGTGGGTGGGCAGAGAGGGACAGTGAAAAAGTAGGGATACTGAATGAATACTTCTATTCAGTATTCACAAAAGAGGAGGAGGGGAGGTGTCTAATCCAGTTAACAGAAGCACTCTGGATAGGGAGGTCGATCCCAGTTCTTTCACAGAAGAAAGGGTTCTGAAAGAACTCCTAAAACTGAAGGTGGACAAAGCAATGGGGCCTGATGGAATTCACCCCAGAATTCTAAAAGAATTAAGGAGAGAACTAGTGACACCACTGACTACCCTTTTTAACAAATCATGGGAGGATGGTGTGGTACCTGAGGGCTGGAGGAAGGCAGATGTGTTTCCCCTTCACAAAAGTGGGAGCAAGACAGAGGCAGGAAACTACAGACCTGTCAGTTTGACCTCTGTGATAGGGAAAGTGATGGAATCACTTCTGAAGGAAAGCATTGTTGAGTACCTAGAGGAAAGTAGGACACAGAACCCAATTTAGCATGGGTTCACAGCGGGAAGGTCTTATCAGATGAATCTAATTGATTTCTTTGACTGGGTGACCAAAGTAGTAAACCAGGGAGGGGCTGTGGACATGGCCTACCTTGACTTTAGCAAGGCATTTGACACAGTCCCACACAAAAGATTAGTAGTCAAATTAACCAGCCTAGGACTGGGTCCCAGGGTGGTAGCCTGGGTAAAACATTGGCTGCACAACAGGACACCAAAGATAATTATAAATGAAGTCCACTGTAAAGAAAGAGGGTTTACTAGTGGGGTATCTCAGGGCTCAGTTCTGGGTCCAGTCCTTTTTAATGTCTTTATAAGTGACATTGCAGAGGAACTGGAAGGAAAAGTATGCTTCTTTGCAGATGATACAAAGATCTGCAACCGGGTTGATATACAAAGAGGCGTGGAAAGGATGAGAAGGGACTTGGCAAGGTTGGAGGAATGGTCAGAAGTATGGCAGCTTGGATTCAATGCATAGAAGTGCAAAATAATGCACCTGGGAAACAAAATCCCCGGGGAAGATTACACAATGGGGGAGGTAGTAACAACAACAAAATTGGAAAGGGACCGGGGGGAAATCATATCAGATGACCTTAAAGTTAGCAAGCAATGCGAGAAGGCAGTAGAGAGGGCTGGGGGGATACTGGGATGTATAGTGAGAGGCATCACCAGCAGAAAACAGGAAGTTGTTATCCCTCTGAACAGACAGTTGCTGAGACCACATCTGGAGTACTGCATCCAGTTCTGGAGACCCCATCTCTGCAAGGACATAGACAGGATGGAGGCAGTCCAGAGGAGGGCAACAAAAATGGTGCAGGGTCTGCAAGAGAAGCCATACGAGAAGAGACTAAAGAAGCTTAATATGTATACCCTTGAGGAAAGGAGGGAGAGGGGGGACATGATAGAAACGCTTTAAGTACCTCAGTGGAATCAACAAAGTCCAAGAGGGTAGCATCTTTCAGAAAAGAGATGTGCAAGAACAAGGGACACAATTTGAAGATAGAGGGGATGGCTCAGGGGCAATGTGAGGAAGTTTTTTCACAGAGAGGGTGGTGGACGCATGGAACAGCCTTCTGAGGAGGTTGTGGGGTCTAAAATTGTGGGAGAATTCAAGAATGCATGGGACAGACATAAGGCAATTCTTGTGGGGGTGGGAAGAAATAGGCTGTTGGTTAATTAGGATCTGCAGCTTATCCAGTAGGTAGGGAAATGCGCAGACTTGGCGGACCAAGTGGTCCTTATCTGCCATCAAAGTGTCTATTTCTATGTTTCTATGGATGAGGCTAAAAGGGGTAAGTACATCAAAAAATGGAGGGTGATGAGTACCAGTGCCCATAGTCTGGGTAACAAGCTTCCTGAACTAGTGGCCTTGATGGAAGAGGGATGCTTGAATGTTGTGGCAGTCACAGAAACATGGTACATAGAGAACCATGACTGGGATGTCAACATACCAGGGTACACAATCCACAGGAGGGACAAGGAGGGTAAAAGAGGAGGAGTAGCTCTCTACATAAGGGAAGGGATCAAAGCAATGGAACTAATGGGTAAACATGGAGGAGTGGAGGCATTGTGGGTCACCTTGGAGACAGGAAATGGCACCACAGTCTTCACAGGTTGTATTCTGACCCCGTCTCAGGGGGAGGAAATGGACAAGGAAATGATAGGCATCCTTAGAATGGCAGAAAAAGGGAAGATCTTGTTGATGTGGGTCCTGAATATGCCAGATATTAATTGGAGCACATTTGCTGCAGCCATATCCAAGAGCAGAATCATTCCCGATGCCCTAAAGGGGGCATGCCTCAGACAGCTAGTGTTGGAACCCACTTGGGAGGGCGCAGTCTTAGACCCGGTACTCTCAAATAGTGACAGTGAGAGGATCTCAGATTTAGAAGTGGGTAGCCATCTGAGAACACGTGACCACCAGACAGTTTGGTTCACAGTAAACACAACCATAGTCAAGCCATAGAAAAGCCAGGGTACTGGACTTTCAGAGGGCTGACCTTGGTAGAATGGGAGAGTGCCTAAGGAATGCACTAGCAAAAGGGAAGGAAGGAGGGGTGGAGGAACAATGGGAAAAAAATCAAAACTGCCATCACAGAGGCAACAAGCCTTTGTGTGAAGCAAATAAAATGAAGAAAAAAGCACTATGGTTCTTAAAAGAGTTGGCAGGGAAGGTTAGGGAGAAAAAGATAGTATTCTTAAAGTACAAGAAATCACAGAAGGAGAAGGACAGAGAACTCTATCAGTTAAAGCAGGAGGAAGCAGGGAAGGCAGTCAGAATAGCAAAGGCCCAAACCGAGGAAAAGAAAACCAACTCAGTTAAGAAGGGGGATAAAACCTTTTATAGATACATAAGTGAGCAAAGAAAGACCAAGGAAGGGATAGTGAGGCTTACTAAAGGGGAGGGAGTGGGCAGAGGGTGATAGTGATAAGGCAGAGATACTGAACAAATTAGTCCAGGAGCCAGGTGCATTTATCTATGCGTCTACGTCTGAAAGGTTTGATGAATGTTTCTTATGTAAAAAAGTGTGTAGAAACCAGATTTACAACTCATATTCTCTCAAAGTTGAATGTTTTCTTGTAAAATGCACTTCTTCAATGAAAAAATGAACTGTTGGTGAAAATTGTATACATTTTAATCAATGGTTCCTTCTTTAATTTCAATTCTGTAAGCGTTTATTGAAATACTACACACACTGTAACAAACAGCAACATATGTATCAAAGGCTTAATATTAACTTTATTTTATTCTATATTTAACTTGAAACAATCAAGTTTTTATGATGTTTTATGAACCTAAGTACAACAATCAGTATTCTTGTTCACTGTCTTCATCATCTGACATGTTAAGCAAATCTGTCTCATCAATATCAACATCTTAGTCACTGTTGTCATCTTCTTCATTTGGATTGTTGTCGTGTTCATTCAATTGTTCACTTAAGGCTGGTGGTACAACTTCACATGTGAACCACGTTGGCTTGTATTTGCCATCCTCATAGGTCCAGCCATTGTCCTCTGGCTTGGAAGGGCTGAGAAGGGACTTGGCAAGGTTGGAGGAATGGTCAGAATTATGGCAGCTTGGATTCAATGCAAAGAAGGACAAAGTAATGCACCTGGGAAACAAAAACCCAGGGGAAGATTACACAATGGGGTGGGGAGGTAGTAACAACAACAAAAATGGAAAGAGACCTAGGGGTAATCATATCAGATGACCTTAAGTTTGGCAAGCAATGCGAGAAGGCAGTAGGGAGGGCTAGGGGGATACTGGGATGTATAGGGAGAGGTATCACCAGCAGAAAATAGGAAGTTGTTATCCCCCCTGTACAGACAGACAGTGAGACCCCATCTGGAGTACTGCATCCAGTTCTGGAGACCCCATCTCCACAAGGACATAGACAGGATGGAGGCAGTTCAGAGGAAGGCAACTAAAATGGTGCAGGGTCTGCAAGAGAAGCCATACGAGGTGAGACTAAAGGAGCTTAATATGTATACCCTTGAGGAAAGGAGGGAGAGGGGGACATGATAGAAACGTTTAAGTACCTCAGTGGAATCAACAAAGTCCAAGAGGGTAGCATCTTTCAGAAAAAGAGATGTGCAAGAACAAGGGGACACAATTTGAAGATAGAGGGGGGACGGCTCAGGGGCAATGTGAGGAAGTATTTTTTCACAGAGAGGGTGGTGGATGCATGGAACAGCCTTCCTGAGGAGGTTGTGGGCTCTAAAACTATGGGAGAATTCAAGAATGCATGGGACAGATATAAGGCAATTTTTGTGGGGGTTAGGAAGAAATAGGCTGTTGGTTAAATAGGATCTGCAGCTTATCCTCTAGGTAGGGAAATGGGCAGACTAGGTGGGCCAAGCGGTCCTTATCTGCCATCAAAGTCTATGTTTCTATGTTCAGGGGTGTCATTTCTGGTTTGTCTGCATTTTTCCATAACAATGAAATGTAATTTGCACGGCAGATGTGTTGTGTCAGAGTTGATTTGCATGGTGGCAGCGAGTTTGCGTCTGCTCCTTTGATCTTTTCTTAGGGTGCGTCTTTGCCACTTGGTCGATACTTGACATTGAACATACTGTAGTGGGCTGTGTTAACACTGTTTACTTTCTGTCCATACAAGGTACACACAAAGCTCTCAATTGTATCCTCAGTTTCTTTAGATAAGTGTGCACATCCCAGTTTTCCAAATGCCTTTGTGTACGCTAGTCTTTTCCATAATTGTTAGAGGTCGCATCTACCCCTTGCCTTTGAACGCTGGTGAATAGTTGCACCCTGCCAGTGCATGGAGACCTGGTAGAGCTGCACACACAGGTCTGCCTAACTCTGCTGACAAGTGGGATACATCTATGAATCTTCTTGTGTTATTCCCTGAGTGGCCGATGTCCATGTGCAGTTTGAGATTATCATTTAGACTTGCATGATACAGCAGAATGACCAAAATATCAGTATCATCTGCCCTGACCACTACATGCATATCTTCACCCTCATTTTGACTGCAAATGGAGTGTATGTGTTGCATGATTCTTGTGTCTGTTTCTATGTGTTTGCTTTTTAGGGCCTTGCACTCTAGTCTGAGCATATGTCGAGCTTCCACTTTGTATGAGTAACAAGTTTCTTCTACTGCATACATGAGCTTTTTATCACTTAGAACTTCACAGTACACATCAGAATTCCATGCTGTAGCTAGAAAACCTAGGAGTGCCATCTTGAATGAAGATGAAGACAGGGATCCAGCAAAGTCTCTTGGTTGGCTTTGATCAGGACCAATTATGAGATAGGAGAGTGGAGTGATGCTATGCTTTCCTCTCTTCTCTTGTTCAAGACCTTTGATCGATGATCACTTGTAACAGTCACTGACAAGGTGGACTTCATTTGCAGAAGTACAGCAAACAAGAGACAGGATGGTTTTTGCCACACCATGGAATGTTGGTGGCAGGTTTATAAAACTGTCGCTTGTTTAAACGAGAATGCTGCAAGCCAGAAGCAGCATACGGGAGACATGGATTCGAATGCGGAAATTCCCCAAGGTTGTACTACGACACAACATGTGTGATGACAGTTTGGACTACAACAGGTGCCTACAGACTTTCTGGATATGGACTGGTCTGCAGAAATGCTCTTTGTAAGTCTGGTTGGAAAAAATCTGCAGCAGGACAGTGGATTCCTGACCCTGATTGGGGAGAAGTTCTCATACCTGGGTTTAAAGCCGGTCACCCGACAATGAAATCCCTGAGCTCAGGTAATAATCAGATTATTAGAAAAGAGGCCTCTAATACTAAAACTGCGCAGAAAATGGATGATGGAGCTTCGGCCTATGCAGAGCCAGGCCCATCTAGAGGGAAAGAGAGGGAAGAATCATTTAAAAATGCTGATAATATGTTTCTTTCAGGGACTACTCAGTCTGGGCAACAGGGTAATAGAACAGTACCTATGGCTGACCTTTTAAAAACAAGCTTGAGCAGGTTCTGAGAAGGAATGCAGTTAGATTAAGGTATAAAGGAGGGCTTTCTGTTCACCCTGACAGATATTATGTAGCAAAACAACTGTTGACGGGCTTGATGCATTTTACTCCATCTGAAATATATACTCTAATACATATATCCGGGGAAGACTCATTTGATATTAGTTCTAAATGCAATGCAGGGTTGGAAAAATTCTGGGAGAAATATAATGTTTTAAAAACCACTCCAGTGTGGTCCCCTTTCTGTGTCATTCCCTTTACTAAATCTCAGATAAGGCACATTGCCATAATGTTTAGAAATGAAGGGGTTAATGTAAGTGACAGTTACCATTGGTTACAGAATCACTGTAGTATTTTGGGCCCCCCAGAGGTCATTATTGATTCAGAGGGACTTTGGATGGGAGGGTGGAGGTTTAAAGTTAAATTATTTCAGCTCAATTCTGAAATCATTCATCTCCCTAATAGCTTCTTTCTAGGAAAAGACGGAGGGGTGCTGTTTTATGGAGGACAACCAAGAGCATGCTCTAAATGTGGTGCAAAAACCCATTTAAGCAGCTCTTGAGATATTCTAAAGTTTTCCCTCTATGTGGGTTATGGACATTCTGCTGACTTATGTGAAAATATTTTCCAGTGCAATCTCTGTGATGAGAAAGGCCATGCCTTTCACCAATGTCCCTGGGCAGGATGACTTAGTGGATAAGGCTCAGGAAAGGAGGAAAGATTTTTTTTCTGAAGGGCCGGCTAGAAATCAGGCGAAAGGAGATACACAGCAAGATACAGTATCTTTGGTAGTAGATCAGGTGAATGGGGAACAACAGGTTTCTGAACCCCGTGATAGGGGTTTGGTGAATAAAGATGAGGTCACACCAGCTGGAACTTCTAAACAAACAAAAACAGCTCTCACTCCCGTAGAAGACAAAAACACTTCTACCATGCCCCTCCCCCTTTTGAAACAATCAAATCGGGTAGAAGGTTCACGAGGACATCTTTAAAGCAGCATTAAAAATCCTCCACGCTCTGCAGAAAATTCTATTACCCCACTACAAGAGGAAATGGGGGATTCTGATCTTGAATCAGATACTTCTCATCGTTCTGACATGTTTACAGAAGATGAGGACAGCAGGGCTACTGAACTAGCTAAAGAAAAAAAGGAAAAAGCAAAATTTAACCATTTAGGGGGACTTTAACCTTATTTCCACATCGACATGACCTCTCTCCATATTGCCTCCTTTAACACCTGCAGTCTTAAACACTACAAGAAAAAGCTAGCAGTTTTGGCTTTCCTGGGTCACTTACAATCAAACATTATCTTTATCCAGGAAACAAGGTTATCATCTTTAAGAGAAATTGAACTACTCAAATGAAGTTGGACCTGGGGTCCTTCTTTCTGGACCTTCGGCACTGATGTGGCTGATGGATTGGGAATTTTGTTTAAAAATACTAATTTTCAGATATCCAGACTGATAGATATCAAAACTGGCAGGGCTTTAGCCTTGGATGCTTCATATGGGGAGTTTTCTTTCTGTCTTATTAATGTATATGCTTCCCAAACTAAATCCTCTTGAATAGAACTATTCGAAGATATTAAACCCTATTTATATACAAGAAAGCACATCATATGGGGTGGAGATTTTAATGTCAGTCTGGATCTTAAATATTCTGGGTATACACTTAAAAAAGTCTATTGAGAGGCACATGCACTAAAGCAAATAATCTTAGACACTAATTTATCAGATGCCTATAGATCTATTAAAAAGGATGGTGGAGCTACTTATTTTTGACATATATATTCTTCATGTATAGATTTATTTTTTATCTCTAAACATATTAAACCCTATCAGATTTTGACAAAACCCACTGAATTCTCTGACCACCATATTCCTCTTGGTGCATTTAGTCTTGCTGATATTCCTCCAAAAATCCACTCTCATATACAGCGGTGGAGATTAAATATATCCTTATTAGAGATCCCTGAACACCTAAATAAGCTAGAGCTGTTTTTGAGTCAAGAAATTCTACCTTATGTTTCTACAATAATTTATGGGATTGGTGGGTAGTCACTAAGAAAGATTTAAGGTCATTACTTATTTCTTTTGGACAGAAAATGGCTAATACCAATTATCTTAATTATCTACATCACAGGAATCAATTATACAAATTAATGTCTTTCCCTCCAAGAGATCTCATAAAAAATACAAATCACAATTGTTTGAAATTAAAAAAACAAATAAAAATATTTCAATACGACAGAGCAAAGTCATTAGAAATGGAAATGCGTTTTGGAACAAATAACCAGCCATCATCAGATCCTTATAAAGCCTGTAAACAGAGGTTAGAGAAAACTTTAATGTCAGGGCTGTGTAAAGCAGATGGTTCATTCGCAGACACTGATCTAAGTATGCTACCCATAATACAGCAGCACCGTAAAGAAGCCTTTTCCAATAAATCTTTGTATAAAGGTTCTGTAACAGAAATTTTAACAGCACCGAGCCCTCATCTTGAGATCTCTGCAGGTCAATCCCTCACATCACCAATTACTTCTGATGAAGTTAGTGAAGTAATAAAAACTTTAAAACCAGGGACTTCTCCTGGCATGGATGGGATACCTAATGAATTTTATAAGAAATGTGTGTCCCACATGAGTTTTTTTTCTCTCCCTAGTGTTTAATTTTCTCTTGAATAACAGCTCAGATTACAAAGATTTTAGCACTGCCATCTAACTGGAGGCCATTCAGCATTCTGAATAGTGATTACAAAATATTAGCAAAAATTCTGAATAACAGACTGCTAAAAGCTACGGAAAAAGTTTTAGATGTGTCCCAGACCTGTGCTATCCCTAATTGAAGGATGCAACACAATCTTTTTATTTTAAGGGAACTATTTGAAATGGAAGCATTATCAGGGTATGTAGTTTCCCTAGATCAAGCCAGTGCCTTTGATCGAGTAGAACACCACTACCTTTTTGATGTAATGAGGAAATATGGTGTACTGGACCAGTTTTTAAATTGGTTAAATAAACTGTATGTAAAATGCTAGAATTATTCCTACACTTAACGAGCTGTACAGTGTGGACATACCATTTTTGAAAGGTGCTAGGCAGGATGTCCCTTGAGTCCCTTATTTTACACATTTGCACTAGACCCAGCTATACGCCAGATTGAATGGGATAGACAAATAATAGGGCTATCCCCTTCCCCTTTTCTGACTCCTGAGAAAATTATAGCCTATGCTGATGGTCACTATATTAGCCCAAAATGTTTATTCTGTTAAAAGAGCTATCCAAATTTTTAATGATTGTGCCCAATTCTCAGGCACCAAGATTAATAAAGAGAAAAGCATAATTATTGCTATGGGCCTGCCAGACCCTGAGCTTAAAGAGATTTGTAACATAGCTATTTCCACTTCTTCACAAAAAATTTTGGGAATCTGGTTTGGAAAGGATGATATGGCTACAGCAAATTGGAGCAAACAGTTAGAATTAGCAGAAAACAAAGTAAATATTTAGAAAACGTGAACGTTTGGGAAAAGGAAGACAGTGCTAGTTATTAAAAGATTACTATTACCTATGTTTCTTTATACAAGTTATATTTATCCCCCCCCCCCCGGTACATTTAGAGACAAAGTTATTTAGTGTTTTTAAATGCTGTGGGGCAACAGATTAAATCCTGTGAAACGTGAGGTTATTTACTTACCAATTAAAAAAGGTGGCCTTAACATGGTCAATCCTATTGTTTTCTTTCAAGCCATCTTCATTTTTAATTCACTTATCTGGGCATGGGAATTAGGACAGTGGCCATGGCAGCAATGGATGCAACACTCATTTCAGAAATACTTCCAAAGATGGGACAATTTATCTCCTAAAATATTAGCCTAATTTTCTGTTCCAACTTATGCCATCTCGACTATAAAAAAATTACAGTATTGGAAAATAACAAAACAGGTTCTTATTTCGTTAAACAGGAAAAGCTTTTATAATCTTGTAGTATTTGATGTTTCACATATGACCCTTATATTCCCAGAGTGCTCTGCCCAACAGAATGTCCTGGGTAATTCACAAATTGACTGATTCTCGACTTCCAGTACATGTCTGGGATTTACTATGGATTTGTTTACATGGGAAGTTAGGAGTGCATGGTAACTTGAAATATAAACAGATCTCTGATAGATATTGTCCCAAACTTACATGTGCCAATGTGGAGGAAAGTATGGTACACTTTTTCTTAGAATGCCCTGAAAGCAAACTTTTCTGGAAGGACACAGCAAACAAGTGGAATATACCTTTTCTGAATTTAGTTACATATAACACATTAATTTTAGGAGATTACACAAGTAGCTGGAGGAAGTTTCATAAAAGTACTTTAAATGTGTTTTTTTTTTTTTTGCCCTAATTCAATATTATTTATGGCAAGCAAGAAGTCAGTATGTTCTACAACAAAAACATACTTTGAACAGTATAATAATATCTCAAATAGAGATTGAATTATTGAAGGTTAAAGAAAAAGACGTACAACGATTTCCACAGGATAAAGTACTTCAGTTATGGAAGAAATTTAATTTTATAAGCTAAGCTTTAGAAAAGTAATTTCTAATGATATCTAGAAGGAAAAATGTCTGTATAATATATCTCAAATGTTTTATTTCTTTAAATCCTCTTTTGATGTATGATTATATTTGTTGTTATATTTTTGATTTATTTCCTGTATTTTTGATGTGATTATGTTTCCTTTTTGCTCAATAAAAATTCCCTTACTCTTTTTGAGAAGTACCATGGGATCTTTAACATCCACCTGAACTACCACCAAAGCATGCAGTTGGGACCTCGGTTTAACATCTCATCTGAAAGACGGCACCTCAGGAGTGCAGCACCCCCCCTCATGCTGCACTACAATGTCAGTATTGGGATTTAACCCAAGTGCCTGGTGTGGGGATAGAACCCACAGCCTTCTGATCTCCTGGCCTCAGAGGCGAGTGTGCTACCTGCTGAGCCACTGACACTGCTCTTCAACTTCAAGTTCTTCAACTTGTCTCTTTTGATGGGTTCCTCAAACCTACTGCCTTTGGTAATGCATTCGTCTCTAAACACACGATACATCCAAGTACCTGTCTCAGTAACCTGTAACACTTCATTTGCTACCTCTTGTGATACTGCTTTTCCACTACCTGTTGAATAAAGATTGCTGTCCTCAAACATATCCCAGAATGGATTCATGGAGGAGTCTACTGTGTTCAACAGCTTGTTTAGATCCTTCAAATCTCATTTAATTCTAAAACTCTTCAGCTTTTGGCTAGCTTCTTCATGGCTGACAAGACCAATTTTTTCCCATAAGACTTCCAACAATTTTACTTCAAGCTGACCACAGAATGTTCCATCTCCTCCTTGCGTCGATGTTCTGTGTCAAACAAGAAATCCTGGTTAGTCTTGATGCAGCATCGGCATTAATTATCTGTGCCAAGGTCAAGTCTACATCATTTCTGCTAAACCCTCCCTTTGATCTTGCAATGGTTAATGCTCCATTCTTAAATTTTTTCCTTAGTCCAAGGTGGGTCTCATCCATGTTTAGCAAATTCATAAGGTACAAGGTCATCCACCTGGCATAGTTGTGGTGCCCAATTGCGAAGTAAAGAGGTACCATCTTCTCCAAGCTGTATACAAAGAGAGGCAAGTCATTTGTCCTGATGGAATGGCAGAAGAATTGGTACAACTCTACCAAACTGCAGTACTGCAGCCAAAATTGGGCAGTTGCACCATGCTCACCACAGTGTGTAGAATCTGAGAACATTTCATATGCTTCCATGAATATCTTGAACTCAGCTGTATTCTCTAGATCCACCATTGAGGAAGGTGATGGGTCATTAAGTAGTTGCTGCAGATGCTTTGAGATTGGAAAGTCTGACAAACCTTTATATTGTATAAAACACTGCAAATGTTTAATTCTGAATGCCACTGATGGCATCGGGTGAAGCTTCTTTGCCTGATTGAAAAATGTTCCTTGAAGAAGTCCATTCATGGATCCCAATGCCAATACACCACTTTCAACAAGAACGTGGTCTCCACCAGAACCATTCAGGAGGTATCCAAGACCTTTGAAATATGCTAATTTTATATAGAATGGTCCAAAATGTATGAAAAGTCTGTCATATTCCGGGGACTTTGTGGACTGAATTTGTAGCACAGGTTTTGCTATAGCCAAGTCATAAGTAATAGGCATATAGTCCTCCTGGCATTCATCCATAACCTTGATAGCAGTATTCATGGTGTCTTGCACTACATCAGGTCTTGTAGGAGGCTTTCCTATAGGGTCCATGTATGATATGATCTGCTGTGGCATGTCATTTACAGAAACAAGGGCGTCCCATCCATGCCACATTGGAGTAGCATCTACACTTGCACAAGATATCATCCAGGCAATGTCCCTTCTCTTAGCTTGCATGAGGTTTTTTGGTTCAGAGCTTTCTGTCACCTTATATTGATACTGTCTTATTTTTGGTTTTCCAGATGTATATGATCAAATGTCTTTCTCACCACTGTCTAGAGCTCTTTTCCTCTGAGACGTTTGAATGTGCCTGGGTACAGTGTCTTGTTCCTGTCATGCCAATGACTGCAATATTTGCTTCTTTACACTTAGCAAATAGTCTTCATCAAAATCTTCAGCCTTTGTCTTTGATGTTCTGCATCATTTGCTCTTTGATGTTAAAGATGGCCCTGCCTGGTCGTGGGTATCAACTGCTGATCTTTACTTATCTGTTTTTGTTTCTATTGTGTGTGTTTCATTTCTTGCTGGCACTTGGTCATCTGCATGTGTTCTTGTCAGAGCTTCTTCAGACCTTTCTTTGGATACAGCTGTCTCCTCAGTACTAGATGGTATGTTTTGGTATGCTATACCCACAGTGTCATGCAAAGTGTCATGACCGTCAAGTGTCTCTATCATATCATAATTGTCGAAAGCCAAAGCAGCTACTAAACCTGGCTGTATGAGCAATCCATCTGGTGTAGCCATATTCTTCTCTGTTATATTGGTTGTGACTGCAGTTTCAAGTTCCTCCACAACATGGTAGCTGACCCAGTGACCAAACCTGTTCAAAATAGTTAAAACTTTCTTATTGCCTGACATGGATTTAATACCCATGCCCAACAAGAGGTGTTTTTGTGGTTTGATTATTCCCTTGACACTGCAAACGCTGTTATCTGCAATAGATTGAACTACCCTCTCCTGTCATTCACTGCCCACTTCTAATGAACCCATGAGTACAGTACGTAGGAATGTCTGAAGAACGGGTGGCAGTTTTGCATTTTCTTCTACTAAGTCTTCAACGTTAACTTTGGTTTTATTATGAGGCTATACCTTTAGGAGTTCCAACAACTGTTTTCTTATGTGTTGAGCTGCTCGTGCTTCCCTCCAGTCAGCCTGTTTCTTAGCAGACATGATTGTACCCGCTTTTCTACTTTTGGTATCAAATATGATACCATCTTTGAAGTGATCCACCAGTTTTGACTGTAAGCCCTGTGGGTCATAATTTGTTTCATGCCCACTACACTCCGTAAGAATGTCCATGTACCTTTTGTGTAGAGATAGCAATGATTCTTTTTGCATTCCATTAACAATGATGCACTGCACATACTTAACAAGTCTGGAAAAGGCAACCTGGTTACTATCCCTCAAATGACTGTATTCACATTTTGTACCTGTGCCCTTTATTCATTCTTTCTTTTTTACATACTTGTTCTTATAGCTGTTGTGGTACTTCACTTCTTTGGCTATGAGATCAATACTGCCTACCATCATATCTATTTGTCCATCGTCCATTTCTTTTGCTGCATTTTTTATGTTGTCTGCTGCATCACAAGTTACTCATGTTGTACGATATTCAAAAGTCTCCTTTGACCCCTTAGGATTCCTTTTCTTGTATGATTTGCAAAATATACATTTATTTGGGAATATGCCTAATGTAGATGCTTTCAGATAGAGCACTATGAACTTGGGAGCTAAGCAGTTTTGCTGGATAACTTTTTATGATGTCTTTTTTATGTTTGCTTGCGCGCATGTGCAAGAAACATTATTTGGCAGCTTAGAAGAGAGGTGGGTTGTGGAGGCACGACAGTGTGGCAGCCAACAGAGGCATTGCATTTGGGGGCTTGGCAGTGGTGGACCAATGGAGGCACAGTGTGCTGATGACACTGGTTTCCAAAAGTGCCACCAACTTATAACATTTTTGCTGCAGCAATCAGGGGCTGCCTCGTCATTGTAGCACCAGCCATTCCACTGCAATGAGGGAGTGACCCATCATTGCAGGGCAGAACATTACTTAGTGTAATATTATTTGTGAATATGGCAGCGGCTTGCCACCATGTTCACAAATAATATTGCTCAGTCCCCACTGCTGAGGGGGTGCCCAATGCCTCTTGGCAGCAGGCATCCCCCAAAACAGTCTTTGTTTGCCGACGGGGGCCCCAATCCCCATCGGCTTCAGTCCCCGTCCCAGTTTGATGTGCCAATGGGGGAGCCCACTCCCCATCAGTATAATGTGCCCTATCCCAGTTTAATTTACCGACGGGGGAGCCCACTCCCCATCGGCATAATGTCCCCCCCCAAAAAAGAAGGTTTGTGCTGAGGGGAAGGGTGCCCAATCCCCCGTCGGCTACAGCTGCCCAACAAAACAAAACACTCAGTTGGCATGCTGGGAGCCCACCCCAGCGTGCCAAATCTCCCTGTTAAAAAAAAAAAAAAAATCCTGCAATGTTTTTTTCTTTTTCTTTTTTTTTTTTGTTGTTCCTGTAAAACCAAAAAATGGTCCCTCGCGGTCTGTCCTGCTGCCTCCCACACCCGGGCTCACTCTCTGCGCACCCTGCCTCCCCACACCCCTCTTCACCCCATACTTATCTCCGGAGCCCAGTGTGACAATCTTTGGTGGACTGGGAACACATCTGCACTCTTCAAAGCCGACCGTGAACTGAAGAAATGCCGGTAAGCTGTATAATGGCATAAATAGGGTTTTTTCAACTTTGGTGCATATCTCAGGCATTTTTGGGAATTTTGGCACCAAATTTTCAACATGGGGTTATTGGGACCCTCCTCATGAATTCAGCCACTGTCATGGCGTTATTCGGTCCTGAAAAGTGATTTTGCAGTCACTGCGCGGAATCGCCTTTTGGGACCAATTAACGAAATGACAGTGCCAGTGTTCATGAGGTGGCCTCTCAAAAAGTCTACGTTGCAAATGTGGTGGAAAAAATCCAAGAAATTACTGTTTTATGAGCATGCATTGTGCAGTTGCTACGCACACTTGTAACTTTGTGAATTTGCAATATTTTCACTCCAGATTTTCAACATTGCCATTTTTACTCACCTCCTTTTGAACAGTACAGCTGTCATTTTTTTACATCCAAGCCAAAATGTGTTTTCACACTTCAGAATCACCTTTCGCGACCAATTAACGAAACGACAGTGCCAGTGTTCATGAGGTTGCCTCCAAGGGTTCAGTTAATTTATTCTTAGTGGAAGTCAAATACTTCCATAAGTCAAAATCTGGAAGTCATCCCGGTTTTTTGGAAGTCAAAATACTTCCCAGATCCCAAAGTTCGAAAGCCAGTATTTTAGGAATGATCAATTTATAGATGTTAATACAAATATTAGTGGTAACATAGTTTCTTTTAGAAAAAAATCCATAATTTCTCAGCATCTGTGCCTTCAGTTTTGGAAGTCATCCAATTTAGTTTTTTACATTTGGAAGTCAATGACTTCCTCCTTCTTTATTTTGGAAGTTTTTGCCTTATTTTAGGGAGTCAAATACTCCCAAAATGGAGTTAACTGAAGCCTCGGTTGCCTCTCAAAAAGTCTATGTTGCAAATTTGGTGAAAAAAAATCCAAGAAATTACTGTTTCATGAGCATGCATTGAGCAGTTGCTACGTACGCTCGTAACTTCGTGAATTTGCAATATTTTCACTCCAGATTTTCAACATTGCCATTTTTCCACCCCTCCTTATGATCAGTACAGCTGTCATTTTTCACATCTTGGCTGAAATGTGTTTTTGCACTTCCGGCGCAGAATGGCGCAGTCGCTGTGGGAAATCAGTGTTTGGGACACATTAAGAAAATCACAGTGACACAGTTCATTAGCAGAGGTCCTAAAATGCCTATGTTGAAAATTTGGTCACGAAAGTCCATAAAATGACTGTGTTACGAGCATTGTAATATTTTCACTCTAGATTTTCAACATTGCCATTTTTCCGCACCTCCTTATGAACAGTACAGCTGTCATTTTTCACATCTTGGCTGAAATGTGTTTTTGCACTTCCGTTGCAGAACAGCGTGGTTACTGTGGGAAATCAGTGTTCAGGACACATTAAGAAAATCACAGTGACACTGTTCATGAGCAGATGTCCTAAAATACCTATGTTGAAAATTTGGTCACGAAAGGCCATAAAATGACTGTGTTACATGCATGGGTTGCGCAGTTTCCACATATGCTCGGACGTGCAAGCATTTTTAATATTCCCACTACAGATTTTCAACATTGCCATCTCTTCACACCTCCCTATGGATGGTACAGCTGTCATTCTTTACATCCTGCCTGATCTGTGTTTTCGTACTTGTGACGCAGAATGGCACTGTCGCTGTTGGAACTCAATGTTCGGGACACATTGACAAAATCACACTGCCACTCTACATGAGAAGAGGTCTCAAATGGTTTCATGAGGTGGGGTCACAAAAAGGCCATGTTGAAAATTTGTAGTGGAAATACCAACAAACAGCCGAGGCGTTAGGGTTTCTACCCATAACGTCCTACCCTGTACAGACTGACAGGCATCAGGGTGTGCCTTTGGATTGCTGACTGTAATGCTCATGCCATCCCACCCTCACCCCCCAGCCACTGACAGGCATCGAGGTGTACCTTGGACTCTTCGTCCCCAGACTTCACCCCATTCTCCTATGCTGCACCCATTTCAATGTATGTCCTTATGGAATGGGGTGACTGTAAAGCCAAACACCCTAAGGCACACCTCAACACGTGTCAGTGTCTGCAGAATAGGGTGAGATGACATGGCATAACCGTCATGGGCAACGACCCAAACACTTACCCCAATGCCTATCCATCTCTACAGGATGAAGGTGGGGTTGGTGTGAACTTCAATACTTCACTGCCATTCCTAGTCTACATTTGTCTAACTCCTGCATTTCCAATGCTAATACCAGCAAGCAAACATTCAGCATTGTCAAATGCTTGTTTAAAGTTTCATTAGCTGCAAGTTTACCGGAACTCTTATATGCAGTGAAGTTCTTGTAGCAGATATGATACCCATGGCTGCTGGAGTAACGTTCAGGCAATTCAAGACACACCATGTTGTACTTTGACAGTGTTTGACTATAACGCCTTTCCTTTGCATCTACTACTTTCTCCCAATGAGCATCATCAAAAGGTAGCAGGTCTCCATGGTCTGTGCTAACTCCTGGATCAGTGTGTAAGATGCATTGCCTCTGTGGTTTGTGAAAAGTCTTGTTAGCCATATCTGAAACATTAAATAAATGACATTAATAACTAAATAAACCGAGTCTATTAAATAAATTAGATAACTTAAATAAATACGTAAACCAAGTCTATTACATAACTGTAAAACTTTGTTACTCTCAAGAAACTACATTTTCCAAGAAAACGTACAACTATGGATGAATAAGAGTTGTAAATCTGAATTCTATACACTTTTTTACATGAGAAACAGTCATCAAATCTTTAGGACCCAGACCCATAAATAAATGCACCTGGCTCCTGCTCTAAATACTTTTGTTCAGTATTCACAAAAGAAGAGGAGAGAGATGTACCTAAACCAAACAATAGAAACACTCTGGATAGGGGGGTCAATATCAGTTCATTCACAGAAGAAAGGGTCCTGAAAGAACTCCTAAAACTTAAGGTGGACAAGGCAATGGGGCCTGACGGGATTCACCCCAGAATTCTAAAATAACTAAGGGGAGAACTAGTGACACCACTGACTACACTTTTTAACAAATTATGGGAGGATGGTGTGGTACCTGAGGACTGGAGGAAGACAAATGTGATTCCCCTTCACAAAAGTGGGAGCAAGGCAGAGACAGGAAACTACAGACCTGTTAGTTTGACCTCAGTGGTAGGGAAAATGATGGAATCACTTCTGAAAGAAAGAATTGTTGAGTACCTAGAGGCCAGCGGGGCTCAGGACCCAAAGCAGCATGGATTCACAGCAGGTCATGTCAGATGAATGTAATAGATTTCTTTGACTGGGTGACCCAAGTAGTAAACCAGGGAGGGGCTGTGGACATGGCCTACCTAGACTTTAGCAAGGCAGTTGACACAGTCCCACACAAAAGATTAATAACAAGTTCGCCAGCCTGGGAATGGGTCCCAGGGTAAAAAATTGGCTGAACAACAGGACACAAAGGGTAATAGTAAATGGAGCCCACTCTGAAGAATGTGGGGTTTACTAGCGAGGTACTGCAGGGTTCAGTACTGGGGCCGGTCCTCTTTAATGTCTTTATAAGTGACATTGCAGGGGGACTGGAAGGAAAAGTATGCCTCTTTGCAGATGACACAAAGATCTGTAACAGGGTGGGTACACAAGGGGGGTAGAAAGGATGAGAAGGGACTTGGCAAGGTTGGAGGAATGGTCAAAAGTATGGCAGCTTAGATTCAGTGTAAAGAAGTGCAAAGTAATGCACCTGGGAAACAAAAACTCAGGGGAAGAGTACACAATGGGGGTGTGGGGAGGTACTAACAATAACAAAAATGGAAAGGGACCTGGGGGTAGTCATATCAGATGACCTAAAGGTAGGCAGGCAATGTGAGAAGGCAGTAAAGACAGCTAGGGGGATACTGGAATGCATAGGAAGAGGCATCACCAGTAGAAAACAGGAAGTTGTCATCCCTCTGTACAGACAGCTGGTGAGACCCCATCTGGAGTACTGCGTGCAGTTCTGGAGACCCCACCTCTGCAAGGACATAGACAGGATGGAGGCAGTACAGAGGAGGGCAACTAAAATGGTGCAGGGTCTACACCAGAAACCATACGAAGAGAGACTAAAGAAACTTAATATGAATATCTTCGAGGAAAGGAGGGAGAGAGGGGACATGATAAAAACTGTCGAGTACCTCAAGGGAATTAACAAAGTCCAAGAGAGTAGCATCTTTCAGAAAAAGAGATGTGCAAGATCAAGGGGGCTCAGTTTTAAGATAGCGGGGGGATGGCTCAGGGGCAATGTGAGGAAGTATTTTTTCAGAGAGGGTGGTGGATGCATGGAACAGCCTTCCTGAAGAGGCTGTGGGGTCAAAAACAGTGGGAGAATTCAAGAATGCATAGAACAGACATAAGGCAATTATAGTGGGGGGTAGGAGGAAGTAGGCTGTTGGTTAACAAGGATCTGCAGCTTATCCAAAAGGTAGGGAAACCGGTAGACTGGGTGGGCCAAGTGGTCCTTATCTGCTGTCAAAGTCTATGTTTCTATGTGGAGGCTGACTTGGTTCTCTATCACAGTTTTACACTGCAATGTTTTCACATTTCAGGCTATGCAAAAAAAGCAGCTAATTAATTATCTCGATTCCACTTTCAGACATTTCATTGCCTCCATTCATCAGCAGACTGTCATGATGATGCCACCTCCTTCATTCCGCATCCTCATAATGACTTACAGTGTTATCGCTAGCATGCCAACGCCATCATGTGGACCACCTTAGTTCCAGCTACCCAAGCTACTTATACTACAGCATGGAAAACGTATTATTCATTCTGCACACTGCAGTCCACCCATGGTACTTCTGTCCATATAGATTATATACTCACATTCCTAACTTTTTGCCAAGCCTTGAACTTATCATACAATATAAAATGGGCAAGAAAATCCCTGCATACTGATTGGCTGAGACTTGGTTCTAGCCATTGCCTTAAGAGAGCACTACTAATGGCTAAAAACAAGTCCCTGCCAACTGGGGCAACTCACAGAATTCATAAGCCATTTGCTTCCTAATATCCATTACAAACATGGCTGCAACCTTTACTCATATGTAGAAACCTTCAACTAGACCCTAAAAATGAAAGTTCATGAAATTAACTAAAGTAAGTAAATAATTTAATGTTATTTTCACTCAAGAGCCCTTCCTTACACACATACACAAATTTGGAAAATCAAGTACTGTTCAGATTTTCCTTGATGACCATGATGGGCATCATCAGTCTTTAAATCATACATCCCTGTCCCAGAAGCTGAAATCAGACAAGCATTTAGGATCATCTCCTTTTAGTTTCCCAGAGGACGGGCAGGTCAGTAGCCATGGGTCCTCAGAGGTTTCCTCCACCGGGGGGGGGGGTTCCCTCTCCTGTGTACTACTGGTCACACACTCCACTAGCCGAAGGAGGTAATCCCTGTTTGGGCCCTCTGTTTCCTAAATGCTGCCCAACTTCTCTACTGATGGGTTGGAACAGAGAAAGGCCAAAGCTTAACAGTATAAATAAGCACTATTACCATTCACAAAACATTGAATGAGAGGGCTGAAGCTCAAGGTTCAGTGTAGGTGAATAGCTCCACCCACATGCTAAATATAAACCTGCATCTCCCAGCAGCCCACGTTTAGTGTGTTTTCCAACACCCACCATCCTCCCCTTCCTCCTCCAGCACTCTACTCTCCCTTGGTGCTGGGACCTCTATTCCTAAATATTGTACGGCTTCTCTATGAAGGGTGGGAATATTGAAAAGCCAAAGCTTAACAGTATGCATAAGCACTATTATTATTCACAAAACATTGAAATTAACTGAACAGAAACATAGAATTTCATGGCAGATAAGGACTGCTTGGCCCATCCAGTCTGCCCATTTCTCCCTATCTGCACTATTACCACAGACAGTGCCTGATCTACAGTTCTTTCTCCCTTCCCTCTTCCTTTCCACTATGATTCCCTTGTTTATTCCATGCATTCTTGAGCCCCACCACTGTTTGCACCCCCACCACCTCTGTTGGAAGGCTGTTCCAGGAATACACCACTCTTTCTGTGAAGAAGTACTTCCTCACATCTCTTGTGAATCTACCCTTTCCAGCTTCATAGTATGTCCCCTTGTTCTTATTTTTGCTCCTCCCAAGCCCTCAGCTGGCCACTCCTTTGGGCCACCTAGTCCTGCACCCTGCCACCATGTTCCTTCACCATCCGCTGCCCTGTCATCGTCACAACCCGGGTAACCCGATGTATCCCTTTGTAGGAGGGCCTCTCCCCCATGGAGGGAAACTGGGAGAGGAGAGTCACCCGCAGGCATTCCAACCATATCCCGGGCATTGCAGGGCTTGGCACAGACACTTCCAGGCTTAGTGGAGAGCGGGGACCAGCTACCATCATCTGGTCAGCCAAACGGCTAGTTTTACCATTTTCTCCACAGCCCCCCCCTCTCATGAAGTGGTCCAACCACAACAGCATCCTGGGGCAATCAGCAGCATGTTGAGGCCACACCTGCCAAGAACACCAGCCACTAGTCACCACCAGGAGCTGACAAACACTAGTCCAGGACTTGCCTGCCCCCCTGGGATGGAAGCATCCAATTGACGCCATAAACTCCATCCCTGCTGGACTCCACTCCTGACATCCAGGCTCAGGGCATGAACCCGAGTCACCAGTGTACCAAGCGAACACCCATGGCTCTGCGTCACAGAGCTGGCCATCCCCTTGTTCTTGAGCACCTAAATACTACCCTCATGTACCATATTTACCCCCTGTGAGGTGTTTAAAGGCTTTTGTCACATCCCTCCTCTCCCTCTTCTGTTCCAGGGTGTACATATTGAGGTCTTTTCATCTCTCCTCTTAGGGCTTTTGATGCAGACCCTGCACCATTTTAGTTGCCTCCTCTGGACTGCCTCCATTCTGTCTGTGTCCTTTCAGAGATGTGGTCTCCAGAACTGGACACAGTACTCTAGGTGGGGTCTTACCAGTGATCTATACAGAGACAATACTACCTCTCTCTTTCTACTGGTGATACCCCTTCCTATGCACCCCAGCATCCCACTCATCCTCCCTACCCCCTTGTCGCACTGCCTGGCTACCTTTATGTCATCCGATATGATTGCGCCCATGTCTTTTTCCAGTTTGATGGTCGTCAATACAACTCCACTCATTTTGTAGTCTGCCTCTGGGATTCTGTGCCTTAAGTGCATTATTTTGCACTTTTTCGCATTGAAACCCAGCTGCCATACCCTTGACCACTCCTTTAGTTTTCTTAGGTCTCTGCTCATCCTTTCCATCCCCAGAGTGTCCACCCTATTGCACATTTTGGTGCCATCTACAAAGAAGTAGACCTTCCTTTCCAGTTCCTCTGGAATGTCAGTTACAAAGACATTAAAGAGGACCGATCCCAGCACTGATTCCTGAGGCATCCTGCTGATCTTCCCCCCTTCCTTGGAGTGAACTCCCTTCACCACCACCCTCTGTCACCTGTCTCTGATGTACCCAAAGTTTGGGCAGTTAAGCAGCAGAGTATTTAAATACACGCATTTAAATCAAACCCAATAAGTGGGTAAAGAGCAAATTAAACCTTACAGTACTAAGAGGGGATGCTAAAAAATGGCCAATAATAGCACCTTGGTTACAGAATCTCGAACAAAGAAAAATAAATGAATGGGGAAAGGAAGCCACAGGGAGCTTCAGTTTCATTGAACCTGGCAGGCAGGCAGAAGCCACAAGCCACCGAACATGGGTGGGGGGTGACGCCAGTTCTTCAAACCTTAAAAAAAAGTATGTATGAGTTTTCAGCTGCTGAAGCCCTGAATCTCACTGTCATACAACTCAGCAGAACAGGTGCCCTGCACCCTCGCTTTTTCTTCCCTGCTGATGTACCCTTTGAAGCTGCTGCTGTGGAAAAGACGCTACACATCTGTTGCAAAATCAATCAAATCTCTATTTATCTAGGTGAACATCATTGAGCAAGTTCATTTGCAAGATGGACCTGGTTAAGTCCAGATTATGTTACAAAACAAGCATCAATATTTACAGTGGGAATAAAAACATAGTGGAAGTGCAAATCAGGAAACACACGTAAATAGCATTACAGTTGATTCTAGAGCATCAGTAAGACCAGTGAACAGGCAAATCCACAGAGATACATTGATGGATATTGATTCAGTAATTTTAATGGAAAAAAGGACAGGCTAGCCCCAGGTATCACTATCAAGACAGACAGACAGACAGAAGTAAGTATACAGCTTTTTCTTGACTGGTTCCCAAATGAGTAAAGCAGGTGTAGTTATGCTTGGAAGGAGCAGGCACTAATACCGCATCCCCATGGAGCGCTTACATTGGGGCTGTGGGCGGCTGTACCACGGCGTACTGGAGGAAGGTGTGAGCAAGGTACTGGGCATGGGTGGAACAGCACCTACCGCATATTTAATCCAGGGCTAGTTGTTATCACTAGCTGTCCAGATTCAACATACCGTCGGGCCATGGGAAGGTCACAGGACAGGGACGAAATGGATACGCTGAGGCTGCTGTGGCCAGTCATGGTCAATGATTCAAAAGGGGGCTTAATCACTCATACTTCCGATAAAAGCACTTTAGCTGTGTGAAAGGATTACATCAGTCAGGGATGAAGCGGTTACAGCTGTATTAGCGGAGTACGGCAGACCATTCGATTTTTTTCGCTGGCATTGGAAGGATCATCGAAGAGAACTGCAGGAGCCAATCGGGAGCATGGGCTGGAAGGCGCTTGCGATCCAATTGGTTGGCAGCCTTAGCAGTAATTTGTTGGAGAAGAGACCAGGTGAGTGGTCTCGGAAGGTGGCTTGCGAAGGTGCAACCACCCAGGGGGTATAGATTTTACACTTTGGGTTCAGATGTCTCAGAAAGACTTACCTGTAATGTGCAAGAGGGGTACAGGGACTGGAAGTAGTAAATACATACGGATTAAGAAAACATGCACAAAATGACCTGGGGTATGGTCGGTCATATTTAAGGCCAAACTCTGGGGAGCGAGCTAACAGTAGTTACTGATTAGGAACCGGGGTGACAGTTGCAGCGTTCACACACACCTTGGGCATATAGTGCCTTGAAAGCATTAACACTATGGAGGTAACTTAGTTTCAGTAGTTTTTGCATTTTGTTCCACAGGGTTGTCAAAGAGAAGCTAAAGGCCATTCTGCCATAGCAGGCGGAAGCTTTCGGGATGCATAGAGAGATATATGATGAACTCCTTAGGCTGTATGGTCCCAGCTCACTTATGGGAAGACATTCAGTAATGTAATGTGGGAGCCTTTTTAAGATAGCTCTGTAGGTCCAAAGGACTGCATTTCTTTCATGCCTGACTATAAGCGATGACCATCCTACAGCTTTGTACAATAGGCACTGATGGGTAGAGAGGGGAAGACCGGTAATGTACCTGATGGCTCTGTGAAACAGCGTGTCCAGCTTGATAAGCAAGGCTTTAGGACAGTGGCTGTATAGAAAATCACCATAGTCGATTAGGGAGAGAAAAGTAGATTGGACTAGTCTCCGTTTGGCATCACAAGTGAGGAACTGGCTAATTCTGTAGAATAGGTCCAATCTCTGCCTTAGCTTCTTTGCCAGATCTTCAACATGCTCAGAGAATGTGAGGTTCTAGTTCTAGTCTAGTATTTAAACTTGGGGATAAAATCCAATTTCTCTCCTAGAATTGTGGTGATCAGAGGCAGTGTCCTGGAGCTGGCAGGATTAGTCATACGGCTATAAGGTGTGAACAACACTGCCTTCATCTTTTTCGCATTTAAGAGAAACTTTTTATGGAGTAGCTGAGTCTGGAGCAGGTTAAATTCTTCCTGTAGGTCTGCACAGGCAGCTTCCGCAGTCAGACGACTTATGTAAACCACTGTGTCATCAGCAAACAGATGTATTTTTGCCTTGTTGATGCCCACATCAATGTTGATATAGATTGAGAAGAGCAACGGACCAAGAATGGATCCTTGTGGCACTCCCCTGAGCAGAGGTTTGAGAGGGGAAGGCTCCCCCTCAGCTTTGATTTGTTGCTGCCGTCCTACCAGGAACTCCGTAAACCAGTGCAAAGATGCTGGGTCAAGGCCGATACTCTTCAGTGTGGAGATTAGCAGGCTATGGTCCACAGTATCGAAAGCCTTGCTAAGGTCTAGGAATACTGCTGCCTTTTTCCACAACTTGTCCCTGCCTAGCAGGGCGTTTTTTAGTTCAGGTATGAACCAGCGACAAGTTTTGCTTTTTACTCTGATTTTTATCATCGGGGTGTGTGCATCTAGGGCTCCTACTAGAATCTCATTAATGATATCATAAGCCGTGTTGACCTCAGTGGCTATGTAGAAGTCTTGCCAGCATGGTGAATGTCCCAGTTTGTATGCATAGGCGGCCGCATCAAAGTTGCGCCGTGTCCTTTTAGTGATGAATTTAGTTGAAGGGCCTATATGATGTAGTGACCTAACTGTGGCAATAAAGCAATGGTCACTGACATCGGCGATGAAAGTTTCAGCATGCGTGTAAGGACGCGGCTTATCAACTAATATGACATCCAACAATGAGCTATTACACGGGTTCTTTTTATTAGGACGTGTAGGTTACTGAATTAACTGTGCTAACCCACGAGCATCACAAAAGGTGTTTAGGGGTGAAGCAGCCTTGGAGAGCCAGTCAAAGTTACAGTCCCCAAGTATGATAGTTTTGAGATTCTCTTTCTCAATGATGTTACCAAGGTGAAATAGGAGTAGAGTTCCCACGGATGGGGGTCTATAGCAACCGATCACTCTAGTGGCCATAGAAGAGGATAAATCAATCTTGAGTGTCAGACATTCAAACTCGTTTTTAATAGAGCTTGAATCCATGTAGGAAGTTGCAAATCTTTCCTTAACATATATAGCCACTCCACCTCCCCTAGTGAGTCTATCAGTTCTCAATAGCTGATAGGATGAGATGCTAATCTCACTGTCCAGGGAAGCTGGCCTGAGCCAGGATTCAGAAATTACCAGGACATCAGGTTGGGTATGGCTGATCCATGCCTGAACCATAGTGAACTGTTTTAGGAGGCTGCAGACATTGACATGCCAGAAGCTCATTCCTTTGAGGGTGGCCATATCCGACGGAGAAGTGAGGGGGGAGAGATGAGACCAGGGTTTAGTTCGATGTTACCCGAGCACATCAGTAAAAGAAGTAGCATCTTCATTAAGGCAGCTAATGGCAGTTTGAGAAGCTTGGCCCTGGTATGCTTAAGATTCTTAACATGATGTGTGCACCTATCACCACTCCTAAGTGTGTACCGCCCTAGTGCTAGGTGAAGCAATACCCTGGCCAAGATGTACAGAGGGTGACTAATACAGTATGGAACAGAAGGACTAACTTGAGTAGGCTGCTCAATATGGGTACAGACATGATAGGTTTCCAGGTTGTGCTCTGACAGTAGTACTAACTGCACGGCACATAAATAACTGGTAGGTAGATCAGTGTATGAGTAACACATTTTTGAGGGGTCAGCTCTGCATGCACAGGCTTCTAAGGATAAATTGCCACCTGTACACAACAGAGGATGATCAGTGATGATATTAGTGAGAAACCATTCGTGAGTGTACTATCCAGGCCCCCCATTCTGTACACAATAGGAGGAATGTACACTACAGATTAGGGCAAAGGAGTCTCAAGAGAAGGCGTCTGTGATATCAGCCAGCTAACTTAGGGGCTTTCCTAAGTGGACAACCAAAGAATTGGAGAGGACGACGAGGCCCTTCGTAGGTGTGTTTTAGAAATGGGTGGGGAAATGGTGTATTTAATAAGTGGAGGGTGGGGATGGGTGGGTGGGCACGAAATTAGTGGCTTTTGCCATACCTTCAGCTTGTGGAATCCAGGCTTGTGGTCTCGGGCCGTGGAAGTGGAAGCACCGGCCACCCGATGTCCAAGAGCCTGCACCTGTGGGGCAGGGAACCCTTGGACAGCTGGAACTCGGCTGGGGAGAGAGGGAGAAGCACAAGTTTAAGAGCTGGCCATGGACAAAAGACTGTCTGCACCAGCAGGAGAGCCAAATTTGCAGGACAAAGGGATGTGTATTCCCTTGGCGCCTAAAGTCTGGCGCACATACAAGTTTCAGAGAGGAGCTGAATCACTTAAATCTTAGCCCGTTACACTCTAAACATTGGTAAAAATTAAACTTTAAACAACAGGAATCAAGTAAATATAGCTTTTTTGAGAATAGTTCAGTGAGCAAATTCAATTTTGGCAGGATTTTGAAGAGAAAACAGAAGCAGACTGCAGGAGCCAATCGGAGACCAGCGCCCGAGAGTGCTCACTTTCTGATTGGTTAACGGCTTTTGCCATACCTTTCAGCTTGTGGAGTCGGGGCTTGAGGTCTCGGGCAGCAGCTGTGGAAGCGCTCGCCGCCCGGTGTACAAGAGCCTGCGCCTGTTGGGCAGGGAGCTCTTGGAGAGCTGGAACTTGGCTGCAGAGAGAGGGAGAAGCACAAAACATGTGCATAGTCTGCATCAATGAGCAGAGTGATGTGCCATGCATCAGCGTAAACAGAGCTTTCTGTCTTTCTGATGCATGACACATCACTCACACATGGTGATTCAATCACACAAAAGGTTTTCTTAAACTTGACTGAAATGTAGAAAAAAGTATGCATGACCACACTAGGTGCTTACAAACTATGCCTGTTGGCACCTAAAAATGATAACTAAAGAAAATTTCAATGAATTACTAAGACAGTTCTTTGACACAGTCAGAAATTCATGTAGAGAAGAATATGGAATCTCAAGTAACTGTTGGTAAAAAGCATTAGATCCAAGATGGTGCTGGCAGCAGTCAGACGCAGTTCAGAAGGTCTGTTCCCCTCTCACATAGTACCCTCACATCATCTCTAGTTTTTAAAGATTGAGCTTCTTTTTGTGTCAGTATGAAAAGAGGACACTTAATACAGCAAAAGAAGCAAATGTTGAAAGGCCGTGCTACTTTTATTTGATAAATCAAAGTTACATCATCGCAGATAGTAAATCTAGTAAACCTGTGGCTCTGACAGTGTTACAGACTTAACAGAGTAATCAAACTACTCTTCCAATATTTGTGGGAACTTACAAGAATTCTGATAAAATCATTTATACAAAGCAGACACAGCGATACTTTTCTCTATTTTATACAAAATGCTGTCTTCACATGAAACAGCTGCACCACTCTAATGAGAACCAGCTTTAAACAAACATTTGTCAATGCCGAATGTTTGCTTGCTGGCATTGGCAGTGGTAGTGTAGAAGTTACAGAGCTGCGTAATAGGAATGGCAGTGAAGTATTGAACTGAAGCCAACCCCACCACCACCCTGCAGAGAGTGACAGGCATTGGGGTGTGCCTTTGGGTCGTCAGGCATAACAGCCACGCCATTTCACCACACCCCACCCTGCAGACACTGACAAGTGTCATGGTGTGCCTTGGGGTCTTTGCTTTATGCGCACCCCTTCCATCAGGAAATACGGTGAGATGGGTGCGGTATAGGAGAATGGGGTGAACTTTAGGGCCAAAGAGTCCAAGGCATACCTCAATGCCTCTCACTGGCTGCAGGGTGTGGAATGGTATGAGCATTACGGGCAAGAATCCCAAGTCACACCCCTGATGCCTGTCATTCTCTACAGGGTTGGGCGTTATGGTTGGAAACCCTAAACCTCAGGCATTCGTTGGTATTTTCACTCCAAATTTTCAACATGGTTTTTGTGACCCCACCTCATGAACAGTGGCAATATCAGTTTGTTAGCGAAGCTGCTTATGCACAGCGACTACGGCATTTGCTTTCCCCACAGGTGCAAAAACATTCGAACAGGATGTAAAAATGAAGCACTTACTGTTCATGGGGAGGTGTAAAAAATGGCAATGTTGCAAATCTGCAGTAAAAATATTTTAAAACTTGGTGAAGTCACTAGCGTTGTATAGAACTGTGCAACACACCCAGAATGTAATTAGTTTGGGATTTTTTACAGCAGATTGTCAACACAGGCATTTTGGGACCTCCGATCATGAACAGTGCCACTGTGATTTTCTTTATCTGTCCCGAACAATGATTTCCCACAGCGACCACGCATCTCTGCGCTGAAAGTGTGAAAACACATTTCAGCCATGTTGTGAAAAATGACAGCTGTACTGTTCATAAGGAAGTGTGGAAAAATGCCACTGGTGAAAATCTGGACTGAAAATATTACAAATTCATGAACTTACGAGGGTGCGTGGAAACGGCGCAATGCTCACTCGTAACACAGTCATTTTATGGACTTTTGTCACCAAATTTTCAACATTGCCATTTTAAGACCTCTGCTCATGACCAGTATAACTGTGATTTTCTTAATCTGTCCCAAACATTGCTTTCACACACCGACTGCACCATTGTGCTCTACATGTGTGAAAACACATTTTGGGTGACGTGAAAAATGGCAGCTGTATTGTTCATAAGGAAGTGTAATAAAATGGCAATGTTGAAAATCTGGAGTGAAAATATTGAAAATTCGCAAACTTACGAGCGTGCGTAGGAACTGCGCAACACACGCTCATAAAACAGTCATTTTTAAGAATGTTTTCACCAAATTTTCAACATAGTCATTTTAAGACCTCTGCTCATGAACAGTGTCACTGTGATTTTCTTAATTTGTCCTGTACATTGATTTCGAACACCGACTGCGCCATTGTGCGCTATGTAGTCGGAAACACATTTTGGGTGCGATGTGAAAAATGACAGCTGTACTATTCATAAGAAGGTGTGGTAAAATGGCAATGTTGAAAATCTGGAGTGAAAATATTGAAAATTCACGAACTTACAAGCACGCTCGTAAAACAGTCATTTTTTGGAATTTTCCCACCAAATTTTCAAAATAGGCTTCTTGAGAGCCCACCTTATGAACAGTGGCAGTGTCGTGTCATTAATTGGTCCCAAAAGGTGATTTCGTGCAGTGACTGCGAAATCACCCTTCGGGCCCGAATAATGCCATGACAGTGGCAGCATTCATGAGAAGGGGTCCCAAAACCCCCATGTTGAAAATTTGGTGCAAAAATTCCAAAAAATGCCTGAGATATGCATCAAAGTTGAAAAACCTATCTATCCATTATACAGCTTACCGGCATTTCCTCAGTTCGCGGTCGGCTTTGAAGAGTGCAGACGTGTTCCCGGTCCACCGAAGATCGTCGCGCCGAGGTCCGGAGGCAAGTATGGGGTGAGGGGGGGTGGGAGGCAGGGTGCGCAGTGGGTGGGTGCGGGTTGTGGGAGAGGAGCAGGGAGAAGCGCCGAGGACAGTTTTTGTTGCAGTTTTTTTTAAATGACTGACAGGACATTTGCCACTCTGGGTGGGCTCCCAGCGTGGCTAGGATAACTAGTTGGGGTGGCGTGGAGCCAGCGGGGGATTGGGCACCCCGTCCAGCCATAGCATCTGTTGCCACGCTGGGGTGGGCTTCAGCGTGGCACCCTGTACTCGCGGGGGAGGACAGTGTAGCCCGACAGGGATTGGGCACCCGGCGGCTATATCGATCAGTTACCCGCGATGGGGTGGGCACCCAGTGTGGCATGTGGAAGCTTTTGGGAGGCAGCACAGCCCGACGAGATTGGGCACCCCGCTATAGTGTGTGCGTGGGGGCAGCATGCAGTATGCGGTGTTTGTGTGTGTGTGTAGGGAGCATGCATGAGCAGGCGATATCTTATCGCTGCTCACTGAAGCATAGCTCCCTTTCAACTGTACACCACTGCATTTTGGAGCTGTCATAGACAGCTCCAGCAGGCATTGGAGAACTGCGGCCTCCCCTGCAAACACACTGCCTGAATTGGAAGAGGGTTGCCACACTTCCAAAAACTCGGGTGATGGCACTATGTTTCTTGCACATGTGTGCAAGCAAACATAAAAACTCACTGGTAAGCTGTCTCTCATTTCTACTACTACTGATACAGGTTCTCCTACTATTGATACTGGCTCTGCAAATATTTTTTTATAAATGGAAGGACAGGAGGATTAAATGAACATCTAATATAAGTAGTGACTCTGAAGATTTTCATGCGCTGTTATGAAATAGTGTATTTAAACAATTTTTCATATTTGGATGTTAACACAAAATTGAAACTGTATGCTGTGAAAGAGACTGTGCCTAAAGCTTCACATTTGTCTCTTTATATGCCAGTAGCTGCTATTTGAAGATCGAGTACATGTGGCCAGATACAGATGCTTTGACTGGTTTGGGGAAAAGTATTTGCCATTGCTACACAAGCTCTCTACTTGTCTAGAGTGTACTTAACAAGAATTTCAGTTTTTTGTGCTCTATAAGAACTCATATCAGTCCAATATTGTTGAAAGGGTGAATTCATATTGCCAAAAAAGGACTCCAGTGAAGGCAAAGATAAGGGGGAAGCAGGTGATTAAGCCGATTAAAAAAAAAAATGGCAGTAGAAGCAGCTGAAAAGAAAAAGGACAAACTGAATAAAAGCTCACAAAAAAAAACAACAAAAAGCACACACAAGGATCTAGGGAAAGCTCAGTATAGGAGAACATAAATATGCACTTTTTTCCTGAAAGGCCCGAGACCACTGTGTCCGATACTGTTAAACCCTATGCTTTCTTCATTGTCTGCTTCTCTGGAGACACCTCATGTAGCAACAGGAGCAACTGACACTATAAAATCTTACAAAAACAACAGAAAGAATAATATTACTGATAAAGCAACCAAAGAGAGGTCAAGAAACGCTCCAGCAGACCAGTCATCAATAATTCAGGGCATTTTTTCAAACAATTCTAGAAGAAAATACTGAAAACCATGAACACAGGATGCAAGAAGTTTTGGGGTAAGGCAGAACTAATGAAGCAGTGGTTAAAGAAAAGGATCAAAGTCTACCAATAACAAAGCTACAATTTTTTAATTCTGATAATAATAGGGGAAAAAATAAATAAGAACAGATTAATAGCATAGAGCCGCCCCCTGTTATAATAGGGGCTACACCAAGTTAATCAAAACATCAGGACAATGAGATCCCAGCATGGGCACAATCTTTAATGTCTGATATTTCTTTTATAAAGAAAAAAGTGGGAAGCATGGGCAAACTGACAACTGAGATAGAAGATATTAGATCCTTGATTTCTCATTTGGACCAACAAATGTCACCCTTGTTGAAGAGAATAGATGAATCACAAAAGAGCATCTGATTTAGAAGATGAAATGCAAGCAACGGAAACACAAGGTACTCAGCATGAAAAAACCTCTGACAGAAATTCCGAAAACGATTAATTCTGAGTTATGAGCGTGTCGGAAAAAATATAAGAGTACTAAGTGTGCCAAAAAACACAGGAACAGAATTCTTTGCCATAAGAAATGACGTCCGTTATATTGGTTGTTTTATTTGATTGTGACAAATCAGATGTAGAGCTCTGCACTCTAAGTCTGAAGATGGTTTGCCTCCAAGACCAATAATTGCTAAGCCTTTTTGATCAGAAGATAAAATCCATATCATGAGTGCAGTATACGCCAAGAAAAAAAAAAGATTTACAATGGCAGAGGCTTCCATTAGTATTTTTCATGATTTTCCTCCAGATATAGTTTCAGATCAGAAGAAATATGATTGAATTAGACAGACACTTTGTAAAAAGATTAGTAATCTTTCATCCTTATTCCAGCCAAGCTGCATGTCATAATTAATGGGAGACAACATTGTTTCAGTTCAGTATTCTTTATTTGTTCGGCTTTCCAGTCATTACAAAAATGTTTTAAAAAGTTTTAAAACATGTTTACAGAAAGATTGGGACACATGTATTTTACACAATCTTATGTCAATATTTAATAGAGTGAAAATTTTGACATATTGTCTTACAATGGATACAGTGACTTGATAAATATTCTTTGGTATGTAGTATGCCGCCATTCATTTCTATAGTCATATAGCATATCATATCAACAAATGACAATCCTTATAAATTCTTCTTAAAAACTATATAGGATTGTTATTGCACATTTTCTTATAAATCCATTTTATGTAGTCTGACATGTACTTAGCTATAAAGTCTAAAGGGGGACTCATCAGATTCTGAAGACTTCATACTCAGAGAGTGTATTTGTTTAAAGAGATTGAGTTAGAATCTTTCCACGCATTTTGTTATATTTCAGTCAATGGCAGATCACATGCTCCAATGTTTCTAGTTTATTCATTCCACAGTCACAGTAAATATTAGGAACTTTTGTTTTATCTTTTGCAAAAACATATTATAATATTTTCAAAGGATATATTTCCAACCTAAATTTTAGAAAGAGTGCTCTATCTTTCTTGTCTAAAAGATGTATTAAGTAAGGCTCTAGTACATGATTGATTTTGTTTTGAGCATACCAGTGATGAAGTCTTAATTACCTTATTCTTTTCATGTCTTCATCAAATGATACTTGGGTGAGTCTGTTTTTGATTATTATAACATGAGAAAATATCTATACCCTTTTGTTGATCTTTCCAGAGGTGTAATAAGTCTATGCTTTCTAGTGCCTCTTTCACTTGTATTAACCAAGGAGATGCTTGACCTCTGTTTAGCCATAGTGCTTTTTCTGCCAGACATTTGCTTGCTATTCTGTCATAATCATAATTTTTTTATATTGCGCTTTTCAAATGCCAAAGCACAGCACATAAAAACATACATCAATAATAAATAGAAGCTAAAATATAAAACACAATTAAAAGGACAGCAAAAAGGGGATAATCAAAGGCTGAAACAAACAAAAAACTCTTCAGAGACGCCTTAAAGGATTCTGTGGACAGGCACGCTCTAATCCGACGAGGTAGAGAATTCCACTGGGTTGGAACCACAAAAGAAAAAGCTCTGGCCCCAGAGGATTGAAGACAAACCCTGGGAATCTCTAGCAATCCCTCATCGGCAGAACAGAGTGGGTGGAGAGGGCGGTAGGGCCACAGGAGATCTTGCAAGTAGCTTGGTCCCTGTCCATGTAAGGTCTTATAGGTCAGCAATGCGACCTTGAAGGTAATCCTCCAACATACCGGCAGCCAGTGCAGTTCGTACAGAACAGGTGTGATGTGGTAAGTTCTTGGTAGCCCAGTCAACAACCTGGCTGCAGCATTCTGCACCAGCTGCAGGTGGCGGAGGTCTACCCCCGGCAACCCTAGATATAGAGCATTGCAGTAATTTAGATGCGAGGAAACAAAGGCGTGAACCAATACAGGGAGGTCATCATGTGGAACAAGGTGCTTTATCCAGGCTATATTCCTCAGATGGTAAAACGAGGACTTGACAGTGGCCGACACCTGACACTTAAGTGTCAGCTCGCAATCAAATATTATGCCCAGATTCCACACCTGTTCAGAAGGTCTCAACTGGTTACCCCCTAACTTAAGGACAGAGGGAGATCCAGGAGTCAACTTCTCTGCACGATGACCAGGGTCCACCACCAGCACCTCAGTCTTGTCCAGATTTAGCCTGATCCAGTTAGCACTCATCCAGTCCTGGATCTCAGCGAGGCAGTTGTTAAAGACTGTAAGTGCGTCATTCTGTTTGGGTACAAAGGACATATAGAGCCTAGTGTCATCTGTGTAGCGGTGAAAGCTCAGCCCATAACACCTTATAATGTCTCCTAACGGTAACATATACACTGTGAACAACATGGGAGAAAGCACAGAACCCTGCGGCACCCCACAAGGCAGCACAAAGGGAGCAGAAGAAAAAATTCCTGATACTACCCTCTGAGATCTGCCCGTGAGGAAAGAGTGAAATCATCTAAGGACTGTCCCCGACAGTCCACAGATCAGCCACAGACGTTCCAGCAATATCCCATGGTCCACGGTGTCAAACACAGCAGAGAGAGCAAGAAGAACCAAGATCGAACGGCTCCTCTGATCTCTCGCAGTTAGGAGGTCATTAAGTACCCGAACCAATGCCATCTCGGTGCTATGCCTCTTCCTGAAACCAGACTGGAAAGAATCTTAGATTCCATGGGTGGTAAGAAAGTCATCAAGCTGCAGTGCATCTATTTTCTCAATAACCTTACCCAAAAAGGGCAGGTTAGAGATCGGTCTGTAGTTTGCGAGACAGTCCGGGTCAAGGGAAGATTTCTTCAAAAGGGGTGTCACAACAGCCTCTTTCAAGGACTCCGAAAACACCCCTTGGTCCAATGAGCACCAGACAATCTCAGCAAGGACTGGTCCGATCACATCCGTGCAACCCATAAGGAGGCGCGTGGGACCAAGATCCAAACTACAGCAAGTCGGCCACAAGCTCTGGATGATCTTCATGACATCCATGATTGCCGGCCGGTTGAAGTCCGTCCAGACAGACTGAGGCCTGTAACCACGCATCGATCTCCACCATGCTCATTTGAACGCGTTCTATGGATGTCAGACCTGATTGTTGACACCTTATCTTCAAAGAACCAAGCAAACTCATCACACTTTAATTGTGACAAGGCTCTCCAGCCCTGCAAACAGGCTGGATTGCACAGCCTATCGACAGTCCGGAAGAGCAGAGCTGGTCGATTCCTTGATGCAGCAATCTACCTGGATAGGAACTCTGCCTTCTCACAGGAGATTTCTGATTGATAGCTCAAATAATGGGTGATCAATCTAAGCCTGTCACTCTCAAGGCTGGACCTCCACCAACAGCATTCCAATCTTTGCCCTGCTGTCTTCAGCTCCTTCAATGTCCCATCAAACCAGGGGGACCGAGGGCGAAGGGAGAGGGGGCGAACTTGGACAGGAGCTATGGAATCCATATCCCTCAGCACCACACTATTATAGTGCACTACTAGGGCATCTGGATCCAAGCACACCATAGGCCAACTTGATAGATCCAGCACCGCTGTCAGACCTTCGAAGGTAACACCCCTTAAAGGGCGGTACTGGATCATCTCCAAAGGGGTTGATCTCATGGGGGGGACATAAAATTGAACCTTATGGAGTGATGGTTAGACCACCCAACTGGTTCCACCACCAATCCAGTGACCTTCATCCCCAGGGTGAACACCAGATCCAATGAGTGACCCTGGATATGGGTAGCAGCGGTAACAACCTATGTGAAGCTCAACAAATTCATTAGTTGGAGGAAGTTTTGACCAAAATGCGAGAGTTCATCATCAATCCAAGCATTGAAGTCCCCCAGGACCAACTACCTGGAGGGCTCCAACACCAGGTCGACAATGAAGTCTGCTACTTCCTGCAGAAAAACTTTCTCGTCACCGGGTAGACGATAGACGAGTAGAATTCTACAGCCCATACCTGCTTCCATGATACATTCAAAGGATCTGGGGGACACCACTGGAACCTCCACAAGGTCCAATTCTGATCTAAAACAGATAGCGAATCCCCCCCCCTTCGATCCAGTCTCGGGCGGTGTATCACCGAGTACCCGGCTGGAGCAGCTGACGCCAAAATGGGGCCAGCATTCTCGTCCAGCCAGGTCTCGGTGATGCAAGCCAGGTCAGATGACTCAACAAGATCAGCAATAATTGCTGTCTTGTTTTTTATAGACCTGGCATTGCATAACACCACCTGAGTTGGATGAGAGGCCTTGGAGGAGCAAGCCACTTGCCCACCATCATTCTGTTTTGGTCTAAGTCTGAACATCTTATCCAGTGTCTTAATTTGGTCATGCCTGCCAAGTATTTAATTTGGATTCTACCTAGTTCAGCCCTGGCTACCTGGGCTGAAGTTCAAGTTCAGGTTTATTGCAGGAATAACTCCATTGAGCAAGCTCATTCACAAGGAGGTCCTGAGACAAATATCAGGAATACAAACAAGTAGCAGCATAGTATACATATGATCATACATAATCCAGGTAGCAACAAAGAATATATATATACATAATACAGGCAGTAAGAGTGGGTACAATGTGCAAAAAAAAAAAAAATTATACAGGAATAGCAGGATGAGATTTATACCGACATGGAATACAGTAGATAATGCAGGCATAGTAAACAGTAAATGACAATGGTCATGAGTGACAATATGCACATCAGGAATAAAAAAAATGGAATAGAAATGAGTAACTGACAGAGGCTGAACTGAGGCAATAAATAAAGTGCAAAGGCTTAAGGAGGATACCAGTTATGTAGAAAGAAGGCCATGAGAGAGTTCACTTAGTACTGGTGAACTGGTAGTGCGAAGCTGGAGTACAAGAATAGATGGGGAGGGGAGAATGGGGACTTGACAATAGGGAGGGATGGGGGGAGTAGCAGAGCAAGGGAGAGAGGGAAGAAGAAGTGAGGGTAGGGGTGTTGTGGTAGGACTGAAGAAGAAGAAGAAGAAGAAGAAGAAGAAGGGAGGGTAGGAGGAGATGTGTTGTGGTAGGACTGGGGATGTGTGTGGATAAGGGACAGAGCACTGACAAGGGAACCATTAGCAGCAGCCAGGATATCAGCCTACGACAGTTGCACATTTCTGTAACTAATAAATATAAGCGTTATGGCTTCATTACATTGCCTATTTATGTCTACAATTAGTTCTTGTTATATGTTCTATACCATATATAGTATGTGCCTTGTCTGCATTGCATCCATTGTATACGATAGAGAGGCGCTTCTAGTGAACAACCAAGTGTGGGTAGTTAGACAGGGGGATAAAAGAATAAGGGTGAGGTAGTATAATAGGAATAGGAAGCAGATGCTATTTACGGGAGGAATAGAGTTAACTATAGGGGTGGGAGCCGGATGAAGCATACAGAGGGTCATGAGCTATTAAGCCAAGGCAGGTCACTTATAACAGTTACAGAATTCTTTCAGATAACCTGAAAGCAATGTTTTGAAGGTGAAGGGTCCTGGAATGGTAGTAAGCTTGAGAGTTCTTTGCATGGTATTCCAGAGAGAGGGAAGAGCAAAGTTTACAGCAGCTGAACCGTGCAACGACTTTATTTTCGGTATGTAAAAGCAGAGTAGTGAAAAGCTTCTCAGTCCATAAGACCCCTTTGCACATTCAAAAAGACTGGATATATACCCCGGTAGTTTGTCAGTTAAAGCCCTATAGTGCCAAAGGAGGGCATTTCTTTGCCTCCTCAGAGATAAGGAAGACCAACCCAACTCCTGATACAGAAGACAGTGGTGGGTACGTAGTGGAAGGTTAAGGATAAACCTCAAAGCACGATGATAAAGGGTGTCAAGTTTGCAAAGCACTGTGGAAGAACAGTGGCTGTAAAGAAAGTTAGCATAGTCTAGAAGTGGTAAGAAAGTTGTTTGTACTAATCTCGCCCTGGCTTCTAGGGTAAGGAGATGCCTAATGCGATAAAATACACCTAGGCATTGTGTGAGTTTTTCTGAGAGTTTGTTTAGATGACATAGGAAATTGAGCTTGTTATCTAGCCAAAAGCCAAGGTATTTGAAATTATCAACTAATTCCAATGGTTCACCAAGTAGGGTATGGATCCATAAACTAGTTGAAGACCCCGACATAAGGGGCATGCTAAGAGAGGATCATGTCTTTAGTTTTTTGGCATTAAGGAGGAGCTTGAGCTTTAGGAGATTGTATTGAAGAGAGACAAAGTCCTCCTGTAAGTCTTTGTGGGCTAGTTCCAAAGAAGAATTAGATGTGTAGAGGACTGTGTCATCTGCGAATAAATGTACAGAGGCTGTATGTAAATGGGAATTAATGTTATTGATGTAAATTGCAAAGAGTATAGGACCCAGGATGGATCCTTGTGGGATGCCCAGAGGAAGAGTTTTAGCAGAGACAGGTCCCCAGAGGCTTTGATTTGTTGCAAGCTATTAGTGAGGTAACAAGTAAACCATTTTAAGGCAGTGCTGTCCAAACCAAGATTACTCAATGCATTTAAGAGCAGGTTATGGTCCACAGTATCAAAGGCCTTACTAAGGTCTAAGTAGAGTGTAAACACATGTTTTTTTTAATCTAGAGCAGTTTGCTAGTCTGTAGACACTTTAACAAGGGCAGATACTGTGCTATGTTTGGATCCGAAACCTGATTGGGCTTTATTTAGGAGGATGAGTGATTCTAGGTGCTCCCTGATTTGTGCATTAACAATATTTTCCAGTAGCTTTGATAAGATGGGGCGAATGGAGATTAGGCGGTAGTTATTTAAATCACTAGGATCACCTGACTTAAAAAGGGGAATGATATGTGCAATTTTCCATAAAGAAGGTATCACACCTTGTTCCAGTGAAGTATTGAATAGATGGACAATGGGAGCAGTCAAATAGAAATAGTCGGTTTTCAGGAAGAAGGGTTCAATATGGTTAGCGCCAGCACTCTTTTTAGTATCCAAGGACAGTAAGAGATCCTCTACTTGTTTAAAGGACACAGGGTGAAAACTGAAGTGAGAAGAACAGCTCTGCTTGGAATCAGCGCAAAAGTTCAGGCCATCACTTACAACCCCACACTGGCTCAGCTTTCTGACAGGGAAGTCATCGAAAGCAAGTCCTGCTGTGGCAAAGTGATCATAAAGTTGTTCTAGGATATCAGCTCTGTCCATATAGGTAGTGCCTCTGGAAATTAGTTTAGCTGGAAGGGAGGATACAGAAGCATAACCTTCAACCTCTTTGAGGATGTTCCAAAATTTGGAAGCAGTTTTTATTTTGTTCAAGAGCTGATTGGAAATAGCATGATTTTTCTGATCTAATTAATTTGGTGCAGGCATTTCTAGCCACATGAAAGGCTAGCCAATCCATGTCTAGTTTTGATTTCCTGGCCCTTTTCCACAGGATGTCTCTATCCCTAAGTGCTTTTCTTAGAGTAGGAGAAAACCAACCAGGAAATCTTTTCTTAGTCTTGATCAACCTGAGAGGTGCATGTTTGTCTATGATCCCCATAAGGAGGTTGTGGAAAATGTTAAATGCCTCAGTAATAGATGGTGCCAGATAAAAATCTTGCCATCTGATGTTGGCGAGTTCAGTCAAGACAGCAAGCTGGTTATTTTTAGTTTAAGGTTAGAGGCCGACGTCAAGTGAGAGGAATGTCTAACGCAAGCAGTGATGCAGTCATCACTTAGGTCATTATGGAAACCCCGTACATGGGAGAAGTTATGTGGTTTGCTAACCAGTATAAGATCCAAGAGGGTGCTATGGTCCAGGTTTTTCTTATTAATTCTGGTAGCCTCTGATATAACCTGCACTAACCCACATGAATCACAGAGCTCCTTACGGTTTTTAGAGTTTTCATCTAACCAATTAAGGTTGAAGTCTCCCATTAAGATGCATTCTGAATTGGCCTTTTCTAGTAAGTCCTGAAGGTGGGGTAATAAACTAAGCCCAGCGGAGGGTGGCAGATAGCATACAGAAATCCAGAGGGCTATATCAGCAGATAATGCCAGTTTTAAAGCAAGGCATTCAAATTCTTTTGGGGGGAGGTATGGTCAATAACTGTGACTGAGAATTTGTTCTTAATGTAAATTGCACCCCCCCCAGGTCTGTCACATTGAGAGATGTTATATCCAGGAATACTGACTGTTATATCTGGAGTTGATCATTTAAGCCAGGTCTCCGAGATCATAAGGACATCTGGTGAGGTATGCAATGCCAAGGTTTGGAACAGGTCTACTTTTTGAGCAGACTAGACATTTAAATGTAAGAAACTAATGCTTTTAACGCTTGTTAGGTCCGAAGCGGCATTTAGGGTAGAAAGTGGGCCAGGGTTTAATTCAACATTCCCTTAACAAAGTAAAATAGGAATAGTAATTTCCTGAGGCAACTTAAAATCATTCTAAGTAAGCTAGTATTTAGTTGCTTGGAATGATAAACTTTTTTGAGAGTTGGGCTGGGGCAACAGGAGAGTTGGTGAGGAGCAGAGCATGAATAGCTGTTTTAACTGGCAAAAGAAGAGATGTTCTAGAATAAATACTAGGCAAGGGATAAGGGAAAGGCTTGCCAAGTGAGGAAGGGTCTGTGCCCACTGTATAAAGCCAAGTCCCATTATGTATGAATGAGAATTGGTATTGATCCAAAAGAGCTGTTTGTTCCAATTGCAGTGGGGCAACTGTTACAGTTGAGGGAATATGCATTGCAAAATGAAGTAGCCATAGAAAAGGAGGATGACCATGGTTGCAGTTTAGAGCTGTTGCTACAATAGGCGCAGACCAATAATGTCTATGAGTGACCAAAGGGCTAACATCATAGGAGAAGCTGATATAGAGTTGGTAGAGCTACAGAGAATTGGCCACAGCATAGCAACAGAAGAACAAGTTACAGATGATGCAGGAGAAACTGACAAAGTGCAGCTGAAGCATATACAAGATAGGCAATTCTATAGCGAGGACTTTGAGAAAAAGGTACCAATGTCTGGCAGGGGGGAGGAGTTTGCTCTGAAGGGAGAACATTTAATAGAGGCGAGGCTGGGGTCAGGTGGTGGGCGGGAGAAAATATACAGTACAGAAATATACAGCAAAGCACTTAGGAGCCAGAAAAAAGTTTGAAAAATATTGAGCCCAACAAGCAGTCCAATCATAGAGTGAGCCATGGAGGCAGCAGCCAATCACACCACAGGTCGGCATGTATTTCACCAATCGGAGCCCCACGGGTATTCCCCGGTCAGGAAGGCGAGCTTACCATCACTGAGGTGCTTGGAGGTGGGCAGGGAGAAGGCACACAGCCAGCTGGCTTCTTTAGCCACGGCCGCTGTAGGAGGAGGCTGATCACTGCCCGATCAGGGGCGCCTGAGGGGGAAACACAAAGCCATAAGTTAGTTTAATAACCAGAGAGACAAAGAGACATGGCTGAGGACTAAATCAGTGGGCAGAGAGAAAAGACAAAGAACAGGATGAGCAAGGGGAAGTTAGCAGGAACAGGGGGATGGGGCCAGGCAGCCCAATTGCAAAACAGTTTAAGTCAGGCACCACCAGTAAAGTGAGAAAAATAAGTTAGAGAACAGAGGAGATGAAGGTCGAAGTGGAGAAAGTCAAAGGGAGAGGTACACAATACAGGAAATATCACAATACCCTACACCCTGCATACATTCCTTGAGATAAAACAATCCCCTAACAAGTAGCAAACATAAAATGATACACTTATTCCCCTTAAGAAATATACAGTAGAGAAATATACATCAAAGCACTTAAGAGCCAGAAAAAAAGTTTGAAAAATATTGAGCCCAACAAGCAGTCAAATCACAGAGCGAGCCATGGAGGCAGCAGCCAATCACACTGCAGGTCGGCGTGTCTTCAACCGATCGGAGCCCCATGGGTATTCCCCGGTCAGGAAGGTGAGCTTACCAGTGCTGAGGTGCTTGGAGGTGGACGGGGAGATGGCGCACGGCTGGCTGGCTTCTCCAGCCATGGCCACCATAGGAGGAGGCTGATCACTGCCCGATCAGGGGCACCGGTGCTGAGGTGCTTGGAGGCAGGCAGGGAGATGGCGCATGGCCAGCTGGCTTCTCCTGCCATGGCTGCCATAGGAGGAGGCTGATCACTGCCCGATATGGGGCACCTGATCAAATTCTTATAGTGGGAGACTTAAGTGTTTTGGCATGTCAATGTCAAGGACATTAACAAAATGGAGGCCGTCCAGAGAAAGGCAATCAAAACCGTGAAAGGATTGCATCAGAAAACATATGAGGACAGATTAACAGAGCTCAATATTTATACCCTAGAGCAAAGGAGGGAGAGAGGTGATATGATTGAAAGATTCAAATATCTTAAGGGCATTAACAAGGTGAAAGAGTCTAACATATTTCAATATAAGAAAAATAGCGGGACAAGAGGACACATGATGAGATTAGAGGGAGGCCAATTAAAGGGCAATATGAGGAAGTTCTTTTTCACAGAAAGGGTGGTGGATGCATGGAATGGCCTACCTCAGGAAGTGATGAATATCAATACAGTGCAGGGCTTCAAACAGGCATGGGATAGGCATAAGGGAGCAATACAGATGAGTATGAATAAATAGGCCATTGACAGAGTAAGGGCCTATGGCACATTCATAAAGTAGGAAAAATGAGCAGACTGGATGGGCCTTGTGATCCTTATCTGCCATCAACTTCTATGTTTCTATCTCCGAGTATGGATAAATCTTCAAATCAGTCAACTGAGGATTATAGAACCTCAAAAATGTTTGGGGAGTTTTTAGAACAGCATAACCTGAAAGATATATGGAGAGAAAGGTGCCCAAATAAAAGAGAATATACATATAGATCTAAACAATTTAATAAGCAGTCACATTTGGATTACTTCTTGACAAACAATTCTTTGTTAATTAATTTTGATAATCCAATAATTCATGAGCTATATCTATTTGACCATGGTATTATTTAGATGCTTTGGAGTCCTTCTAGTAATAGAGTTTCACATCAACGGTTGTGTTTTGACAACGCATTATTGTTTCCCTCAGATTTTGTTGATAAAATTAGAAACCATATAGAAGAATATTGGTTACACAGTAATTTAAATGAGATATCAATTAAGGCTAAATGGGATTCATTGAAGGCCTCCTTAAGAAATCACATAATTGCCTGTCAGATAAAAACTAACAACCAAAAAAGAGGTGGTTTAAAAAAACTTGAAGAAGAAATAAAAAAAAAAAAAACTTCAAATGGAAACATTGAAAGATTCTTCAAATTGTGAAACTTAAAATTCTCTTCAAGAGAAAATTAGTAAAAGAAAGGATCTATTGTTAAACAAGATTAATCTAGATTTATTTAGGACTAAGAATAAACTATATTTCCATGGGGATGAAACAGGTTGGATGCTAGCCTATGCATTAAAAAAAACAAGAGGAAAAAATAATGGGACACATATAAACAAGAAAGACCACCAAATTGTGTATGCTAAAATATAGCTAAAGTTTTCACGGAATATTTTACAACTACTGTATATATAGTAAAAACTACAATCCATCCCTCTCTCTCTCTCTCTTTCTCTCCCTCTCTCTATGTATATATATATATATAATATCAGATATTTATTTTGAATCAAAACTGTTCACACTTATTAAATATTTTGAATGACTTCTTTACACTAGATGAAATGAAAACAGCCATTCTTTCTTTAAAGAAGAATCCCTCCTCAGACCCAGATGGTTTACCTCGGAATTTTTCATGGTTTTTGTAGAGAAAAAACTACCCTGGCTTTGATTATAGTTGGAAGAGATGATTGTCAAAAACACTAAACTGAATTCTTTATCGCATTCAAATCTAAGTTTAATACTAACATACTAAAATGCCAGCAGAATAGGCCTAACAGTCTTTCGTGTCTGCTCGATTGGTCAGCCCCCACCCTGGGAGCTGACCTTGCTGCCCCCCTCACCCTCTCTGGCTTCTCCCTTCCCAGTCCCGGATATTCTCGCTACACTGGACTTTGCATCCAGAACCCTTCCCCCTGTACCTGTCCCACCCCCTCTTGAACCCCTCCACCATCTCTGCCTCCACCAGCCCCTGGGCAGTGCATTCTCATGGCTCCACCACCCTCTCAGAAGTAGCACCTCCTCCTTTCTCTTAGTCTCCCCTCCAGCTTCCACCCATGCCCTCTAGTTGCCCCCCTCCTTCCTTCAGAGCACCCTGACTGCTCCTCCCCTATTTACCCCTTCATGTACCTGAAGACCTCTATCATGTCCCCCGGTCCCTTCTCTCTTCCAATGTGTACATATTTAGCTCTTCGAGCCTCTCCCCATAGGTCCTGTCCCCCAAGCTCCAGATCATTTTGGTTGCCCTCCTCTGGACCCTCTCCAGGAGTTCAATGTCCCTCTTTAAGTGTGGCCTCCAAAACTGCATGCAGTACTCTAGGTGCGGCTTCACCAAGCAGTTATACAGAGGGAGTATCACTTCCCTCCTTCTGGAGGTGATCCCCCTAGCGATGCATCCCAGCATCCTGTTGGCCTTGGCTGCTGCCCTCCTACAAGTCTCCGAGTTGTTCATCTTGCCATCCACTACCACCCCCAGGTCCCTCTCAGCCATCGAGACTTGCAGCATCCCCCCCCCAAGGGTGTACACTTGGCCCAGGTTTCTGGCTCCCAGGTGCAGTACCTTGCTTTTCCCTGCATTGGACCTCAGCTTCCACTTTCTAGACCACCTTTCCAGAGCCTCCAGGTCCCCCTGTAGGGTCACCCTCCCCTCCTCCTCGTCCATCACCGCCCCCAGTTTTGAGTCATCCGCAAAGAGACTGATCTCACTCCTGATACCCTTCCTTATGTCGGAGACATAGGCATTGAATGAGAGGGGCCCAAGGGCCGATCCCTGAGGGACCCCACTAATGACCCTCCTTGGGGATGAGACTACCCCACCAACCTCCAGTCCTGGAGCCAATTACCTATCCATCTGATCAAATGGTTCCCCACCTCCATTTCTCCCAGCTTATCCAACAGGCCCCCAAGAGGAACAGAGTCAAATGCCTTGCTGAAGTCAAGAAAGAGGACTTCCACCAGTCTACCCAGGTCCAAGGCACTCGTCACCCAGTCATAGAACTCCACAAGGTTTGTCTGACATCATTTCCCCCAGATGAATCCATGCTGTCTATTGTCCAGGCACCCCAACTTTTCCAGGTCCCCCTTCAACCTCTCCCTGACAATGCTCTCCTTCACCTTGCCCACCACCGATGTCAGGCTGCCGGGTCTGTAGTTCCCTGCCACCTCCCTTGATCCCCCCTTGTGGATAGGCACTATATGCACCATCTTCCAGTCCTGGGGCACCCACCCTGTCCTCAGAGAGATGCTGAAGAGCTCCACCAGGGGTTTCGCCAGGACATCTGCCAGTTCCTTCAGCACTCTGGGATGTAATTTATCCAGCCCCAGTGCTTTCTCCATCTTAAGGGACCTGAGGGCTTCCCTCACTCTCTCTGCCATGATTTCCACCTCCACTACCTCGTCCCCCTGCTTTGCCTTCCCCTCCTGCCAGTGATGGCTCCCCCTCCCAAACCCGCCGATTGATAAGGGCCCTCCCCTCAGTTTCACCGTCTCCTCCCATGTATGATGTAGCCCCCCCATTTTCCTTGGTGAAAACTGAGGTGAAGTACTCATTTAGTACCTCAGCCTGCTCCCCGGGTCTTGTGTGCATCCCTCCCCTGTTTTAATCCTGCTAATCTGCCCCTTCACCCTTCGTTTTTCCCCAATTTATCTAAAGAACCCCTTGTTCCCTCTTCTAATTTCCCTGGCTAGGTTCTACTCCTTCCTTGCCTTAGCTGCTCTCACCACCCTAGTGGCCCTTCTGGCCATCAGCTTATACGCCCCTCGATCCCTTTCACTCCTTGAGCACTTGAAATGCCTATAGACTGCCTTCTTTCCCCTCACCACCTCCTGAACCTCCCTGGTCCATCAGCAGGGTTTTCGGGCCCTACCGCATTTTCGTCTTACTCTTGCACAGATGCTGGTAGCATCCTGCACTCTCCTCCTGATGATTTCCCACCTACTGTCAGCGTCCATGTCTGGCCCAATCCCATCCAAATGCTCCTTATGGATCCTTCCCATTTCCTTGAAATCCGCCCCCCTGAAGTCAGTTACCTCTGTCTTTGTGCAGCCTTCTACCTCTCTTAGGTCCAGGCAGAACCAGACCGTGGCATGGTCGCTCCCCGCCAATGCGTCCCTTACCTCCAGGCCCCCAATCTGGTCACTGTCTGCCAGGACCACATCCAGTATCCGTACCTCCCTGGTTGGTTCCCCCACCTGCTGAGTTAGGAACACGCCCTGAAAGACATCCAACAACGTCTGTTCCCTGGCCACTGAAGATGTCATATTCTCCCAGTCCGTTCCTGGCATGTTTAAGTCCTTCCAACACCACCACCCTTCCCCTGCCCAACCTGCAGTATCTCCTCACATCTACCACCAGACTCACCTCCAGCTCCTTCGCCAGCACAGGGGATCTATACACCACTCCTGTTTTTACTCTCTTGTCCCCCCTTGTTATCAGGTACTAGAGTCCTCCACAGTTCCCTCCGCCTCCTCCACTCCTCCTATGCCAATGCAGTTTTTGACTATTATTGCTACCCCTCCCCTTCCTCCCTCTGTCCTTCCTGAACATGGTGTAACCCTCCAGGTTCAGGTCCCAGTCATGCCCTGTGGTGGCCCAGGTCTCAGTGACCGCTGCCACATCCACCTCTCCCTCAGTTAGCATCACCTGGAGTTCAGGCATTTTATTGCCCAAGCTCCTGGCATTTAGCAGGACTACCTTCCACCCTTTCCCTATACTTCCGTTTCCCCTGCTCGCATTCCCGTGGGGATTCCATCTTCCCCCGGTCTGCACCTTATCAGTCGGCCTTTTCCCACATTCCTCCAGCTCCTCTGGGGGGGTGGAGACAGAGTCCCTCCTTTATTGGACCCCGCATGACAGTCTTTTCTCCCATCCCACCCCCTTCACTAGTTTAAACCCCACCTTTCACCAATGAACCCCTCTATTTTCAACTTAAGGCTTTCCCTCCCCTCCAAATTGAGATGGAGCCTATCTCTAGCATACAGCCCTTTATCCTACCAGGTCTCCCCCCAGTTCCCCATCAACCCATACCCTCTGGCCCCACACCACTCCCTGAGCCACTTGTTTATCTCCCTAATCTTCCTCTTGTGTTCCCCACTAGCCCTTGGCACTGGCAGGACTTCTGAGAAGGAAATTGCACATCCTATGTCATGACAGACCCTGGCAAGCTCCCTGAACCTTGCCTGTATCTCTGGCTCACTATTACCCTCAATGTCATTTGTACCCAGGTGTACCAGTATGTCCGGGATACCTCCACAGTCCTTTGCCAGCTGATATACCTCATGCTTGACTCTGTGCACTGTTAGTCCAGGGAAGCATTTTGCTCTAACCGGGCAGGCTTCCCCCTTCCTATCCCATTTGATACCCCTAATCATGGAATCACCCTACAGGAGCACTCTGACCGCCTCTTTTCCTCCATTTCCTCCCCTTCCATGTCCCTCATCCTTTCTACCGGCCCCTTTCCCCAGCTGGCTCCTTGCTCCTCCCCCTATCTGGGTGCTACCTGCCTCCCCCTCCTTATTTGCCCTAGCCAACCCCTCCCCTCTCCTCTGATCCTATGCCTCTCCTCCTCCTGAGTATCCTTCTGTACCCTGCTACTCCCCCGTCACTGCTTGCGAATAGTCCTTCCCCCCCAATCTGCTGAACTAGCCTGGCTTGTCCTCCCTTCCCTCCCATCTCCGTTCAGCCCCTCCTTGCCTGTCATGCTCCCCTGGCCTAAACCCTCAGCTCCCTTCATTGTATCCTCCTTGTACTTCTGGTCCTTCTCCTTGCCCTTTCCTCCCAACTGTTCCTTCTCCTTGCACTTTCTTCCCTCCACCCCCTCCTCCTCCTCCTGCTCCAATCCCCTGCTCCCCCCATTTTCCATGATCCAAGTTCCCCCGTTCTTCCTGCTATCCAGCCCCACCTCCTGCCCTCCACTCCTTTCCATCTCTAACCACCCCTGTCATGGCTACATCACCCCCCTCATCCCCAAGCAGAAGAAGAGAATTGAAGCGATTACTGAGCTTAAGGTCCAATCCACCTCCCCACCTTGATTCCTTCTGTCCAGCCCCAGCCATCTGCCTACTTCCCTGAGAATGTCCTCCCTTTGACCCCCCTCTGTGAGGGTCCCCAGATACCTGCCTGCTTCCTTGGTAGTGTCCTTCTTTTGGGCCCCCTCTGTCAGGGTCCCTATGCGACCCCAGAGTACTGTCCTGCACTCCTTTCCCTATGCCCCTGCCCCAGTGCTTGGTGCAACCTCATGGGAGAGCCCCTGCCCTATTCCCCAACCATACCTCCCCCCTCCCTCCAGCAGTCTCCTAATCCTCTCAACCTCTTCCCTAAGCTGTGCCAGCTGGTTGCACTTTGGCAACCACCAAACTTCCAAGCCCAGTCCAGTGTCATGGCTACCCCACACCCTGTGCACCCCACCACCCTCCCAAAGATGCCAGCCCTAATGACGTGTGGTCCTATCCCCCTTCAAGTAAGTTTCCTTGGGTGAACCACCAGGTTCCCCACTAGTCCAAGATGCACCCCTACCCACTAGTCAGGCCACCCACTAATCCTAGGCACAGTTCCACAGTAAACAGGTACCCTGTTACTAGGGGCAGTACTACACAGTAAAGTAATAGGGGAAGTGTACAACTCCCTAAGCTCCTCTCTCCCAGCCTTTAAGCCTAACCCCCAGTGGCTAGAACTACATGAGCTGCACCTAAAGCTTTTTCCTCCAATTGCAGGGCAGGTGTTCCTCTATAAATGAGCAGAGCTCTAGGGAGGGATGGACTAGGGCCTACACCCGACTCTCATGAGAGTGTATCAGCCCTGTGTCTGTCCCTCACTGCACCTCCAAGCATTGCAACCTCCTCCGGAGGAAGGTCCCACACAAACACTGTAACTAAGATATTGCACAGTTTCACTCAAAGCACAAAAAATAGGTTTGCTACCAAAATAAACAGGTCTCCAATTCAAATACATCACCAACAACACATGAAAATAGGCTTGAAATTAGAAGATATAGGTCTCCAATTCAAATAAACAGCCCTGATAAAATCACACCAAATAGGTTTTAAATCAGAAGAAATAGGCCTCCCCAAACACAGCCTGCTACACAGTGAAACATCAAACAAATGAGCACACTTAAAGCCACCAAAATAGGTTTCTAAATTCCAACAGCCCCAAAACAATACCCTGCTAGCCATTTAGAATTAGTAAGAAAGAAAATAAGTAACCTTTCTACCAAGTAAAATCCACAAGAAACAATGTAAAACAGCAAGAAGAAGCTACTGCACTGGGACTGATCTGATCCCTTCTCCTTCTGGTTACTTTTTTAATTGTGAAAGAAAACAAAGATAAACTTCAGCTGGAAAAATTATAGACCAATAGCCCTACTTAATAATGATTACAAAATTCTTACCAAACTAGTAAGTTCTAGAATTCAACCTGCTTTGTCTTATCTTATATATTCCATCCAATATGGATTTGTAAAATGCTGATTATAATTATCTGAGGCTTTGGAAAGAGTGCAGATAATCATCTCTTCTTCTAAACAAACAAATGAAGAAAGAATTGCAATGGCTCTTGATCCAACCATGGCCTACGTTCTTCTTCCATGTCAGTACATGTTTCCATATCTTTTACAATGAGGTATTCAACCTATTTTATTATCCTATATAAAATTCATCTGTAGTGCTCCTAAGACCTCATTTAAGATTAACAAGTTTATATCAAACATGTTTATATAACGGGGTACGACAGGGATGCCCAGTATCCCCTGTTCTCATTATCTTATGTTTAGAACCACTTCTTAATGCTATTAGACAGAATTCTAGCATTGACAGTATAGCACCAGGATCTGACAAAGTAAAAATGGAGTGTTTATGCTAATGATATTATGTTTCTTCTTTCAAACCCTATCATCTTGATTTCTGCCCTTTTGGGAGAAATTTATATATTTTGGCAATTTGCTGGTTATGAATTAAATCAGTCTAAGATAGAAATTTTACCAGTAACCCCACTTTCTTTGAATACATTATCTATATTATCTCTGTTGCAAATTTCAAACCAAATTAAATATTTAGGTTTACTGATTACTAATGAACAGGAACTAATTGTGCAACTAAACACTTATAGAATCTATAAATATCATACATAACTTTCTTAATGGATTAGAAGGTCTCTCAGTCTCCCTCTGGGGTAAAACTGAAGCATTAAATATGATGGTTATGCCTCATTTCTTATTTTTGTATCAAGCGATGTTGGGATATATTCCGCTGCAACGGTGTGAACAAATCAAGTGGTCATTTACTAAGTTTTTGTGACTGTGTCTCCCCTAGGATTGCTTGGAAGAAATTTATTTTACTAAGAAATCTTATTGGAATGGGATGCCCAGATCCCCTATATTACTATATAGCTGTTAAAGGTAAGCAAGCTTTACATTGTTCCATTTCTGCTAGTTTAAAGGGTTCTTATCTGATTCAAAACTTGGTTGATTCATATACAGACAAACTTCCTATTCAAAATCTACTGGCTTTCCCATCTCTATTCAAGGATATTAAAAACCCATTAATGAAATTAGAATTGTTGTCATCAGATAGAAAAAACAATAACTAAACACCATTTTGATCTACTGCCATTGATTTTTTTTAAATAAAATTACTTGGACCAACAAATATACATATATATACATATCACGCATTATGGCATTGCAGACCACTTAAAATATAAAAGTTGATGTGAATTGGTTTGTAATAATACATTTATTTTGTGGGAGTCCTTTCAAGCAATTATGAATGGAGACTCAAATATAATACTGTTAGCTTATCTTACTGTTAAAAATAAATGTTTAGAATTTAAAGATAGATATGGCTGGGAAGAGTCTAATACATGGGGAATGTTATCTAATAAAATTGAGATTATTGCTTATAGTCAAAACTTTTAATTTTGTTGCTCAGTTTTATTCTCACCTAATTAAGAGCTTGGTTTATAATCAGGGTTATATTTTTAAGTCAATTATAGATAAATGGAATGAAGATCTTACCTCACTGCTCTTTATACCTAAATGGATTCTTTATAGAAAATGTTCAAATAAAATGATTAAATATGCTAAAAAGTAGATCTATCCAATTTAAGATCTTTGATACAGCATACTTCATCCCCACTAAGATTTTTCATATAAATGATAAATCAGATAGAAATTGCTGGCATTTATGTGGAGGAGAGATCCTAGGGATCATAGAATTATTACAAGCCAGGTCAGGCATAAGCCCTTATACAGCTCTCTCTTAACTCAAAGGGAATAACCTTGGATAGAATGTAAGGAGCAATAATTATCTAGGCGATGTTTGAAGGTATTCATGTTAGTACTACCCACAACCTCAGGCAGGAGTCCATTCCACATTCTCACCACTTGTTGACTAAAGAATCCTGCCCTTTTTTTGTCATATGATGTGGTCTTGTCCACAAATTAATTCTTGGTTGGAATAGAGATAAATTATCTAATTTTCTTAACTCAAAAATCCCTCAATTTGAATTCTTTATTTTTAATGATTTTTCACATAATAATTTTAATTTTGATGTTCATTGTATACTCATCTTAGGATCTATGGCAGCAAAAAAAATGCACATTAAGTTATTGGAATTCCCCCTCCTTATCTAACTTTCAGAAACAATACTGGGTTCATAAACGCAGACAAACTTTTATTTTAGAAAGGTTGATAGACCACTCAATATGTTCTGAACATATTAATGATTCACCCTGGACACTCATTTCTTAGTTGCTACCCCTATTTTAGAATTATCCTAGGATACTTTTCACTGGGCACATGGTATTATTGAAATAACAGATTTGGTTATTGATTTTTTTTTATTTTATTCTTTTTCTTTTTATGAAGATATTGTTCTTTGATAAAATAGTCATAATTATTCTTTATAAGGATTATATATATGCAAATGAATACAGTGTTTGTATTGTTGCTTTACTTTTAATTGAATGTTAAAATAATAAAAATTGGTCCGGTCTAGTAGCGCAGAGGGTTGAGACACTGAATGCCTTACCTAGTGATATGCCGGTGACCTGGGTTTGGGAATGACCTTGGGTCACTGGGGTGCCAGCATGGGGGGAGGGCATAGCAGGATTGAGCATGCTGGTGGACAGCTCTCCTCTCTTGAGGGTGGAGGGGTGGGATGGCACCCCCCATAGTTCTGCTCCCGCTGGTTGGAAGTCCAGTGGGTAGCGTAGGTGGAAAGGGGGCAGCAAAGTAACAGGAGGTGGAAGGGACTGAGCTGGCACCATGGGTTGCAAAGCGTGCCTCCAGATGCTCACATGGCCATATACTGGGGCCTTTGGGGAGGGTCAGGGGAGAAAATCTAAAAAAATGCATATGTGTCCCAATCGTCAGTTGGCAGGAGGAGGCGACAGGGGCCAAACAGCTATATAACATAAATAAATAATGAAAATTATACATATAAAAAAGTAACTGCTCTTAAAGAGCAGCTATAAACAGATATTTAAGCAAACCAGAAATAGGCAGAAACATTAAAATAATGTCTGATCAAGAATTTGCTACAGCAGGCAATGCATTTGTAGTAGTAGTGAAGCACTACTGAGAAGCCAGCCATTACTTTGCCGATCACTACCCACACACAACTGAAGAAGACTTGGAGCATTTAAAAAACTTTCCCATGCTCTTATCAGACACTACACTAGGCTTTGTATGCAAGGTCTGGCTCAACCTGCAGTTGCATCTTGCCAGAAAGGGGAGAGAGCGGGCAAAAGACAACACACAAAATATAGCTTCAAAATAAGCAGTGATGAAAATGGCCTAAAGTGTATCAGTCTAGGTTTCAATAAAAGCACTAAAAATCATAAAGATGCTAACAAAAGAAATAAAACCTAAGGGGCTTCATATTTGAGCCCCAATCTGACTCCCCCCTACCCTGTCCAGAGTTTTGAGAAATACTTATCAATCCACTGGAGTCAAACAGTTTCTTTCTTCCACCCTAAAACACATTCACAGACCTTCTTAGACACAACCCTTATGGTATAACAGGGGAGTCTGTGGGTGTGAACTATTTGGCAACTATGCTACCATGACTGTTTGCAGAAAAGCAAACCTCTTAAAGTGATATACTATCCACTTGCTCAGGGGCACTGCTGTACATGTGCACATAGATGCTGGGCTCCTAGTAAGATGAAATATGCACATTACTGGACACGTGTGAGACTAGCCCTTAAAATTATTGGTTGAGTTCACTTGAGGATTGACAACAATGGAGCAACATTCTGGGCAACTGAGTGGAAAAAAATACTGCAGCCCACAACATTACATGCCATGATTGAAACCAGTCAAACTGTAAGCCTAAACAAACACTGCCAAATTGAAAAAAATAAATAATGACCTGGCCTTCAATGTGCTGAATCTGATGCCACATAGTCCTGAAGTACCACATTTGCAAACAAAAGTTGAAGCAACAGACACAGCAAACCCCAGCCCAGGTGACAAAAAAAACCCTCCTCTCTCCCTCCTCCTATGCGCTGTGGATCACTGACTGTGACATCAGAACTGCTCCCTCCTGCTGACTCAGAATCACCAAAAAGAAACAATATGAACAGTATTGCTGTGGTACATAACTGCACCATAACAGGAAATGTTGTTTTCAACTTTAAAATAATCAGGACTCCAAAAGAAATGTTACTGATGTTGAAGACATCAAATCTTCAAATGTTCAAATCAATCACATTTCAGTTTGTCTTCATAGTAACCAGTTCTCAGCAGCAGCCCTTGAGTTTTCAGAAGGGACTGCTTCATGTCCTGAATGTTAAAAAATAAAAGCAACATGTATTCTGAAGAAAACAAAAAGGCATTGGATCAATATTTTTCTTAATTTTTGTCCAAATGTTATAAGTGCTTTTTTTCCGACTAGTTACTTAACAGATGGTACTGATTAGGGGCTAAAATGAAATTGCTACTAACATCTTTAAACCATTGCACGTTTGAACTACAGTATTGCCAAACCTTAATGACAGGGAATTAAACTGACTTTATTGTGAACTGTATTGTTAGTAAATGATATTCAAGTTGTATATGTAAGCAATAGGGTGGGTTGTATTGGGAAATACTGGACCGCCCAGGGGCATAATGAGGCCCAATGCTGCTTCTTGGAAGAAACATCTCTCTGACTGCTCTAGCTCTTTCATTCTCTTGAGATATCATTTGGTTGTGCTGCTCAATATGAAGCTTCCTAGTGGGTTCAGAATCTGACTTTATCATCTCCTGCATGCAGCTAATCTTCTCCAGGTTGAACAAAGGCTGATCACTGGATGGTCTTTTAGGGACACTTCCAGGAGAAGTGGACAGTTCAATCTGCCTTGGAGGATGCCAACATGGTTAGTCAGCAAAGGCCTGGCAGGTTTCCACTGTCCATAGAAAAGCAAACAAGCAGTGCAGAACTCCTAAGGCAGGACATGCTCACATCTTTTGGGCTGCCCTTATATCCAGGATTTCTGGAGAGCAATAACTGATGCCCTAATGGAAACTCTGGGTACCCGCTGTGGCCATGAGTGGAGGCAACTCCTCTTGTGTACCCCATACCTGACTCTAAAAGAAATAAATTAACAGAAGTTACTTATTATGGCAGCGGCTGTGGAAAAACAAACAGAGAAAATGGCTATGGGGCATGGAGGAGTGGTATGCACAAATAAACAATATATGCTGCATTGAAAAGATCACACATTTAGGACGACAACAGTTACCAGCCTTTCAGAACATTTGGACAAGATGGACACTGTATATCCTAGAAAAGCTACCAGACTTTGTTCCATAAGAATGTTTCAGAGCAAGCACTCTCAGGCCTCCCTTTATGTGCACCAGCTCCATTAAATGGCATCTGGGTTAAACCAGCATGGGCAGGGTTCACAAAAGGAATGTGCCCAGCGCATCCAAGATGCGCCGGGGCAACCCTGACATTCCACCAAAGGTGATTCTGGAAGGGGGCTGATGCACCGGGGCAACCCCGATATGCTGGCACATCACAAATGTGCCGCATATGGCTAGTAATGCTATGCGGTGCATCTGGAGGGGCTGTGATGGGGGCATGCCCATGCATACTGGGTGCATCCCCATTCACAGTCCTTGTTCTATGATGCATCCCCGGGCAAGTCCGACACAAAAGATAAGTCTAGTAAACCAGACTTAAGTGGGTGGCCACTCCACAGGCAGGCTGCCATACTGCAGGCAGCAGCATGGCAGCCTGCCCACCCTGGCAGACCAGTGCCCCTCAGCCCCGGTACATGCCACTCCTGCGGCAGCATCACTGACATTTGTCGCCCCTCCCAAGCCCCGTAGAATGCCACTCCTGGCAGCGGTAAAGGAAATGCTGAACCCCCCAGGCCCCCATTGAAGCCGCTTCATGTGCTGGTAACTGTAATGTAACCCCCTCCCAGCCCCAAACCCTCGTAGAATGCCGCTGCTGGCAGTGGCAAATGACATGCTGAACCCCCTCCCAAGCCCCTGGTACAGTCACCCTTGGCGGTGGTAAAGGAAGTGTACCTCCTCAGCCCATGCCCCCATTGAAGCTGCCCTCCATGGTGGTAGTTGGCAGAACACAGATCCCCCACTCCAAGCCCCTGTTGAAGCTGCCTCCATGGTGGCCGTCCATTAGAAACAGAACCCTCAAATACCCCCTAACACCAACCCTCTCCCCACCCCAGCAGGGGTCCCACTGTCAGCGGGCAGCTGAGCCCACCTGCACACCACTAAGCTGCCATCGACAGAGCTGTCTGACAGTGACAGCTACCATACATCTGCATTGGGATGTATGGTAACTGGTCATTGTCAGACAGCTCTGTCGGCAGGTGGTCAGAAGCAGTGTGCAGGTGGGCTGAGCTGCCCTCCGACAGTAGAACCTGCTGGGGTGGAGGGAGAGGTGGGGTTGGGGGTGCGTATGCGTCATTCTAGAAGGGACAGCCGCTGTGAGAGCGTTTGTCGGGGGCTTGGGGGGTCTATGCCGCCATCTACCGTATGGAGGGTGACTTAACGGGGCATGGGGCTGAGGGGTACATTATTTCCTTTATCGCGGAGGGCGGCTTCTAATGGGGTCGGGGATTCTGCATGACGCTTACTACCACTGAGTGCGGCATGTACCGGGGCTTGGGGTGTGCTTGTGCAACATCTACTGTTTGGTGCATTTCGCCGGGGCATCCCTGCAGGCACAGTGCAAATGGGGACACAATGGCATACTAATGGCCCCATTGCGCCATGCATGCCCAATGGCCTCATCTGCATGCCACTGGCTCTGAATCGCATTTTTGGGTGCAGGGCATCCTGAGATGCCCTGCCCCGAAGGGTTCACAGCCTGACATGGGGGATGCGACGGAGCAGCTTGGGATGCCCCAGCTCATCCTGGGCAGGGCACACCTGAGCTATTCACAGAGGGGATGCTCTGGGGGCATCTCCCTGCACCTCCACTGTGAATCACCCATTTTGCACTCAGTGCATCTCCCCTGCATCGGGGCAGCTGAGATGCACTGAGCGCATCTTCTTTGTGAATCCTTCCCCATGTGTTTAGTTAAGTTTTAAACAAGAAATGCATTGATGTTTATTCCTGTGGGTTTTCCATCTATAACAGTTGGCACAGGCAGAGGAGTGGTTCAAAAACTGGGGGGTCAGAATCATGAAAGTATAACTCTCCCTTGTGAGTCACAGATATGTGCCTGTGTTGTACAATGATATAACAAAGAGGAACAGTTCTATGTTAGAACTAATGTAAACTATATGACTTTAAATAAAAAATTTAAAATAATCTTGAGGCAATTACAGACTTTGTTTTGGCAAATAACTCATATTTTCTTCGTGAAGAGACGTTAAAGAAAAGTGATAGTTCTGCATTTTACTTTTTAAAATAAAGGGACATTTTTAGGTATGTGCATTGTTACATTCTAAAGGAACGGCCTTTTTATGGCTTTGATATTTATATTGCAGTGTGATTAACTACTGTAAATTGACAAATTATTTAATAAAGAATTTCGTTAGATAGTGACTACAGCAAAAATTAGTATTTTATATTTCAGAATAAACTTACTTCAGCTGTGCATTTTACATTTAAAGATACCACCGTAAACATTTTTTATCTTAACACTCACTTGAAGTCACACACACCACCAGTGCTAATTTTGCACTGCCTCAAAAAGTGAGTACTTCATTTAACCATCAAAATACGTGCAGTTCTTAGATGCATAGGGACTGCAGTAAACAATGACAGGAGACAACTTACTATCTCAAAGAGATGTGTAAATAAGCAACTTAAGGAACCACTGATGCCTGTGGAAAAATTTGTGAAAATGTTATTTAGACACAACTTAGTTCATATTTTATATAAGTTGCAAAACATTTTGTTAATAATCCAGTTAGGCTCAAAGTGACAAAGTGACAAAAGTTGGGAAAATGAGGCGTTAGGGTTTCCCTAACACCCCACCCTCTCAAACCAGGCAGGAGAGCAGTTGTGGGTCTGTCTTGGGCTTCTCAAGCCCAACACTCACCCAATTCCATCTGTAAATAAGGTCAGATGTGTAGACTTTATGAGAATGAGGTGAGCAATAGGCTTGAGAAGCTCAAGGCAGACCCCACACCTGCTGTTCTGCCTGGTTTGGGAGGGTGGGGTGTTAGGGAAACCCTCATGCCTCATTTATCAACTTTGTCACTTTGACCCTAACTGGAGTATTAACAAAGTTTTTTGCAACTTATTTCCTTACTTTTTGAGATAGTATAATAGTACCCTTATTTTACTGTGGGAGCACAGGGTTCTTTGGACCCTGTGCTCCCATCCCTCTGTAGATGCCTATATGTATATAGCTATGGAAGCACAGGGCTCCTTGGGCCTGCGCTTCCATTTATGGGACAACAGTGATCAAATTGTCAGCATAGCCATCTTATTACCCCACCTCATGTACCCGCCACTTTTAGGAATATTTTCACCAAATTTTCAATATGACCTTTTTGGGACCCCACCTCATGAACACTTTGGTGAAGTTTTGTTATTCTGTCCCGAAAAGTGATTTCGCGCAGCAACCACAAAATCACCTTCCAGGTCCGATAAATGAAATGACAGTTGCAGTGTTCATGAGGTGGAGGTCCCAAAAAGACCATGCTGAAAATTTGGTGAAACAATTCCAATTCCAAAAAATGGCAAAGTTATGAGCATAAGTTCAGAACGCCATTGAAAACATTATATGGCACTTACCTTTATTCCTCAGTTCACAGTTTGGATTTGAAGAGTGCAGACATGTCTCAGTCCATAGAAGATGACAGTGTTTGACCTACAATGGTAAGCATAGGGTAAAGAGGGGTGTGGGGTGGTGGGTGCTCAGTGGGAGGGTTGGGATGGGGGGAGGGGAACAACGGTGACGATGAGGGACCATTTTCTTTTTTTCAGGTTAAAAAACATAAAAAGACATCGGGGACTGTTTTCTGTTTTGCAGATGGAAAAAAACCAAAAAGACACTGGGGACCATTTTCTTTTTTGCAGGTACAGTACTTACTTCAAAACACTGGGGGTGGGCTCCCCAGTGTCTCACACTACATGGGAGGGACATGCTGACACAGGAGATTGGGTGCCCCTGATGTCAACAACAACTTATGAAAATGGGCCAGGGGGGCAACAACAATAACAAAAAAAAAAAATACTGTTCAATAAGCTGCCACCAGGGATTGGCGCCCCCAGTGTGCAGACAACTGTGCATCAAACAATGAGCTGTGGAGGGGGAGAGCATTCTCCTCCAGGTCCCCCATTCCTTTCTCCATCCCTTATGTTATACTTGCTCAGCAGCAGCATCACCTTCTGTAGTGGGACAGACTGGACAGATCAGAAAGCTTGTCTGCAGCTTGGGGTAAGGGTGTAACACACAGCTATAAAGCTCCCCCATATCTAATCTCCATAGGAGAGTCGTAGTCTGGGCACTAGGTTCCCTTGAGAAGCACTGCTGCTGGCCGCCAAAATGTGCAAGTAGAGCAGTGAGAGAGCGCAAAGCTACTGCCACCAGTGGAGTAGAAAGCCTTCATATTTTTCAGTGCTAATGGCCACCTCTTGGTGTGATGTCTGTGGTGACTGGGGGTCACCTTGCCTTGTCTGTGATGCCTTTTTTTTATCAGCTGCCCTTCTTGTGCATTTTAGACTGACCACTCAGGCTGCACTGCGTGGGCAGGTGGCACTGTGGTGGGGCATGATGGTTGCTCCTCAGGAAGCTGCAGAGCTCTACATCTGCACTGGCAGCAGCCAGGAATGGAGGAAGGGAGCATGACTGTCACACATGAGGAAGCACGTTTGGGTTTTGGGATGGCTGAAGCCATGATTTTAGTTTCCAAAGCTGAGCTCCTCCTCCCCACCCTGTCTAGGTCTGTCATTCCCAGTGTTGACTTTCAGCTCAGGGACCTGCCTACGTAGCTTTCCCAAGGTCATGCCAGAGATGAGGAGCAGTGTCAGGGGAACACACAGGCTACTTATTGACAAACCCCACCCAAGGCACCAAACCAAGACCTTTGGCACAGATCTAGAAGGCAGCTTTGTGCTCCTTCCATCCTGGCATAGCATCACCACACAGAGAGCATACAGCACTATTTCAAGTGTTTTTTTTTTGTATCATCTGTTTATCTCCCCTGCACCCCCATCTGTTACTCCTTCAGGCCAATTGCCAAGGACACTCTCCTCTGTGGCTTCCAACGCCAGTCCCTGACCCCACATCGCAGCCACCTCAGCATAACCCGATGTAACCTTTCACAATGTGGGTCCTCCTCTTCCAAGGAGGAAGGACCTGGTGGACAACAGTGTTGGTCCTCTGTGCTGCTGAGGTCGGTTTGGCTTCCTGGAGTTCTGAGGAGGCACTGGTCTGGGTGGCCATCATCCGGTAGATTGGAGGTGCCATTTTCTATTTTTCCTCCTCCAATTCCCCTGTGCATCGCATCTGCATTTCCTCTGGTCTCCACCGGGGGACACTACAGAGCGATGCCTCTCCCTAACCCACCCCAGGAGAGGAGAGCAGTCCTCCAGACACTTGATCCTTCTCCTTCCCCTGCCGACCCTCCAGCACCCAAGTCCATTCCTGAATCTGGGTCACTGGTGTGGTTTGAAGTAAGGCACCAGTGCCTCAACCCTCTGCGTCACTGGGCCGGCAAGTGTTTTTTTTCCATAGGTAAGGGAAAATAAGTTTCCTATAAACAAAGAATATGTGATTTATTGCACTTATAAAACAGATTCTGTAGATTTTTTAAAAAAAAAAAGGCTTTTACAGTAAACTGGTTGTTCTTACTTATGTGATCAGAGGGTGGGGGTGTCACTAGACACCAGGGAAGATATTTATTGGGACAGTGTGTATGTGGGGAAGGAGTCGCAACATCAAACACCAGGAAAATGGTGGGGAGGCTCATAGCTCACACTACAGCCAACAGCAGGAGTTCAGCTGCTGCTGCAGAACTAAAGAAAATCCACTGTTCTCATACAGAGAACGCAGGGGAAGTCTCCTCTCGCTAAGCTGAACACCCCAAATTTTAGGTGTCAGACAAAGTAATTCTGGCCCTAATTTTGAAAAACAAACATCAGAATCTAGCTAAACGGGGCCTGTTTAGCTAGGTTCTGGTGTTTGAATTTTAAAATGACAACATTTTAATGTACCACATTTTCCACACTTTTTAATTGCTAAAAAAAAAAAAAGATGGCGGCTCACAAAAAAGGATTTTTCCCTCACAGAGAAGGAACTGGTCTCGTGAGAATGAGTCCTTTTACACAAAATCAAATCCTTTGTCGAACGTTTTACCTCTGTCCTGAAAAATTAACTTCCCATAGGAAATAATGAGAACTTAAAAACTGAATAACTTTGCAACAGGTTAATATTTTTGCACCAAACACTGGCAGTTGTGTTACCCAAGTTCTTTCTACCATAAAAAAATCACTCCAAAATTCCTCACCATCTGGGTGCAAGGCGATGAGGAAAGAACTGCAAAAAGTGGTGACTTTTAACTTTTTTACACTATCCAGATCTCAGAATCCACACATCCAACTGGAATGAAACTTGCCTCATCAAGAGATCTATCTCCACAGGACAGCACATACCAAACTTTGTGCAAATCCACTGATAGGTTACAAAGTTATTAAAGTGCAAAATTTAAGGTTTAACATTAAACAGGCTACTCAACCCTAACTATAGGGGCATGACCAGCCCCTATAATAGTTTCTGCATTTCTCTGTCACATGTTCTTTCTTAATACAGAGATTTGTATGTAAACAGGACTTTAGTCCCTTAGCCTTCATCTGTTCTGGCTATTTCCCTACCTGAAGTCACAACCTTCTGCTTAAGACATCAAAGTCACTTCCTGGGCAAGACATTGTGATGTCACAAAGAAAGGATGACTTCAAGTGGGGAATGACCTTAGTTTACATGCCAATTTCTGTAATAATAAAGAAGGGGAAGGGTACTCGAGGAGGAAAAAGCTGTATAACTGCTGGTTACACTTGAGACAGTTTTATTTCTGCTTATTTAAGTAAATACGATTTAATTTGTAGCATATGCTTTACTGATGTGAAGGTTCATTCACTGCTCAGCCTATTACGTGGGGATAAGTAAGAGGGTATTCGGAGAGAATTAAATAAGCCATAGTATGTATAGTAAGTGCTACAATGGATAAAGTAAACTAATTTGTCCTGCTTGCTACTAGAATTGATAGCTCCTGAGGATATCTTAAATTTGAATCTTAGGAATTCCAGGGAAGACAGGAGATAACATAAAGTAAAGGGCATATGGTTTACATGGCTATTGGATTGAACAAATTGAACAACTTTGTAACGCCAAAGCTATTATAGGCTTGTATTGTAATAACATGTAGTGGGCCCAATAACTTAGAGCACTGAGCGTTTGATGCTTAAATATACAGGGAAGCATATTAGTTTATAGAGAATAGGCTTTTAATATAGTACTACGATTTTAAAATATTGTTTATTTTATTTTCTTTCTTTTTCTTTTTTACTTGGCGTCCATAAGTACAGAATATTTTAAAGGAATATAGATAAACATTTAAGACTTAGCACCATTTAAAGTCGCCCCAGTTCTATCCCCTGGTAGAAACAAGATCCCTAGTACCTTTATTTCTTTGACAGAAATAAGATTCCTATTAGTTTTTCCATTTTGGTAGTAACAGTACTTTTCTAGCTGTTAATGGTCTTGAAATACAAACATGTTTCATAAAAGGCTATTGTTATCATTGTGTTTTTGTATCCTGTTGTGGAATCTGCAGGGAATGAATGGTAAGGGAAGGAGTGGAAAACCTGAACTAACACTGCAGGATCAGAAGATCATAAAACATGTAACTGGTATATATTACAAACCAGAAAATGGATGGGGGCATGTTATTAAATCATGTATGTTTGTATTCAGGTTCAAAAATGACTGCCAAAATGTCCTCTATATTTGTAACAGTAAATGGCAAACTATACTTGTTTAATAATATTGTAAAATGGACCTTTAAATTGACATGAAGAGTTCCTGGAAAAAAGAAATGGCCACCTAAGATACTTGAGAGTGTTGCAACACCTTCTCCTTATTTTTCTAATTGTCTGTGGTGATGTCCACCCTAATCCAGGACCACTTAATAATACTCAGGGGCCCCTTAACAGTATGGAAAATGAGGAGGCGTGTTTAGTAAAGAATAATTTTGAGACTGGGACTGAAGAGAACATGTCAGAACTGTGTGTGTGAGGGGCAGGAATTTAGTATGGTACATCTCAATGCCAGAAGTATGTTAAGAGAAATGGATTTAATTAGTATTTGGATAGGTGATCACAAACCAGATTTGGTAGTGATCACAGAAACGTGGTAAAATCAAAGAGTAGAAGACAACATGTTGAATATTACTGGTTATCCTATGTGGCAAAAGTGCAGGAGCAAAAAGGGGGGTATTGGTGTGTGGGAAGAAAGAATTAATTATGCTACAGTTAGATGTAAATGTTAATCTCAGGAGTCTACCAACCACCCAAGATGGAACCCGATGTTTTTGATTGCCTGCAGGACCTCTTGCAAGAGTATAAAAATACTCATGAAAAAGTTATTTTGGATGACCTCAATATAAATTGGCAGACCATAAAAGAGGTGCACCCATTAACTGATTTCCAGGTGGCTTTGGGACTTACCCAGTTAATCAACGAACTGACCAGAATTAATGCAAATGATCCTGCAATGTCAGCGACACTGGATTTGATCTTTACCAACTCCCCACAAAACATCTTAAGGATTGGAGTCCTTTCAGAGTGTATTTCCAATCATCAGTTCATTTACTGTATTGGGGTAAGTTAAGAAACTGGGAGGAAAACAAGAATATTAAAATGGCGTAGTTAAAAAAAGTTCCATTGGGATTCGATCAAATGTTGCGGTGCAGAGGGGACATGTGTCCTTGAGCTCCAGTACGGCCTACCTCCCGACGATCGAAATGAAGCCCACTTTATAAATCAGCCCTTTTCTCCTTATGAAATATGAAGAAAAAAGTGTAGATGGTACTCACAATAGCCCAAATTGCTTCCAGTATTTCTACGCTATGTTGCAGGTTTCGGATCATTCAACGAGAAGAAAAAATTCAGTCAGATTAGTTCTGTCACACCACCTGCAGGATAAAACCTATTCCTCATGATCAATGACAAGTTTGCTCAGTTAACATCCTTTCTCTAAACTCTCTTTTAGTGATCAACAGTATTTTGACTGGGTGCATTGACTACCTAACCTTTCATTAAAAACCTATTTTTTTTTACCTGAGCCCAGTTCTCTACAGCTTAATTGCCCCTTTCTAATTCCTGCCTTCTAACAGTGACAGTAATTTTGCACTATCTACATAGACGTTTTCTCTGATCTCTCTTCTGACAAAGCTTGCATACAAATTATGGAGGAAAATCTGGTTGTGATGTTTGAGGGGGTACAGTCAGACCCCAAGTTTAAAAACCAAAAAAAGACCACTGGGAAAGGTAGACAGTTTACCGGGCAGTTCTCAAGCCCCTGAGGCAAAAAACAAAACACTGACCAGCCCTTGACAGTAATGCATTTTGATTTAATGATGCAGGAAATAGTTAACATTAATCTCACTCTCAGTATGATGGCTGATGATATCAAAGTGGCAAAAAGTGATTTGACTACACAGAAAACAAGAATATCAGATGTTGAGGCTCGAGTTAGCAGCTTAGGAGACAGAGCTAACAAAGATTTATTTTATTTATTTAAGTCTCGGATTACATATACCTTTGAGCTAAGAGCTCTTTTACAAAGGTTCCACATCAGTAGAAAGGACAACAGATTAAACAGGACTGCAAAGTACAGTACAATAAAGTGTAAATAGGAGGTACAAAAATCATAATGGACAGTCAATGTAAAACAACAGAGACACATTATGCTAATTAGTTTCAGGCACAGGGAAATGCATACAGTACATTGATATTGGCCAGCAGGTGTTGTCAAGACAAACAGGGCATAGGATATAGGAAGGGATGTGGGAGGGCAGGCTAGGAAGAGTAAGAGAGGTGGGAGTGGAGGATGGAGGAGAGGAAGGGCAAGGGGGAGGAAGGTGGAGAGGGTGGGGTAGGGGCTGCAGGGGGGAAGGGGAGGAGGCAAGAGTGCTAAGTTACTGTGAAAGAGGTCAGGTGCTAAGGTTGAGGTGTGGGAAAACATGGTTAAGGGAGACAGTCACAGGTGCTAGCTGTAGAGAGTAGTGACCAAAGCTTGGATCTGAACAGGCCCAGCTTAGTTTCGTTGGAGATGTCACTATTGAAAGCATTCATCAGAGGGGGTCCCTGTAAGTGAACAATCTTTGCCCCTGAGTGGTTCAGTGATTGGGGACCTGTAGAAGCTGAGACTCAGAACCTCAGGTGTGGCGTAGATTATGAGGGGGGCTTAGAAGATCTTGTACTCCAGGTGGCAAGAGGCCTAAGGTTATTTTCTTGGCCATCAGGCATGTTTGGTATTTGATGCAATTTTTAAGCTGTAGCCAACCAATTAGGGTGTAGAGGTCACACATGTGGGTGAGATGGTGGGCTCCTGAGATGAGACAACATGCCTCGTTAAGAGCAGTAGAGATAAGCCAGAGGGTGGTATCAGTCGCAGAGCCATAGATAATCAGTCCATAGTCAATTATAGAAATAATAGAGCTCTGTACAGCTATCCTTAAGGCTTCAGGGGTCAGAGATTGCCTGTGTCTGTAGAGTAGACCAATATGAATATTTACAGCTTTAGCAACATTATCTATATGCACCCCATATAACAGGTTGCTGTCTATGGTGACTCCAAGATACTTACAGAATTGTACCTGTTCGAGGGCAGTACCAAGGCAGTTAGCGATAGTCAGAGGATGTTTCCTGTGCTTGTTATGGGAACTGCTGAAGAGCATAAGCTTGTTTTTTTTTATAGTTTAATATCAAGTTGTGATGACTAAACCATTTCTCTACTGAGGCAAATCTGAGTTGTAGCTGGTTCTCATGGGGTATAGACTCCGGGTGAATTGTGTAAATTATGGCATCATCTGCGTAGAGTAGGATATGTTCATGGCAGGAGCTTGGGAGACTGTTTAGAAAGAGACTAAATAGGAGTGGGCCCAGGATGGACCCTTGAGGAACCCCAGAGCGAACAGGTCTTGAGTCAGAGAGGATGTTGACAATTTTGACTTGTTGAGTATGGTTGTCCAGATAATTTTTAACCAGGCAGTGGAGTCAAAGGAGAGCCCTGCATTAAGTAATTGTTCCAGTAGTAGAGGGTGATGGACCATGTTGAAGGCTTTTGTCAAGTCGATGAAGGCAGCACCAACTAATTGACCATGGTCCAGGGAGCTGTGTATAGAACCGGTGAATTCCATAAGGGCCGAGGTGGTGCTATGCCCTTTTCTGAACCCATGTTGTTGGGTGCATTGGAGCTTATGTTTATCAAGATATTCAGTAAACTGGTCAGCTACAATGCATTCAAGAGCCTTATAGAGAGGTGGTCATATGGAGATAGGCTGGTAGTTCATGTGAACAGTTCTGTCTCCACATTCGTAGACCGGGGTAACCATGGCTGATTTCCATTTATTGGGGAACTGTGCGAGTCTGAGTGAGAGGTTAAAGATCTTGGTTAATTGCGCTAACCCTTCCTCAAGGGTGAGGGACAGCAGTTTTTTGGTCAAGAGAGTCTCTACTGTGTCTTGATTTACCAATTGTTTTACGGATGTATTTTCAGGCTTCATGCAATGAGACTTCTTTGAAGTAGAATGGCATGTGACTGGTCATTGAAGGAGAGCTTACAGGATTGGTCGGGGTGACATCTGTATTAAAAAAGTCAGGTGGAAGAACACTGCTAAGGTCCATGAATGCATTATTAAAGGCATTGGCAATAGTTAGGGGATCCAGAGTTGTAGTCTCATCAATGTCAGTAAAGTGGGTGATGTTTTGGTTTTTTTCCCTGTAACCTCTTTGATATTATTTCAGAAAGCTTTGCCATTGCCCCACGTGTCAGTAAGCACTCCCTTGTATTTATTTTTCTCAAGGTGGATGGACCTTGTGCAATCATTCCATGCTATTTTGTATTTTTGAATGTCCAACTGCATGCCGTTGGCTCGAGCCCAATGCCAGAGGTGGTCCCTAGATTTCATATACGCTAATAAGTCTGCAGAGAGCCAGGGGTTGCAAGGGCCTTTGATTTTCTCCTTTTTTTAGGGGTACATGGGAGTCACAGGCAGCATTAAAGGTGTTGATGAAATAATCAAGTGCCGTGTTGACATCCTTCGCACTGTCGATGGGAGCCCAATCTTGCACTCTAAGGAGGGATTTGAGGGGTTCAAGATGAGCCCATGCTAGGACCCTGCTGGTGATTGTCTTTGTTGGAGGTTTGCAGAATTTGTTTGTCCACATGCAGATGACAGGGGAATGGTCACTGAGCATGTCCGGGGAGGACTGTAGTGTTAGTAATGTGATCAGGATGACTGGTTAGGACCCAATCCAGTAGGCTGCTTGATCCCATTTTGTAGTTGGATCTAGTTGGGGAGTTAACCAGCTGGGAAAAGTTTGTGGCAGCGATGGCATCCCTAAAGCTCCCATTCTCAGGTGCAAGCCAATTAATATTAAAATCTCCCATCAGAGTTAACGCTGAGCCAGGGGAGTTGGTTTCTGATAAAGTCCATGACAGAACTGAGACTCCTCCCCTGTTCTTTAGGAGGGATGTACACTAATGCTAAAGTAAGTGCCTTATTATGGACACATAGTATAATTTTGATGGCTAGTATTTTTGTGGTTGAACCAGCAGTAGGTACCTGCGGGGGTGTCCCATGAGAGACTCTTTCAGATAGATTGCACATCCCCCTCCTCTCTTGGTAGTCCTGTCCAGTCTGAATATGGTGTAACCTGGCAGGGCAATAGCCATGTCAGGGAATTTTGGTGTGAGCCATGTTTCAGTAATTGTCAGGACGTCTGGATTGTGTTGGTTAACAAAGACTTGTAGAACATCTAGTTTAGGGAGGAGACTGCAGATGTTCATAGCTGCTAAAATAAGTAACCCCAGCAGCATTAAAGAGGCTGCCTTATGTGACGGGCTGGGGCCAGGGTTTGGGTGAAAATTTCCAGACAGCAGTAACAACATAAGTATAAGTGTGAGCAGGAATAATCTTAACTGCCGTCCGCTCATGTCTGGTGTCCCAGCTTAGTTGTTGTCGGTATTCCCAGAGGGTGGGCATGAGAGATAGAGGGGAGAGTGATAAAGTATGGGTGCATGTTACCCATCCCTGATGGTATGCATCATACCAGTCGTAAGGCATAGAGCTACTCTGTGCTGAGAGAGGATTGGAGGCAAAAGTACCAGGAGTAAGGTAGATTTTATTGAGCGCATAGCAGGGAGGTTGGGAGGGGTAGCAGACTCCCGGTATGCTAATATGCAAAATCAGCAACGTGAGCACAAATAAGTGAGGGAGAAGATGAGACAGCATCATTGTATTAAGGTAGGTACTTGATGTGCTAGATAGGATAGGAACCCCTAGTAGTAGCTACATATAACCTGCTAATGGTGGAGTGGACAAATTTCACTCCTACCAGAGATATAGCCCTCTAGTGGCTAGAAGATATAATCTGCTAATGGAAAATTCAGCAACAAGGTGAGAAATTACGGGTGCTTAGTTAGCCAGGGAGGGCGAAAATGGCTCTGGGAGTGGTTGGTATTAGGCACCAGCAGCGTCACCAGTATACAGAGGAAAGGCAAGCGGAGGGGTTGCAGAAGGGGAAAAAGCGATTCAGCAATTAGACAAAGCAGTTTTTAAATTCAAATTCAAACTTTGTTAATACTTAAATAGCTTAAGGCAGAAGAAACACTCCAAAAATGCTATAGTTTCCTACTCTAACAATTCAAAAATAGTTGTAGTTCCCTACACTAACAATTCAAATTCAGCAGTGGATACATTAGGCACATTACAGATTCAGTTGCAGAGGTTAGGAAAAGCAAAGACATTTAGGCAGCAGAGAGATGATCTCCAACTGGTAAAGTGACAAGTAATAGACAGATAGCTGACGATTTCTAAAGTGGAAGATTTGGAGAGCAGGAGTAGGAGAAATAATTTGAGCGTGTTTGGGCTTTAGGAGGGAATTGAGGGATCTGACCCCATTGAATTTACCAACAGACTTCTGATTTCCATAGCGGGCCCTCCACCAGGTGCTAGAAGATTCTTTATTGAGAGAGCCCACAGATCTCTGAAACCCAAACCTAGTAAAAACGAGAGACCCAGATCCTTTACATTTTATCTACTTGATTTCCAACACAAAATATTTATTCACAGGGCTTTGAGAAACTCGACCTCCATCTCTTTTGAAGGGAACACTATTAAAATCTTTAATGACTTGCCCCCAGATCTGATTCATAGAAGGGCTGCCTTTTACCCCAGGAAAACTGCACCCTCATATCTTCTAAATGTCTTTTACTTCCATGTCAACAGACAACTCTTTTCATGTAGCAGTTAAGGTGTCAGCGTGGCTCAGTTGGTAGCACATCTACCTCTGGATCATAAGGTCGTGAGTTCTCATCCCACACCGGGATTGGACTTGCACCTAAAAATCGCTGGTATCCGAGTGCAGTATTGGAGGGCGCTGTACTGCTGGGGTGTGCCGTCCTTCAGATGAGATGTTAAACTGAGGTCCCTTCTGCCCATCCTGGTGTTGTCCTGGTGGGTGTCCAGGTGGAAGTAAAAGAACCCAGGGCACTCTTCGCAAAGAGCAGGGAATATTCCAGGTGTCCTGGCCAACATTCCCCTTCCCATAAACCGGTTCGTGCAATTATCCAGGCTGTGTGTGGGTGATGATGTGTGATATGGCCGCCACCACACATTCAGTCACTTCATTACCAGTCTAGCATTGCTTGTAAAGCACTTTGGGATACTGTGTATGAAAAGCACTATATAAATGCTGATTCTTCATCTTAAAGATGTATGCAACTACTTCTGTTAGTTTTCACACTTCATACTAGGCACTGTCACTCTCCTGGGAGGGTCCATTTCATGGCTGTTGAAATCTCATTATCCCTGAGAGCTGCATTAGTATATGAGAATATGATGTCAGATCAACCATTTATATCATGTATCTCTATGCTAAAATAACAAATACCCTGCAAAAACTCTCTGGAAACTTATAAACCAAATGGAGTTTAAAGGGGAAAAAACTGCATTACAATTTAGATAGCTTGTAAAACTCACTGAAGGTAAATGTGGTATTTCACACCTTCTTGCAGCTTGGTTCTTTTAAAACTACTTAAGCAGACAGGAATACTGGGGAGTTTAAAGGTTGATTACGCATCACATTCTCGTATGCTAATGAAGCTCTCAGGGACAATGAGATTTCAACAACCATGAAATGGACCTTTCCAGGATAGTGACAGTGCCCAGTATGAAGTGTGAAAACTAACAGAAGCAGTTGCATACATCTTTAACAGCTACATGAAAAGAGTTGTCTGTTGACATGGAAGCAAATGACATTTAGAAGATATGAGGGTGCAGTTTTCCTTTACGAGATGCCTGAGAGAGGCTGGATTAAACTATAGACTATTGTACCTCACAAAACTTAAAATATGGTCTTCAGATGGGGTTAAAGAATATAATGGGATGGATCCTGCAAAGCATGGACTCAAAAAAGATTTTCCTGCACTTTTTTGGAAATTTTGACTTTCATCAATAAATAAATAATACACATAATGGCTTGAACCTTGAGAATTGCTGAACCTTGACTCTAGCTGGTGGGTTGTGAGGGGAGAGTTTTTGGTGCGTGTAGGGAATTGGGAGGGACCCTGGCACTCCTGATTCTATGGGTTACCCCCATCGTTTATTTTCATAGATATATTTGCATGTGCCTTGCCATGGAGACAATACAAAATGTGAATGGAAAAATATTAAACGATAACAATAAGCAGTTTGAGTTCATAAGAATCTGGGGATGTGCATTGCACCCTAGGAAGTAATATGTGACGCAGGTACCACCTCTTAGGAGAATATGGGGTTCCTGGTAAAGTGAAGTCATGGTAATGGGTGGATCTTTTGTCACAGCTTCTGTTTATCGAGTGCAAGAAAGAGCAGCAAGTCTGCCAGTTAGACTTTGCCGGGATGCCCTGTCGTAGATATCCAGATTTAGGTTGGATAGTTATTATGTCCACACTACTGTTTTGCTTGGTGTGGTGGTGATGCACATCTTGGGGGTGAAATATCTCTGACAATAAAATCTAAAGTTCATTAAATAAGGGAAAGGAAAAAAATATATATATAAAAAAGGTAAACTGCTGTGATTCACTCAGTTGTTTTGAATACATCACGCATGTATAACAGTAGAAGAAAATGGGTTGGTGGCTCTCATGGGGGTTGGAAGTGTCATAGACTCCCTGGGTCTGATTGCCTACTTGCTGACTCTCTTTTTCCCTCCCTCCCCTGAGCCGAGGTGCATAGTATTTTTCATATTTGGCCATTTTCTTTCCAAAGCAACAACTTACTTTAAAATGTTCTTTCAACTGTCAGAATCATCAGCGTTCAATGCACGAGAAGGTGGTTCTGAAGGTGGAGTCTCAAGTAGGCTACAACGTGGGGTTGCATTACCACATAGTTACGAGCCTCTGGGAGACGTGTGGACAAAATGGTGGTGAATTTGCAGCACGATCCGAAACTCTCCATTTACAGGACATGGTACTATTTAATTATTCTTTTTAACATTTAAAATAGATGCTTACTGTGTCTACTGATAGATCGACTTGCTCTGGTCCAACCTATTGCCTGTTTTTTTTTTCCCAATGTGGTGATACTGATGCATTTAACTCATGTGGAGTTTACTGATCAACACAGGGAATGCAAGCTAGATTAATAGCTAAGGTTATAAAGAAGACTCTTATCAAAATATGGAAGTGTTTTACTGTAAAAAAAGGGATAACAAACTTATGTTTTTACAGTATTTTATGTCACGGGTTGGTTATAAGGTAATTCTTTAATGTTGCCTTCTGAATAAATATAGGATTACAAGAGGCCTCATTTGGGTTATCAAATTAATCAACCCATTCTTATTAATTCAATTTATCATATAGAATTGAAGTTTTCTTTATAAATGCAGCTTCTGGTGCAGCAAATCTTAGAATTTTAGAAGCAAGCATTATTTTATAGAGTGTTGTGTTAAATCATTATTATATATTATGGTATTTCTCTAGGTTTCTAACTTAGGCATTGTTATGCTTAGCTTGTTGATAGATTGTTTTAAAGTTGGTGTGATATCAAAACTTTTAATCATTACTTCATAGATTTGAACAGATTTGTGGCAAGGGATAGATTTAAGGGATTTACAAGGTCAAAAGTTATTTTTTTTTTATTATGAAATCAGAATCCCTGTCTTTGGATTATTTAATTCATGATTCATCCCTCTTTACAAGACACTGGTTAAGCCCCACCTGGAGTACTGCGTGCAGTACTGGAGGCCGCACCTTCACAACGACATTAACCAAATTGAGGCAGTCCAGAGAAGGGCAACCAAAATGGTGCAGGGACTGCATCAGAAAACATATGAGGACAGATTAACAAAGCTCAATATGTATATCCTAGAGCAAAGGAGGGAGAAAGGTGATATGATCGAAACATTCAAACACCTTAAGGGCATTAACAAGGTGAAAGAGTTTAACATGTTTCAATATAAGAAAAAATAGCAGGACAAGAGGACATAGCATGAGATTAGAGGGAGGCCGATTAAGGGGTAATGTGAGGAAGTTATTTTTCACAGAAAGGGTGGTGGATGCATGGAACAGTATATCTCAGGAAGTGGTGGATATGAGTACATTGCAGGGCTTCAACTAGGCATGGGATAGGCATAAGGGAGCAATACAGATGAGTATGAATAGATAGGCCATTGACAGAGCAAAGGCCGATGGCACATTCATAAGGTAGAAAAAGAAATGGGCAGACTGGATGGGCCTTGTGGTCCTTATCTGCCGTCAACTTCTATGTTTCTATGTCTATGTTTCTATGATGCCTTATTTTTAAAGGAGCAAACAAAAAGGGGAAAAATGAAATGATGATATTTAGGCTGCGTGGCGGTATTGAGCTTTGGTGAAACTCTGTTCTACAGTATTCACGGATGGTCTGGGTAGGGGATGGGAAAGGTAATGAACAACATGCAGTGTATAAGGGGGAAAATCTTTCACCTTTCATTTTAAATAAGTTACAGAAAAATATATGTACTAAGAAAATTGACTGTATATATGTGAGTATTTATTTCTTCTCTCTTTCTTACTATATTCTTTCTCTTCACTTACTATTTGCTGACCTATACACTGGTACTAACTTGCTAGAAACAAAAAAATATGCTACCAGGGTGGGATGGTGGTTATATGCCTCTTATCTAAGAAAAGAAGGGAAATGCCATAGGCTGGGTACCGTTTATGATGGCTATACCTAATATTTATACTATGGGCACATGGAATGTGAAGGTGCTGAATCACAAGTTAAAACGCTACTCGGTTATCAGAAACCTTAAAAACTGAATGTCTCTTTTGCCTTTTTACAAGAAACTCATCTAAAGACTGAGACCCACAATCTCATGAGGAGAGAATTGATGGGTCAAGTCTTTGGTGCAGGGAATAGCTCAAAAAAAGCAGGGGTATTGATTCTAATTAATAGGAATATTGATTTCCAGGTATCACTACGATTTCTGATAGTAATGGGCATTTCCTGATTATTCAGGCGTAAATCAACAGGGAGTTGTTTACTTTGATTAATATTTATGGCCCTACAGCTCCAAGTCATGAGTTTTTTAACAGTATTCAAAGTAAGCTAACAAATATTGTATTCACAAATATTATAATGGCGGGGGATATGAATGTTATTTTGGATCCTAATTTAGACAGATCTAGATTTAGACTGTGTAGGTCCAAGGCAGATCGTGATTTGAATGACCTAATCTTGATTCATAGTATGGTGGATATTTGGAGAGTCTAGCAACCAAATACTAAAGAATTTACTTTCTGGTCTCCCTGTCATAAGTCGGGTTCAAGAATAGACTATTTCTTAATTGATCAATCTTTTGTTAAAAGGGTTAACTATGCAATAATTAAGCCTTTGGTCATTTCTGACCACTCTCCAGTGCTCTTAAATATCTCTGTATTACAAAGTTCACACAGATCTAAAAGGTGGATGATTAATAATGGGGTGCTCAGTAATCCAGAGATGGTTACAGCCATTAAACACAAAATCTCAGACTTTCTGATCCTGAATGAATTGGATGAAACTGAGAAGGAGACAGTCTGGGATGCTGTCATATGTTACTTGAAGGGTACTTTGATAAGCATGTGCTCTTATCAGAAAAAAACAAAACAAAGAAACAAGGTGCACAATGAAATACTTTAAAAAATAAAAGAAATAGAATACAAACTGGAGAGTACGGATACAAAAGATCTCTGGGAAGAGTGGACAAAGCTTAAGACAGAATATAATGACCTAGTCGGTCTAGAAGCAGAATTTGCTGTTAGGAAAGCCAAGCTTACATGTCTAGATACAGGGTCACAGTCATCCAAGATGCTGGCCATAAGATTAAAAGAAAATGCCAGCTCCACAGTCATCACAGCAGTAAGATCTTTGACAAATAACAGAGAAGTTCATACAGATTTTAAAAAGATTAACACGGGGGTGGGGGGCGCTGCTGAGCAGCCTAATAGGAAGCAGCATTCATACTGAGCTCCTGGGAGAATTTTCTTTTAAAGTTAAAAATAATATCTTCAGACTTTGAAATTTTCTGCCAAGAACTGATTGGGAGTCGACATTAACCTACTGCCCCTGAGAAACCTGGCTATGGGCAAAAATAAGGGAGCGGTGAATGCAGCAGGCGACTTCTTCAGTCCCAGGAGAAACACTCAGGATGAAAGGCCTTTGCAACATGGAGCAGTGGTGGATGGGGCATCGGAGACTATGGAGGAGGCCTCTTTGACCAACATACTCTCTACCCTGCATCAGCTAGTTAAATCAGTGCAGGAGATTGATAAAAAATTCAGTGCTATCACGCCACAAGTATCAGCTCTTGAGAATAGAATGGATCAGTGTGAGACTACTGTACAGAGAGTGGAAACCTCGATCTTAAAAATGGTGGATGCTACTACCAAACTAATCACGGAAAATTCACTGCTTCATCAGCATCTAGAAATGGTAGAGAATCAAGTGAGGGAAAAGAACTTGAGGATCCTGGGACTGTCGGAAGGGCCGAGGGTGAAGACCCCTTGTCTTTTGCCAAAATGGTGCTGCCAGGTATCCTGGGTCTCGAGGAGACAGATCCTCCATTCCGGCTGGAGAAGGCCTACCGGATTACCCCCCGCAGAGCGACAGTGGATCATGCGGCTCCACAAACTTTTTTGATTGTATGTTCCAGTATCGGAGATAGAGATAGAGCCCTACAAGCAGTGAGACATCGGAGAGCGTTGAAATATGGAGAGGACACCATTCAGATGTTCCCGGATCTCTCCTATAGCACCCGACAATGACGTAAGACCTATGATGGAATCCAGGGTCACCTACGGGCCTTTAAAATTCAGCATCAGTTGCTGCTCCCAGCCAAACTCTGTGTTGCCTGGCACGGGAAATAATATCTCTTCAATGATGCAAGAGATGCAGAAAAATTGGTTGTTAAAATCAAGTCAGAACTGGCAGAGAAGGAAGAGGGCGACTCCTCAGATGCAGACTGAATTATAATGCAGGTCTGGGAGTTTAAGATTTGGTTACTAAGGTTTAGGACTTTCGGTTTGAGACTGGAGGGGTCTTGATTATCTAAGATAATATCTAACTAAAAACCAAAATAATAGACGCTGGACATTATTGGGCAGTACCTTGTAAGAACAGAGGGATCTTGGGGCAGAACAACAGTCTTAAATTCTGAATTTTAAATGTATAATTTAGCTGTGTATTGAGCAGTATACTCCTGGGAGGTCGTGTTATAAATTTTATTTACTATTTTAGTGGTTATTATAGAATTTGGGGATTCACTTAGACTGGTACAGTCATTATGGTAAAGTGGTATTGTAGTTTCCTTCATCCTTTTCAAGAATCCCCTTGGAGCTTCCAGGCTGCATGCAATATTTTCTTTTTTATTGTTTAAATCTAGATAAGTACTTCCCCCATGATGTATCTTTCTAGAGGGGGGGTGTCTTGCATAAATCCTTTGTAAGAGGAAATCGTCTTATTTTGTACAATGCTATCCTCCTGTGTGAATGTCCTGTAAGCTTTGCTTGCAAAAAACAATAAAAAATAATTTAAAAAAAAAAGATTAACACAGAATTTTATGAATTCTACAAAGATATACACAAATCAAAATAACATAGTAGAAATAAAGACAGTTTTAATTTTTTCAAAGATTTGCCGGTCACGGAGATATCTGAAAATCAGGCTGTAGAGCCATAGGCAGATATTTCTACTGTTGCAATACTAAATGCCATTAAATCCCTAAAAACAAACAAAACAAAAAAACTCTGGCCCTGACGGCTTCTCTGCTAATTTTTATTATACTTTTGCAAAAGAATTAGCTCCCATTCTCAAAAAAAGTATTTATGGAGGCATTGGAAGAAGGCATACTTTCAAATGACCAAACCAGGTGCTTAATTACTTTGATACTCAAGCAAGGGAAGGACCCGATTGACTGCAATAGCTACAGACCTGTTTCCCTGATAAACACAGACATGAAGATCTTGGCAAAAACACTTTCTTGCCACTTGGAGTCAATTATTCCCTCTTTAATCTCTCCACAGCAAATGGGGTTTATGAAGGGAAGAATTTAGTTAGATAATTTAAGAAAGATTTTTCACATACTGGGTATTTCTACAAGCTAGATAAATCTTGTGGACTCCTTTCTTTAGATGCCGAGAAGGCCTTTGACAGAATTTTATGGCCCCACATTTTTAATGTGCTACATAGATATGGTTTTTCAGATAAGTTTATAAAGTTTGTTAAAATATTATATAGTAATCCGACATCAGCTGTGATTTCTAATGGCATAGTTTCACCATTCATTGAGGTCACAAAAAGTACCAGACAAGGATCTCCATTATCCACTTTGTTATTAAACTTGAGAATAGACCCATTAATAAGAAAAATTAACATAAATGAGATAACTGGAGATAGAGTGGCTGCGATAGACATACGTACATCTGTTTATGCAGATGATCTTTTAATTTTACTGTCTGACAAAGAAAATTCCATTTCTAGAATTTTGAGGGTAATAAAAGAGTTTGGGGAAATATCTGGTTACAAACTAAACTTGATCAAAATTAACTTTTTGCCTCTTAATAATAAATGTTGTAAGGACACTGTTGTTAATTTGGGACTGTCATGGGCCTCAGAATGTATTGATTACCTGGGAATAAGGGTGTATAGAACTGTATCCCAAACAATGGCCAAAAACCTGGCCATTGCAAAAGATAACATCATAACCTCGCTATCAAGATGGAATAAATTACCATTTGGTACCTGGGGTAGGATCGAAACAGTTAAAATGATTTCTCCTGCTGAAAACTCTTTATATTTTCATTGTGCTTCCATGCACCATCAATAAGAAATGGATGGAAAATATTAATTCTGAATTCTCCAAATTTATATGGGGCTACAAAAAGATAAGAATGGCCTACAGCAAATTAACCAGATCAAAAGATAGGGGTTGTCTAAACATAGAAACATAGACTTTTATGGCAGATAAGGACTGCTTGGCACACCTAGTCTGCCCATTTCCCTACCTACAGGATAAGCTGCAGATCCTAGTTAACCAACAGCCTATTTCTTACTACCCCCCACAAGAATTGCCTTATGTCTGTCCCATGCATTCTTGAATTCTTCCACAGTTTTAGACCCCACAACCTCCTCAGGAAGACTGTTCCATGCATCCACCACCCTCTCTGTGAAAAAATACTTCCTCACATTGCCCCTGAGCCGTCCCCCTCTATCTTCAAATTGTGTCCCCTTGTTCTTGCAAATCTCTTTTTCTAAAAGATGCTACCCTCTTGGACTTTGTTGATTCCACTCAGGTACTTAAAAGTTTCTATCATGTTCCCCCTCTCCCTTCTTTCCTCAAGGGTATACATATTAGGCTCCTTTAGAATCTCCTCATATGGCTTCTCTTACACACCCTGCACCATTTTAGTTACCCTCCTCTGGACTGCCTGCATCCTGTCTATGTCCTTGTGGAGATGGGGTCTCCAGAACTGGACGCAGTACTCCAGATGGGGTCTCACCAACTGTCCATACAGCGGGATAATAACTTCCTGTTTTCTGTTGGTGATGCCTCTCCCTATACATCCCAGTATCCCCCCAGCCCTCCCTACTGCCTTCTCACATTGCTTGCTAACCTTAAGGTCATCTGATATGATTACCCCCAGGTCCCTTTCCATTTTTGTTGTTGTTACTACCTCTCCCCCCATTGTGTAATCTTCCCCTTGGTTTTTGTTTCCCAGGTGCATTATTTTGCACTTCTTTGCATTGAATCCAAGCTGCCATACTTCTGACCATTCCTCCAACCTTGCCAAGTCCCTTCTCATCCTTTCCACGCCTCCTTGTGTATCAACCCTGTTGCAGATCTTTGTATCATCTGCAAAGAGGCATACTTTTCCTTCCAGTCCCTCCGCAATGTCACTTAAAAGACATTATAAAATGGGAAGGGAAAATCCTGTATCCTGATTGGTTGTTACCTGTGCATTAAATCTGTCTAATGCACAGGTAAAAACAAGTGCTGCAAAGGGGGACCTAGAACCACAAAGAAATCCTTGGGCCACATAGAACGTTGACTTTTGATCAGCTGCCATTTTATTTTCCTCGCACAGAGAAGAGCTGTACCTTTCCCAAGTCTCTCCTATGCTCTGTTACACTCCTTACTGTCACTGCCATTTTTTTTTTTACCCACCTTGACATTCAAACCACGGCCCCTCGCAAATCTGATTTCTTTCTCTCGTCACTCCCCATCCTGCCACCCGCTCCTTCACTGTCATCAGTCACCAGGGCACCACTCAATAAAATAAAACAAAAATTAAAAAACAAAGTATTACTCTATCTGCTGCCTGAAAAGCCTGCTGGAGATTTGTGTTTTCCATTTTTTTCCCACCGCGCCAAACAGACGTTATTGCAGTAACCACATTTCTTTCTCCCTCATCACAATACTGCTCTCTCAGTCATGCACACGGGCTCCTTCATTTAAAAAAATCTAACACTGCGCAATTGAGTATCATGAGTTCTCCTGCTCGGTTTTCTTCCTTTTTAAAAAAAAATCTTCATCTACACTGATAGTCACCTCCGCTGCCAGATTCCTTTTGTTCAAAATGAAATTTGTATCATCTGTTGCGCCCCCGCACCTTCACTCATAAAAATGTGACACCACATTAATTTACCATCTAGACAGCTGGCTCAGCTAAAAAAAGGAAAAATAAAATTGCAGCTGTGACTCTTAAGCATGCTGCACTACAATCTATGCTCATTCCCCTCTCATTCTTTTCTCCTGGCTGCACCAACCATCAGCTGCCTACAAATCTTAGTTGCAGCTTCACTCTTTCATAAACATGTCATTCAAACTGTAAATTCCGGTGCCCCGTCCAAGTTATCAGTTACCTTTTTCCCCGCTCAATTTTTTTTTTGCAATGCTCCCGTTTCACAATCAGGCATTGCTAGGCCCCTCCATGATCATCTAGTGTGGTGGCACTTTTCAAAAGTAAAACTGAAAAGAAATAATGACATGCTCATCTGTGTTAGCACAACAAAATCTAGTTCATATAGCCAGAAGGACTATTTAACTATATTTTAAGCTAATTAAATACGTTTATAACTATCTAAACATGCATATTTATGGTCACAATAATATTTTAAAATGGAAACCATTTTAGATACAGATATCCTTCGGTGGTAGACATTTCTAATGCACGGCCAGGTGTCACTATCTTCTGGCCGCGCATTAGAAATGTCTAATGCACACCCCCTCGTGTCTTATTGCTTACTTAAAAAGGACTGGACCAAGTACTGAACCCTGCAGTACCCCACTAGTAACCCCTCTTTCTTCAGAGTGGACTCCATTTACAATTTTCTTCTCTGTCCTGTTGTCCAGCCAATGTTTTACCCAAGCTACCACCCTGGGACCCACTCCCAGGCTGGTTAATCTGACTATTAATCTTTTGTGTGGGACTGTGTCAAATGCCTTGCTAAAGTCTAGGTAGGTCATGTCCACAGCCCCTCCCTGGTCTACAACTTTGGTCACCCAGTCAAAGAAATCAATTAGATTTGTCCGACATGACCTTCCCACTGTGAACCCATGCTGCCTTGGGTCCTGTGCCTCACTTTTCTCTAGGTACTCAACAATTCTTTCCTTCAGAAGTGATTCCATCACTTTTCCTACCACAGAGGTCAAACTGACAGGACTGTAGTTTCCTGCCTCTGTCTTGCTCCCACTTTTGTGAAGGGGAATCACATCCACCTTCCTCCAGTCCTCAGGTACCACACCATCCTCCCATGATTTGTTAAAAAGGGTAGTCAGTGGTGTCACTAGTTCTCCCCTTAATTCTTTTAGAATTCTGTGGTGAATTCCATTAGTCACATTGCTTTGTCCACCTTCAGTTTTAGGAGTTCTTTCAGAACCCTTTCTCCTGTGAAAGAACTGGGATCTACCCCCCCTATCCAGAGTACTTCTGTTAATTGGATTAGGCACCTCCCCCTCCTCCTCTTTTGTGAATACTGAGCAGAAGTATTCATTCAGTATCCCTGCTTTTTCACCATCCCTCTCTGCCCACCCACCGTCCTTTCTATTAAGCCTCACTATCCCTCCCTTTGTCTTTCTATGCTCCCTGATGTACCTAAAAAAAGGTTTTATCCCCCTTCTTAACTGAGCTGGCTATTTTTTCCTCAGTTTGGGCCTTTGCTATTCTGACTTGCCTCCTTGCTTCCTTCTGCCTTAACTCATACAGTTCTCTGTCCTGCTCGTTCTGTGTTTCCTTATACTTCCTAAATGCTATCTTTTTTTCCCTAACCTTCCCTGCCACCTCTTTCGAGAACCATAGTGGCTTTTTCTTTCATTTTGATTTATTTATTTGCTTCACACAAAGGCTTGTTGCCTCTGTGATGGCAGTTTTGATGTTTCCCCATTGCTGCTCCACCCCTCCTTCTAGCCTGTTTGCTAGTGCTTTTCTAAGACACTCTCCCATCTTGCCAAAGTCAGCCCTCCTGAAGTCCAGTACCCTCACTTTTGTATGGATTGAGTCTGTAGCTGAGTTTATCATGAACCACACTGTTTGGTGGTCACTTGTTCCCAGATGGCTACCCACTTCTAGATCTGAGATCCTCTCGCTGTCCCCATTTGAGAGTATGAGGTCTAAGATTGCTCCCTCATGAGTGCATTCCAAAACTAGCTGTCTGAGGCATGCTACCTGTAGGGCATTGAGAATGGCCCTGCTCTTGGATGTGGCTGCAGCAAAGGTGCTCTAGTTAACATCTGGCATATTCAGGTCCCCCATCAACAGTATCTCCCCATTCTCTGCCATCCTAAGGATGCCTTCTATCATATCCTTGTCCATTCCCTCTTCCTGACATGGGGGTCTGTATACAACCCCTGTGCAGATTGTGGTGCCATTTCCAGTCTCTAAGGTGACCCACAGTGCCTCCTATCCTCCCTGTTTACTTTTTTGTTCCATTGCTTTTATCCCTTCCCTTACATAGAGAGCTACTCCTCCCCCTGTTCTACACTCCCTGTCTCTCCTGTAGGTTGTGTACCCTGGTATGTTAACATCCCAGTCATGGTTCTCTGTGTACCATGTTTCTGTGACTGCTACAATATCCAGGCATCCCTCTTCCATCAAGGCCACAAGTTCAGGGAGCTTGTTGCCCAAACTACGGGCATTGGTACTCATTACCCTCCATGTCTTGATGGTCTTACCCCTTTTTGCCCCATCCCTGTCCTGATTGCCTTTGTCATTTTTCCATTTACCCCTGCCCTTCTCCCTATCGACATCTCTATCTTGGTGTTTACCTTACTTACCACCCTGATTTTTTGGGGGGGGGGCTAGGACTTCCCTGCCCCTCTCCAGTGCCTCCCACCTTGGCTAGTTTAAATGCTTGCCAATGAAGCATTTAAACCTATCACCTAGGATCCTGGTTCCCCTCCTAGACAGATGCAGACCAACACACCAGTATAGGCCTGCATCACTCCAGGTGGACATCCAATCCCCAATGAAGTCAAATCCCTGAGCTCTGCACCAGTTTTTCAACCACTGATTGAATCCCATGGTGTGGCGCACCCTAGCCTCATCCATACCATAGACAGGCAGCACCTCCGAGAAGGTTACTATGTGTGCTACTTGTCTAAGGCCCCTTCCCAACTCCACAAACTCTTCCTGCACTGCTCTGATCCCTTTCTCAGCCAGGTCATTTGTTCCTAGGTGGACAATGACATCTAGCTCCCTCCCCATACAGCTGCTCCAGTGATCCTGAGGATTCACTCCCTGTCCCTCCAAGCCATGGCGCCAGGCAGGCACCTTACCTCCTCTCCTCCCTCCCTCCCCAGTTCTACCCTCCTAACAATGGAGTCCCCACCAGGAGTTGCTTCTTCCCTGTGGGGTCCCATGCCACCCTCCTATGGGTCTCCTTTGTGGAGGTTCCCAGCATCCTTCTTGATCTCCACTGTGGGTGCCTCCATAGAGAAACCACAGTTTGCCAGATTGGCATATGAATTGTGGAGAGGTACAACTGGAGGGATGTGCCTCTGTTCCACCACCCTCACCCTCCCTGAGCCCACTGTGGGCCAACTGCTCCTCTTTCTTGGCAACCTCTGAGGCAACAGCAGTAGCCCTGGTGGTCCCTGGGTGGGAGAGGAGGTCCCCCAAATCCTGGCCAACTCAGCCTGGAGATGAGCAACCTCCTCCCTCAGCCCAGAGAGGTGCCTGCAGATGGGACAACACCACATCTTCCAGAACGTTTCCCTGAAGACTGCTGCTCCACAGCCACTGCACTGCACCACTCCCATCATGTCTTATTTCTGGACCCTTAACTGTTGTTTGGAATATTTACTCTTTCCTCTTTTTTTTTTCTCCCTACTTACTGCCTCTGTGCCCTTTAAGCTCCTGATCTTCCTGCTCTGAGACAAGAAGTTCCTGTATTTCTCAGTAGTCTCCTTACTTGCTCAGAGTCAGACCTCCAGCAGCTAAGGGGGGATGGAGAGCTACTCTTTCCCTTCCAGGATGGTGAGTCTTTTGTGGTTCTGTGATCACTCACTTCCTGCTCCCAAACAGGAAGTTCCTGTTGTCAATCAAATCCTGTGCCTATAAAAGTAAAACTGGCTTAGGGTGGGGGGGAGGGGGGAAGGAGGGCAATATAGTCCCTGTAGAGAAGTATAGTTATAACAGCAGCTCCTTCTTCTTGGTGTTCTGTACTTGTTCTCTATCAGAAGCTATCTAGGGCAGCGTTTAAATCTGGCTTTAACCTGGCTTCCTTCTAGCTAAGCCACTCCCCCTACTTTACAGCTCTTTCTACACTTAGTAATTGCACAGATAACAATTCCCTTCAGCCACCTGAGACAAACACCTAGATAACTGCACAGATAACAATTCACTTCAGTCAACTCAGACAAACACACTAACTTTTTTTTTGTTTTGTTTTTACCCTAAATTGAAGGTCACAGTAGTAGAGTTCAAGTTCTTTAGTCCCAGTAGGAAAGTATAGTTATAACAGCAGCTCCTTCTTCTTGGTGTTCTCTGCCTGTTCTCTGGCAGAAGCTATCTAGGGTAGTGTTTAAATCTGGCTTTAACCTGACTTCCTTCTAACTAAGCCACTCCCCCTACTTCACAACTCTTTCTACACTCAGTAATTGCACAGATAACAGTTCCCTTCAGCCACCTGAGACAAACACCTAGATAACTGCACAGATAACAATTCACTTCAGTCAACTCAGACAAACACACTAAGTTTTTTTCTGTTTTGTTTTTATCCTAAATTTTACCCTAAATTGAAGGTCCCAGTAGTAGAGTTCTAGTTCTCTAGTCCCAGTAGAGAAGTATAGTTATAACAGCAGCTCCTTCTTGGTGTTCTCTGCCTATTCTCTCCTGACATATTCCTTTACTATTTGGCAGCTAGATTAGCTCAATTATTCAAATGGTTATCAATTTTGGATACTAACTGGCATATTCCTGAGTGGGTACAAATAGAAAAAAGAATCTGTATGGGTCTGGGTGTTAGCTTATACTCAATTTTATTTTCACAGGAATTCTCGGTCCCTCATAAGAAAGTTATGGCAGACTCTTTTAGATTGATAAGATATGTATCCCGTGTCTTTAAATATGACTTTCCGCATTTGAGATCACAGCCAATTTGGGACAATGTTAATATCAATCTTAGCCCTCCGCATTTAGTAAAACAGGAATGGGGTAGAAAAAAAAGAAATAAAATCCAGGATATTGTCTGCAGAGATTCCTTTTACACATTTGAAGCACTTGCCAGGAAGTATAAGATGGCGGAAATAGGAAGAGAGTTTTATAGAGAATTAAAACAAAAAGTGCATTCACTGTTAGCTCCAAATCTTGTACCATCTGAGGAGGCCAGATCCTTTATTGCTTCTATGAACCTCTCTTCATCTATTTCATTGCTCTATAATTCTCTTCCAGAAGTAGCTAGTGGTCCACTGACAGATTCCATCAGGTGGTGGTCGCAAGAGCTGGAGGTTAGTATGGAAGAACGGGACTGGTCAAAGATATGGAATTTTGCAGGTAAGGCATTTAAAACTTCTAACTTCAGAATGATGCATTTTAAGATGCTACATAATCTTTACTTCACAGCAGTTCACATGCACAAAATGGGACTGAGAAAATATTCTACTTGTCACAAATGCAAAGATGGGATAGGATCTCTCAGTCATATGCTTTGGTTCTGTTCAGGGGTGCAAAATTTGTGGAAGGAAATAATAGATTACTTCAGTAAGCTTTCTAACCTGTGTATGTTACTCAACTACAAAATACTCCATCAAGATAGGCCCACATCTAAACATGGTGGTGGTGTTGCAATCCTCTTTAAACCTCACCTATCACTACACCGAAATGGCTCTTTCACCCTCTCTCACTGTGAAGCTATTCATGCCACCCTACAACTAGGCTCTAAGAAACTGCACATAGTGTGTGCCTATAACCTTCCCACGGTAGCATTGCTGGTCTCAAGGAGCTCCTATCCCAGGTGGACACAGTCGTTGGATGAAATGAGATCCTCATAATGGGAGATCTAAATCTAAGCTGGACTAGTAAAGCTAGTCAATCCTTCCACACTGTGGTACATGGCCATAACCTCCACCAACTAATCAATGACCCTACAAGGGTCATGGCCCCCCTCGTTCCAGTACACTAATAGATTGGGCCCTTACAAACTGCCTCGACAGTATAGTTGCTACTGGTACCCTGGCAGACGCTATAAGTGATCAGTCCCCAATTTTCTGCATCTGGCATTCTGCTAGACCACCATCTCCTCCTCCAAAACTTATCACTTTCCACAATCTGGCCAATCTTAATCAGGCACTTTTTATGCATGATGTCTCAATGATCGACTGGCCTCCCATCTTTGCCTCCTCAGATGCTCAGTCAGCACTTGCTACTTCCTTGCTAAGTTTGGATGTCTCCAGGACATCCATGCTCCCCGAGTCACACGCCGTATACGAGGTACACAGACAAAGTGGCTCACCAAAGATCTTCTTACTCATCTCAGGGCAAGGGATAATACTTGGTGGCATTTCAAGGCCTCAAGGCTACAGGCAGATTATAATGACCATAGAGCTCGTAGGAATTCCTGCAAAAGAAATATTCACCTAGCTAAAAGCTCATTCTGTAAGGACTTATTAATGAAATTTTATTTATTTATTTATTTTTTGTTGGCCGGGTAAGTACACTAGACAAATCCTGCCTATTTTCAGGCACGACTCGGGGGAGGGGAATACAGATGAATGCCAACTGACCTTGAATCAGATTAAGCTGTGACCATAGCTAATGCACTATATAGCCACTTCTCGGACCTATCTAGCTACTCGGCCTCTTTCCCCCCTGGTCCTCCCACTTTCAGTTCCGTGGACACAGAACCGGTGCTTTCTCATCCACCATTCTGGTTTCAGACCTTTACCAGAACTGAAGTTCTAAAGCTGCTACTCTCCATCCCCAATAGCACTAGCTCTGGTGCTGATGGACTGGAACCCAGGCTATTGAAAGTTGCTGCCCCTCTTTTTGCCTCCCCTCTAACTAAAATTTTTAATTTGTCGATATGTCACAGCATAGTTCCCCAACATCTGGAAGCTAGCTAGAATTACTCCCATCCTTAAGTAAGGTGATCCTAAAGACATGTCTAACTACTGATCTATTGCCATTCTTTCTGTGCTCAGTAAAATCCTGGAAAAATTAATGGCAACCCAGACTATAGCATACCTACAGGAGCATAACCTCCTCTCAGGTTCCCAGATGGTTTCCGCAAAGGCCACAGTACTTCCACTGCCATCCTAAAACTTACAAATGACATCAATGCTGCTATGGAATCCAGTCTCTTGACAGGTGCTATCTTCATTGACTTAACTAAGGCTTTTGACTAGGTTAACCATACCCTTCTCCTTACAAAACTCCGCTTTGTTGGTTTCTCCACCAAAACAGTTGCCTGGTTCAATAGCTATCTATCCAACTGGATGCAGGCTGTAGCTTTTAACTCAGCCATGTCCAATCTTTCTCCTATACTCATGGGGGTTCCCCAAGGGTCCATACTTGGCCCGCTACTTTTCTCAATTTTTATAAATCACCTCCCATCATTTACACCAGCCTGCTCCTCCTTGCTGTATGCAGATGACCTCGTCATTTACCGCAGTGGTAGTAATATCACTGATATTAACCACTCCCTAGCCATTGACTTCTTAAGCATTCCATCCTGCCTAATAGAAAACAACCTTGCTCTTAATGCAAGCAAAACTCACTCCATGCTTTTCAGCTCTCCAGCTAGACTCAACACAAATCGCAACGCCTTTCAAATATCAAGTGCCAATGGTTCCCCAGTAGTTAGCACTAGCTCCTTCAAATATCTAGGCATTCTCCTTGATAAATCCCTGGATTTTGACCTCCATGTCACCGCCACCTGAAAATCTGTTAATGCCAAAATCGGAGGTGCCTACCGTACTAGCTATGCCCTCACACCATCTGCCAGGCTTGCTGTAGCTCTAGGCCTACTGCTCCTGGCCCTGGCTTACAGCTCAGTCACCTACCTAGGGGCATCAAAGACCTCCCTCCATAAATGGGACACCACCTATAATAACATCTGCCGCTATGCCTCTGCATCACCATGGTTCAAACATCATTGTCAGCTTTATGCTGACCTAAAATGGCCCAGCCCTGCTGCTCACCAGCTACAGTCCTATGGCTGTCTAATTGATGGTATAACTAGATCAGGCCTCCCCCAATCCCTCACCTCCTTGCTACACTCTCAAACTCCCTCCTATGGTCTCTGATCTAATGGCCATGCCCCCTCTCTTCAGCCCCAGATGCAAAACCACTATGGGCACTCATGCTTTCTATTATGTGGACCCTAAGTACTGGAATTCCATCCCTCAAGTTATTCACCTAGCTCCTACCCATGCTGGTTTCAAGAAACTCCACCATGAACATCTATTGGCTTCAAATCCTTGTACATGCTTTGATCCACCTTAGCTCATTCATTCCTTCCATCCTCACCCATGTCTTTTCCTGCACTCTCCCTCTTACCCTTCCCCTGCATACCTTCATTCCTTCCCACCCCTTTTCTCCCTGATCCCTACCACCCCATCTCCTCTTTTACTTCTCTACGTTTTGAGCCTCGTGATGGCACTTGCTGTATTTTGTACTTTTCCTGTTTGTACCTAATACTGACTTGTTCACACTTGTTTATATTTTTGACTTTTTCCTAACTGTACTGTGTATAATTTTGACATTGTCTAACTCTGTATATCACCCAGTTGCCTAGTTGTTATATTTTGACCATCCCTTTGTCTACCTTTTCCTTGTGCTGCATCACATTGTACTGCTTATGTATTTTTTCCCTTGTATTCCTCCCGTGTCATGCCTGAAAATAGGCATCTCTATGCCTAGTGCACTCACTCGGTTGCCAAAAGCAAATAAATAAATACAAGATGACACTAGACACATGTATCATAGGGCACTTTAATGAGGAGGAAACATGGACACAGGAACAAAAATATTCTATTATATTGATAAGAGGATCGGTTAGGAACACTATATTAAAACACTGGATAGAGGAGACCATTCCATATTTTAGAGAATGTATGACTCAGTTCATTGAAGATCTCAGAACAGAAAAATTGGCCCTCGCCTTAAATGGTCTCTCACATAAATTTCTGGGTAGGTATGCAATGGTTAAGCAACATATAAAATAATAAAGTACTAGCACATTGACATTACACTAGACAGACTGCTGGGGAAGGATAAGCAATCATCAGATCACTTTTGTGGCACGGAACAGGTCAGCTGGATTGGTTGGTGCATGGAACTCTACTGGTCAGTTTCTTCTTCTCTTCTTACTCTCTTCTTCTGTCTTTCTTCTCCTGGCTATCATCTTAGGTAACAGTTTAATACTGAAAAAGAAGGGAAGGAATTTGAATCATATGAAAATAAAATGTTCATAATCAATAATCTTTTATGAATCATTATATATATATATATATATATATATATATATATATATACTGTACATTATTTCATTCGGTTTACTGGATTGTAAGATTAAATTGTATAGGTATATTTTATGTAAACGTAAACTGAATATGATTTTGTAAAACTGTAATTTTGTCTTCCAATAAAAACTTTTATTGAGAAAAAAAAAGTTTGATTATGTAGAATTTATGTCAGATGTAAGCAATGCTAACTGGGATAGACTTGAATTAATACCAACTATAGAGGAAACATGGACATATTTTGCAAATGAATTTGTGAACATATGCAATAAACATGCCTCTATAAAAACTAAACTTTTAAAACGTAACAGTGCACCTTGGTATACAAATAATCTAAGGAAACTTAAGAAGTTCAGGGACAAATCATGGTATCATGCAAAAAAAAGTGGGAGCAGACACAATTGGGACAAACATAGACAGTTACACAATCAATATGTCAGTGAGATAAAAAAAGACAAAACAAAAGCACTATATACAAATGCTAGATAATAATCATTCTAAGAATTAAAAAGAATACTGGGGAACAATGACTACAAAGCTCATGGTAGTGAAACTTCAAATGTATTTAAATAGATAATCAAATGATCCCAGTATCTCAAGTTGTGGTGGACAAATGTAATGATTATTTTAGTAAGATGGGGAACACGGGTCATAGTAACAGCTCACAGATTATGTATAAACAAGTGTCAGACCTAAATAATACAAAGCAGTTTTCCTTCTCCATGGTAACTGTGGATACAGTTATGAAATAATTGTTAAAACTAAACACTGCTAAGGCTGTAGGTCTGGATGGAATTCCATTCAAGCTCTTAAAATATGCCTCCCCTATTATAGCCTACCCTTTGTTGTACATATTTACAGTAACTTGTCAATAAAAACTGGGGAATATGCAAAAGGCTGGAAACAATCTAAAGTTGTGCCCATTTTTAAAGGAGGTCAGAAAACCAAGCTGGGAATTATCACTCAATTTCCCTCCTGCCCCAAGTCTCAAAAATATTTGTGAAATTAATATCGGTTCAGTTAAAGATTATCTAAGCTCAAAGGGTAAAATTAATGAGATGCAGTCAGGGTTCAGACAGTACCACAGTACTGTTTCCGCCCTAGTCAAGGTGGTGAGTGATGTGCAGGTAGCCCTGGACAGGAGGACACCAGTTGGGGCAATATATGTGGATTTATCCAAGGCAGTTGACTCCTTGGATCATGATGTCCTCCTGTCCAGGGTGGCCTCACTGGGAGTGACAGGAAATAGTATGAAATGGCTTTGCTCTTACTTAAAGGGAAGATCACAGCTAAAATTAATAGAAAAATTCTCATCAACATTTGCATCTGTTGTTTTTGGGGTCCCCCAGGGTTCTATATTGGGACCTGTATTATTTAACATTTATGTTGATAAGTTGTGTTTCTCAGAGTCATCCATTATGTATCATCTATATGCAGATGATACAGTTACAGTATTTACACATCTGATATCACAGTACAAAAAATTCAAGATAAATTACAGCAGGCATTTAATGAACTACAAGTGTTCTTTGATCATAGTAAATTGGTACTCAATTCTAAAAAATAAAAGAAAAATGTTGTTTTTACATAACAATGGAGGGAGGGTGGAGGCACAAGGGTATGTCGACTGGACAATGACACCGGGATGGTGAAATCCCTCATAGCAACAATCTCGACAGGTTTCGAGATTGTCGCTGTGAGGGACCTGAGGGTGAAATTTTGCCCTTTCCCCATCTTTGGTCCTCTCCTTTGAGACAACTCCGACTCAGAGTTAGATATCTTTAAAAGGGGGGGTTCAGGGGTGCAGCCCCCTAAAGAAAACATGCAATGTCTGGCAAAATTTCACCTATCGACATTGGGGCTCTTGCCATGCTGAACTTCGACAACACCGTTGTCGATTCAGCATGGTAGAACCAGGCACAAGGCTCCACATTTTCAGGACCCATGTGTCACTTAAGGCCAAGCACGATGGTCACTGCCTCCATGGTACTGTCTCTACAGTAGCACCATCGCCAAGCTGTGTGACCTGGTTGGGGACATTATACGACCCTCCACTCAGAGGTTGTGGGCCATGTCCATGGAGACCAAGGTTAGTTGTGCCCTTGTTTACTATGCCACAGGCTTCTTCCAGTGTGTTGTGGGTGATACAACAGGGGTGAGCCAGTCCTCAATGCCCCGTGCCCTTCAGCAGGTGACCACTGCATGGCTGGCACATGCGGGTGAATACAACCAGTTCTCCACTGACTGTCTGGGCAAACAAGCAGTGAAGGAGGGCTTCTACTAGCATTATGGGTTTCCAAAGGTCTGGGGGGGCCCATAGACTGCACGCAAGTGTCAAACTTGCCACGCCAGGTCAATGAGGAAGACTGCAGAAACAGGAAAGAATTCCACAGCATGAATATCTAGGTGGCCGTGGATGCAGAGGGCATTGTCATGAATTTCAGTGCCAAGTACCCTGGCTCCACACATGATGCCTTCATATTCCAGCAGTCAAGGTTAAAGACAGTACTTGCTGCTGGTGGAAGCAGATCAGGGTGGCTGCTAGGTATATATTGCTCAGGCCATTTGGGTGCGGGACATGCCATGATGTCCAACTGTCCATAGTGACACACTTCTTTCATGAATCCCATCAAGGTGACAGTGGGTACCCCCTGAGGCCTTACCTGTTGACAACATTTCTGCCCCCCAACAGGGTGTGTGGAACAGAGGTATGATGCCCACAGGAGAGCATGATATGTGGTGGGGCATAACTACAGAGAACTGAAGATGCAGTTCAGGTGACTGAACAAGGCAAGTGGCACCATGCCACTTGCACAAGGGAGGGTTTTCCATGTAGTCATCATTTGCTTGATGCTGCACAGTATCACCACTAGGGAGAGAGACTGTCATTACCAGAAGACCTACCTGTGGATGAGGACCTCCAGGCCTAGGACAAGGATGACCAGGAGCCAGATGTGGGCATGTGGCTGGGGTTGACATTGGGTAGGAGGGAGGCTTACATAGTTTGGTGTGTGGCATGTTCTGGACTGGGCCTGTGTGGGGTGGGGGGACAGTGCATGACCAATAACCATAGTACACAGTGTTGAGTGCCAGTGCTCAGTGCCCATGTGTGTTGTATAGCTGTGTGTGTGTGTTTGTGTTCATGCAAGGGGGGCCCATATGGGCATGGCAACCTTGTCACTGGCTGGAGGACTGTATGTAGCAGGTCTTGGCTGCTGCCTTGCCCCCTCTGCCAGGGGGACAGTCAAGCCATCACTGCCATGCAGATCTGGCCTTGCCTGTTATGGGCAATGGATGGGCCAGGGATCAGGGCACCGTGGGAGAGTTAGGAACATCACCTGGTATGTCAGGGGACTGGAGTAACATGGGGCTTTGGTTTGCATAGGGCATCAGCAGAGAGGCAGGCTAAGCAGCGGCATTTTGCCACATCTACTGGCCTGTGTGGCAAGATGCCCTAGCATGCCCTTGAGCAGGTCATAAACCCTTTAGAACTCTGTACGAAGCCCCTGAACCTCCACCATCAGGGCACAGAGCTGGGCATTGTTTTTCTTGCTAGCCTCTAGCCTGTCCTTCTCCAGCCTTCATACCTCAGGGAAGTACCTACCGAGTAGGCACCTTCATCACTACTGCTGAGGTCAAAGTAACTGGGTACCTGATGATGTGCTGGGGTTGCCCCGACAGTGGGAGCTGGCCAGCTGGATGCTACATCTACAGCAGGGGCATCAGTGGCCATGGCAATGTCAATTACAGTTGTACTAGGTGTCTGTGGTGCATGCCTCTGCCCATCCATGTTTGTGCCCTCCCCCCTGGCACTAAGGATGCATGGAACCCTAGGACTGTGGCTCCAGGGAGTGGTATGTGCTCTGTGTGGGGGGCCGTGACTGTAAGCCCTATGATCTGGTTGGCCGGCCCCTCTGCGTAATGATGTCACCCTCCTCTTCCTCCTGCTGGTCACCCCCCCCGCTAGCACTGGTGACATCTGTTGGGGTAAACAATATGATTAGTGGTTGGCATGGTGACTGAGATGGTCAGTGCAGTGCACCATTGGGTTATTCACCATCATGCGTCGGCAGTGTACTGTCCTGGTCAGTGGTGTCCAATGGGTCAGCCATGAGGACTTCAGTCACCATGGTCATGTCATCCTCCTCCTCCTCCTCCTCCAGCGATGACACAGGCAGGTCCACTGCAGGAGTAGAGGAGATGCTATGGTCACTATCACTGCCTCTGTAGAGTGCAGTGTACTACATGTGTAAGGCAACAGTCACTCACGTGACATGTTGTCCAATCCTTCCTCAACATCATCCACCGTTGCCTGGCTGATGAAGTCTGTCACCATTTCGTCCACCAGAGTGAGCTCTGGTGGGGAGGGTAGGCCCCCACTGGTGGCATTCCTGGACTGCTGCATGCCTGCCAGTTTCTTTCTGACAGCAATCCTCAGGTCCCACCACTTGTGTTTTATGGTCTCCATGGATCTGGGCATGGATTCTGCCACATTAACTGTGGTCTGGATAGCCTTCCATATACGGGCCTTGATGTCCAGTGGTGACCTGACTGTCCATCCGTACAGGTTGGCATAGTTATTCCTGATCTCCACGATGGCCACACTCACCTTCTCAGCCATGAAGTTCTCTGCACAGTGGCCCCTATATAGGTGTTGGGGGCTGGAGGGGGGACCCTGCAGGTCCCGTCCTGCACCCAGGCTGGCCATGGGGGCTGGGTTGCCCCCAACTGCCATTGCACTTGTGAGGGTTGCCATGCCCAGGTGTCCCTGCCTTTTCCTCTGTTCCACCACTTGGCATCATTCCTGGGCCCTCTGCCCCTCCTCTCTATGGTGGAATATTCCTGCCCTACCATCCAGCTGCTGCATGTTTCTGTGACTGCCTATGTCAGGCTCTGTGTCACTGGTATTTTCCTTGCCTGCATAGTAGGTATGTGCCCCGGCCCACAGTTGCCCATTTATGGTGGGGTCATGGGGTGTTTCTGGCTCAGCACAGCCCAAACATTCCTTCCTGCACACTGCAGTGTATGCAGTTACATAGACGTTGCACACACTGGTGGCCACCTCACACACTTCAGTGCATGCCATGTTGGGCTACATATTTTCAGGCCATGTAGTTAGTAGCCAGCTTTACATGTCTCAGCTGTGTATAATGGGCCCCTTAGAGCACAGGACCCTTAAACCAGGCATGCTAAATTTAAGTGCAGTGGAGCCCACTTAAGTGCACATCAGATAAGTGCACATTCTGGATTCATTCACAACTTTTTTATTTCCCCTTGTTTTGCTATACCTTATTTTTTCATGTTAATTTATCCCTGATAAGAGCAGATTGGATAAGTGCACTTCCCAGCTAAGCTCACACTTTTTTTCTACCTACTTTGTCACATTTGCATGTGTAAGTGCACATTCCAGAGTTCTGCAAGCAATTAACACTTGTACTAATGCACAAATGTGATATTCATGCCCTGTGTTTAGCGTGGCAATCTGCTTCAATTTTACACAGCACACTGAAGAAATGGAAGATTACTCTGAGTTTGGGGGAGAAAGTGCAGCTGCTATAGCATTTGCCACAGCCCAGTGTTAAGTGGTCTGATATGGCAAACCAGTATGGAATCGATGCATCCACTGTTTCCCATATTGTTTCCCATATTGTTGCCAGCAAGACCTTCATGACTGGAAATAGGACAATGGGTCCAGCTCTCCAAACGAGCTCTGGACGAGAGTTAAAAATAAAATTTTAGAACTTGAAGCAAAATACATCCCAGATAAGACAATATATAACAAAAAGGGCAAAATCCCCTTGTGGGTAACACCCAACATAACAAAATTAATAAAACAAAAAAAATGGGCATACAAAATAATGAAAAAACACAACAGTGACTATAATAAATGGAGATACAAGACAATTCTAAAGAACTGCAAAAATAAAATAAAGATGGAAAAGAAAAAGTTTGAGTTTAGACTAGCCTATAGGAATGATGGAGGAAAACGTTTTCATTCCTACATAAATAATAAAAAACAAACAGCAAGGACAATTGGGCACCTGACTATAAACTCAGAGGAGATAAACGCACCTCAGAACATTGCTGTCAGAGATATACGACCTGGTGGTGGAACCAGTCAGGTGGTCTGACCATCACACCTTCAGGTTCAATTTCGTGGCTCCCCCCCAAGAGGTCTGCCCCTATGGAGATGGTCCAATACTGCCCTTTGAGTGGTGCATTCCCCAACGACCTGATGGCGGTGTTGGATCTATCGGGTATTTTGAGTGACTGCACGGGTCCAGGGAATCTGGTACTAGCCTATAACAAGGCAGTGACAAAAGCCCTGGATTCCATTGCTCCTGTTCGTGTTCACCCCCTCATTCTTCGCCCCAGGTCTCCCTGGTTTGATGAGACCTTGAGGGAGTTGAGGAGAGTGGGACAAAGGTTAGAGAGGTGCTGGCGGAAGTCGGGCCTGGTATGTGACAGACTTAGTTTGCTGGACCATTACTTGGTCTGTCAATCAGCAATTATCCATAAGAAGGCAGAATTCCTGTCCATGGAAATTGCTGCTGCGCAGAATCGACCAGCCCAGCTTTTCTAGGCAGTGCAATTCACTCTGTCTTCAGCCTGGAAATGCTTTTTCACAAGAGCGTCGTGAGGAGATTGCTCGATTCTTTGCGGATAAGGTTGCCACGATCACATCCGACGTCTGCCTGACCCTCTCTCAAGGGAGTAGCGGTGGTCAGCAGGAGATGTCGGACTCCCAGTTTGTGTGATGTGACTTTGGTCGGCCCACAATCAATGATATTGTGATTGTTATCCAGTCATTACGTCCGACCAACTGTAGTTTGGACCCGGTCCCCATGCGCCTTTTAGTTGGTTGTGTGGATACCATTGGCCCGGTCCTTGCCAAGATTGTCAGGATGTCCTTGGAGAGGGGGATTTTCCCAGATCCCCTGAAGGAGGCTGTGGTTCAGCCCCTTCTTAAGAATTCCTCCTTGGATCCAGACTGTCTGGCTCACTACAGGCCTGTCTCTAACCTACCCTTTGTGGGTAAGGTTATTGAGAAGGTGGTGGCATTACAGCTGGATGACGATTTGACCAGCCATAATATTTATGATTCTTTCCAGTCTGGATTTAGGAAGAGATATAGTACAGAGACAGCCCTTGTTCGGGTACTAAATGACCTCCTAATAGCGAGAGATCGAAAGACTCATTCCATCTTGGTCATTCTTGATCTCTCTGCGGCATTTGACACCATGGACCATGACGTGCTGTTGGATCACCTGCGGTTCATCTGTGGACTTTCAGGGTCAGTTCGCAGATGGTTTCGATCATTCCTCAAAGGTAGGACTCAGAGGGTGGTGTCTGGGTTTTTTTCCTCAGCTCCATTCTCCCTATCCTGTGGGGTACCCCAGGGATCCATCTTGGCACCCATGTTGTTTGCGGTGTATATGCTGCCATTGGGAGTGATTATTAGGTGGTACAGCTTGAGTTTTCCCTGCTATGCAGATGATACTCAGCTGTACATGTAATTTGTGCCTGATTAGGAGGATGCTGTCTCAGACTTTAACAGCTGTCTAGCCAAAATCCAGGACTGGATGAATGTGAGCTGGCTGTGGTTAAACTCCCAAAAAACTGAGGTGTTGGCTGTGGACCCAGGTCATCACAAGGCGGGTGTGTTGGCAGGTTCTCCTTCAGGTCTATGGCTTGGAGGTGTCCAGCTAACTACCTCAGACCGGGTGCAGAAGCTGGGTGTTATGTTTGATGACTGCCTGACCCTAAAATTGCAGGTGTCGGCAGCTGTCAAAACCTCTTTTTACCATCTGAGGAATATCACCTGGGTAAAGCACCTGGTTCCTCCCGATGATCTTCCAACGCTGGTCCATACTTTCGTCACCTCCCGCCTTGACTACTGCAATGCCCTTTACATAGGGCTACCAGGGGTTGATATCCAGGGCTTGCAGCTAGTGCAGAATGCAGCAGCCAGGCTTTTGACTAGTACCTCTAGGACCAGTCATATCACGTCTGTGCTCCGTGGACTACACTGGCTGCCATTACAGTGGCGGATCACCTTTAAGGTTGTGTTGCTAACCTACAAGGCCCTACACAATCAGGGACCCAGTTACCTGAAAGATCTCCTTCACCCCTACTGTCCTCTCTGCCCTCTCCGATCCGCTGATGAGGGATTGCTAGAGATTTAGAGGGTTCGTTTACAACATCAGGGACAAGGGTATTTAGTTTTGTGGCCCTGACCCTGTGGAATTCTCTACCTCATAGGGTACGAGATTCCCTGACCGTTCAAAGTTTTAAAGTTGCTTTGAAAATGTACCTTTTTAGCCTGGCATTTTCTGACTGCTAAAGCTGCTATTGTATTTATTAGTTTTAATCTTTTTTGGATATTAATAAAAATGTGTGTTTTATTGTACAGGCACCTTGGTTTGGAAAGATGCCTTTTAAAAATAAAGTTTTGATTGATTGAGGACTTTAATAAATACTTCAGTTCTGTCTTTAATTCAAAAAATAAAGTTAATAATACACCCCCAGGAAATAAGGCTGAAGACCACATGGAAATTTCCAAAATTGATATTTTAAGTAAACTGAATGGTATTAATAAAAAACAAATCTCTTGGTCTCGACAAACTGCACCCTAGATTACTCAGAGAAATCAAAGACTGGTTAGTGGAACCACTCCACAAAATATTTACTATGTCTTTACTGTTACATGAAATACCGAATGACTGGAAGATTGCTGCTGTCACCCCTATCTATAAAAAGGGCAATGAAAGAGACATATCAAATTATAGACCCATCAGCTTGACCAGTGTACTGGGAAAGATTTTTGAGTCATTACTAAAATTAAACTCAAAGAGGATACAAAAAATAAAGGGGTAGAAAACTGTCTGTCTGGAAACCTGATCTTCTATGAATTTATTAATAAAACCTTGGAGAGCAATGTACCAGTAGATGTCATTTACCTGGACTTCTGTAAAGCGTTCGATAAGGTGCCTCACGACACTTTAATAACTAAAATGAGAACATTAGGAAAAAATAATACAATCACTAACTGGGTGGAAGAATGGCTAAATAATAGGACCCAGAGGGTGTGTATTAGGGGATACATGTCTGAATCATGTCCGGTTAGCAGTGGAGTATCTCAGGGGTCAGTATTGGGCCCAACACTGTTTTCTATTTTCATATCTGATCCGACTAATAATATTAACAGTTTTGTCATCAAGTTTGCGGATGATATGAAAATAGCAGCACAGGTTAAAACCGAGGAAGACATCTTGAATCTCACCAATGATTTAAAGAAACTCGAGGACTGGGCTGTAAGTAATTGTATGACATTTAATAGCAGTAAATGCATTACAATGCATCTGGGAATTACAAATAAACAAAATTAGTATACATTAAACGGTCATGCCTTACCACCAGTAGTGCAGCAAAGGGACCTAGGCATAATAATTACCTCAGATTTATCTTTCCATAGTCACTGTAACCATATTATAAACCGGTCCAACAGACTTACAGGAAACATCAAAAGGAGCTTTACATCAAGACATCGGGGTTGTATTTTACCACTTTATAAGGCTTATGTTAGACCACATCTAGACTACTGCTCTCCTCTGTGGAGCCCTTACCTTAGGAGAGATGTGAACAGGCTGGAGGGGGTGCAGAGGAGAGTCACCAAACTTATTACTAACGTACGATAAAGAGTGTGATGAAAGATTGGATGAACTAAACATGGACTCTTTGGAGCAGCAGAGAATCAGAGGGGATCTTCTGCTAATGCATAAAATTTCCACTGACATCGAATTAATGTCAGATTTGGGAATGTCCTATAGTGTATACGGGACTGTGATCTAAGGAGCCATAAATATCAGCTGGCACTTACTTACCCCAGAAATAACAAAAGGTGTTCCTTCTATACCCAAAGAATGATCCCCTTATGGAATTCACTTCCCAGGTCAATAACTGAATCCGCTAATTCTACTAAATTCAAACAAAATCTAGATCGCCATCTATTATAAACAGGGATGATGTACCAGCTTGGCTGGAGATATACATATATGGGCTACAGCCTTCTGTATATCTACTTTTCTTAGTATGAATCTTAGTGTAAGAAAAAGATCTCTATAGAGTGGGAAAGTGGAGAGAACATTGGCCAAAAAGAAAGAGAACCCAGAAGTGTGAGACTATGGAGACTGCTCTTCTCCCATGGATCATGGCAAGCAGGGCAGTGGATATGCCCGTAAGTGGTTTCATTCCTTTGCACAAAGCAGAACAGTTAGCAGCTACCATAGTACAGCCCTTTCATGTCACAAATGGGTGACTGTGCCATTGGAAGGCGAAGAACGGGATATTTTTAAACACTGCCATGGAGAAAAAAAATGAGCATCCCCCGATTCCAACTATATTGTGACGAGACAGGTTTATATTTTAGAGCCACTCCACAGGGAACTCTGGCATTTAAATCCTCTCCTCCCTGTGGTGGCAAAAAGGCACAGGAGAGGATTTATGTCCTTCTGTGTTGTAATATGGATGGGACAGACAGAATGAAGTCATTAGTTATCAGCTAATCAAAGTGGTCAAGGTTCTTTGCTGGTGTCTCAGTATCTGCCTTACCTATGGATTATGAGTCAAACAGTAATTCATGGATGACAAGTGAGATTTTTTCAAGTTGTTTGAAGGATTTCAATGTGAAGATGCAGTGCCGTAGGGGGAAAGAGGCACTGTTCCTGGAGAATTGTAGTGTGTACCAAAATCTGGCTCTGTCTAACATAAAACTGTACTTTGTCCCACCCCCCCACACACAATTGCTCTAATACAACCCACGGATATAGGCATAAGTCTCAATTTGAAACACCATTACCACCGAAAGGCAAGGAGTGCATTAGTACAGTGTGGAGCTCAGTTTTGTAAGTGCAGTTCCCATCCCCCCACCCCACAACCTCAGATGCTGGTTTAGTTTTATGTTTTTCGGATGGTGGAGAGGATCCTACTCTACACCGATGAAGGTGGCAAGTGCGCAGTGACAGATCTCGCTGAGAAGGTCTCAATGTCAGATGCCATACGAATGCTTTACAGTGCATGGCATGCGGTGAAGCTGGAGACGATCGTCAGTTGTTACAAAAAAGCCGGCTTCACTCATAGAGACCAACAGCCACTCAATGTCCTGGAAGAGGAAGCACTCTCATTGCCACTTCTACCAGCTAGTATGATGTCTGAGGATATCAACTCCTGCCCACACATAGATGTCAAAGTTGCTACGAGTGGGCTAGTTAGTGAGATGGATGCTTGCTCAGGACTTGATCCCCAGTCGTCTACAAAACAGCCAGATGCAGAGGATGATGAGACCAAGATCGATGACCCTGTAAGTATGACAGAAGTACTAAACTGCATGGAGACAATAAATCAGTTTGTGCAGACATGAGAAAAAAAGTATTACTCTTTTGCCCTTTTCAGCTTTGAAACGTACCTCCTTCAGTTGGCTGTAAAAAAAAAAAAAAACAACAGATCATAACCATGTACTTTCAAAGCAAAACTGAACACCAGAATTCTATTTTATTGATTTTATAGATTGTGTAACTAATTAAAAGGCGCATTATAGCACACAAACAAACTTGTGTTTCTTTTTCGTTTCAGGCATGTCACAATTCACTCCTATGGCGGTCTAGTTTAATGCACAGCCCACTTAAGTGCACATTTTCCTTTTGTTCAGAATGGGTGTGCATTTAAGCGGCCCGCTACTACAGTAAATGGTTAACTCTATTTACAGCAATAATGTTTACCTATAGTCTATGTTGTCTAGTTGTTGTTTTTTTTTTTTGTTTACTTCCACCCCCTTTTGGACTAATAAATAATTTAGCTAATACTGTGTTTATTTCACAGTGTCTTTCAGAAAATACGTATTCACAGTTGCTGTGTCTGTGACAGACTACTCTATGGAAAGAAAGAACTATGTCATAAACAAAGTCACTCACTATAGGAGTCATTTGGGGACAGTCAGTTTTGTGGATACACTTCCTAGACAGGCTACCAAGATGCTATATAAACCCCAGAAAAGAAAACTTGAACATGTATTCTCTAATGACCTGTAGCAGTGGAAACATGGGGGAGGGTTTTGGATGCACTGGAACAAGCATGACAGAAAATGACAGAGCTGGTGGGGGGGGGGGTGACTGATTAGCCATCCACCACCCCCAGCTCGGCCATTTTTGAATCAATTTGGTATACAAGTAAGATAAAAGTGTTTTTAATGGATGGTGCTAAGTATAGCTATATCTAAATGTAGCAGCCCCTCCCCAGCAACTACACAACAGCTTGTCTTTTGCTCCAGAGTGCATCACTCTCAGCATTCCAAATCCTTTGCTCCCTATTTTACAGCTTTTCACAGTAAGATAAAACAAAAAATGATCACACTACTACCAACAACTAAATCCTGCCTTAAACACTAAATTGAGGGGGGGGATAGCCTTAGCCTAGTGCCTGAACTTGAGCACAGCATAAGCAATGAACCTGTGAAGGTCATCTAGGTTTAACTGCAGTTGCCACAGTGTGACCCTTCCTCAATAAGTCATGTAATGCAACAGTGCACATCATGGTGAAAACTGTGAACCTATATATTTTTAAGTAATAGCACAAACATTACTATACTGTACAAACTGTTCCTTTAATTTTCATTCATTCTTGAACTGAGATACATGGTTTTGAAGTTTTTAAACATTCTTGCATCCTTGCAATGTCAACAATGCAGGTAATTGCTGAAGCTGCTTACCATCTGTCTGCCCTGAAAGAACTATTTCAGCTTTAAATTGGCGAGAGGTCCTAAATGGAGATAATGGAGGTCAATATGGCGGTCATGCTGGACTAGCCTTCACCTCGTCTCTACCTCGCTTTCGTTTTAATTTGCTTTTAGCTGTCTTAATACGTTTTATATGTTTTACATGTTTAGTTTTATTTTCGAGTTTTCACGCTCATTTTAGCAGTGTTGTGTCGCCGCTTATGTTTTGTTGGCGCTTTGAACGGCGTGCGTGGTCGCCGTTGAAGGACGCCCCTAGCGGGGAATCGTTCCCCTTCTTTAGTTGACTGTTGTTTCGCTTTTCCTACAGCAGCTTTATTTAAATATTTTTCGCCCTTGCTTCGGAGAATTTAGCAAGCAAATTTTTGTTGGGATTTTGATTTGGCTGCCACCCCATCACTTTTGCAGCTGCTCTCTCGGTGTTATTGTGTGTAGGAGTTTTGGGGATATGAGTGAGCAAATTCCTGCTGGGATCCAGATTTTGTGGCCTTTTCATCGCCTTTGCAGCTGCTCCCTTGGCGTCTCTGTGTGTGGGAGCTTCAGGGAAATGAGCGAGTGAACTTCTGCTGGGAATCAGATCGTGTTACCAGTTTACCGCTTTGCAGCTGCTCCCTTAGCGTTTTCTGTGTGTGGGAGTTTTCGCTGGCCTCAGTCCCAGGGATTAATGGTTCCATTCAATACAGGATGTATTTTTCCTTTTGACGCTGGATATAGTGTGAAGATTTCTACAGTGTCGTATTTGGCGAAGACCTGGATTAGTTGGTGTCATTTGCTGTGACTGTTTTATGACTTTGGGCATGAAAGAATAATTTGTTTGCCTTGATGTATCGTGAGTACTAGTCCTCGATTCTTCATTGTTGTCTTTTGTTTCTCTGGGACTTTAAATTTGACTTTAAGCTGTGTCCAAGGTCTCTTGGGGTAATATTGCCACACTGTTGGTTTTGGTTTTGGGAGATTATCCCCCCCCCCTTTTTTTCTCTTTGCCTGGGCATTTGGTGTTGTGCTGTCTGGGACCAAGCAGGAGCCTCTCCTGTTCCCTTCAAGGAGTTGGGGGCTATTGGGGGGGCTTCTAAGTTACTCTAGGGCTGGTCTTATTTGTCTGGTCTGGGGTATCTGAAACTGTGGGTCTCAGTGGTATAACTGGGCCTTATTAGGCAGTTTTGGGGTGTTGTGGTGGGGGAAGCCTCCTGTGTCTCACAGCTATGTCGATAATTATCTTCAACTTTACATGAGACATTTTTTTCCTTCCATTCATGAATTTGCACTGAGTCTGCATATCGTTTTTTTTGAATGTATATTTAGAATATTTTGGATTTTGTTTTAGTTTATCGCAACACTACTGATTTTTTATTGGATGGACAGTGTGCACAGTGAGAGGGCCTCACTGTCCTTACATATTTGGACTTCTGAACATTATACTCATTGGCAGTGAGAGTGCCTAAAAATAACTGCAATTTCATGTTTTGGATCCTGTTTCATCATATGAAGGACCGTGTGTGCAGTGAGAGGGCCTCCCTGTCCTTATATATATATTTGGATTCTTTAATAATTGTTTACAGATTATTTATGACCGTGTAGTTTGTAGGTTTTATTAGTTTTGCTTTGTTTATTTGATTTTGGATTATATATATTGGGTGGACTTTCAGTCTAAGTGTAATTGTGGGTATTTTATTTAAGGGGTACTCAGGGTTTTTATTTATTTGTTTGCAGCTAGTTTGTTTCCCGCTTTTGTTATGTGTTGTTTAGTTAACCCGGTCATGCATTATTCGTCTTCCGACCTCCACGCCCTCCGTCCGTTCTGCCCTCCTCCCCTCCATTTTCACCTACCAGCACTGTCGGGCTGGGCATTGCCTACAGGAGGGGGGGTGGCTGCAGGGCTCGGGACGCGTAGGGCGAATGAACGGACCTTTCGTATGGGGTGGTTAAGCCCAGAAGATGCCCTGGGGTGAAATGGAGCCTGGAACGTGGTTATCCATGTCTAGTCTCCATATCCAAGGGCTCCACCTACTTGGATGGGCAAGTAGTCGGGACGGCTGCGGAGCCCTGTCCAACTCGGGCGGTGTTGTGCAATGCCAGATCTGTCAAAAACAAATCAGACATTATTTCTGATTTTGTTGGGACAGCAGATCTGGCTTGCATCACCGAGACCTGGCTGGATGGAAATTCTGGCCCCATTTTGGAGACCACTGTTCCAGCTGGGTACTCGGTGATTCACCGCCCAAGATTGGATCGCAGGGGGGGGAGTAGCGGTCTGTTTCAAGACCAGGTTGGGGCTCACGGGTGTACCAGTTGAGGAAGCTGAATCCTTCGAGTGTACCATAGTGGCTGGTGTGGGTTGCAGGATAGCCCTCATCTACCGTCCACCAGGAGACGAGAGACGATTCCTGCAGGAGTAGACTTCGTCGCCGATAGTGAGGCTAGAGTCGCCCAGACTGATGGTTCTGGGCGACTTCAATGCCTGGGTCGACGTCGAACTTTCTGCTTTTGGTCAGCACTTCCTCCAGTTGATGACATCACTGGGCCTTACACAGATTGTTTCCTCAGCCACGCATAATCACGGTCACTCCTTGGACTTAGTTTTTCTCCTGGGGATTGAGGCCTCTGATTTGGTGGTGGAACCCGTCAGTTGGTCTGATCACTACACCGTGGGCTTCAACTTTTGTGCTCCCCTTTGTAGGTTTGCCCCTGTGGAGATGGTTCAATACCGCCCTTTATGGGATGTGCACCCTGAAGACCTGATGGCGGTGTTGAACCTCTCAGAGTTTCCGACTGCCAGCTTGGGGCCAGAGGCCATGGTCTTGGCTTATAATCAGGCCATTTCCTTGGCCCTGGACTCAATTGCTCTTGTCTGTGTTCATCCTCTCTCCGCCTCGGCCCCATGGTTCGAATGGGTCCTTGAGGAGTTACGATGTGTGGGACGGTTGAGCTGCTGGAGGAAATCTGCTCAGATGCCAACTGCTCTTAGTTTGATGAGCATTACCGGTTTACTAATCAGAGATCTCCCATAAGAAGGCAGAATTCTGTCCAGGAGATCTCTGTTGCTCAGAATCGACTGCCTCAGCTCTTCAGAACTGTGGACAGGCTGTGCAACCCAGCCTGTCTCCAGCTCCGACGAGCCTTTTCACAAAAGGAGTGTGATGTGATTGCTCAATTCTTTGCGAATAAGGTTGCTGACATCAGATCTGAGATCCGTCTGACACATTCTAAGGGGGAAGCTGTTGGTCGGCGTTTGGTCACGGAATTCTCTGCCTCCTGGTGTTCCTTTGACCTGCCGGTGTTCAGTGATACTATGCGGATCATCCAGGGGATGCGCCCTACGTGCTGTAGTTTAGATCTGGGTCCTACCTCCCTAATTTTGGGTTGTGTTGAGATTGTTGGCCCATTTCTGGTTCAAATAATCTGGTGCTCCCTAGAATTGAGTGAGTTTCCCAGCTCCCTAAAGGAAGCTGTGGTGACTCCCCTTTTGAAGAAGGCTTCTTTGGACCCAGATATTTTTTCCAACCACAGACCGATCTCTAACCTTCCCTTTATTGGGAAGATTATTGAGAAGGTAGTGGCAAACCAGCTGGAGGACCATTTGACCATCCATAATATCTATGAACCTCTCCAGTCTGGTTTTCGTAAGAGGCATAGTACCGAGACTGCTCTGGTTCGGGTGCTCAATGATCTCTTGATGGCGAGAGATCAGAGGAACCGCTCTATCTTGGTCCTCCTTGATCTCTCTTCAGCCTTTGACACTGTAGACCATGGGGTTCTGCTTGAGCATCTGGAGTCCATCTGTGGTCTGTCTTGTACAGTGCTCAGATGGTTTTCATCTCTTCTATCTGGGAGAACGCAGAGAGTTGTGTCGGGGAATTTTTCCTCTGACCCTTTTCCTCTGCAGTGTGGTGTCCCCCAGGGCTCGGTGCTTTCCCCCATGTTGTTTGCAGTGTACATGCTGCCCCTTGGAGACATTGTAAGAAGGTATGGGCTGAAGTTTCACTCCTATGCTGATGATACCCAGCTCTACCTGTCTTTTGCCCCCGACCAGGTTAGCGCTGTCTCTCGGTATTTAATAGCTGCCTCGCTGAAATCCAGGACTGGATGAATGCGAGCTGGTTAAAGTTGAATGCTGGTAAGACTGAGGTTATGGTTGTGGACCCGGGTCGTGGGACAGGGGGGTTGGGGTCTGGTCAGTCCTCTGGCGTATTGTTGGGGGGAGATCTGATCCTTACCTCTGAACGGGTGCGTAACCTGGGAGTGGTACTTGACGACGGGCTGACTCTTTGTCATCAGGTGTCAGCAGTTGTTAAGTCCGCATTTTACCATCTTAGGAACATTGCCAGGGTGAAACACCTTGTTCCATCTAGCGATTTACCCGTGTTGGTCCATGCTTTCGTGACAACTCGCCTTGACTATTGCAATTCCCTTTACTTGGGGCTTCCTGGGGTTGATATCCGCTGCTTGCAGCTAGTGCAGAACGCTGCTGTAAGGTTAATGACAGGGGTGACTAGAAGGACACATATTACCCCTGTGCTGCGCGATCTGCACTAGCTGCCTATACAGTGGTGGATCACCTTTAAAGTAGGTCTTTTGACCTTCAAAGCCCTGCATGGACTCGGCCCTGACTACTTGAAAGAGCTTCTGATTCTTTACCGCCACTTGCGACAGCTCCGTTCAGCCGACGAGGGCTTGCTAGAGGTTCTGAGGGTTATACTGAAGTCTTCTGGGGCTAGGGCCTTTGTGTTTCAGTGCCCCACCCTCTGGAACTCTCTGCCTCGCCGGCTTAGGGAATGCACGACCGTGGAATCCTTTAAGCGGGATTTTAAGACTTTTTTGTGGAGCAAGGCTTTCGTGGATTGATGCTGCTGTGAATGCTGATTTTTATATGTATATTTTGATTTTATGATTCATCTGTACAGCGCCTTGGTGCTTGAAAGGCACTAAATAAATAAAGTTTTATTATTATTACTATTATTATAAATGAACATTTGGTGTGGTGCAGTGGGCCAATTTAGCATCAGAAACATGTACTTGCACCATCATAATACATCCACAATATAAATCCAGCATTTACAGTCAACAGGCACTCTCAGTGTAAGAGGTTGTACATATGCAAGTAGTAGCCATCATTAATGGCTTGAGTCAATTACAAAACATTAGAAGCACCATTTTTTTAAAATATCTAAGGGGGGGTTAAAAAGATACTGATTATGAATCCTAGGAGGTCATAGTGTGATGACATTTTCTGCCAACCAGAAATACTGCTGCTTTCAACCAAGACAAAAACATAAAAGGAACATGCACCTAACACACCCAAACAGCAGAGCAGAAAACAGGATCCATGCTGAACAGAAGGTAACTTTTCCAGTGCAACAACTGCGTTATATAGTAGAGCTGAAAAAAAGATGTGGTTTTGGGCATCTGCCCACTGAGATCTAATTGCTAATTCTCATTGAGCAGCTTTGGAGGCATGAACTGCATAATGCACTTCATGCTTCCCAAGATGGCTGCTCCCTCTGCATAACGGACTGCACTAACCTATCCACCCAGAATCTCATGCCTGCCTTGCTCCCTGCCTTATGGTATGCGAGATACATACTTTGCACTAAGGAAATACATAATATCATTCTACAAGGAGAAGAAAGAAAAATGTTGGCAAACACTAATTGAGATTGACGTTTATTTGCAAAGGGCCCTTAAAACCCTCTAAGCAACCAGGAGATATGTAGAGGACTCTGCTGTTGTATAGGACACTTCATGTACTCCTATGTGTTTTCTACGTGCAAATATAAGGTTCTATGTCATAACGGTGATCACAGAATGGCGATCGTCATTAGGACCAGTGTACATCACCTAAAATAAAAATGTCGATGTACACGTGCAGCGAAGACAACGGGGTGAACACACATATCTATGTATGTGGGGGGCCCCCCCGCACCCACCTTACTTAATATAATCAACTCCAGGGGGTGCATGTCAAGGAGGGGGTGACACTTGTTAAAAAAAAATACGGACTGCAAAACTACTCGTGCCTCCCCAGATCTGAACCTTGCACCCTCACCACCATGCCACATGGCCACCTCAGCAGCCTTCTGCTGCACTACCTCCCACACACCTTCCTTCCTCTTCTGTTCCCTGCAGTGGTTCTGGTTGTCTTCCTTTTAGCCTGCAGGTCACCTTCCTTTTCTCCGTTGCTACCCTTTGAGGGTAGCCCAGAACACAGGTGCTGAGACTGAGTCACTCATATTTGAGTCGCTCAATCTCAGTCGGCCTTTTCATGGGATACCCAAATATAAAGTGCTGAACTTCACTTTGATCTCTCAGTCTATGTGGGCCAACTGTTTATTTCCTGTCCTTGTTGGACACTGATGCATGTAAATGGCTGTCTGCTACACCGTAGGCAGCATGTGCACATTATTGTTTTTTTTCCCCAATAATACGGCTACTTCTTTAAGTAAAAACAGACTCTGAAAATATACTGCACCACCCCCCCATTCTCCTAAACACATACACCACCACACCTGGTTTGCTGAATACCTCCCAAATTCCATTTAACTTTTTAAAGTAACAAACAGACCCTCCTAATGAATCACAGTCATGGAAGTTAAGATCAGGAAGGAGAACTGCAGGGCATCTCATGTATTCAGTATAAGTGATAATGCCCCCCAACATAAACAAATTATTTTAGTCATCACCAGATTACATTTTCCTGACAGAGCAATTGTGCAGTTCTTTGTACTGATCTTACTTCTGGGTCCACGATTTGTGTGCTTCCCCTTGGGCATGCATTACCTAACCTGGCTTATTGAAAACCTTCTTGCATGACCTTTAAGTACAAAAACAACCAAAACATACAAAATACATGCCCCACAGAAAACCCAAAATGCACTACAAATTACTATTTCTCACTGATTTCCACTTTGCTGAAACTCTACCCACTATGGCACTTTACTATGTAACATTTTAAAGTACACTGAGGGCTGCCAACCCCTGGTAAGGTGTATAGTATTTTTCAAATCAATCATTATTCATTAATCTATAAACCATCCCCCCACCCCCACCATCTGGCTTGTTTTAATTACAAAAATTGAACTGTCCAGCCTGCTGCTACCTAGACCAACATTTATGCATTAAGAATTAAAGCCCATATAATTTGATACCCATCTGATCCATCCACAATTTGGATCAACTTGTACACCATGACAAAAACAAACCCAGTACTTATTATCCCTTTCTTACTTTGCACTTTGTTTTAAAAGTTTCTGAAGAGCCAAGTCTTTGCTGTAGGTTTTTACTAATACTGTGCTGGAGTGTCTGAAATTGTAGTTGTGACATCAGCTTTCTGCTGAAGTGAAGTACTGCTGAAGATTCTAAGGGAGCATTTCTGTCTAACACTATCAGCTTTATTCACAGCACTACATCAAAGATAACTGGAAAAGTTAATGACCAGCAGAGTGATGTAGAAATACATTAAACCTATCAGAGTGTTACTTCTAAGTGTGTGTGGGGGGGAGGGGTCAAGATGTAGTTCTCGACCTCTTATTGTGAAAGTGAGGGGTTCAGCTAACCTACTGGGTCTGCCACCTATGACAGCTGGTGCACTGTACTGAGTTGGAAGATAGTCTTTCAGGGTCTATATGGATGTACAGCACCGATATTACAATTGCTTTGCAGAGTAACCATAATTGAAAAACTCTTTTATCAAAAATAAAAAGTAAAAAAAGCAGACAAGCAGTATCCTGCTCCTACCATGAAAGCTTTTTACTTGTCTCAGCCTGAAACTGACTACTTAACATGACAGATCAAAAGCACCCCATCATATGAGTTGCCTGCCTCCTGACGAAGAATCCAGGAAACTTAATGTTATGGGGAAGAAGCCCGTGCTTCTGCAGCTTTAGGCCTCCACACAGTAAACTACCAGGCTTATATTCTTTTAAATATCAAAATAGCATCTGGAATTCTATGGCATCTGAGGTCAACAAGCTGCCTGATGGGTCCCCTAAGAGTGAGATCCAGTAGACTATAGTGTATGGTGGAATGTCGTTCTCCACCGAAATCGATCGTTTTCAAAACCTTGTAGTCACACACTAGTGACATTCGCAGTGCAACAGAATGATGTTTTCTACTGTACTGCGAACGTCACACTGTGTCCTTGAGCAGCATTTGACAGTTAGGGCTCACTCCATAGACAGGACACATGGCGAAAGTAGCAATATCGGGGGCAGTACTAATGGTTAGCGTGAAAACGTTCACAATGTAAATTCTTTTTTCCTTCTAGTAACTGTTTTTTTTCCCAAAAAACGACGTTCCACCATACACTATAAAGAAAAGTGCATGGGGAACAGTTGACAACAGGGCATCTTTCACCTCGTTGGCACTATGACAATGGATTACCTCTCGAGCTGCGCTCTCGAGGTAATCCGTTGTCATAGTGCCAACTCGGTGAAAGAATAGCCCTGTTGTCAACCATTCCCCATGCACTATCCTATATGTTGCCCATGGTATGGATGCTGGTAAGCATCTTTTCAGGTCAGCTTATGATGCCTCTGAAGCTTCAGTCTGTGCCACTGCCTCTGGCATTTGCCTACACCACTACTTGCTGGTTTTGCTACAGATGTTCAGCAATCTGTACTCAAGTCCTCCTTCTGTCGCCAGAAGCTGTTTGGCAACGATGTGTACATAATCGTCAGGGACCTCAAGTCTTCTAAAGTGATTCATAGGTCTCTTGAGGGACTGACCCCTCAGCCCTAGTGTGACTGTGGTAGGGGTTCCTTTCAGCAATCTGCTGTTCCCCTTCTGTGGTTCCTGTGCACTGGCTTGTGTGCCAGAACCTACTCATACATCCCCCCTTGCCCTTCTCCAGTGTCCATTCCATTTCCCCCAAAGGTGCAGGTGTTTGGCAGCATCCCTTCCACCCCTGGTATCTTCTGACTCACTTCTGCCTCCACTCCTGTAGTGGGGATACAGGCGACCTGGGGGGATCTCACTTTTTCTAACAAAATGGAGGGAGATCACTGCAGATGAGTGGGTTCTGGAAATCTTGAAATGAGTACATCTGGTGAAATTACTGTCAAACCTTTCAGTGCATCCTTCTCCCTGTTGCTATTCACCAGGACACTTTTTTGTTCTAACAGAAGAAGACAGTTCTGGACAAATGGGCAATAAAACCTGTGCCCATTTTGAAACAATGTCAGGGGTTTTACTCATATTTTCTTGCCTGAAATGGACATGGGATTTACATCTGTCCTGAATCTGAGAGGGCTGAATAAATTCACTAAATACAAAAAAGTTTTGCATGTTTTCCCTTCAGTCCCTTCTCCCCTTGTTACCACAACAGGAGTGGATGTGTACCCTCGGTATGCAGGAGGCTTACCTTCACATAAAGAGTTGTCGCTGTCATCAACAGTATCATAGATTCATGCTGCAGGGCAGGCACTTCCTATTTTATGCCTTGGCCATGGTTTATCTTCAATGCTGCTTGTCTCCACCAAATGTTTGGTAGTGGTATCCACAGCTCTCCAGAGGAAAAACCTCTGTGTATCCCACTATCTGGGCAACTGCATTCTCAAGGCCCCATGCTGGGAGGCAGTCCTTCACACTGTTTCACACTTGCCAGCTGTTCAAGCAGCTTGGCTTAATGATGAACAAACCAGTATCAGTACTGACCCCATGACAGTGCCTTCAATATATAGGGCCAGTGCTATACACATCTGTGGCCTGGGCCTTTCAGCCAGAGGACCATACTGGCACTCTGACAGTGCAGGTTTGTCTAGTTGCCAACAGTTTTTATGTCTCAGCCAAATCTATGCTCTGACTTCTCCACCTGATGGCATCTGCCATAACACGGTTCCCCTGGCATGTCTCCACATGCACATTCCTCAGTGACTTATACATGTTCCATGGCATCAAAAGACAGATGACCAAGACCAATTAATTCTGGTCATGTCTCTTCTTCATCATGCCCTCCTCTAGTGGATGGTCTGCTCCAGTCTTCTGACTGGTGCTCCATTCTTTTACCACATGCCTCTATTGGCACTCACCATGGATGCATTGGGGTCCAGTTGGGGAGCCCATGTGGGTCCTGTCAGGACCCAAAGTCAGACAGCTCTCTCCACATCAACATTCTGGAGATGAGGGCTGTTCTGCTTGGCCTACAAGCATTTGCTTTTCATGTCAGGAAGGAATCAGACCTGATCAGGAGGGACAATGCAAGTGTCATGCTCTACATCAGGAAGCAGCGGGGTACACACTTTTAGCCTCTTTACAGAGCACTGATGAGAGTGTTACATTGGGCGATTGCATGTTTTTTTCTATCTGCTGTTTTTGTCCTGTGATCCCTAAATGTCATAGCAGACTGTCTCAGCTGGATTCAAGCACTATCCCATGAGTGGGAGTGTCTAGATTCCATGGTAAAAAACCTCTTCCTCACATGGGGTTGTCCAGAGTTGGACCTTCTTGCATCCCCACAAAACTGTTGTGTCTTTGCTTACTTGCTCCAGGGCCTGAAGTTTTCTGATGAGACCTGCTGTCCCTCTCTTGGAAAGGGCAATTTCTGTATGCTTTTCCTTCAGTCGTTTTTATACAAAGGATAGCTGTCAAGCTTTGGGTGGAACTGGATGCTCTAATACTAATGCCTTTGTTCTGGTCCTGACAAATTTGGTTTCCTCTGCTTAAACATTTTGCAGTGGAACCACCAGTCCTGCCTCTTCTGCAAAAGGGTCTCTTGTCGAAGAAACAAGAATCCCTGGTGCATCCGGATAATAAAACCCTGCACCTCCATGCCTGGCTCTTAAGGATGCAGAACTCTTCCACTTTTGAGTTTCTGCGGCAGTCGCTGACTTTAATCTAATGGCTTGCAAGATACTAGGCACACATATTCTCTGAAATGGAAACATTTCAGTATATGGTGTGCTTTCCATTCCCTGGAACCTTTTACATGTCCTGCAAGTCATGTGATGGATTACCTCCTGTCCTTGTTGGACTCTGGCCTCCAGTACTTTTCTGTGAAGATGCACTTGGGAGCTATTTTGACTTTTCATGCCCTAATAGATTGCAAGACAGTAGCAGAACATGAGGTATCCCACAGATCCCTCGGAAGGATTCTTCATATTGGGTCCCCAGTTTGCAAGCCAGTTCTGATTTGGGACCTTAATCTAGTTCTGGAGTCTCTGATAAGAGCTCCGTTTGAGCTTGCTGTTACTTGTGACATGCATTTTCTATCATGGAAGATGTTCTTGGTAGCCATTACCTCTGCTCAGAGAATGTCCAAGCTGCAGGCTCTTGTTGCAGAGCCCCCATACATTAATAAATAGTGTACTTGATTACATTTTAACAAGAAAACAAATATACATTACAAAACAGAACAAAGTTAAGGTAATATGCCTGGCTGTTCTATCAACATTCAGGGATCATTCGGGGCTGCATGTGAAGATACACCAGGCAGTAGTATACAGAGAATAACAGTAACATGCTATATACTAGAGAAAATATATACAATTTCCTCAGGTACAGATCAGTCATGTGTTATGCAGTGGAGCATCTAATGCCTCCCATATTCTCTGATATATATTATGGCTGTTACGCATGGACTCTAATATCTGTTTCTCAATGAGAAAGGCTTCTAAGACTGAGTTTTGACGCTCCTGATAGGTAAGTATTATGTCATCCAGCCAATGCTTAAGGATTAGTTTTTTTGGCTATGGCCGAGATTAGCAAGATGTGATATTTCCTTTGGCCCATGACCTGATGTAAATTGAGCCCTTGAAAGCATATTTGAGAGGTGAAGGCCAATTCAAGGCCTAATAGAGAACCCATATGCTGTTGGTTAACATACCAGAGTGGCTAGGCTTTAGGGCAGTCCCAGACGATATGCTTTAGCATTCCTCGACTTATTTTGCATCTAGTGCAGATCTGTTTCCAAATGGCCCATCTTGTGGAGTTTTATAGGAGTATAGTACATACTATGGGCTGTTTTGTATTACATAAGTCAGAGACCATCAAATTAAAGGTTTTTCCACATAGTGGCCCTTGTGCCTGGGTCTGCTAACTCTTAGAATTCACCATGCCAGTAGTGGCATATGTCTCTACCTTCAGGGGTGGTGAAGGTATGTAACCATCTGTATTTTGGAGATGTGGAGTGTCTCTGGGTGGCCAAGCCTCTAACATCACCCCAAACCGGGAGTTTGACTATAGTGCCCCAATACTTGATATTTCACTTTATCGGGTTTCTCTAAGCATACATCCTCATTTCGTACTGAAGGTGGTCTCTGATTTCACATTGAATCAATCAGACTATATATCTTCCTGTTTATGTTTCCTTCTCCTAATAAGGGTAAAGTTTTGCTACATTCTTTACATGTCCATAGGGCATTACACTTCTGTTCGGACTGCACTAAGGCCCGTATGAAGTCCTGTCCGCTTTTTGTTTCTTTTGCCCCCAGAAAGGAGGACTCCTCTGTTTCTAAGCAATGCCTTTCCAACTGGTTGGCATTATGTATTTCTTTTTGTTACCAAAAACGCAGGAAGAATGGGGGGGGGGGTAGAAATTAAGGGTAATGTGAGAAATTATTTTTTCACAGAAAGGGTGGTGGATCCATGGAACAGCCTCCTGGCAGATATTGTAGGGGCAAAAATGGTAGGGTAATTCAAAAATGCATGGGACAGACATAAAGGAACTCTAGCGATAGGAAAGAGAGGGTAAACTGCAGATCATTTAGAATCTGCGGTATATGAAACAGGTAGGGAAAATGGTCAGATTAGGTGAGCCAAGTGGTCCTTATCTGCCATGAAATTCTATGTTTCTATGTAAGGAGCTTCTTGGTCCTGTTCATGGCCATTCCACATATAGCATGGCCCCAGCTACATCAAATTTTTGTAATGTTTCCACAGCTGACATATGTTCTTCTGCCACAGAGTTCAGTTCACACTTTCACTAAACAATATAATCTGTATGTTGTCTCCACATAATGAGCTGAATTTGGCCTTGCTATCCGCCAAGGTCTTCTGTGATAGGGTCATGTGGATCCCTCATGACACTTTTTTCCTGCATGGATACCTACTGTAATGCTTGGGACTCAATCCAAAGTTGTGACTCAATGAGGAGAGATGTCTTCAAAGAAAACAGTCCAGTTACTTACCATACCAGCAGATCTCTGAGAGAGAATCTCCTCCCTTGAGCCATAGCTCAACAACCCACCTCATCCTGTACTCTAGGTGGCATTTGCTGGCAGTTCGGTTTGCTGTCATGCAGTGGATAATTTTCCTATACTATTCAGCTGGGCTTCTTTCTTCCAGTACATCATCTGTCTTGTGTGCCTGGTTATAGTCTCCCAGTCCCTGCCAATATGATATCCTCCGAGCTTGTCACAAGCAGGCAACTGAATAGAAGAGGGATCACCCACATTATATAGGTGGTGTCAGCATACATCAGCGTGGGTAGCCCCAGTATCAAATGTTTTCAAGTGGTCCTGATGCCAATGACTTACAGTTCCAAATGTATGGTTCAATGGAGGAGATTCTTTCGAATATCTACTGTTACAGTAAGAAACTAAACTTTTTATGTTCTTGACATAGTCAGTATTCATTAACACTAGACTCAGGGTTACCTCTTCTCTTGTTGACTCCCTAACCCCCTGGATCAAGAAGCCATCGTGGAATGCATCAACAAGTGTCTTGGCATTTTGATAACAGGAGGTCAGCACCAAACTCAAGAGTAGGTTTGGAAGTTGATTAGCTGAACAGAGGCATTTAAAAATGTTTAACTTACTTGTGCCAGTTTACTTTTGTTTTTGTAAGGGTGAGCTAAAGGCAGGAAGCAGCCGCCAGCCAGCTTGAGGGGCAGGAGAAACAATGGACCACGTGACCAACTGCAGCCAATCAGGAAGGAGCAAGAAGGGGAATAAATTCCACCACCCAAGCACATCCCATCATGCTCTTGTCCCATTGTGTGAGTGAGACAGAGCAGGAATGGAGCTTCTGCCTTATACATCTGCAGGGCATCTGCAGTCCACAGGACACTGTGCAGGGGGGACACAAGACCAGGGTAATAGGAAACTCATTACTGTTTACTGGAACAACCAGCTAGGTGGAAGGTAACTACAAGATGGAGCCATACTACAAATGGGTAAGGAATAGTAGACACCAAGGATAAGGTGGGTACAGGTAGGAGGTTTAAAAAAGGGAAAACAAGAGATACCCAGTCTAGGGTACAGAACAAATTAATTTCAGAGAAGCAAAGGGGACAGGTAGGGAGTACAACAAACATAGAAAGGAGGCAGAAGGGTACAGAGAAGTTTGAATAAACGCTAAGTAAAACAAGGAAGGAAAGATCATGGCAGTGGTGCAGTGCCATGGTTGCAGGCAGAGGCTGCTGGACTCCACCCCAAAGTGGCAAGGGTATGGAGGACCTTCTGCCCCACCCAGGGTCCACCAAGTCAGCCTACATTCCCTCAGAGGATACCTAGGCAGAGCAGATGGACCTTGATGGGCTCTGGGAGGGTAGGGGTGCCAAGAACAGTGCACTCCTCTAAACCTATACCACTGCAGAATTCCTTTGTCATACTAGGGTGATGAGGCAGCTGAGAGAAGGCACCCATCACAATGGGAAGGGAGAAGTGGGACCAGGTTAGCAGAAAAGGGGTTGTAGCAGAGGGTTTGCAGACTAGTAGGGTTAGCATGGGGAGAGCGGTGGAGAGTGAGCAAGTACAGGGATGGCAGGGAGAGCAGGGTGGGAAGTATGAGGAAGAGACATAGGGGAGAGATACAAATAGAGATTATAATTCCAGGATAGAGTATGTAATTAATTAGCCCGAGAGGGAAGACCCTATAGCTGTGAGTCTTAGCACTAGTTGGTGTTAGTAGAGTAGGGGGTAGTAGCACAAACAAGAAATGGTTAATTTGGCTAAGAGATTGCTTGAGCTTGGTGGTGTCCAATTGGTGGTGGTGGGTGATACAGGGGTGAGGCTTAGGCGTATTTAATAGTATTCGGGGCCAGGAGGGTGGGTGGGTGGAAAAAACAAAAGTACAGTATAAACTACAGAAATAGAATGACAAGGAGCCAAGAAAAGCCACAGAATTCAGGGCTTGTAGGTGCACCAACTGGGAAGCTTCAGGCCGAGGAGTTGGCCATTAAGAGAGCAGCTGCAGAAAGGTGCTGAAAGATGAAAAATACCAGCTTTACTGCAGGTCCGTACCTGGATATCTGGAGTCCTGAGGTGGCTGCAAGTTGCAGCAGATGGCAGGGGAGTTCATCACAGGCAAGGGAGCTCCCTGTCAAGGGTTCAAAAGCTGTGGGAAGAGATGAGAAGGAACTGAGTTTAACTGTGTAGGTGGGGGGGGGGACGTCAAGACAGCAAGGTGATTTAGAGAGGGGCGGAGGCAGAACAGAGAAGGCAGCGGGGGGCCAGAGACAGCAGGGAAAAACTAAGAATGGGCTTAAGCTAGGAGGACAATAGAAGGCTTAATCGGGGGTCTGGGTCACCAAAACACAGAGAGGAGGAAAGAGCAGAGGGCAGGGTGGATGGCGCTGAGCTCCTGGGGGGGTAGAATGAGGAGGATAAGGAGTAATAGGCTAGGAGGGAGAAGAAAAGCTTAGCAGAGGCAAAAAAGGCAGAACTGATTTAAATTAATAACACAGTATGTAGTACATATCAATAGTCTAGCTCAGAGAAAACACTTGAAAAGTAGTCTAAGCGTCAACAGAAGCAGTAGCAGCAGCAAATACACTAAGTGCAATGGCCTTAATGGAAAACACTATGTTGTAACAGTATTCAAATGAAGAGGCAGTAAAAATGTACAGTATAAACTGGTATAAACTATGGAAATAGAACAGCAAGGAGCTGAGAAAAGCCGCAGAGTCCAGGGCTTGTAGGCACACCAATCGGGGAGCTCCAGGCCAAGCAGTTGGCCAATTAAAGAGCAGCTGAAGAAGGGCACTGAAAGACAAAAAATACCAGCTCCACCGCGGGACTGTACCTGGATATCTGGAGTCCTGAGATGGCTGCAAGTTGTGGCAGGCAGTGGGGGAGTTCAGCCTCACCGCAGGCAAGGGAGCACCCTGTTAAGGGTTCAAAAGCTGGATATCTGGAGTCCTAAGGCAGCCACAAGTTGCAGTGGGGGAGTTCAGCCTCGCTGCAGGCAAGGGAGCACCCTGTCGAGGGTTCAAAAGCTGGATATCTGGAATCCTGATGTGGCCGCAAGTTGCGGCAGGCAGCAGAAAGAGAGGAGGGAGAGTGAAAGGTGACATGACAGAGACCTAAAAAGTACCTCACAGCAGTGAACAGGGTGCAGAAGAGGAATCTCTTTCAAATGAGAAAGAGTGCCATGACCTAGGGACATGCAATGAAGTTGGAGGGGAGGGGGTTTAAGAGGGATACTCTCTAGTTAGGAAATACTTTGCACTGAAAGAGTGGTAGACTCCTGGAACAGACTGCCAGCGTATGTGGTGGAGGCAAAAACAGTGGTGCACTTCAAGCATGTGTGGGACAGACATAGGGGTATATTAGAAAATAGGCAGGGAGGAAGTAGGATCACCAGAGATTAGTTAGGGTCCGTGGAGACAGATAAGGCAAGGAACATGTGGGCAGACTGGGTGAGTCAAGCGATCCTTTCTGCCGACAAATTCTATATTTCTATGCCTGACCTCTAGCACGTCTTGCCCCTCGGGTGCTCGTTCACATCTGGAAGATTGAAATCTCCCATTATTGACATGTCCCCATGATGGTGTCCTTTTAATTTCCCCCGAAGCTCCTGTCAGTCCTGTCTTTTTATTAAAACTTGATTGTTATTGAACTTTTGCAGTACATCAGTGTTATCAGGTTTTCTTTTAGTTGTACAGTGCATGGGAAGGACTTACTCAGTCTGACTTTGATTTGTCTGAGAGTCAGTCTGACTTTGATTTGTCTGAAGCTGAGAACCTTGCTACACTGCAAAGAACAAACTATAACTCCATTTAGGAGCTGGAAACTTGGTAAGGCATAATATTGTAAAGCAGGGGAGCTACGCTTTCTACAAAATTTCATTTTTTTTTCCTTATTGGCATTAAGCAGAGAATTGCATGATTCCATTAAAAGTGTAGTAATTTTATAACCAGAGGGAGAAATACAACTGAATTTGCTTGATTGTTGGGGTTGAGACCTAGGATTTGGAAGGATATTTTGCAACATTTTAAAAGTGTCCTGCTGGCTGAGAAGTTAATTTTTTCCCTGGTTTCACTGAAAGATTTTGTGTATTGGAATCAGACATAGCAGACTGCCTACATTGAAAGGCCTGCTTACATCACAGGTGTCACTAGTCAATCAATTGGCTTAATTCTTAAGATTTTCAGTGCAGGAAGAGTATAAAGCACAGCTGACTTATTTTGGGGCTGACTGCTTTCAGAGCACAAACCACCAGGCTGTTTTGGGGCTGGGGAGGTTTACCTGTGTCTGACTTGGATGTCTGGATTTTTCTGTTTGATTAGCAGGGTATTTTCTCTGTCAAATTGTTGTGTAGGGCATCTTGCTGACAGGAAGGCACTAATCTCAGCGCTGGGTCAGAGCTTTTAGCTGATTGTTTTGTGAGGGCACAGTTTAGGCCCAACCCCTTCCCACCCCTCACCCCACCCACCCTGGAAATAGTTCCTTTATACCTGGATTCTGACATCATTTCCTCAAGAGTGCAAGGTGCATATCACTGTCATATCCTCTCTAGCACACTGCGCTGACAATATAAGCATACAAATTGTATAATATATATATTTCTACATAACAAACCAATCACACACACACACACACACACAAAGAAAAAAGTAGATAAACATGTGGGTAGTAGTACAATGTAATGGCTGTGGGGCAGCAGTCTTCCGGGAGTCTTTCTGGAGGCTGAGATGCTGCCCTATTTGCAGACAACTCTCTGCCCTGAGGGAGAAAGTTGCCCGTCTTCAGGCCATGCTGGACAGTAGTAAGGGAACCTTCCCCCAGGCCACACTGGACAGTAGGAAGGGAACCTCCCCCATCCAGGGAGCACCAGAGCCACCACCACTACCTCAGAGGTTGCGAAGAAAGCACAGCAGTTGGACCACAGTGGGCTCAGTAAGGGTGAGGATGGTGGAACAGAGGCACACCCAGTCAGTTGTTCCACTCCACAATCCATACACCATTCTGGGGGAGCATAGCTCCCCTATGGATGCACCCGCAGAGGAGACTAAGGAGGCTGAGGACAGCTGTCACAAGGGAGGCCCACAGGAAGGAGACAGAGGACACCACAAGGAAAGGAAGCAGCTCCTGGTGGGGGACTCAATTATTAGGGGGATAGAACTAGGGGGAGCAGGGAAAATTGAAGTAAGGTGCCTGCCTGGTGCCATGGCTTGGAGGGACAGGAAGCGCATCCTCAGGATCACGAGAACAGCTGCACGGGAGTCTGAGCTGGACGTCATTGTCCACCTAGGGACAAATGACTTGGCTCATCATGAGATTAGAGCAGTGCTGAAGGACTTTGTAAAATTGGGGAGGGGCCTAAGACAAGTAGCACACACAGTATCCTTCTCAGAGGTGCTGCCTGTCAATGGCATGAGTGAGACGAGGGTACTTTGCACCATGCAGTTTAATGAATGGTTGAAAAAATGGTGTGGAGCACAGGGGTTTGGCTTCATTGGGACTGGGGTTCCACCTGGAAGGACACCAGCCTATACTGGCAGGATGGTCTGCATCTGTCCAGGAAGGAACAAGTCTTTTGAGCAATCGGTTTAAATGCTTCATTGGCAAACTTTAAACTAGTCAAGGGGAGGCACTGAAAAGCAGGAAAATCCCAGCCTCCCTACAAAACAGGGTACTAAATGAGAAAAAGACCGAGGTAGAAAGGTCAGTGGGGATGCTGCAACAGAAGGTAAAGCCATCAAAAATGGAGAGCAATAGTACCAATGCCCGTAGTCTGAGTAACAAGCTTCCTGAATTAGTGGCCTTGATGGAGAAGGAACATCTGGATATCGTGGCAGTCACAGAAACATGGTACACACAAACCATGACTGGGACGTAAACATACCAGGATACACTATCTACAAGAGGGACAGGGGGTAAAAGAGGAGGAGGGTAGCTCTTTACATAAGGGAAAGAATCAAAGCAACAGAACAAAAAGGGTAAACAGGGAGGAGAAGAAGCACTGTGAGTAAATTTGGAGACCGCAATGGCACCACAATCTGCACAGGGTTAGACAGACTTTCTCAGGGGAGGAAATGGACAAGGAAATGATAGAAAGTATACTTAGAATGACAGAAAAGGGGAGATATTGCTGATGGGTGATCTGAATATGCCAGATGTTAACTGGAGTGCAGTTGCAGCAGCCACTTCTAAGAGTGGGTTATTCTAGATGCCCTACAGGGGCATGCCTTAGACAACTAGTATTGGAGCCCACTCAGAGGGACCAATCTTAGACCTGGTTCTCTCAAATGGAGATGAAGAGAGATCACAGATGTAGAAGTGGGTAGCCATCTGGGAACTAGCGACCATCGAACAGTATGGTTCACAATAAACACAGCAATGAGTCAAGCCATACAAAGACAAAGGTACTGGATTTTAGGAGGGCTGACTTTGCCAAAATGGGTGAGTGCCTAAGGAATGCACTAGCAAATGGGCAGGAAGGAGGGGTGGAAGAACAATGGGAATAATAAAACTGCCATCACAGAGGTAACAAGCCTTTGTGTAAAGCAAATAAAAAATGAAATGAGGTAAGAAACCACTATGGTTCTCAAAGGAAGTGGCAGTGAAGGTTCAAGAGAAAAGAAAGCATTCAGGAAGTACAAGGAATCACAGAAGGAACAGGACAGAGAACTGTATCACTTAAAGCAAAAGGAAGCTGGGAAGGCAGTCAGAACAGCAAAGGCCCAAACTGAGGAAAAGATAGCCAACTCAGTTAAGAAGGGGGATAAAACATTTTATAGGTACATCAGGGAGTGAAGGAAGACCAAGGGAAGGATAGTGAGGCTTAATAAAGGAGGATGGGCAGAGGGTGACTGTGAAAAGGAAGAGATACTAAACAAATATTTTTGCTCAGTATTTACAAAGGAAGAGGGGGAAGTACCTAAAACAAACAGTAGAAACACTCTGGATACAGAAGTTGATACCAGCCCATTTACAGAAGAAAGGGTTCTGAAAGAACTCTTAAAACTGAAGGTGGACAAAGCAATGGGGCCTGATGGATTCATCCCAGAATTCTAAAAGAACTAAGGGTAGAACTAGTGACACCACTGACTACCCTCTTTAACAAATCGTGGGAGGATGGGGTGGTACCCAAGGACTGGAGGAGGGCAGATGTGATTCCCTTCACAAAAGTGGGAGCAAGGCAGAAGCAGGAAACTACAGACCTGTTAGTTTAACCTCAGTGGTAGGGAAAATGATGAATCACTTCTGAAGGAAAGAATTGTTGAGTATCTAGAGGCCAGAGGGCACAGGACCCAAGACAGCATGGATTCACAGCGGAAGGTCATGCCAGACAAATCTGATAGATTTCTTTGACTGGGTGACCAAAGTAGTAGATCAGGGAGGGGCTGTGGACATGGCCTACCTAGACTTAGCAAGGCATTTGACACAGTCCCACACAAAGATTAATATACAAGTTAGCCAGCCTGGGGTGGGTCCCAAGATGACTGCCTGGGTAAAGAATTGGCGGGAGAATAGGACACAGAGAGTAATAGTAAATGGAGTCCACTCTGAAAAAAGGGGGGTTAGTAGTGGGGTACCGCAGGGTTCAGTATTAGGACCGGTCCTCTTCAATGTCTTTATAAGCGACATTGCAGAGGGACTGGAAGGAAAAGTATGTCTCTTTGCAGATGACACAAAGATCTGCAACAGAGTTGATGCACAAGGTGGGGTGGAAAGGATGAGAAGGGACTTGGCAAGGTTAGAGGAATGGTCAAATGTATGGCAGCTTAGATTCAATGCTAAGAAGTGCAAGGTAATGCACCTGGGAAACAAAAACCCAGGGGAAGAGTACACAATGGGGGGTGAGATACTAACAACAACAAAAATGGAAAGGGACCTGGGGATGGTCATATCAGATGACCTAAAGGTGGGCAAGCAATGTGAGAGGGCAGCAAGGAGGGCTGGGGGATACTGGGATGCATAGGGAGAGGCATCACCAGTAGAAAACAAGAAGTTATTATCCCTCTGTACAGACAGCTGGTGAGACCCCATCTGGAGTACTGTGTGCAGTTCTGGAGACCCAGTCTCGCAAAGACATAGACAGGATGGAAGCTGTCCAGAGGAGGGCAACTAAAATGGTGCAGGGTCTGCACCGGAAGACATATGAAGAGAGACTTAAGGAGTTTAATATGTATAGCCTCAAGGAAAGGAGGGAGAGGGGGACATGATAGAAACTTTCAAGTACCTCAAGGGAATCAACAAAGTCCAAGAGGGTAGCATCTTTCAAAAAGGATGTGCAAGAACAAGGGGGCACAATTTGAAGATAGAAGGGGCGGCTCAGAGGTAATTTAAGGCAGTATTTTTTCACAGAGAGGGTTGTGGATGTATGGAACGGCCTTCCAGAGGAGGTTGTGGAGTCAAAAACAGTGATGGAATTCAAGCATGCATGGGACAGTCATAAGGCAATTCTAGGGGGTGGGGGTAGGAAGAAGTAGGCTGCTGGTTAACTAGGATCTGCAGCTTATCCATCAGGTAGGGAAATGGGCAGACTGGGTGGGCCAAGCGGTCCTTATCTGCCATCAAATTCTATGTTTCTATAACCCTATGCAGTATAAAGCACAAAATACAAACTGGTGCTACTCACTAAAGTTATGGAGCAGGCTACACATGAGGCTGTAAAGCGCACTTTCCAAGTTTATTCCAAACAACACACTACAGAGACAGCAATAATGGCAGAAGGAGAGGCGTACAGCAGTCTGGTCTCCACATTCACATGCATACGCATTCTCAAGAGACTGATGTGCACTGCCATTGGGTCCCAATTTAAAGTTAACATTTAAAGGTATAGTAGCCTAATGGCAGAAGCGTAGTAAGTGCATTAGCACAATTTGTGCAGAGCATAGGGTGCAAATAGCAATTAAAATGCAAAGTGTACAGAAGTGATGTGAAAAAAAGATACTTAAAAACATGGCATATTGGATGGTATAACAGTTAATATGCCAATGTGGCTACTTGGGCTACTGTGCAACTGGTAAACAAAGGTTATGTAACCAGCATCAGATGTGTACTGTTCCATGTTTTACCACCATTTTGATCAATAACAGCCTTCAATCATCAGCTGCCACCTAGCTAGCACACATCATTCATGGACTAACATCTCTAAATGTAGTGGAACAACTGATATGTCCTGCCACTGAGATGTCCATGGTGAATGTAAAAGCAACCTGCACACAAACCTGTGTGCAACCCTTCAGAATTAAAGCTCTCCTATTTGTAGTCAAGTAAGCAAGCTGGTAAACTGGTCATAATCCTATACAAAAGTTTCAGTCACAACAAAAAACATCCTATGGCCAGTATTCCACATCAGCAAGACTCTCTGCAGAGAGAAAAAAATGAACAATTAGTTCACAGAAATGACACAATTTCAAGCCTGTCATTTAATCCTGGATGTGCTGAGGCTTACAGTGTAACAATCTAGACTCTGTTTTTGAGAATACAAAAATCCCTTTTTTGTATGCTATTTAACATGAACCATACTGATGTGAAATTTACCTTGTTGCTGTAATGATAACTCGCCTTGAAATTTTTTTCTCCCCGGCCTCTGGGACTGCAGACAGAAGGGGGACCAGAGGAGTGCTGAAAGGGTTGCTGTGCTGCTTCTGGATGACGATCGACACACAGCAATGTATGCATGTTCCAGCAGCCAGCCACCTGCTCAAACATGCGAGCTTACTCCAGCTCGAATGTTTCTTCAGCACTAGGAGTACCCACCACAGACTTCATTGCTGTGACCGTGGCTAACAGAGCAGACTCCCTCTAGTGTGCTCCTGCCCCAGAAACATTAGCAGGCATCAAGGGGCACAGAGACACTAGGAGAGGGAGAGAAGAGATGGACTTCATGGCTTTGGTGCTTTGTACATTTAAGAACAGAGTGGCTGCCAGCCACAGAGACTCTGCCTACATAAGGGGAGGAAGCAGACAACAGAGCCCCCAACCAGGGAGCACAAAGCCCCTTTTGACACAAAACCCTATAAAATGACATTTAAAGTGCAGTAACTGTTTTCTGAAAGACAGCCACCATCTTGTCAACCCCTGACCTCATTGCCCATTTAGTGCCCTTTCCGCCAACTAATAGGGCATCAAGTGAACATTCTGAATACGAATGCGGTGGACTGGTAGCATCCTACACCAGTGTGAGCTGCCTTTACTCCCAGAAAATGCTGAAGGCAGTGACAGAGAGAGGAGTTGTGAGTTAGCCCATCCAGTGAAGTCTGCCTGGGCTTCCACAGCCAACCATCAGGGAATGACTGCAAAAGGTTTTTACAATCTGTGTGTCCAGAGACTGAACTGTGTACTTGCTCACTGAAGTGTCAGGACAACATTTTCCTGAGAGATCGTGACCTGCCTTTAGAGAAAAGGAGGCAACCTCATGCCACAGCTGCCTGCCTGTGGGCACCAGAGAGAAACTGTGAGAAAGCCTGCATCAAAAGAAGAAACCTGCATCATCCAGCAGACAGTTTGGGAGATGGCTGGTTAGTGCTAACATCGGGTACTAGCTATCACCCCACACTAGGGTTCTGAAGCTTGGCTGTGGGAGTGGGGTGTGTGGCCCCTGCTCCCTAGGTGGGTCTGTGCTGCAGAGGAGGAAGAGGGAAAAGCCTGAGAGGTCCAGAAAACTGCAGATGCAGAGAGCCTGAACTACATCCAGAGGTACCGGAGACCTAAAACATCAACAAGCTGCCCCCCCCCCAAAATGCAACAACCAACCCATCAACCTGAGAGAAACTGCATCTGCAGAGGCAGAGGAGGAGAAGGAGCCCAGTTTACAGGGATGCAATACAACAGAACTGAGAATACTTTCAGGGCTTGCCCTGCAACCTGGGAAATTTGTATGAAGTTGCCACCAAATCTACAGTTTTGGCCAGCAGGCCAGGAATTACAAATACCTCATTTGGAGGTTCTGCCATTTAAGCAACTGCATGGTCTGTGGTTTTTGGGTTGGAAAGTATTTATCCTGTTTTATTTTTTTCTATATTGTGTTTCTACACCCTGAAGTCTGGCAGGTGGCTATGGCCCTCCCTCAGAGGGACTGATCCTCCGTCCCCGCCCAGCCAACCCCCAGTAGTTCCCCCGTGGTTTGCCCCCCACAGCAGGGCCAGGGGGGAGAGTGCTGGTGTCCCCCCAGAACACAAAACCAGAAGCCGGGGGCAGCACAGGGATGTGGGGCCATCATGGAGCCCACTAGCTTCCCTTTTCCTCTTTGCTCCCATCCCCTACTGACGTAAGGACGTCGTTACATGTCTCCCGACCCATACTGTCCTCCACCTACCACCTGAGGGCAGTCAATGAGCAGGACGACAGGCCCCCCCCAAGAGAGGAGAGCAGTCCTCTGGTTGCTCAATCCTCTCTCTTGCCCATGCCTACCCCCAGCTCATTCCCGAACCTGGGTCACTGGCATGGCACAAGGTTTAGCGACTAGTGCCTCAACCTCCAGCGCCATCTGGATGGCTTATTCTGTTTGTTTTAAAGTGCACCATTGCCAGACAACTAGTTGCAATGTCACTGGGCCTGCACTATTCCAATGACTGTGTACCTGTGGAAGCACCAGGAGCTCCCTTTAAAGTTTAAGGGTTAAACTGGTACCAGAGGGTAGTGTCTCCAGTACAGGTGGGCTGTTAGTACTAAAAGGTTTACAGTCATATCTGCTACTGCTCTGTCTTGCCTGGTGGGGGTCGACACTGTTAACTGCTACTGTTGGTTTTATAGTGTGGTACAGACCAAGCCTAGTCTGGCACCTAACTTGGTTCCTGTAATTACAGTTTGTGTTGGATTTCCCCATCCCTTGTGAATGTCATCCAATAAATATTTTATTGATACTTTACATTTCTTCTCATGAACATATCATTAGTGAGAGTCAATAAGTGCATGTTTTGTTGAATTTAAGGTTGCACTGTGATTTTGCATGTGTTGGGGACAGTGTGGGAAGGTACTGCAACCCAGGGGGTTGAACCACTCTGATACCCACTTAAATCTTACTATGGGTGTACGCACTGTACTAAACATAACAAATCTTCAAATGATCCCTCCCAATCAGGAAAATCAGAACCCAGGTCCCTCAACCTTGTTTACAAGCGGGAAAACTATGGACTCATTTCACAGAAGCTCTGAGTCAAGTAGATAAAGAATCCAAAGTTTTATTGTAGCAAAAGTGCCCAGAACAAAACCCTACTTCCCCAATGCTTCAGCCTGACACAGGACCTTCCTCAGGGGGCAGGTCTGAGGAATAGTAAACAATGCCCATATTTAAACTAATTACTTAAAGGTGCACTCACCCTAAGTGATAAGAACATTCAGTGAATTGTTACAAGAAGTCTTACAAAAACATTCACATTTTTTAAGGAATTACATCAAAATGACTGTGCTAACATTTTACTTAAGTATTCAATTCATGAGAATTTAAATTACATTCTATTAAGTTTGACTTCAGAAAGAAAAGTTGCACAAGCCAGTTACTATTACTTTACTTGTGTTCTAGGAGGAAAGGAGTAAGGAGAATCAAGTTCCTAATAGTGATGTTATGGGTGGGGGGGCGTGAAGGAACTAATATCATAAAGGAGCTATTGATGGCTCAGTATTAGTTAGGAAAAGATGTGGAAAAGGGAACAATTAAAGGATAAGAATCAAAACTGAGTACATTGATAAGACAGCAAAAATAGTTTATTCCAAATCAAATGAATTAATTATATATGTTTTAACTGTATGGCTGAGGAACCTGTACTGAAGAAAATGGAGATTACTTTTTGAAACAAGCAGGGGACCTCAGAAATAGATTGCTATTGAGAGGTTATACAGAAGAAGTCCTAGCAGAAGCATATAAGAAGGTCATACTTCTCAACAGGGAGGAACTAATAGCTTCTTAAAGAACTAGAGAGGCAATGGAAAATTACAACAGAGAAAGTAAGGACAAAGTCACATTTATGATGGAATTGAATCTCTTGGCAGGCGTAGTTGGTGGCATAGTTCACAAACTGTGGCCAGTCTTGCTCAGTGATCCTATTCTAAATGAACAAATACACCAAGAACCAATAGTAACATTCAGTAAAGGTAGAAGCATTGAGGATCGAATTGTTAAAAGTCACTTTAAAGCTAGTACTTCTGTCCAAACTAGTTGGTTAGGTGTGAAACCAAAGGGACATTTCAAGTGTGGCAGATGCAACATGTGCCAGTATGACCATATGGGCAACAATTTTGAAAAATCAGGTACAAAATTTGACCTGAGTTTACAACATGCACTATGCCTTTTGTTGGATATATCTGTTGGTGTTCTTGTAAAAATTACTATAGGGAAAACCAGCAGACCTGCAAAACTACCAATACAAGAACACGTAAGAGCAATCATAAAATGACAATACTTTGAATGCCATAGGTGCACATTTTGCAGTCACACAATAGTAAACCAGATTGTCTAAAATACACTGTGTTAGAACATGTTAAGATAAATCCAAGAGGAGGGAATGGAAGTCACACACTTTCACAAAAAGAGACAAAATGGATTTTAAAATTAGGCACAGTCGTGCCTATAGGTCTAAATGAGGACACTGATTTCACTCCTTACCTTTGAAGACTTCTAACTTTGCTGTTTTTTTCTTGCTTTTCCAGCTGAAACACATTACATATATTTGGAGCCCAGCCTGGTACCCTCCAGATCGGACTATGGTGAATGAGAGTATGGCACCCTTGCATACCTACCAATTTCAGAACCCTGGCCATACTTATGGAATGGGACTTTTACCAGTTAGCTGTTCTTCATTTGTAACATAAAACTGTATCTTAGCTCCATTCAGTCCCTGTACAACTGTCAACAAGAAGTAAAATGAAATTAAGAATGACAATTCTAAGTTTGTCTAAGATATGACCTTTTGCAATGTTAGTGACCCCCCTCCCCAAGTCTTTTATTTGGAGCATTAACCCTATCTTATGTATAACAGTTTTTTTATGTAAAAAAAAAACTGCATGATAATTTAACATTGTTTGTGCTTTGACCTTTAGCAGACTCTGTGACCTTTTGAGTTACACCAGCGTTTATTAAAATTTTGAGCACTTTCTTTTCCTAAATTACATGATTGCCCAAAATACTTGTGACATTGAAACCTTAAAATGACCTGTAAAACCACATTTTCTTCAGTACAGGCTCCTCAGTCATAAAATGAAAGCATATATAATTAATTCATTTGATTTTGAACTCTTTTTGCTGTCTTATCAATGTACTCAATTTTGATTCTTATCCTTTAATTTTTCCTTTTTCCATATACTGTATATTCCTAACTAATACTGAGCCATCAATAGCTGTTTTATATTAGTTTCTTCACGTGCCCCCCTTCCCTTTATAACATCACTATTAGGAACTTGATTCTCCTTACTCCTTTCCTCCTAGAACACAAGTAGGAAAAAAATTACTCACCTTAGTAATTGTGTTTCTTCTAATGGAGTCTTGCTGTATTCTGACAATTTGCAGTTAGCTCCAGCTCTTGAACTGCCCCAGAGAGTGAAGGTTTAAATTCTATGCCAGGCATAGAACATTGGGCTCGAGCTCAGTTGAAAACTCTGTCTGTGTCCTTCTGAAACCAAACTGTCAAATTCTTATGAGCAAAACCTCACTGACTAATTAATGTGGAAATTGTAAAAACTCCTAGTAGCCAACTGGCAACAAAGACTTTGGATTCCCCAAAAGACTCAAGTCAGGAAACCCAAAGAACCAAAACCAGGTAATAAGAACTAAAAACTCTTAATTAAACAAATACAAAGCACCCAACGTAACAGGAGTGGGGGTAAAGACATCCCTAGGGTGCAACACTGCACCTGCCGACCCACTTCCCAAAAACAGGTTCTGAGAGGGGAGGCAGGGAAGGAGGTCAGAATACAGCTAGACTCCATTAGAAGAAATTACTAAGGTGAGTTATTTTTTCTTCAGACAACATGAAGTCTTGCTGTATTCTGACAATTTGCAGGCTACCAAGCAGTACCTCCAAGGAGGAGGGACAGAACCTACTTTGGGAATAGGCTCTGAAGTACTGCTGTGCCAAACCTAGCATCACTCCTAGCCTGGATATCCACAGAGTAATGCTTGGTAAAGGTATGAACTGTTTTCCAGGTGGCTGCTTGACAGATTTCTAACAAGGGGATATCCCTAGCTGCAGCCAGAGATGCAGCTGTACCTCTAGTGGAATGAGCCCTCAGGCCTGAGGGTGCAGTTTTTCCCAGTTTTTCATAGCAGAATTGAATACAGGGCACAATCCACCTGGCAATGGTTCTCTTGGTGGCAGGTTTTCCCTTACCTACTTCCCCATAAGTGAGGAACAACTGGAGGGAGTCAAACCTGTGACCCTTTGTACGTTCTATGTAGTAACTAAGGGCCCTTTTAACATCTAAACTGTGTAGCCTCCATTCCCCTGAGGAGGTGTGATAAGTGAAGAACACAGGAAGAGACATAGATTGGTTTAAGTGGAAATCATAAAAAAAAAATGTATTGTGTGACTAAAAAGCCTTACAAAACCATGGTTAAAAAGAAGTATACAAATAGTACAAGAACAAGGATTATACACAAGTATTACCATTCATAGTTACTTCAGCCAATTGATCTTCTTAGAAAATAACATGTTCAAGTAACATTTATGCTCCTCCTGATTTTATCAGCAGACATTAAAAATTTAGCAAGTCGTTCAACTGACCAAACATCATTGGTATGTATCAAAATGTTAGTTAATAAAATTTTGCCTACGAGATAGACAGCATTCAAAAAAAGTCCCAACCAATAAGTTCTTTGCAATTGGTACCAAGAGCACTCCCATAATACATGCAAAAGATTGTCCTCACCCCCCACTGCGCAATCACACTCCCCTGAAGTAAATCCTGTTGTTTTGTATCGATAGAGTAATACATTATTCTTTGCTTGTTCAAATTTATAACTAGAGAAAATGGCTCTCATCTTGATATTTGTCAATATTTCTAAATACGATGTCAACCCAAAATAATAATTATTCTCTGCAAACCATTTTGAATAGTGGGAGGACCTAATCAAATTTAAATCTTTAGTAATCCAGTTGTTTACGATTTTCTTTCTAATATATGATTTGTATTTTAAACTAATCAGAATTCCTTTTTCTGATGCCCTTTTGAGATTTTGCAAGTTATTATCCCTCATTATCTTTAAAATCTTTGTGTACCATAATTTCTGTTTAATGCCTGTATTATACCAAATTTCTTTCTCCTTTAAAGCTATAAATGACAGGGTAAAGGAATGTTTTATATTCAGAATGAGCTAGTAGTTTACCTTCCTGGTTTCTACTAAGGCTTCCAAGTTGTTCACGCCTAGTTCTGATCTCAAGTACGCAGCCAGACACAAATGACCAACCTGTAAAGTTGTGTGTAAATATTTATATAAGGGGACTACTAATTTGTTTAAATTACTTATGTCCCAGATTTCAGAGTCATAAAGAATCTGAGAGTCAAATTTCACTTTTATAACTTGTATTAAAAGTTTTATGGTCATCCCACCGTACTTTAAGTTAAAATGGATTAATCCTGCTACTGTAATTTTTAGTTTATCTAGCATACTCTGGTTGTGCACTGTCCAGTTCCTATTTTCTTGGAAGTGTATTCCCATATAACAATACCCCTTAACCTTTTCTACTCTCTCCTTACCCAATGTCCAAAAAGTAGAACCATTCTTCTGTCCTTTCAAAAAAATTAAAACCTTTGTTTTATTTATATTTATTTTTAATTTAAATGCAGATGATTTTGCTGGAATATTATCAATATTTTTTTGTAGTCCTACTTTTGTTAATGAAAATAAGACTATGTTATCTGCTTATGCTAATAAAGGGCATTTAGAGGTATTCATTTTAGGTATATCAGTGAATTCTATTTCACTATCCCTCAACATTTGATCAATGTACAGGGAAAATAGCAGCGGTGCAAGCATGCAACCCTGTCTGACACCCCTATTAATTTTAAAGGATGCTGAGATTCTACCTTTTTTTCCCAACCTAATGTTAGCCCAGTTGTCTGAATAAAGTTGAGAGATAATTGAAACCAAGTTATGATCAATTCCTCTATTACACATCGCCAACCATAGCAAATCTCTAGAAATTAAATCAAAAGCTGAAGAGTAACCTACAAAAAGTACATATAGAGCTTGTCCTCTTATTTTAACATATTTTTCTATTAAATGCTGCAAAATGAAAATGTTATCTAAAGTAGAGAACTGTGGCCTGAAACCCACCTGATAAGTGGCCATGCCACCTGTTTTATCAATTTCCTTCCTCAGTCTTTCCAAAATAACTCTAGCAAAAATTTTAGAGTTAATATCCAGGAGGCTTATTGGTCTATACATTGTAGGATCTCTTATATTTCCTTTTTTATGAATTGGAATAATAGTTGCGCCTTTCCATGACTCTGGTATTTTGTTAGCGTAAATACATTTATTATAGTATTCAGTAAAGAATCTACGCCATAGTGATGGAGAGGAGAGAAAAATCTCCGCAGGTATACCGTCTGGGCCTGGTGCTTTACACTGTTTCATTAATGCCATTGCTTAGTAAATTTCATCAGGAGTTATCCTGACAAAGTTACCCCTTACCAAAAAAGCTCCTTGTGTATACTGAATAGTCTCATCAAAAAAGACAGAGGAAAAGTATGAGATCCCTATATCTTTTGTTATATAAGTGTCAATTTCTGTTTTTGACCATTATTTCTTTTGCTACCAACATCCAAAATGTTTTTGATCATTCTGTTGGACTGCCTTTTACGTGTTCTTCCAAAGTTTACCGTAATAATCGTTCTTTTTCTTTTTTATTATAAGTTTATAGTTTTTTTTTTGCTTGATTTAAAACTCCAAGATTCTGCTTATTTCGAGTTAGTCTGTAATTTTTGATTAAACCCTTTGTCTGCTGTTTTATTTGTTTACATTCTTTATTAAACCAATTATGTTCTGTATAATGTTTCATTGGACATTCCAAAGCAGTTTTAATCTTTAGGAATAAATAATTTAAATGTAAAGATAAATCCTCTAATTCACTACTTTGCAGATTTAAGTTGTATTGAAGAACTGATTCCTTTAAAATTTTATCAATTTTGAACTGTGATTTTTCTTGCCAAATAATTTTTTTATTCATTCTTATTTCCGAAAAGGACACAGAAGAAAGAACCATATTCTCAGTTAAGTTGCTGCTACTATTTAGTTCCAATATTAATGGTAAACTATCACTTTCAGATCTTAAACCTATATTCAGAGTTTTACAAAACCGTACTAATCCAGACCATAATATGTAATTAACTACTGATGCACCTCATGCTGAAACATATGTAAAATGACCTTCTCTATCCTCCCTAGTCTGCCATTCAATGGATATACCAAAAGTTCCAACATAAGATCAATTAGCTTGCCTCCATTATTGTTAACTTTTTCATCTTTGCTATTTCTTTTCAAAGAGCAACATTAAATGAAGAATTGATCAAGTTATCAGACAAACCATCGAATGTACCTATACGTGCGTTAAAGTCCCCTAATATACACAGTTCAGCTTTAGGGTGCTCCTGCATCAGTTTCATTGTATCGTAAGTAAGTTTCTGCCATATATCTTCTGAATAATAATCTGAATTTTCTGGTGGTATATAGCAATTAAGTACCATAAGAGACTTCACCCCCATTATTAAAATAATGGCAATATAATTTGAATCTAAGTGTAATTCCATAACCTTGTCAAAGGAGTCTATTTTGACAAGCACTGCTATAACCCCCCGATGGTTTACTGAATTTAATTTTGTACCTTGTACCGAGTAGGTCTGGTAACCATTTAATAAAACCTGATAAAAATTTCTCCACGCCATGTTTCTTGAAAGCAGATTAAATCATATTGTTCAACAAATTTCTTACAGTTTGGATCAGTAATTATTGAGGTCCAAACAGCTATATTACATGAAATCAAGGTAATACCTTTTATAGATTCTGTTTTTCTGAAATACTGTACTTTTTAAGTTGTCATGCAGTCAATTATCTTCATAACCTTCTAATGCCAAAAACTTGGTACTTGTTGGAATAGTAGGATTAATACTGGAAGCCCAAACAGTTCTCCCTTTTGCAACATCCAATAACTGTTCGGCCTCCAGTAGATTAAGGTTCAACGCATCCATTTTAATGGCGTGTTTCACAATCATTTGAGCTAGGTGGTTAGAAGATACCCAGATGTTAACCTGACTATCATTATGTGGTCTTATAGCAGTTATATAGCCCTGGTCATCAATTGAAATCCCTATAAAGTTTATAAAGAAGTCTTGAAGTGCCTTAGTCAGGGGCTCAGAATTCTCATTCTGGAGCTGTGGCATACCAAATAAACATAAGGTTTTACCCTCTTGAATACCAACTGTTTCTTTGTTAAATAAAGATCTATTAGGGAAGGTAAGTGATACCTCCAAATCTAATAGGTCTCTATTTATTCATATATAATTGGCAATTCCTGGAGTCAGGAGCATTATTTCTAAAATAAACTGCTTCCTTCAAGGGAATGCTCTTGACATCAATTATATCCTCCTCCCTCAAGTCAATTTCAAATGTATTATAAAGATATTGTATAGTTTCCTTATCATTGGCCATTGGATCAAAAATGCCCCACTTGGTTGGACCATAAAGTCTAATCAGTGGATAAGTATTTGTCCACTCATCTTGAACATCACTAGTTGATGCTGTTATAAGTGATGTCTCTCTTTTTTTTAATTTAAACTCTTGCCCAAATTTTCCAATGAAGTATCACTTAGATTCCTACTTTTAGTTTTTTCCCCATGTTCAACAACTGCTTGAATATCTAATTGGGAAATTAGCTTTGTAACCTCTTTCCCCAATAGTTCCAATGCTGCAAAAATGTCTACTTGTTTATTATCTAAATCTTCTTTTTCAATATTTTTGACCTTTTTTTGAATCAACTGTTCAGAACCTTGTATTTCAAATATGTCAGGAATGTCCACATTAATTTCTTGGTTGTTCATTAAACTTCCTTGACTTTGTTTTTGTTTATGTTTTTTTTTATTTATTCACTTTTTAATGTTTTCTTTTTTTCCCCGTCTGGATCTTTAAGCTATCACTCCTGACCTTTTTATTCTTTTTATTTTCTGATGTTTCAGAAAAAATAAGGGGACTAAAATCTGGTCTGATTCCTCCATCTCTACCTATAGTATCTGTCTCTATTTCTATAAGGGAAGATGTGTCCTTTTTTTTCCTTCCTTGATTTGATACTTCTAACAGTGATGTAGTGTCTTTTTCTTCTTGTTTTAAAATTTTGATCAGATTATCTAGTTTTGATCTATTTGTTGCTATTTCTAGCCTTAAGGCCACCATTATGTTTTTAGTAATAACCATCTGTTCCATAATAATTATGTGTGTATTATATGGATTTTTTAGGAGCTCAAATCATTATCTAAACAGGTAGATTTAAACACTCCAGCTGCACCCTGTTGATGATTCTGACTAGAACTGTTATTGATGTCAAAAGATATCTTATTACTTCCAGCATTTTCAAGTAATTGTAAGCCTTCTATAGTGTGATGTAAATCTATTATAACTTTACTTAGATCCATATTTAATTTGGATGGTAGAAGTTCTTTTTGTCCATCATTTACTTTTAGACATTGTGCATTCTGCTGTTCACAATTAGAGGGCGAATGAACATCAATTTGATTAATACTTCTAATGTTTTCAATATATCCAGCGTTATCCTGAAAAACAGAGTCATTAGAAAAGGAAGATTTACCAGCCTGTTGCTCTGTGATACTTATAATTACATGACTCCCTTCTATTAGAGAGTTCAGCCTCAGGGATCCAGAACACTGTAAGTCTATCTGAACAGAGTTCGCACTATTGCTCGTAGAGACATACTGTGCCATTTTCACCCTGGGACTTGGGGAAACACTGCTAGAATCACAGTCTTTCATGAGTACAGATTCAGGCAAAAGGGATCTCGGTGTAGAAGTTCTATTCACCGTAGGAAATAAATGTTGTTATTTTGGATTGTTTTTGTTTTTTTACTTATTGACAATTCTTGTAAAGGAGATATATCTCTGTTCAGTTGTCTCTGTAAGCGAGTGTTCACCATTATTACAAAAGAAAAAAAAATGTTGTAACAAGTGAATATAATGAATTGTCCTGTTACAGGTTCTATCTGTTGTTTTGTTATAATTTTAAATACCTGATAACAAAATAAAAATATACAAGTTCATAACTTCATTCTTTGGATCTTCATGTCTTCATTTAAATTCATAAATCCTTCCTCTTTGTGATCCAGCATGATCTAGCCAGTAATAGGGAGAAGGGTTTATATGCCAAATCTGATTCAGTAGAGGTAATCAAGTAGACGGAATTTAAAAGTGAGTGGTCTAATAGTCTGATGGACCATTAGTCTATTTCACCAAGTTATCTCTGTAAATTCCAAAACCAGTGTTCTCCACTAAGCTTTTACCCATGGATTTCCAGTGATCACTAATTGGAGTAAAAAAAAAAGACCAAGCCGTAATAGTAGACACAAGTAAAACTAACCTTTTTGCTCTACATAAACTAATGTTATTATAAGGCTGATTAGGCAATCAAAGTCTAAAATGAGCTTCAAGCTAAATTTAAAAGAAAAAAAAAGAAACTGAAGCCTAAAATATCATTACTGTTTAGTATATTACACTGAGTAACTATGTCATATACTGTCTTATTAAAACATATAAAAACGGTTAAATAACTTACAAGAACAATGCAAAGCAAAACAGGTGATAATCACACGAAATCACCAGCACAGTCAAAACTGTTTAAACTTACTTGCAGCCAAAGTTTTACAACACCGCTATAATGTATCAAGTGGCGTTCTCTACTTCATTAAGCTGTTTAAGCAATTTCAGTGTGGTTGTCGAGAGCAACTCCACTAATTTTCATTAAATATCCTCCGATACTAATTTAAGTATTTAGCATCAAATAGTAAACACTTCTTTTACTGAGACACACTATGTCATTATAGTTGCAGTAGTCAGAATCTTGTCATTACAGAGGACACTGAAGATGCTGCTGCTGGTAGCTTTTTGTCTTTTTTTAATACATATCGAACATATCAAATATTATTGGACCTCCACCATCTCCTGAAAGTCTGAAATGCCTGTGTATTTCACTTTACAAGACACAGACTACCTGCAACTGCAAGTCTCTCCAAGGATCAATCTGAAGTGAATGAGTCAAATCAGTAGGGCTTAAAACCAATCCTTAATTGTCACCTTAATTGTTACCTTATCCTGTAGCACGTTTTTCTCGTTAACTTGTTTCTTAATTAACCCAGTTCCTCTCATGCTTCAACTTAATCAATTTAATTAATTTAGTCAGCTAATCGGTTAATCAATTAACCGAAGTTTTGACCCCATACCCCTATTTATAAAACTGTTGTATACAGCAAAAGTTAAAAACTAGAAATTTAAGTTATAAAAATTAAAATAGAATATAAACCTGGTATCTTTGTAAACCAGCTACTAATCAGCTAATCCACTACCCAGTTAAGCTCCATTTGCTAAAAGCCTTAAGTTTTTAACAAAATATAACTAATTATGTGTCTATGACCAAAGCTCATTAACACATCAATCTTCACTATCTATGTTATAAAATTAAAACAGACGGAAAGAGAAAAAACATATACATATATAAAAAGATAAAGACAAGGAGAAAGAGCAAGAAAGGAAAAACTTATCAAACTTTAAGACTCTTAACACACAAACACACAAAAAGCATTTAAAGCACAAGAACCCCCCCAAAAAACAAAAAAAAACAGTCTATGTCTTATGGCAGTCCGAACGCCAACCACATGCTCCAAATGGAGTGGGCTGCTCCGTCGCCACAGCACTCCTGGCTCGCTTTGGGATAGTGGTCCACACAGACTCTAGTTCTAAATTGGGTGCACAAGATTTTCTGGTAAGAAGTGTAGCCGCCACAGGTACAACCTAGTGAGGCAATGGTGGTATACCTGTGATAGGTGAAACAATAGCCTTATACAAATCCTGCTATCTCAGCTAACTCCCCAACTGAGCAGCGTACAGCACCTCCACCTTGTTCCTCTCCTCGCACCTTCTGGAAGTATGCAGCGAGTCCAAGTGGAAATTAGAAACCACTTTCGGTAGGAACCTTCTATTGGTTCTAAGGACCACCTTATCTCTATGGAAAGAGATGAAGGCAGGCTCTACTGACAGTGCTTGCAATTCACTGATATGTCTGGCAGAAGTAACAGCAACCAAAAACAGTTTTCCAAGTCAAGTACTTGAGCTCTGCTGAGGACATAGGCTCGAAGGAGAGTTGCAACAGCTGAACAATAAAAATATTCAAATCCCAGGCAGGAGCAGGATCCCTAAAAGGGGGGTTGGTATGAAGCAATCCTTTGAAACATTTACAGAATACAGGGTAAGATGACAGAGAGGAAGATTTCCCCACTGACAGGAAAGCAGAAATAGCTGACAAATGAACTTTGAGAGTAGCTGGTTTAAGGTCTAGGCCATTAAGGTGAACCATGTAATCCAGAACTGTGGACAAGTCAGCAGTGTCTGGGGAAACGTGCTTCTTGGAACACCAAATACTGAACCTTTTCCATTTGGAGCTGTAGGCTTTTCTTGTGGTAGGCTTTTGAGAAGCCTTGAGGATCTTCAGACCCACTTGGGACAGATGTAAATCTGCATACTCTAAATCTTCAAGAGCCATGCCTTGAGATTGAGTGACTGGAGACTGGGGTAACACATCCTCCCCTGAGAGGAGGTTAGCAGATTGGAATACCTGGGAAGAGACAGGGAAAGATGGACTGCTAAGGACAGCTACAGGGGGTACCAAGGCTGCCTGGCCCAGTCTGCAGCAATCAGAATCACTTTGCATGGTTGTGACCTTACCTTGACTAGAACCTTGGACAAAAGAGGAAAAGGAGGGAAGGCATAAAGAAACTTCCCTTCCCAGTTCAAATTCAGAACCCAAGACTGGGGGTCTGCAACAAAACAGAGGAAGTTGGTGATTGTCTGAGGCTGCAAAGAGATCTATCTCCGGAGTGCCCCACCTTGAGAAGATCACCTTCAACACCAAAGGATCCAGAGACCATTTGTGATGGCCCTGGGAAATCCTGCTCAATGCATCCACTATCACATTGTCCTTTCCTGGGAGGTGGACCACTACTAGAGAGGTCTGCAGGGAATAAAGCAGGGACCATACTTTCATGGCCTCCATGCACAAGACCGTGGACCGAGTGCCTCCCTGCTTGTTGATATACAACATGGTGGTAGTGTTGTCCATCCTGACCTGAGCCACCTTGTTCTGTATTGACCGAGAGAAAGCTTGTAGGGCAAGAAGTACTGCCCTGAGCTCCAGAAGGTTGATGTGAAGAAGGGATTCCTGAGGGGACCACAGTCCCTGGGCCGTGAGAGCCTCCAGATGGGCTCCCCACCCCAAAAGGGAAGCATCTGTGGTAAGAACCACAGAGTGAGTCTGAGAGACAAATGGAACACCCTGCCTCAGACTGTCCAGGTCCTGCCACCACTGAAGGGCCTGAATTAATGTCTGAGTAACAGGAACTAGCTTGGTAAGAGGATCTTTTCTTTGGGACCAAAAGGTTCTCAGATGGAACTGAATGTCCCTTATCTGAAACCTGCCCCCTTGGACCACTGCTGTGGAAGCTGTCATGTGGCCCAGAAGCTGCAGAAAATGCCTTGCTGGTCGAGAAACCAGAGGGAGAAAGGAAGAGACCAGCTGAGAGATGGCTTTTGCCCTTTCCAAAGGAATGAAGGCTCTTGTCTTGAGGGTGTCCAGCTCTGCTCCTATAAAAGTGAGGAGCTGTACTGGTTCAAGAACTGACTTGGGAAGATTGAGAATGAACCCCAGGGAAGAGAGAACTTTCTGGGTAACCTGCAGATCTGACTTGACTTGGTCTGAAGACTGGCCCACCTGAAACCAATCATCCAGATATGGAAAAACAGAGATCCTTTTCCTTCTTAAAAAGGCCACCACTACTGCTAGGCACTTTGTAAACACCCTTGGAGCTGAGGTTAGACTGAAGGGCATTGCTCTGAACTGATAATGGCCTGAGGGCAATTCGAACCTGAGGTACTTTCTGTGGCAGCACCTGATGGGAATGTGAAAATAGGCATCCTTGAGGTCCAGGGAGGCTAGCCAGTCTCCTGGCCTCAGAGAGGGAAGAATTGTTCCCAGAGTCACCATCTTAAATTTTGGCTTTACTAGGTACTTGTTTAGGTATCGTAGATCTAGGATGGGTCACAACTCCCCTGTCTCTTTCTGGGTAAGGAAGTACCTGGAGTACAGACCTTTTCCCCTGTATGGAGTAGGAACTCTCTCTATGGCCTTTAAAGTCAGTGGCGACAAAACCTCTGCCTCTAGAGCAAGGGTTTCTGAAGTATTTGCAGGTGGAAAGGATGTGGGTCTCAGTTTTGGAAAACTTTTGAAACAGAGAACCAGCCCCTGGCTTACAACCTCCAGGACCCACTTGTCTGAGGGAACAGACATCCAGTCCTGAACAAAGTAAGCCAGCCTGCCTCCTACTGGAATGGGGGAGTCGACCCAGGCTGACACATCAGGGTGTCTGCTTGGCAGGAGCCTTAGGCTGAGGGGTGGATGCAGCCCTGCTCATCCCCCTTCTGCCTCTCCCTCTGAAGAACCCCCTCTGAGAAAAGGAAGAGGAGGCCTGTGCCTGGTAGAAAAGCATGTGAAAAGGCCTGCTCCAGCCCCTAGCTTGCTGCCTCTGAGGAGTTGCCTGCCTCTCCTTGGCCTGGGCACTCCTATAAGTGGTCCTGTACTCATCCATTTTCTTCATGCAATTCTCTGTCTGCTCCCCAACCAGAGAATTACCCACTACAGGGAAATCCAAGGCCTTAGCCTGGGTGTCCTGTGAAAGGCTAGTACATCTGAGCCAGGCCATTCTCTGAAGAGCCACAGATGTAGCCATGACTCTTGATGACACATCATTGGAGACCACAGCAGCATGAAATTGCACCTTTGATGCCTCAATCCCATCAGCAGCCACCCCCTCCAGCTCCTTGGCTAGCTGGGGGGAGGCCTGTTTAGCCAGTGCCAGTACAGTGTCCCACCTGGACTTCTGGTACCCGGCTGTATAGGCCATATAATTAGCCTACCTGAGTCCCAAAGATGATGCCAAGTACTGTTTCTTTGCCATGGCATCAATCTTCCTGGAATCTTTGTCTGGGGGGTGTGAAGCCAAGGGGATGTTTGCCTTGTCAGAGGCAGCAGCCTGCACTACCCCAACATGGCTGCATTGTTGGTTAAGAAATTCCGTATCCGAGCCTGACAAGGTGTACCTCTTGTCCATTCTCTTGTCAACAGGAGGTACAGAGTTGGGAGACCTAAGAATTTTTTGTGTCTATTTCCCAAATGACCTATGAAGGGAAATAGACAGTCTCTTAGACTCTGGGATGTCCATCATCTCTATGAAGTCAGGCTCCTCTTGATCCTCTACAGCCTCCTCAATAGGAAGCTGGAGGGTTTGAGCCACTTTTCTGTAGAACAGAAAGTGGGGAAGGGACTCAGAAAGCCTAGGAGAGGAAACACCAGAAGGTCTGTCTGGGGAGATGTCCGGTTCCACAGGCACATCCAGACTTTCACTGTCGTAATCATCCTCTTCAAAATCCCCCTCCTCATCAAACTCCGGTTCGTAAAAATCTTCAGGGGAATAATCCTGAACCAGGGGAACCGACTGAACCGAACCTCTGCCAGAAGGCGCCGGATTGCTCGGAACTGGATGAAGCAATTCTACAATCCGAATCGCTTTGGCTATTTCTTCAGCGGTCAGAACATGCAGCTCTGGATCCAAACCGGACGATTTATCCTTTTGTTTTCTTTTTGTAGCAGCCAAGCCCTCAGGATCAGCTCTCCTCTTGCCCGAAGAAGTATCGCCCTGGTCAGAGGGCACTCCTTCTGGTTTGGTAGGAACCGAACCGGGCTGGCCTTCCGGGTCAGTGGATTTCTTGGCCTCCTTATCCCTAAGTCTACCTAACCTTTTCTCCAGGGTAGACTTAGGGAAATTCTTACAAATTTGGCAGTCTGAATCTAGGTGGTCAAACCCCAGACACTAAACACAGGTAGTGTAGAGGATCGGCCCTTAGCAAAGACCACCCACACACACACTCACGGTGTTGAAACCCAGTGGGCCTGGTTTTTTTCTTGGGTTTCTCAGACATGGCCAACCTAACCAACTTGCCCTTTATATGGCAACCGCCAGGCAAGACTCCCCTATCGGTTTCACCGTGTCACGGGTGATGGAAAAAAACGCTAAAATTACATTTTTTTTAAACTGATATGGACCGGTAACCACACACTAACTTTTTCTTCTTCAAGATCTTACTACAAGATCGGTTCAGCCAAACCAATCGGAAAAATGTTCACAATTTCCACACAACAGCTACTAATCTAAGTACTTACAGTACCACAGACAGAGTATCGAACCGAAAAACGGAACGAAAATCGAACTATAACTGAAACTTTTAACCGCGATAGAACCAAGCAGAAGGAGAAATCTCTGGAGCGACTGTTCAGTGAGGCGGAGTAAAGAATCTGATGGTTTGGTTTCAAAAGGACACAGACAAGAGTTTTCAACCGTGCTCGAGCCCAACATTCTATGCCTGGCATCAAATTTAACCCTTCACTCTCCGGGGCAGTTCAAGAGCTGGAGCTAACTGCAAATTGTCAGAATACAGCAAGACTTTGTGTTGTTTGAAAGTAATAGTACCTGGCTTGTGCAACTTTTCTTTCTGAAGTCAAACTTAATATAATGTAATTTAACTTCTCATGAATTGAATACTTAAGTAAAACGTTAGCAAAGTCATGTTTTGATGTAATTCCTTAAAGAATTTGTTTTTGTAAGACTTTCTGTAACAATTGTATTTGTATAATCTGTGTGATCTCTTTTGTAATTTGTGTAATTGTAACATTTGTTTGAAATATACATCAACTAGTCCTTGTGACCAGTTATAACTGCAAAATTTTAAATAAAAATTAAGCAATCAATCAAACACAGAAGCTGTCGTCAGAAAAGGTCCTCCTGGTCCACCTAGTCTGCCCCAAAGTCCCTACCTACTGTACTACTGCAGACCCTAATTGATCACTGACCTACCACCCCACCCCACCCCACCTCACATAAGGGTCCTCCTGTGTCTATCCCATGCATGTTTGAATCCTGCTAATGTTTTGGTACCCACCACCTCTGCTGGGAGGCTGTTCCAGGTGTCCACCACCCTCTCGGTGAAGAAATATTTCCTCACATCCCCTCTAAGTCTCCCCCCTTCAATCAATCTGATTAATGCCAAGAAAGACATTTTTGATACCTTCAAAAGACCTGTTATGTTTACCAGCAAGCTTGGTTTACACCACATGGGCTGAAAAGACTGAATCCAGACTTCTGTGCTGGATTTCATTCATGTGGTCTCCTATAAATTCTTTAAACTTTCACTTACTGCATCCTACATAAAATGCACCACATGTGCAGGAAGCCAAGTAGACCACACACATTGTGTCACAATTTATTAACTCTTCTTTGGTTAATCTGTTTATTGAAAATTTGATCAACATTCACAAACAAGGAGAAAAGGGTACAGTCAGTTGTTAGGTTTGTTTTGCCACTGCGGGCCCTGGCTGCTACAGAGATCAGAGTCACAGTGGGTAAGACATAATCACAACCAGAGAATATAAGTAGATACCAGATACCATCAGGCAGTAGTAATGTCAAGAGCCTTACGTAAGTATGCATAAAGGAGAAGAGTCACAAACACACATATACTGGCTAGGCCCATCCAGTCTGCCCCTTTTCCCTACACAAACAAGTGTAGGGAAAAAGGGCAGATTGGATGGGCCTAGAGGTCCTTATCTGCCGACAATTTCAATGTTTCTATGTGGCACTACAGACTAAATAGTACAAGATTAATCCAGAGGCTGATTCTGTAGTATACTGTTCGGATCCGGGTAGCCCGTGTCTCCCCAGAATGGTAACTATGTTTGTTGGGATTTATTATGACAATAGGGGGAATTGCAGAAAGGGCCCCATACTTCTGTGTGGGCATGCAAGGTGGATGTGTTAAGGTGGGATATCCATTCCAGGGCTGCCAACTGTCCCATGGTGTGTATCCATTCGGAAACTGTGGGAACCTCCTGGATTCTCAACTTGCAATGGAGGAGATGTTTAGCGAATATACTCACTTGTCAGCCATTGTGCCTGAGGTGCATGTTTAGGAGTACCTTCCAGTATCCACCCAGTCAAATAGGGGTGCCCCTAAGGGCATTGCAGTCTCTATAATGGCAGTGCAGATGTTTTGTATGGCTTCTCAAAACCCTTATAACTTGGGGCAGGATGAGAAAATGTAGTTGAGATGGGCTCCATGTTCCTGACAGCACAAGCAGGAGTCACTGGGAAGTAAACCTAGTTTATGAAGGACTGCTGGGGTCCTGTACCATCTCATTAGTATTTTGTTCTGGATAAGATGAGTGCATCTATCCTTGCATGCCTTGTGTACATGCAGGAAGCAGGTGGCCCAGGATTCTTCTGAGATATGTACATTTAGTTCAGTTTCCCAAGCCCATATTGGGGGTGGGGGTGGGGATTGGTCAGACTGGGCATCTTTTACTGTTTTGTATATGAAATGTGCTCTGCCAGAGGAGCAGCAGAATATGAAAGGATTTGAGGTCAATGCCATCAGGGGTAAGCAAATCTAGGACTTTGTGGATGCCTTGTTGTTGCCACCTCTACCAGATAGGAGGCACCTAGCCTATTTGCAGGGAGTCATCGCCCCACAGCAGGACACAGATCAGGGGGATCAGGTCTGCTCAGAGCTGTTTATGGAGGAATGTCCATGTGGACCTGGAGGCTTTAAGCACTGCCTGGTTCTTGACATCCGTGGATACCTTACTATAAAGGAGTATGGCTGGAAGCATGCTGTTCACCAGCTGCTCTTCGAGCCACAACCATTGGAGTGACATTTGTGAGGCAGGGAAGAACCAGTGGAGTATGTGAGCACCTAAGAAGACCGTATGGTAGGCTTTGAACTAGTGCCCTTGCAGTTTCATTTGACTGTAGGGAGGTCGCTTTCCTTCCCAAAGGTAGTTCCCAATAAGGGTGTCTGTCTTGGAAAACCATATACTGTGTATGGAAAACCTTATATTGTGCATGGGAATTGGAAGATGAGCCAACATATAAGTGAACTTCGGGGCCCGCATCATTCTAAACGCCTCCAGTTTCCCTGCCAGGGACAGACTGAGAAGTTTCCATCTATCCAGCTCAGCCCTAGCCCTTTCCAGAAGGGGGTATACATTTATACCAATCATTTTATATGTAGTAGGGTGAATTATGATCCCCAAGTATTTTAACCTGTCCCTGGTCCATCTGAGGCCTTTAGGGGTGTAAAGGCCTGGTTTGCTACAGGAACGTAAGGGCAGTACTTCTGTTTTACAGTGGTTGATGCTGAGTCCAGATAGGCCTAAAAAGAAGTTAAGAGGTCAGAGTTAAGGGCCCACTGATTATGGGCCATCTTCCTGTAATAGCAGGAGGTCATCCACATATAGGAGTGCCTGGGAGTCCAGCTCTCCCACTTTGATTCCTTGGAGGGAAGGGTGCTGTTGGATGGCTATGGTTAGTGGTTCAATCACCACCAAGAAAAGCAGTGGGGAGATGGGGCACCCCTGTCTGGTCCCTTGCTGTAGGAGGAAGGTTTTGACTTCAGGCTATTCATCAAGACACTAACTCGGTGATGTGTACAGAAGCTGGATACATTGTATGAAACCAGGGTCCACTCCCATACGCTGCATGACAGTGAAGAAAAAATTACTTACCATAGTAATCTTATTTCTTCCCAGTGATGCTCAGATATTCTTAACTTTATGCAGTAAACCTGGAGGGTTGGACTGCCCGGAGAGATGGAACACATGCAAATAAGTAGAATTCTTTGCATGTGAGCATCTTTCAAATACTGCCTCTACCAACTGTAGTGTTCTAACCTCTTCAGATTTGTGAGAAGCCTGGAAGTCAGGCATTAGGAAACTAATGTAACTAATATTCTGTAAAAAGAGGTGTTTTCCCTAATTAAAGCATAGAATTTAGAAAAAACCTCCAAAGGGAGAGTAACTTTTGACAAAACCACATCAAATAAAACTCCAAAAGGAGAACATTGAAAAACTCCAGTTTAAAAATGATTAAAACAGAGAAATGCAACAAAATAATACTGCTTGGTGGCACCAGCATGTGGAGTGCAGAGGCTGAAGTTCTGGAATGGTAGGAAGGGAGGGAAGTTATGAATATCTGAGCGTCATTGGGAAGAAATAAGATTACTATGGTAAGTAATTTTTTCTTCTAACCCCAGTAATGCTCAGGATATTCATAACTTAATGCAGACTACCAAGCAGTACCACTGGAAGTGGGCACAGAACTTCTTTTCGAAACAAGCTCTGCAGGACTGCTGTGCCAAACCTAGCATCACCCCCTGGATAAAATATCCAGGTTATAGTGTTTTGTAAAGGTGTGTACTGTTTTCCAGGTAGCTGCTTTGCAAATGTCCACCAAGGGAACCTCCCTGGCAGCTGCAAAGTTAGCAGCAGTTCCTCTTGTAGAATGTGCCCTCAATCCAGTTGGGGGCTCTTTACCTGCCTTAGTGTAGCAGAACTGAATACACTGGACTATCCACCGAGACATTTATCTTTTTGAGGCTGTTTTACCCTTTCCTACATCCCCATATGTAAGGAAAAGTTGTTTTCCATTCTTCCTATGCTATTTTAGTGGCTGTCATGTAATAGCTGATGGCCCTTTTCACATTCAGACTGTGTAATCTTCTTTCACCAGAACTGGTGTGGTCTGTGAAAAAAACAGGTAGAATAATTGGTTCAGATGAAAGTCTGAAACCACTTTAGGAAAAAACTGTCTGTTTGTTCTGAGGACTACTTTATCTCTGTGAAATGAGATATAGTCTTGGTCAATGCAGAGAGCCTGGAGCTCGCTAATTCTCTTTGCAGAAGTAATGGAAGCACCAAGTTTGGTCGACAGCAAATCTGTCAACCACGCGCACAGTGATGGCACAATACCGACGCACATATTGTGCCTCCCAAGCCCCCAGTGTTTTCTGTGGGGGGTTGCAACCCCGCACCCCCAGACTTTAGGATTCTCAACTCCAGGTCGGAGTTGGTCTGGGGAGGGGGCAGGACACTGGGGGAAAGCGAAACACAGAAACTGACCATTACAGCGACTGTCGCTGTAGTGGTTATTTTCCATGTTTCGCCGTCAGGGTGTCGGGCAAAAGGGGGACATCTGAAGTAATAGCCACTAGGAAGACTGTTTTCCAAGTAAGGTATTTCAAGTGGGAAGCAGCCATGGGCTCAAAAGGAGGGCCCATGAGCTTGGCTATACACACATTTAGATCCCAAACAGGCACTGGTGCCCTGTGAGGTGGGTATAGATGCATCAGTCCTTTAAAAAAATCTTCTGAAAAGTTTATCAGATGCTACTAACACCTTTGTCCCCACAGAAAGGTAGGCAGATACTGCTGCTACGTGAACCTTAAGGGAACTGCGTTGCAAACCTTGTGAGTAAAAATGAGTGAGATAGTCCAAGACAACCAAAACTCCAGCCTTATGTGGCATAAGGTTCATACTGGAACACCAGAAAGAAAATCTCTTCCATTTGGAAGAATAAGTTTTCTGTGTGGAGGGTTTTCTATAACCCTTTAAAATATTTAAGACAGCTTCTGAAAAATGTAAATCTGCATACTCTAATTCCTCAAGAGCCATGCTTTGAGATGGAGGGACTTGAGATTCGGGTACAACAGTGTTCCCTGATTGGAAGTCAGGAGATTGTGTCTGAGGGGCAATTGTATTGGTTTGCTGACAGACATGGAGAGCAGAAGAGAGTACCATGCCTTCCTGGGCCAATTAGGAGCTATCCAGATCAGAGATGCTGAGAGGGATTTTAACTTCAGTAACACCCTGAAAACCAAAGAGAAAGGGGGGAAAGCATATAGGTGCCTGCATGTCCAATCCAGAACCAGGGCATCCAGAGGAACTGTGCCCTGTGCTGGTGGTCTGCAGCAATACTGAGGTAGCTGGTGGTTCTGGTGGGATGCGAACAAGTCTATATCGGCAATGCCCCACCTTCTGAAAATAACTTATACCACCTGCTTGTATAGAGTCCATTTGTGATGGGCCTGGTTGATGCGACTTAGTGCATCTGCCAAGGTATTGTCCTTTCCTGGCAAGTGGATTGCCTGTAAAGACACCTTTAGAGAGTATGCCGGAGTCCACATTTTTATGGACTCTGTGCAGAGGAGGCCTGACCTGGTGCCTCCCTGTTTGTTTATGTCATACATTGTGGTGGTATTGTCTGTTCTGATCTGTACCACCCTCCCTAATATCAGTGAAGAAAAAGCCTTTGGAGCTAGGAGCACTGCTCTGAGCTCCAGTAAGTTTATGTGCTGAAGGGACTCTGCTGCTGACCAGGTGCCCTGAGTCGTGTGCTTTCCTAAATGGGCACCCCGGCCCAGCCCAGTAGAGATGCATCTGTTGTGAGTACTAGAGAGGGGTTTTCTCTCTGAAAAGACACTCCCTGCCTTAAATTGGATTCCTGTTTCCACTACAAGAGGGCCCTTAATAGTGCCCTTGTCACTGGTATAAGCTTTGAAAAGGGGTCTTTTTTCTGACTCCAGTGAACCTTGAGGTGAAACTGGATGTCTCGCATATGAAACCTGGATCCTTGCGCTGTGCCTGTGGATGCAGCCATATGGCCTAGTAGCTACAGAAACTGTCTTGCAATTTTTGACTTGTTCAGGATGAAGGAATTTGCTATTGACTTAAGACTTTGCACCCTGTAGAAGGGTAAAAAGGCTCTGCCCTGAAGTGTGTTGATTTCTGCCCCTATGAACTGCAAAGTTTGAGTAGGAGTTAGAACTAATTTCTTTTGGTTTATTATAAAACCCAGAGACTCTAAGAGGGCTTGGGTGATTCTTAGGGAATTCCTTACTTGGTCTGGTGAGTTTCCTACCACCAACCAGTCATCTAGGTATTTTTTTTTTTTATTTAGTTTTTGTTGACCGGGTAAGTGCACTAGACAAATCCTGCCTATTTTCAGGCATGACCCGTGGTGGTGGTGGTGGTGGGGGGGGGTGATACAGATGAATGCCAACTGGCCTTGAACCAGATTTAGCTGTTGGTGGTATTTTTACTGAATAAGGGAAATTTTGCCAGGATACCAGGGAAATTCCCCTACTCTTTTCGATAAGTGCCATGGGATCTTTAACATCCACCTGAACTACCTCCAATCCAGGCAGATGGGACATTGGTTTAACGTCTCATCCAAAACATGGCACCTCAGAAGTGCAGCGCCCCTCATGCTGCACTACAGTGTCAGTACTGGGATATTAACCCAAGTGCCAGATGTAGGAACTGAACCCACAGCCCTCTGATCTCCTGGCCTCAGAGGCGAGTGTGCTACCTACTGAGAGGTATGGGAAGACAGTCACTCCCTGTCTTCATGGATATGCCACTACAGCAACTAGGCACTTTGTGAATACCCTTGTGCTGAGGAGAGACTGAAAGGGAGAGTTGAAAACTGATAGTGGCCTGAAGGGAGCCTGAATCTGAGAAATTTTCTGTAAGATTCCTTTATGGGGATGTGGAAATAGGCGTCTTTCAAGTCCAGTGATGCCAGCCAGTCCCCTTTCTGGATTGTTGGCAATATCCGAGCCAAAGTTACCATTTTGAACTTTGTTTTTTTCAGCTGCTTGTTCAAAGCTCTGAGATCCAATACTGGCCACCACTCCCCACTTTTCTTTGTTGTTAGGAAGTATCTGGAGTAAAAACCCTTTCCTCTCAGGGTGGTAGAGACTAATTCCACTGCTGAGAGTTGTAACAAGTTCTGAACCTCCGCTTCTAGTAGTGCCCGTTCTGGTAGAGGAGGTGAGCAGTAAACCCTGGTCTTCTGTGGAGGAAAAGATTTGAAATCCAGAGACAGACCCTGACCCACTACCTCCAGTACCCACTTGTCTGTGGTGATGCTTAGCCAAGCCTGCAGGAAGTTGGAGAGTTTGCCTCTGACAGGGAAGGAGGAGGCAGCCTGAGCCTCAAGGGTTTTACTGTGGTTGGGGCTGAGGTTGGGTTTGAGAGCCCCTCCTGAATCCCCTTCTACCCCTACCCCTAGAGTATCCCTGTTGTGGATATTGCTGGTACTGAGGTACAGCTACTAGCTGGAAAAAGGGTCTGGTCATAAAAGACCTTCCTCTGCCCCCCTCCATGGGGCCTAATGGATGGAAAAGCACACTCCTTAGCAGAGTTGCTTCTATAGGTTGCCTTATACTCATCCACTTTTTTCATGTATGCAACCGTGGATTCCCCCAAAAAGAGAGGTTTCCCTCTAAAGGAAAATCCAGGGCCTTGGATTAAGTATCCTGAGTAAGGTTGGTGGCCCTCAGCCAAGCAAACCTTCTCTGTGCCACAGTGTTAGCCATCCATCTGACTGCAGTGTCATTGGAATCAGCAGCCATCTGGAACTGTTACTTAGCCGCCTCTAGCCCAAACCTGGCAGTTTCAGCCAGGTCTTCAGACAAGGGTGAGGGGGCTTTCATGGACATGTCCAGTACCGACTGCCACAAGGATTTTTGATATTGGGCAGCATAAGCTTGAAAAGTAGCCTGTCTCATGGCCAAAGAAGCTGATAAATAGCCTTTTTTGGCCATGCTATCCATTTTCCTGGAATCCTTGTCCGGAGGGTGGGAGGACAGGGGGACTGTGGCTTTGTCGCAGGCTGCCTGCTGTATAACCCCTTGATGGTCAGGATGGGAGAAAAGGAAATCAACTCCCATCCTGTCCAACTGATATTTTTTTTATCTATTCTCCTGTCAATAGGAGGAACAGAATTAGGGATCTGTAGAAGTTTTAGGTTGTCTTTTTAAAAACATTTGTAGACTGGCAAGTGAAGAGCTTTTGTGGGTGTTAAACCCATCATATTTAAATATTCAATTTCCTCCTCATCCTCAGTCTGCTCTGTGGTAGCAATATCAAGAGCATCTGCCATTCTCCTCACAAATGTGAAATGTGACACCCTGGGAGGAGAAATAAAATCCTGCTCAGGTGACACCTCTGGGGGAACTGGTTTATCATCTTGAAAAGGATCATCATCCTCCTTATAATATTGCTGCTCCTGTAAAGAAGGCAGCACACCACTGCTAGCCTGGGGACCCTGGGCAGGGGCAGGCTGCTGGGGAACAATATTTTGCAGTGCCTGGATAATTTTAAAAGCCTGGGCTATCTCTTGAGCCGAGGGCATAGTAGGCACCTGGGCAGAAGTCCCTGGTTTAGCAGGTGAAGATTCTGCATGTTTAGTTTTCTTGAGTTTCTTCGAGGGAACCAGGGAGTCAGATGGTTCTTTACCTCATTTTTGCCCCTTTTTCGCCAGTCTCAGGGGCAGGGGTAAGCACATTTGTGGGTTCAGCCACAGCAGAATGGGGTATCAGCTGGTCAGAGCCGGAGGGACCCCTAGGAAATCTTTTATTTAGCCTTTCAAGGCATTTGTCCACATTGTTTTTCCGGGAAAGTTTTACATACTTCACAATCCTGGTCCAGATGTTCGAACCCCAGACAAGCCACACATAAGGTGTGCTTGTCTGCCTTAGCAAATACATCTCCACGTTTCAAACAATTCTTAAAACCGGGTTCTCCGGTTTTCTTTTTGAGTTTCTTTGACATGGTAATGCCAAAAACGAGAAAAACACTAACCGCTAATAAAAAAGAGCAAATGAGGTTATTTATATTATTATATGTTTTTTTTTGTGTGTTTTTTTTGCGGTCAGTTCCGGAACCGATAGGAACCAGAGGAACCGAACCTAGGAGATGACAGATGAACCGGTTCAGCGGTTCTGTAACCGATAGAAAGCAGTTACAAAAACAATGAAATACACTCAAAAAACTAAACTAATAATAGACAAAAAACAAGGCTCTTTAATCAGAGAACCCCTATGAATTAAAACAACTAACCCGGTTCCCTCACAGTTATCCCGAACCGTGAGGCACCAAAAAATATGTAATTTAAGCAATAAACAAGATTTACACTAACAATCAGTAGGGCAATAAAAGAAATAGAATATACTTATGTTTTTTTAAGGTTTTGAATCTTATTTCACATGAAAGAGTAAGATGACCAACCCGAGCAACCAGACTTTCAAGCGGAGAGAAAAATCTGAAGAGGTTAGAACACTATAGTTGGTAGAGGCAGTATTTGAAAGAAGCTCTCATGCAAAGAATTCTACTCATTTGCATGTGTTCCATCTCTCTGGGCAGTACAACCCTCCAGGCTTACTACATAAAGTTATGAATATCATAAGCATTACTGGGGTTAGAAAAGGTAATTACATTTGACAGAGCTGAAAACCTTTTCGAAGTCTACTGCTACTGCTGGTGTGCCACTGAGCTGTGCAGCCTGGATGACACTGAGTAGGGTCCTAAAGAGGTCCATGCTGTGGCATCCCTTCACAAACCCTACTTGTGCTGGATGTATAATCCTGTGGAGAACTTTCTCCAGTCATGTGGCTAACACCCTCGCTATAATTTTTGCATCAGTGTTAATGATGGAGATGGGTCTGTAGTTCCCAGGTAGGGTGGGATCTTTCTCTTTTTTGGAGATCACTGTGATTACAGCTTCCCTAAGAGCAGGGGTGGTGTGATAATGGGAGACCCCTACTGCATTAACCTCTGGCCACTGGTGGGACCATTCCACATAGTAGTAGGTGTCATCAAGGATTCTCCGTTCCTTCCCCTTTGACAACACTTTCCCAGTTGGGTACTACCTAAGTACAATTACTTTACTTTCCTAACTGGTGTAGCTAACAGCTGCCAAGGGTAGGGAATACTGCACCGGCCTGTCCTGGAGACCTGCAGGAATGTGAGACACTGGCTCTGTAAGCAAGGACATCAACACTTGGATTGTTGAGAAAAAAGGTAACATTTTACTGAAAAGATGAACTATCTGAAACAGCCATGAATGACACAACACACCTTGTGAATAAATGGCAAACAAATATGCATAAAAGTAGCAGTTTGATTATACACTTCACCAGACCCTTCAACATTTCATTAGTCAAAATAGGTACACTTCTGTGTTTTGAGGAGTGAGAGGCATATTAAGGCCGGGGAAGCTCTGGGGGTTTAGATGCTCTGTGGTGAGTTTTGGGGCTTTTATTGAAGATAAAACACACTTTTGATACATCTTTCCCATCCCTGACTGGAGGGAACCAATTATTTTTCCTCCTCAAATCAGGGGTGTCTCTGCAGGAGACTCAGTGGCCTTAGAGCAGCTGGCTTGCCAGCAATGACATCCACCCACCTTATGCATTATTGTAATGAACTGTGAAAGATTCTTACATTAAGGTAGGGGTCTGGGGCCAGGTCCCCAGGAGCTCTAGGCTTTAGTCTGATCTGTGGTTGAGTTTTATGGCTTTTGTTTTGAAGATACAAGATGCTATTTTTATGTGTTCATTACTCATGACTCCAGGGGAAAAATATTTTTCCTCTGGAGTTAGGGATGTTGGTGTCTTTCAGCTAACCTTGGCTTAGAGTCTTTAGCTGCAACTGGGGTGGTGGGTGGGTATCTGGCTGACCAACAATGTCAACCCTACATCTCGTGACCTTTCTTGCAATGTCCTGTGATGACTTTTCCTCCCCCCTGCCCATCCATACTTCTTTTTCTCAAAAACAAGGTCAACAATATGCCCCCCCGCTACATGTAAATAAACTTGAACACATTTGTTTTGAAGTACTACAGTAATAAATACTGTAACGTTGTCATAATTATGTACAGTACTTGGGTTGTTTTACAAATGGTGAAATGTCTATAGAGAAAAGTTAACAGTACAGTACCTGCCACTGCACCACCACTCGAGCAGACTATACAGATGGAATGGCCCGTATCTGTTGGCAATTTTGTATGTTCATAAGCTCATTTCTAAATCCATTTTGTGCAATAAGCAACCCATCCTTTTTTTTTATATACACTGTGTAATAAAGATGCTACATAACCTCATATTATATAGTGGAGTGTTGTTCTTTACAGAATTCCATCCCTTTCAAAATGCTGTTCTACCACAGTTAAAAGCTCATGGAATGTGATTCTACCTTACTGCGGCAGAACAGCATTGTAGAACATCTAGAGTCTGCAGGAGTCTGTTTCATTTTGAAATCAAGAGAACTCACAAACATACATTTCACACAGTACATATTAAGGCAGACGACAACAGATACTAAAGAATTAGCTATTTCAGCAAATACTACAAAATGTTAGGTCATAAAGGAAAAATGTTTTTTAAATGACTGTGGGCAATATGGTATAAGAGGTGGTAACATATCACTTTAAAGGCTAAAACACTGACTGATATGCATATCTGTGTATACCCTTTATTTTACATGACTGTTCTGTCCTTGACCTCAAATTGCTGCATCACATAATAGCTAGGAAAACTACAAAAAGATAGACAAACATTAGGGGCTGATAACAGAGCAGTCATGTAACCAATGCCTTTAAAGAGACATGCTAGCCCCTCTTGTACCATAATTATTTACGGTTGTTTAAAAAACATTCTATATATTTCCAGTGATGGCATGGAATGAGATCACTGACCACCGCCCACCCACTGCACGCCACGTGAAGAGAACCATGATCCTCTTTGGTTAATCTGAGCCTTCGTAATTGCCTGGCTGGCTGGCAGTGAGAAAGTAACACTTGGTCTGTTGCAGGAGGGGCTGTTTCTGGCTGCCACCCCCACAGCAGTCATGACTGGCATCCTGGCAGAACCACCCTCCAATCACACTGCTGTGTGCACAAACTAACCCTGCACCTTTTTCTCTCTCCTCACTTTCTTTTCTTATTTATTTTGTAGTCCTTAGTATTATTATTAAATCAGTTCAACATAAATACATAAATATAAAACCTGCAGCAGGCAGTAACAGGGGGTATCAGTTGGCTCCCAAGGGGTCATAGTACCACAGCTGATGTTAGAGTACAAAGGAGGTAATTTTATAAGGGGGGGGGGGGGAGGATACACAGGGGCCAGGAAGTCACATACATCATTCTGCAGGAGGACTGCCTGTCCTGGCCCGCCCTCACCTCCCTCCCACCTGCAAGCAGCACTAGCCCCGTCCAGCATTCTGTAGGAAGAGTGCCTGTCCTGACTGCCCCCACCACTTGCAAGCAACAGTGACCAGCAGTGCTGTGTCCATCTTGTCACCCCCTCCCCCCAAAAAAAGAATGTGGTGTGCTGTGGATGTGCTGGGATGAGTCAGGGTGCACAGGTTCAGATTTACTATTATTTGCTTATTAGAGGAGTAGACTGTACTTACTTAGTTCTATCACACATCAGTTTTCCGGTCCTGAGACAAGTCCTCTTTTCTGTCCCTTGGAGCACAGTTGTGGCCTATAGTGAGCTGACAGATGAGCTGCTGCTTTAAAATGCTTTCTGTCCCCACCCCACTAGTCCTGACTGAATTAAACAGTCAGATGGTGATGCTCCACTGTTGCTGCTCAATGACCGCTGAGATCGTGCTGACAGACCCGCTCCTGTTTACGACAGCTATCCGGCTCGCGATGATCTAGAGCTGGGTACTACCCTGGAGCTGGGCCAACTGACTCCACAAATTAGTGGTAGCCCACTCAGTGTGGTCACTCATGACATGGCCGTTCTTTTATTTCTTGCACTGACTAGTGGCCCAGACTTTGGGGGGGGGGTCCGCAGGACCAGTCACTGCACTACACACTACCAGCACCACAACAAGAAGGAGACTGGCTGGATGGAGTGATGAGCAAAGGACAGACAACATGGACAGATAATCGAAAGTTAAAAGACTCCAGCGCCACGTCTCAAACACACACCAGCCTGCCAAAACTTTCTTTTTCCGACCAGAATCTGTGGACTTGTCTGCACGCTGATTAGATCTACCACACTCTAGTCACTGACCTCAGCTGCTTCACGCAAGTTAACTCGGCTGCTCTGAGTTCTCCCACCAGCGCCAGTGTCAGCACTAAGCAGTGGTCAGCAGCAACTGACAAGGAGAACACAACTCCAGCAGCAGCAGACTTGATCCCGGTCAAGGGAAACACTTGAGGTGCTCGAACTGTGCTGGGGATTGTAAGGCGCCCTCTGCCGGGTACACCCTAGTAATGCACCAGCAAAATCATGGTTACCATGGGGAAGAGCGAGGAGGACGCGGCGCTCCACAAGTGGCACTGTGCTGCTGGCTACTAGCCACGGCGGGTCAATGCTAGGCATAAAGTCAAGTGAACAAGGGGGAACTTGGAGGCTTTTGCTGCAAATTTGGTACATTGTACTAATGAGTCAGAATACGGCGCTATTGTTTAAAAAATGGTATTGTACCAGCAAAACCAGTACAGTTAGAGGGTCTGCTTCACTTCTTTCCCAGCAGGGCACACCACCCCACTAACCTTCTTGTGTTCTTTTTCACAACAGGGCAACACCACCCCACTAACCTTCTAGCTACTCTTCCCTGGAGACTGCAGGCACTCACCACTCACTAGCCCTCCAGATACAAGCTAGGCTCAGGATAAGCGCTCTCACTCTGGCATTAATCCATGAGCTTGTTCACACTGAAACCATAAGGATGTGCAGTGACTACTAGGCCTTATCCTACCTCAGTCAGCCCACTGACACTTACACCAGATAGCTACCATGGTATCTATCATATAGTTACTGTACTTATCACTCTACACTTTAAATGGTTATAAATTGCTAGGCATTTCTACACATAAATCACTTTAAAAACATTCAGGAATGACAGTGGCATAACACATATTGCATACTGGTACTGCACATTAAAAGCTGTGACATTATCCCCCTCAGTTCTTGATCTGTTCAGTCCTTCAGAAGACAAAAGTCTCTTTACATTGCAGAATGACTGAGGTAAATTCTCTGTAAATTCAGTGTCACTTGACTTTTAAAATAGTCCCCAAACTGTATCAATAAGGGTTTGTACAATACCACACTCCTTTGGATTTTCTGAAGAAATTCTTAGTTGGAATTTGCTGAAGAATTGTTGTGAGGGCCCTCAGGAGTCAGTAGTTGGAATCAGGAGAAGCGATGCATTCTTCAGGTTGCAGCTTTTTTATGTGAGGAAAACCTGGTACAACGGGATCATCAGGCACTTGAAACAACAGGCTCTCTATTCTCGCACTGCTCTCACTTACTGTGCTATCTGACCCTACACTGGGATTCAGCTGATCTCCTAATTCTACACTTTGATTAAATAATGGCTGTCACTGTCAGGCTCTATCACTGCAGCAGGTCTCTTCAAACAGGTCACCCACTTGGCTTGGGTCTCTCCTCGGTCGCTCCCCCTGCTTGGACTCACTGCACACTGGCTGTGCAGCTACTTTTATGCCTAAAATCAATTTGCATGTGCTAATTTGTGGTCACTGACCTGTCCAGGGGCTCAGCACCAATCAAAATCCTCCCTGTAGCAGCATAAGCCACAATGGAATACTCAGTTTTGAAATCCAACTGCCCTTCTCAACATTCCAAGGCTTCCCTTTGTTTTAACTGAGTCCCATTTATGAACACATTTCCTTGTTACAAAAAATAAGCACTTTCCTTTATGTCAAAGCATGTTTTCACTAGTATGCTTGGAAAGCTGTCATCATTAGCGCTCTGCTGAGTTTTTTCTGCACAAAATGACCAATGGGGAAGCTAAGTTGCTAAGACTTACACTCTTGTGTCATTAAACTGAATAAATAATCATTTCTAGGAATGTTTCTTTTCACTTTCTCTTGAAACCAGCAGTTTCCCTTTTAATTATACTAACCACAACAGTTTTTCACACAGAAATTTAATATTCATTTTTCCCACACTTAGCTCCACCTCCTGTGCAACTGTCCACTTGGACTTGTTTTCAGCAGGACCCACTCTCCCTTCTAAGGTTAGTGACTCTTATTTTGAATTTCTGACACTTAAAACTATTTTCTGTTGTGTAGCACACTTTAATCTACCCTTCTGCCAAGTTTGGTACAAATCTGCTGAAGAATGGCTTGGCAGCACAATTTAGAAAAGTATGCACGTGAAGCAAGTGCTTTGTGACTGCATGCAATTTTTCTCTACAGGGCTTTACTTAAAACTGCTCCGTATTTGCTTGTGATTATAAAAAAAATCTGTGCACTTCTATTATTTCCCCAGGACTTCCCTCAGCCCCTTCATGGCTTTATTTTTACATAAAAAATCTATTTTTAGTGTATTTTGCCAAGAGTGAAGCCATGGGTTCCACAGTATTAGATCACACCTTCTGTGTCACAAAATGGCCCCTCTTTGAGCTTTATTCAAAATGCTTGCCTCCTTGAGTGTGTGGGACTTTCACAGAGTCTCCGACAGACTGTTCCCATTTATTTATATTTAATGCATGTGAGCCAGTCCCTAAAGTCATTTTCCCTGGTGCTTGTCATCTGCACAACTATTGTAAGGAAAACATATCTGGTTGATCCTGCCCATGAGAGGAGCGTCTTAGTGCATCTTCCTCTTACACCTTTGCACAGGAGTCTGCTGCCTCCAGCTGAAGCCTGACTTCTGACCAGTGTCTGAGTTGAGGAGTGGCCGCCTGTAAGCTCGCCTGGGTAGTCCTCACAAAGTGTGGTGTACTCTGCTGTGGGACCGACTCTCAGTCACTCACACTCCCCACTCCTCTATTTTTCGGCTTGCTGGGCGCCTGCAGCTGCCACTCTGTATTTTCTATTTATATTTACCACAGAGCAGCTACTATTTATTACAGGCACAATCTTTTTGAAATATAAAAATACTAAAAATATATAAGGCAACCCAAGCAGACCAAACTGAACCACTGGACCACCAGGGCAGGTTTCAGTAGCCAGGACAATCGGATTATTAGCCCACTGGCCACCAATGACTAAAACTACTATTCTTAATAATAAATACTACATTTTATGTACAAAATCTTGCCAATCATTAGAACACAAGCAAAACTGCATGTGGGTAAGACAAGCCAGGGTCAGGAGTCATATCCATACTCCCCCCCCCCCGTACTACATCCTACTATACCAATTAATAATATTCTCATGCTGATTCTGACAGTTAATTTATTTTAAAACTGCTTATTATTCATTTAGTACTATTTTAGGCTCTGAATCTGCTTTTTATATCACTGCAGGGGCCACCCTATACCAAGCTGGCAGCTTTTACCTACCCCAGGACTTGAACCTAAGTCCTTAGCAACTTATTTTTTAAATAGACTAAAACTATCTTCCCCTATTCTACTTGTTGGAACAGTCCCATGAGGCTGTGGGAGGAAGCCTGATGTTAAGGCAGACTGAAATTAAGGTTACCACCTACTCGGTTTTTGACCGAATGATTCGGTTTTCTAGGTCCAGATTCGGTCCTCCTGTTTTCACCATTGCAAATTCGGTTTTTATGCTGGGTCAAGCAGCACCTGTGAGATCCTCCATTAACTGTTTCATTTTCTTCTCATCTGACTGTAAGCAAGTTTCTGACATTTCAGTGTGCTTGCTTGCTTGCAGTGCATGCTAATCAGGAAGTGCCTTCAAGTGCAGGGCACTTAAAGAGCCAAATGTGTCCCTGTCTGCTCAGTTGTCACCTCCAACTTCACACCAGCAAATTGGAAGATTATTCGTGGGAAGGGTAAACAATACCACCTTAATTAACACCTTCATTTTTCTGAAACCCTTGGACATTCAGACAGGCACCACATTAGGGTAGCCTCTTGACCAGTGCAGACTGTACAATGCATTTCAGAAACTTTACCTGCTAATCCAGTTTTATTCAGAGGTAGTGCTTTTTCAGCCATTTTAAATGCTCACATACTTGTAAAACTGATTATGTTATATCCTTCACCATTTTACTTGCATGTTCTTATTACAAACAAATGCTGATGTCATGTAAATCTTTGTTTGTATACCAGTAAATCTGAGAGGTGTAAAGCAGGGCTATTAAGACCATTCGCAGCAAATCAACCTAATCCTTTCTAGGCTGCATTGTGACTGCTTTGACTGCTGTGATAAGGAATACTGTTATACCTTTAAATGCTCACCATTTTTCCTTTTAGGGTCTGTCCTATAATTTAATATGTGTTACCCCATTGGTTGTTAAATTAATAATCTAATATTTTATTTAATTTCTAGCAGTACTACACCACTCTCTCTCCTCAGTAGTTATTGCTGTCAATTTTCATACTACCTGGATATTCCAGGAAGACCATTCCAGGCATCTCAGATGAACAGCACATAATAGTGTAGCTAATGTCATGCTAAGCCACAGAAATGAGAAAAGAAAAAGAGGGAGAAAGAGAGAGAGCGAGCAGTAGCTGGTGAGGAGAAAGGAACACAATCTAGATTTGATGGCACTGCAAATTTAGGTAATTTATTAAACATTTTTTTTTTTTACCAGAAGAGAGACACTAAGCTGAAGCTTGTTTACAGGTGCAACCTGGGAGCACGAGGGAGAGAAATGATTTGTGCAGGGTCACACAGTATGCAAGTCTGGGCTGTGGGATTCAAACCCTGGTCTCCAGAATTGCAGCTCAGAGCCTTAAACCACTGTGCTATACTGCCTCCACGCTGCATATCACATATCATGCTATCTGGTATGTATGACTGATATGAAAATACAATAGGGTATTTAACAGTATAGAATAGTCACTACCACTTTTAAAAACTTCTGTGACATTACAAATAGCTTTAGAGTAGGAGCAATGGGAAGGACAGTAGCACATCCTAAAATGGCAGATAATATTTGTAATTACAGCTCGTCCACCATTACTGGTGTAGTTTATTTATTTATTGAAAGAGTTTTACCAGAAAAGGCCACCTGTTCCAAAATAGCCAGTTGTCAGAGGTGTCCTTGTAGTCACTCGATGTGTCAGCTAAGCTGTGTACACAAGATAGAAAGTCCCCTGAACCCTATCTCTAACCCCACCAACTGTTAACACACACTGAAATGTAAAATATTTAAATCTAAATCAAACAAACCAAAAATAATAATCATGATGTACTTTAAAGAAGTTGTACACAATGCAATATCAGCAGCAATTCTGAATAAATCAAGCGAATCAGAGTCCAAGCGATGCCCTCATAAGTCATAAAAGGGGTGGAGTTAGGGGTGGAGTTTGGGGGTGTGGTTTAGTATTCGGTTTTCATCTCATCCAAAGGTGGCAACCCTAACTGAAATAGATCCTGCAACAGTGGACAGATGCTGTTGCTCACTAACTGAAAGAAGTCTGCTGGAAAACCATCTCCTCCTGGGGCCTTACCCTTGTTGAGAGTTTATTGCAGACATGATTTCCTGAATGGATATGGGGCTATCCAGTTCTGTGGATAGGGCTGGCACAGTTTGAGGGAGGGGGAGGTTATCCAGAAAGAGAGAGACAGAGCATCCTGATCTGTGGAACCTTTTGAGGAGTAGAGATTCAGGTAGTAGGAACTCATAATCTCCTTAATTCTTTTGGTGTCAGTGTCAATCACCCCTTGTTGATCCTTGAACCCAAAGATGTGTTTGTCTGCATGTCATTTTTTGATACAAAAGGCGAGGAGTGTACCCGCCTTTCTTTTCCTCTCCCTTCCCACTGTGTTTGCTTGAGCCAGAAAAGGGCCACTTTTGCTTTCCAGGTCTGGAATGCATTTATTTTAAGTCTGGTTCTGTCCATTTGGGCCAGGAATTAAGCAGGTGGGAGGGGTGCTTCTTATGTTCATCTTCCAGTGCTTTTAAGGCAGTCTCAAGGGATTGCAATTCGGCCTTCTTTTCTTTCCACCTGCTAGCTGAGTAGTTGATAATTAGACCACTTATGAAGGCCTTATAGGCCTTGTATACTGTGGCTTTGGACACCTCCCCTGTATCATTAATGGAGAGTTAATATTGGGTCTCTGCTTTAAGACAAGCCACACATTTAGGATCTCTCTTGAGTAGTAGGGGATCTAATCTCTGTCTGGAAGTGTAGCCTAGAGATTAGAGTAACAAGCTACAAATGAGCTTGGTACATCCAGCAGACCTGGGTTGATTCCTACAGTCTCCACCTGCATACTGTGTGACTCTGAGCAAATCAATTAACCTCCCCAGTGCTGCTGAATCACCCCTGAAAACAGGCACTTGTGCCTACTGGGTCTTCATTGGTTACCAAAGAATTAAAAAAATCTCCAAGCTGGTGTGTGAGGCTCTTTGGGTCCCCACAGTATGGTTAGGGACAATGGGGCATGATCTGAAATGATTATAGGGTGAATTATGGTGTCCATGGATTGCTGATGATCTGTGTGAAAGAAAAACCACATATCTGTCCTGCTAGAGGTGGTATGTACAGTGGAGAAATAAGTATAGTCTCTGGTGGAGGGGTGCTGTAGTCTCCAAATGTCTGTCAGTTGATGTTCATGGAGAGTTCCCCCAGAGCAATACAAGCTTTGCTGTGTGGCTCACATGCTGAGATGCTGCAATCCAGTAGGGCTTCCATGGTCAGGTTAAAGTCCCCTCCAAGCAGGAGAAGTATGGGGGTAGGGGCAAAGATGAATATCTGCTGTCTGACTATATGGAAAAACTGAGGGTCATCATGGGTGGGGGCATAAATGTCCACTACGAGGAGAGGGTTCTCCAGTGTCTGTGCTTCAACAATCAACCATTGCCCATCTGCATCAGTAGTTGTCTGCATAAGAGACCAACCCAGAGAGTTGTGGAAGAGTACAGAAACCGTTCCTTTTAGCTATGCTGTGGGATTCTACCCCACCTATTCCCGTTTTAGGTTCTGTACATCCTCCTTTGATAAACCCATCTCCTGGAGGAGACTATATTTGTGCACAGGTACTTCAGGTGCTGTAAAACTTTTTTTGCACTTGTGAGAGGAGTTGAGGCCTCTCACATTCTAGCTAATGGCCCCGAGTTCAGCCATGGGGAATAGCTGGGGTATTCTTGAAATGGCTAGGTGGTTTGAGCTTATGGGTATAGTCTGAGCAGTACTGGTGTGATGGTAAACCAGCAGGAAGCTAGACATACATAGAGGAGGGGGTCCTTAGGTAGCACAGTAAGTTAATATAATCCAAACAGACAACAGAAAAAGAGAAACAGGCCCAACAGGGGTAACAGTAAATCAAAAATCCCAACCCTCCCTCCTCCACAACACTACCCTCCCCACACTATCTAATATTAAAAGTATCGTCCTAGTCACTCTAACATCACAATCCAACAACTGGACTAAGTGCAAAGCTGCCAAGATGGGTGCAGAAATAGTCAACTCCAATGATCAGAAAACACTAAACAACCCCTAATATACATGCCTGCTACACCCATTTGGGTGAGCTATTGATTTGTGGATCATCTGGCACAAGACAGCGGTGTGTCTTGGATGAGCCAGGAGTACAGAAAAGGACAAGTGCAAGGTGCTGTGCAAACTTTCGTGCTCCGCTTTGTGCTATTTTGAATATTGGGCCCCTGATATTCAAAAGGGCTGCTAGAGGTGCAGCCAGTACCTTCTTGAGCTCCCCCACAACCCACAGGTTTACCCTGGCCCCAGAGCATTGTCCACTTTCAGATTTGCAAGTGCCTTTAGGACTCTCTCCACTGTAAAAGGACTTGTGGCTACCCACCTTCCCTCAGTGCTCCTGCTGCTTTTGTGCGGCCCATCCACCCCTTCCCTTTCTTCTGAGAAGACTGAACAAAAGTATTTGTTCAGGGTATCTGCTTTTTCCTTTCCCTCCTCTACATACTCCCCCTTACCCTTCTTTACCTCACAATCCCTCCCCTAGTGTTCCTCTTCTCATTACGTAACTAAAAAAAAGTTCTGTCCCCTTTAGTTACCTCTTGGGTTATTTTTTCCTCAGTCTAAGCATTTGCACGCCTTGCCACTTTTCTTGCTTCCCTCTATGCAGCATCATGTCCTCTTTCATCTGCAACTTTACACTGTACCCTCTGAATGCTAGCCTTTCAGCTTTTACCTTTTCAGTCATTACCTTGGAGAACCATAGCGGTTGCTTTTTTTCTCCTGTTCTTGGTCACTTCTTTTGTGCAGAGTTTTGTGGCCTTCATTATACCTTAACTTAGCCCACTATTCCTCCACCTCCCAGGTTGTTAAATCCTCTGACTGCAATCCGTTCGAGTTTTCTCAGTAGATTGGCAAATATTTCTCTGACAATGTGTCCTCCATCCGACTAGGTATTTCTTCAAGTGGTCTTTCATTGGCCAGTGCTGGTCAGCCTTCGGGTGCTGTAGATCTGCCTAACTGGAATGAGTTACAGCCAGTTGCTGAGAAGGAAGTACTCCAGGTAATTTCAGGTTTGCACCCCACTTGCTGTATGCTGGACACAGGGCCTACCTGGCTGCTCTTGGGCTGTAGTGAATCTCTGGGTCCAGTTATCACTAAGATTTTCAGGTGTTCCTTGAGGGAGGGTGCCTTTCCATCTACCCTGAAAAAAGCAGGGGCCAGATCCCCTTCTAAAAAAGCCATCCTTGAACTGCAATGCTCTAGTGAAATACAGGCCCATCTTTAATCCTTCTTTTTTGGGGAAGGTTACTGAGAAGGTGGTGGTGGAGCAACTTGTGAATTGTCTGCAGAAATATGATATCTATGAAGGACAGGAACTTTATTTCTAGAGCTCAAAGTGATTTACAGTACAAATACATTTTAATTACAAATAATGCATCACAGTGGGAGTTAATCAAGTTATACATTAAACATATTCATATTCCACACAGATTAATGGAGCTTATCAGTCTTCTGAGAAGGCCTGTCTAAACAGCCATGTCTGTAATTGAGATTTAAAACTTTCCACTAAGGGGGTAGAACAGTTGGTTTTCAGGACAACATTTCAGAGTCTCAGTGCAGCTACAGAAAATGCTCAGCCCCCAGCAGATTTTAATCTTGATACTGGGACGAACAGGAGCACCTGAGTGTCTGAGCAGAGAACTTTGGTGCCCCAATAATCCTTCCGACAGGTTGCCAGTAATTTGCAAATGTGGAGGGGTTCCAGTCCCATTTTGAGTTTATGGCCTTATAAACCAGCAAAAGAACATTAAAGGGACACTGTCAACCCCCTTAGCCCTCAAAACAGCCCTAGTTTAAAAACATATCTTATGACTGTTCACATTCTGTCGAGACTACTGATGTAGCTGGTTGTTTGATTCTGGTTATTTTTTTCTGTTAAACAATGAAAAACAGACTGCCCACCCTACTGGTGTTACCACACCAAAACATGTTTGTTTACATTCCTTGATCAACTCCCACTGCATTATTGCTGGACCCAGGAACACCCCAACACAGACTAGCCATTCGTAATACAGTGGGAGTACAGGAGACTATTGTATCATGAGTGGCTGCACTGTTTGGGGATGTTCCTATTGTTCAGAAAGTGTGCAGTAAAAATAAAACCAGGATTAAAAACAAAACAAAGTTGTTTATAACAATACATTAACATGTATTTCAGTTTTACTAAGCTAAAAGGCAGATCCAAAAAACAGCAACATCAATGGATTTTGCAGTAGGTAAATACTCATAAAATGTGGGTTTTTAACCAGAAATAGTATGATGCAAAAAATGTTGACAGTATCCCTTTAAATTCAGAACGCCATCTAATCTCGCCTGGTTTGATAATTACCTCTCTGGGAGGTTCCAGAGGGTTAAAATCCTAGATACCCTCTCTTCCAGTAAGCCAGTTCATTCACGGGTTCCACAGGGGTCAATTCTTGGCCCGTTCCTGTTTAGTCTTTTTCTAAATACTCTTCCTCAAGCCTGCTCTGGCAACCTAATCCTCTACGCAGATGATACAGTTATTTTCTCTAGTCATCCTGAACCCCTTATGCTTGAACAATGCCTGCAAAATAGCTTTACACAAATCGAGTCCTGGTTCTCCTTTCATAAATTTATCATCAATTACAAAAAGATCAAAGTAATGCTGTTTGCAAACCACCAGAATAAACATAAGGAGTGTCACTAAACATCCGAAAAAGTCAACTCTCGTCACTTGAGCAGGTTAGGAGTTTAAATACCTCGGGATCACCTTAGACTCCTCCCTCTCCTACCAAGAACATATTAATCTGGTTTGCAAAGCAGTAAATACCAGAATCGGCCTTCTCTACAGGCATAGGAGATGCCTGACAAATGACGCCCTCCGCCTGGCTGTCACTAGTTCTGTTCTATCCCAAATGGATTATGGTATAGTAATCTACGGATCTGCATCTGACACTGCTCTTAAAAGAATAATGCTCTCCCTCAATAAGGCATGTTGCCTCATAATAGGAGCACCAAAGCTAATCCATATCTGCGATCTTTACAGTCAAGTGAACTAGCTAAACTTTAAGGGTAGGCTTGACTATCACACCTGCCTGTTGACCAAGAAGCTTACCACCTCACTCTCCCCTCCTTCGGTCCAGCAGTTCATCTCCCCTGCCCCTACCCCTCGTTCTACTAGGAGCTCAGATAAGGCCCTTTACCTAGTCCCTTTCTGTAGGAAATCCCTAGGGCAGCGAGCATTCTTCCACAGGGCTCCCTGTCCTGCTCAATGGCCTGCCTCCTCTGGTTTCCTCCACAGTTAAACTGGGCCCCTTTAAAACTAAACTTCACCAGCATCTACTCTCTGTGAATAGTTGTGACTGCTCCTAGCTTTTACTGGTCAATCTAGGACTGCTCATGGCTTGTTCCTCAATTTCCCTCACTCCTCCCCGCCTTATCTTGGTCTAATTTCTCCCTCCCTACTCTGTTCCCCTCCTGCCCTTTACCTGCACTCTTTCCTACTCCTCCTTCTCTACATCTTACACCCCTGTACTCAACTTTTCTCCCTGCCCCCCAAGCTGTCTCACAACTCTCCTTAACTGACTCCCTTTTCTTTAATTTCCTATCTGTTTACACAGTTAGCTAGCACTACCTGTACCATGTTTGTTTCATTATCATGTACTCCACCCTCAGTTATGATGCACTTAGTATAATGTACTGCATTACTTGCATACTCTTATTCTATGTATTATGTACTGTATTAATTTCCTGTAATGTTTTGTATCCTGTCTATTTTAAATCTACTCGCCATGTTGTTTCTTTGCCATGCACTCCGCTCTCATTTATGATGCACTTGTGTATAATGTACTGTATTATTTGTATACTCATATCCTATGTATAATGTACTGTATTAATTTCCTGTAATTTTTTTTTTGTAACCTGTATGTAAATCTGACGTGGAGCCTTTGCAAGAGAGTCTCTGACTCAAAGGGTTGAAATTCCAAGACTTAAATAAATAAATAATCAGGAGCCAGTGCAAGTCCCTCAAAGCGGGAGTAATATGATTGAATTTGGATACACCGGTTAACAATCTGGCAGCCGAATTTTGCAATAACTGTAAATGGTGTAACTGAGTAACTAAGAAGCCATAACAGAGTGCGTCGCAGCAGTCAATTCGTGAGGTAATGAAAGTTTGTACTAGTGTGCACAGATCACCACAGTCAAGAAAATAACACAATCTGATTAAATTTTTCTAGTGGTACAAACCACTTCTGATGACAGTAGTAATTTGAGATATAAAATCCAACTGTGTGTCAAATATTACTCTCAGATTGCATACCTCCTACTTATTCTGCAGTAATTCACACTCACAAGCGGAGAGAACAAGATTTTCCTTTACTGCAGACACCAGTCAATCTGAACTTACTAGAAGCTACTCAGTTTTGTTGGGACTGTGTTTCAGCCAGCTCACACTCATCCAATACTTGACTCCATGATGGGCTTCTCAACCACATGCATTGGAGCCCTCTGACTGGGTCTAAATGAAAGGTAAAGCTGAGTGTCATCTGTACAGCAGTGAAACTCAAGACATACTTTTGGATCACTTTTCCCAGTAGACGCATATATATTGTGAATAACAACGGGGAAGAGTATAGAGCCCTACGGGATGCCACACATGACTAATGAGGGAGGCAAACTGACAGTTACTCAACACCACAGTCTGATGACGATTTTCCAGGAAAGATCTGAACCAGTGTAACACTACCAGCCAATCAACAAACACCTCAGGCACTCAACTAACTCCCCATGATCCACAGTATCAAATGCTGATGACAGGTCAGGGGGAATCAAAACAGACAGCTCTTCTCAATCCTTTGCCTGGAGCAGATCATTCATGACCTGGAAAAAGGCAGTCTTCATGCTGTGGCATGAGTGGAAACCAACTGGAGAGGCTCATAGAGCTCAGGTTTCTTCAGGTGTTCTATCAAGTGAATTGCCACCACTTTCTCAATAACCTTCCCTATAAAAGAAAGGTTAGAGATAGGCCTGTAATTTTCCAGCTCATCCGGATCTAAATTTGGCTTCTTGAGAAGGGGCTTCACAATGGCCCCTTTAAGGGAGTCAGGGAAAACTCCCTCACTCAAAGAAGAATTCACGATCTCTAGAAAAACAGGCACTAGCATATACCTGCCCACCTTAACCAAATAAGAGGGGGCAGGTTCTAGGATCAAGTGGACTGGTGCATCGCCAACAGCACTTGGCAGATTTCAACATAATCAGCCACCCGAAAATCCATCCACAGCATTCGATATTCAATTACCTCAGCTCGAGCACTGCCCTGCTGGTCAGCACCAGTAGTGGAGATATTATGCCATATTGCAGCAATCTTGGCCATGAAAAAAATCAGAGAACCGCTTGCATCTCTCCACTGAACTTGGAACATGAACCACTCCAGTCAGTTTTTGGCCCCATCATAGTATTAAGACTGCACTCATCAAGGTGACTCATGATCTCCTCATGGCGAGGGATTGAGGAATTTGTACTATCTTGGTTCTCTTGGCTCTCTAGTCAGCATTTGACGCAGTTGACCATGGGGTACTACTGGATCACCTGAGGAATTATGTGGGTCTCACTGGCACAGTTCTGTGTTGGCTGGAGTCCTACATAATAGGGAGAATGCAGCAGGTTGCCCTAGGTAAATACATCTCTGGAGCTTTCTTCATTTTCCAGTGGAGTCCCTCAAGGCTCAATCCTTGCCAGTGTTGTTTTCTGTGTACATGTTACCATTAGATGAGTTCATAAGACAGTATGGTGTTGAGTTTTACTCCTATACGGATGATACTCGACTATACCTGTCTTGTTCTTGTGGCAGGAACCAAGCTACTTCAGTGCTTGGGCGATATGTTGCCAAGATCAATGACTGGATGACCTCAAACTGGCTATGTCTTAATTCAGGGAAGATGTAGGTCATGATGATTGAGCTGGTGGGGTAAAGCAATGACAGGTGGGTTGGCAACACTTCCTTCATTGGGTGGCCAGTCTCTCAGAGTTGTAGATGCAGTAATGAATCTTGGGGTCATTTTGGGACTGCAAGTTGACGCTAGAAAGTACAGTTACGTAAGAACTTACTGTAACAGTAGATCTTCGAGAGAGGCTCTTGCAGTAGGTAATTACATATAGGACTGATGCCGGCAGGTGTCAGGACCCCATGGAAAAATTTCTAGCTAGCAGTCTCTGGCGGGGGACCACCCCCACGTCAGATGACTGGCATCACGTGATGTCAGTATAAAGGGGTGGTCCCCCACGCCCGCCTTCCAGTTCTTTCCTGCCAAAGGCTAAAAGGCGAGACAAGAGAGAAGCTGATATTTCCCATCCTGGAAAAGGAGCTGAAAAAGCTTCAGGGGATAGAGGGCGGAAGGTATTACCTACTGCAAGAGCCTCTCTCAAAGATCTACTGTTATGGTAAGTTCTTACATAACTGTACTATCTTACTTCGAGAGGGCTTTTGCAGTAGGTAATTACATATAGGACTGAGTCCCAAGCAGTCTGGAACAAGAAGAAGCAACGGGAGGAGGAAAACTACTCAGAAGTAGACCCTCTAGCTTTGAAGGCCTTAGGAAAGGAGGCCTTGCAGAACAGCCAACCCGAAGCCTGCTCTACGGCAAGAGGCAACGTTCAAACTGTAATGTTTCATAAAGGTATGGACGGAAGTCCAAGTGGCGGCTGCGCAAATGTCAGCCGCTGACACATTCTTGAAACAAGCAGCAGAGGCAGCAACCCCGCTGGTGGAGTGGCCTCTGACCTGACCTGGCAGGGTCTTGTTGTACTTGTCATAACAGAAAGTGATACAATGAGCCAACCATTTAGACAGGCATTGCTTAGAAACATCATTGCCTCCCTTTTTGTGAGCAAAAGAGACAAACAATTGACCAGTCTTTCTGAGCTCCTTCGTCCTGTTGGTGTACTATCTCAGAATCCGGTGAACATCCAGAATACGCAGGAGGTACTCTGCAGGATTGGAGTGCTGCATAAAGAAAGCAGGTAACTCCATGGATTGATTCAGCGTAGATTCTGCTACCACCTTGGGGAGAAACTTAGGATTGGTACGCAGAGCCACACGTTCCTTGTGTAAAATCAAATATGGGATTTTACACATCAGGGCCTGGAGCTCGGAAATTCTTTGAGCAGTAGTAATGGCCACTAGGAACAGAGACTTCCAAGACAGGAACTTTAGGTCTGCTGAGGCTGCCAGCTCGAAAGGGGGCAGAGTAAGCTTCTCCAGGATAAAATTCAGATCCCAAGGAGGGGCAGGAACCCGGATAGGGGGTCACAAGTGGAGAACCCCTCTAAGAAAGGTCTTAGAGACCTACAGCTGAGCAAATGTCCTGTCTGTGAAAGGGACATGGTAAGCTGAAATGGCCGCCATGTGAACCTTTAAGGATGAATGACTGAGACCCAGGTTGAAGAGGTGTCACAGATAATCCAGAAGCCGGCCAACAGAGCATGAGAAAGGCTCAACATTTTTGGAGGCGGCCCAGATAGTGAACCGTTTCCACTTCATGGCATACGTAGATCTGGTGGAGGGTTTCCTGGCCTCCACCAGAATCTCTGCTACTCAAGGGGAAACCCCGAAATGGGCTTGAGATACATCTGCAGGAGCCACACGTGCAACAGAAGGGACTTGAGGCCTGGATGAACCAGGGTCCCCTGATCCTGGGTCAGCAAAAGTTGAGACAGAGGAAGAGGAAGTTCCTCTGAGTACTGTTGCAGAAGAGAGAACCAAACTTGCCTGGGCCAGAAAGGAGCAATTAGAATCATTCGGGCTCCTCCTGAACTGAGTTTCTGTAAGACCCTCGGAATCAAGGGAATTGGGGGGGCATAGATGAATCTGCCCTTCCAGTCAAGAGACAGAGCGTCTCTCCAAAAAATGCCGCACCCTGGAGCGAGCGAGCAGAGGTCGGGAAGTTTTGCATTTTGAGGGGATGCGAACAGGTCAACCTCTGGTGTTTCCCAACATAGGAAGATATCATCTGCGAACCCCTGATCCAGTTCCCACTTGTGAGCTAGAGCGTCCGACCCACTGAGGCTGTCTGCCAATGAATTCTCGACCCCCAGGACGTGAACTGCTGTGAGGTGAAGGTTGTGCTGCACTGCCCAATCCCAAACTCGCATCGCCTCCCTGCAAAGAGGGTAGGAATGAATTCCTCCATTTGTTGATGTACCAGACCACACACATATTGTCCATCTGGACAGTCAAGTGTCCAGGAAGCAGATGCAGATCCTGAAGAGCGTACGGCACAGCCTGAAGCTCGAGCATATTGATGTGAAGAGATTTCTCAAGCTTGGACCAAGAGCCCTGGGTCCTGTGAGGTCTGAGATGGGCTCCCCAATACTCACCTGAGGCGTCTTTAGTCAGCGTCTGGGATGAGGGAGAAAGACAGAAGGGAACTCCCCGGCAAAGGTTCTCCTGAACCATCCACCACTGCAAGTCCTGAGTCATGGGAGTGGAGACCAGAACAAGTTGATCTAGGTCGTCCAGGTGCGCAGCGAGTTTTTTATGCTGTGGATCCAGCTCCAAGGAGCGCCACTGATGAACCTCCTGGATTTTGCGTAACTCCGTGAAGGAAGGATCCTCCAGAGGGGACTTTGGAGGAGTCCTTGGCCTGGGTTTATCTGGAGAGCGGGGCTCGTCATCCAGGTCGGAACAACCATCGGAGTCGTCAGAGAAGGAGGAGGAAGAAGACTCCCCTTCCTGGTGCAGGGGAGGAACGGACCCTTTGGGAAGCCCTCTGGTAAGCGTATCCTGCCCTGCCCTGGAACCGGAGGGCTCGCCTCTGGTATCCGGAGGTGGGGAGGGAGTCACTCATCTGGGACATATGGGAATCGGAATCGGCACCATCACCGGGAGATGACTCTCCACCTCTCTGGTGAGCTGAGCCTTGGCCTCAGCCCACCAGGAGGCTAGAGTCTCTTTCAGATCCACCGGCGGCTGAAGGGGCAGTGGAGGAGGAGGGGGATACAGATACTGAGTGTATCCATATGGCGCATATCCATAACCGGACGGCGGGTAACCCGGCGTTGGGTAATGAGGTACCATGTACTGCGGCATTGGGTAGGCCGAGGTCAGGTACTGGCGCACCGGATACTGCGGAGCCAGGTATGACGGCATTGGATACCCAGGAACCGGGGTGTCTGCCGGAGCAGAAGGCCCGGCAGGGTGCCCAGCAGGCGGGCCTGGAACCGGAGGCCTGGCGGGTGGCAGGCCCGGTGTGGGAGCAATATCCGGGAGAGGGATGTCGCCCGGTGTAGGCAGAACTGGCGTCAGGGCCGGCGTCCGGAGAACCATCAGGTCATTCGGTCCCACGGGAGGGAGACCTGATGGGAGTGCAGAAAGATCCTCGGCATCACCCGGGGAAGGAGGGAGGGAAAAAATCCCCGGGGTCAGGCTGAGGAGACCCATTTTCCCCGGAGGGCAGCGAAGCCTGCGGGGAGCCAGGAACAGCAGACGAAGAAGGGTCCGGTGTCGGCTCGGCTGCTGCGCGGTCGTCGGGCAGCCTGACGTCCAACTTATCGGCGGAGTCCGGGCGGGCACTGGAGGAGCCGACATCTGACTTAGCGGACCCTTCGCCTGAGGCAGGCCTTGAAGAAAGGGCAGTCTGTTCAGGCAGAACAGGGGCCGTGCGGCACCCCAAAGGGTCAAGCGGCTTAGCTGCCATATCTGGGTGGGCGTCAGAGGAGTCGACGTCCAGCTTACTGGAGCCACTTGCACCAGTTGGCTGCACGACGGCGGTCTTACTGGGAGTGGGAGCCTCCAATAGCCCGGAGGCGCCCGAAGGGCCCGAGCGCGAGCCAGACAGGTGGGCTGACACCGTCTTGGAAGCCTCCAAGACGGTCGTTGCAGAGCGGTCCCCCGGGGGGGGCGTTACTTGTAACAAGGCGACTCCAGCTGAAGTCGCGGTGGACGAGGAGCCCTGGTCCCGATGCTTCTCCTTATCCTTCTTCTTCTTACGATGGCCTTCAGGGGAAGTAGAAGCCTGATGGAGCTTTCTCAACTCCTTCTCCATGGAGGTCATTTTCTTTTTAAGGATGTGGGCCTCCAGGGACTGCTGCCTCCGTCTGCAGGTGGCGGCATTGAATTTCAGTCAATGCTGGCACTTCTCCACCTGATGATCCAGGCCTAGACAGAAGAGACACTGGGAATGGCTGTCCTTGTGCAGGAGCTGGGCACCGCACGAATCGCACTTATTCTTGTGCTCGGAGTTTGTGGGGGACGGCATACACCACCGAAAAAGTAAACTATTATCGAATTGAATCGAGAAAAGACCGATGGTAGAACTACCGACAACAGGCTGATGAGCGTTGAACTTTACTGCAAGGCGCTGACATGAGCTAACAACGAGAAAGAACTGGAAGGCAGGCATGGGGGACTGCCTCTTTATAGTGACATTGTGTGATGCCAGTCATCTGACGCTGGTCACCTGATGTGGGGCTGTCCCCCGCCAGAGACTGCTAGCTAGAAATTTTCCATGGGGTCCTGACACCTGCCGGCATCAGTCCTATATGTAATTACCTACTGCAAGAGCACTCTCAAAGTAAGATCACAGCCACTGTCCCGGCTGGAGAAGGGGCCTAGGTGCCAGCAGTGATCTGATTTGGTTTTACCACCTTTGAAACATCGCCAGAATTAAAATGCACTTGGTGCCTGCTAACCTAGTGATGATCATTTATGCTTTCATCACCTCTAGGCTTGACTACTGTAACACTTTATACTTACAGTTATCTGGAGGTTCCATGCAATGCCTGAAGCTGGTCCAGAATGCTGTAGCCCAGCTGATTGTGGGAACTTCCTGGAAGGATCCAATCATGTGGCTGCCTACGCGGTGGCATATCACCTTTATGATATAAAAAAAAACAAGGTGCTGCATCAGTATGTGGTCTTAAAACAAAATGATAATATTAAATGCACGCTAAAAATAGAAAATAGTGTTAGAATCAATGTTTCAATCATAGGTCTTCTTCAGGAATTATCTAAAAGAGAGAAAAGCAAAGTTAGTGCAGTTCCTGAGGAAGACCTATGGTCAAAATATTGATTCTGACTCCATTTTCAGTGTGCATTTAATATTACCTCCTTTAAGAGATGCTTGCTGACTTTCAAGCCCCTCTACACTGTTTGGAACCTGACTACATAAAAGATCTCCTTGTTCCTTACCTCCCACTCCACTGATGCTGGCTTGCTTGTTGCTTGTTTAGGGTATCTGCTTTCTCCTTACCCTCCTCTGCACCCCCCCCCCCAGAAACAATCTGGGGACAGGGCCTTTGGGGTGTCAGCTCCCATGCTGTGGAATTTTCTTCCTGGTAGCTTCTGCTCTTCCTGCACAGTGCAGGCCGTAAAAACCGTGCTGAAAACCTACTTATTTGCTCAGGCATTCCCCGGCTAGTTCTAATGTGTTAGAAAGTTGTTATGCTGGCCCGGTGGCGCTGAGGTGCTGGACGCCACACCTCGCACCACACCGGGGACCCGGGTTCGGGAATGAGCCCAGGACATTGGGGGTCAGCAGGGGAGGACTGGGATCGAGCATCCGACGACTGTTCTCCCAGCCCTGGGGGGATGGGTGGGTTACACACCGTGCTCTGGCGGTCCCTGGGGACGCCTGGTGGTACTGTGGTTGCGCGGGTGTATAGATGGGGGGGGAGCATGGCAGACGTTAGCACTTTGGTATACGGACATCACTGCATGTCCGTGCTCCCACTGGGGAGAAAATGGGGGAAAAAAAGGCTGGATGCGACTGAGCAGCTTGATGGCCACGCCCTGCAGTGCAGGGAGGTCTGTCGTGGAATCATGCTGGGAGGGGCTCGGTGCTGGTCTGGCTGGCAGGGACAGGGAAAACCCTCCAGAGGATCGGCATCAGCTGTGCCGGACCCCCCCATCATGCGAGTGAGCCAGCAGCTCTCCCCGCGGGCAAGACCGGTGGCTGGATGCCCCCGCTGGTAAGCGCTGCAGCAAGGAGAAATAAAGCTGCGATAATAAAAAAAAAAAAAGAAAGTTACATTTAAATTTTGATCCTATTTTATGCTTTTATTGTGGTGTTTGATTTTATTATATGTACGGTGCCCTGAGCCGCTGGGAAAGAGCTCTTCAGAAATAAAATTGTCTTGCTCCTTCACCATCCTGAAAGGCTTCTGTAGAAAGGGGAAGCATAAATGAAGATAAAACAGCATTAAAAACTGAAGAAAAAAAAGGTGCATGCTAAATAAAATAAGGGCTACATACTCACATTCTTGTTCATAAAAAGATCAGTTTTAGTATTTTAGCCAAGTTATTACAGTACATGTATACGGGTTTTACACATGTAGCAAATTATTGCGATCATCACACTAACTGTTTTCAGGTCTTTTTTTTTTAGTAATCCTTTCACTTATCTGGTTGGAGTCTGACAAGTGAGATTACACAAACAAGGAAAAACTGAGTACGTCCAGTACTTTACTTGTCCGAGGACAAGCCCCTCACCCATATGCACATTCGTACCTGGGTTCTTTTTTTGTATTTTGGAAACGAACTGATGATTTCTGTACCCACATTATTAGAAACCGTTTTGCTTTAAGGATGTAGCAACAGAAATAAAGGACCACTGTACTACAATCAATCAGAGCGCAAACACTTACACTCCGGGAACACAAAAATAAGTTTGATACCAGTACAATAATAAAGTGCACCGTACTCAGGGCATCGTTTATTTTCCTGGTCCTTTGCATTCTGTTCTGTCACAACGTTGGTTTAATATGGACCTGGGGCTCACACCTTTCTAAAACTGCATGGGCGCACAAAAACTAGCGTTATAAAATGGGTAGGCTATATCAAGCAATTTGATTGGCTAGTTATCCATGCATGAAATATGTTCCATGCATGGGTAAAAAAAAGGTCAGAGAAGCAGAACCGCATTTCCAAATGAAATCAGGAGCATTAGAATGTTGGCATTTCAAATACTGCCATCTTCTAATCACTCGCTAATGCTCCGTTTATTTCATTTGAACAGCTGTGTGCGTTTTGAACAGAATGTAGTTTACAAATTCCCGCTAAAGATTGTTGTTACTGTCCATTAAACCCTGCCACAAATCTCTTTCCGGCAGTTAGAGTCAGCCCCTGTGAAGCAGCGCTATTTCACATCTTGTACGGCAGTCAGCCCCTGTTGCCCTCTAGTCAGTTTTTCTGCTGCTTGCTCCCAGGTAGTTTCCCATTGCAATTGCTCTTTTCTACTGTGTGGGTCTCATAATCTGATGAATCGAAATGCCCCTGAAAATGTAGAGAAAGGCTTGGTCAACAACGGAGGGGGAGCGACCGCATGAGAGCAGCACAAACATAGAACTGCTGGCGGGAGGTACATGGACTGGGGATTGCGTACTTCAGTCGGCTTCAGCAGGTGTGTTTACAAAAAAAAAAACACGCTTCAGCAGTCGTTTGCAGACTGTGCACACTACAATTATAGCAAACTGGAGTCACATAAATGCAAATCTAAATATGCTTCAGCACTCGTTTGCAGCACAGACTGCACAGTACACATAACCTGGAGTCAGAAATGCAAATCAGCTGATGAATAATATAACTCAGTGTCTGTGGAAGGACTATTTTAGCTTACATCAGTATCTTAAAGTCTTTTTTTCCACATGCAAGCAAGACTTTTCTACCAGTAAAAATAAAAATAAATATAGGTGTCCATTTTATAAGCGCAATAAGAAACTCCAGGTGTGTGCATGGAACATATTTTACCACACCCAGGGGCTAAAGGCACTCGTCCAAGGCCTCGTGCCTTATTACGCCCCTGGCCGTACAGTAAAATATGTTCCATGCACACCCTGTCGTGTCTTATTGCTTACATATTCATAGGTTATAGTTAAAGTTCTGCGGTTCCTGCTGCACGTGCGTAAATGCCAGTTGGCAGCGCGATCTGGTGTGCAGCACATGCGCATGCACAGAATTTAAAAAAAGGACTAGAATGGCAATGCCCCCTTCTGAGACACGTAAAGCGTGCCACCATGTTTTGGAGGGCAGAAACGTGCTGCCTGCTTGGGTTGCCGCTGGGCTGCATGCGGTTGTAGCTTAAGTTTTGGAAGGCTCTTCTGTCCTGAAACTGTACACAGCACATTTTTAAGCTCTCTTGGCCCTCTTGAAATGTGGATCAGGGCCAGGTAGCATTCGTATCTCCGCAGCAGCAGCAGTTCCGTCCTACGAAACACCGCCAGTATATTCCATTTCCCTTACCTGTCCTAAACCACGGATAGGGGCTGGGGAGCACACTAGTAGACTTTTCTTCAATTGTGCTCCAGCTACTGGGGGCATCCAGCTGCAGTGGGTGAGTGGTCTGACTCTGACACTTGTACTGGGTCCCTTATTTCACTAGGCACATCAGAATTGCTCTCTCCCCTCATGTAAAAGGTGCTGCTAACTGAGACATAAAACCAGAAGTGTACGGGGGGGTGGGGGAATCTGGAAGGATGGCCAGCTCCAGGAAAGTTCAACCGGGGGAAGGGGCTATTCTGTGGGTAGGAATTGCAGTGAGTAGGGGAAGGTCAAACTGCAAGGAGAGTGAGGGCTGTGAATGTGAAGTGGTCTAGGGAGTGTGCTCAGCTTGGAGAAGGCTGGTCCTAGTGCTGGAAAGGAGGTCCAGCTACAGGGAGGGTGGGGGTGTTCCAGCTGCAGAGATTTATTGGAAGCTGGTCTGGGGACTGGAAGAGTGGTTCAACTGCAGGGAATGGGGCTAGTCCATAAGCAGAAATGGTGGTTTGTGTGGGTCCGGCTCCAGGGAGGGTGAGAGGCTGCTCTGGGAGGGGTGGTCAAGCTCCTGGGAGGGTGCTCAGGGTTGGGGGGTGTGATCGGTCCATGGTCCGGAAAGGTACAGCTGCTGGGAGAGTTGTCTGCTGGGGTTGCTGGCGAGGAGCATGGAAAGGAGGTCCAGCTGCGAAAGGGGAGGGCAGTCAAGTGGATGGAAAGGTCCAGATGTAGGGCAGATGGTTGGGCTATGGAGCTGTTCCAAGGCTTAGGGCGGGTCCAGTTGTAGATACAGTGGTTGACTGGGGTGGGTGCTGCTAGTTTGTGTGTTTGGGAGGACAGTTGCAGAGGCATTCGCTGGAGGAAGGATAGTCTGGGGACTTGTGGGGGTAATCTAGCTACATGGAGGTTGCATGGCATGGGGCTGGATGCTGGTCCAGATACAGGGAGGATGGCCACCTGAGTGAAGAGGCTGGGCTGTAGGGTGGTGTAGCTTCGGCGAGGTTGCCCAACTTGGGGAAGGCTGGGTCTGGAAGGGTTTCCAGCTACATGGAGGATGGTCGGCTGGAAAGGGAAGCCTGATCCGGTTCCTGGAAGGGTGATCCAGTGGTGGAAAGGGTGGTCGGCTAAAGAAACATAGACCTGCAGATAAGGACCACTTAGCCCACCCAGTCTGCCCATTTCCCTACCTATTGGATAAGCTACGAATCCTAGTTAACCAACAGCCTACTTCCTCCTACCCCCACTAGAGTTGCCTTATGTTTGTCCCATGCATTCTTGAATTCCTCCCACTGTTTTTGACCCCATAACCTCCTCAGGAGGACCGTTCCATGCATCCACCACTCTCTCCATGAAAAAATACTTCCTCACATTGCCCCTAAGCTGTCTCCCCTCTATCTTCAAATTGTGCCCCCTTGTTCTTGCACATCTCTTTTTCTGAAAGATGCTACCCTCTTGGACATTTTTGATTCCCTTGAGGTACTTGAAAGTTTTTATCATGTCCTCCCTCTCTCTCTTTTCCTCAAGGGTATGCACATTTAACTCCTTTAGACTCTCTTTGTATGGTTTCTGGTGCAGATCCTGCACCATTTTAGTTGCCCTCCTCTGGACTGCCTCTATCCTGTCTATGCCCTTGTAGAGCAGGAGTCTCCAGAACTGCACGCAGTACTCCAGATGGGGTCTCATCAACTGTCTGTATAGAGGGATTACAACTTCCTGTATTCTACTGGTGATGACTCTCCCTACACATCCCAGTATCCCCCTAGACCTCCTTACTGCCTTCTCACATTGCTTGCTTACCTTTAGGTCATCTGATATGATTTACCCCCAGGTTCCTTTCCATACTGAACAGACAACCAGCCCCCCAACAACAAAGCTCTGTCCCTTGCCAAACAGTGCGCAGTATCCCCCAGCCCATACCCCACTGGTGAATAGCAGTCCCCTACTACCCACCCACCCCCAAGTCCCCTACTTGTCCATTGGTGCCCTGTAAGGACGGCAATCAGCACAGCCCACCTCAGTGGCCCGGCATCTATCACTAGCGTGGAGCACATCTTATTTGTAGGACAAGGTGCATCACTCGTGCCCTATAAAAAAAATGCACTCCATGGCAATGATAGACGCCTGGTGGGCTGAGCCAATCGCCGTCCTTTACCTGTGGCACCGGACAGGTACAAGTACCGGGGGTGGGGTCTGTGCTGTGGGTAGAAGGAGGACCACTATCCAACAACGCAATGGGTTATGGGCGGGGGTTTGGGGTCTGCAGACTGCTTGGCAAGGGGGTGGGGCTTTGTTTGTTGTGGGGGGATGGTTATCTGTTCGTATGGCTTAGTGAGGGCAGTGCTGGCCTTGCTAATTGGGGGGGAGGGAACGACCACACTTGCGAACCGGTGAGTGGTGGGGTTGCTGGACCACAGGGAACTATGTGGATTTCCAGGGGCAGGGATAGACTGTGGGGTGGAACCACTGAACACCAAGGAATCACTGTACCTATTACAGGGGTGGCATCGGAGGGTGGGGGCACCACTAGACACTGGTGAATTACTGTACATTATTACTGGGGTTGGATCGGGGGGGGGCACTAGCACCAGGAACATACTTTTTATTTTACCACAGTGATATTGGTGGGTGAAGGGAAGCCACTAGCCACCATGGAAATAATTTTGTCACACCATGCATGCAGTAAGATGCAACTGGGTGTGACAGGCGTGCATGTGTACAGGTTCATGAGGTGTGACAGCATGATTTGGGTTTAGGGATGCTGATAGGGAAAAAATCGATTTATATATCCCAGCATCCCCTAAACCCAAATCATGCTGTCACACCTCATGAACCCGTACATACATGCACGCTGTCACACCCAGTTGCATCTTACTGCATGCATGATGTGACAAAATTATTTCCATGGTGGCTATCTACTATAGACTACTGCCTTATAATCTACAGCACTGGAGCTGACGCAGCCCTCAAAACGGTGAAAAACATTCTTAATAAAGCATGTCGGCTAGTCCTGGGAGCAGATCGCTGGACACACACTTGTGACTTCTATAAAGCAACTGGATGGCTACCCCTTCACCTCACGGCTCAATACCAGGCCTGCCTTCTGGCAAAGAAAGCTATGCTCGGGCTAGCTCCTGAATCCACCTCTTGTCTATTCAAACTAGATCAACCAATTGTCAGTACATGAAGTTCATTGAAGGGGGGTCTGGGTACCTTTTAAGTGTACCTCAACAGAAACACAGACTTTGACAGCAGATAAGGACCGCTTGGCCTATCTAGTCTGCCCATTTCCCTTCCTATTGGATAAGCTGCAGATCCTAGTTAACCAACAGCTTACTTCTTCCTACCCCCACCAGAATTACCTTATGTCTGTCTCATGCATTCTTGAATTCCCCCACTGTTTTTGACCCCACAACCTCCTCAGGAAGGCCATTCCATGCGTACACCACCCTCTCTGTGAAAAAAAATACTTCCTCACATTGCCCCCAAGCCATCCTCCATCTGTCTTCAAATTTTGTCCCCTTGTTCTTGAACATCTCTTTTTCTGAAAGATGCTACCCTCTCGGACTTTGTTGATTCCTTTGAGATACTTGAAAGTTTACATCATGTCCCCTCTCTCCCTCCTTTCCTCAAAGGTATACATATTAAGCTCCTTTAGTTTCTCTTTGTATGGCTTCTGCTGCAGACCCTGCACCATTTTAGTTGCCCTCCTCTGGACTGCCTCCATCCTGTCTATGTCCTTGAGGAGATGGGGTCTCCAGAACTGCATGTAGTACTCCAGATGAGGCCTCACCCACTGTCTGTACAAAGGGATAACAACTTCCTTGTTTTCTATTGGTGATGCCTCTCCCAATACATTCCAGTATCCCCCAGCCACCCTTACTGCCATCTCACATTGCTTGCTTACCTTTAGGTCATCTGATATGACTACCTCCAGGTCCCTTTCCATTTCTGTTGTTGATAATACCCCCCCCCCACAATGTGTACTCTTCCCCTGGGTTTTTGTTTCCCAGGTGCATTACTTTGCACTTCTTTGCACTGAATCTAAGCTGCCTTCTGCTTTAACTGGTACAGTTCTCTGTCCTGCTCCTTCTGTGTTTCCTTATACTTCCTGAATGCTATCTTATTTTCCCTAACCTTCCCTGCCACCTCTTTTGAGAACCATAGTGTTTTTTTCTTTCATTTTGATTTATTTGCTTCACACAAAGGCTTATTGCCTCTGTGATGGCAGTTTTGTTTCCCCATTGTTCCTCCACTCCACCTTCTTGCCTGTTTGCTAGTGCTTTTCTGAGGCACTCTCCCATTTTGACAAAGTCTGCCCTCCTAAAGTCCAGTACCCTCACTTTTGTATGGCTTGACTCTGCGGCTGTGTTTATTGTGAACTACACTGTTTGGTGGTCACTTGTTCCCAGATGGCTACCCAATTCTAGATTTGAGATCCCCTCTCCATCCCCGTTTGAGAGTACCAGGTCTAAGATTGCTCCCTCCCGAGTGGGTTCCAACACTAGCTGTCTGAGGCATGCCCCCTGTAGGGTATCGAGAATGATCCTGCTCTTGGATGTGGATGCAGCAAAAGTGCTCTAGTTAACATCTGAAATATTCAGGTCCCCCATCAACAGTATCTCCCTTTTTCTGCCATCCTAAGGATGCCTTCTATCATATCCTTGTCAGCAGAAAAGGACTGATTGGCCAACAAAGTCTGCCTAAGTGCTCCCTGCCTATTCTACATCCACATACTCTATCTGGTCCCTGCCCACCCCACCCCACAATCTAATATACCCCTATGTTTATCCACTGCACGCTTGAAGCCCCCTATCATTCTAGCCTCCATCACTTTGGCTGGCAGTCTGTTCCAGGTGTCCACCCCCTTGTCAGTGAAGCAATATTTCTTTACATCTCCCCTCTCTGTGCAAGCTTCATCATGTGTTCTTGGTGCTGGGCCTCATTTGAAAGTAGCTCCCCCACCTGCACCCTGTTCAAATCAGTGAGATACTTGTAGGTCTCAGACATTTTTTTATTTATTCATTCTCGGATTACAATACCTTTGAGCACATAACAGCTCTTTTACAAAGGTTCCACATCAGTGGGAAGGGTGACAGACATACAACGGATCGTATTACATAAAATGTTGAAAAGAAAGTATTTAAAATGACATTAACATTGCAGCTAAAATTAAAACTATGAATTGGTAGGAAATCAAAAATAACCTAATAAAAGGAGACAGCCCAAGGTGCCTTGTCAAATAGATATTTATAGTTTTAGATGAACAAAAGTTCAGGTAAGTGAAGATCAACAGTGGAGAGAAAGTGGAGGGTGAGGTGACAGAAGGATCGGGGAAGGAGGCAGGCAATAGGGAAGAGCAGTTAGGGTGAAAGTGGTCATTTGCAGAGAAAGGTGGAGAAGTAGGTACACAAGGATGTGTCAATACTGCTGAGGTAGTGCCATGTCAGTTGAAACAGTCACAGGAACTGTTAGCTGTAAGATGCTGATCAAGAGTGCCTTTAAATGGTCCCAATGTTGGTAAGGAAGAGATATCTCTGGGCAGCGCATTAAACCATAGTGGTGCTCTATATGCAAACGATCATTGCCCTTGTGTAGTCCAGCATCTTGGGACAGAGAAGAGTTGGCTGGCTGAGCTAAGCGTGTGCTGGGAGCTGCAAGAGGGGTTGAGTAAGTTTGTAACATCAGAAGGCAGGAGCCCAAGAAGTGCCTTTTTAGTTAGCAAGCATGTTTGAAAGTAAATCCTCCCATTTAACTGAAACCAACCTGTTTGCACATACAGTTCATACATGTGGGTAAGGCGTGCTGCTCCAGTAAGAAGTTGGCATGCTTTATTAAGTGCCACTGATATTCTGCGGAGGGTAGTGGTGGAAGCTGAGCCATAGATAACCAGACCATAATCAACATGGATACTATGGTGCTATAGATTGCTAGTCTAAGGGCTTCAGGTGTTAGACTTTGTTTGTCTATGGAGTAACCCTGTCTTGATACTGGCAGAGCTGACAACATTCTCAACATGCTGGTCATATGATAGTGAGCTATCCACAGTTACGTAGATCTGGTGGAGGGTTTTCTGGCCTCCATCAGAATCTCTGCTACTCGCGGGGATACCCAAAAACGGGCTTGAGCTATGTCTGCAGGAGCCACGCGTGCAACAGAAGGGACTTGAGGCCTGGATGAACCAGGGTCCCCTGATCCTGGGTCAGCAAAAGTTGAAACAGAGGAAGAGGTTCCTCTGAGTACTGTTGCAGAAGAGAGAACCAAACTTGCCTGGGCCAGAAAGGAGCAATTAGAATCATTCGGGCCCCTCCTGAACTGAGTTTCTGTAAGACCCTCGGAATCAAGGGAATTGGGGGGGGCATAGATGAATCTGCCCTTCCAATCTAGAGACAGAGCGTCTCTCCAAAAAATGCCTCGCCCTGGAGTGAGCGAGCAGAGGTCGAGAAGTTTTGCGTTTTGAGGGGACGCGAACAGGTCGACCTGTGCTGTTCCCCAACATAGGAAGATATCGTCTGCGACCCTCTGATCCAGTTCCCACTCGTGAGCTACAGCGTCCGACCCACTGAGGCTGTCTGCCAATGAATTCTCGACCCCCAGGACGTGAATTGCTGTGAGGTGAAGGTTGTGCTGCACTGCCCAATCCCAAACTCACATTGCCTCCCTGCAAAGAGGGTAGGAACGAGTTCCTCCCTGTTTGTTGATGTACCAGACCACACACATATTGTCCGTCTGGACAGTCAAGTGTCCAGAAAGCAGATGCAGATCCTGAAGAGCATACAGCACAGCCTGAAGCTCGAGCACATTGATGTGAAGAGATTTCTTGAGCTTGGACCAAGAGCCCTGGGTACTGTGAGGTCCGAGATGGGTTCCCCAACCCTTGCCCGAGGCGTCTGTAGTCAGCGTCTGGGAGGAGGGAGAAAGACAGAAGGGAACTCCCCGGCAAAGGTTCTCCTGAACCATCCACCACTGCAAGTCCCAAACCATGGGAGTGGAGACCAGAACAAGTTGATCTAGGTCATCTACCAGCTGATCCCACTAAGACCGAAGCGTCCGCTGAGAAATTCTCATGTGGAGCCGAGAGCGAGGGACTGTCGGAATCACAGCCGCCATGAGCCCGAGGAGGAGAAGGACTGACCTGGCGCTGACCCGCCTGTGGCTGGACAACAGGCTGACCTGAGCCTGGAGTGTGGCTGCCCTGTCCGGTGGCAGGAAGACCATGCCAGAGGTCATGTCCAGGGTAGCCCCAATGAACTGAAGCCTCAGGGACGGGATCAAGTGGGACTTGGTGTGGTTGATGGTAATACCCAGGCATGCAAAAACATGCAGGGTAAGGGAAAGGAAGCGCAGGAGTTCCTCCCTGGATGAGGCCGCCAGGAGCTAGTCATCCAGGTACGGGAAAACCTGCACCCCTTGGGAATGCAGGTGGGCCGCTACCACCGAAAGGCATTTGGTGAACACTCGGGGCGCAGAGGAAAGTCCAAATGGGAGGGCCTTGAACTGGTAGTGGTTCCCCTGGAACGCAAAACGCAGGTATCTGCAGTGGGAAGGGCAGATAGGAATAAGCAGGTAAGCATCCTGCATATCCAGAGTGCACAGCCACTGTCCCGGCCGAAGAAGGGGCAGGAGACTCTGCAGAGAGAGCATCCTGAACCTCTTGTACTCCACGAACAAGTTCAGGGAGCTGAGGTCGAGAATTGGCCTCACGTCCCCTGACTTCTTCGGGACCAGGAAGAAATGTGAATAGTACCTCGTCCCCAGAAGAGGAGGGGGGGACGGGTTCTATCGCCTCCTTCAAAAGAAGGGTGGAAATTTCTTCCCGAACCAGAAGAAGATGCTCCTGAGAGTACGACGGCCTGGGGGGGGGCTTTCGAGGAGGTTTCTGAAGAAACTCTATTGAGTGTCCTTCTGCAATTAGCTGGAGCATCCAAGTGTCTGAAGTTATCTTCTCCCAACCTGGAAGGTGGAAGGAGAACCTCCCTCCTAATGGTTCCTCTGGAGACCCCAGAGGCTGTGGGAGAGGAAAGGAGTCAGGTGGCGTGAGACAGCATCGCGACTGAAGCCCCCGCTGCTTTTTTGGGCGGGGGGGGGCTTGGCAGCCGGAGGGGCCCGGCGTTTATTGGCCCGCATTCCCTGAGGTTTCACCTTTTGCCAATTCCATCTGTAAAAGGGACGATGCTGCGCTTGAGGGGGGTTTGTACATGGAGTCCACAGACTTCAGTGCAGTCCCCTTCTCCTGCAGATCAGTGATAATATCCTCGACATCACCCCCAAACAGCACCGAACCCCGGAAAGGCGCATCCTGGATAGCAGACTGCACTTCTGGGACCAACCCTGACAAGTGGAGCCAGGCATGACGCCATAAACCCACGGTGAAAGCTGAGCACCTACCAGCAGCATCCAGTGCATCATACGTGGCATGAAGAATGTACCGACTGGCCGAACGTGCAGAGCGGACAAGACCAACCACTTCCTGTTTCACCTGAGAATCAGGAAGGGAGTCCAACTTGGATTCCACTTCACTAAGAATCGTTTTCTGGTAATCCCCCATATGACCGACATAATTCAGGGCCCTAATACCCAGAGTGGAAGAAGCGAAGACCTTCTTGCCATACTGGTCCAGAAGACGGGATTCTTTGTCAGGTGGTGACGAGCTCAAATGCTTCGGGTTAGCTGACCGTCTGTGAGTGGCGTTAATCACGACTGAGTCAGCTCGAGGGTGAAAATTAAATGAGTCAACACCCTTAGGAGCCTGATATAGCCTGTCCGACTTCCGGGGAATGGGAGCTATTGCCGACGGTTGCTTCCAAATAGTGGAAACAAGGTCAGCATGAGGCTCAATCTAGGGAGGCACCAAGGTCGGAGCGGTCTCCGGCAGATCCAGGTGCACAGCGAGTTTTTTACACTGTGGATCCAGCTCCAAGTAGCGCCACTGATGAACCTCCTGGATTTTGCGCAACTCCGTGAAGGAAGGATCTTCCAGAGGGGACTTCAGAGGAGTCCTTGGCCTGGGTTTACCTGGAGAGCGGGGCTCGTCATCTGGGTCGGAAAAACCATCAGAGTCGTCCGAGGAGGAGGAAGAAGACTCCCCTTCCTGGTGCAGGGGAGGAACAGACCCTTTGGGAAGCCCTCTGGGAAGCGTAACCTGCCCTGCCCTGGAACCGGAGGGCTCACCTCTGGTATCCGGAGGTGGGGAGGGAGTCACTCGTCTGGGACGTACGGGAATCGGAATTAGCACCATCGCCGGGAGATAAATCTCCACCTCTCTGGTGAGCTGAGCCTTGCCTCAGCCCACCAGGAGGCTAGAGTCTCCTTCAGATCCACCGGCCGCTGAAGGGGCGGTGGAGGAGGAGGGGGATACAGATACTGAGTGTATCCATGTGGCGCATATCCATAACTGGACAGCAGATAACCTGGTGTCGGGTAATGAGGTACCGTGTACTGCGGCGTTGGGTAGGCCGAGGTCAGGTACTGGGGCACCGGATACTGCGGAGCCAGGTATGACAGCATCGGATGCCCAGGAACGGGGGGGGTCTGCTGGAGTAGAAGGCTGGGCAGGGCGCCCAGCAGGTGGGCCTGGAACCGGAGGCCTGGCGGGCAGCAGGCCCGGTGTGGGGGCGGCATCCGGCAGAGGGATGTCGCCCAGTGTAGGCAGGACTGGTGTCGGGGCTGGCGTCCGGGGAACCGACATCAGGTCATTCGGCCCCGCGGGAGGGAGACCTGATGGGAGTGCAGAAAGATCCTTGGCATCGCTCGGGGAAGGAGGGAAAAAATCCCCGGGGTCAGGCTGAGGAGACTCATTGTCCCCGGAGGGCAGCAAATGCTGCAGGGAACCAGGAATGGCAGACGAAGAAGGGTCCGGTGTCGGCTCGGCCACCGCGCGGTCATTGGGCAGCTTGACATCTGACTTATTGGCAGAGTCCGGGCGGGCACTGGAGGAGCCGACGTCTGACTTAGCGGACCCTTTGCCTAAGGCACCTCTTGAAGGAAGGGCGGTCTGTTCGGGCAGACAGGGGCCGTGCGGTGCCCCGAAGGGACAAGCGGCTTAGCGGCCATATCTGGGCGGGCATCAGAGAAGTCGACGTCTGGCTTACTGGAGCCACTTGCACCAGCTGGCTGCACGGTGGCGGACTTACCGGGAGTGGGGGCCTCCAATAGCCTGGAGGTGCCCAAAGGGCCCGAGCGCGAGCCAGACAGGTGGGCTGACACCGCCTTTAGAAACCTCCAAGACGGCCGTCGAGAGCGGGTCCTCGGGGCTTATTGTAACAAGGTGACTCCAGCTGAAGTCGCGGTGGACGAGGAGCCCCGGTCCCGATGCTTCTCCTTATCCTTCGTCTTACGATGGCCTTCGGGGGAAGCAGAAGCCTAATGGAGCTTTTTCAACTCCTTCTCCATGGAGGTCATTTTCTTTTTAAGGATGTGGGCCTCCAGGGACTGCTGCCTCCGTCTGCAGGTGGTGGCGTTGAATTTCAGGCAATGCTGGCACTTCTCCACCTGATGATCCAGGCCTAGACAGAAGAGACACTGAGAAAGGCCGTCCTTGTGCGGGAGCTGGGCGCTGCACGAGTCACACTTATTCTTGTGCTCGGAGTTTGTAGGGGATGACATACACCACCGAAAAAGTAAACTATTATCGAACTGAATCGAGAAAAGACCGGTTGAACTACCGACAACAGGCTGACGAGCGCTGAACTTCACTGCAAGGTGCTGACATGAGCTAACAGCGGGAAAGAACTGGAAGGCAGACGTGGGGGACCGCCTCTTTATAGTGACGTCGCGTGATGCCAGTCACCTGACGATGGTCACCTGATGTGGGGGCTGTCCCCCGCCAGAGACTGCTAGCTAGAAATTTTTCCATGGGGTCCTGACACCTGCCAGCATCAGTCCTATATGTAATTACTTACTGCAAGAGCACTCTCGAAGTAAGATCACAGCCACTGTCCCAGCCGGAGAAGGGGCCTATGTGCCAGCAGTGATCCAATTTGGGTTTACCACCTTTGAAACATCGCCAGAATTAAAATGCACTTGGTACCTGCTAACCTAGTGACGATCATTTATGCTTTCATCACCTCTAGGCTTGACTACTGTAACACTTTATACTTACAATTATCTGGAGGTTCCATGCAGTGCCTGAAGCTGGTCCAGAATGCTGCAGCCCAGCTGATTGTGGGAACTTCCTGGAGGGATCCAGACATGCCAGTGCTGCGTGTGCAGCACTGGCTGCCTACGTGGTGGCACATCACCTTTATGATATAAAAAAAACAAGGTGCTGCATCAGCATGTGGTCTTAAAACAAAATGATAATATTAAATGCTCGCTAAAAATAGAAAATAGTGTTAGAATCAATGTTTCAATCATAGGTCTTCTTCAGGAATTATCTAAAAGAGAGAAAAGCAAAGTTAGTGCAGTTCCTGAGGAAGACCTATGGTCAAAATATTGATTCTATCTCCATTTTCAGTGTGCATTTAATATTACCACCTTTAAGAGATGCTCGCTGACTTTCAAGGCCCCCGACACTGTTTGGAACCTGACTACGTAAAAGATCTCCTTGTTCCTTACCTCCCACTCCACTGATGCTGGCTTGCTTGTTGCTTGTTTAGGGTATCTGCTTTTTACTTACCCTCCTCTGCACCCCCCCCCCGAAACAATCTGGGGACAGAGCCTTTGGGGTGTCAGCTCCCATGCTGTGGAATTCTCTTCCTGGTAGCCTCCGCTCTTTCTGCACAGTGCAGGCTGTAAAAACTGTGCTGAAAACCTACTTATTTGCTCAGGCATTCCCCAGCTAGTTCTAATGTGTTAGAAAGTTATTATGCCGGCCCGGTGGCGCTGAGGTGCTGGACGCCACACCTCGCTCCACGCCGGTGACCCGGGTTCGGGAACAAGCCCGGGACGTTGGGGGTCAGCAGGGGAGGACTGGGATCAAGCGTCCGACAACTGCTCTCCCAGCCCTAGGGGAATGGGTGGGTTACACACCGCGCTCTGGCGGTCCTTGGGGACGCCTGGTGGTACTGTGGATGCGTGGGTGTATAGATGGGGGGGAGCACAGCAGACATCAGCACTTTGATGTACTGACATCACTGCACGTCCGTGCTCCCATTGGGGAGAAAACGGGAAAAAAAGGCTGGGCGCGACTGAGCAGCTTGATGGCTGCACCCTGCAGTGTGGGGAGGTCTGTCGTGGAATCGCGCTGGGAGGGGCTCGGTGCTGGTCCAGCTGGCAGAGACAGGGAAAACCCTCCAGAGGATCGGCGACGGCCGTGCTGGTCCCCCCCCACATCATGCGAGTGAGCCTGCTGCTCTCCCCGCAGGCAAGACCGGTGGCTGGATGCTCCTGCTGGTAAAGGCGCTGCAGCAAGGAGAAATAAAGCCGCGATAAAAAAAAAAGAAAGTTACATTTATATTTTGATCCTATTTTATGCTTTAATTGTAGTGTTTGATTTTATTCGGTGCCATGAGCCTCTGGGAAAGAGCTCTTTAGAAATAAAACTTGTCTTGCTCCTTCACCATCCTGAAAGGCTTCTGCAGAAAGGGGAAGTGTAAATGAAGATAAAACAGCATTAAAAACTGAAGAAAAAAAGGTGCATGCTAAATAAAATAAGGGCTACATACTCACATTCTTGTTCATAAAAAGATCAGTTTTAGTATTTTAGCCAAGTTATTGCAGTACATGTATACAGGTTTTACACATGTAGCAAATTATTGAGATCATCACATTAACCATTTTCAGGGTTTTTTTTTTTAGTAATCCTTTCGCTTATCTGGTTGGAGTCTGACAAGTGAGATTCCACAAACAAGGAAAAAATTGAGTACATCCAGTACTTTACTTGTCCGAGGACAAGTCCCTCACCCATATGCACATTTGTGCCTGGGTTCTTTTTTTGTATTTTGGAAACGAACTGATGATTTCTGTACCCACATTATTAGAAACTGTTTTGCTTTAAGGATGTAGCTCCAGAAATAAAGGACCACTGTACTACAATCAATCAGAGCACAAACACTTACACTCCGGGAACACAAAAATAAGTTTGATACCAGTACAATAATAAAGTGCACCGTACTCGGGGCATCGTTTATTTTCCAGGTCCTTTGCATTCTGTTCTGTCACAACGTTGGTTTAATATGGACCTGGGGCTCACACCTTTCTAAAACTGCATGGGCGCACACAAACTAGCGTTATAAAATGGGTAGACTATATCAAGCAATTTGATTGGCTAGTTAACCATGCATGAAACATGTTCCATGCATGGGTAAAAAAAAGGTCAAGGAAGCAGAACCGCATTTCCAAGTGAAATCAGGAGCGTTAGAATGTTGGTATTTCAAATGCTGCCATCATCTATTCACTCGTTAATGCTCCATTTATTTCATTTTAACTTATTAACATTTGAACAACTGTGAGCGTTTTGAATAGAATGCAGTTTACAAATTCCTGCTAAAGATTGTTGTTACTGTCCATTAAACCCCGCCACAAATCTCTTTCCGGCAGTCAGAGTCAGCCCCTGTGAAGCAGCGCTATTTCACGTCTTGTACGGCACTCAGCCCGTGTTGCCCTCTAGTCTGTTTTTCTGCTGCTTGCTCCCAGGTAGTTTCCCATTGCAATTGCTCTTTTCTGCTGTGTGGGTCTCATAATCTGATGAATCGAAATGCCCCTGTAAATGTAGAGAAAGGCTCTGTCAACAATGGAGGGGAAGCAACCGCATGAGAGCAGCACAAACATACAACTGCTGGCGGGAGGTACATGGACTGGGGATAACGTACTTCAGTCGGCTTCAGCAGGTGTGTTTACAAAAAAAAAACTTCAGCACTTGTTTGCAGACTGTGCACACTACAATTATAGCAAACTGGAGTCACATAAATGCAAATCTAAATATGCTTCAGCACTCGTTTGCAGCACAGACTGCACAGTACACATAACCTGGAGTCAGAAATGCAAATCAGCTCATGAATAATATAACTCAGTGTCTGTGGAAGGACTATTTTAGCTTACATTAGCATCTTAAAGTCTTTTTTTCCACATGCAAGCAAGATTTTTCTACCAGTAAAAATAAAAATAAATATAGGTGTCCATTTTATAAGCGCAATAAGACACTCCAGGTGTATGCATGGAACATATTTTACCACACCCAGGGACTAAAGGCACTCGGCCAAGGCCTCGTGCCTTATTACGCCCCTGGCTGTGCGGTAAAATATGTTCCATACACACCCTGTCATGTCTTATTGCTTACATATTCATAGGTTATAGTTAAAGGACTGCGGTTCCTGCTGCACGTGCGTAAACGCCAGTGGGCAGCATGATCTGGTGTGCAGCACATGCGCATGCACAGAACTATAAAAAAAGACCAGAATGGCAATGCCCCCTTCTGAGACATGTAAAGCGGGCCACCATGTTATGGAGGGCAGAAACGCGCTGCCTGCTTGGGTTGCCGCTGGGCTGCATGCGGTTGTAGCTTAAGTTTTGGAAGGCTCTTCTGTCCCAAAACCAGACGCAGCACATTTTAATACTCTCTTGGCCCTCTTGAAATGTGGATTGGAGCCAGGTAGCATTCGTATCTCCGCTGCAGCAGTTCGGTGCTATGAAACACCGCCGGTATATTCCATTTCCCTTACCTGTCCTAAACCACGAATAGGGGCTGGGGAGCACACAAGTAGACTTTTCTTCAATTGTGCTCCAGCTACTGGCGGCATCCAGCTGCAGTGGGTGAGTGGTCTGACTCTGACACTTGTACTGGGTCCCTTATTTCACTAGGCATATCAGAATTGCTCTCTCCCCTCATGTAAAAGGTGCTGCTAACTGAGACATAAACCAGAAGTGTACGGGGGGAATCTGGAAGGATGGCCAGCTCCAGGAAAGTTCAACCGGGGAGGGGGCTATTCTGTGGGTAGGAATTGCAGTGAGTAGGAGGTCAAACTGCAAGGAGAGTGAGGGCTGTGAATGTGAAGTGGTCTAGGGAGTGTGCTCAGCTTGGAGAAGGCTGGTCCTAGTGCTGGAAAGGAGGTCCAGCTACAAGGAGGGTGGGGGTGTTCCAGCTGCAGAGATTTATTGGAAGCTGGTCTGGGGACTGGAAGAGTGGTTCAACTGCAGGGAATGGGGCTAGTCCATAAGCAGAAATGGTGGTTTGTGTGGGTCCAGCTCCAGGGAGGGTGAGAGGCTGCTCTGGGAGGGGTGGTCCAGCTCCTGGGAGGGTGCTCAGGGTTGGGAGGTGTGATCGGTCCATGGTCAGGAAAGGTACAGCTGCTGGGAGGGTTGTCTGCTGGGGATGCTGGCGAGGAGCATGGAAAGGAGGTCCAGCTGCAAAGGGGGGGGCAGTCAAGTGGATGGAAAGGTCCAGATGTAGGGCAGATGGTTGGGCTATGGAGCTGTTCCAAGCCTTAGGGCGGGTCCAGTTGTAGATACAGTGGTTGACTGGGGTGGGTGCTGCTAGTTTGTGTGATTGGGAGGGCAGCTGCAGAGGCATTCGCTGGAGGGAGAATAGTCTGGGGACTTGTGGGGGTAATCTAGCTACATGGAGGTTGCATGGCATGGGACTGGATGCTGGTCCAGATACAGGGAGGTTGGTTGCCTGAGTGAAGAGGCTGGGCTGTAGGGTGGTGTAGCTCCAGCAAGGTTGCCCAACTTGGGGAAGGTTGGGTCTGGAAGGGTTTCCAGCTGCATGGAGGATGGTTGGCTGGAAAGGGAAGCCTGATCCAGTTCCTGGAAGGGTGATCCAGTGGTGGAAAGGGTGGTCACCTAAACAAACATAGACTTGCAGATAAGGACCACTTAGCCCACCCAGTCTGCCCATTTCCCTACCTATTGAATAAGCTACGAATCCTAGTTAACCAACAGTCTACTTCCTCCGACCCCCACTAGAATTGCCTTATGTCTGTCCCATGCATTCTTGAATTCCCCCCACTGTTTTTGACCCCACAACCTCCTCAGGAAGACCGTTCTATGCATCCATCACTCTTTCCATGAAAAAATACTTCCTCACATTGCCCCTAAACCATCCCCCCTCTATCTTCAAATTGTGCCCCCTTGTTCTTGCACATCTCTTTTTCTGAAAGATGCTACCCTCTTGGACATTTTTGATTCCCTTGAGGTACTTGAAAGTTTTTATCATGTCCTCCCTCTCCCTCCTTTCCTCAAGGGTATGCATATTTAACTCCTTTAGACTCTCTTCGTATGGTTTCTGGTGCAGATCCTGCACCATTTTAGTTGCCCTCCTCTGGACTGCCTCTATCCTGTCTATGTCCTTGTAGAGATGGAGTCTCCAGAACTGCACACAGTACTCCAGGTGGGGTCTCATCAACTGTCTGTATAGAGGGATTACAACTTCCTGTATTCTACTGGTGATGACTCTCCCTACACATCCCAGTATCCCCCTAGACCTCCTTACTGCCTTCTCACATTGCTTGCTTACCTTTAGGTCATCTGATATGACTACCCCAGGTTCCTTTCCATACGAACAGACAACCAGCCCCCCCAACAACAAAGCTCTGTCCCCTTGCCAAACAGTGCATAGTACCGTCCCCAGCCCATACCCCACTGGTGAATAGCAGTCCCCTACTACCCACCCACCCCCCAAGTCCCCTACTTGTCCATTGGTGCCGCCCGTGGAGGACGGCAATCAGCACAGCCCACCTCAGTGGCCCGGCATCTATCATTAGTGTGGAGCACATCTTATTTGTAGGACAAGGTGCATCACCGTGCCCTATGAAAAAGATGCACCCATGGCAATGATAGATGCCTGGGGGTTGTGCCAATCGCTGTCCCTTACCTGTGGCAATCGGACAGGTACAAGTACCGGGGTGGGGGTCTGTGCTGTGGGTAGAAGGAGGACCACTATCCAACAACGGGTATGGGCAGGGTTTGGGTCTGCACACTGCTTTGGCAAGGGGCGGGCTTTGTTTGTTGTGGAGGGATGGTTATCTGTTCGTATGGCTTAATGAGGGCAGTGCTGGCCTTGCTAATTGGGGAGGGAACGACCACACTTGCGAACCGGTGAGTGGTGGGGTTGCTGGACCACAGGGAACTATGTGGATTTCCAGGGGCAGGGATAGACTGTGGGGAGGAACCACTGGACACCAGGGAATCACTGTACCTATTACAGGGGTGGCATCGGAGGGTGGGGGGCACCACTTGACACTGGGGAATTACTGTACATTATTACTGGGGTTGGATCGGGGGGGGGCACTAGCACCAGGAACATACTTTTTACTTTACCACAGTGATATTGGTGGGTGAAGGGAAACCACTAGCCAACATGGAAATAATTTTGTCACACCATGCATGCAGTAAGATGCAACTGGGTGTGACAGCGTGCATGTATGTACGGGTTCATGAGGTGTGACAGCATGATTTGGGTTTAGGGGATGCTAGGATAGGGAAAAAAAATCGATTTATATATCCCAGCATCCCCTAAACCCAAATCATGCTGTCACACCTCATGAACCCGTACATACATGCACGCTGTCACACCCAGCTGCATCTTACTGCATGCATGATGTGACAAAATTATTTCCATGGTGGCTATCTACTATAGACTACCGCCTTATAATCTACAGTGCTGGAACTGATGCAGCCCTCAAAAGGGTGAAAAACATTCTTAATAAAGCATGTCGGCTAGTCCTGGGAGCAGATCGCTGGACACACACTTGTGACCTCTATAAAGCAACTGGAAGGCTACCCCTTCACCTCACGGTTCAATACCAGGCCTGCCTTCTGGCAAAGAAAGCTATGCTCGGGCTAGCTCCTGAATCTACCTCTTGTCTATTCAAACGAGATCAACCAATTTTCAGTACATGAAGTTCATCGAAGGGGGGCTGGGTACCTTTTAAGTGTACCTCAACAGAAACATAGACTTTGACGGCAGATAAGGACCGCTTGGCTACCTAGTCTGCCCATTTCCCTACCTATTGGATAAGTTGCAGATCCTAGTTAACCAACAGCCTACTTCTTCCTACCCCCATCAGAATCACCTTATGTCTGTCCCATGCATTCTTGAATTCCCCCACTGTTTTTGACCCCACAACCTCCTCAGGAAGGCCATTCCATGCATCCATCACTCTCTCCATGAAAAAATACTTCCTCACATTGCCCCTAAGCCGTCCCCCCTCTATCTTCAAATTGTGCCCCCTTGTTCTTGCACATCTCTTTTTCTGAAAGATGCTACCCTCTTGGACATTTTTGATTCCCTTGAGGTACTTGAAAGTTTTTATCATGTCCTCCCTCTCCCTCCTTTCCTCAAAGGTATGCATATTTAGCTCCTTTAGACTCTCTTCGTATGGTTTCTGGTGCAGATCCTGCACCATTTTAGTTGCCCTCCTCTGGACTGCCTCTATCCTGTCTATGTCCTTGTAGAGATGGAGTCTCCAGAACTGCACACAGTACTCCAGATAGGGTCTCATCAACTGTCTGTATAGAGGGATTACAACTTCCTGTATTCTACTGGTGATGACTCTCCCTACACATCCCAGTATCCCCCTAGACCTCCTTACTGCCTTCTCACATTGCTTGCTTACCTTTAGGTCATCAGATATGACTACCCCCAGGTTCCTTTCCATACGAACAGACAACCAGCCCCCCCAACAACAAAGCTCCGTCTCCTTGCCAAACAGTCATGTACCCCCCAGCCCATACCCATTGGTGAATAGCAGTCCCCTCCCACCCACCCCCCAAGTCCCCCTACTTGTCTGCTGGTGCTCCCGGTAAAGGACAGCAATCAGCACAGCCCACCTCAGCGGCCTGGCATCTATCATTAGCGTGGAGCACATCTTATTTATAGGACAAGGTGCATCACTCATGCCCTATGAAAAAGATGCACTCCATGGCAATGATAGACGCCTGGGGGGCTGCTGTGCCAATCGCTGTCCTTTACCTGTGGCACCGGACAGGTACAAGTACTGGGGGTGGGGTCTGTGCTGTGGGTAGAAGGAGGACCACTATCCAACAACGGGGTATGGGCAGGGGTTTGGGGATCTGCACACTGCTTGGCAAGGGGGCGGGGCTTTGTTTGTTGCGGAGGGATGGTTATCTGTTCGTATGGCTTAATGAGGGCAGTGCTGGCCTTGCTAACTGGGGGGGACGACGACACTTGCGAACCGGTGAGTGGTGGGATTGCTGGACCACAGGGAACTATGTGGATTTCCAGGGGCAGGGATAGACTGTGGGGAGGAACCACTGGACACCAAGGAATCACTGTACCTATTACAGGGTGGCATCGAGGGTGGGGCACCACTTGACACTGGGGAATTACTGTACATTATTACTGGGGTTGGATCGGGGGCACTAGCACCAGGAACATACTTTTACTTTACCACAGTGATATTGGTGGGTGAAGAGCCACTAGCCAACATGGAAATAATTTTGTCACACCATGCATGCAGTAAGATGCAACTGGGTGTGACAGGCGTGCATGTGTACAGGTTCATGAGGTGTGACAGCATGATTTGGGTTTAGGGGATGCTGGGATAGGGAAAAAAATGGTTTATATGTCAGCATCCCTAAACCCAAATCATGCTGTCACACTCTCCGCATACATGCACGCTGTCACACCCAGTTGCATCTTACTGCATGCATGATGTGACAAAATTATTTCCATGGTGGCTATCTACTATAGACTACTGCCTTATAATCTACAGTGCTGGAACTGACGCAGCCCTCAAAAGGGTGAAAAACATTCTTAATAAAGCATGTCGGCTAGTCCTGGGAGCAGATCGCTGGACACACACTTGTGACTTCTATAAAGCAACTGGATGGCTACCCCTTCACCTCACGGTTCAATACCAGGCCTGCCTTCTGGCAAAGAAAGCTATGCTCGGGCTAGCTCCTGAATCCACCTCTTGTCTATTCAAACGAGATCAACCAATTGTCAGTACATGAAGTTCATCGAAGGGGGTCTGGGTACCTTTTAAGTGTACCTCAACAGAAACATAGACTTTGACGGCAGATAAGGACTGCTTGGCCTACCTAGTCTGCCCATTTTCCTACCTATTGGATAAGCTGCAGATCCTAGTTAACCAACAGCCTACTTCTTCCTACCCCCCACCAGAATCACCTTATGTCTGTCCCATGCATTCTTGAATTCCCCCACTGTTTTTGACCCCACAACCTCCTCAGGAAGGCCATTCCATGTGTACACCACCCTCTCTGTGAAAAAAATACTTCCTCACATTGCCCCTAGCCATCCTCCATCTGTCTTCAAATTGTGTCCCCTTGTTCTTGAACATCTCTTTTTCTGAAAGATGCTACCCTCTCGGACTTTGTTGATTCCTTTGAGATACTTGAAAGTTTATATCATGTCCCCTCTCTCCCTCCTTTCCTCAAGGGTATACATATTAAGCTCCTTTAGTTTCTCTTTGTCTGGCTTCTGCTGCAGACCCTGCACCATTTTAGTTGCCCTCCTCTGGACTGCCTCTATCCTGTCTATGTCCTTGCGGAGATGGGGTCTCCAAAACTGCATGCAGTACTCCAGATGGGGTCTCACCAACTGTCTGTACAGAGGGATAACAACTTCCTTGTTTTCTACTGGTGATACCTCTCCCAATACATCCCAGTATCCCCCAGCCATCCCTACTGCCTTCTCACATTGCTTGCTAACCTTAAGGTCATCTGATATGATTACCCCCAGGTCCCTTTCCTTTTTTGTTGTTGTTACTACCTCCCCCCATTGTGTATTCTTCCCCTGGGTTCTTGTTTCCCAGGTGCATTATTTTGCCAGGTGCATTATTTTGTACTTCTTTGCATTGAATCCTAGCTTCCATACAGTATGGAGCCATGTGGTACTCCAGAGTGGACATGTTGATGGTCAGAGGCAACATTAGCTATCTTCACCTGTTGGGAGTGGCCTACAAGATAGCTTTTGAACCAGGACATAGTTATCTGTCAAGATGCCAATGGAGGACAGTTGCTTAAGAAGTAGAGTGTGGTTCTTTGTATCAAAGGCCTTTGTGAGGTCTATGAAGGCCACACCCAGCAGTCTACCTTTATCCAGAGATTGGTGAATGAAATCAGTGAATTCTAGCAGTGCTGTGGTAGTGCTATGTCACTTTTTGAATCCATGCTGCTGGGGGTACTGAATCGAGTATTTTTACATATACTCCACCAACTGATCTGCAACTATGCGCTCGAGTGCCTTAGACAGAGGTGGAAGTACAGAGATAGGTCTGTAGTTTGTGTGTATAGTGCGGTCTCCACTTTTGTGAACAGGAATAGCAAAGGCTAACTTCCAGATTTGGGGGAATTGTGCCAGTCTCAGTGAGAGGTTTAGAATCTTTGCAATGGGCACCAGTATTTCTTCAATGGTAAGGACAACTAATTTGAGGTCTAAGGAATCACCGCTATGCCTTGACATAGTTGTGGCCAAGTGGTTAAGGCGATGAACTCGAAAACCATTGGGGTTTTCCCTACACAGGTTCAAATCCTGTCAGCTACGAGAATCCTGGTCTCTTTACTGTCCTAAAACAATTTCTACAATTCTTACTTTAAGATTCAAAAGATTACATTTTATGGGCAGACTGGATGGGCCTTGTGGTCCTTATCTGCTGTCAACGTCTATGTTTCTATGATTTCCCTAATACTTTTACTAGGTATTTCCTGACCATATACAGCGGGACCTCTTTGAAGTAGAAAAGAGGTGGTGCAGGGAGTGACTCATCTGCCCGCTGTTCAGTGTCTTCAGTGGTGTCCTCGAAGAAGTCTGGTGGGAAGACACTGCCCAGGTCAGTGAATTCATTATTAAAAGCATTGGCTCTGGTCAGTGGGTCAAGGGTGGGGGTTCCATTAATATTTATCATGGTGGATGCAGCCTTAGCATCTTTACCTATTACATCTTTCATATTGTTCCAGAAGTTCTTAATGTGACCCCAAGTGTTAGCAAGCTGTTCCCTATGGTACTTGCTTTTCTCGATGTGAATAGCCCGGGTGCACTTATTCCTGGCAGTTTTATATTCTTGTACATCTGTATGCTTGCCAGTAACCTTTGCATGACACCAGAGGTGATCTCTGTGATCCACCTGATTAATGAGGTCGGCAGATAACCAGGGATTGATGGTGCCTCGGATTTTCATCCTTTTCAAGGGGGCATAGATATCACAAACTTCATTAAAATGCTTGATGAAGTGGTCCAGAGCTATATTTATATCATTTGTGGCATCAAGTAATGACCAGTCAATGCTACGGAGGTGTTGTTTCAGGGGTTCCAGGTGTCCCCGCTTTAGCACCCTGCTGAAAATTGTTTTGGGGGGAGGTTTATTGAATTTATTTGACCAGTTACAGGTAATAGGGCAGTGGTCACTTAATGCATCAAGAAGAACATTCACGTTTGTGATACTGTCTGGATGATTGGACGGTATCCAGTCAAGAAGGGTACTCGTACCCATGTTATAATTAGCCCTTGTAGGTGACGGAACGACTTGGGTAGGTCTGAGTGCGGAGATTGCATCCTTAAAGGAACCTACTTCAGGGGAATACCAGCTGACATTGAAGTCACCCATAATTATTGTCTCAGCAGGTTCCTAACATACTCCATCAAGCTATGAAAGCCTGTGACTTGGTCCTTAGGTGGTATGTAGATGGACACAATTGTTAGAGCTTTATTGTGGGCCCCAAGTAGAACACTGATGGCTAACGCCTGGGAGGCATTGCCTAGGCTGTCCACTTGCAATGTATGTCCCATGAGTGTATCCTTGATGTATGTGGCACAGCCACCCCCTCGTTTTGTGAGTCTATCCTGTCTAAAGATGGCGTAACCAGGTATAGCAACAGCCGAGTTAGGGATCTTTGGGGAAAGCCACGTTTTCACTACAGACAGGATGTCAGGGTTTTGCTGGGTGTCCCAAGCTTGGAGTCTATCTATCCTACATAACAGGCTGCAGATATTGATAGACGCCAACACAATTGAACCAGTCTTGTTTGTGTTGCTAGGTGAAGAAGTTCTTGCTGGGCCAGGGTTAGGGTGCACATTTCCAAACAGTAACAACAACATTAGTATAGGTCTAAGCATGAAACCTTTCACTAGTTTAAAATTTAACTTGTGAGACTGACATGGGTTTGAGCTCTTCCTTCTTTTTATCAGCACCACAGTAAGGCTAAGTGGCAATGACAGTGGTGAGCAGGGCCCAAATTCCCTGATGGATTGCAGGTGCACCAGGAGCCACGGAGGAGTCCACAAGACTTTGAAAGTGTATAACAGATTACTGGTTACAATGCCGGGGTCATAGTGGATGTTGTGTAGGAAGGTAATTCCTTGCTGTTGTTGTTGCGTAGGTTCTTGTGGTGTACCTTGGCTGAACACAGCAATTAAGAGAAGCATTTCTAGTAAGGTGTGAAGAAAATCCATTGCTTTTGGTAGCATAATAGGGTTGTGAGGCATCACAATCCTACAGCGCTTGAAAGTGATGTTAGCAAGGAAAGTGAGGCAGGGATTACAATAAACAAATAATGAGGACCTCTTGTGGTAGATGCATATAATCTACCAACAGAAAACTAGACAAAAAATAAAACAGAGGGGGTGAGTTAGCAGAGGAGGGCAATCAAATGTGCATTTAGGTAGAACAGGTGGGGATGGGGATGGGCTAGTAGGGGGAGAGCAGAGAGAGTCTACAGAAGGCAGAGGTAGAAAGAGAGAATTTTAACAACACAGTTTCAATTTAAACAGCAATTACTAAACAGTTTTTTGTACTCATAAAATGCAGTTTAACAGTATACAAAGCCCAAAAGAGCTGTAACACTTGAGTAAAGTACAGCAAAGAAAACCGAGCGGGCTAGTGAAACTAGCCAATCAGTGGACGCTGCCCAGTAAAGTACCTAAATGGGTAAAAGTCTTATTTGGGTGCCAGCAGTTGAGATGCAGTAGTGGATCAGGCTACTGTACCTTGCTCAGGTTGTCTGGGGATCCCTCGGAAACCGGGTGAAAGCAGGCTCCAGCAGCGGCTTTGCTTCTAGGGTCTGGTGAGGTGGGTGGTGGCTTAAAATCACAAGCCACAATGCCAGTGGTGTTGAGTGCCTGATCAGGGGCCTCACACTTGCTCAGGTTGTCTGGGGATCCCTCAGGAACCGGGTGAAAGCAGGCTCCAGCAATGGCTTTGTTTCTTGGGTCCAGTGAGGTGGGCGGTGGCTTAAAATCACAAGCCACAATGCCAGTGGTGTTGAGTGCCTGATCAGGGGCCTCACACTTGCTCAGGTTGCACCAACCAGCTCACTGTACTCGAGTGAGTTGTGAATAAAGCCCATGAACTCAAGCAGTGCTGTGGTGGTGCTGTGTGCTTTGTGGAAGCCATGTTGTTCAGGGCATGTTGTATTTTTCCAGATATTCCACTAATTGGTCAGCGTCAGCGACAATCCTGTCTAGTGCCTTGGATAGGGGAGGGAGAATCAAAATGGGTCTGTAGTTTCCTAGCATGGATCGATTACCGCTCTTGAAGACTGGGGTCACTAATGCTGCCTTCCATTGCTGCGGAACTGAGAGAATCTTAGTGAGGCATTGATTATGTAGGCTAAAGGCTTCAAGATGACTTCCAGGGATAGGGTTACAAATTTTAAATCAAGGAAGTCTCCACTGTATCGTGATTTTCCCAGGACCTTTAGGAGGCATTTCCTGGCTTCATTTAAGGAGATGGATCTGAACCATAAAATGAGGGTTAGTTGGTGGTTGGTTCATTGTTTGCGTTGAGACAGAGGAGTTAGAGGGGTAGAAAAAGTCTGAGAGTAGCATTCCAGAGAGATCGGTAAATGCTTTGTTATGTGAGTTAGCAATAGCTTCTGCGTAAGTAGTAGGGATGCCATCAATGTTAAGCATCGTAGGGGCTGGCTTGTTAATTTTCCCTGTGATCTCCTTGAAGTTAGCCCAGAATTTTTTGCCTTCACTCCAGGACCGGGTAAGCGCATTCTTGTAGTATTGTTTTTTTGACACCAGTTTCTCCCTAGTGCAGTCATTGAGGGCCTTTCTGTAGAGTTGAATGTCGGCTTGCTTGCCTTATATATGTATATAACCACTTGACTGCAGCAGCTGAACATAATTATCCCCTTAAAAGGGAGATGCCGTGCCCTTTAAAGAAAGTAAACACCTTGGGATCAATAGCCACTTAATCTGTGCTACAGGAAGTGTCCCCTTTAAGCGAATGTCTCCTTTAACCGTATCCCGATTAAGTGATTTATACTGTATTTATATGTGTGTGTGTGTGTGTATATATGTATATGTGTGTGTATGTATAATAATAATATGTTTTATTTTCACAAGTTTTAAATATATATATATATATATATATATATATATATATATATATATATATATATATATTCAATGCAAAAAAACTGTGTTAATGCATCGCTTAGGGTTAAAGCAAAAAAAAAGTCAGGAAATGGGACATCAGGGTTGAACCCCTAACTCCCCCCACAACCCCGATCCTCCACAGACTGACAGACTCTGGGGTGTGTCATTGGGGTCGTGAGGCCTAAATCCTAAATGAGGTAGGCTACTGAGCATGCCGCTATAGCTGTGGGGGCTCTGAGGTGCTTAAGGGGTGTGGGTTCAAAGTTAGAGGTTATTTATTTTTTTTTGTACTTTATTTTCATAATCATCGTGTGTTATCATAGAAATAACTTTCCCATATCTAGGACAAGCCATTTACATCAGTACATACCACAGAGAGAGTATTATCCCTCCCATTAACCCCAGGATTGGTGCATCCCAAATATATTGATACCAGATAGAGGGGAAAGCTAAAATTTTGTCTAACAAGTACAGTAACATATAAGCTGTGGGAACAAGCCCAGGAGCAGTGTGACTAATTTGTTCTGCTAAAGTCAGCAATTTAAAGTCCCAAAAATGTGCACCCCAAACTGGGGCTAATGGTGTCGCACTTTATGCCTAAAAGTAAATGAGTGTCCTGAAAGAGACGAATAAGGCAGCATCTTTTCCCTTCTTAAAAGCACCAATCATTAATACACCCCACATCAAGAAATTCTTTAAACTATAAGGCTGCAATACATTTTTGGTACATAAATAATAATTACAGTAAACTGAAGTCTCTAAAATATGAAATCAGTCCTTAAACAATATATAGAGCAACTCCATAATATGCAGGTTAGTATTCAGAAGGAGCCCTCAACCATGTCAAGGCATGGTTAAGCAGGTTCTCTTATCTATAAAGTCAATAAGGCTAAATAATGTCCAGACCTCAAAAACGAAAGTCATTAGTAAGCGACTGTAGAATGGACCAACATAAAGTTATGCATCACTACTGTAGGCCTGTCAGCCATCCTCGTGGTCTTCAGAATCGCTGCCGTCTGCCCCATGGTCATGACATCGACTCTGGCTGCTGCCAACAAAGCGGGATGCCCACTTGCCCGCATCAGTAGGGTCAGATAACACCCAAACCTTGCCACTGTGAATAATCCTCAGTCGTGCTGGAAAAACCATCGCGTGCATGATCAACACTTCCCTCAGCTGCTTCTTCACCCCATCAAATGTTTTCTGGTGCATTCAGGTAGCGTAGCTGACATCGGCGAACAGATAGACTGCACATTCATCCTGAGTGATGGGTCCCGCTTGTCGAGCAAAAATGAAGGATCTTATCTCTGGTACCCACACCATCTGTGACAATAAGCAGGGTACGAGGGGTTTCCCTGTCGTCTTGGTATCCTTGAGGAGTAATTATATAGGCTTTTTGCAGTCCAAATGAAATATTTTGACCCTCCAGCACTAGTTTAGTCACAAGCCAGTCCCATAAAAACATAAGAGGGTGATCTCCCTCAATCTCCTCTGGCAATCCAAGAACTGGAATATGCGATGAGCGGGCCTGGTTTTCCAGTGTCTCGAGCCTGGCCCTCAGATGTGTTTTCCTTAACCATGAGCGAGGATGCAGCCACGGCTGATTCAGCTTTCTGCTTGATGTCTCCAGCCTCTGTCTGCATCACCTCCACCGTCTTTTCTACTACTGACACTCTTGCACCGAATGAATCCATCTTGTTACTTAGGTCGAAGACCGATTCAATCAGCTGCTGCAGTTTAAGGCCTATAGATGCCATGGTCTCCTCTGACTCTTGCTGAGATGCTTACTGCACATCAGGGCCAGTCCTCGGGGGTTGAGATGTTCTGGTTTATTTAGTGCCTGAGCTGCCACCTCTGTCCTTACGAGGATTACCCATCTTATGTAACCCCTAGATGGCGCTATCCCAGGGGCTACTACCCCTGCCTGATTTGCCACTAACAGGTTGAGGGGCCTGATCCAATGGCGGGTGCCTCCACCCAGAGGTCAGGGTTTGCAATAGTAACTAACTTGGTCACAGCCCTCTGGGACACTGCAACCCCTTCTTCCCACTAGTGGCCCACACAATATATCAGAATTACCTTCACAGTATACACTTACCCCCAGGTCTGGTTCCGCACTGGGACCTCCTGTGAAATGAGATACAGTGCAACAATCACAGTACAGTACTTTAACATAGACAAATACCTCAGGCAGTATAACTTTGCTGAAACAAGCAGCTCTGATTTATTTAGGGATATAACAAGGACAGGGGAAATCAGGTTAATTAGCTTATCACTCTAATAATCTACCTATGGCTCTGTGCACAGGCCTATCCCTATCAGTTACTGTCCCTGGGTACCCAAGCCCTAGTGGCTAGTCCAAACCGTGGCAGCTGGTAGGGGCCCTTTCACACAGAGAAAAGGAGAATTAAACAGTCAGCAGTACAGTAATTCCATTTGGATTTAATGTGGCAATTCAACAGGAGCAACCCTGAATTAGTACTCACGACCTCCAAATAAGATAGGGTCCTTCAATGTCAGCAGGGCTCACTTGAGGTACACAAACCTCTTCACACATCCATATAAAAGAAAGTACTATACCAGGCAGGCTGCATCTGTATCCCGATCGCAATTACTGCACAATACCGGGAGAACACAAGCAGATTCAGTTCCTGACAGACCGAGTGCAATTTTCAGCAATTCTTCCAGTCTTCTACAGGGTGAGCCTGGTTTCTACTCTTCAGAGATCCTTTGATTCTTTTCACAGGACGGATTCAGTCCTAACAAGCTGCAGACCGAACTCTGGGCCTTACACACGTTTTTGACTAAAACTGCACACTGAAAAGTACAGGGCTCCTTCCTTCTTCACTGCCAAAGCTCAACAGAACTCCAACCGACAAAACCGGCACTTCCTTTGAGTTCCTCCCAGTTCTTGACTGGATTGGCTGTCACTCACAATAGACTGCTGCTGTTGGTCCAAAAGGCACTGAAGTCTAAACTACATCTCCCAGAGTCACTGCCATACAATCCTCTTGTGGCTGGCTCAGATTATGAGTCCAAGTTCTGATTCGTCCAAGGCACCATTTTAGAGCTAGCTTACCCACACTGATTGGTCCAGTTCAGCAGTTCAAAACTAGAATGGGGAACTAGCAGACACAGTTCTGACTGCAAAGAAAGCAGGTTAGACAAACTGTAATTTCATTATTACTCTAAATAATTTCTGGCAAACAGTTACATCTTTCAGATAGGTTCCCTTTGCACTCCTAGTGACTGCAAAATGAAGTGAATTGGCAGCAGCTCGAGTGGTACTCAGAGAAGCACACAGTCCCCCATACAAACTAATTATGTCTGCAAGCAGACAGCTCTTAAAGAGACAGTACCAGAGGCTCTAAAACACTCACTGATAAATGGCTTAAATGCCAAACACCATTCAGGCTTGGAGCATTCAAGCAAGCTCCTGGAAGTCTTTTGGGAACCCCCATTTGCAGGGGGTTACACCCTTCCTGGCCTGGGAAAGCTTGACGTCCGTCAAGCAAGTACCCATAAGTTTCAACTGCAACCATATACATTTGCATTAGGTCTGCACATGTAATCATCAGTCAATATATCATTTTACCAAGAACACATTTCTGAAACATTGCAGTACGCACTCTTTCACAGTATTACATACACATTGTACCATAACTCAAGTTATTACCTCTTGTACATGAAACCTGAAGAGAGGGGGCCCTTCCCTATCAGTTACCTTGGGGCTGGACGGGGCAAGGGCACCATACTTAGAGGGCAACACAAGTAACTTGGAGTTAGCACTGACGCTCAGTTTGGGCAATGAGCTCGGGGACACATACACTCCTTTATGGACAACATTGAGAGGCAAATCCACAGGCCTCCCAAGGGAATCATAACTGAGGTGCACCACAGGCTTTACAGCTCGACCAGTCTTTCTAGGGGGAACTGTTACAGTCTCTGCACTCTGAGCCTCATTTTCAGCATTGTCCACACTTGTCAGGGGAGTCTCCATGGGGGTAGAGAGGCTAGAACTTGGGGCACTTTCAGCTCCAGGAGTTACAGTTTCTGAGTCCACAACATTTGGCTCGCATGGAGAGCTTTCGGACACTGGCAGTGGACTGTCAGGGCATTCAAAATACTCTTCTTGTTTGGGTGTATCACCAGTCTGCCCCAATCTATCATTTTCCTCCCCTGAAAGCTCAAACAGTTCAACCATGCACAATGATTCCATTTCATCTGATCTGATGCTTTGCACTTCACTTTCTGGGAGCATTGGCTCCAGGGATGAAGCTGGGGCTTATACAGTCCAGAAGGCCCAGCTTTGTCTCCAGTATTGACTAGGAGTTGCCCGAACAATTGACTCAGTTCGTAAGAAGGATAGTATTCAAAGTCACTCTCACTTTCTTCCGATATGGACTGACAGTCATGCTCAACTGGGACTTGTGGAGGGAACACTTTAACTTTGCTTCTGTAGGTGCAGACTTTCTTGATCTTTTCTTAGCAGCAGCTCTAGTCACTGGTCCAGAGGGGCATCTTCTAGGGCTCAGACTCAATTAAGATTTGTCCAATGGGCAGTAAATGATTTCTATGCATTGTTTTACATCTTTTGAATTATTCTCAGGCCTTACTTTGTACACTGGCAGATCATCTAGTTTGCCCACTACAATGTGAGGGAGATGGTGCCATCTGTCAGCAATCTTGTGCTTGCCATGCAATCCCAGATTTCTTAGCAATACCCGATCTCCTCCTGGAGTTCCTGTGCTTTCACCTTTTATCATACCTTTCTTTGTTGGCCAGATTTCTTTGGCAGCCATGGTTTGAGCCAGTTGGTACGCATGAGTTAGCTGGGCCTTTAACTTTTGCACATACTGTAAATAGTTTTCAGCCTGAACCCCATCAGGAGAGACCCCAAAACACACATCTACTGGTAGTCGAGCTTCTCTTCCAAACATCAGTAGGGAGAATCCAGTGGCATCACTTTTGGTGCAGTTATAAGCATGTACCAGGGTGCTAATTTGTTGGCTCCATCTAGGCTTGTCCTTTGGGTGCAGGGTGCCTAGCATATCTAGCAAAGTGCGGTTGAACGTTCAGGCTGTGGGTCCCCCTGAGGTTGGTGAGTGGTTCTGGACTTTACCTCCACAGAAAGCATCTCTTTGATCAGGCGACTCTCAAAGTCTCTCCCTTGATCAGAATGGATTCTTTGTGGAGCCCCATAGTGAACAAAAAGTTTTCTACAAGTACTTTGGCCACAGTGGATGCTTTCTGGTCTTTGGTGGGAAAGCTTGGGCATATCTCGTGAAATGGTCAGTGACCACCAGCACATTACTGATATTTCTTTGATCTGACTCCAGACTTAGAAAATCAATACAGACCAGCTCCATGGGTGCACTGGTGGTAATATTAACAAGGGGGCAGCCCTCTGGGGCAAAAGCTTTCCTCTGTAAGCAGCGACTACAAGTTCGAATGTGTTGCACAACATCAGCCCCCATCTTAGGCCAATAGAATCTGGATCTCACCAAGTCAAGTGTTCTGTCTATACCAAGGTGCCCCATGTGGTTGTGCAAGGACCTCAGTACTGAGTCTCGAAAGGCAGTGGGCAGCACTAGTTGTTGTTTGTCTACTTGTCCCCTCTGTCTACTGTTTCTCTGTATAACAGTTTATTGATCAGTTTCAACTTAGGACCTTCTTTGTATAACAGTGCAGTTCTCAAATCAGTGGGCGTAATTTGGACACATCTTTCCTGCATAGAGGCTTCTAAAGCTGCTTTGATCATGGGATCGCGGATTGAGCCGCCGAATACTGTCATTGTCCAGCTGAGGCAGTGCACCAATGTCTATTGCAGAAAAGTGGCAATAAGCAGCAGGTATGCAATCTCAGAGGCTCCCAAGCAATCCACCATGCAGTCCACTGCGTCCGTGGACATGTGTTCCTCCCTGTCAAACTTCCGCAGAGTGCCGAATGTCAGGTTCTGCCAATCGGACCCAATCATTCTGGGGAACAGGCCTCGGAGAGAGCATCAGCATCTATGTGGTTCAGACCTGCTCGGTATTCGAGAGCATAGTCATATGTAGATAATGCAGAAAGCCACCTATGGCCAGTGCATCCAACTTAGCTGAGGTCTGCACATGGGTCAAAGGATTATTGTCAGTTTACTAGTATTTTAGCCCCATACAAGTACTCATGGAATTGGTCAACAATAGCCCACTTCAAAGCTAGGAACTCTAACTTATGTACAGGATAGTTCTTTTCGGATGGGGTCAGGCTTTACTGGCAAAGGCCACTGGTCTCAGGCCATTCTCGTGCTCTTGGTACAACACAGCCCCAACCCTTGCAAGCTAGCATCAGTGTGCAGGACGTAAGGTTTTCTTGGATCGGCATAGGCCAGCACTGGAGCATGGGTAAGTTGATATATGATCTCATGAAAAGCAGTCTCACAATCAGGAGTCCAGCGGGCCCCAAATACTTCACTCGGATGAAAATACACTCTTTCAGTCTTGAGGACGCTGACTTTTGGTATTTTTGTGGGTTGGGGATACCCTTGAGTAAGGTTAAGTAAAGGCGGATCACTCTTGAATAGTCCTTGATGAAGCGCGATAATAACCACAGAATCCCAGGAATCTTTGCAGTTCTTTTAGATTTTGGGCTGTGGCCAGGTGGTCAAGGCCTCCAACTTTACTTGGGTCGGTCTCTATTCCCTCGGTGGATACTATGTGTCCCATACTTTACTGATGTTTGAAAAATTGACACTTATCAATGGACAGTTTAAGGCCAAAGTCCTCCAGTCGGTCCAATACCTTAAATAATCTGCTCTCATGTTCCTCCAGTGAGCTGCCAAACACAATAACATCATCTAGGTATACCAGGCACTCTAGTAAGTTCATGTCCCCACTGCACTCCATCAATCGTTGAAAAGTGGCTGGGGCACCTGAAATCCCGAGGGCATCCTCCTTGAATTCATAGAAGCCAGCGGACAGATAAAGGCTGTCTTTTCCACGGTCCTCTGGGGCCCGCCGGGATCCTGATAGTACCCACTGCGGAGATCCAGCACAGAGAACCACTTGCTCCCGTTAGGCAGTCCAAAGCATCCTGAATGCGGGGCATTGTGTACTGATCAGGGATAGTCCGCCGGTTTAAGGTGCGATAATCCACACACATCCTTACTGTTCCATTCTTTTTCCTCACTACCACAATGGGGGAAGCATAAGGGCTTCTGGATTCTTGTATTACACCAGCAGCTAACATCTCTTGCAGATGCCGTCTCACATCATCTATGTCAGCAGGTGCCAGGCGTCGAGACCTCTCACGAAATGGTCTTTCGTCATGCAGCCGGATATTGTGCTCAGCTCCTTGCACGCATCCTACATCCCATTCCTTTAAAGAAAACACCTGGTCTCTCTGGGCAAGCTTCTCACTGATCTTCACTTTCCATTCAGCTGGCAGCGGGGAGTCGCGAAATCAAACAAGTCATGCATTACTCTGTCATTCTTCCTTGAACTCTTGCTGCTGGGTAGCACTGCAGTGTCTGCACAATGCACATTAGCCAGGATGCAACCTCTGTTTACTCGAATGTCTCTTTCAGACACATTATGAACTTGGACCATTACCCTTCTGGCATAAGCATGGGCTCTAGCGGGCAAAATACTAGGCTTGACCAGCAGTCCCTCTGGCAATTTTCCATCGCCTGGTGCATCCAACATTAATATTTTATTCTTAACATCCTTTCTGATACGGACTCTCCTGTAAGGTACACTGGGCATTTGGCGCCAGGATCAGAGACTCAGGATCCTTCTTCCATACAATTCCGACCGGTTCCTCTGGTTCTGTTTTTTCAGCATCTCTCTGTGCCTCATAGGCCTTCTTAATTAAAGCGAACTCTTAAAGCTCTACTAGTCTTTGACCCTGTTTTCATAACACAACTGTGCCAGCTTCCGAACATATGAGCATTTGTTCCAATCAACAAAGGGACACCATCATACAGTCCAGTGGGGGGACACACTAAGGCTAGGGTCTCTACTTGTTCGGCCACTCCAGCCACGGAGGTGGGGAAAGACAGCCAAATTCGGATATACCGGAATAGGGGTAGGCCTTCTCACTTAACCCCCATACATGCAGTCCTTCTAATGGTTGTAAGGGTACGTCTGACAAATGCTTCTGATACCAATCTTGGAACATAATTGTCACTTGGGAGCCACTGTCTAATATAGCTCTTGTAGACACTCCTGTTCACCTTACAGTGGTCTCCATGGAGGGACCCACTATTCTGGACCAGTCTGAGAGGCGGTAGTGGGGCCTGGGCAACTGACCTTGCCACAAAAGGACGTGAATTAGCATTTTGGTGCCCTCACTGGGATCATGTCGTGCACCTCTTAACCACTGATTTCTTCTCCGAAGCTCTCCTTGTAGCCTATATGCAACTTTGTCAGTGTCTTTGGGACTGGCATTCCTCTTTCATGTGCCCATCTTTCCCACAATTATAGCAAAACATACTTTCTGGAGTTTGAGCTGGCAGGCGCCACACTGGGAGCCAGGGCGGGGTATTACTAACTGGAAACCTTGGTGCCATCTCTGTCTGCGGCGTGATAAGCATTTGGAGACATCTCGTCAGTTTCTCCACTTCCATGGTCAAGGAATCGAGTTCGGAGCTGTTATCAGCAGGAGATACATGGGTGGGTACCCCCACCCCATAGCAGATGCAGTCGGATATAGGTCAGGGCCCGTACTTGCAGGCGTGGCCTTCATAAAGGGACTGTTTTTGAATTCCCGGATCTCTCTCAACAGTTCGCCCCATTGTGACATATCTTTTTCCTTGTCAGAGCACTCATTGACTGCCAACCTCTGCCCTCTGAACTTCACTTGATGGGTCACCTCAGTCACTCGGGTCAGCCAGCAGCTATTGGTGCAGGTCCCTCCCGAGGTCGTCTTTTCTCAACTCCTCGAATTCTCTCATTAACTCATCATAGGAGGGTGGGATTCCAGTCGATCTGCCAGGTGTAACTGAAGCAACAGCAGTTCTGAGAAGGGGGCAGACTTAAGGATCCTGTCCAGCCTGGTTCGTCCAGTTCAATCGCTGGCAAACTACCTTTCTGAGGCATTCTTGCAACAATTTTTCCAGCGAGATACATACACAGACAACAACTCCCTTGGTACTGTTGTGCATCTCTTACTCTCCACCATAGGTCCTCATCAGAATCTGGGCTCCCATACACATTCTCCAAGGCCTCAAGATAGGCCTGTGCAGTCGCTTCAGGGTTACTGGCCCGTTTAGCACGGATGGTAGCCAGGCAGGACCTCGGAGGCTCTCACCAACCCTCTTCCTTTCACCTTCCGAGCATTGCCATTCTAGCACTTGGGGCAACATAGTCTATCCAGATCTCCCAGTCATCCTCCCCTTGGGGGTGGGAGGGTGCCAGAGAAGATCCCTCAACCTTCGTAAGAGTCGTGACTAATGGCAGGTGCAGAATAGGAGTCTGCATTGGTTCAGCCACCATTACGGCACTGGAGCAGGAGAGGGTGTTGGGGAGGAACACCTCAGGTGGCAAGAATAGTTTCTTCAAGTCCTCCACAGTTTTCCCCTCTCCCAGCAACCATTCAGCAAATTTCTCCTCAAAAGTTTCAGATAGTGGTGGGGGCTGATTCCCCCCCGGGTCTTTACTGTCCTTAGTTATCACTCTCCAAGCAGTGAGGGCTCCCTCTGGGGTAATGGTCTGTGGCACTTTGGAGCTATCTATTGGATCCTTAAACTCTACTAGGGCCAGGAAAGTGTGGGTGAGCAGATTAGCATGCCGACCCACCACCACAGGGTTTTGTAAACCTTCCACCTTGGAAAGTACTCCTGCACAGTGTCCGTATTGATACCAGGGGATGTCCAGGATAAGCATAGCATTTTGGGGGTCGATCTCCTCCCAGTACACCACTCCACCAGCCGGGTGCACAGCCACTTCTGTCGGGTACCCATTTTTTCTTAACAGTGGTCTGTGAATATGGCCACTAGAGGACACACAATCCCAGCGGTGAGCCTCCAAGATGTAACCCTAGATGGCGCTATCCCAGGGGCTACTACCCCTGCCTGATTTGCCACTAACAGGTTGAGGGCCTGGATCCAATGGTGGTGCCTCCACCCAGAGGTCAGGGTTGCAATAGTTAAACTAACTTGGTCACAGCCCTCTGGGACACTGCAACCCCTTTCTTCCCACTAGTGGCCCACACAATATATCAGAATTACCTTCACAGTATACACTTACCCCAGGTCTGGTTCCGCACTGGGACCTCCTGTGAAATGAGATACAGTGCAACAATCACAGTACAGTACTTTAACATAGACAAATACCTCAGGCAGTATAACTTTGCTGAAACAAGCAGCTCTGATTTATTTAGGGGATATAACAAGGACAGGGAAATCAGGTTAATTAGCTTATCACTCTAATAATCTACCTATGGCTCTGTGCAGGCCTATCCCTATCAGTTACTGTCCCTGGGTACCCAAGCCCTAGTGGCTAGTCCAAACCGTGAGCAGCTGGTAGGGGCCCTTTCACACAGAGAAAAGGAGAATTAAACAGTCAGCAGTACAGTAATTCCATTTGGATTTAATGTGGCAATTCAACAGGAGCAACCCTGAATTAGTACTCACGACCTCCAAATAAGATAGGGTCCTTCAATGTCAGCAGGGCTCACTTGAGGTACACAAACCTCTTCACACATCCATATAAAAGAAAGTACTATACCAGGCAGGCTGCATCTGTATCCCGATCGCAATTACTGCACAATACCGGGAGAACACACAGCAGATTCAGTTCCTGACAGACCGAGTGCAATTTTCAGCAATTCTTCCAGTCTTCTACAGGGTGAGCCTGGTTTCACTCTTCAGAGATCCTTTGATTCTTTTCAGGACGGATTCAGTCCTAACAAGCTGCAGACCGGAACTCTGGGCCTTACACAGTTTTTGACTAAAACTGCACACTGAAAAAGTACAGGGCTCCTTCCTTCTTCACTGCCAAAGCTCAACAGAACTCCAACCGACAAAACCGGGCACTTCCTTTGAGTTCCTCCCAGTTCTTGACTGGATTGGCTGTCACTCACAATAGACTGCTGCTGTTGGTCCAAAAGGCACTGAAGTCTAAACTACATCTCCCAGAGTCACTGCCCATACAATCCTCTTGTGGCTGGCTCAGATTATGAGTCCAAGTTCTGATTCGTCAAGGCACCATTTTAGAGCTAGCTTACCCCACACTGATTGGTCCAGTTCAGCAGTTCAAAACTAGAATGGGGAACTAGCAGACACAGTTCTGACTGCAAAGAAAGCAGGTTAGACAAACTGTAATTTCATTATTACTCTAAATAATTTCTGGCAAACAGTTACATCTTTCAGATAGGTTCCCTTTGCACTCTAGTGACTGCAAAAATGAAGTGAATTGGCAGCAGCTCAGTGAGTGGTACTCAGAGAAGCACACAGTCCCCCCATACAAACTAATTATGTCTGCAAGCAGACAGCTCTTAAAGAGACAGTACCAGAGGCTCTAAAAACACTCACTGATAAATGGCTTAAATGCCAAACACCATTCAGGCTTGGAGCATTCAAGCAAGCTCCTGGAAGTCTTTTGGGAACCCCCATTTGCAGGGGGGTTACACTTATATTTAGAAAGCTTCTCTGTCGATTGGTGATATTTATTTTATTGGATCGCTGCTGCCAAGGGATAATTTTTAAGAGAGCTGTAGAAAAATGCTGCCATTTAGCTTGGGCTCCACAGTGCCCACTCCCCGAAGTTAGAGGTTAGCGATGCTGGGTGGGCTTGGAAGCATGCCTGCATGACTGGTGGGTTCAGTAGCCTGATGATGGGATACAGTGGGTCGGCAGCTAGAGACAAGGATTGGGGTGGGACTCATGAGCTGTCAGGGTGTGCCATCCTTTGGATGAGACATTAAATCGAGATCCCACCTGCCTTTTATGGTGGTTGTTAAAAATCCTGCGGCAGCTCCCAAGAAGAGTTGGGGAATTTCCCTAGAGTCCTGGCTAAATTTCTACCTTTCATTAGAATAACACCAACAGCTTACTCTTGTTTAATTTCACTTGGTTTATATCCTCTTTGTCACTGCTACCGACATGGCAGGAGGCTAAATATGTAATATGTAAGGCGCTGCTCTGCGTAGTGTTTAGCAGTGTCTTCAGCGATAGTTACAGTGGAAAAACAAATTAAGAAAAATATATTCTAATGTATTGTAATATCAATGTTTGCATATTAAAAACAATAAATACATAATATATGCTAAAACTGTGTCATAATGTACTATATTTTAATGTATGTCTGTATTGCTGCAGTGTGCCCAGGAATGAGCCATTGTAAGGGGGTGCGGGCTGTCATTCAATATGCCATCCATTTCTTGAGTGTGGGCATGATAAGCTGAGGCTGTGATGGGACAGCTGCCACAAGAGCAGTGTGGGGGTGGGGTGTTTAGGCAGGTGGTGATTGGTAGCCAACCACAAGGGCTGTGGTGAGGGTGGGCTAGGGAACATGCCGGGGAGGGCTAAAGTCTGAGGCCTGACCTGAATGGGCTGTAAAGTTAGAGGCACAGAGTGTGGTCAGCTGGGGAGAGACTGTTCTGGTAGGTGGTCGTCTGGGGGAGGAGGCTGGTCCAGGGTATGGGTGGAAGTCCAGCTCTAGTGGGGGGTTAGCTTGAGGATGCCAATTAGGGTACTAGAAGGGCGCTTGAGCTGTACTGAGTGTTTCAGTCCTGTGGGAGGGAATATCTCCACTGCAGGGAGAGTGGTTGACAGGTGTGGGTGGGAAGAATGGTCCTCAGGGAGGGTCCAGTTGCAGGGAGGGTAGTCGTCTGGGGGGGGTGCAGGTACAGGGGTTATGGAGTGATCCATGGCGAGATCTTGACATGTACACCCTGGAAGAGATAAGAGAGGTGAAATGTGGGATGCCCCTGATCAGGCACTCAACACCACTGGCATTGTGGCTTGTGATTTTAAGCCACCGTCCGCCTCACCGGACTCAAGAAGCAAAGCCGCTGCTTGAGTCTGCTTTCACCTGGTTCCTGAGGAATCCCCAGACAACCTGAACAAGTGTGAAGCCCCTGATCAGGCACTCAGTACCACTGGCATCGTGGCTTGTGATTTTAAGCCACCGCCCGCCTCACCAGACCCAAGAAGAAAAGCCACTGCTGGAGCCTGTTTTCACCCGGTTCCCAAGGAATCCCCAGGCAACCTGAGCAAGTGTGAGGCCCCTGATCAGATACCGTAAGATGGTTAAAATCCTACCTCTCGGACCAATCCCAGCAAGTTAGGATATACAATGTGTACTCTGATAACAGACCAGTTCGCTTGGGTGTTCCACAGGGCTCCATCTTGGGCCCCCTAATGTTCAGCTTATTTCTAAATCAGCTTCCTAGTTCCTGTCCTAGCAAAATTCTGCTCTACGCAGATGATGCTGTCCTCTTCTCCAAAGGCACAGAACCCAGGTCACTGGAGCTCACCTTACAAGATAGCTTCTCCTCGGTGGAAAAATGGTTCAAGGCACACAAACTTGTCATGAATTATAAAAAAAGAAAGGCAATGATGTTCTCCAGCCCGCAGAATCGACATTGATTGCACCCACTTACCATAACCAATGATGAAGGTGCACCACTTGAACAGGTACAGTACTTTAAGTACTTGGGGGTTACACTTGACAGTACCATGTCAGTTGTCTACCACATAGACAATATAGTAAAATCACTCAATATACGCATCAGCCTCCTACACAGGCATAAGCACAGTCTCACCCATGAAGCACTAAACCTTGCTATCTGCAGCTCAGTCATCTCTCTTGTGGAGTATGGTATTGCAATCTATGTATCTGCAATGGACACAGCCCTCCACCGTATCAAAGTCACATTAAATAAGGCATGCCACCTCTCCACCGGTTCAGAATGTCAAACCCACACCTGTGACCTTTATACCGAGGCCAACTGGCTCCAGTTCAGTAGCAGACTTCAGTACCAGACCTGCTGGCCGAAAAAGCAAGTCTAGGCATGCTACCCATAGGCGTGCAAAAGCTCTTCACCCCTTTTGAATGCATCTGCACCACAAGAAGCTCCGGGAGCATGATCTTCAAGGTTCCAAGATGTCGCACCACTCTAGGACAAAGGGCCTTTGCCCACCAGGCACCTAAATGGACTAATAACCTGCCAGCAAGCCTCTTTGCTATTCCAACGCAAGGCCCTTTCAAATGTGGGCTATGATCATATCTGGTTACCAAAGCAAGTTGCGACTGTTTCCATTAAGGCCTCCAGCCCCTGGCTGTTCATCAACCTAAGTACCTCCTGGCACTGTCCATACCCCATTTCTTCCCTCCCTAAACTGTACCACCCTCCTCCCCTTCACTTCTACCCCTGCACCGCCGGGCACCTCTCCACCCCTTAATACTTCCCTCCCTAACTGACCCAACCTCCTCCCCTCACCTTCTACCCTACCTCCCCTCATCCCCTCTCCACCACTCCCCTTCTTCTCCCATTCCCTCTTCCCCTTCTTATACTGACGTCCTGCTCTGATCCTGCACCACCCCCTCACCCTCTCATCCGACACCCTCTGTTAACACGTCCCGCTACTGGCACTGCCAGTATGCTCAGTATAAGCCTCCCTCACCAGTGACGAGGCCCAACTTCTGGGCTGATTTTCAGTATATATTCTCTCTCTCTCTCTCTCTCTCTCTCTCTCTCTCCAGTTTGTCTTCTCACTATTAGCCCTCTCTTCCTGAGCCAACTCCTCCTCTTGTTCACTCTCTCTCCCTCCTTTTTTTTCTCTTTTGTGTTGGCAAGTCCCATTGCATTTAGTGTTTGCTTATTTCAGTCACACATGTAACCTCTTGCCTAAATTGCCTTAATTGTTGTTGTCCTCTTACGGCATCCCGTAAGCTGTAGTTTTGTTTGTTACTGTAATGACCCTGATGTGGAACCTATGTAACGAGCCTGTACTCAAAGGCTAATCCGAGATCTCAATAAATAAAGAAATAAAAATATATATCTATATAAATATATGTTATGTATTAATCCTATACATGTTAACATGTCAGCAGAGATAATCTTAGTGCATTTAGGCAGAGCCTGCCCCCCACCCCGATTAAATTACATGCGCCATAGTCAGCACTGCAACCCTGTTCCCTACCTTGTGTCATTATTATGTCATTTTCAGGGGTGGGGCTACAGCACTCGGCGATCACTCACCTCGTACACGGAAGTTGTGAGCCGGGTTTTCTGAGGGAAATATTTTTAAAACAGCTGAGCAGAAAATAGTAATATATAGCTGAAAAGGCTCCTACTACACTACTACACACAAGTTGCCTGCCTGGAGCATACAAAACATAAGAGTTGCTCTTTAAACTTCTGTTAGATAACTATAGAGTTATCCTGTCTCTATTCTAATATACCCTATGCTTATCCCATGCATGTTTGAATCCCACCACCAGTCTAGCCTCCACCTCCTTGCCTGGCTGTCTCTTCCACTTGTCTACCAACCTTTCAGTGAAGAAATATTTCCTCACATCTCTCCTGAACTGCTACCCCACCCCCTGGCTTCATCACACGCTGCCTGGTGTTCGTGCTGGTCCTCATTTGAAAGTGTCTCCGTTGCACTCTGTTCACCCCTGTGAGGAACTTGTAGACCTCGATCATGTCACCTCTCTTCTCTTCCAGTGTGTACATGTTGAGATCCCTTCCTGGACTACTCCACAATCCCTGAACCTGCATCCTCCCACATGATCACCCTCCCTGCAACTGGATCATCCACCAGGACCACCCTTCCATCTCACAACAGCCAACCACTCTCCCTGCAGCAGAGACACCCCTCCTCCCCCTTAGCTCACATCCTCCCTGCAGCTGGACCACCCTTCCAGTACTCTGACCAGCATGCCCTAATCTGAACACCATTCCAGTAGCTGGACCCCACCCCTCCCCTGGACAAGCCTCCTCCCCCAGATGACCAACCACCAGAACAGTCTCTCCCCCCCAAACGACCACACTCTGTGCTGCTGGATCCCCACCTCTTTGCCACACAAGAACCGGCAACCCCCTCCCCAGACCTGACAGTAGGCTCCCAGGTTACAAGCTTCTGAACCCCCACTGATAGGTCCCCAGGCGTTCCTGAGTCCTCCCCCCATCTGATGGCATATTATGATCCCACCAAATGGGGTATCTGACAGCCTGCCCCAAGCCCAAGCAGCACCCTCCAGAGCCCCCCAACATATCTGACATCAGACTCAATCTTCAACCAGCCCAGGTGGCTACCTTCACAGCCCTCCCCATCCCATCCCTGAAGGTAGGCTCCCGAGCACACTCCAGCCCTGGCAGAATAACCTCCCCACTTCCATAACCCTACGTTCACGCTCACCGACTCATTCCTCAGTCAGCCCAGGCCTCTGGCTCCTAAACCCTCCACCCATGGCCTCTACCTTTAGAGCCCCTTCATGTTTAGCCTCAGACTCTTGAGCCCCCCCCCCCAGCATGTTCCTCAGCAGATCCCCACCACAGCCCTTGTGGCTGGGTACAGATCCCCATCAGCCTTAGGCCCCCCCCGGCAGCTCTTGTAGCATCCCATCAACACAGTTACAAGTTACCATGCCCACTCCCTTCACATGGGTGACATACTGAATGATAGCCCACAACCCCTCTTCCTGGCTAACTACTGGGCACAATGTAAACAGATATGAAAATATAGGCTACAATATTTATGTATATTAAAATACATGTAACCCCTAGGTGGCGCTATCCCAAGGGCTACTAACCCTGCCTGCTTGTCTAGTAGCAAGTTAAGAGGCCTGAGTTCTGAAACGGGTGCCTGCACCCGGAGGTAAGGGTTGATAGTGGTCAAGCTAACCTGGGCACAGCCCTCTGGGACACAGTAACCCCCCTCTTTCCTTACTAGTGGCCGGAACAATACACAATAATCACTTTCGCAATACCCCGATACACCACACAAGTATCCACACTGTTTGCACTTAACACCAGGGTTTTCCTCTAGCCTGGCCCTGAGGACCCCCGTAAAACAAGGTTATACACAGCAAATAACAGCAGTACAGTACCCTTGCACAAACTGGAACCACAGTCAGGGTAAATGCAAAAAAGAGTTAGAGCTGATTTATTTAATTCGCTTGAACAAGGGAGGGGTGCAATCAGGTTAATTTGCTTAAAGGCTCTATCAATCAAACAGTTATGCATGCACTTCAGGGTCCATAAACAGTCACACACTCTGGGTACCCGGATGGAGAATAGTGGGCTAGCCAGAAACGTTGCAGCTGGTTGGGGCCTTTTGATGGAAGAAAACAACATGCACAACACACACTATTTGTAATCTGGAGCCAGAGGGCTCAGTTCGTGAAAAGAAAACAACAAGACAATCAGATGACACACTTTTAGATTAGGCTGTAGTTGCAGGGAGCTACCCTGATGATTACTCATGATACCCAAGACTGGACACAGGCTGGATGAAAATTAAGACAGCAGGTGGTTAATCTGGAGTGCCAGAAGAAGCAGGGCCGACACAATTCACTGAGGCGTCGTTCCTGTTCAAGCGTGGAGCAGGAGGCTGATCCCCAGGCAGGTCTCTCGTCGGTGGCTTTCTCTGTGCAGTGGGGTAGTCTGGCAGGGCCAGCATGGCATGGCCCAGGCCGAATGGAGATCAACACGGATTCAGTCCGATTAGGCTGGATAAAGCTTCCAGCAAGCAGAACACAGTCCACACAGTGGGGAACCAAATCATGACCCACTTTCAATACATAGCACATTCACATGTAAAGGATTCTACAGTACCAGCAAGCAGAACACAGTTCACACAGTGCGGAACCAAATCACGACCCACTTTAAATACACAGCACATTTACATGTAAGGAAATTCTACTGTACCAGGCAAACCGCTCTCCGGTCATGATCGCAAAGTCTCTGCACAAACCGGGGATTCAAAAGCAGCTGGAAATCCTGACAGGCCAATCACATTCAGCAAATCTTCGGTCTTCTTCAGGGTAAAGCCTGGTCACAGTCCAGAGGCTTAAATAGGCCTCACAACTCAGATTCAGTCCAAACAAACTCTATTTTCCCTCTCAGGGACAGCAGGCAGACAGGTAGGCCAAAACTCAGCCCTTTCTCAGTTCTCCCATGCAAAACTACTCAGAACTGCTGCTCAAAAAAATCACTTGAGCTGTTACTTCTTCACTTCTCAGCTCAAAACTGAAACTAGATGCAGCAGCCTGGAAAATTCCCCAAGATCCAAAAGGTTCGGTTGGCTGATCCTCCTGTCAATCACAACAAAGGCTCCCCCTTCAGGTGCAAAAAGGTGCAAAAAGCCCAAAACTACAATTCCTACAGATTTTGACTCCAGACAGCTCCTGTAGTCCGGTTCCATTTTAGGTCCCACCAGTACTGATTGGTCTAATTCGCAGTTCAGGACCAAGATAGTGGAGATAAAGAAGTCCTTGCTGCAAAGAAGGCAGGTTAGACAAACTACCTTACCACTCTAAATGATTTTCAGCAAATAGTTACATCTTTCAACAGAGCTCCCTCTCAGATTACTTATGACTGTAATCCAGGCAGCTCTTAAAGAGACAGTACACAGAGACACTCTCTGGCAATCACATTTAAACTGCTAAAACGCAGGACACCAGCCTGGCAGTGAGCATTTAGGCACGCTCGAGGAAGACTTTTCGGGAACCCCCATTTCTAGGGGGTTACATACATAAAAATGTAGGTTATGTTATTTGATTTAAAATATTGCAAGACAGATGACAAATTAAGTAACTTACAGCATTTCTACTGCTTTTACTTTTGGAGCCGGTATTACTAACGTTGCCCAGTAATTTCAAATGAAATCGATTGCTTCATGGCTCCAGAGACGTGTTTAGCAAGTAAAAAAATAATTTGAATTATGAACTGGACATCGTAAATATGGGAAGCTGATTGGCAGAGAGGTTTTTGAAGCCGTAATGATATCGGGCTACATCATCACGGCTTCAGAAAACCTCCGACCACCAGCCTCCTCACTGACCGCGCAGTCTTCTTCATCTCCAGCAGTCCGCAGTGAGTCAGACTTCCAGTCGGCCGCTATTTAAAAAAAAAAAGAACTCCCACCAGCTGCACACACAACAGAATTCAGCACAACGGAAGCCGCTGGGAGCAATACTTTCAAAAGCAACATATCCAGCAGCATGTGAGTGGCAGCAACAGACGAATAATGTTTTTTTCTCTGAAAAGGACAAACGACAGACCCGCGCATTGTAGTCATTCTCACACAAACCGCAGCTCCCCCACAAAAAGAAAGTTACGTCCCAGCCACATAGAAAAAACTGTCAGTCTTGTCCCAGACATTCCTAACCATTCTAATAGCAGCTCTTACAATAACAGTCCCGAATGAATCGCACCAAGACTCTACCTTTTCCTCATTCGTTAATCATTGGCTCGCCTCTCCAACTTTTCTCTCAGCTTACCAGTCCTCAGCATCCAATTCCCAGAACAAAAATAATAAAAATAAAGTGCACTGAGAACACTTTAAAAAAAAAGAAAACTGCAATGATAAAGAGTGGGTCACCCAGTAACAAGAGCTCCACTTCCTCTACCACGGCCAACAGCACCACCTGCTGCCCAGAACCCTCCAGGAACTATTTTATTTAAAGGTATTCCTCCAACACCCCCAAAACACATTTTTAAAATGTTTCTATTTTTTTTTTACTTTAAAAAATATTTAAACCACTTCATAATAGCAATAATGCAGTCCAGGGTGTGGCCTTGTGCCCAACCACCCAAGGTGTGACGATATCCCATGATATACCACACCCTGCCATGCATTATTGCTTAATTATACAAGGGCAAGAAAGAATCCTGGATTCTGATTGGTCAGTGTGTGTGTGCGCCCCTGAGACAATGATGATATTGCAGTATAAGATCACTGTCATTGATTAGCTTTGCTTTCTGTCATCATGGAGCACCTTTAGCTTTTTTTTCCCTTTTCTCTTAAAAAACTCACTAAAAATCTACTAAAAACATTTTTAATTTTTTTTGTATAACAATGAACTATTGTATAATAGCAATTAGGCACTACAGGGTATGTGGTGTAATAATGTCACTCCTGGGGTGGGTTGAAGCACCAGGCGAAAGTGCTTCCACCACCCCAGGAGTGACGTTATTACACGATAACACACACCCTGTCCTGCCTTATTGCTTAAATCACTATCTCCTTGCTCGCATAACATAGTACTTCCGGCACTATTTTGCCCTCCAAAAGATGGCGCCGCGCTCAACGTACTCGCGCTAGGCACCGCCGAGGGGGCGTTGCCATTCTGGTCTTTTTTCGAGTTCTGTGTGCGCGTGCCCATTTCGCCATGTTACTAACAGAGGCAGCAGTAGTAGTTATAGCAGAAAGGCGGATGGATGGCTGCTCCGTGTGTCTGCTTTGTAAACAATAACCTTCTGTGCCGAGAACCTGTCCCTGAGACAGTCAAACCGTGCTCAGACCTGGACATGCGATTATAGGGGCCGACGGGCAACTTAGAACGGTGACAAGCTCACGTGTCGGTGGGGACAAGCCGGGAAGTTGGAGTGTTTTTGTTCTCTGTCGCAGGCCCGGCCGGCGGTGCGGAGCCCGGAGGGGGACGGGTCGGACGGCAGCGCCGAGCAGAGGTAACGTGCTCATAGACATAAGCAGGGGTCAGGTGGATCCTGGCCATCTGGCATTGTGGCTGAGGGACTGGGCATGGGCACCGGCGCCGGTGGGATTGCCTGGGTTTGTTTACTAATAGTGAGGGGTATCGATCCCAGTGGCTCCGATGGATTCTCCAGGACAGTTGGTGTCTCACCGATTCCAGTCCGGCTGGAAAGTGGTGGCTCAGCATCGTCCCTGCGGCTCTGTGCAGCACAGAACCGCGAGCGAGGCTGTATTGATTTAGTTCGTGTCCATGGATTTTATTCAGATACATAATAAACCGATCGAATTCCACAACTGATGTATGATTTAATCGAGGCTTTGTGTGCTTCTTTCAAGAGATATAACCTGGGCTTGCTTTTCATATACGTTCTCAGTTGTTTACTGATTTTTCTTTCTTATGTGTTAAGTTGATGGGTGCAGTAGTTCCAGGGGCCGTTTTCAGGCAGGACCCGAGTCACGAAAATGGTAAAAACAATAGTTGTAGTAAACCTGAGATTAGCACAATGCCATGATAGTCATTTTGCAAGAAACTACCAGTATGCGTTACAATTTGTATGCTGACGTGGTACAATATAGAACGAAACACTCGCACAGAGAATATATTTGTAATTCGTCTTAGAAATCTATATTTTTTTTGATTTTGTAACCAGGGAGGTGGATCGAGAGAGCAGTGTATATGGCCCATCTGGACTTTGGTAAAACTTTTGACACTGTTTATGTAAATGTTTCACCAGGAGAAGCATACTGAGCAGTGTTGCTCATTTCCAGATGCATCCTGGGTGGGTACAGCAGGGGTGGGGAGTGGGATAGGGCAAGAATAACCTGGTACCAATTAACAGTATACATTCTGGGTGGGTACGGGGAGGGGAGATAGCATGGTATAACATGGTAATCAACAACATACATCAGTCAAAAAACTATTAATACCCGTCTTGGGCTCTTATATAAGCATAGGTGCTGTTTTACGACTGAGGCCCTAAATCTTGTTATATAGAGCTCAGTTATCTCTATAATTGATTATGGGCTTGTCATTTACGGATCAGCTACTGACTCTGCACTTCGGCTCGTAACCATAGCCTTCAGCAAGGCCTGTCGTCTCATCGCTGCAACCGCCCGCCTTGCCCACACTTGCAATATTTATAAGCAAACAGAATGCTTTCAGCTAACTGGCAGACTCAATTACCAGACCTGTATCCTTGCTAAGAAGACCTCAGTGGGTCTCATGCCCTCTGGAGTTCAGTCTTTATTTACCCCTTACCATATCTCCCACCTAACCAGATGATCGGAGTGCCAAACATTTTCCGTCCCCCGATGCCGGACCACACAAGGTCAATGCTCATATACAGTTAGAGCCTTTGGCTGGTTCAACTCTCTTCCATCAGAATTTTCCAACATTGTCATGCTAGGTGTTTTTAAGTGCACTCTTCACCAACACCTCTTAGCTGGAGACTCCTGTGTCTGCTTCCTCTAACTTGCTCCCAGGCTCACCCTTCCAGGCTCCCCCACCACGCCCCTGCTAGCACTACCTCCTTACAATCCCTGCCATCTTCTCGTAGCTGCCATCCTTTGTCCCCCCTCTGCTCCGTACTCTGTCCCCACCTCCAGTCCCTCCTCTCCCACTCCTATTTTCTCTGTTGCCCTTCACTTCCTCCCACTCTCTTCTCGCCCTTCACTGCACAACTCCCATCCTCCCCATATACCCTCCCCCATCTCTCCCGACTACCCACCTTTACTCCTACCCACTCCCAATTCCTCCCCCTCCTTACTCTTTCCTTACATTCCCATGTCAATGCTCCCTGAGCTGTCCTCCTCTACCACTGCTTCCTCACTAATTTCCTTTCTACTTCGTTATTTTCCCCTTGACAATGCTCTCTGAGCTGCCTTCCTCTTCTCACCTCTTCCTTACTAATTCCCATTTCTGTTGCCTCTTGCACTTACCACTTCAGCAATATTCCCTGTTATACATTGTACAAAGCCTGCTATTTATGTACTGCTGGTTGAATTTTACTCAAACTGATGTAAATATTTATTTGCTGCCTCTTTATCTATCGCTTATTGTTATGAATGTTACCTTACTCAGTATCTGCTTCTTTTATGTTTTGTTATCTGACAAGGAACCTTTGTAAATGAGCTCAGGTTTAAAGGTGTTATCCAATATCTTAATAAATAAATAAGCAGTATACATGGTAATGAATACACAAGGTACAAACAATAGAACAATCCAAGCAAGCCGAAAAACAATAAATAGGGGTACAAGTGCAATACGAGGGGGATTTCGTGTATGCCTGAGAAGAGAGAGAGTGGAATTTAGTGTATGTCTGTACCACTCAGGAGGCAAATAAAGAAACTTAATGGCCTAAGGGTGGGGAAGTAGGTTGTGAGCTGGGTAGCCAACTGGTTGGAAGGTAGGAGCAGAGTGTGGTGGTAAATGGCAGTCACTTGGAGGACGGGAGGGTAGAGCCATTGATTTTCCATTTTCAAAAATGACCAGTTCCATTTGGTAAAAATAATAATAAATAAAACTTTATTTTTAGGGCGCCTTTCAAAAAAACAAGGCGCCGTACAGAGTAAAAACATTTAAAAGTTCATATATTACAACAACCCAATAAATACAATCAAACTCCAAATGCATACATCCACAGATACGATGTTAGGCCTTTTTTGAATCCCTCCACGGTCGCGCACTCCCGTAACTGGCAGGGTAGAGAATTCCAGAGGGTAGGGGCCGCATACATAAATGTACGAGCCCCAGAAGATTTCAGAGACACCCTCAGGATCTCCAGCAACCCCTCGCCAGCTGAACAGAGCGATCGCCCAGGGCAGTAAGGGACCAGGAGCTCTTTCAGTTAGTTGGGGCCAAGTCCGTGTAGGGCTTTATAAGTAAGAAGACCAACATTAAAGGTGATCCACCACTGAACTGGCAGCCAGTGCAGTCTGCGCAACACCAGCGAAATATGGCTGGACTGTGAGGTACCAGTCAGAAGCGGTCGCTGCGTTGTGCACCAGCTGCAAGTGGCTGATTTCAACCCCAGAAAGCTCTAGATAAAGGGAATTGCAATAGTCCAGACGCGAGGACACAAAGATGTGGACCAGCGTAGGAAGGCCACCGGACAGAACAAGGTGCCTAATCCTGGAGATATTCCTCAGATGGTAAAATGAGGACTTGACGACAGCAGACACCTGCTAATGCAGAGTCAATCCCTCATCAAAAATTACCCCCAGGTTACGCACCCGTTCAGAGGTCGGGAGTGAAACACCCCCGAGAGAAAGTCCAGAGGGTGAACCAGCCCCCGGGCCCCTATCCGGTGAGCCGAATCCACTACCGACACCTCTCTGTCTTTTCCGAGTTCAACTTCAACCAACTCGAATCCATCCACTCCTGGATTTCACTGAGGCAGTTATTAAAGACCAAGAAAGCTCCATCCTGATCGGGTGTAAAAGAAAAGTAGAGCTGGGTATCATCAGCATAGCAGTGAAACCTCAACCCATATTTTCTTACAATGTTTCCGAGGGGTAGCATATACACTGCAAACAACATGGGGGACAACATCGAGCCCTGAGGGGCCACACAAGACAGAGAGACTGGATCTGAGGAATAAACCCCAGAAACCACTCTCTGTGTTCTCCCAGTGAGGTAAGATGTAAACCACCTGAGGACTACATCCGATAGTTCACAGATAAACCTCAGATGCTCAAGAAGAACCCCTTGGTCCACAGTGTCAAAGGCTGGTGAGAGATCTAAAAGAACTAGAATGGAACGGTTCCTCCGATTTCTAGCCATCAGGAGATCATTGAGCTCCCGAACCAGCGCTGTCTCAGTACTATGCCTTTTTCGAAAACCGGACTGGAGGGGTTCATAGATATGGATGATCAAATTGTTCTCCAGGGTTTTAAATAATTGATTAGCAGTTTTTTTTCTTGGGACAATACTAACTGTACAGAAAGTATTTAAATAGGTTTTCTAGAAGTGTTATGTTTATTAAACACAGTGAGGCAAGTTCAATGCATTTTCACAATGTTTTAGAACTTTTATGAGCAAAACGCTAATCAGTTTTTAGAGTTAAATAAAACCCTGTTCTCCAGTTGTACAGCCACTGCCTTCTCAATCACCTTCCCTTAAAAGGGAAGGTTAGAGATTGGTCTGTAGTTTGCATGGCAGTCGGGGTCCAAAGAAGCTTTCTTCAGGAGGGGTGTCACTACCACCTCCTTCAGGGAGCTCGGAAACTCACCTGTTTCCAAGGAGCACCAGACTATCCGTGCTAGGACCGGACCAATAGAGTCGACACAACCCAAAATCAGGGAAGTTGGTCCTGGATCCAAACTACAGCACGTAGACCGTGCACACCGGACAATCCGCATATCATCTGTGAATTCCGGTCAGTCGAAGGAAAACCGAGGGACAGCAGCCTCACACTGGTCTAAAGCAATGCCCTTAGAGTGTGCTGGTTGAAGCGCCTTCCTAATGTCAGCCACCTTAGTAGCAAAGAATCGAGCAAGTTCATCGCACTCCCTTTGCAAAAAAGCCCTTCAAACCTGCAGACAGGCTGGGTTGCACAGCCTGTCCACAGTACGAAAAAGCTGAGCTGGTTGATTCTGAGCAGCTGCAATCTCCCCGGACAGGAACTCTGCCTTCTTATGGGTGATTGCAGATTGATAGGCCTGATAATGCTCCATCAATCCAAGGCAGTTGGCATCAAGGGTGGATCTACGCTAGCAACGCTCTAACCTTCGCCTTAGTCGTCGGATCTCCCTCAAAGTCCTATCAAACCAAGGGGACCGAGGGCGAAGGGAGAGAGGGTGAACACGGAGAGGAGCAATGATATCCAGAGCCGCCGAAATAGCCGTATTATAGGCTACCACGCGGGCATATGGGTCATTGTTTGCCACTGGAAGGGCGATAGGTCAAGCACTGCTGCCAGGCCTTCCGAACTAACGTCTCGTAAAGGACGGTACCTGATCATTTCCACAGGGGTAGGCCTACGAAGGGGGGGGGGGGCGCTAAAACTAAACTCCACGGTGTAGTGATCGGACCACCCAGCTGTTTCCACCCCCAAATCAGAGGCCTCGATCCCCAGGAGAAAATGTTATAATCCATTTTTTATGTTTTCCAAATTGTGGGAAATCAGCATTTTCTTTAAAAAAAATTTGACTCAAAATAGAGGGATTTGTTCAAAAAGCTGGAGCAAAGTGGTATTTTTCATGAAAATTTGACTCCCAAGTGATGGTTTATAAATTCCGTTTTTTAACTGCATTTTTCTGTTGAAAATGGAAAATTAGCCCCAGGAGTGACCATTTGAATTACTGAGGGATCGGTGCTGCCCTTCTGTGATGACATTGCTGAGGAACTGGAAGAAGAAATCTGCAACATAGAAACATAGAATTTGACGGCAGATAAGGACCGCTTGGCCCACCTAGTCTGCCCATTTTCCTACCTAACAGATAAGCTGCAGATCCTAGTTAACCAACAGCTTACTTCATCCTACCCCCCACTAGGACTACCTTATGTCTGTCCCATGAATTCTTGAATTCCCCCACTGTTCTTGACTCCACGACCTCCTCAGGGAGGCTGTTCCATGCATCCACAACCCTCTCTGTAAAAAAATACTTCCTCACATTACCTCTGAGCCGTCCCCCCTCTATCTTCAAATTGTGCCCTCTTGTTCTTGCACATCTCTTTTTCTGAAATGTGCTACCCTTTTGGACTTTGTTGATTCCCTTGAGGTACTTGAAAGTTTCTATCATGTCCCGTCTCTCCCTCCTTTCTTCAAGGGTATACATATTAAGCTCCTTTGGTCTTTCTTCGTATGTCTTCTGGTGCAGACCCTGCACCATTTTGGTTGCCCTCCTCTGGACAGCCTCCACTCTGTCTATGTCTTTGCGGAGATGGGGTCTCCAGAACTGCACACAGTACTCCAGATGGGGTCTCACCAACTGTCTGTACAGAGGGATAACAACTTCCTGTTTTCTACTATTGATGCCTCTTCCTGTGCATCCCAGTATCCCCCCAGCCTTCCTTACTGCCTTCTCACATTGCTTGCCCACCTTTAGGTCATCTGATATAATTACCCCCAGGTCCCTTTCCATTTTTACTGTTGTCAGTATCTCACCCCCCATTGTGTACTCTTCCCCTGGGTTTTTGTTTCCCATGTGCATTACCTTGCACTTCTTTGCATTGAATCTGAGCTGCCATACATTTGACCATTCCTCCAACCTTGCCAAGTCCCTTCTCATCCTTTCCACTCCATCTTGTGTATCAACCCTGTTGCAGATCTTTGTGTCATCTGCAAAGAGACATACTTTTCCTTCCAGTTCCTCTGCAATGTCACTTATAAAGACATTAAAAAGGACTGGTCCCAGTACTGAACCCTGAGCGGTACCCCGCTAGTAACCCTCCTTTCTTCACTGTGGATTCCATTTACTACTACCCTTTGCATCCTGTTGTCTAGCCAATTTTTATCCAGGCTACCACCTTGGGGCCCACCAGGCTGGCTAACTTGTGTATTAATCTTTTGTGTGGGACTGTATCAAATGCCTTGCTAAAATCTAGGTAAGCCATGTCACAGCCCCTCCCTGGCTACTACTTTGGTCACCCAGTCAAAGAAATCTATTAGATTCGTCTGACATGACCTTCCCATCGTGAATCCATGCTGCCTTGGGTCCTGTGCCCCACTGGTATGTAGGTACTCAACAGTTCTTTCCTTCAGAAGTGATTCCATCATTTTCCCTACCACTGAGGTCAAACTAACTGGTCTGTAGTTTCCTGCCTCTGTCCTGCTCCCACTTTTGTGAAGAGGAATCACATCTGCCTCCTCCAGTCCTCAGGTACCACCCCATCCTCCCATGATTTGTTAAAAGAGTGGTCAGCGTGTCACTAGTTCTACCTTAGTTCTTTAGAATTTTGGGTGAATCCCATCAGGCCCCATTGCTTTGTCCACCTTCAATTTTATTAGTTCTTTTAGAATCCTTTCTTCTGTAAATGGACTGGTATCGAACCCCATCTTCAGAGTGTTTCTCTTGTTTGGTTTAGGTACCTCCCCTTCCTCTTCCTTTGTGAATACTGAGCAGAAATATTCGTTCAGTATGTCTGCTTTTTCACTGTCCCCGTCTACCCACATTCCCTCCCCTTTATTAAACCCCAGTGTCCCTCCTTTGGTCTTTCTTCGCTCCCTAATGTACCTATAAAAGGTCTTATCCCCCTTCTTAACAGAATTGGCTATCCTTTCCTCCGTTTGGGCCTTTGCTATTCTGACTGCCTTCCCAGCCTCTTTCTGCTTTAACTGATAAAGTTCTCTGTCCTGCTCCTTATGTGTTTCCTTATATTTTCTGAATGCTATCCTTTTCTCCTTAACCTTCGCTGCCACCTCTTTTGAGAACCATAGTGTTTTTTTCCTTCGTTGTGTTTTATTGATTTGCTTTACACAAAGGTTTGTTGCCTCTGATGGCTGTTTTGATTACTCCCCATTGTTCCTTCACCCCTCCTTCTTGCCTGTTTGCTAGTGCTTTTCTAAGGCACTCTCTCATTTTCCCAAAGTCAGTCCTCCTAAAGTCCAATACCCTTGCTTTTGTATGGCTGTGTTTATCGTGAACCACACTGTTTGGTGGTCGCTTGTTCCCAGATGGCTACTCACCTCTAAATCTGAGATTCTTTCTCCGTCCCCATTGGACAGTACCAGGTCTAAGATTGCTCCCTCCCGAGTGGGTTCCAATACTAGCTGTCTGAGGCATGCCCCCTGTAGGACATCAAGAATGACCCTGCTCTTGGATGTGCCTGCAGCAAAGGTGCTTCAGTTAACATCTGGCATATTCAGGTCCCCCATCAACAATATCTCCCCTTTTTCTGCCATTCTAAGGAAGCCTTCTATCATTTCCTTGTCTGTTCCCTCCCCTGAGATGGGATCTGTATACAACCCCGCGCGGATTGTGGTGCCATTTCCTGTCTCCAGGGTGACTCAGAGTGCCTCATCTGCTCCTGTTTACTCTTTAGTTCTGTTGCTTTGATCCCTTCCTTTACATAGAGAGCTACTCCTCCTCCCTTTACGCCCCTGTCCCTCCTGTAGATTGTGTATCCTGGTATGTTGACATCCCAGTCATGGTTCTCTGCGTACCATGTTTCTGTGACTGCCACAATATCCAGGCAACCCTCTTCCTTCAAGGCCACTAGTTCAAGGAGCTTGTTACACAGACTACGGGCATTGGTACTCATCACCCTCCACTTTTTGATAGCCTTACCCCTTTTAGCCCCATTCCTGTCCTTATTGCCTTTGCCTCTTTTACATTTACCTCTGTCCTGCTCCCAATAACTTCTCTACCTTTGTGTTTACCTCACTAATTACCATGTTTTGTGGGGAGGCTGGATTTCTGTTCCTTTCAGTGCCTCCCTTGGCTAGTTTAAATGCTTGCAATGAAGCATCTAAACCTCTCACCTAGGATCCTGGTCCTCTGACAGTTGCAGACCATCGCACCAGTATAGGTTTGCATCCTCCAGGTGGCTCCCCAGTCCCCAATGAAGCTAAAACCCTGAGCTCCACACCAGTTTTTCAACCACTCATTGAATTCCCTGGTGAGGAGTGCCCTAGCATCACCCTTGCCATAGACAGGCAGCACCTCCGAGAAGGTTACCGTATGCGCTACTTGTCTAAGGCCCCTCCCCAACTCTACAAACTCCTCTTGCACTGCTCTGATCCCATTCCTAGCCAGGCCATTTGTCCCTAGGTGGATAATGACATCCAGCTCCCTCCTTCTTGCAGCTCCTCCCATGATCCTGAGGATTCGCTTCCTGTCCCTCCAAGCCATGGCGCCAGGAAGGCACCTTACCTCCCTCTCCACTTCCTCCCCCATTTCTACCCCCCTAATGATTGAGTCCCCCACCAGGAGTTGTTTCCTTCTCCTGTGGGGTCCCATGCCACCCTCCTGTGGGTCTCCTTTGTGAAGGTTCCCAGCATCCTCCTTGGTCTCCACTGCAGGTGCCTCCATAGAGGAACCACTATCCACCAGAAGAGCAAATGAATTGTGGAGAGGTACAGCTGGAGGGATGCAACTCTGTTCCACCACCCTCTCTCTCCCTGAGCCCACCCTGGTCCAGCTCTCTCTTCTTGGCAACCTCTGAGGTAGTGGCATTGGCCCTGGTGGTCCCTGGGTGGGGAGGAGGTTTCATGAATCCCAGCCAGGTCAGCCTGGAGACGGGCAACCTCCTCTCTCAGACCAGAGAGGTGCCTGCAAATAGGGCAGCATCGCAGCCTCCAGAATGTCTCCCGGAACACTGCCGCCCCAAAGCCGTTGCACTGCACCACTCCGATCATGTCTTATTTTGCAACAGGGCAGACATCCAGGAGGGGGTGGAGAGGATGCAAAGGGATCTGGGGAAACAAGAGAAATAGTCTGGGGAGTGGCAGCTAGGATTCAGTGTCAAAATGTGTAAAGTCATGCACCTAGGGAGGGGAAACCCAGGGGCTGAGTATAAGGTGGGGGGGGGGGAGTACTTACAGTTACCAAACAAGAGAGGGACCGTGGGGTGAACATATCTGATGATCATAAGGTGACAGGGCAGTAGAAAGGGTGAGCTGGATGCTAGGGTTTATAGAGAGGGGGCTCTTTAGTAGTAGAAAGGAGGTGGTGTTGCTGCTGTGTCGCTCGCTTGTGAGACTTGACCTGGAATACTGTGTCCAGTTCTGGAGGCTGCACCTCTGCAAGGATTGGACAGGGTGGAAGTGGCCCAGAGGTAGGCTACTAAAATGGTGCAGGAGTTGCACGAGAAACCATACAAGGAGAGGTTGCAGGCACTTAATGCTCTTTCTGGAGGAGAGAGGGGGCATGATTGAGACCTATAAGTACATCACAGGCATGAACAAGGTAGGAGGGGAGTCGTCTTCACATGTGGAAGAGCACCAGTACATGGGGTCATATTGTTATTTAGATTTTGTTTACCAGGTAAGATGCTCTAGACAAACATTTGCTTATTTTCGGGCATGACCTGGGAAGAGTACACCCAATAATACTGTACGTGACACTAAAGCAGTACAGTATATGACAATCAGTATAAACCGTACAGTGCATGACAGTAACTTAGTACAGAACATGGCAGTCAGTTGAGGTATAAGAGTAGATTTACAAGCAGGGAAATTCTAGTGTCATAAAGCAGGAAACAAATCAACTTAACAGAATTTCAGAGTGACAAGTTAAGGAACTTTTTTGTACATAGGCAAGGGTTTACAGAATTCAGGGGCTAGGAACAGGAACATACTGCCAGCTGTTTTAAATCGGAGCGGTATTGATTCTGGAAAGTTCGGGCAACAGAATAGTGTCTGATGTTCTTGAGTATTATGTTCCATAGGTTTGGGGCAGAGACAGGGAAGCCGTCTCCTAAAGTTTGATTCTGGTCCTAAGTGTGACTAGGAGATCATGGTCTGAAGATCTGAGAGGGTAGGTGTTTTTGTAAGGCACCAGGAGGGAGGGAGGCAGAAAATTATGGCACCTAGTTCAGTATTACACTGCGAGTGGTGCAACCCAAGGAGAAATCCTGCTGAGCAGCTGGAAGGAGCCAACCAGGCTTTGAATACAGGGTACAGTGATGATCAAGTCAGTTACAGGCAAGGGCAGAATGGCAGATATTGTAGTTAGCCATATCCCATTTGTGTACGATAGAGCTGGAGGCTTTTGAGAAAATGGGCAGACCATAGTAAAGTTTAGGGAGCAAAATACCTCGGGCAGCAGTAAATCTGGGATGGGGGGGAGAGAGATTATGGCTGGCTCTATAGGCTAGTCTGATTCTAACATTGGCTGCCTTACAGGTGGATGCCATGTGGAGAGAAAAATCAAGGCAGGGATCGAGGGTTTACATTCAGGTAGTTATAGGATGCGACAGTGGCCAGAAGGGCACTGTTGTCACAGACCTCTGATAGTTGAGTTGTGGTATTCTTTAATCGAAGTGCAGGTCCAAATAACATTGCCTGTGACTTAGTAGGATTCGGTATAAAAACAGTTTTCTAGGAACTATGTTTGAACAACATGTAAGTCAGCAGACATGTTAGAGCTGATCTTGGCCAAGTTCTGGGCACTAGTGAAAAAGACCAGGTCGTTAGCATACAGGAGAGGTGTACTGTTTTGTGATACTGACAATGGTGAACTGAGTTGACATGGAGGGAGAATAACAGGGGTCCAAGTATAGAGCCTTGAGGGACACTAATGGTGACAAGGGTGGGACTGAACAGGGATGATCCGAACCTGACTCATTGCTGCTTGTTGGACACATAATTTCTGAACCAGGGGAAGGCACTACCAGAGATTCTCAGAGCACTTTATTACAAAATGAATAATCAACCTTCTCGAAGGCCCTAGTGAGATTGATTACTACGGTGCCAATAAGCTTCCCCTTGTCATATGAATTAGAGATGCTGTTGGTGAGAATAAGTAGTTCTGTGGTTCCAGCGAAAACCATGCTGGGCTGGGGAAAGGAGATTGTGGGCAGAGAGATAATTAGTAAGTTGGGTGGTGATAGTTTTTTCCAAGACCTTACTGAGAATAGGTAACATGGCAGTAGGTCTGTAGTTGCTAATAATTTTGTTATTGCCTTGTTTGAACACTGGCACTATGTACAACATCGTCCAGATAGTTGGGACAGTGCAGGAGGAGAGGGACAGGTTAAACATTCCAGCTAACAGGAAAGCCAGTTGGTATGCTGCAATGCTGAGGAGTCTAGGCTCGATTCCGTCAGAGCTGGCAGGTTTAGATTCAGGGATTGGCCTCGGGAATTTGTACACCACGGAGACCCTAACATGTTTAATGTGAAAAGGAGGTTGTTAGACAGGTTCTGGAATTAGAGACAAAGTCTGACAAGGTGAGGAGATGGGAAAAGCCATGGCATAGGTTGTGAGGTCAGTAAAAAAGTTAGAAGGCATTTGAGATAGTGGAGGGGTTACAGTTTACTTTGCAAATCTCCATGTCAGTTGGGGGTGGGGATTCTGTCCTGACCTAAGTTTTTTTTTTTAATACAGCTCCAGAGACGATCGGGGTTGCCGAAGGAGTCGTCAAACTGGATTTTACCGAAACAGCACTTGCTTTGTCGAATGGCTTGTTTACATTTATTTCCAATATTTCTATAGGTTGTCCAGTCAGAAATCAATTTGTTGGCCTTGAAGATAGACCAACGTTTGTCTCTCAATTTGAGCAGAGATAATAGGTCCAGCCATTTAGTTGTCAGACCACAAACCCTCCTAGTGGTTAGGGGAGTGTATTTGTTCTGGAGACTTGCAGATATAAGGCCGAAGTGAAAAGCAGTCTGGGGTACCCCAGGGCTCCATATTGGGGCCTCTTCTTTTCTCTGTTTGTTTGTAAACGACCTGAGCAATAACTGTGGTGGCAGTGCAGGAATCCAATATGCAGATGATGCTATACTGTACAGAGCCTCGAAGAATGTATCTGACCTTGGAGTTCAGCTCCAGGAGGACTTTGAGACAGTTGAAAGGTGGTTACTGGCAAATAAGCTGCTGCTAAATGCCAAGAAAACAAAAGCCACCTTGTTTGGGCCTAAAACTCTTGGCCCAAACAGAAGCCTCCTGCTCTCCTCATCTCCTCGTCTGGTGCACCTGTTGAAGTTGTGAGCTGCTTTAAGTACCGAGGCCTGGTCCCCCGACCAAGGTCTTTCCTTTAAACAACACGTTGACCTGGTTACCCGAACCACACACCAAAAGCTCGGCCTGCTCTACAGACTGAGTGCACAACGTATCCCAGAAACCAGGAAAACAATTGCAAACAGTATACTCTTGCCCAAACTTACCTACGCTGCCCCTGTCCTGCAGTCACTCTCAGATGTGGAACTTGGGAGGATGCAAATACTTTAGTAAGGTGACCCATTTTGCCTTGAACCCCAAAGCGCCACCGCTTGCGGCGCAGGTATTGTTCACTACAATGGCCATCCCTTTAACATCGGCTCCAGTACCCCCTCCTGTGTACCGCATACAAAATCATAAATGCCTCTTCCCCTGACAGGCCCAGATGGGCTGCTGATTCTCAGGTGCCCAGGTAGACTGCCCCATAGTGCCAACAGGAAGCTTCTGGAGGTTCCTAGGTCTAGGACAGCAACAGGTAGCAAGTCATTCTCCCGTGCAGCTCTAGTGTTATGGAATAACCAGCTTGACCATCTACAGACTGTCAGCTCTCTGAATGTATTCAGAAAAGTGCTCAAAGTGCACCTGCTGGAAAATAGCCTCTGCATGTATTCGTGACAATAGACAAAAGACACCAAGCTGTCTTGCCTGCCAGGGCTGTAATGCCTCTGCCTCATTGAACGACATTGATTTATTGATTTATTGACATCTCGGATTAACACCTTTGAGCTGAAAGCTCTTTACTTAGGTTCTACGTCAGAGGATTAAACAAGCAGAGGAACAATATGATGTTCGTAGATGGCTAATACATGAACAGCTCGACAGTGCAAAAGGGTTAACAAGAAAATCACAAACAGGTGGAACTAAAGTGAGCAGGTATATGTGGCATTGTACAGTGTATGCCACAGTGAAAAAAAATACATATACAGAAACAGAGAGACGATAAGAGACAGAGAGTACTACATTGGGGGATGGAGAGCATCAGCCCATCTGGCCTAGTCAAAAGGGAGGACAACTGAAGACGGACACTACTATAGGGAAGAAAGGAAGGATCAGCACAGGAGGCCTACATTGTAAGATGAATGGCACCAAAACGCTTCATTGGGGCCATCTGCTTGTTTCCTTAAACTGTAGTTGCTTGTGTTAATCTGTCATTGTCTGTAACGCCTCCTGTCTAGTGTAGTGTGTTAATATATCTCAAAGAATGGCATGTACCTTTGAAATGTTAAGCACTTTGATAAGCGTAGTTTGTTCCTGTAGTTCCTGTGTTTCTTTGTAATGTGCCGAATGTCCATGAGACTGTATATAACTAATTCCGGGTCACCCCTGGAAAAAAGGACATTTGGGCCCAGTGGGCTTACCTAGTTAACAAAATTGAAATACATAAATAAATATCAGACGTTGCTCACAGGTAGGACTAGTCAAGGCTGGCTTCTTCACTTTTGAACTGGGAAGGGTCTAGGTGAGAGAAATCCTGAAATTGAATCAAACGAGGGGGAACCCTAAGGATTGTTTCCTGTGACATGCAGTGAACTGGAGAGTGGTCACTGATGGAGTCATGGAGTACACCCAAATAGGTTACTCTATCAGTTTTTGGTGACTAGCATCCAGTCGATGAAGGTGATGCATTACCCATTTTTCGAAAGCTTTGTGAGGGACTCTGAGCCCTGATCAGATTCTTGCAGATGTAGACTAGCAAAAGAGACACAGACAAGTGGCATATTCGGTAATAAACTTGTTTATTAGACAAAAGATAATCAGTTTCCCTAAGCGGGTCTTACCATTAGACACTGGGAGCTGAAGTTTCCCAAATACCCCTAGGAGTGAAGAAGGTCTCGAGGGGAATACGTAATATGGTAGTTCTGTTTATTACCATAGTTACCAAAAGACTAGATACATAAAATAAGCCCTATTGGCCAAAAGTTAGGTGGGTCCACAGTGTTATCTGTAGTTATACATTATTTGTAAAGTTAGTTAAAATACAGAACAAAGGATTCATCCAAGGTACAAGATGTAGTGCAGTATTACATAAATCTGCATAGTGGCAGTGCAGGCTGTATCATAACTCCTTGGAAGATAAGACACAGGTGTGTCTTGGCACATTACATGCTGTATATTTCATAGCAAAGCATTATAAAAATCAGTATGTCCCTGGCTACTTACACTTGTACGGTAAGTGCCAATGCCCTACATGTTAGTAGTGATTTGTCATAATACATATATGGTTTGCCTAAGGTGCACGGTGGGAGACCAGTTAGAGTGTGGGACCTCGCATAACACCCCTCTTGTTGCCTTACTGAAAAGCAATCTCTATCGTTTACAGACCCGACACACAAACCTTGTAAAGGAACTGCAGCTGCTCACGATGTTTGAGCGTGGCCCGTAAACAGCAAGTGTTAGTAGCAAAAAGACAATTAAAAATGCCCGTATAATAACGAAACCTTTAAAAGTTAATTCTAATCGAGTATTGGAAAGTGCAGCACTTAAATCACCATCATGGATAAGGGTGTTAAGGGCATCTCCAGCATTGGAGATCTTATTACTGATGTAGATGAGATGGGTATCTTTTCTAACTAAAAGTGTTTTCAAAGTTAATGTTCAAAGGGTCTATATGTACATTAAAATGGGTAAATACTGAGATGGAGCAAACAAATATTCAGGGTCACTAAAAGGGTCAGTAAAAATACATGCCCAAGACATTATTTACATGCCGCCTCTAATTTTTTTTGATATCATTTCAGTTTTGTCTTTACTGAGCCAAGCATTGTCATTATCACTAGTGCAGATAACTTTTTAAATTTTTTTTTATTAATCCCTCCCTTTTGTACTGTACCAGTATCTAAGAAGTTCCCTTTACCAACAGCAGCCCCATCATCAGTCATCCAGTATAAACTCCCATTTCCTGCAAACTTCATACAGACGTCTGCTGAAAATCACACAAACCTTGTCAAATTCCTTGTGTTAAGATGGGGCAGGTTTTGGGATTTTAGTACAGTATTTGCAAACACAGCACTTTGCTTTTGCTCAGGTTGTAGGTGGTGTCATTGGGTGCAGAATATGCTGCTGGCAGTTGAAGGTTAAAGGATGTTAGTGACATTGGGTAAAATTGAAGGACTGCATGGACCTTGGGTCTTTTTTTTGTTACTGTCTTTTTTTTTTTTTTTTTTTTTTTTTGGTGAATGTACCTTACCTTTTGGTGTGGTCTTAATAAAATTTGCCACTGCTGTTAATGATCAGTTATTGTGGGGGGTGGGCTAGCGAGCTGCACTGTGGACGGCATTGAGGTGGAGGACATGTGAGCAGAGCCACTGCTCATCACTCTGGTCGGGGGGGGGGTCTATGGTAGTGGAGCCGAGGGTTGGGCTCGCTGACTCGTGACTGGGAGCCGTCATCAGGAAGACAGCAGACAGATTAATCCAACAATCTCACAGGGTGCCATCGTCAGTGTGTTAAAGGGCTGCCAGCTCTTGAAGGCATTGTCATTGTGAAAATTACCATGCCACCACAGACCTGGTTCTTTCCATGTGGTTCATCTCCACAGCAGCCACCCCCATGCGCCAATGCCATACCTGCCCACTCCGCTCTTAAAGGGACTATGTTTCCTCCAGCAGCAGCAGGAAAGCCAGTTGCGTAAAAAAAAAAAAAAAAAACAAAGACGAAAAAAAAACACCCGGGCACCTACAGTATAGGAATTTCACACCCTGCTGGCTTGATGACATTGAAAATGTCACAGTGACACAAGTAGTGATATCCCTTTTTAGCACAGCAGTCCATGTGAGGCGAAATCCAAGCTTCTAGGGATGGATGATAAACCAGAAGAGGTGGAAGATCGATGCATTCTCTGTAGATGTCCTTGTCAGGATGCCCAGTGGAGTGAATGGAGGCAAGTCTATCAAACATTGCAGTCTCTGGATCAAAGCGGGGCAGAGACACAGTAAAGGAAACAAACGCAGTGTCCCAGATAGTGATGAGCAGTGTAACAGGCACCACTGTTGGGGTGGCGGGTGACATAACCTAAGTTTCTAGCAGTTGATAAGGGAATAGAAACACAGGTGGGCATACACATGATGATGCAAGCAGTAGACCTACAGTGTGGACAATACCATTTAGCAAGTCTTCTGTTATGAATAATATCTGAAATACCTCCAGATTCCAGATCACGGAAGAGATTATTGACAGGGGCTATGACATAAGAGCCATAAGCAGAGCACAGGAGTTCCTTGGCTATATATTGCTTGTCTGTCTCCTTGTTATTCTGAAAAACGAGTTCATTAATCTTATTCTTAGTGTCATTAAAACTTTTAATAATGTCATGCATGTTGTATACAGTGTAGTGTTCTTCCTAAGTCCATCTACACCATGTAATAATGGGGGTAAAACATCATTCTTCATGCCAGTCTGGAATTTAACTGTTTGACTTTTAATTGCAGCTGTCTGTCCTGTTTCAGATGGACCTATCAGATCCAAAGAGTCCGGAAACGGTGCAAGCAGCACCTGTGACATCAGCAATGTCGTATCTCCGTTGTGAGGAGAAGGTTTCTTCTTGGTGGGGTTTGGTCTTGTTCTGAATAAATCTAAATGTTCAGTGGTATGCAAACCAGCCACAGGATCCTGTGTGCATGTCTGGTAGGCAGCAAGACTAGTAACATAGTACTAAAAAATTTGGAAGTATTAGTTTTAGAACACATGCCAAATTCTGCCATATTCCAATGGGTGAGATTAAAAATAATTGGAATGTGCATGAATCGCACATTATTCACAAGTGTACCTGGGATGAAAATTGCATTGAGACCACTGGGTGGGCCAGGTTCCTGTGGGGGACATTCAGTAAGTTCTGCTTCAGTAAAGGGTACTACAGACAGAAACATAGCTGCAGTAGCCATGTAGTTATGGGTACAAAAGGCTTTTGCGGAGTCTTCTGGGAACCTCTCACAAAAGGCAGGGTCTGTTAGAGCAGTAAGGTTATATAAACCAGAGTGTCTATGATTAGCTTGGTGAATGGACAGGGTACCATTTGGAGCAATTCTAATATTGGGCCATCCTTGGAAAGTGCATTTGGCTAGGCTGGCAGCGGGAAGTGTCTGTGTCCATTGCTGTCAGTTTGCCATTCAGTTTGTAGGGATGATTTGTCAGGGGCCACAACTGAGGCAGTGAGGTAGGTGTCCTTGCCTTCCTGAACAGTAATCAGTTTGTTGGGGACATCTATGCTAACTCCTTCAGGGATGGTGATGGGTTTGTCTGCTGGGGTCATGAATCTTCCCTGACGATGATCAAGTAGTGGAAGGAGTTGCCTTAGACATTGGTTGTTGTCGGATATAACTTTCATATCCTTGCCATGGCCAAAGGGGAGTGACAGCAGAAAGGTCAAATGCAAGATAGCCATCTTGCCAGAATATCTGTAAGGAAAAAGAAAAGGTCAGTAGGTTAGGAAAAGTAATTATACTCCTTTATATAGCTTTAATTGGTTAGCATGCAGCCATTTCTCAGTAAGTTTCTTTTGCTGAAGGAGTCCAACTTGGTAGGCTGCGGGGCTGAGTTCGTTTACAGTGGGGTAGGGTCCTTCCCATTTATTGGAGGAGTGTGTAGTGAGAGCAGATCTGAGAACCATTACCTGATCTCCTACCTGCCAGTCCACTTCTTGTGCGTGTTTGTCAAACTGGAGTTTGGACTGTTGTTGGGCCTTGCCCATATGGTGTGCAGCATACAAGTTGGTCTTAACAGTGTCATCTGAGTTTTGCAACATATGTGTCTACAGACACTCTGTCTGCAGTGGGTGTGTTCAAATCAAACAGGTGTTCGGGTAGTTTCATGGTTCTATCACTCATCACCCCGAAGGGTGTCAACTGGGTGGTGGCTGAAGGAGTACCCCTAATTGCCATAAGGAGTAAAGGCAAAATGGAATCCCAATTCTTGGGATTGTCCTCGATAAATTTGGAAAGCATTTTCCTTTTTTGGGGGGAAAATTATATTTTATTGTTTTACATGGTAAAACAACAACATACAGTGCACTCATGTCAGAGATAATTATATAATCCAATAAATACATCAAATGTATCAGTATATACTAGTCTAAACAATCTTGCTTTCGGATATGGGGGTATTACTATAAATCAGAGTCTGCATAAAATAATGATGTTCAAGATAGGCTGCACCCTACAAGACTTATGGGTGATCATTTTTCCAAAGGTAAAGTTCCGAACAGCTTAACACAACAGCCTGTGTTGTTACGATCCCCGAACCAATCATTTTACCCTTACACATGGTATGTGTTTATACAGATTCAACATTCCCCCACCCGGCAACATTAGACAAATGAAAACAGTATCTTCCTTAGACATGGAGAAGAATAACTCTGTGTCCTATAAAACGAATAGGCCCTCCACGTGGCATTCTGGGAAGCCATTCAGTAGTTCGGGACCAGTGGCTTCAGAGTTTGAAAAACCCAACATTTGTATATCCTATAAAAATGCAAAATCCCAAGAGGCTAACGACCCAAAACATTTCACAGCCCCAATCCCTCCAACATAGAGCAGCCCCTCAACTCTGCATTTTGTCATTAGTTACTAAGCCAACTTCACTTCTATTTGAGCCCCAGTAAGAAAAATAAAGAAAAAGAAATAGTCACTCCATTCCAGTGGATTCATCTTCTGATTCCGTTAGCTTTCGGTATTCAGCGCAATCAAATTCACTCGCAGTGGCCTCCGCTTTCTTGCCAGCCTCCTCTGGGTCTGTATACTGAAAAGTGTGGCCCTCATAATGCACCTGGAGCCTCGCTGGCATTAATAGGGAATGAGATACTCCTAGACGATGTAACTTCGCTCAGACACCATCAGATTTTTCCTGCCGGGTCCTAGTGGCGTATGATAGATCAGGGAAGAGACAGATGATAGATCCTTGAAAATGTCACCGATCTGAATCCCTTGCTGCTTGGAGGATTTTATCCCGAATACCAGGACCCGATGTGACCAGCAGGGTAGTACGAGGCATTTCTGAACCTGGGGCCACCGACCTTGGAGAAATCCAATATGCACGCATAAAGTTCTTCACCTTGAGCTCCAAAGCCAATTTTAGGGCACCTGGTAACCAGCCCTGGAAGAAATTAAGTAAGCCATCGCCTTCACAATTTTCTGGCAAGCCCACGATGCGCACGTTGGATGACCTTTGGGAGTTTTCCATTGCTTCCAAGCGATAGCGCAATTGGATATTTTCCTGTGTCCGTTTAGAGGTTATGGCCAGTACTTTTGTTGCCAAGGATTCTGCTGTTGATGCTGTTTTAACTGCAGCCTCGATTTTGGTGTCCTGCTCTAGAAATCTGGTCAGAATAGACTTGACTTTGTCGTCGATGGCCTGCACCGACTGCTGTAGGGCCTTCCATGGGGGCTTATTCTCCAAGACCGGTGCAGCTACTGGGTCTTGCGGTTTCTCCACCTCCATAGGCCAATTCTTAGAGCTGTTCGCAGGACCTTTATTTGTGCGGCCCATGGTCCGGGAAACGAACAAATTGAAGCAGGAAAGCCAGGAGAACACAGTTCTGCCAAGGAAGATATATTTCTTTGTGGAATGAAGTTAACATTTTTTTTATATAATATTGCCGTATGATGAGGAGCCGATCTGAAACACGACTGATCAGTAGGTGTGCTCCACAGAGCCCCAAAGCATTTTCTTAATCCGTCTGTTGGCTCTTTCTACCTGACCTGACAATTGAGGGTGATAGGTTATGAGGAACTTCTGGTGTACCCCAAGAAGTTCAAGTGTTTCTTGCATCAACTCACCTGGAAAACTGGTTCCTTTGTCAGACTCTACCTTAAGAGGCAGGCCCCACCTGGAGAACAATTGTTCTACCAGGACTTTTGCAGTTGCCTTGGCTATACAATTCTGAGTGGAGAAAGCCTCTACACACTTAGAAAAATAGGTCTGTGACAAGTGCGTACTTATTGTTCCTGCTGGTATTTGTCAAGGGACCAATAAAGTCAGTTTGGAGGATTGCATGCCAAGGGCCAGATTGTCTGTCTCTGTGGAAAGAGTTTGGCATTTCACTTGGTTGGGGCCGGATTGTTCTGAGCCAAATTAGGTAATTTTCTATGTAGTGTTCGACATCTTTGGTGATGCCTGGCACCAGCCAACAGATTTGAGTCTCTGTAGTGTATTTTCTAGTATTTTCTACCCCCTGGTGTCCACCAGTTCTGGTGTCGTAGACCTGGTGAATGAATTCAGATCTCAAGGATTGAGGGACTACCCACACCATGTGATTCAGGTCATCAGACTGATACCAGATCAGTTTTGTTGTCTTGTGACAGATGCAATTGGTTTGCATGTCTCTTGTAAGGGCTGTGGGTAGGCAGGTCTTGTTCAGTTCCTTTGTCCAGGAATCTGAACACATTTCTCAACTGAGGATCAGACTTCTGTGCTGCGGACAAGTCCAGTAGCACAAAAGATTCCGGTTTCTTATAGCAGCTATTTGTACGGCTGCTAGAACATCAGGGTGAGCCATTTCCATGTCTCTTCCCCCAGCACCTTCTTTTGCAAGAGTGTCTGCTCGATCGTTGAAATAATGATATGGGTCAGATTTTGAGTGGGCCTTTACTTTCTGAATGAACAGTTTGTGCTAAAAGTGTTTGGTCAGTTTGTGAATGTAAATGGAGTGCTTTGTACTTCACAGGGGTGCCATCAGAGGATGCAAAGGAGTTCTTCTGCCAGAAAGGTAAATTCCGTCAGAGAAGCAGAACCAGGGTATGTAAAAATGATGGTGTCCTTGATGCCATGTTGTATGAGTTAGAGGGCACAGGCCACAGCTGCCAATTCTGCATACTGATGTGATGAAACACTGCAGTGTTTGGAAGCATGAACAGCGTTACCATTGGGGTACATGATGAGCACTCCAAATCCATCTACCTGTTGTTCTTGGTAGTATGAGGCAGACCCATCAGTAAAGACATGACACAGGGAGTGTCCGCAAGGAGCTTTGGATTAATGGGAAGAAAAGGGCCTGGATCAGGCAAATCAGGTGGTTGGAGTGTGCAATTATGTGGGGCTTCTTGGTACAGAAGACCATGGGCTAAATTGAGGGCATTTTGGCAGGGTGGATCTGTTTGTCACAATCCTGGCGAAGAAGGGACCAATGAATCAGTCTGGTGTTGGATACTGATCCATCCTTTACTCTGTCTGATAGCAGAAAAGTTGTTGGGGCATGGTTTGTGTTCAGAATGATAGGTGCGTACCCAATGATATCAAACCCCTTGCCCTGTCCTGCTATAACTAATTTTCTACTCCTTAGATCTTTGTAATCATTGACGAAAAGCCCCTGCTTGCAATACTCTGTGCCCTATCTCCCGAACCATGTGAATATGTTTTTCCCTTAAGATCTGCCTACTGTATGTTATTTTGTAATTTTCCCAGCTCATTATACCTGATAGTTCCTTGCAAGTATGTGGTTGAATGTTTTCCATGAATCTCTCACCGAACTTTGCATCATGTTAATTCCTTGCAAATATGTGATCTATGTCCTGCACCTGCCAACAAATTGCCTTATCGCATGTTTTGTCATGAATCACACTGTTTTGTACCTTGCTCTCATCACCTTGCTTGTATTTTTACTGTAGAACCTTGTTTTGTTTCTGTGTTCTATGTAATTTCACTCTGTAACCTCCTGGGCTGTGCCTGAAAATAGTCATTTCTATGGCTAGTGCACCTACCTGGTAAACAGAAACGAAATAAATAAAATAAAAAATGATATACAGAAAATGCTTGACAGCCCAGTAGGTAGACAGAAGGTTTCTTTCACAAAGACTGTGCTTCTCTTCCACCGGAGACAGCATTTGAGATGCACAAGCAATACATCTCAAAGTATCGTTCACCTTCTGAGCTAGGACTGCAGACATGGCCATGTCTGAAGTAGCCAATTCCAGATGGAAAGGTAGAGCTGGATTGGAGTTCACGAAAGCTGGAGCAGAGGCCAAGGCCTGTTTCAAAAGCATGATAGCTTGAGTGTGGATGGGACCCCAAGTCCAGGGGACCTCCTTTTTCAGGAGCTCATACAGAGGGGCGGCCTTTTTCTGTGCAAAATCACAAATACAGTCCCTGGAATAGTTGACCATTCCCAGGAAACGTTGGAGTGTTGCTACACTGGTGGTTAATGGCAAATCTTGCAGACCTTGGATCTTCTTCCAAGCCGGGCTCCTGACCTGTTCTGTTAGAAAGATGACTTTCTTCTGGCACAGTTGTGCTTTTGCAGGTTTGCACTTGAGGGCTGCCCTCTGTAAGAGGGTCAGTAGTTTGTCAAGGAGGTCAAAATGTTGCTCCTTGGTGGCAGTTGCCAGCAGTAGATCATCCACATACTGCAGAAGATGTTGTGGGGCAGAGAAATCCTCCAGGGCCTCCATCATGTGCAGATGGAAAAGAGAAGGGCTGTTGTGAAAACCCTGATGTAGGCAGGTCCATGTGTGCTGTTTACCCTCAAAGGTAAAGTCAAACTTGTATTGACTTTTCTGAGCTAGGAGCAGTGACCAGAAGCCACTGGAGATGTTACAAGCGCTAAACCATCCACAGTCTGGGGTTAGTAGTTTGAGCATATCAGGTGCTAATGCTACTATAGGTGAGCAGCTAGGAGGGACTTGATTAAGTGTCCGATAATCAATAGTGAGTCTCCAAGATCCAGTGGGCTTTTTCACTGGCTAGATGGGCGAGTTTGCGATCGAGACACAGGGCCTGATCACACCTTGTCTGAGGAGTGACTAAATGGTTTCTGTGAATGATGGTAGGGCCTCAGCAAGAAAGGGATATTGCCTTTGTCTGTCATGTGCTAGGCCTGGGATTTTGATGAGTTTGCATCCTGCACAGTCATGCTTGTGTGCGTGGCATAAGCATTCAGATGCTTCTGCAGGATGGGTAGGAGTTTCTTAAAGAGCTCGTGTCTGGAATAGAGTTATGATGTCATATTCCTCATCATTGGTGGTAACAGCTGCAACCACATGTGGATCCGAGATCATGACTCTGTGGTATTGTCCCCTGATCTGGATCAGGAATGTGTTAGCCAAGTCCACTACACAGCCGTGCAATGCAAGAAAATCAATTCCCTGGATGCTGGGATGATCACATAGTATCATAAGATCAAAATGTGATTTGTTTTGAGGTTGCCTATCACCACGGAAAGCACGATAAAATGGTAGATGTATAGCTTTGAGCCATCTACACCTTGTGTACTGGTCCTCCATCTGGTGGACCAAGAGGAATTTGCTGGGTTCTCATCATGTAGTACAGACACAGCCATGCCTGTATCTAGCAAGATAATTAGTTGGTGGCCCCAGACCATGGCCTCGGTACAAGGGCCTTCCGTTTGTGTCAAGGGTGAGCTTGCTCACAATACAGACTGGGGCCTGTAGTTATGAATCTGAAGTACTACTAGGCAGTTCCTGCAGGAGTAGGATGGCCTGTTCTTGCCGGGCCTGTTCCAGGTCCTGCGTAGCTTGTTTCGACCTGTTCTGAGGCGGTTCCAATGTCTCCTTGGCCTAATGAGGCCTGGTGTACCAGAGCTAGCACTGCAACGGCATGCGTCGGGATCGAGTCCGCTACTGATCGGACATGCCCGAGAAGATTACAGAGGTTGTTGTTCTCCTCCACTGTCTCCTGGTAGGAAGGGTCCAGAAAATACACTGCGAGACAGCAATTTCATCCGGTGCAGCACTGCAAAGGAGGCGGCTCACCTCTACACATAAGCTTTTTACTTTCTCACTCAGTTTCTGTATTACAGCATACATGCAGATATTTCCAACAGACTGCTTGGTTAAGGCAAATCCCCAAGCGCCTCGACTCAAATGAGTCTTCAAGGGGGTCACCCCTGTAATACAGAAGCTAAGTGAGAAAGTAAAAATCTTTTTGCAACTATATCTGCTTCGGGGATTTATTCTGTGTGTGCGCTCTGCTTGTTTGGAACTTCCTGCTAGGAAGGGCCTGATAAATGATGTCGATTGCCCTGATTGGAATTAGAATTATTCCAGTTCGGCTTGTTGTTCCCTTTATGGTTCCAGTCTCCACTTCTGGGCTGGGAGTGCTGTTTGTTATCCGAGGATGCAGCCTTTTTGTCTTGGGCCTTGCCGTCCACTGTGTAGTGGGCTCGCTGGTAGATTGTACCCTGGCCACCTTTTTCAAGCCGGAATTCAGATCTCTGAGGTAGAATGGGTAAACCCACTCGGTCTTTTGGAGAACGTCTGAAAATTTGTCCATCCTGGGGAAAATTGTCCGCTTGACTTTTTCGTGGACTGGTGGAAGCATGTTCTGAAGGTACAGATTCTTGTACTCAATTTGGTCAGTGTCTGCTGCTTCATCCGAAAGCGCTTTGCCAGTATGGTAGGCCATCCACAACCTTTGGTGGTATGTCGCTGAGCTTTCCTTGGCCATTTGCTTCACGGGGTAGGCCAACATGACATCGCCCATGCCTGGAGAGTGTACGGAAATGAGTTCCGCTGCAGTGTCATCGAAGGTTGCAGTTGTGGATTGGCAGGCCACCTCGGCGATTTTCGCCCAGAGGAGGGGTCTGCCGAAGAAATCTGTACCTGGTAGTTCATCGGCAGACTGAGCATTTCACATTTGGAATGAACCTTTTCCAAATGGCAACTGAGATTGTCGCTAGGGTTCATGCGGCCTATACTATTAGCAATCTGCTATACAGAGTGGGCCAACTGAAGGGGATTATTATGAGCTGCTGGACGCTTGGGAAGGATTCAGGTTTCGTGCTCCGTGAAGGGCGTCCTCCGCTGCGGCATCAGCCACAGTGTGTACAACAAATGTCTGAGAAGCAGCCTCCTTCATCATTGCATCTAAATACAGTTTGAAGGTCTGTTTGCTTTCCTCAGGTATCTTCATCTTAGGGCGGCCTCGATCATTTGATCAATCTCTCTCTGTTTTGTGTGCTCTAGTCACACAAAGCGGCAATCAGAGGGCCTGTACCTAGGCCTCGAACCCCCCCCCCCAAAATCATGGGGGTCACCATCTTGGTGGCACACATGATAGTCATCATTCCGCTGATGGCGTAAGGTTGTGCTCTCATAGCGTGGGGTTCTGCCATCTTGTGGGTGGCAGGAGGATATTGGACTACAGTGTGGGTGTGGCTGGGTGCCATCTTGGCAGATGTCATCACCAGAATAGTCATCACTGGATGATGTAAGGTCAATGGGTGTGTAATGAAACCCTCTCATTGCCTTGACTTGACCAGCCAACACTTCTCGCTGATGGTGCAGTTTCGCCATCTTGAGTCTACATTTTGTGACTAATTTTTGCAGTTTTCTGCTCTACACCTTTCGCAATTTCTTTCTGTAACACTCTGTACGTGGTGCCCAACTTGCAGTTGTGCCTAAGTTCCCTGTCCAGCTCGTCACTTTCTCGGTTCAAGTCGTCTCTCGTCTCATCCAGCTCCTCATGCAAATTCTCATTTGTATCACTCAGCGAATCGTTCATCTGTAACACCTGCTTCTTATCCTGTCTCAACCTATCACATTCATCTCTCAATGTACATAACTCTCGGTCATTACCTTGTACAGAACAGTGCAAATGAGTTTCGTTCTTATTACGCAACGACTGAAGTTCTGCTTCAAGCCGCTGGTCAGTTTTCAAACTTTCAGATGCCTGCAATCCCATTTCTTTCTTAAGAGACGAGAATTGCAGTTTGAGGGACTGAAACCTCGATTCGGAGGCTTCTGGAGCAGCATAGAGATCTGCGACTAACAGCTCTTTAGCATCATGCTTTTTGGCTGTTTGCCTCACCTTGGAGTACTGGGTTGAGATCCCCAGAACGGGGTTATCAAATCAATTTTGCATCCTGTGCAAAATTGTTCCAGCCTTCATATGAGGTAAGAAAGTTAGAGACTTAGTTTCAAGTCTGCACATATATTAGACATAGTGGTACCAGTAAGAGTGTTTGGGAAACACAAATTAAGCCAGCACTGGTTGCCGTGCTGTGTATCGATCCACAGCAGGCAGACCAATGGACAGTCTGGCTACTGTACTCTCGCAATCCTGCTATTCAAAACTGCCGTAGAGTAAGGTGAGACGGCATCAACCTTACCCAGTAAGCAGCCAGACTTTACAAGATGCTGTGGAGCAAAAATGTACAGGCAAGGTGGTACGGGTGTGTACACCTACTTACTACCAGCAAGGGAAGGGTAAGCCAACAGGTCAGGAAACTTTGCTAATCTAGACCACCTGCACATGGTCTCCAATTTGTTAGGGTCTCTGATCCCTGATCAGATTCTTGGCAGTCGTAGACTAGCAAAAGAGATATGGACAAGTGCCATATTCGGTAATAAACTTGTTTATTACACAAAAGATAATCAGTTGCCCTAAGCAGGTCTTACTATTAGACACTGGGAGCCGATGTTTCCTAAATACCCCCAGGAGTGAAGAAGGTCTCTTGGGGAATATGTAATACAGTAGGTTATATAGTTCTCATTATTACCATAGTTATCAAAAGATTAGATACATAAAATAAGCCCTATTGGCCAAAAGTTAGGTGGCTCCACAGTGTTATCTATAGTTATATATTATTCGTAAAGTCAGCTAAAATACAGAACAAAGGATTCCTCCAAGGTACAGGATGTAGTGCAGTATTACATAAATCTGAATAGTGGCAGTCCAGGCTGTATCATAACTTCTCAAAATATAAGACACAAGTGCGTCTTGGCACATTACATGCTGTATATTTCGTAGCAAAGCATTATAAAAATCAGTATGTCCCTGGCTGGCTACTTACACTTGTATGGTAAGTGCCAATGCCCTACATGTTAGTAGTCATTTGTCATAATACAGATGTATGATTTGTCTAAGGTGCACAGTGGGAGACCAGTTAGAGTGTGGGGACTTCGCATAACAACCTCATGGGATGGGAGAGTACTTGCGTGAGCATCAGCTTATTTAAGAATAACTCGACTGTCTGTTGCATTTTAACCAATCAATATTAGAATCCCCAAGGTGAGTTTGTTCATTGTCTCAAACAAGGGAACCAGTTGTGCTAATTGGGGTAGGGAGTGCTTGGTGGCTATTGGCAGGAGGTAAATAAACACAAAAGAGGTGAAGTTTCTTAGTGTTACCCAGGATTAGAGTAGCATGACACAATTCAAAGGTCGGGCCAGTTTTGGGGGGACTTGGGGCAAAGACATTTAGGCGTTCCTGTACCCCCCCCACCTTGCTTAGAAGGGGCCCTGTCACGTTGTTGTAACCCGGTAGAGCACATTAGTTACTGGGTCTTGTAGGATTTAATCAAGTTTCCGAGAGACAAACAATGTCAGGCTGGTAGGGACTGGCCCACGCGGTGAGCTCATCCAAGTTGTGGAGGAGGCTTATTAAATTAAAGTGGGCTATTTTGAAGACATTTTATTCCTTGCCAGAGGGTGGGGGAGGAGGAGAAGGAAGGAGACTAAGGCTGAGTAGGCCCAGGGTTGGGTTAGATGACTCCCCCAGCCAGTAGTGATGGGGTCAGGAGGAGAAGGGCATAAGCTCTCAAACAAATTCCCACTGGGAAGAAACACCACTGAAACTTGAGGTACTAAACTTCTGGGACAAGAAGTCCAAGACAGTCCCAGCTGTGCTGTGAACTGACTAGGGCATCAGACATAGTAAAACCAGTGTGGGTAGGTGGGTTACTGCCTACATAAATAAAGGGTAGGGTGTCAGTGATAAGTAGTTTGGAAGGTATGGATAAGGTTTGGAGTTTGGATAAGTAGTAGAAGGAGGAAGGGGCCACTAGAGGGCATGGCTGGAAGCTGGAGGGGGGAAGATTCAGGGGAGAAAGGAGGAGGTGCTACTTCACTGAGAGGGTGGTGGAGCCATGGAATGCACTGCCTAGGGGGCTGGTGGAGGCAGAGACAGTGGAGGGGTTCAAGAGGGGGTGGGACAGGTACAGGGGAAGGGTTCTGGAAGCAAAATCCAATGCAGCAAGAATATCCGGAACTGGGAAGGGAGAAGCCAGAGAAGGCGAGGGGGACAGCAAGGTCAGCACCCAGGTTGGGGACTGACCAAACGAGCAGACACGAAAGACCATTAGGCCTATTCTGCTGGCATTTTAGTATGTTAGTTTGGTGGTAAGGGCAGTTAGGGAGGCTAGTGATCAGTAAAGCAGTACTATTATTTTATGAGTTGAGGCCCAGGGTACCCAGAACAATTGGGGATTGGCAATACAAATCAAGGTAGAGGTGGCAGTGAGGTTCGGGAATTACATGATGCACAGCAATACTAACATACTAAGATGCCAACAGAGTAGGCCAAATGGTCTGTCAAGTCTGCTCGTATAGCAGTACGCAGTCAACACAACGTTGCTGCTCCTCCACCTCCCCTATAATCTTAATACTCAAATTAAATTATTCAAATACTCAGCGTGTGAGGATAGTTACCTTGGATCTAGAGGAATTTACTAGGCTAGGGCTTCAAAGAAATGAGGCAAGCGGGTTCAGAGTTCAGCTTCCTCAAGGCAGGACGTGAGCAGCTTGCATCCTGTGGAGAGGAGACACAGTCAAACTGATTTTAAGTATTCAGGGAGGGAGATGTGCAGCATAACTGGCTTCAGTCTTCCCGCTGGCTGACTTCTGGCAGACTCCTTTCACGTCCCTTAACTCGTGGCCCTTTGTGCAGAGGTCACTGTGGAAGATCGCTGAGGGCAGTGACCTTTATACTAGATGGAGTGTTGCACTTAGTGGGCTTTTCCTAGCTCTGCCTGTGCTCACTGCTACCTCTATGATTGGTGGGCTGGCTGCTGGGAAGCAATGGTGGTCTCTGGGCTCCTCTTGTGGCATGGTTGAGCTGTCTGCTGGTGCAGGAGGAAGCGATCGGCGCGGGGTGGATGGGTGAGAGGACAAGCAGTCATCCTCTTGACCCCTGTGCAGCAGCTGTGAAGGTACGGAAATGGTCAGAGATGTCCGAGACTGTAGGGAAATTGTCAGAGAGATCCGAGTCTGTCAAAATTTTAAAGAGCAAAGTCTTTTGTTTAAACTTGGGCTTTTCCTAGCTGTGCTCATGTTCACTGCTGTGGCTCTGGTTGGTGGTCTGACTACTGGGAGGTGCTGTGGTCTCTTGTCTCAGGGCTCCCCTTGTGGAGTGGTCGAGCTGGTCGCTGGTGCAGGAGAAGGTGATTGGCAGGGGGGAGGATGGGAGTACAAGCGATCACCCTCTTGACCCCTTTGTAGTAGCTGTAGAGGTAGGGAAATGGCTAGAGAGGTCCAAGACGGTAGGGAAATGGTTAGAAACTCATGTTTTTCTTAAAATAACAAGAAATACCAAGAAATTCAAGGTATAAAAAGAAATAACAAAAATTCAACATATAAAAAGAATAAAATGAAAACACACAGTAAAAAAATGTCGGGGGAAAAACTAAATAAATGTTTGCAGCAGTTGTTTAGGCTCTTTTGTTACCACAAGAGAGAATCCACAAGGAAGCGACAGCGGAATTGTTTCATTCACAAAACCTTTCAAGACCATAGCACAATGCTGCTTAATACAATGTAGTATACTAGGAATGTGATTTCTAGTGTGTGTAAGGTCATTTTGAAGTAGTTTATGAATTTAAATGTGATAACAAGAAATAAAACTAAATTTTCCATGAATAAAAAGAAATAAGGAATTCCAGAAAAAAAAAAAAAATTTATAAAAAAATAAAAAGAATTTCATGGGTCTCTAGAAATGGTCCGAGAGATCAGAGTTTGTAGGATAACTGTCAGAGAGGTCGGAGTCTGTCAGAATTTTAAAGCGCAAAGTACTAACATACTAACATACTAAAATGCCAGCAGAATAGGCCTAATGGTCTTTCGTGTTTGCTCGTTTGGTCAGCCCCCACCCTGGGTGCTGACCTTGCTGTCCCCCTCGCCTTCTCTGGCTTCTCCCTTCCCAGTTCCGGATATTCTTGCTGCATTGGATTTTGCTACCTGAACCCTTCCCCTGTACCTGTCCCACCCCTCTTGAACCCCTCCACTGTCTCTGCCTCCACCAGTCCCCTAGGTAGTGCATTCCATGGCTCTACCACCCTCTCCAGTGAAGTAGCACCTCCTCCTTTCTCCCTGAATCTTCCCCTCCAGCTTCCACCCATGCCCTCTAGTGGCCCCTCCTCCTTCCTTCGAAGCACCCTCACTGTTCCTCCCCTATTTACCCTCTTCATGTACCTGAAGACCTCTATCATGTCCCCCCGGTCCCTTCTCTCTTCCAAAGTGTACATATTTAGCTCTTCGAGCCTCTCCTCATAGGTCCTGTCCCCCAAGCCCTAAATCATTTTGGTTGCCCTCCTCTGGACCCTCTCCAGGAGGTTAATATCCCTCTTTAAGTGCGGCCTCCAAACTGCACGCAGTACTCAGGTGCGGCCTCACCAAGCAGTTATACAGAGGGAGTATCACTCCTTCTGGGTGATCCCCCAGCGATGCATCCCAGCATCCTGTTGGCCTTGGCTGCTGCCCTCCTACAAGTCTCAGAGTTGTTCATCTTGACATCCACCACCACCCCCAGGTCCCTCTCAGCCATTGAGACTTGTAGTATTCCCCCAGGGTGTACACTTGGCCTGGGTTTCTGGCCCCCAGGTGGAGTACCTTGCACTTCCCTGCATTAAACCTCAGCTTCCACTTTCTAGACCATCTTTCCAGAGCCTCCAGGTCCCCCTGCAGGGCCACCCTCCCCTCCTCCCCATCCACCACCGCCCCCAGTTTCGAGTCATCTGCAAAGAGACTCATCTCACTCCTGATTCCTGTCCTTATGTCAGATACGTAGGCGTTGAACAGAAGGGGCCCAAGGACTGATCCCTGTGGGACCCCACTAATGACCCTCCTTGGGGAAGAGACTATCCCACCAACTATCCGGTCCTGGAGCCAGTTGCCTATCCATTGGATCATCTGGTTTCCCACCCCCATTTCTCCTAGTTTATCCAACAGGCCCACGTGAGGAACAGAGTCAAATGCCTTGCTGAAGTCTAGAAAGAGGACATCCACTGGTCTACCCAGGTCCAAGGCACTTGTCACCCAGTCATAGAACTCCACCAGGTTTGTCTGACACGATTTCCCTGGGATGAATCCATGCTGTCTATCGTCCAGGCACCCTGACTTATCCAGGTCCCCCTAGCCTCTCCTTGACAATGCCCTCCATCACCTGCCCACCACTGATGTCAGGCTGACAGGCCTGTAGTTCCCTGCCACCTCCCTTGATCCCCTTGTGGATAGGCACTACATGCGCCACCTTCCAGTCTTGGGGCACCCACCCTGTCCTCAGAGAGATGGTGAAAAGCTCTGCCAGGGGTTTCGCCAGGACATCTGCAAGTTCCTTCAGCACTCTAGGATGTAATTTATCCGCCCGGTGCTTTTCTCCGTCTTAAGGGAGCTGAGGGCTTCCCTCACTCTCTCTGCTGTGATTTCCACTTCCAGTACCTCTTCTCCCTGCTTAGCCTCCCCACCTGCCAGTGATGCCCCCAGACCTGCGATTGGTAGGGCCCCCTCTCATTATCTCTGTCTCCTCCCATGTATGATGCAGCATCCCCATTTTCCCTGGGAAAACTGAGGTGAAGTACTCATTTAGTACCTCAGCCTGCTCCTCTGGGTCTTGTGCCCATCTCTTCCTGATTTAATCCTGCTAATCTGCCCCTTCACCCTTCGCCTTTCCCAATGTATCTAAAGAACCCTTTTTCCTCTCCTAATTTCCCTGGCCAGGTTCTGCTCCTTCCTTGCCTTAGCCACCCTCACCACTGTAGTGGCCCTTCTAGCCATCAGCTCATACTCCCCTCGATCCCTTTCACTCCTTGAGCACTTGAATTTCTTATAGGTTGCTTTCTTTCCCTGCACCACCTCCTGGACCTCCCTGGTCCACCAACAGGGTTTTTGGGCCCTACCGCATTTTTGTCTTACTCTTGCACAGGTGCTGGTAGCATTCTGCACCCCTCTCCTGATGATTTCCCACCTACTATCAGCGTCCATGTCTGACCCAATCCCATCCAAATGCTCCTTAAGGATCCTTCCCATTTGCTTAAAATCCACCCCCCTGAAGTCGGTTACTTCCGTCTTTGTGCAGCCTTCTACCCCTCCTAGGTCCAGGCAGAACCAGACCGTGGCATGGTCACTCCCCACCAATGGGTTCCTTACCTCCAGGCCCCCAATCTGGTCACTGTCTGCCAGGACCACATCCAGTACCCGTGCCTCACTGGTCGGTTCCCTCACCTGCTGAGTTAGGAACGCGTCTTGAAAGACATCCAACAACCTCTGTTCCCTGGTCACAGAGGATGTCATAGTCTCCCAGTCTGTTCCTGGCATGTTTAAGTCCCCTAACACCACCACCTTTCCTCTGCCCAGTCTGCAGTGTCTCCTAACATCTGCCACCAGACTGTCCTCCAGCTCCTCCGCCAGGGCAGGGGGTCTTCTTTGCTTAAACTTTGTGTGATTTTCCTAGCTCTGGCCGTGTACACCACTGCAGCTCTGGTTTGCGGGGTGATTATTGTGAGGCGTGGTGGCCTTGGGATTCCCTGTGTGGCGTGGTCGAGCTGGCTGCTGGCTCAGATGGAGGCATTGGGGGAAGGTGAGAGGACAAGCGATCAATCACCCTGCCAACCATTGTGCTGCAGCTGTATACTGTGAAGCTTGGGGGGAGGTTTAAGAGGGATGTGAGATTTGCAGGCAGTAATCTCCAACATGGGACGCCTCACACCACAGATGGCATTGATGTTATTTCCTCGGCAACTTAAAAACAAGGCATATGGTTATCCCAGAGGGCAATGGCCGGGAAGCCAAGTTTCAAAGAAATACAAAATCACACATACCCCCATAATGCAAAACATCATGGGCTGTATATGCAGATCGCCACAAAACATTATGCTGGGTCAGCTGTTGAACCAGCATAATATTTTGTGGTGATTTGCATATATAGCTCATGATGCTTTGCATCATGGGGTATGTGTAATTTTGTGATATAATATGTGTGTGTGTGTGTGTGTGTATATATATATATATATATATATATATATATATATATATATATATGTGTGTGTATATATATATATAATATGTGTGTGTGTGTATGTAAATGTACGTGCGTGTGTATATATATGTGTGTCTATGTATGTGTGTATATTTTTATTTATATAGGACATGACATGGCCTGAATGAAGATATATTTATTTTCACAAGAGGCCAATGATATCTCACCAGTGGCGAAGCCACGAGTGAGATATCTTGATGTCATTGGCCTTGAGTGAAGATAAATATGATATCTTCACTCAGGCCATGTCATGTTCTGTTTATAAAGACATGTGTTTTTGGGGTAGTTGCAAAAGAACCCCCCCAAATACACAATCTCCAATACTGCGGAAATTGAACAGAACGTGTTATGTGAAAAATATGTAGATATATATTTGGTTTATTCTCTGCGTTTAAAGTTATTGAAAGTAAGTTATGTAGTTGTTCAAACAACATGAAGTCTTGCTATATTATAGACATTAGCAGTTTGATCCAGCTCTAGAACTGCCCCGGAGTGAAATGGTTAAAACCATTCCAAAATAGAATTTTGGCACGAGAGCAGCTCTGTCTGTGTCATTTCAAACTTGAACTGTCAGATTCTTTACTCCGCCTCAGTGAACAGTTGCTCCGGAGATTCCTCCTTCTGCTCGGTTCATTTCTCGGTTTAAAAAGTGTTTTCTCGATTGGATTTAACTGAATAGTTTTATTTTAAACATAAACCGTTCGGTTCAAGCTCTATCTGTGGTAACCGTAAGTAAATGAAGGTTTTGCCTGTGTGGAACTTGTGTTATCGGTTCGGTTTTGAACCGATCAGTGGGTTTAAACTCATTTAAAACTAAAAGTTACTATTTTAGAGTGCGGTTCTGTTCTTATCGGTTCTAAAAAAACGGATTTATTACGTTTTTCCAATACCTGTGACACGGTTAGAAACCGATAAGGGTGTGTTGCCGGCACTGCCGTTAAAAGGGCAAAAGTTTTGGTTAGGCTGGCATTATGTCTGAGAAACCCAAAAGAAAAACGGCCCACTGTTTCCTCAACACTGTGATGTTTGTGGGAAGTTTTGCCAAGGCTGACCCACACACCACATGTGTTTATTGTCTGGGGTTTGACCACCTCCAGTCAGACTGCCAGGTATGTAAGAATTTCCCTACAGCCACCCTGGAAAAAAGATTGGGCAGGCTCAGGGAACGAGAGGCCAAAAAGTCCGCTGACCTGGATGGCCAGCCTGGTTCGGTGCCAACCGAACCAGAGGGAGTGCCCTCTGACCAGGGCCAGACTTCCTCGGGCAAAAGAAAAGCTGGCTCTGAGGAACCAATTCCAATAAAGAAAACAAGAAAATCAGCAGGTCTGGAGTCCAAAATTCCTTCTCCAACTGCTGCAGAGATAGCAAAAGCCATACAAATTGTCCAGTCACTGTCTCAGGGTCCGTCCGAACCACCACTATCTGGTAAAAGGTCGGTTCGTCCGGTCCCAGTAGTTCAGGATTATGATATTGAGGAATTTTATGAACCAGAGGAGGGGGAGGAGGATTATGAACAGTATGAATGTGGCTGGGAAGGTCTGGGTGTGCCCATTGAACCGGACATCTCCCCAGACAGACCTTTAGAATCTCTCCTATGCTGTCTGAGTCCCCATCTCATTTTATGTTTTATAAAAGTTGCTGAAACCCTCCAGCTTCCTTTAGAAGAGGCTGTGGATGAGCAAGAGGAGCCTGATTTTGTAGAAATGATGGATATTCCAGAGTCTAGGAGATTGTCTATTTCTTTACATAAGTCTTTAGGAAACAAACAATTAAAATTTTAAAAGCTCCTATTCTGTGCCTCCTGTAGATAAAAAGATGGACAGAAGGTATACATTGTCAGGCCCTGATACAGAATTCCTTTCTCAGCAATGCAGTCATGTTGGGGTAGTTCAGGCTGCTGCCTGTGATAAAGCTAATATTCCCTTGGCTTCACATCCTCCTGACAAGGATTCCAGGAAGATTGATGCCATGGCAAAAAAACAGTATATGGCAGCCTCTCTGGGACTCGGGCAAGCAAATTATATGGCTTATGTAGCTAGGTATCAGAAATCTAGATGGGATACTGTTATGCAGTTGGCCAAGCAGGCCCATGGCCAGCTGGCTAGAACAGGTGGCTGCTGATGGCATTGAAGCCGCTAAGGTTCAGTTTCATGCTGCTGTGGATGTTAATGATGTTTCCTCTAGGGTCATGGCCACATCTGTAGCTTTTCGTAGGTTGACCTGGCTCAGGTGTACTAGTTTGTCACAGGATACCCAGACTAAGGCTATGGATTTTCCTGTGGTGGGAAATTCTCTGTTTGGAGAGCAGACAGAGAATTACATGAAGAAGATGGATGAATATAGGACTACTTACAAGAGTGCCCAGGCTAAGAGGCTGACAAGCCACTCCTCAAAGGCATGCCCCCAGGGGTAGGCCTTTTCACAGGCCTTTCTACCAGACTCAGGCCTCCTCTGCCTATGCTCAGAGGGGCTTCTTCAGGGGCAGACGAGGGGTGGGCAGACCTGCTCCCACCCCCCAGCCTAAAGCTCCTGCGAAACAGACACCCTGATGGGGTGCCCAGGGCCGATTCTCCTGTACCAGTGGGGGGCAGGCTGGCTTACTTCAGTCAGAATTGGGCTTCTTTAACCTCAGACAAGTGGGTTCTGGAAGTAGTAAGCCAGGGTCTGGTTCTCAGCTTCAAAAAGTTTCCCAAGTTGAGAAGCAGACTTTTTCTACCTGCAAATGCTTCAGAGACCCTCTCTCTGGAAACAGAGGTCTCATCCCTGTTAGCTCTCAGAGCAGCAGAAAGGGTTCCTCCCCTGCTTCAGGGCAGGGGTCTGTATTCCAGATACTTCCTTACCCCAAAAAAGACAGGAGAATGGCGGCCCATTTTAGATCTCAGATATCTGAACAAGCATCTTTTGAAACCAAAGTTCAAAATGGTAACTCTGGCAATGATTTTACTTTCCCTAAGGCCAGGGGACTGGCTAGCCTCCTGGACCTCAAGGATGCCTATTTCCATGTCCTAATCAGAAGATCCCATTGAAAGTACCTCAGATTCGAACTGCCCTCAGGTCATTACCAGTTCAGAGCAATGCCTTCGGCCTTACCTCTGCTCCAGGGTATTCACAAAGTGTCTAGCAGTGGCAGTGGCCCACTTATGAGGCAGAGGATTGCTGTTTTTCCCTATCTGGACGACTGGCTCATTGTAGGCCAGTCCCAGAACAGTAAAATCTCACCTGCAGGTCACCCAGCAGCTTCTCACCTCCCTGGGTTCTCTGCTAAACCTACCAAAGTCGGTTCTGGAACCAGTCCAGGTACTCACCTTTATAGGGGCAGAATTGGACACAAAGCTAGCCACAGCCTTTCTTCCCCAGAAAGGGTAAGGAATTTAGTGGCTCTGGCCTCTTCCTTCACTCTGCAGGTCTCTCGACTAGCAAGACACTTTCCAGAGCTCCTGGGGCACATGGCTGCATCCACAGCTGTTGTGCAGGGAGCCAGATTTCAGGTGAGAGACATTCAGTTTCACTTGAGAACCTTTTGGTCTCAGAGAAGAGACCCCCTTTCCAAGTTGGTCCCAGTGACTCGAACCTTGATCCTAGCTCTCCAGTGGTGGCAGGATCAGAGCAATTTAAGAGCGGGGGTCCCCTTCATTTCCCCTTCTCACGACTTGACTCTCACTACAGATGCTTCCCTTCTGGGTTGGGGAGCCCACATGGGCGACCTTTCCACTCAGGGAGTTTGGTCCCCCCAGGAATCTCTGCTCCACATCAGTTTGCTGGAACTCAGAGCTGTCTTTTTAGCTCTTCAAGCTTTTTCTGCATCTGTCCACGACAAGGTGATACAAGTCAGAACAGACAACACCACAACAATGTGGTACATCAACAAACGGGGCACTCGGTCTCGCCTTGTGCACCGAGGCAATGAAGTTGTGGTCTCCTGGCCTATTCCCTGAACACTTCCCTCATAGCAGTTCATCTTCCAGGGAAGGACAATGTCTTAGCGGATGCCCTCAGCAGGATTTCCCAGGGCCATCACTGAATGGTCCCTGGATCCTCAATGCTGGGGATAGTTTTGCCAGGTGGGGCATCCCTCAGATAGTTCTTTTGCAGCCCCAGACAATCACAAACTTCCTCTGTTCTGTTGCAGGCCTCCAGTGCTGGGCTCAGTTCCCTGGATGCCCTTTTTCTGGATTGGGAGGAAGTTCTCTATGCTTCCCCCTTTCCTCTCTATTCAAAGTACTAGTCAAATCAGATCTCAGCCTTGCAGGGTGATTCTGATTGCCCGGATTGGGCCAGGCAACCCTGGTACCCACTTCTTGTGTCTCTGACAGTCCATCTTCCCTGTGCCTCCCCAGGAATCTGCATCTGTTGACTTGTGCCCAGGGAAGGGTTTGGTATCCGGACCTCAATCCCTCAACCTCAAGGCCTGGCTCTTGAGGAGTTAGAGTTGCTGATTTACACCTCTCTCAGGGTGTTCTTGAGATCCTAAAGGCTTCCAGAAAGCCTTCCACTAGGGCTACTTATAGTTCTAAATGGAAAAGGTTTTCCATTTGGTGTGCTGGGAAAAATATTTCCCCAGAATCTGCTGAATTGCCCATTTTGTTAGATTACATGGTACATCTTAATTCCTTGGGTCTCAGACCAGCTACCCTGAGAGTTCATTTGGCAGCTGTGTCTGCAGGAAAGTCATCCCCTCTTTCCTCTCATCCTGTGTTTTCCAAGTTTTTTAAGGGATTACACCATACTAATCCTACCTTTCAGGAACCGTCCCCCTCTTGGGACCTTAATGTTTGCATTGCCCAGTTAAGTAGCCCTTTGAACCTCTGTCTTCTGCAGAGCTTAAGTACCTAACTTGGAAAACTGTTTTTCTAGTGGCTATCACTTCTGCCAGACGCATAAGTGAATTGCAAGCCTTGTCAGTGGAGACTGACTTTATTTCTTTCCACAGGGATAAGGTAGTCCTTAGGACTAATAGGAAGTTTTGCCTAAGGTGGTTTCAGATTTCCATCTTAATCAATCTATCTCCCTTCCAGTATTTTTCACTGATCACTCCTCTTCGGGTGAGAGGAGGTTGCACAGCCTGGATGTTAAGAGAGCTCTTAGTTATTATATAGAGCGTACTAAAGGTCACAGGTTCAATCCTCCAACTTTTCCTTACCTATGGAGAAGTTGGGAAAGGCAAACCTGCCACTAAGAGATCAATAGCCAGGTGGATTGTCTCTTGTATCCAATTTTGTTATCAGAAAGTGGGCAGACCCCCGGTTTGAGGCTCATTCTACCAGGGTACAGCTCGTCTCTAGCTGCTGCCAGAGATATCCCTTTATTAGAGATTTGCCAGGCTGCTACTTGGAAAACGGTACACACTTTTACCAAGCATTACTCCCTGGATGTCCAGGCCAGGAGAGATGCTCGGTTTGGCACAGCTGTTCTTCAGAGCCTATTCCATAAGTAGGTTCTGCCCCTCCTCCATGGAGGTACTGCTGTGTATTCTGCTAATGTCTGTAATATAGCAAGACTTCATGTTGTTTGAAGAAAAAATTACTCACCTTAGTAATGTTGTTTCTTCTAATGGAGTCTTGCTGTATTATAGACCTCCCCCCCAACCTGCCCCTCTCAGAACCTCTACTTGGTGGGGTGCGGGCAACTTAGTGTGGGCACTACTTATGTCCTGTTAGCATTTTGTCCCCTTTGGGACTTTGGGGGTGTGTATGTGTACGTGTGTGTGTGTTTTATTATACTTATGTTCCACTTTCATATTATTAGAATGGTGTTAGTATTTCTGGTCCCCTGACTTGAGTCTTGGGTGTTGGGACCATCAATGGTTGTTATTATTTAGGTAGCCATTTGGCTAGTGTAGGTTACAGCTTCCACACAGACCTTAGTGAGTTTGGCTCAGAAGATCTGACAGTTCAAGTTTGAAATGACACAGATAGAGCTGCTCTCATGCCAAAATTCTATTTTGGAATGGTTTTAACCATTTCACTCCGGGGCAGTTCTAGAGCTGGATCAAACTGCTAATGTCTATAATATAGCAAGACTCCATTAGAAGAAACAACATTACTAAGGTGAGTAATTTTTTCATCCTGCCCTTATTTTGAACGAAAGTAATCACTTTTAAAAGTTATCTGGTTGATCCTATCATTGTCATGTCCCGTGATAATAGCTTAAGTTTCACTTTCCTGTAGAAATGTAGCGTGACCAAGCGCTATTAACATACACGGTAAATACGCTCTCACCCTTTCAGAGTAAAGTACTCGGTATAAAAAACAGTGAATAACATTTTTTTGAGTAAGTTTTAAGTCATTTTACTGAGAAGTAGCTGATGACAGTGATGAGAGGAGAGTGAGGTAGTCGGCACCTGCACAACACAAGAAGGAAGCACGACCGTGCGTTGCTATAGTAACATATGCTTGTGCTTCTTTCTGTTGTGAAGGTGTTGACTAGCTCGCTCTGTTCTTATCACAGTCGGCAGCTTCTTCTCAGTAAAACAGCTTGAATTTAGTGCAAAAATTTTTTTTATTCACTTGTTATACAGAGTACTTTATTCTTAAACAGTGGGAGCGTATTTACAGTGTGTGCTATAGTGCTCGGTCACAGTACATTTCTAGAGGAAAGTGAAACTTATGCTATTACTACGGGATCTGAGAATGGTAGAATCAACCAGATAATTTTTACAAATGATTACTTACATTCAAAATAAGGGCAGTATCAATGATATAGAGGCACATATCTGTGTGTGTGTGGGGGTGAGGTGGGTTGGTACAGGTTGTACGATACAGATGCGCAATGGAAAGTATACTTTTACTTTCTATTGTATGACGTACAGGAACATAGAGCTATTTCCATGACGTATAGGAACATGCAGATATCAGTGATATCTTCACTGTCTACCTGAGATTGCTTTTTATCTCCATATTTATCCCAAAACACATGTATGTGTATATACATGTATATAACTTAATGGTGATTAAAAGTTATTCACACGGTTGTGGCTACAAGTGGTTTCTCTTGACTATTTCTAGTTGTAGGACAGTATGGGATGTAAATAACAAATGGAGAAACTCATGGCTTACTTACAAAAAACAGAGGAAACGTGCCAGAACAGAAGGAACCCCTGACTACTCTAGGTTATGACACGTAGGCTGGATAGCCTACCTTGAACTGACAGCGGACAGCAAGAGGGGTGGAGGGAAGGTTTCCGTTCGAGGACTGGTGCATGGATCTTGGGGTCTCCTTCTACAGGGGGAGGGGGATCCCTTGGATTCTTCATATTTTCAAAAGAGGGCATAAGGACACTAGGAATGGCTATTAATATGTTCTGCCTATTCCTGCATCTGTATCTACTAGTCTTCTGTAACACTATGATTTTTGTCTCACCTATATGTTATAAAAAAATAAAATTTCAGTAAAAAAAGAGGGATGTGAGGAAGTACTTTTTCACAGAAAGAGTAGTAGCCGCCTGGAACAGCCTGCCAGAAGAGGTGGTGGGGGCAGAGACTGGAGCTTTAAGCATGCGTAGGATAGACGCATGGGTAAATTGAACAGTGGTAAGGGAGGAGAGGAGAGAGGGACACTTGTGACCAGTTGGAGTCCAGGGTGTAGGGTTAGACCGGGAAAATAGTGCAGATTTGATGAACCTACAGGTCTTTTCTGATGACACATTCTGTATTTCTGTGTTTCATGTGTTAAATTGTTTCAACATACCACCTTCTCCCAGCCCAGCACTTCATCCTGAAAGCCTTCTTTAGTGGAGCTGGTCTCCTGAAATGTGTGCTTCTCTCTCTCCTAAGCTGGTCTCCGGGCTTCCTTACTCCTGGGCTGTACCTCCTGATGCTGATAGGTAGGCAGGAATCAGACCTCTGCAGCAGGGGACATCCAGCCCTCCACTTCCTATCTTCCTCAGTTTACTTCCTGCCTGCAATGAGGCAGGTACTCTGCAGCAGAGCCCTGTCACAGGAGGCAGGGCTGAAGAGACTGTGAGTTACAAAATCCTCATTCTACAGAAACAAGTGTATTTTTCTCTTTTGGATTATAAGAAATGCTCTACAAAATCCTTGTTCTACAGAAGCAAGTGTATTCTTTTTTTTGGGGGGGGGGATTTCAAGAAATGCTCTAGCAATGGGAGCGGCATTCAAACGCTGCAAGGTGGGATCCAGTCTCAGCCTTGCAAGCTGCACAGGCTGGCCCCACCTCTTACTGGCTCACTTTTTGCCCGGGGTTGGTGGCTAAAAGCTGCAGTTGTTCATCGTAGGGGCATCTCGTCGGGCTAATTTTCCCTCTCATCCCCAAGGGATTCTCAGGAGTTTTGCAAAACGTTTATCGAAGTGCTTCCAAAGAGCTAGACCCGCATGTCTAATCCCTAGGGGATTCTCAAGAGTTTGGACCCCGGCCAAAACTTTATCGAAGCACCGGAGTGCTTCCCAAGAGCTAGCAATGCACCGCATGGCTTCCGATCAAGCAGCGGAGTGCTCCAAAGAGCTAGACATGCACCGCATGGCTTCCAATCGACGAACGGCCATTGGGAAATCTTCAGCTGTTCGTCGTCGGTGTAACTAGACAACGTGAATGGTGCTGGGCCGCTCAGTAAGTGTATTTAAGCACTGGAGTGCTCCTAGGGGTCGGGCAAACACTGGATTGGCTTCCATTAGACTTTTTGAGATGGCTGCAGCCATTCATTGTCGGTAGCACTAGTCCGCGCGCATTCAGAAAAGCGCGCCAAGCCGATCTCGGTCTGCCTTCTTGTTGAACAGCACTGAGGAGCCTAACGGGCGCCCTGACGGGAAATGAGTTCAGCACCTGCGGGCCGCCTCCCCAGCCATTCTTCCTCATCAAATGCTGGGACTTATTTTACCAGGGCCTTTGCCCTCAAAGGGCCTCCACTGCCTTGACAGCAAAACTTCAGTATTTTGCCCTTAAAGGGCCAGCACAGTGTGTCAGTTCATAGCTGCTTTACAGCGCTAAGCTCAACTTTTTGCCCTGAAAGGGCCAGCGGCCAGCACAGTGTGTCAGTTCATAGCTGCTTTAACAGCGCAAAGCTCAGCTTTTTGTCCTGAAAGGGCCAGCGCTTTTCATTACAGCTTCAGCATAGAACCAGGAACTTCCACGTGGAGCGTCAAAGAGGGGTATGCCCCTTTTTAGTAACACCAGGGCTGCTTGCCCCCACTACTAATCACCAAGATGGTCTGCCTAGCCTAACATGTGAGAGGACCACGCTTCTAATCTTTTTTGCTGCCCCCTCTACTAATTCAGTTCGTTGGTCCGCTATCACCTCGTTGTTATTATTATCATTAAATTGCCACTAACGGACACCAGAGGCACAGTTTGACGAGCACCCAGAGACACAGTGCTCGTCGACGAAGGCTGCGGGCACCCAGAGACGATGCGCACCAACGAAGGCTGCTATCCATCCAGCCTGAACCCAGACGCTTCCTTAGGGTGCCTTCTCTGTTGTCCAGCGCCTCCAAGGGTCAGCTAGTTGCCGAAGAACGAGTATGGCACAACTAGCTAGGTGGCAAATTACTTACGCTGTTGACGAGCTCCTTGGGCTCTTAGCTCGTCGAAGGAAGCCTTCTGGAACTTGCAGCTCTGCGAGCAGGCACCCAGGTTCACAGTTTGTCACCGAGCAACTTAAGGTGTCACAGTAGTTAGTCGCCGAGCAACTCAAGGGGTCACAGTGCTAGTAGTCGAGGGTCACTACTGCTCCTGGAGGTGACCGGCGGAGGCTCTGGAGGTGACCGGGAGAGGCTTCCTACAGCCAGTTTAACGGAAGGCACTCCCTGCTTTTCCTTCAGCAGTTCTCGTCTCCCCCCCCCCCCCGAAGAATCTGCCATTTGAGGCAGTGATGCTAGTCAAGCCAGGAACTGGGAGCCAGGAGTCCTTGGACCTGGGGAGCCTATTCTTTTTCTCAAAAGAGGCCATAGTCAAGATTCGCCTCAGATCTGCCTCAGAGGCTCTTGCCCAAACGATATAGGCTTTTTCATCGGGCAGTTGCCACCAGATCAACCTCAGCCTTCCTCATTCCTCCAGCCATAGGGAACTTTTAAAGGAGGAATGGCAAGGTCCAGGACGCACCTATCCAGTGGATCTCCAAGTTTTCTAAGAGTCTGACAAGAAACAATCGGAAATGTGGTCAGACCACCCCAGAATCGATCCTCCAATTTTTAAACCTAACCAAGCAGTCGATCACCTGGCTGAAGGAGGGACTTCTCTACGGGACCCAATGCGGAGAAAAGCAGGTGCCTTGCTTAGCATCAACAATGTCTCAAGGGGGCATCTGCCAACCCTCTCTCCCTAAGCCTGTCTGTGAGGGGCCCCAGTTGGTGGTCTGACTTCGGATTATGCAGTAGATGCATAAGCGAAGGTGGTCAGATGCGCAGGTCGCACCATGTTTCTTCTCACCTTGGCTCGCTGCAGCCTCTGGATTCGAGCCTGGCAAGCAGTTACCTTTGTAAGAGCCAGCTGGTTATTGTACCCAATGAAGGTAATCTCCTTTTTGGCCCAGCCATGAGGGAGGCAGCGAGGGATTCCAGGGAAATGGCCAAAGGTGCATATGCCATTTCAAGAGGCAGGGACCAATCTTCAGTCCCCAGATGACTTCTGCATTACCAAGATTACCTTAAGGGTTAAAACACTAATGTCTTGGAGGGGAAACAAGAACACGCTATTCACACTTCCTCCAGTGGGGGGCAGGTTTTCAATAAACTCCCCATGAATGGGCCCAAACCGAGTTGGATAGAGGGGTCATGGACATTACCAGCATGTGTTACCTAATCCAAGCCACCCCCCCACCACCTTCGCTGGCAACACATCTGAAAGACAGGCAATCGTACAAGGGGGAATTTTACAGTCCATTACAGATTTTCGGTGACTGGAGGTTTTTTTTTCTTCCATGTGCCAAAAGGCACGGGGGACTCTAGGCAGTCCTGGATCTCTTCTTCGCAACAGAACCTTCAAGGTGGAAGCCTTGTTATCAGTCATCAGGGAATCACAAAAGGGAGATTTTTTCCGGCTCCAATAATTCTGCAAGATTCCTATTTGCATATCCTCACCCAGTAATGTCACACATTCTATCCCAAGTGTAGAGTGGGAGAGCAGTACTTCCGCTTCAGACTCCAATATCGTGGCCTTCCTCAGACTCACGATCAGTATGTAAGGCCCCGCAACTCAACCAAGCATGACAAGCAGTGGCAGAGGGAGTCTGGTGCCCATCGGCCTGGGGGGGGCACACATCAGGACACAAGGCTTCCTCCCCGGAAATGAAATTTTGGTTATCTGCTAAAACTCATCAAGGAGTTTCACAGGCTGCTCAGCCAACTGCTTATTTTTTCACACCGCTCATTGAGACAGATTAAACCCTCTCTCCAGTGACGGTCTCAGTGGTCAGACATCACGACGGGATGCAAGGGGGGCCATCCACACAGTGTTAACTTTCCTGAGTGGTGAACAATAGGCCATGCCCAGAGGCACTGTGAACAGCAATTCCTAATTTCTGTGTTTCATGTGTTAAATTGTTTCAACATACCACCTTCTCCCAGCCCAGCATTTCATCCTGAAAGCCTTCTTTAGTGGAGCTGGTCTCCTGAAATGTGTGCTTACAGTGCACGTACAAAGGTTGGTATTTATACTGCAAAATCAAGGTTCATTTACCATGTTAAGGTTTGTGGATTCTCCACAACTCCGTTACATTGTCTGTTTCTGCTATTTCTGCATGGGTGTGCAAGTATGGTGACTTGTTTGACTGTCCGTATAACCAAAAGGAAAAAAAAAGCAAACGGGAGCCTAGGGTCAGGAGAAACATCTGAAGATGGAGTTGATCATTGGGATATCCTTGTATGTAGCTTTAAATTTGGAGTGGGAGGTGAAAGAGCATAGAGTGTAACCCTGGCAACAGATAGGCAGACTTCTGTGGTCGTAATGTTTTTGTGTCTGTATCTGATGCCCGGTTTCTGGTTTATGCTTTGTCCATTAAATGTAATATGTTCAGAAAAGGTCTAAGAGGGGTCAGGAAAAATAGCCAGGAACTTGAAACAATGAGACTTGTTCCAGAGAAGACTCATTGGTGGCAGATATTTGAAAATGGAGATTAGAAGCATACAGTTTCCCAACTCAGGGCTTTGATCCAAACACAAAACTGTAGTCTTATTAATTATACCAGTAGTCTGTTTAACAGTTATCTTTGAGCAGAGCCAGGTCCAAAGATAAGAGTGCTAGAGATGTCATCTGGGGGTTTGGCACTATGGTACATGATCGGGTTGTCTGCATGTATTACTTACCTAACACGTCGTCTTAGGAAGGGAATTGATAAAATAAAGAAAATGGGGGAAGCCCGGCAATGGACCCTGGAAGAATCCTTCATCAATGTTTTTTCCCATTGTGAAAACAACGTACTTTACAGGGCTTAAAATTTGCTTTTAAGTCCGGGGAGAGAGAATTCCACCTCCCTTGAGCTACTACCAAATTGGGGGAAGGGGGGGGACATACTTCATTGGGGGGGTTGATAGACTTTGGGGGAGGGTATCTGAAACACCACCACAATGTTATATTACATTTAGACTGACTCCATGCATCACATGCACCACCTGGTATGTGGAGGAGAAGACTGACACGTGCCTGGTTCAGTTTTCAGTGAGATCTTCTTTTTTAACAGTAAAAAGGTCAGTCTATTGGTAGCCTTGCTTTGCTTGCTAAACTTGAAGTAGTAGTGTTGTGAGGCAGTGGGCTCTGTCTGCTGTATGTATGTGAGTGGGCAGGTAGCACTACTCTCAATAACTGTCCTTTCCCTGGTCCCCTCTTCAGTTTTCAGTAAATCGGTGATTTCTTTAACCCTCAGGAGTTGACTTCTACCCCATTCTGATCTTGGCCTTTACACAGCACACAGGCAGAGAGCATATCAGTGATCACACAGCACAGCTGCAGGCTGTTTAGTATTTTTTAGTATTGCAGTTGTCCCGTTCAGTGTTCCCACTGCAGTTCACATCAGCCAGTAACATTTCCTTCAAATAACATGAAGTCTTGCTGTATTCTTACAATTGCAGTGATTCCCAACCTTTGAACTGCCCTGGAGAACAAAGAGTTAACTTTCTTTGCAGGGCATAGAATGCTGAGCTCGAGCTCGGTTGAAGTCTCTGTCTGGAGTGTTTCAAACCTAAACCGTCAGATTCTTTACTCCGTCTCACTGAATGGTCGCTCCGGAGATTTCTCCTTCAGCTCAGTTCGAAAGTCGGTTAAAGCTTCAGTTTTCGTCATTTTTTAAACCGAAAAAGTATCCGCATAGTCTGTTCAGTCTCTGTCTATGGTGCCGTGAGTGCTAGATAGGAATTGTTCTGTTTTTTCTGTGTGGAACTTGTAAAAGTGCGGCTCGGTTTGGCTGAACTGGCCATTTGATAGTGAAATTTTGTGTGTTTTACTTAGTGTGTGGTTACCGGTTCTTATTGGTTCTAAAAAAAAAAAAAAAAAAACGTATTATGCTGCCTAATACCTGACATGGTTAGGAACCGATAAGGGAGTCTTGCCTGGTGGTTGCCATAAAAGGTAAATTGGTTAGGTTGGCCATGTCTGAGAAACCTAAGGAAAAACCAGGCCCACTGGGTTTCAACACTGCAGTGAGTGTGAGGTCTTGCTAAGGCCGATCCCCACACCACCTGTGCTTATTGTCTGGGGTTTGACCACCTCTATTCAGACTGCCAAATACGTCAAAACTTTCCCAAATCTACCCTTGAGAAGAGATTAGGTAGACTGAGGGAAAAGGAGGCCGAGAAGTCCGCTGACCCAGATGGCCAGCCCGGTTTGGTTTCGACCGAACCAGAAGGAGTGCCCTCCGACCAGGGTGATACTTCTTCGGGCAAAAGGAGAGCCGATTCCGAGGGATCAGTTCCAACAAAAAGAAAACGCAAAGACAAATCGACCGGTTTGGATCCAGAGGTTCATGTTCTGACTGCCGAAGAGATAGCCAGAGCGATTCAGATTGTGGAATCGCTCCGTCTGGTTCCGACCGATCCGGCTCCTTCAGGCAGGGGTTCGGTTCGGTTGGTTCCCCCGGTTCAGGATTATACCCTTGAAGATTTTTATGAACCGGAATTTGAAATTGAAGGGGAATTTGAGGATGATGATGTAAGTGAAGGTCTGGATGTGCTGGTGGAACCAGACATCTCCCCAGACAGACCATCAGGTGTTTCCCCTCCTAGGCTTTCTGAGTCCCCTTCTCACTTTATGTTTTACAGAAAGGTGGCTGAAACCCTCCAGCTTCCTATGGAGAAGGCTGTGGAAGATCAAGAGGATCCTGATTATGTAGAGATGATGGACATCTCAGAGTCCAGGAGACTGTCTATGCTCCTCCACAAATCTTTTGGGAAACAGACACAAAAAATTCTAAAGTCTCCTAACGCTATACCTCCTGTGGATAGAAGAATGGACAAGAGGTATACACTTTCAGGCTCAGACACGGAGTTCTTATATCAGCAGTGCAGCCATGTTCGGGTAGTGCAGGCTGCTGCCTGTGACAAGGCAAATATTCCTTTGGCTTCACACCCCCTTGACAAGGACTCCAGGAAGATTGATGCCATGGCAAAGAAGCAGTACATAGCATCTTCTTTGGGACTCAGGCAGGCGAATTACATGGCCTATACAGCCAGGTACCAGAAGTCCAGATGGTACACTGTACTGGCACTGGCTAAACAGGCCTCCCCCCAGCTAGCCAAAGAGCTGGAGGCAGTGGCTGCAGATGGGATTGAGGTATCTAAGGTTCAGTTTCATGCTGCTGTGGACTCTAATGATGTGTCATCAAGAGTCATGGCTACATCTTTGGCTCTTCAGAGGATGGCTTGGCTCAGATGTACTAGCCTCTCGCAGGACACCCAGGCTAAGGCCATGGATTTTCCTGTAGTGGGTAATTCTCTGTTTGGGGAGCAGACAGAGAATTACATGAAGAAAATGGATGAGTACAGGACCACTTACAGGAGTGCTCAGCCAAGGAAAGGCAGGCAGCTCCTCAAAGGCAGCAGTCTAGGGGCAGGGGCAGGCCTTTTCAAAGGCCTTTTTACCAAGCACAGGCCTCCTCTTCCTTTTCTCAGAGGGGGTTCTTCAGAGGGAGAGGCTGAAACGGGATGAGCAGGGCTGCATCCACTCCTCAGCCTAAAGCCCCTGCCAAGCAGACACCCTGATGGGCCTGCCCGGGTCGACTCTCCTATTCCAGTAGGGGGCAGGCTGGCTTACTTTGTCCAGGACTGTATGTCTGTTACATCAGACAAATGGGTCCTGGAAGTAGTAAGCCAGGGACTGGTTCTCAGCTTCAAAAAATGTCCAAAGATGAGAGCCAGATCTTTTCCACCTGCAAATCTCTCGGAAACCCTTGCCCTAGAGGCATAGGTTTCTTCTCTCCTAGCTTTAGGAGCCATAGAGAGGGAGTATCTACCCTACACTGGGGCAAAGGACTGTACGCCAGGTACTTCCTGACCCCCAAAAAGACAGGGGAGTGGCGACCCATCCTAGACCTAAGATATCTAAACAAACATCTCTTAAAGCCAAAGTTCAAGATGGTAACTCTGGGAATAATCCTTCCCTGTCTAAGGCCAGGGGACTGGCTAGCCTCTCTGGACCTCAAGAGATGCCTACTTTCACATTCCCATCAGGTGCTCCCACAGAAAGTACCTCAGGTTCGAGTTGCTCTCAGGCCATTATCAGTTCAGAGCAATGCCCTTTGGCCTGACCTCAGCCCCAAGGGTTTTCACAAAGTGCCTGGCAGTAGTAGTTGCCTTTCTAAGAAGGCAAAAGATTTCCATTTTTCCACATCTGGACGATTGGCTAATAGTGGGTCAGTCTCCAGACCAAGTAGAGTCTCACCTGCAAGTGACCCAGCAAATGCTCACTTCTCTAGGATTCCTTCTCAACCTTCCCAAGTCAGTTCTTGAACTAGTCCAGCTTCTTACCTTTATAGGGGCAGAACTGGACACACTCAGAGCAAGAGCCTTTCTTCCTCTAGAAAGGGCAAGGGTTCTTATAGAACTAGCTTCTTCTTTCAGCCTTCAGGTATCTCGACCAGCAAGGCATTTTCTCCAGACTTTTGGGCCACATGGCAGCTTCAACAGCAGTGGTCCAAGGGGCAAGATTCCAGATAAGGGATATTCAGTTCCACCTGAGAGCTTTTTGGTCTCAGCGGAAGGATTCCCTTACCAAACTGATCCCAGTGACTCTGACCTTGATCCAAGCCCTCCAATGGTGGCAGGATCAGGACAATTTAAGACAAGATGTTCCTTTTGTTACTCAGCCTTGTTCAGTGGTCCTTACCACAGATGCTTCTCTCCTGGGCTGGGGAGCCCATCTGGGGTCCCTCTCTGCCCAGGGGCTGTGGTCCCCCCAAGAATCCCTTCTCCACATCAGTCTCCTAGAGCTCAGGGCAGTTCTTCTGGCCCTAAAAGCTTTCTCTTAGTCAGTACAGAACAAGGTGGTTCAAGTCAGAACAGACAACACCACCACCATGTGGTACATCAACAAGCAGTGAGGCACTCGGTCCATGGCCTTGTGCACAGAAGCCATGAAGTTGTGGTCCCGGGCTTATTCCCTGCAAACCTCTCTTGTAGCAGTTCACCTTCCAGGCAAGGACAGTGTGCTAGCAGATGCACTGAGCAGGATCTCTCAGGGCCATCGCAAATGTTCCCTGGAACCTCAGGTGCTGAAAGTGATTTTTTCAAGGTGGGGCACTCCAGAGATTGATCTCTTTGCAGCCCCAGACAATCACCAACTCCCTCTCTATTGTTGCAGACCTCCAGTCTTGGGTTCAGTCCCTCTGGATGCTCTGAACCTGAATTGGGAAGGGAAGTTTCTGTATGCTTTCCCCCCCTTCCCACTCCTGTTCAAAGTTCTGGTAAAAATAAGGTCACAACCTTGCAGGGTGATTCTGATTGTTCCAGATTGGGCCAGACAGCCCTGGTACCCCATGTTGCTGTCCCTAGCAGTCCATCTTCCCCTGTCTCTTCCCAGGAATTACAACCTGTTAACATCCTCTCAGGGAAGGATTTGGTACCCCAATCTTCAGTCTCTCAATCTCAAAGAATGGCTCTTGAAGAGTTAGAGTTTGCAGATCTGCATCTTTCCCAAGGGGTTCTGGATATCCTCAAGGCTTCTCGAAAGCCCTCCACCAGAAACACTTACAACTCCAAATGGAAAAGATTCAGCATTTGGTGTTCTAAGAAGCATATTTCTCCAGACACTGCTGAATTGCCTACGGTTCTGGATTATATGGTCCATCTTAATGGCCTAGGCCTCAGACCAGCTACTCTCAAAGTACACTTGTCAGCTGTTTCTGTGTTTCTGTCTGTGGGGAAGTCTTCCTCACTATCTTCCCATCCTGTGTTCTGTAAATTTTTTTTAAAGGATTACTTCACACCAATCCTCCTTTTAGAGACCCTGCCCCTGCCTGGGATTTGAATGTTTGCATTGCTCAACTTATGCAACCCTCCTTTGACCCTATGTCTTCAGCAGACCTTAAGTACTTGACTTGGAAAACTGTGTTCCTGGTAGCCATTACCTCTGCCAGGCGTATCAGTGAATTGCAAGCCCTGTCAGTGGAACCTGATTTTATCTCATTTCACAGGGATGAAGTGGTCCTTAGAAGGTTCTTGCCCAAAGTGGTTTCAGACTTCCATTTAAACCAGTCTGTGTCTCTCCCTGTTTTCTTCACTGATCATTCTTCCTCAGGACAGAGGAGGCTACACAGTTTAGATGTCAAAAGAGCCCTTAGTTACTACGTAGAGCGTACCGAGGGTCACAGGTTTGACTCCCTCCAGTTGTTCCTCACTTATGGAGAAGTCGGAAAGGGCAAACCTGCCACCAGGAGATCTATTGCCAGGTGGATTGTGGCTTGTATACAGTTCTGCTGTGAAAAACTGGGAAAAACTCCACCCTCAGGCCTGAGGGCTCATTCCACAAGAGGTATAGCTGCTGCTAGGGACATGCCTCTCTTAGAAATTTGTCAAGCAGCCACCTGGAAAACAGTCCATACCTTTACCAAGCATTACTCTCTGGATATCCAGGCTAGGAGTGATGCTCGGTTTGTCACAGCAGTACTTCAGAGCCTATTCCCAAAGTAGGTTCTGTCCCTCCTCCTTGGAGGTACTGCTTGGTAGTCTGCAATTGTCAGAATACAGCAAGGCTTCATGTTGTTTGAAGAAAAAATTACTCACCTTAGTAATTATGTTTCCTCTAATGGAGTCTTGCTGTATTCCAACCTCCCTCCCTGCCTCCCCTCTCAGAACCTGTTTTTGGGAAGTGGGTGGGCAGGTGCAGTGTTGCACCCCAAGGGTGTTTTTTGCTTGCACCCCCTCCTTTTGTTTGGGTGCTAATTTATTATTGTTATTTGTAGTAGATTGGTTTTTGGGTTTCTGACTTGAATCTTCCTTGGGAATCCAAAACTTTTTTCAGCCAGTTACTTGTAGGAAGTTTTACAATTTCCACATAGAATTTTTAGTTTAGTTGGGCTCGTAAGAATCCAACGGTTTATGTTTGAAACACTCCAGAGACTTCAACGGAGCTCGAGCTCAGCATTCTATGCCCTGCATAGAAAGTGAACTCTTTGTTCTCCGGGGCAGTTCAAAGGTTTGGAATCACTGCAATTGTCAGAATACAGCAAGACTCCATTAGAAGAAACATAATTACTAAGGTGAGTAATTTTTTCTTTCCTACCACCTCCTGTCTTCTGGCCTTAAAAGTTAGGAGTGCCTTACCTCTTCTTGCAAACCAAACTGACTTGCACAGTTACGGAGGTCAGATGCTCTGATGCAGTGTTTACACTGTTCCTCTGCCTCACCCCCTCAGCAGTTTCCAGTAAACTGTTGGCTGTTGCAGTTTCCTTATTGCTGAGCTGTGCCCCACAGTCATAGAAACATAGACTTTGACGGCAGATAAGGACCACTTGGCCCACCCAGTCTGCCCATTTCCCTACCTATTGGATAAGCTGCAGATTCTAGTTAACCAATAGCCTACTTCCTGCAACCCCCCACTATAATTGCCTTATGTCTGTCCCATGCATGTTTGAATTCCCCCACTGTTTTAGACCCACAACCTCTCCAGGAAGGCAGTTCCATCGTCCACCACTCTCTCCGGTGAAAAGAATTTCTCACGCTCCCCTGAGCCGCCCCCTCTAACTTTAAATTGTGCCCTTTGTTCTTACGCATCTCTTTTTGAAAGATGCTACCCTCCTGGACTTTGTTGATTTCCTTGAAGTACTTAAAAGTTTCTGTCATGTCCCACCGTCCCTCCTTTCATCAAGGGTATACATATTAAGCTCTCTCAGTCTCTCTTCATATGGTTTCTGATGTAGACCCTGCACCATTTTAGTTGCCCTCCTCTGGACTGCTTCCATCCTGTCTATGTCTTTGCGTAGATGAGGTCTCCAAAACTGCACGCAGTACTCCAGATGGGGTCTCACCAACTGTCTGTACAGAGGGATAACCACTTCCCTTTTTCTACTTGTGATGCCCCTCCCTGTGCATCCCAGTATCCCCCTGGCTCTCCTTACTGACTTCTCACATTGCTTACCCACCTTAGGTCATCTGATATGACTACACCCAGATCCCTTTCCATTATTGTTGTCGTTAGTACCTCCCTGCTATTGTGTACTCTTTCCTGGATTTTATTTCCCAGGTGCATTACTTTGCACTTCTTTGCATTGAATCCAGTTGCCATATGTCTGACCATTCCTCCAACCTTGCCAAGTCCCTTCTCATCCTTTCTACCCACCTTGTGTATCAACTCTGTTACAGATCTTTGTGTCATCTGCAAAGAGGCATACCTTTCCTTCCAGACCCTCTGCAGTGTCACCTATAAAGACGTTAAAGAGGACTGGACCCAGTACTGAGCCCTGAGGTTCTCCACTAGTAACCCCCCTTTCTTCAGAATATGTTCCATTCACTATTACCCTCTGTGTCCTGTTGTGCAGCCAGTTTGCTACCCAGGCTACCACCCTGGGACCCGTAGGCTGGCTAACTTGATTATTAATCTTTTGTACGGGACTGTGTCAGATGCCTTCCTAGAGTCTAGGTTGGCCATATCCACAGCCCCTTCCTGGTCTATTACTTTGGTCACCCAGTCAAAGAAATAGATTAAATTCGTCTGACATGACCTTCCTGCTGTGAATCCCTGCTGCTTTGGGTCCTGTGCCCCGCTGGCCTCTAGGTACTGAACAATTTTTTCTTTCAAAAGTGATTCCTTCATTTTCCCCACCACTGAGGTCAAACTAACAGGTCTGTAGTTTCCTGCTTCTGCCTTGCTCCCACATTTGTGAAGGGGAATCACATCTGCCCTCCTCCAGTCCTCAGGTACCACCCCATATTCCCATGATTTGTTAAAAAGTGTGGTTAGTGGTGTCACTAGGTCCTTCCTTAGCTCTTTTAGGATTCTAGGGTGAATCCCGTCAGGCCCATTGCTTTGTCCACCTTGAGTTTTAGGAGTTCTTTCAGGACTCTTTCTTCTGTAAATGGACTGGCGTCAACCCCACTACCCAGAGTGCTAGGAGTCATGATCTGCCTTTGCTGACAGCCTGCCGTAGCACTCTGGCATCTCTCTCTCTTGCAATAAGCCACCCAGCCTATCTCTAAGGTCCTGACCATGCTGGCTTGTGGGGAACCAAAAACAAAACAAATAGTTTTCTTTTCTGGACCGCCCCAAGCCCAGTGCAGAAGTCAGACTGTCATGCTCAAACAACATTAACCCCGGCTGTGCTGATAGCTGCTGGACAAGAGGCAAGGCACATTTATTTCTGTGGCACCCAATCTAGGAGGACCTTACATAAAGGCAAACAGGGAGGGAAATGCAAATAGGATAAAATACACACAGTATATTATTCAGCATGCAATTTCATATTAAAATCAATAAGCATAATCTTAAAATATGATTACATATAATAGCTCCTAATTAGTACAGAAAGCCAAACGAAAGAGGTAAGTCTATAGACCCCTATTAAAATCCTCCACTGTTTGACCTGTCTGACAGAGGTAGGAAGCGAGTTCCAGAGGGATGGACCAGTGACTTTCAAAGCTTGGTTGTTGGATGTTTTTAACCTGGCTCTCGGAACTGCAAGGAGGCCCCTGGTGGAGGAGTGGAGGGAGTGGACTGAGGAGGCAGGTGTCAGATCATCAGTCAGGTAGCTAGGGCCCGGTCCGTATAGGGCCTTATACTAACATACTAAAATGCCAGCAGAATAGGCTTAACGGTCTTTCGTGTCTGCTCGTTTGGTCAGCCCCCACCCTGGGTGCCGACCTTGCTGCCCCCCTCGCCTTCTCTGGCTTCTCCCTTCCCAGTTCTGGATATTCTTGCTGCATTGGATTTTGCTTCCAGAACCCTTCCCCTGTACCTGTCCCACCCCTCTTGAACCCCTCCACTGTCTCTGCCTCCACCAGCCCCTAGGCAGCGCATTCCATGGCTCCACCACCCTCTCAGTGAAGTAGCACCTCCTCCTTTCTCCCTGAATCTTCCCCTCCAGCTTCCACCCATGCCCTCTAGTGGCCCCTCCTCCTTCCTTGAAGCACCCTGACTGTTCCTCCCCTATTTACCCTCTTCATGTACCTGAAGACCTCTATCATGTCCCCTGGTCTCTTCCCTCTCCAATGTGTACATATTTAGCTCTTGAGCCTCTCCTCAGGTCCTGTCCCTAAGCCCCAAATCATTTTGGTTGCCCTCCTCTGGACCCTCTCCAGGAGGTTAATGCCTCTTTAATTGTGGCCTCCAAAACTGCACGCAGTACTCCAGTGCGGCCTCACCAAGCAGTTATACAGAGGAGTATCACTCCTCCTTCTGGGGTGATCCCCTAGCGATGCATCCCATCATCCTGTTGGTCTTCGGCTGCCTCCCACAGGTCTCAGAGTTGTTCATCTTGACATCCACCACCACCCCAGGTCCCTCTCAGCCATAGAGACTTGTAGCATTCCCAGGGTGTACACTTGGCCGGGTTTTGGCCCCAGGTGGAGTACCTTGCATTTCCCTGCATTGAACCTCAGCTTCCACTTTCTAGACCATCTTTCCAGAGCCTCCAGGTCCCCTGTAGCCACCCTCCTCCCCATCCACCACTGCCCCAGTTTGAGTCATCCTGCAAAGAGACTCATCTCACTCCTGATTCCTGTCCTTATGTCAGAGACGAGGGCGTTGAACAGAAGGGGCCCAGGACTGATCCTGTGGGACCCCACTAATGACCCTCCTTGGGATGAGACTATCCAACTACGACCCTCTGGGTCCGGTCCTGGAGCCAATTGCCTATCCATCTGATTCCCCAACCCCATTTCTCCCAGCTTATCTAACAGGCCCACGTGAGGAACAGAGTCAAATGCCTTGCTGAAGTCTAGAAAGAGGACGTCCACTGGTCTACCCAGGTCCAAGGCACTCGTCACCCAGTCATAGAACTCCACCAGGTTTGTCTGTCATGATTTCCCGGGGATGAATCCATGCTGTCTATCGTCCAGGCACCCTGACTTATCCAGGTTATAAGTGAGCAAGTCCACTTTGAAGATGACTCTCCACCTGACAAGCAGCCAGTGCAGAGCTTGCAGGACTGGGGGTCACATGGCTAGATCTGGGCAGGCCCTTCAGTAACCTGGCCGCTGTGTTCTACACCAGCTGCAGCCGGTGGAGGGTCCCTCCGCTGACCCCGAAGTACAGTGCGTTACAGTAATCGAGCTTAAAGGCATGAACCAGTGATGGCAGATTCTTGGACAGAACTAGGAGTTTAATCCTGGCGACATTCCTTAAGTAGTAAAAACCACTTTGGATAACAGATGGCACCTGAGCATTAAGAGTCAATCTGTCATCCAGGATGACAGATTTCTCACCCTAGGGGAAGCCATCAATGGAGCGGTTCCTGGGACCAGTCCCGAGGCTGCTTCTGAGGCACTGACTCCATCACAGTCGCATCCCGGCTCAATCACTAGAACCCCCGTTTTATCTGGGTTCCGTCTCAACCAGTTGGAGGACATCCAATCATTGATCAACGACCGGCAGTTGTTAAGCACTTCCACAGAGGGCACACAGTATGTGCAGGATTGTCCCACATGGTGGGTTCAGAGTGTGTGTGTGTGTGTGTGTGTGTGTGTGAGAAAAATAGCACAAATCATGCAATTCTACCTGGAATTTTAAGCCCTGCTTTATGAACTAGTCAGAGTCAAGTAAATTTGGTTATCTACTCTGATCTTGTCAGTGTTTAATTGATGAAGGAAATATCTCAAATCTTCCCTTTTTGGGGAAGTTTGTTGAGAAGGTGGTGATTGACCAGTTAGTTGAATGCCTGGAAGCTTTGTCCCTCTCCATTCGGGTTTTCGGCCACGGCACCGCACTGAGACGGCTTTGGTCAGGGTGGCACATGATCTCTTCATGGTAAGGGACCGAGGGCACTATACTGTCTTGGTGTTCTTGTACCCGTTTTCAGCGTTTGATCACGGGGTGCTTTTTGACCGTCTGCAGAACTATGTGGGTGCTACCAGAGCAGTTTTTCGCTGGTTTGACTCATATTTAACCAGAAGATTGCAGCGCGTAGTCCATGGGCATTTTTCCTCTGGTTCCTTTGCGCTGCCTTGTGGTGTTCCGCAGAGTTCTATTTTGGCACCCCTACTGTTCTCCATGTATATGCTGCTGCGGGGGGAGATCATTAGGTGGTACAATCTGGGGTTTCACTGCTGTGCAGATGATTCCAAGTTGTACTTGTCTTGTGCCCCAGGTGACCTTTCCACCTCAGATACGCTGAGTCAGTGGTTAGCCAAGATTCACAACTGGATGTCCGCTACCTGGCTATGTTTCAACCCTGGCAAGACAGAGGTTATGGTGATCAAGTCGGGTCATGGGGTCATTTTCGCTGACAGGAGACTGCCTGCCTTAGTGGTTGATGGATGAGCCCTGTCGGTGATCAGTGTGGTCAGGGTCCTTTGCTTTGTTTTTGATGACCATCTTAGCCTCGAACAGCAGATGTCTTCGGTTGTCAGAACCGTTTTTTCCATCTCTGAAACATTGCCAGGATCCATCCTTTACTGACGTCTGCTGACCTGGCTACGGTTATCCATTCCTTTGTTACTAGCAGACTTGATTACTGTAACGCTCTGTACTTATGGCTGTCTGGAGGTTTGATGCGTCGACTGCAGCTTGTGCAGAATGCTGCGCCAAGGATGTTGACGGGTACCTCTATGAGGGTTTACGTCATGCCTGTTCTGCGCGTTCTGCACTGACTGCCCATGAGTGTGCGCATCACTTTCAAGATAGGCTTGTTAACGTACAAGGCCCTACGTGGTTTGGGACCTGATTACCCAAAAGAGCTCCTGGTTCCGTACTCTCCTTGTCTGCTCCCTATACTGTGAGGAAGCTGGTTTGTTGGTTGAACCATCTTCTTGTTTAAAGAGATTGGGAGTAAGAGCATTTGGTACTGCCGCATGGTTGTTGTGGAATTCCATCCCACCATATATTCGAGCAGCCCGCACGGTGGAGGCCTTTAAAGCCTCTTTTAAAACATATTTGTTTCAAAAAGCTTTTAATTTTCTTTGATTACATGATCTGCTGGGATGTTTTAACATATTTTATCATGTTTGTTAAGTACTCAGCCTCTGGATAGGGTGCTGTATAACTAAAATTTGCCTTGCCTCGCTGGTACTGCAATTTATGTTTGAAACCTTGCTTACAGTAGCAGTACGTAGAGAGGGGTATAAAACACTCCAACAAGGCGGCTCAGTACTGATGGATGGAGCTACTATGTAATGCAAACTGAAACAAACAAAAAGAGGTGCTACCAGCATCCAGAAGAACGCAAGCACTCTCCAGCACCTTGGAGTTTGTTACAGAAATAAAAAATTGACACCTTTGAAAAAGCGCAAAGTAGTGACGCCAAACATCAGGCACCACTGGAGGGACTGCTGCTGTTACTTTAATAAACTAGTTAAAAGACTGATGTGTTGGAGAGTTCTTGCGTTCTTCTAGATGTTGGTAGCTCCACTTTTTGTTTGCATAGGGAGGGGTGTCTCCAGCAGAAAGGGGGAGGTGGGGTTACCATGGTATAGGTCGTTCGTGAAACCCCACCTTGAGTACGTTGTCCAGTTCTGGAGACCACATCTCAGGAAGGACATATACAGGATAGAGGTTGTCTAGTTGAAGACAACTGAAATGGTGGGCTGCATCAGAAGCCCTGTGAGGAGGACTGAGGGACAGAGACCTGTAAATACCTCATGGGGGTGAATAAGGTACAGGAGGGGTGTATTTTTCAGAAGAGAAGGTGCAATAAAGGGGCATACAATGGAGCTGGACGCGGGGAATTCAGGAGGGATGTGAGGAAATACTTCACTAAAAGAGTGGTGGATGCCTGGAAAGTATTCCGTTCAAGTGGTGGAGGTGAAAACAGTGGTGGCTTCCAGCATGCATGGATAGACGAGGGAATCTTGGTATGAAGTGGGGAGGTAGTTGAGATCAGGGTAAGGTCTATGGTGACCGTGGGATAGGTAGGAAAATGGGCAGACTAGGTGGGCAAAGTGGTCCTTACGCACTATGTACTATGCCCTTTTTATATATCATTGCGCCATAGGCAAACCATAAACTTGCAGCATTTTTCAGTATCCTAGCAAACTGATTGATATAATAAGACACAATTCTGTGTGTGTTTAATAAATGTTCTGTATTTATTTTCTCTCCCATTTGTTATTACTGAGGACGTTTACATAAAAGCATTATCTTTGTGTCTCAGAGTTCATTGTATCCTCCTGCTGTTTCCCTTGCTGAAGTCTAATATTTTGTTAGAATTATTTCCAGAGCAACAGAGTGTGATATCATTAAAAAGAAATATTATGTAAGTGGGGAACTGCAAGAGAAAGATGAAGATTGGGGAACAAAGAAAATGTTTTTGTGCAGATGGCCTCTGTAATTAAGAACGAGGTATTACTATCTCTCTCTAGATCAGTGGTGAGGCCCCACCTGGAGTACAGTACCAGTTCCGGAGTCCTCACCTAAGAAAAGATGAGGACAGGCTGGAGACAGTGCAGTGTAGGGTTACCAGAATGATTCAGGGCCAGCAGGGCAGATCTTATGAGAATCAGAGGAAGGCACTGAACATGTACATGTTAGAGGCTAGGAGAGAGTGTTGAGATACAATAGCGTTGTTCAAGCTCCTGAAAGGAATGAACAAGGTAAACTGCGAGGAGAACTATTTAGCATAAGCAGCAGATCAAGAACACAGGGGCACGAGTGGAATCTGATGGAGGAGGGGAGATTCAGGATGGCAGTGAGAAGGTTTTATTTTACAGAAAGGCTGGTGGAGTCATGGAACAATCTGCTGGTTGATGTGGCGGACACCAAAACTGTCTGGTTTCAGACATGGCTGGGACAGGTTGTAGGGCTTAGTGGTTGCTCAGGGTGATAGCAGTAGGGCAGGGAGCAAGAGGGTGGGTAGTGTGGGCTAGAACCCTGTATAGCCATTAAGTCCTAGGTTTAAGGTTTATGGGCAGCCTGGATGGACCGGTGGGTCTGTTTTCTGCTGTCATAGTGTGTAAACCCACACCAGGTGCTTAGGATCAGTTAATAAATCAGTCTGTGACTTGGATATTGTACTCCTGCGCATACTGCCGTGAGCCACTCTCCCTGGTTGTTGCCTGAAAATAGCCTTCTTGTCTAGTGCACTTAATTAATGAATTTTTCTGTTCTTGCCATTTAAATTGTCTTTGTCCAGTTGTAAACACTGTTTTGTTGTTCAAATTTTGCTTAATTACTGTTGTGATATGCCCATTGTATTTCCTGTGAAAGTACACATTTTAGCCTTTTCAGCCGTTTATGCCCTTTCATGGGGCAAGACTGTGGCTCAAGTTGGTGGTGTTCTGCAGGTTTCTCAAAAGGAGTCTGCATCCCCAGGTCCATAGGCGAATCCACTCACTGGGGGACCTTAACCTGGTTCTGAAGTATCTTACACAGGTTCGATTTGAACCTGTTGCCACTTGTGAGTTGCATTTCTTTTACTGGTATGCTCTTTTTTTTTTTTTTTTTGTGTGTGGCTGTTACTGCATCATGCAAAAGTTTCTGAGCTGTAAGCTTTGGTTGCGGAGACCCTCGTACCTTGTTTTTCCTCTGGATCGAGTTTCTCTGCACACCTGTACTCTGTTCATTTGTAAGGTTGTTTGTGAGTTCACATTGAACCTGACTATACACCTTTTTGTATTTTTGTATCTTCTCAGAATGTGTGTGTGTGTTATCCCGTAATCACTTGATGTCCATAGAGCCCTGCGATTCTGCTTGGATTGTGTAAAAGACTGCAGAAAATAGTTTTGGAGCTTTCTCTCTCCTAAGCTGGTCTCCAGGCTTCCTTACTACTGGGCTATACCTCCTGATGCTGATAGGTAGGCAGGAATCAGACCTCTGCAGCAGGGGACATCCAGCCCTCCACTTCCTGTCTTCCTCAGTTTACTTCCTGCCATGCAGGGAGCAGGTACTCTGCAGCAGAGCTGTGTCACTGCGATGACGGGTGAAGACTTCAAGATTGTAAGTTTGGATTTTTTTTGTCCTTTTCTGGATTTGCTCAGAGAGCAGGGATGGGTGGACCCAGCGACAACCCCTTTCTCTGTGCCAGTAGGGGGTCCCAGTCTCAGCCCTGCATGCTGATCAAACTGGCACCCCTCCACCCTTCCTCCTGCGTGGCCTCTGCCATGCCTGCGCTTAAGGCTGGCGTCTTTTCCCGGCGCAAGGAGTTCTAGCTCTGCCATCCTCCCCGGCATTCAGGTCGGCTCACAGGAGAGCCGCCAGTTGACTTCAAGGATCAAAGGGAGGAAAATACGTCTTTACCATTCAGGAAGCACGAGCCGCCAGTCCGGATATGCCACCCTGCCTATGGAAGCGCCACCGCCAGCTCCTCATTGAGCCAAAGTGCCACCGCCAGCCGGTTATGCCGCCCTGCACATGGAATGCGCCACACCAGCTCCTCATAGAGCTGAAGCACAAGCTCCTCACAGAACCCCATTCCGAGCAGCTCGACTAGGGGAGGGAGCTTGTCGCAGTGGAGCACTGGCCACGTTTACATTTAGGTGCTCCCAAGCACTTCAGCGGCCAGTTTTCTGTCGATGGGTTCTTCAGTTGCCAAGCTGATCGACTGAGGCTACGCGCTTCACAGCTGTGTGTCGGCAATGTGCCCAGGTGGATGACAAATCCTAGGGCTGAGCGTTTACGAATTTGGCGCCAACGTGCAACGTTCTGGAATTAGCGGCGCCACTACAGGCCACCCGGTGGCATGGCCGACTAACTTCTTGGCTCAGTATTATTTGGTTGGTGCTAAGGGGCACTTCCTCCAGTAGGGGGCAGGTTTTTAATAAACTCTCCATGAATGGGCCCAAACCAAGTTGGACAGATGGGCCCAAACTGAGTTGGATACAGGGGTCGCAGACATTACCAGCATGGGTTACCTAAGCCAAACCTCCTCCCCGCTGGCAACCCATCTGAAAGACAGACAGTCGCACAAGGGGGAATTTTACAGTCTACTGCAGATTTTCAGCAGCTGGAGGTTTTTTCTTCCCTCTCTTCATGTGCCAAAATGCCTAGATGTCATATTCGCAAACAGTTGGTTCGCAGCAGACCCTTCAAGGTGGAAGCCTTGTCATCAGTCATCAGGGAATCGCAAAGGGAGATTTTTTCTGGCTCTAATAAATCTGCAAGATTCCTATTTGCATATTCCCACCCAGTAATGGCACATGTTCTATCCCAAGTGTAGAGTGGGAAAGCAGTACTTCCGCTTCAGACTCCGATATCGTGGTCTTCCTCAGACTCACGAACAGTATTTAGGATGCTAGTAGCGGTCGTAACCCGCTTAAAGGCCCCACAGCTCAACCAAGCATTACAGGCAGTGGCAGAGGGAGTCGGGTGCCCGTTGGCCTGGGCGGGGGGGCACACATCAGGATACAAAGTCCCCGAAAATGAAATTTTGGTTATCTGCTAAAACTCATCAGGAGTTTCACAGGCTGCTCAGCTGTTTATTTTTTCACACCGCTCATTGAGACAGACTAAACTCTCTCTCCAGTGACAGTCCCAGTGGTCAGACGTCACGACGGGATGCAAGGTGGGCCATCCACCGTAAGTCTGGAACACGACCGATACAAGCCTCAGGAGCTGAGGAGGGCTCACCTGCATCAGCGTTGGCACCGGGCAGGGGATCGCTGTTAGACACAAGACACAGCATAAACTTCCTTGAGTGGTGAACAATAGGCCATGCCCAGAGGCACTCTGAACAGCAATTCCTCAATCAGGATAGCTTGCTTCCAACTGACAATCTGTCAGCGCAGACATACACTGAACATCAGGGTGACACAAGAAGCCTAAAGATGCTAAAGGAATACCCTCTTTCAGTGGCTTGAGCACCACTGAGCGATGTGCATACCAGGACAGGAAAATGCCACAGCAGAATGACTCTGTCAAGGGACTAGCAGCTGAAGGGCAGTGCCTCCCACTTCCAGACAGAACAGTTGGGCAACACTCAAACAGATCTTTTCGCCAGTTTGCAGAACTCCAAGACAAAGCAATTCTGTTCCCTGGTCAAGGATGAACCAGAGGGGGCTCAGGGCACTTTTTCCCCATAATCTGGGATACGTTTAGTCTCCTGTAAGCCTTTCCTCCAATACCGCCTCTATCAAGAGTTCTACACAGAGTGGATTTGGAGAGGACAGTCATGATTCTAGTATGTCCCTTATGTCTTGCCCACACTTAATTGGTTATCATTCTCTGGTCAAGGCGACCACCTCTAACATTCAGGTTCAGTCCGGACATTCTCCTTCAAAGTCTGGTTCTGCATCCTGTGTCAATAACTTGTCTCTCTAGGCCTGGAGCTGGAGTGGAAAAACTTTCAAGGAGCTATGCTACAGAGCTTCTGTTATTGACATGATGGGGAACTCGTGTATCTCTTCTTCCTCCAAAGTGCATTATAGAATCCAGGGAGGATTTTGGTTCTGGCTTCATTCCAGTCACTTATAGTATCCCAATATTTTGGCCTTTACTCCTGCAGTTCCTTTACGATAGAACGACGAAGGACTGCAACCAGCCACTTTTCAAGTTGGAGTTTTCTGCACGGGGGGCACTCTTCATGGACTCTGGGGAATTATCGGGCTCATATCCCCATGTCTGGTGTTTCTAAAAGCAGCAACATTAAAACGTATTCCTTTACACCAAAGCTGCCACCTTGGAGTAGTAATATGGTTCTCAAGGCTGTGACCAGGGTCCCCTTTACAGCCTTTTAAGGTGTCCGTCATGCATCTCAAATAAAGGTCGCCCTCTTTCCCAAAGCTATTGCTTCAGCCAGGAGGACCAGCAAACTAAGAGCATTGCTTACCCAAGAGCTGTACTCTTGTTCCTTAGGCTAGAACAGTTCCAACTTTTGTTTGCCAAAAGTTATGTCTCCTCTCCATTACAATCAAGGGTTAATTCTTCTTTCATTATGCCCACTCTCTAAAAGCAATAAGGAAGGAAAATTTCACACACTAGACCTGGGAAGAGGGAGGAAAACATGCATTAAGAGAGAGGAAGCTATTAGCAAAACCTCAAGTTTATTCATGCTACCTATGGGCAACAATTTTGAGTAGCAAGGATTTGTTGAGCTTTATAGCCAGTTGGATTCTATTCGTGACCTCCACGGCTTATGATCAGGCCAGAGTAACTTGCCTAGCCCAGTGAGAGCACATGGCCCCTTCGCGAGCGTAATTTAGCGGCCATCTGATCATCCATTCACACATTTTATTAAAAAAAAAACATATATGTATTTTCACTGGAGGAGATGTCATCGGTGGAGACATCCTTGGCCGCAAAGTGCTTCAGTGGTGGGGAACCCTTCTGGGTTTTTGACATTCCTCCCACCCGGGACATCTGGGGACGTACTGCTTTCGTATATCCCAGGAGTAAGGAAGTCTGGAGACCAGCTTGGGAGAGAGAAATTGAAATTTAAATACTTGTAAATATTCTTTCTCCGATGGCTGGTCTCCGGGCTTCAGATTCCCTACCAGAATGTATATAGTTGGCTGGCCTCAGGGCCATATATGCCTTAAAATTCTTATTTTCTGTTTCCAAGTTCTTATAGTATTGCCACATTGGACTGCTTTAGGAAGAACTGAGGAAGATAGGAAGTGGAGGACTGGATGTCCCCTGCTGCAGAGGTCTGATTCCTGCCTACCTATCAGCATCAGGAGGTACAGCCCAGGAGTAAGGAAGCCCGGAGACCAGCTGTCGGAGAAAGAAAATTTACAGGTATTTAAATTTAGATTTTTGTTTAATTTGCCTGCAGGACGGTGAGCACCCTGTTTCTGAACAGTGCCTTTCCTTATGGTTGGCATCCTCCATTCTTTTTTACTGGAAGCATTAGCAGCAGCTTCCCGATTCTGTCTGTGGACATGCCAGAGATGGCATGGCCACTCTGTGGCTTGTTTTTATTCAGTCTCAGAGCTGACCTGTGCTCTGCTGCCACCTGGACTTCTGTCTTATACATCCCTGCTATCTGGACTTCTTCCCACTCTACAGTTTTGTACTATTTGGGACTTATTTCAAAGGTATGGCTCTATGGTGGAAGGTATCGTTGAAGAAGTTGTTGTAGCTATTTACCAGTAACAATAGATATTTCAAAGAATCTCCTCCACAGAACCACAGCTGTTTCTCCCACCTACCCCTTCTGTGTTTCAGGTGGCATACTTGGAAAGACATACCCCTTACTGCACGCTTGATCTTTTCTGTGCCCTTCAAATGGACTTTTTTTCTTTTCCAGAACCGCCGCCACCTCTCCTGTCAGCATGGTTGGGATTTTTGTCTCCTTTTCTTGTTGGTATGGTACGACTTTGAGCTTGTCTCCAGCGAGAAACTGCAATATGGGTCTACCCATGCTATATCGGTGGTGCCAACATACTTTGTGGGTGGTGCCAGCTAGGCCAAAATTTCTGAGTGGTACTGATGCCAGTGGCTAGAGCAGTTCTTCTGTCATACATAGATACATAGACAGTGTCGGCAGATAAGGGCCTATGGCCCACCCAGTCTGCCCATTTGAGCTTGTAAGTTCAGTTTGTTTTCCTAGAAGTCTGTTGCACCTTACTCCTGACCTCCAGAATTCCTTTATGTCTATCCCATGCATTCTTAAATCCCGTGATTGTTTCAGCCCCCACCACTTCCTCTGGCAGGGTGTTCCACTTGTCCACCACCCGTTCTGTGAAGAAATTCTTTCTCATGTTTCCTCTGAATCGTCCTCCCTCCAACTTCATCCCATGCCCTCTAGTCCTGGAACATCTTTTTCGCTTAAAAATAGTGTTTTCCTGCACCCTGTTCCTCCCTGTAAGATACTTGTATGTCTCTATCATACCCCTCTCCCTCCTCTCCTCCAGGGAGTACATGTTCAGTTCCTTCAACCTGTCTTCATAGGACTTGTGATGCAATCCATGCACCATCTTTGTTGCCCTCCTCTGAACCTTCTCTACCCTGTCTATGTCCTTACGTAGGTATGGTCTCCAGAACTGTACACTGTACTCCAGGTGGGGCCTCACTAGTGTCTTGTATAGCAGAATTATGACCTCCCTTTTCCTGCTGGTAATGCCCTGCCTATACATCCCAGCATCCTATTTGCTTTACCTGCTGCCTTGTCACACTGTTTCCTAACTTGAGGTCATCAGAGATGATAACCCCAAGATCCCTTTCCTGCTTGGTGCATGCTATATCCTCACCCCCAACTGATATATTGTGCCAGGGTTTTTGTGCCCCATATGCATTGTCTTGCACTTCTTTGCATTGAATTTCAACTGCCAAACCCCTGACCATTCTTTAAGTTTCTGCAGGTCGCTTCTCATTCTGTCTACACCCTCTGGTGTGTCTACTCTGTTACAGAGCTTTGTGTCATCAGCGAACAGTGAAATTCTGCCTTCTAGGTCCTGCGCCATGTCACTGATGAAGATGTTGAATAGGACCGTCCCAGCACTGATCTCTGTGGTACCCACTGGTCACTCTTCCCTCTGTGGAGTGACAGCCATTTACCACCACCCTCTGTGTCCTGCCACCCAGCCAGTTACCTACCCACCACACCACTGTCCTGCCCACACCCATATTCCCAGTTTGTGTAATAGTCTTCATGTGGCACAGTGTCAAAGGCCTTGCTGAAGTCCAGATAGGCCATGTCCACTGCCCTCCCTGATCCACCTCCCAGTCACCCAGTCAAAAATTCAATGAGGTTGGTCTGATATGACCTCCCTGGTGAAACCATGCTGCCTTGGGTCCTGTAGTCCATTGACAACCAGATGTTCCACCAATCTCCTTCAGTAGTGCTTCCATGATCTTCCCACTACCGAGGTGGAGGCTGACTGGTCTGTAGTTCACTGCTTCCTCTTTGTTCCCACTTTTGTATAAGGGACTACATCTGCTGTCCTCCAGTCTTTGGGTACCTCCCTGTTTCCAGTGATTGGCTAAACAGGATAGCTAGAGGTTCAGCCACCACCTCTTAGTTCTTTAAGGACCCTGGGTGCGCCCTCATTGCTTTATCAACTCTTATTACTTCCAGTTCCTTCAGGACCCTTTCTCATGTAAAGGGACTTGTGTCCATTTCTGCACCATTCTCACCCTTGTATCCTTCAGACCCATTACCTCCTCTTCCTCAGTAAAGACTGAGCAGAAACACCTGTTCAGTATGTCAGCTTTACTGTTGTCATCCTCACGCGACCCCCATCCTCCCCTTCAGTCTCACTATCCTCCCTTTGTCTTTTCTTTTTTCACTTATGTACCTGTAAAGGTTTTGTCCTCTACCCACTGATTTTGCAATGTGTTCTTCTGTCTGAGCTTTGACTTCCCATACTGACCTCCTGCCTCCCTTTGCTTCTCCTGGTACTTCCCTATCCCTTCTGCCTGTGTCTTTTGTATTGCCTGAATACAATCTTTTTGGCTTTCACTTTCTTTGCTACCTCTTTGGAAAACCATAATGGTCTCCTCTTCCTTTTCCTCTTGCTAACCTGCTTAATACATAATTCTGTTGTTCTTGTAATCTCCATTTTAAATACTTCCCACTGTTCCTCAACCCCTGATTCCTGTCCCATTCCCCTTAATGCGTCTTTCAAGTATCTCCCCATTTTCCCAAAGTCTGCCCCCCTAAAATCCAGGTTCCTCACAGAAATAATGTAAAACCTATCTATTACTTACGATACCACAGACAGAGCTTGAACCGAACGGTTGCTGTTTAAATATAGACAAAATGCGGTTTAAAAACCGAGAAATTACACTTTTTAACCGACAAAATGAACCGAGCAGCAGGAGAAATCTCCGGAGCGACTGTTCAGTGAGGCGGAGTAAAGAATCAGACAGTTTGAAGAACAACAGACAGAGTTTTCAACCATGGAAAAGTTTGAAGAAAATCATGGTATTGTCATGGTCAAACTGACAAAAGACATGGAAATCATAGTAAAGATCATGACTCCATTGTGTGTTTAACATATCTCTATTTTGATAGTTTACATGAAAGCATATCTGCAAAGATTTAAAAGTTTTGAAAATGACATTATTAAGATTAAATATCTGGGGCTAATTTTGGACTCAAAATTATCTTTCATGAATCACGTTACTTATATTAGGAAGGCCATCCACCAGCGTCTTGGTGATCTATAACGTGTTAAATCTTGTCTCACTAAAGAATCTAGGACTTTGCTTGCTCATAGCATCCTATTTAGCAAATTGGATTATGGTTTATTAGTTTTATTCATCTACTTGTAAAAAATATTTTGCATTCACTCAAGGTCACGTACAATTCAATTCTCAGGTTTATGCTTCAGGATCTATATATCTCACTCATCACTGTTCCCTCCTTCAGGATTCTAATTGTTTATCATTTGACTGTCGGATACAGTTTAGATATTGCATATTGCTGTTCAAAATTATGTTGGGTCTCCTCCCTCTCTCTATTTCTCAACTGTTCCCAAGATTCATTAATCGTAGTGGCACTCGTTCCCAGGATATCATTTTTTCACAGGTCCTTTGGCTAGAGCTCACCTCTATATAGGGCCCCTAAATGTTTTAATTCTCTCCCCATCGATTTCCTCCATTTCAAAATTATTAGGCACTTTAATCATAAACTTTTTGTTTTTTTCATACTAACATACTAAAAAGCCAGCAGAATAGGCCCAGTGGTCTGTCATGTCTGCTCGGTAGCCAGCCATCTAGTGGTTGCTCGCTTTCCTGACCCCCCCAGCCCCCAAGAGGGTCTTCATTGTATTTAGATTCCCCTTGTACATGTCCCACCCCTTCTTGAAGCCCTCCGCTGTGCCCTGCTCCACCAGCCTCTTGGGCAACGCCATTCCACTGCTCCACCACCCTCTCAGTGAAATAATGCCTCCTACGTGCCCCCTGTAATTTCTCCCCTCCAGTTTCCACTCATGCCCCCTCGTTGTTCCCACCCCTTTTTTAGCCTAAACAGCTCCTTGTTTCCGCTCTATTATTCCTTTTACGTACTTGAAGACTCTTACCATGTCTCCCCTGCCCTTCTTCTCCTCCAATGTGTACATCCCAAGCTCCTTCAATCTCTCCTCATAGGTCTTCCCCTCCATTCCCTGAATCATCCTGGATGCTCTCCTCTGGACTGTCTCCAACAGTGCTATGTCCTTCTTCAGATGAAGTCTCTAGAACTGAACACAGTACTTGAGTTGCGGCCTGACCAAGGCATTGTATAGAGGGAGTATCACCTCCCTCTTCCTGGACGTAATTCCCCTGGCTATGCAGCCCAGTATCCTGTTTGCTTTGGCTGCGGTTCTTCTACTATTTTCAGAGTTATTCATTTTGACATCTACCACCATCCCTAAATCCCTCTCACCCACTGTGGCTTGCACTTAGAATGGTAGAAAAAGGGGAGATATTGCTGATGGGGGATCTTAATATGCCACATGTTAACTGGAGTGCAGTTGCAGCAGCCACTTCTAACAGTGGGGTTATTCTAGATGCCCTACAGGGGGCAGGCCTTAGACAACTAGTATTGGAACCCACTCAAGAGGGAGCAATCTTAGACCTGGTTCTCTCAAATGGAGATGCAGAGAGGATCACAGATGTAGAAGTGGGTAGCCATCTGGGAACTAGCGACCATCGAACAGTATGGTTCACAATAAACACAGCAGTAGAGTCGAGCCATACAAAGGCAAAAGTACTGGACTTTAGGAGGGCTGACTTTGCCAAAATGGGTGAGTGCCTAAGGAATGCACTAGCAAATGGGCAGGAAGGAGGGGTGGAAGAACAATGGGGAATAGTAAAACTGCCATCACAGAGGTAACAAGCCTTTGTGTGAAGCAAATAAACAAAACGATGTAAGAAACCACTATGGTTCTCAAAGGAGGTGGCAGGGAAGGTTCAAGAGAAAAAGAAAGCCTTCAGGAAGTACAAGGAATCACAAAAGGAGCAGGACAGAGATTGTATCAGATAAAGCAAAAGGAAGCTGGGAAGGCAGTCAGAACAGCAAAGGCCCAAACCGAGGAAAAGATAGCCAGCTCAGTTAAGAAGGGAGATAAAACCTTTTATAGGTACATCAGGGAGCGAAGGAAGACCAGGGGAGGGGGGGGGGCAGAGGGTGACTGTGAAAAGGCAGAGATACTAAACAATATTTTTGCTCAGTATTTACAAATGAAGAGGGGGAGGTACCTAAACCAAACAATAGAAACACTCTGGATACAGAAGTTGATACCAGCTCATTTACTGAAGAAAGGGTTCTGAAAGACCTCTTAAAACTGAAGGTGGACAAAGCAATGGGGCCTGATGGGAGTCATCCCAGAATTCTAAAAGAACTAAGGGTAGAACTAGTGACACCTCTGACTACCCTCTTTAACAAATCATGGGAGGATGGGGTGGTACCTGAGGACTGGAGGAAGGCAGATGTGATTCTACTTCACAAAAGTGGGAGCAGGGCAGAAGCAGGAAACTACAGACCTGTTAGTTTAACCTCAGTGATAGGGAAAATGATGGAATCACTTCTGAAGGAAAGAAATGTTGAGTACCTAGAGGCCTGAGGGGCACACGACCCAAGGCAGCATGGATTCAGAGCAGGAAGGTCATGTCAGACAAATCTAATATATTTCTTTGACTGGGTGACCAAAGTAGTGGATCAGGGAGGGGCCGTGGACATGGCCTACCTAGACTTTAGCAAGGCATTTGACACAGTCCAACACAAAAGATTAATATGCAAGTTAGCCAGCCTGGGAGTGGGTCCCAGGGTAGTAGCCTGGGTAAAGAATTGGCTGGAGAATAGGACACAGAGTGTAATAGTAAATGGAGTCCACTCTGAAGAAAGGGGGGTTACTAGTGGGGTACCGCTGGGTTCAGTATTAGGACTGGTCCTCTTCAGTGTCTTTATAAGCGACATTGCAGAGGGACTGGAAGGAAAAGTATGTCTCTTTACAGGTGACACAAAGATCTGCAACAGAGTTGATGCACAAGGTGGGGTGGAAAGGATGAGCAGGGACTTGGCAAGGTTAGAGGAATGGTCAAATGTATGGCAGCTTAGATTCAATGCTAAGAAGTGCAAGGTAATGCACCTAGGAAACAGAAACCCGGGGGAAGAGTACACAGTGGAGAGTGAAATACTAACAACAACAGAAATGGAAAGGGACCCGGGGGTAGTCATATCAGATGACCTAAAGGTGGGCAACCAATGTGAGCGGGCAGTAAGGAGGGCTGGGGGAATACTGGGATGCACAGGGAGAGGCATCACCAGTAGAAAACAAGAAGTTATCCCTCTGTAATAACAGCTGGTGAGACCCCATCTGGAGTACTGTGTGCAGTTCTGGAGACCAAATCTCCGCAAAGCATAGACAGGATGGAGGCTGTCCAGAGGAGGGCACCTAAAATGGTGCAGGGTCTGCACCGGAAGACACATGTAGAGAGACTTAAGGAGCTTAATATGTATAGCCTCATAGAGGGGATTAAGATACGGGGTACGGAACATCATCTCGCCTTATACGCAGATGACATCCTCTTGTACCTCCAAAACCCTGAGCAGTCGCTTCCCGCGGTAAAACAAATCCTAGACTCTTACAGCTCGGTGTCAGGATACAAGCTAAACTTGACCAAAACGGAAATACTCACCTTTCACTACTCCCCCTCACAGGGCATCCTAGATACCCTTCCAGGTAGGTGGAGCCTTCAAAAGCTAAAATATCTGGGAGTATACATACCCCAGGCACCTACAACATACTATAAGCACAATTACACCCCCTTCGTTGCCCAACTAAAATCGGACCTGCAGGCTTGGGCATCCTTGCCCCTTGGTCTATCCAAGAGAATAGACTTGATTAGAATGATCACACTCCCGAGGGCTCTATATCTATTTCAGAACATCCCTTTATACATACCGCTAAAATCTTTCCAAGAAATAGACCGCCTAATAGCAAAATTCGTATGGGCTAATCAAAAGTCCCGGGTCCGCCTAAAGGTGCTCACCCTCCCACGTCAGGAAGGAGGTTTAGCACTCCCTGACTTAAAATTTTACCAACAGGCGATAACCCTTGTACATATAATGGCCCGACAAACTATAACCTCTAGCCCACATGGGTTAGAAATAGAGAAAACACTAATGAATGACCAAGCTTACTTTCGGGTTATATACCAAGAAGAAGCAGAGAAAAGAATACACCAGTTCCCAGACCCATGGCTTGCGGACCAGTTTAGGAACTGGCTATCCCTTAAAAAATCCCAGCTACTGACGCCTTTCAAGCACTCATTTGCCCAGTTTCTAGCTTAACCGACTTCCAAATAGCATTGATAATAGCTTCCAGAACTGGGAGAAGTATGATCTAAAACGTTTGTTGCAGATAATGACACAAGGCATCATCTGGAGGTACGTAGAAATTCAAAAAAAGTACCATTTACCGCACAAGGACTTCTATCACTATCTCCAACTTCGACACTATGTAGAAAACCTTCCACGAACATTGTGGAACCCCGAAGTCTACCCGGCCCTGATCCACAGTCAAATTCAGCTAAACAATTCTTGGAAACAGGACCACTTGATATCACTGTACTACCAAACCCTTAACTCGCAGAGGGAAGCCCTCACTAAGGACATCCGCACACAGCGGACCCCGGGAAATGGGGTATCAGGTCTCTCTGGAGGACTGGAGGCGGGCAGGCAGCTACTCAGCCCGAGTGACTAGTTCACATCAGTGGCGTGAATACACTTGGAAAAACCTGATCCGTTACTTTAGAACTCCAGTTGTCACGAGCCACTACTCCCCAACTAGCACAGCAGCATGTTGGAGATTATGCGGAGAGCCCAGGCGAACCATACCCACATTATGTGGTCATGCCCGGCCCTCGGACCGTTTCTCTCGCAACTCGAGGCCCACCTACAAGAAATCGTAGACCCTTAACTCCAGTTGACGCTGGAGATGTTCTCATTCCTTGTCCTCCCTAAGCTGCATAGAGGCCCCAATACTAGATATTTGCTTCTTCTCCTACTTAACGACTGCGAAGAAAGCAATTGCTAGACTATGGTTAACAGTAAAAAACCCCTCAATACAAGATTGGTGGGATATCACAAGGCAGATCTACAATGGAAAAAATAACATATAGTCTAAATGAGCAAGAAGAGAAGTTTACCACCAGATGGATTCGATGGCTGATGTATTACATGTTAAAGGAACCCATCTTTACCCCCTAAGGAACCACAACCTAACTGTCTCTTCCACCCCCCAGACAGAGACAGAGGTGTCACCGACACTGGAGACCCTAACCCGGCATTCCCACACCTCCGCGAGGCAGAAGACTACGTATAACCCTCCCCAGCTGAGATGGAGGGGGTGGTGAGGGGTGAGGGAAAAAGAACAGCTGGGCTAGGGATATATGTAAAAGTGCAGTGCTTGTTATCCCTAGATTGTAACCCGGAAAGGGAGCTAATATAAAATCCCGTAACCTTATCAAATACCTTCCTTTTTTACAGATAGACTCAAGTTGAAATACGGCTGGGAGCTAATGTCTTCTAATAACTCTCTCAACGAAAGCTGAGAGACAGGCTCAATAAGGACTAAATTACCAAACTATTGCACCACCCACAACATGAGCTATGAATAAGCTACCCATAGAACCCCAAATCTTAAGAGATAGCCTCCCTACTTGATAGGTCGGAGGCATAGGTTAGATACCCCAACCTGCAGATGTAAAGTAAAGAAGTGCATAAAATTCTGTATGAATTACATAATGCTTTTTACAATCTGCTTGTTAAATATGGAAATCTATATATGTTCTGAGATATGTGGACGTCGATGACTTATATGTATATAAGTTGAAACCTCAAAAAAAAAAAAAAAAAAAAATTAAATATGTATAGCCTCGAGGAAAGGAGGGAGAAGGGGGACATGATAGACATTTTCAAGTACCTCATGGGAATCAGCAAAGTCCAAGAGGGTATCATCTTTCAGAAAAAGAGGTGTGGAAGAACAAGGGGGCACAATTTGAAGATGGGGGGGGCGGCTCAGAGGTAATGTAAGGAAGTATTTTTTCACAGAGAGGGTGGTGGATGCATGGAACAGCCTTCCAGAGGAGGTTGTGGAGTCAAAAACAGTGGTGCAATTCACGCATGCATGGGACAGTCATAAGGCAATTTTAAGCAGTGGGGGTAGGAAGAAGTAGACTCCTGGCATTGATCTGGACTGTCCTCCACGCCAACCTCTCCCCCCTCACCAATCCCCCCAGCCCTGCACAGTCCCTTTTGTGCACAATTCTCCATGGATCTGCAACGCAGTCCCCTGCACTCTTTTAGTACCCTAGACCTGGACCCTCGAGCAGCCCCCCCCCGGGGCTTTTCTATTACTTAACCCTCCCCCCTTTACAAGTTTAAACCCCACCTCTTGCCTATAAATCCAGCAAGCTTTAGTTTCAAGATCTCCCTCCCTTCCAGATTGAGGTGTATCCTATCCCTGGCATATAGCCCCTTATCCTCCTAAGTATCCCCCCAGTCCCCCACCAGCCCATACCCCTCTGCCTTGCACCAGTCCCTGAGCCACTGGTTCACCCCTCTTAAGTTTTTGCTTATTCTCCCCGGTCGCCCTTGGTACTGGCAAAATCTCAGAGAAGGAAATCGTGCTTCCTGTAGAGTGGCAAACCCTGGCCAGTTCCTGGAATCTAGCCTGTATTTCTAGTTCACTGTTCCCTTCCAAGTTGTTTGTTCCCAGATGTACTAGGAAGTCTGGGGATCCCCTGCATTCCAGTGCTTTCGAGTATAGCTGGAATTTGGCCTTGTGTGTGGATAGTCCTGGGATACATTTAGCCTTGACTGGGCTGCTTTTACTGTCCCCAGCCCCCTCCCACTAGATACCCCTGGTTATGGAGTCCCCTAGCAGAATCACCTTCACCCCCACTTTATTAGCCCTGCTTGTTCCTTCCAGGCTCCTCTTTCTGTCGCCGACCCCAGCTTGCTCCTCCCACCCTCCTCAGCCTGGGGGTCACACACCTCTCTGCGTCCTACCATGCTCTTTCTTCTGGCTGCGACTCCCAGCTTGCTGTTTGCCCCCCAATCTCCTGGGTGTCACAGTTTGCCCCCCAGATCTACCCTGTCTCCTTCCTGAGCTGTTATCCTCAGATCCCACACCCAAGCATCCTCCTACTGCTTCCTCCCTCACTCTTGACCTGCACTTTCCACTCCATCTGCTGTGTTTCACCCTAACCTACCCCTTCTCCTCTCCCCTACTCTCCACCTCTTCCGATTTTTCCTGTTTCGAAGCTGGCCTGCCTAGAGAACTCTCTACTGCCCCCCCCAGTTGGCTTCCCCTGCCTGGACACTGGCCCGACCCAAGTCCTGCCCCCTTCCAGCCTGGCCTCTCTCTGCTCCCCTGTCTAGCATACCTCCCTCCAACCTAGGCTCATGTTCCCCCGTCCTTTCCTTTGGATCTCGCCCCTCCTCTGTCCCCTCCTCCTCAGCTTACTGACCAAACCCTGTCTGTCCGCCTGCCCCCCAACCAGCCTCCTCCACTTCATCTCCCGGATGTAGCAGGGTGAATCGATTAGTAAGTATGATGCTTGCCCCCGATTTGCTCTCTCCTATTCCCCCTCCCTTCTCTGTTCCGTCTGGGCAGCCCCCTCCCTATAGATTGATTTCCGTACGTTGCTTGTTTCATGCCCCACCCTTCCTGAGTAACCATGTGGTCCTTGTCCACCTGTCCCCTGGGGTATGCCCATTTGGCCTTGTCCTCCTGTCCCCTGCGGTATGTCATTTTGGCCTCCTTCTAATCTCATATGGTCCTTTCCCCACCTTACCTCCCCAACTCTCCCCCCTCCCACCTTCCTTCTGATCCCCGTGACCTCCTCCCTAAGACCTGCCAGCGGAAAACACACTGGGCACCCTCTGAACCTCCATGCCCAATTTAATATTATGGCCGCCCCGCACCCTGTACACCCAATCACCCTACCGAAGATGCCCGCTCTGGCAACCCCCAAGTCTACCCTCATTTTGGGTGTGAGCAGTATGGTTCACTACTAGCAATAATACACTGTTAATCTTACACAATCCCTCTACCAGCAGTTATTACACAAGCAATACCCAGCAGTAGTAAGTTCACAGCAATTTGCCCTCTTTCCCAGCAGTATCCAGTTTTCAAGCCTTAGCAATCCCCAGTAGTAGTCACAGTGCCAAAGCCAGCACGGTGTACGTGACACTTTTGCGCCCCCCCCCCCACCAGTCAGCAACAAGTCCGAGCTTCCTAGTGTTCCAGCTCCCCCAGTCTCACCTTGCCCTCCTCCAAGGCTCCACCCCCACAGACCATTTAATAGAGGTCGGTGCCAGGGTGGGCAGTGTGGGACACAATTGGAGCTCCTTTCTGGCCAGATCAAGTGAAGGCGGCTGGGCTCGTCTTTCATAGCCCAGTCGCAAATTAAAACTTGATGCCCTGTCCTCTGATTGGTCCTCCGCCCTCATGACAAAAAGCTTCTCTGCACCCCCCGAGCCCTGGCCTGCCACCAACTGCAGCTGCCGGGAAATCTGATCTGGTGCCCGTCCTGCCCCCAGTGCGCTCTCCAGCTGCCGATGCAGCCTTGGCTCCTCCCGCCGCCTGTACAGCCCCCGGTGGATTCTCCGCTGCTGATGTGGCCAGCAACCTCCTCAGCTCCTCCCCAGCGCTTTCTGCTGCTGCTCCAAGCAAATACAGCTCCTTTCTGGCTAGATCCCTTCCCTTCCATTTTCATTTTTTAATTTTTACCCTTGTGAGCCTGATGTGCAAAAATGGATTTTCACCTTGTGTGCAGTATAACATTTTTAACTTGCTGATCTTTCTTTAACTTTTTTTATTATCTTTCCTGCCATTCCCCTATTTCAGTATTTTGTAATCTGTTCTTCGGTGGCATCCTAGAATTCCTCTTGAATGACAACAGTGAGATGCAGTTATGGGAGATTCAGTTGTCTTGTGTGAGTTTTAGTTCTGATCTGCTGGTCTCCATCCCCACATCCTCCTGAGGCTAAGTACAAGTTGCATGCCCTATATTTAGCCTTGGGAGGACAATGGGACTGGTCAGTGGTGGATGGGAGCTAGGGGTGATGTTAAGGATTTATCTCGGTGTGCTCCTCCAAATTGGAGGAGCATGGTAACTCAAAATGGTACCCTAAAATGTGTGCTCATTCACATCTTGGCCATGCTTCTACTTACTTTTTCTATTAGTATACATATTACTCAACAGGCTTTCCTCGATGCATGCAGGCCTCTCCTCTTTTTTTTTTTTGCTTGGTCACCTCATTTTCATTTAACAGTTGGCCCATAGTTGATATTGTCATTCCCTCCTTGCTGTCCTTCCATACAAAAACAATTATTTTCCACCTGCCTGCATGCTCTCTCCTAGCCAGAGTGCAAATATGCTCATTCCCTGCCTGCTGTGGTGCCACTTGTCCACACACTTGCTTCCAACCTGCCAATAAAAGCCCTTTAAACCACACCCACTTATCCCCTACCTGCCCGCCTATGTGGGCATTTGTCCATCAACTGCTCTCATACTCTGCCTGCCCATGTACATACTAGCCTGTGCTGGCTGCCAACATGCTTGTTCCTTACCAACGTGCCACGGCACACAATCACTTGCTAGCCCACCTACTAACTTGATGACTTTCTGCTCACCCATTAGCTTGGCGATCTGGTTTTGTACTCTGCCAAATTAATAACAAAAGCCTGATCTGCATCCCAGTTCCTCTTCTGAACTCCCCCACCACCCTCTTACTGCCTGGAACTCCTGTTTCTAATTGGGCTTCTGAAAGATAAGATGAGCACAGGTAACTGAATTTTCTACAAAGGAAATGTGCTCCTGTAATCACGGACCGTGCTCAGAGCACACCATTAATGCTACCCCTGATGTGGGAGCATGTCTAACCTCCAGTACTTGAACTGTTAACATACATACTAACATACTAAAATGCCAGCAGAATAGGCCTTATGGTCTTTCGTGTCTGCTCGATAGTCAGCACCCATACTAGGTGCTCATTTTGCTGACCTTCCCGATCCCCTTTCCAGGGTATTTTCCCGGTATGGGACTTCCCACAGCTTCACCCTACCCCTATACCTGTCCCAGCCCCTCTTGAACCCCTCCACGGTATCAGCCTCCACCAGTCCCCTGGTCAGGCACATTCCATGGTTCCACCACCCTTTCAGTGAAGTAACTCCTGCCCCCCCCAAGCGTCTGCATGTGTCCTCTGTTTGCCCCCTCTCCCATTTATTTGGAACACCCCTTCTGAGCCTCCCTTATTGACCCCCTTTATGTACTTAAAGACCTCTGTCATGTCCCCCCTGTCCTCCAGGATGTACATGTTGAGCTCCTTCAACCTCTCCCCATAGATCCTTCCACCCATGCCCCAGAACATTTTGGTTGCCCTCCTCTGGGCCCTCTCCAAGAGTGCAATGTCCCTCTTTTAGGTGTGGCCTCCAGAACTGCACATGGTACTCGAGGTGTGGCCTAACCAGGCAGTTGAATTTCTTGCAGCTGCAACCTGTCACAGGCATCAGCCACAGAGGTTTAGAGTGGGTCAGAGGGCAAGGGTTGTCATCAGAGAATAGAGATAGTAAAGAAATTACATCAAGTTAAAGATTTTATTTATTTAGACTTTGGTAACTTGGTTAAGCTCACTGGGATAAGGCCTATTTACATGGGTAACCCGGATGTTTACACAAACAAAACAGGTGAGCTGAGCATTACATGCAGAATAAACGATGGGGCAGATGCGAGTTACAAGGTGATAATTAAGTCAAGGGGTTTATGGAATGTAATAAACCATGAGCTGAAGGCTGAATGGATTGTGAAGTTCCATAAACCCTGAGATTGAATTGTCATCTTGTAATGCCCACTTGCCTGTCAGCCTTTTTAATTTTGTAATATAATTTATAGGGCTGATCTGATAAGCTTGGATGAAAATTGTGCAGAACAGTGTGTATTTGATTAAGTACACTTCAATTGTGGTGATTGAGGTGATTAGAGGTTTTAGTGGACATCTGTTCAGATTTCTAAGTGCAAGATGGTGAATTTTGCACATTCATTACCAGTTCCTTCCTGGTCGATACCTGACAGACACAACCTAAATGCTGGTGTAACTCCAAGAAACCTGCCCTCATGCCGCTTCCGTCTGGTTCACCACATGACCTGTCCTCCTGCTCATGCCACTTGCCTGTCACTTCACAACCTTCACAGTGTTCTGTTCCTTACAGTGTTACTCCCTGTACCACACTGCCCACTTCTACATCTCCATTTTCCTGGTTTGTAGCTAAGAGCAGAAATGTAAACTTTGGTGCATCTCCCAAAGCCTCTTTCTGTCCTGCTTTTGGATTTAAGCAGTACAGAAACATACTATGCGGGAAACATAAGTTAGTGGGGAATCGGGGATAGTCAAATAGTCTCTGTATGTACAGTGAGTCCATGAAGTCGACTTTTAGTGGCGCAAGCGGTTTTGTTTCAGTTTGGTGATTGACAGTTAGCTATAATGCCTGCTTGGAAATGGATTATTGCCACCTGTCAATCAGAAACCATGGATTCACATTTGGAAAAGTGTTCCTGTCTGGGGGATTATTGACCTTGGCAATATAGTGCAATGTAATATAATTTAATATAGTTCATGGAAAAGTTTTTACAGGACAGTGGTCAAGAATGCACTGCTTATACAAATGTGTAAAGGATCAGAGAAATTTTGTAATACACACGGTGCAAATCGGAGGCCATCCCACACTTAGGTGTGGGTTTTTGTATTTATGCATGTTCCCCAGTAGTTCAGTTTTCATTTCCTGCATGCTTATTATAGGTAGAAATTCCTGTCACCTCCCAAATCAAATTTAGGTCTCATTTTAGCTGCTTTGACATATTTCTACAAGAAAATATTGAGGCAGTAAATACCGCCTATAGTATTAATTTGAGTATCCTTCTACAGTCTTATAGTGTGTGTCAACTTCTCCAGCTGATGAATTATGTGAGAGACACACACACACACACACACACACACACACTCTTGGTATGAACAGGTGCTTGCCAAAAACAACGGCAGACAAGCAGACTACAGCAACACTGAGTACAAAAAAATTAAAAGTACTCGCATGCTAAGCTGTATTTCATACCAACATTTATTCCGCATGAGAGGTCTTGCACAGAGCTCTGGTGCAGTTTGTTTTTTGTACTAAGTGCTGCCATAGTCTGCTTGTCTGCTGATTATTACGTGCACCGCACCCAGCGTTCTTTAGTTTGCGATTCATGCTCTTTCTCTGGAGCCCGAGCCCCACTTCCCTGTTTTTCCTCTGAGATTTTACCTTTGCATGAAGCGCAGTGTGGCCCAGGTATTCAACATGGTCAGGGGTCGAGCTTGATGTTATTTTACTGGCCCGGAGCACAGTACAAACTGCCTTGAGCCAGTGCAATGGCCCCCCAACTTTCCTAGCTTGGCTAGTGCAGTCTAGCTGTTATTTGATTATGGCCCTTGAAGTGAATTGTAAGGGAAGCACGGTTCCTTCATTTATTTCTTTGGGGTGGGGAGGGGTCCACTTCACATTTTCTAGCTGAAGACCTCAAAGATCCGAAAGAAACACCATGAAATGAATGGTCTCATTTATTTCATCGATGCTTTTTTTTTTTTTGTCTCAAGAATACTTATATTTCTTGATATTTTTGATTGACAGCACTTGTGTTTGTGAGAGAGGAAACCAAGTGACACCTCGACAACAAAAAGTAGAAAAAAAATATCAAAAGGTAAGAAAGTTATGCACATGAGAAAAAAAATCGACATGGAAATGAATGGGCTGAAAGGTGGTACGTTCACTCTGGCTGGAAAATGTAAGCAACAAAAGTGATATAGTGGATGGACTGAAGGGTCGTGAGGCCCTTTTTGCAGATGATACAAAAATTTGCAATAGGGTAGACTCTGCAGGGGGTATTGAAGACATGAGGCAGGACCACCTGAGGACACTGGAGGGTGGGTGGAGACCTGGCAACTAAAATTCAATATCAGGAAGTGTGCAGTTATGTACCTGGGGCACAGAACCCCGAGGGCAGGATACACACTTGGGGGTGGTTAGGGTTACAGAGCAAGAGAGGGATCTGGGGATAGAAATCTCTAGTTACCTCAAGGTGGGGAAGCAGTGTACCAGGGCAGTAGGGAGGGCATATGGGATGCTGGCAAGTATAGGCAGGAGAATCACTGACAGAAGGAGGAAGGTCCTGATGCCCCTGTACCAAGCCATGGTGAGACTGCACCTCGAGTACGGAGTCCAGTTTTGGAGGCCATACCTTCGCAAAGACATAGTGTTGATTGAAAGGGTTCAGAGAAGAGCGACCAAGATGGTGCAAGGGATGAAGGGCAAACCATATGAACAGAGATGTAGGGAATTGGGGCTCTACACATTGGAGACTAGAAGGGAGAAAGGGGATATGATAGAGACCTTTAATTACGTCAAAAGGATAAAAAAAAGTGGACCTGGGGTGATTCACAAGAAGGAAGACACCATAACAAGGGGCTATGGTCTGAGACTACAGGGGGGAAAATACAGCGGCAACGTGAGAGGACGGTTCTTCACTGAGAGGGTGGTGGAGGTGTGGAACAGGCTTTCAGAGGAGGTGGTGGGGTCCAAGACTGTGTCTGGTTTCAGAAGAGCATGGGACAGACACATGGGGTGACAGGGAGGTGGGATGGGCACTTTAAGAGGGAGGAAGAAAGATTAGTGTGGGGATAAGGGGCAGACGAGATGGGCCAAGAGGTCCTTTTCTGCCGTCATTTCTATGATTCTATGAACTTTCAATGGAAGAAAAATTGGGTGGCAGATAAACGTGACCCAGAGCATCCCACTCTGTTACCTGCCTCGATTTCTTCCATGGAGCCAGACATGTAGTTTGAGGAGGTGGGAGTACCAGTGACAGCTACAGATGCCATCATCAAAAAAGCGATTACCGCAGTTCAGACTATGGAATCAGCACTGGTTGATTTAAAAATGCACTGAAAGACCATTGATAAAAAAATGAATAACACCCAGAAAGAAGTCAGAGAACTTACCGACAATCTGGGAACGCATGACCACATGCTCCATTACCTACTTCATAGAGACAGACAGATTCAGGCATGTATGGAGGATGCAGAGAATAGAGCAAGAAGAAATAATTTCAGGATTCATGCTGTACGTGAGGGTGCGGAGGACTCTGTCGAATCCATGTCAGCTTTCATCAGTAAGTTACTTAAATCAGTTTTACAATTGTCTGTGGAGCTGCCTATGTATAAAGAGAGCACACTGCTCCTTGGATCCTCACCCCAAAGATGCAACCACCAGACCTAGATCAATCATTGTATGAATGCTGCATTTCCAATCCAAAGAAGCTATTCTTACCACAGCATGGAAGCAACAAAAAGTTAGTTTGATGAGCAGCCTACATACTTTGATCAAGATTTTTTCACCTGCATTACATGCGGAACGACAGGCTGCTAGACAATTGTCAAACAGTTAAAAGAAAAGCCTACAAGCTCAAGTTATTTACCCTGCCAGGCTGAAGGCATTCATGGAGAATGGGGCTCAGGTTTTTGAAAGCATTGCTGCAGTGGCCCCTTAACTGAAGAAATGGGGTATTGATTGCTCCATCACACGAATGGAGAACTTGGAGCAAGAGCTTCAACAGACAGCGTGGCACTTGAGGGGAGAGGGAAGAAAACGATCACGACCAGAAGATGACCTGCTTCAATACCTGACAAAAGACTTACTTAGCATTTTGAGCCACCACAAAGAAACAGTTGGAACCGAGAAAACTAATGGGACCAAATCAAAGGGCTGGAAAATGTATTAATTCATGCCGGATGTTTCAGTATTGTATGCGGCCTTGAGGCATATTATTAAGGTTGCATTTTTTTTTTTTTTTAATTGGCATCACACAAGTATATATTGAATTTGTTTGAATGAGGTGATGGGGAAACATCCTGATGCATCATATTAAGTGGGGTTTATCTTAACATTAATTCTCTATTGCTTGAAGGTTTTGTAGAAATTTTATGTATTTTGACTAGACAGGGACTTGTGTTCTAATGTAATAATTTGTGGATAGCATGGATCCGGGAAGCCTGTCCCTGGTTGGGGGTTTAATTTGCCAGGGTACATTTGCATTGTTAATAACTGGCCTGATGACAGAGGTCGGCTCATAGAGTGAAGGCCCCTAGGTGCACAAAACATCAGTTATAGGTGGCCCATAGGGTGAGCCGATAGCTGTAGTAAGTGTGTGTGTATGTGGGGGCTGGGCGCTCTGACCATACTCCACGGTTGTAGTCTTATAATTACTACTGCCTTATAGCCAACATTTATGTGATGTAAAGCCAGGTGGTTTTTCCTTTTTGAACACCGGAGGCAGTTGGGGTGTCTTAGTGCCCTTGGTTGGGGCCCCACTTTTTGGCTGGAGCTGTTGGTCTGATTGCTGGTGACACAAAACCAAAGAGTAACAGTTGTGGCTGCTGATCGCTCAGCCGACTATCTAGTGTAAATAAATTGCTCAGGGTTGGTTGGCTGGCTCCACTCTTCTTTAGCATATTCATGGTCTATTTGCTGCAGGGGGAATTTGGGTCCACCGAGGAATTGACGTGGTGGTGTGCACTGATCTGGGCTGTTCCTCTTTGTCCAAGGGCTAATATTCATACTGCCTGGGGGGCTGGGATCCCTGAACAATGGGACAAGTCCAGACAGATCGTGTTAACACATTTACTGCTCACAGGTAGTCCAGTCCAGTCCAGTCCATTGGATGATATGGACTGGACAGAAAACTAGACCACTGTATTATTTCAAGGGTCACATGGTTCCTCTGAGCCTGCACTGGTTGGGTGGGGGTCAGACACCTACCTAAGGTGCCTGTGCTATGGCATATTCAGGCTGTTTAATAACAAATTTGAAGGTTCCCACTGCATGCAGGAGTTTTATTATATGATGGCAGGGAAAGGGATATGATTACAGCGGATACATATGCTGGGCGGGGGGTGACCAGGTCCTTTAGCATGTGGCTGCTTTCAAGTTGTCCATTCAATGGCATGGCATGGTTGGGGGCTTTTACTTTCAGGCTGTAGAAAGGACATTAGCTTCATGGATCTCCGGGAGGGAGCCACACTTTTTTATGCAGAATAGCTGAACCGACCGCTGGTATACCGCACTGGCAGTTAATTTCTTTTTGTCGATAAGCTGACAGGGAAACGTCATGGAGGGGAGGTGGTTGGATGGTCCTCCTCCCACCCTTGCACTTACTCCTAGACAGGGTGTTCTGAGAGGAACTTGAACCCTTGGAAGTAATGTAGTCTGGTATAGACAAGACAGGGGTGTGTGATGGCTGTGGGGCTGTTAGTTAGCCCTTATCTGAGGGCTATTTTAACTGCTGTGTGTGGGGGGGGTGCACTGTAAGGTGAGGCAGGCACAGTTGACTGCAGATCCAGTTTACCATAATGATGATCTCTGGCTAGTTATTTAAGAGGTAATGGGGAGGGGGACTCAGGCTGGGTTGTGTATTGAGCTCGGTTCTATTTGAGCTTGTGAGGGGTTCACTGTCCATCTTCTCTATTGAAGGGTCAGTCTCATTTTACGACCATGAGGGAATATCCAGGTTTAGAATAACAACCTGTGCACATAGGAACTAGCCTTTCCACATACTGGCTCAGATCATTTTCAGCCTCCAAGTCACCTTGAAGTAGGGCACACACTAGTTGGTGGAAGAGAGGTGTTATGGTATGGCGAAACCCCTGGCAGAGCTTTTCACCATCTCTCTGAGGACAGGGTGGGTGCCCCAAGACTGGAAGGTGGCGCATGTAGTGCCTATCCACAAGGAGGGATCAAGGGAGGTGGCAGGGAACTACAGGCCTGTCAGCCTGACATCAGTGGTGGGCAAGGTGATGGAGGGCATTGTCAGGGAGAGGCTAGGGGGGGACCTGGATAAGTCAGGGTGCCTGGACGATAGACAGCATGGATTCATCCCAGGGAAATCGTGTCAGACAAACCTGGTGGAGTTCTATGACTGGGTGACAAGTGCCTTGGACCTGGGTAGACCAGTGGATGTCCTCTTTCTAGACTTCAGCAAGGCATTTGACTCTGTTCCTCACGTGGGCCTGTTGGATAAACTAGGAGAAATGGGGGTTGGAAACCAGATGATCCGATGGATAGGAAATTGGCTCCAGGACTGGACCCAGAGGGTCGAAGTGGTGGGATAGTCTCTTCCCCAAGGAGGGTCATTAGTGGGGTCCCACAGGGATCAGTCCTTGGGCCCCTTCTGTTCAACGCCCACGTGATCTGGACATAAGGACAGGAACGGAGTGAGATGAGTCTCTTTGCAGATGACTCAAACTGGGGCAGTGGTGGATGGGGAGGAGGGAGGGTGGCCCTGCAGGGGACCTGGAGGCTCTGGAAGATGGTCTAGAAAGTGGAAGCTGAGGTTTAATGCAGGGAATGCAAGGTACTCACCTGGGGCCAGAAACCCAGGCCAAGTGTACACCCTGGGGAATACTACAAGTCTCAATGGCTGAGTGGGACCTGGGGGTGGTGGTGGATGTCAAGATGAACAACTCGGAGACTTGTAGGAGGGCAGCAGCCAAGGCCAACAGGATGCTGGGATGCATCGCTAGGGGATCACCTCCAGAAGGAGGAAGTGATACTCCTCTGTATAACTGCTTGGTGAGGCCGCACCTGGAGTATCTGCTGCAGTTTTGGAGGCCGCACTTAAAGAGGGACATTAACCTCCTGGAGAGGGTCCAGAGGAGGGCAACCAAATGATTTGGGGCTTGGGCAGGACCTATGAGGAGAGGCTCAAGAGCTAAATATGTACACCTTGGAAGAGAGAAGGACCGGGGGACATGATAGAGGTCTTCAGGTACATGAAGAGGGTAAATAGGGGAGGAACAGTGAGGGTGCTTCAAGGAAGGAGGAGGGGCCACTAGAGGCATGGGAGGAAGCTGGAGGGGAGGATTCAGGGAGAAAGGAGGAGGTGCTACTTCACTGAGAGGGTGGTAGAGCCATGGAATGCACTACCTAGGGACTGGTGGAGGCAGAGACAGTGGAGGGGTTCAAGAGGGGGTGGGACAGGTACAGGGGAAGGATTCAGGAAGCAAAATCCAATGCAGCAAGAATATCCGGAACTGGGAAGGGAGAAGCCAGAGAAGGCGAGGGGGACAGCAAGGTCAGCACCCAGGGTGGGGGCTGACCAAACGAGCAGACACGAAAGACTATTAGGCCTATTCTGCTGGCATTTTAGTATGTTAGTATGTTTTGTCAACCTAAGATATCTTTTCTCATTTCTGTATATAGCTTTGAATAGCAGTTCTGTTATGTTTCTATTGTTCTTGGTTTGGAAGGCAAGGCAAATTAACCTACAAGCTATGCAAATCTGCAAATACAAAGTGGTCAGTTGTCTGGAACTAACATAGGATTATTAAGAGATGCTGGATAGCATTGCTATTACATTCTATAGTGCTAAGGGTATAAATTCAGTGGTGAAGCAGGCAGAGGTACTCTCAGAACCACGCAGACTTCAAAGCAATATCGCTTTTTTTACGGGAGACTCCTCCCTCTAATGCTGAACATGATCAATTGAAAAGACGTTGGGTGGTGCAGGCGATTGCTTCCTCCCATCCCTCAGCTAAACAAAATGGAATGGGGATACTACTGGGGAAGGGTTTGGGTTTCAAGATGCAAAACACAAAGAAAGACACAGAGGGTAGATAGGTGATAATCTCTGGGCAAATACAGGGTTCCCCATTGCATTTAGTTAATGTGTATGCCCCGAATAGTGGGTCCACTTCCTTTTAGAAGAATTTGCTGCAAGAGGTGGCAGTACTACCTCCAAGTTGTGTGGTAATCATAACGGATTTTAACTGCGTACTTAATCCACAATTTGACAGCTCCTCCAGAAATAGTCGTACTAATCGGTATGCCTATAAACTTTTAAAGGACTGCATGACAGAACAGGGGCTTTTAGATATTTGGAGGGAGCAACATAGAGGGGAATGTGACTACACATTTTTCTAACCCTCAACAGGAATACTTTCATATAGACATGTTTTGACCCATAAAGCGGATTTACAGTGCGTGTTGCATAGTCACATACATCAGACCATTTTATCTGACCATGCTGCTATAGTTAATAAATTACATATAACTCTGTCACACTTTGGAGGTTTAACACTTCTTTATTAAATGACGAATCATTCAAAGAAAAGGTTATCTCAGGAATTCTACTTTTTAGACAGTTTAATGCAGGGAGTGAAGTTGAAGAACCAGGACTGTGAGATGCCATGAAGGCAGTGCTGTGAGGCCACATTATTGGTTGATCATCCATGAGAAAGAAACGACGTCTAGCCAGACATAAATCCCGTGGGGAAAAACTGATTACAATTAGAACAACCATGCAAAAAAACAATCCCAACAACAGTTTACCTAAGGCATTTACTAAAGTGCGTCAAGAACTACAAGATATTATTAACAAGAAAACTGAGGGTAAATGAATGTATACTGCTTATAAGTATTGTGAGGTTGGAGGGAGGACGGCAGCCCTGTTGGCTTACAGATTATGCAAAGAAGCAGTGAACAGAACAGTAACGAAAATTAAACACTTCACAAACACATTTCAAAGCAGACCCTAATAAAATAGCGCAGTTGTTTGCTGCCTGCTACAGAAAGCTGTACATAGAAGATAGATCCGAAAAGGTAAAAATTGGGACCCGGATATTCATGCAGGATCTGCAGCTCCCCAGGTTGTCTGAGGCGACATACCTTGAAGCCTCCATCAGTGACACAGAGGTTAGCAGAACCATTGTGAAATTCCCTCCAATAAATCGTCCGGACCGGAAGGGTTTTTATACTGATTTTTATAAAAACCTTTTGTAAACAGTTGTCCTCCTTGCTGGGCAAGCTCTTCAGGCATTTTCAAACAGAAAGTAGCACCCCAAGCACATAGAATGAAGCTGTAATTTCAGTGTTGCCTAAACCTGGCAAAGACGTGGCCCTGTATAAATTCCATAGGCCAATTTCTTTGTTGAATCAAGATTTTAAAATGTTAACTAAAATTCTTGCAACCTGCCTGCAACAGGTTGTACTTGGATTACTTTGGATTTTTTGAGACCACAGAAGGCAGAGCCCATGAATGCTGTCACATAATAATACTGTGACCAACATCTCTCCACTAAATGTCTATCCAACCTTTCCTTGAAGGTAATAAAGTCATTTCTGTCTTGTACCTCGGCTGGCAAATCATTCCAAGCATTAACCCCTCTTTGCGTGAAGAAATGTTTACACTTTTCATTTTTAAAATGATTGAACTGAATTGACTTCATGTGCCTTCTTATGTTGTGTCCTGAATTAAAAATTCATACCTTCCATCAAATCCTCCTCATTAACGATATTAAACATTAACAACAAGTCTCCTCTGATACGTCAACAATGAAGAGTATTCAACCTAAAATTTTAAGACGCTCATAATGGATTTTATCCTCCAGTCCCCTTATTGATTTAGTTGCTTTCCTCTGTATTTTTTCGATTTTATTTCTGTCTGCCTTAATCAGTGCTCCTCAGAATTGCGAGCAGTAGTCTAAGTACGGGCTTACATACGCATTATAAAGAGGTAGTCTGCATTCCATGGACCTACTCACAAAATGTCTATTTCATTAATCAAGTGTTTAGTCCTCCTGAATACCTCCGAACACTGAATATGCCATTTTAGGTCACTAGTTACAACAATCCCCAGATCTTACTTAGAGTGTGAGCTCTTGCAGCAGGCTATTACCATTAGGACTATGCCGCAGGCACTAGGACCCACTGGAAAACTTGTATGTAGCAGTACCCAGTGGGGGGCCGTCTCCCTCCCCCGACGCCAGCTCCGCCCTGTCGGCCATGGTACAGAAGGGGGCGGTCTTCAGCCCCACCTCAGTTCTTTTTCCGCTGCAGACCTGCTCTCAGTGGTTGCTCTTGGCTCGTTGTTTAGCAGTTCAGCAGGTTTTTTCTCGGTAATAATTTTTTCTTCTTGGTCGAGTGTCTCGTTCTATGTCTTCTTCACCATCGTCGGTATCGAAGAAAACCAAGTGTTTCTGTGGCCGCTAGATTCCTGCTAAGGCCTGCATGTTCTGCCTTGCACCGGACCATGGCACCTAGGCTTGCAGGATCTGCAGGGGCTTTACAAGCAGGACAAGGATTCGATGCCTGAAGGCACTTAAAGCCCACCTTTTAGAGAAGCGGGTCGCCATGATGCAGAGCTCTCCAGGTGAGAAGTCTAAACACAAGAACAAGTTGCGCCATAAGTCCCACGACAGGGACCGGAGCCGGTCCCATCCGTGCTCCCGCTTTCGCCATAGGAAGGCTTCCTCGTCGGGCTCAGGTGGTTCTAAAGGTTCCTGCTACTCCAAACACTCCCAGAACTGGGGTGGGACATCCGGCCATACTAAGACCCAAGTGTCGGTGGAAGGTAAACGAGGCCTGGTCGCCCAGCTTGTGCTGCCTGTGAAGGTGAAAGTCAGGTCCCTGTGGTCCCCTTCTGCCTTGACAATACTAGTTCTGTTCCCTCTTCGGTGCATGCCTTGGCCCCGCCACAGAAAGCCTCTGTCTCGGCCCTAGCCAGGGCTCCGGGTAAGGCCCCTTCAAAGGAGCGGGATCCCTCTACGAAGTCCTCTTCAGCTTCCCGCCCTTCTAAGTCTCCAGCAAAACAAGACATGGTGCCAATTAAGCCAGGTGGCCAGAAGCCGGCCTTGGGTACCGGTGCCGGTCACTTACTGGGTCAGGTGACACCGGAGACAGTACAGTCACCGGTGTGGAGAGCCTCCACCCCAGAGGACATCTCTGCGGGCACTTCACCTCAGGATCTCCCAGAGTTGCTGGCCTCACTGATTTCTCCAGGACCAGCCTGTCATGCCCGACACCCCGGCTGGGACCGCGGCTTCTCCTTTTAATAAGGAGGAGCTCACCAAACTTTTTCAGTTTGGTGGAGCCAGGTCAAGCAGGATGTCATTCCTCCTAAGCCAGACCCGACCCCGGTCCCTAATAACATGGAGGACCAGGCTACAAAGGGCATTCCTTCTGTCCCAGCTGACAAGTCTGCTCCTGAAGAGCGGCCCAACTCTTCCAGGTCCTGCTGTCCTTCGGTGATCCATAGCCGCTCTAGGTCTAAGGACCGCCAGTGACGTCATTCCCGGTCGGTTAGCTGATGTCGGGCGCCTCACAGGAGCAGGTCTCATAGCCGCCGTTGGTCTGGCAGTTGCCATGGGTACTCAGCCAGCCGTCATCGGACCCATAGTCAGCGTTGGTCCTCTCACCGTCTTCTGTCCCCGAGCCGACTTCAGTCTCACAGCCGGTGCCGGTCGGTTAGTAGCCGACGCTCAGAGGGCAGAAGCCCCTCAAGGTCAGGATCGGCTTCGTCCCGCTCTGATAGAGGCAGGTTGTACTCTTCCTCATAGTCTGACTGGTTCCTTTCTAGTGAGAGGGTGTCCCCAGAAGAAAAGGCTACCCCTCATTTGCCTCCAGACAATCCCACAACATCATGAGGCACATCCAAGTTTCCAGTGGATGGGAGACGGAGGACTTGGATCCGGAACGCTGGAGGTTGACGAAATACCTGAGGCAAAAGGAGCCAAAGCCTCTAGTGGTCCCTCCTTTAGTGGATACATTCCAGGACCTGACCCAGCTTACCTGGAACATCCAGCCATTACCCCAGCAGTTCCCAAAAAGTCAGACAGGCTTTATAGAGCACCGAAGGAGTAGCCCTTCATGGCGGAACACCCTCAGGTGGACTTGGTGTTCATTACGGCGGCTCATGACAAATCTAAGCAGCCAAAACACCTTAGCTCACAGCCTCCCAATGCAGAGTCCAGGTACTTGGACCAGGTGGGCAAGAAGATTTATTCTGCCTTCACCTGCACTATCGGGTCTCTTAACTTCCTCATGCATTTGGTCCAGTACCAGAACGCACTGTGGGAGAAGGGCCAAGACATTGCTCAAGCCTTGCCAGATTCGGCGCAAAAGGCTGAATTATTGGTAATACTGAAATCTGGTTTGGATGTAGGTTTGCATGTGTTGCGGACCTTGTACGATACTGCAGATATGGCGTCAAGGGCTGCAGCTTCCGGCGTTTGCCTTAGGCGCCATGCCTGGTTAAGGGTCTCTGGATTCTCCCAGGATCTGCAGTCCGGAATCAAGGATCTCCCATTTCAAGGTTCCATCCTGTTTGGGGAGTAGACTGAGTTGATTTCTCGGCTCCAGGAGTCCAGGAAGTCAATTTGGTCTATCCAGAAACTTTACAAGGGGGGCCAAAAGTAATTTCGTAAGTGCTCGGGGCAGAACAGCCGTGGCCAGTTTTCACAGAGAGGCGGGTTCAAGAGGAAAGCCACAACCCAACCTGCTGGGGGTGCCCCTTCTAGAGGCCCAAAGTCCTCCCAAACCTCTCTGCCCACTCCTAGAACTACCCAGTGACTCCCTACTGAACCCCCCTCTCCAGCGGAGGCAGAAGGGTAGGCAGTGTGGGTTGCTTCTCCCTCCATTTGGAAGGGTGGAGCAAGATCACTTTGGACCCCTGGGTCATCGACATCATAAGGAGGTGATATACATTAGAGTTCACTCACATCCCTCTGGAGAATCTGCCAAGGTCCTCTCATTATCCTCCTTCTCACATTTCTTTGATAGAAGGAGAGATCCAGGTCCTCTTGCAAAAATGGGCGATAGAGCCAGTTCCACAGGGGCAACAGGGAAGAGGGTTTTATTCCCACTTCTTCCTGGTTCCAAAGAAAACAAATGACCTTTGTCCCATCCTGGACCTCAGCTCTTTAAATCACTTTATAAAATACAAACGGTTCAGGATGATGACTCTCTCAGGTCTCATTCCTCTGTTGCACCAGGGGGATTGGCTCTGCTATGTAGATATGCAAGATGCTTACATGCATATAGGGGTCTTCCCTCCCCCACCGGAAGTTTTTGAGGTTCCACTTCCAGGGGAGGCACTACCGGTTTCGGGTCTTACCGTTCGGCCTCTCCTCTGCTCCTCGAGTCTTCACCAAGTGCCTAGTGGTGGTAGCTGCGGCTCTCAGATGCAAGGGCCATTATGTCTTCCCTTACCTAGTTTGACAGGACTTTCCTGCTGCAAGACAGCATGGGTTTACAACAGGAAGATCCTGTCAAACTAATCTCATAGATTTCTTTGATTGGGTAACCAGAGTGGTGGACCAAGGCAGAGCAGTTGATGTTGCCTACCTTGACTTCAGCAAAGCTTTCGATACTGTTCCACATAGAAGATTGATTAGTAATCTGGGTAGGCTCGGGCTGGGTCAGAAGTTGGTCAGCTGGGTGGCAAACTGGTTGGCGGGCAGAAAACAGAGAGTGGTGGTAAATGGTATACAGTCAGAAGCGATGCAACTTACAAGTGGGGTACCTCTGGGATCAGTCCTGGGGCCCGTCCTTTTCAATATCTTCATCAGTGACATTGCGGATGGACTGGAAGGTAAGGTTTGTCTGTTTGCTGATGACACCAAGATCTGCAACAGAGTAGATGATCCAGATGGGGTGGGCAGAATGAGAAGAGATCTGCGTAAACTGGCAAAATGGTTGGAAGAGTGGCAAATGGGGTTTAATGCAAATAATTGCAAAATCATGCACATAGGGAAGAGAACCCCTGAAGCCACCTATAGGTTGGGAGGGGAGTTGCTGGCAATCACAAGGAAAGAAAGAGACTTGGGCATCATCATCGTCACAGATGACCTGAAATCATCCAAGCAGACCACTAAAGCAGTAGGTAAGGCTAGAGGGATGTTGGGGTGTATTAGCAGGGGTATCACAAGTCGTAAGAGGGAGGTAGTAATCCCTCTTTACAAGCACTGTTTAGGCCTCATCTGGAGTACTGCATGCAGTACTGGAGGCCGCACCTGCACAAGAATATTAACAAAATGGAGGCAGTCCAGAGAAGAGCAACCAAAATGGTGCAGGGACTGCATCAGAAAATGTATGAGGACAAATTAACAGAGCTCAATATGTATACCCTAGTGCAAAGGAGGGAGAGAGTTGATATGATCGAAACATTCAAACATCTTAAGGGCATTAACAAGGTGAAAGAGTCTAACATGTTTCAATATAAGAAAAATAGCAGGACAAGAGGACACAACATGATATTACAGGGAGGCTGATTAAGGGGGAATGTGAGGAAGTTCTTTTTCACAGAAAGGGTGGTGGATGCATGGAACGGCCTACCTCAGGAAGTGGTGGATATGAATACAGTGCAGGGCTTCAAACAGGCATGGGACAGGCAAAAGGAAGCAATAAAAGATGAGTATGAATAAATAGGCCATTGATGGAGTATAGGCCTATGGCACATTCATAAGGTAGAAAAAATGGGCAGACTGGATGGGCCTTGCGGTCCTTACCTGCCATCAACGTCTATGTTTCTATGGACGACTGACTTTTGGCAGCTCCCTCAAGAGCGCTCCTTCTGAGCAGTCTTGGAGACACCTATACTTTCTTCTGAGAGTTGGGGATCATCCTGAATCTTCAAGTCATCCCCAGAGCCTAGCCAATGACTCTTTTATAGGGGTGGTTCTGGACACAGTCCAAGGCAGGGCCTTCATCCCGAAGGAAAGGGGGGATCGTCGGCGGGCAGTGGCCGAGTGGTTTCCATGATCCCTCAAGTCCAAGCCAGGATTTTCCTCAGGTTTCTGGGGTATATGGTGGCGGCCATCCCTACAGTTCCCTTGGCTCGCCTCCACATGAGGGTCCCTCAGTGGATGCTCGGAATGTAGAGGGACCAAAGATCCAACGGTCTAGACCAATTGGTCCGGATCTTGGACCCAGTCAGAAGGACCCTTTCTTGGTGGCTGAACCCTTCCAACCTAGAAAAAGGTGTTCTTTTCCAGCAGGAGCACCTGAGCCCAGATTCTAACCATGGATGCCTTCGAGCTCGGGGGGTGCATCTAGGGGACAGCCAGACCCAGGGCATTTGGTCTCCAGACGAGCGCTGGCTCCATATCAGCGTCCTGGAGATGCGAGTGGTCCTGAACGCCATACGAGCTTTTCAGGAGGACCTAGCACAATGCTCTGTTCTTACCGAGACAGACAACACGGCCGTAGTGTTCTGTATCAACAAGCAAGGGGGCACGCATTCATACCCCTTGTACAGGGAGGCGATGATAGTCTGGTATTGGGCCCTGGAACATCAAATCAGTTTAGCTGTGCGATATGTTGCAGGTGTACAAAATGTCTTGGCTGACAGCCTAAGCCGGTCACGGTCCAAGGCACACGAGTGGGAATTACTCCAGTCAGTAGCAGACCAGCTCTTCGACATGTGGTGTCTTCCAGAGCTGGACCTCTTTGCATCTCCACGCAGTGCCAAACTGCCAAATTTCTGCTCGCGAGAGCACGCGCCTTGTGTTTTTTGGCCAGACGCATTGTCCCTCTGTTGAACAGGGAGGTTTCTGTACAACTTTCCTTCCCTCCCTTCCCGCTAATCCAGAGGGTTCTCTTGAAGCTTCAGGCCGAGGGGGAATGAATGATTCTTGTCGCCCCGCTGTGGCCTTGGCAGATTTGGTTCCCACTACTTCAGCAGCTGGCAATGGAACCTGTGATTCAGCTGCCTCAGAGCTTGCACCTGTTATCCCAGGTTCAGGGAAACTCGGTCCACCTGGACCTCAAATCCCTGCACCTTCATGCATTGCTCCTGCAGATGTAGTCAAATCCACATATGGGGTCTCTCAGGAGGTGGCGGATGTTTTCGTGTCTGCAAGAAAGCCCTCTACTAGGTCCACTTATGCTATGATGCGGAAGCGTCTCTGCCTTTGGGCTTCTTCCTGTCACGTAGACCCACTTTCCTGTCCATACCTCAGTTTTGCAATATCTCCTCTCCTTGCTGAATCAAGGCTTGAGCTACTCCTCCATCATAGCACAATTGTTGGTGGTTTCTGCCTGTCATATGCTGGTGGAGGGAAGAACTTTGGCCCAGCTGGATGTGTCCCACACATATTTGAGGGGCATTCTACACATTAAGCCTCTCATCCGAGATCCAGTACCTCCCTGGGATCTCCTTTTTGTGCTGGAGAAGCTTACCCTTCATCCCCTTTGAACCTGCCGCAGATTGCGAGTTACGTTTAGTTTCCTGGAAGGTATCTTTTTAAGTTGCTGTCACTTCCACTCGAAGAGTTTCCAAGCTTCAGACCCTGGTGTGTAAGGAGCCTTATTTGTTTTTTTTTCATAGGGACAGGGTTTCCCTTAGGACAAATCCTAAGTTTCTTCCCAAAGTGGTTTCAGAATTGACTCTAAATCAAGATGTCATCCTTCCAGTGTATTACCCAGACCATTATAACAGAGGGGAAGTGCTCCTGCACACTTTGGACGTCCATAGGGTGCTGAGGTATTACCTTAGGCATACTGCTCCCCACCCCAGGACGGAGGAGCTCTTCATTGCCTTTTCGCCGCCACACCTAGGTAATCCAGTGTCAAAACAGACTATTTCAAGGTGGCTGGTGCATTGTATCGTCTACTGTTACAGTAAGTACAACAAAACCCTTCTGGTTTCTGTCAGAGGTCATTCTACCATGGGAGTCGCTACCTCTTTCGCATCTTTGAGAAATGTCTCAAATGGAGACATCTGTGCGGCAGCTACTTGGAGTTGAGTGCACACTTTCATTAGGCACTACAATCTGGATATTGCTTTCAGGTGCAGGGCCAGGTTCGGCCTAGCGGTCCTTTAGGGCCTTCTTTCCTAGCGTGCCTTTTCAGCACTTGTGCTTTTCAGCTACCTCCCAGGGTTCTTTCTAGTTTTCCTTTTCGCGTGACTGCTTGGGACTCGGTCCTCATGGTAATAGCCTACTGCAAGAGCTCCCACTTGAAGTAACATAGTACAGTTACATAAGAACTTACCGTAACAGTAGTTCTTCGAGAGGAGCTCTTGCAGCAGGTGTTGCGTTCCCGCCCTCCTTCCCCCTGGTGAGCAGTTCAGCATCTCTTTTTACGGCGTGCTTCTGCCTGGTCCGCCTGTGAGGACCTGTTCGCTGGTCTTCAGCGGGTGAACTGAGGTGGGGCTTCAGACCACCCTCTTTTGTACCATGGTCGATGTCGAGGCGGAGCCAATGTTGGGTGTGGCCCCAGCTGGGTACTGCTAGCTAAGAGTTTTCCAGTGGGTCCTCATGCCTGTGGCACAGTCCTAATGGTAATAGCCTGCTGCAAGAGCTCCTCTCGAAGATCTACTGTTACGATAAGTTTTTAAGTAACTGTACTATCCTGTTCCCTGCATGTTTCCTCAACATTTGATTCAACAAATAATATTTATATCTGGGATTTGAAGTATCAAAATGCATAACCTTACATTTGAATATCCTGAAGGTCAAGCCCCACTTTAGTTCACATCTTCCCAGGTGATCTAGGTCTGCCTATATGACCTCATGATTGGCCACAGTATCTACTCTACTGCCTAACTTTTTGTCATCTGCAAAAACACTGTAACATGATTCCTTTTTTGGCTGTGTCATATATACCGCATGTATATATGTATAACTATAACAGTGTTTCTTCAGCTGTTTCACTGCTCATGGACACCCTTCGTTCACTACAGGATAAGCTGTTCCCCACCACCACCACCAGGAGAGTTAGGGGTGGATGCACTCGCTGGCTGTTCAAGGAGTTACTTGCAAAAATGAAGGAAAGGGACAAAACCTGGAAGCTGCACAAGGTGTCTCCCTCCCCTCACTTATGGAATGCCTACAGACAGCAGCGAAACTCTTGCAAGCAGGCGGCCAGATTACTTAAAAGTAAATATGACATCGACCAGCAAAAAAAATGCCCTCGGTAACCCTCATGATTTCTGGGCCTCCATTGGGTCCCTCCTAAATCCAAAATCCAACAAGCAAATTACTCAGCTTACATCAGCCTCAGGTCCCATTTCTAATCCTGTAAAAATTACTGATTTTTTTCAATACTGTGTTCACAGACTTCACTCCACACCTAAGCAAGCTGCCCTCCCAACCTCCCACTAGCCATGAAAACACTCCCTGCTATTCCCAGTCATCAGCAGAGGGTAGCACTCCTCCATTGTTCTGCTTTAGGGCCATCAGCCATGGTGTTACCATCAAACTACTGAAGACTCTCCAGGCAAGGAGTAGCCCTGGGAGTGATGGGCTTTACCCAACATTTCTGAAACTCATCTCCCCAGCCATTGTCAAACCTTTGACCTTTATATTCAACCTGGCACTCTCAACATCTTCAGTGCCTAACTCGTGGAAGCATGCACATGTGGTACCTATCTACAAAGCTGGAGACCCCCTTGCCTCGGAAAACTGTAGACCCATCTCACTCCTCCCTCACCTCAGTAAGTTATTGGAAAGAATAATCCACCACCAACTGTCCGAGCATCTGGAAAAATATAACCTTTTGTGTCCACTCCAGCATGGTTTCAGCAAACATCATAGAATGCCTTCTGCCCTCACCCTTTTCTTCAACCACGTCCTGAGAAACATGTATACAGGCAAGGCCACAGGCATGGTATTTGTAGACCTATCAAAGGCCTTTGACTTGGTTGACCATCACCTCCTTCACTCCACCTTGCACCCCTTCATTTGCTCACCAGACACCGCTACGTGGTTTCGCAGCTACCTCTCTAATAGGTCCCAATCTGTTCTGATTGGAAACGTGCCCTCTGCCTCACTACCCACTTGCACTGAAGTCCCACAGGGCTCCATACTCAGCCCTCTGTTGTTCTCTGTGTTCATTAATGCTGTCCCCGCCAATAGCCTTAACTGTAAGGCACTCCTCTATGCCGATGATTTGGTACTGTACCATAGTGACAAATCCCTTGAGTCAATCTCATCCATCCTAACAACTAACTACGGTGCTGCTTGTTAATGAAAAACAAAAACAGAGACATGCTATTTGGCTCAAAGCCTTTTCTAGCCAAGGTCGCCAGGTCAAAAACATCCCTACTCGTAGACTCCCGAGCTGGTCCACCACTCGACAAGTTTCCTCTTTCAAATACCTAGAGGTGACCTTTGACCCCTCCCTTACATTCAATGAACACATAAACACGATAAGTAAAATACACCAAAGACTTGGTGCGGCCTACAGAACCAAGCAATTTCTGTCTCCGGAAGCCCACCTTGCCGTAGCGCAAGGTATCCTCCTCCCTTTGCTTGCCTACTGTTCCCCTGTCTACTCCTTGCTCCGCTCTCGCCTCACTACTACGTGTGATGCTTGGACAGCAGGTTCTGATTAATCTGTGCTTTTTGTAATATAAAAATGTGTTATTGAGCGTGTCTCATGAAACATGCTGAGACAGCCTGTGAGTTAACATCCTCCTCCAAGGTTTCAGCTAAAAGATAAAAGCCAGGAGATAATTAAAGGCTAGAAGAGACCTAAATTAAGGATCTCCTGTTTATCTAGCTTAATTGTAGTTGCCAGCTGCTAGGATAGGAACTCGTAAACTTTTATGATATTTAGAGGAAGAAACCAGGTTGTGTCACTTAGGTGCGAAGTCATAAATGTTCCTTTGATGTCTGTAAAGAGCAGGATGCTGCTCATGAATGAAAGAAAGAACTTGGAAAATTACAGACTTGATTGGGAAGTCATGTGGGGACATGAGTTTTTGCTAATGTCACCTATTAATTTACCTCCTGCTTGATAAGATATCCTGATTTGTATAATTTTAATAAACAAAGGAGGAGCTGGGTGACATCATGGAGAAAGCAGGGTCAAGACAGTTTTTTAATTATGCTGTAAATGATCTTTAGATACACACACGTTTGGACTCTGAAGCTACAACATCGTTCAGCACTGTAAGAATATAAGAATACATTAGCTAGGCAAGTCTAAGTATATGGTTGGTAGGAAATTGCACTTTTAAACCTGTTTTTTTTTTTTTTGTGATTGTAATGTTTTGTGATATATTGTTCTGTGTTTTACATTTTTATCTATTTTTAAGTAAATAATTCATTTTAAGAAACTACTTGGTGTGCCTTTGAAATTCTTTATTTGACAAGTGAAGCATATGTGGTTAAAGTTGACACTGTGCAAAACTTACTGGTTTACCAAACTGGGAAAGGGTAAGTGTTTATCTGAGGTCTTTTCATAGAGTTTTAAGGGTTCATTCTGTACACCTGGTTAGGTGCCTGCAGGCGAAAGATATCTGGCCCCCTGAAGAGCAGAATTATCTGAGCCTGTTCATTGGGTACGCTAGCAAGAGGTTCACAGTTTGAATCCCTCCAGAACTTGTGACCAAAGGTTAATTTGAACCCACAAAACAGACAGGAGGGTTACCCTGTTCTGTTCCTGTTCAAAATACTGCGCTCGGAGGTTGGCATTGTGGGAGCAGAGGGCCTGACCTGCTGAGGTGGGGTTGTGACACTACATACAACTCCATCTGTCGCTTTGTTCTCCAAGCACCCTACTCTGCTCACCACTGCACACTCTACAAAACCCTAGTGTGGCCAAACCTTCAGGGACGTCTTAACTTTGCCATGGCTAGCCTAATTGATAACTCACTTAGGAATCATCATCTGTCCCCTTTCTCCTCACTACTCATAAATAAGGTAGCACCCAGAACCCTCAGGTCTTCCTCTACTCCTCCCCTGGAAGTCCCACGCACCCATTCTGTCATGGGTAGTAAAGCCTTCTCTGTGTCTGCCACCCCTCTCTGGAACAGGCTTCAACTATCCATATGCTCTTTCTCTTCCAACATGTCCTTCAGAAAAAAAACTATGAGCCTGGCTCCTGACTGAATCTTCCTGTAACTGTTACCCAGGCCATTCCTCGGCTCATGATCCACCCTAGCCCCCACAGTTGTCTGCTTTCCTGCCCTGCCTCTCTCTATCTGATCCATATCTCATCATCCTCCATCCCATAATCCCTAGTACTGACTGCACTCATATGTTTCTGGTGCCCGTTTCTCTCATATTTCTCAGGGTTGATCAGGGCTGTATCTGACTGGAAAACTGCTGCACTATTGTGTGATGTTATCCTATACTTCAGTTAAGTCACTGTATATATATGTATAGCTTGATATGTACAACTCAGCCCTTATATATAAACCTGTTTCTGTTTATTTGTACTAACCATTGCTCTGTACAGTTAGAACTACATACTGTTACCAAGCTTCTTTTCTCTGTATCCTGTTTGTTTCAGTGCCCTGTACATGTACCTGTATTACTGCTTGGATATGTGGTTTTGTAGAACTACTGATGTCCAGTTTTGTTTTTTGCTGCCATTTTGTTTGGCCTGGGTTGTGGCTGAAATCTGTTCTTTTGGATCAGCCCACCTACCCGGTTATCAAAGACATAAATAAATAACTTAAATGGAAGGGGCCCAAAATCCAACCCTGTGGTACTCCACTGTCTTTAATTCTAACCCTCTGCTCTCTGAGAGTCACCTTTCGATCCAAGTTACCAATGGTCTATTGATTTTAAATTCCAGTAACTTCTGTAGTAGCTTATTATGGGGTACTGCATCAAATGCCTTCCTAAAGTCGAGGTATACAACGTCGAACGGAATACCATTATCCAGACTCCTACTTGTAAACCTCAACCAAACTGGTTTCATACTGGATAGGCACCTGATGGATAATGTCAGAAGACTGCTTAGTATCCTAAAAGAGGGAAAGAAGTGTAAAGAAACACAGATAGCCATACTAATTGATGCAGAAGAAACCTTCGGCTGGCTGAATTGGCTCTTCTTGCAACTTACCATGCAGAAAATGTGTTTCAAAGATGAATTTTTAAAGGCAGTTGGAATGCTGCATAAGACCATGAATGCCAGCGTAAAAGTAAATGGAGCCCTGTCTCAACATTTTGCAGTCAAGAGAGGAACGCAACGGGTGTCTGCTGTCTCCCCTCTTGTTTGCTCTTAGTATAGAACCTCTGGCAGAAGCATTGAGGACTAGCCAGCAGTTGCAGGGCATTTGTGTAGGATGGACGAAGAACAGGATATCCCTCTATGCAGATGATACTGTTATTTACCCATGAGACCTTGGGAGAAATTTAGTCTCACTCCTCAGGATTTTGTAGAGATATGGAGAAGTCTCAGGCTTCAAAATGAACATCTCAAACATATCATAAAGTTTAGTGGTGTCACCAATGAAATGAAGAAGGAGGAGGAGGAGCAGAGGAAAAAGAGGAATAATAATAGCGCTTTCCATATACAGTATCCCAAAGTGCTTTGCAGGCAATGCTAGACTGGTAGTGAAGTGACTGAATGTGTGGTGGCGGCCATATCGCACATCATCACCCACACACAGCCTGGATGATTGCATGAACCAGTTTATGGGAAGGGAAATGTTGGCCAGGACACCGGGAATGTTCTCTGCTCTTTATGAAGAGTACCCTGGGTTCTTTTTACTTCCACCTGGACACCCACCAGGACAACACCAGGATGGGCAGAAAGGACCTTGGTTTAACGTCTCATCTGAAGGACGGCACACCTCAGCAGTACAGCACCCCCAATACTGCACTCGGATGTCAGCTTTTTTTTTTTTTTTTTTTTTTTTTTTTTAGGTGCAAGTCCATCCCAGTGTGGGATGAGAACCCACGACCTTCTGGTCCAGAGGCGGATGTGCTACCAACTGAGCCATGCTGACACAAATGAAACAGCTATTGTCAGGTAAATGGAATGCTGACTCTGCTAGGTACCTGGGGTTTCTTATCCCTAAAAATATAGGTAATCCGTCTAAAGCGAACTATGGGAAACTGGAAAAAAAGATGTTTTTACTGACATAAAACGTTGGTCATTACTTCCCCTAACATTCACTAATAGAGTGGACACAATTAAAATGAATGTGCTCCCCATATTTTTGTTTCTCTTTCAGAACCTCCCATTGCCAATCCTAGGTAAGGAGTAGAAAGAACTTACAAGGTGACAAGGCTGTTCATTTGGCAAGGCTGCAAGCCTAGACTTAAGTGGTCAGTATTAATAAGACATGAGAAAGGAGGCAGAGATGGGCTACCCGACTTTAAGAAATGCTGTGCTGCTGCCCAGCTAGGGGATGTAATAGATATCCTAAATACTAACAAAGAAACAGTGTGGAAATCTATAGAGGAACGTTCAGATAGTAGCGGGCACCTGGGCTGTCTAGCATGGGAGAGTAACTCCTTACGGGACCACAAAACACTCCATAATAGGTGGATTAGACACATGCTCAAACAATGGATACTAATCAGAAACAGACTCCATATAACAATTGCACAATCCCAGTGGGTTCCATTATGGAAAAACAGTGGTTTCACTGCAGCAGAATTAGTTACTACCTTTAAAAGATGGGCGAGTAGTGGGTTGCAGTATATTCTGCACTTATGTTTCAGTAGGACACTCAAGTCTTTCCACCAACTTCAACTTGAATTTCAACTACCCAGTTATGATCTCTATAGATATTTCCAGGTCAAGTCCTTTGTTCACAGTCCTGAAATTCGACAGGCATTGTGGGTAAACCAGCATTCTCTTACGGAGAAAATTAACTTTCTCTCCCACCAGATGAATGCCAAACATGTAATGTCTGACCTAACTGCAACACTTAATACAGGTAGTCCAGCAGTAGAGCGTAGACATCATCAGTGGGAAGAGGAACTGAACCTAGCATTGATGCCAAAAGAAAGGGCACACATTTGGCAGTTTTTCTTTTAACATCAGATAGGACAGAACCCTTTGGTACCAGTACTTCAGATTTATATTGGAGGGGGTGTGGGGAGAGAGGGTACCCTGTACATATTTATTGGACACGTAGTGTTCTTCAGGGGTTCTGGGCAGAAGTTAAGGTATGGGTTGACAACCTGTGTGGGAAGGCTAAGAGATGCATATTTAACACATTAATTACTGCTGCGCTTAAGGCCAGCTCATCACCCAAAGATGGATGACAGACCCACCGCCCACCCCCGTCCAGAGAAACTATACACAGTTGTAAAAGAATGAAAGTGATGGAAGTGATTTTTGCATGTCTGACACTTAAAGGAGAACTGCGCAGAACCTGTAAGTCATTTTTTCCAAATAGAAGCTGGTTAAAATTCTGTTATTTTTTTTCCATCAATACAGGCCTTTTAGTAACCTGTGTAAAATCTGAATATTAGAACTGTATGATCTAGGTTATGTCCCTCTCAGCCACAGAGTTCTATAGTAGAACACAGATACATTGTGTCAATAATAGAAAAGTAGAACAGGGATATAGACTACATCATACAGTTCTGAAACTGTTCTTACCAGCAGCATGTAAATCAGAAACACTTAGTACGAGTTCTAAAATGCCTGGATAGCTAGAGCAATAACAGAATTTTAAGTAGTATTTAGAAGCAGCTTCTACTTATAGATTCAGTGCAGCAGGGGTTGACAGATCCCATAGCCCGACGTCCCGGGCTATCCGTATTCTGGCCGGGACAAGCACCAACTACTCAGCTAGTTGTCCTACGGACAACCAGGGGAAAAAAAACAGTGAATGCACAAATTTTTTTTTTTCCACTTACCTGTCTTTCTTTTACTTGCCAGTAGGGTGCCAGACTGTGAGGGACACTGTATCATGTGAACAGTGCTGTGGTCGGCTAGTTGAACTGAAGTAAGAGCACCGTGAGTGAGTGGCCAAATAAGAAAGTGAGCAAGAAAGCAAGGGGGCTTGACAGCCAGGACGGAGGGAGCTGGAAGTCAGTAGCATGGTGGAGTTGGCTGAAATGGCGTGGGAGTGAGCGGACGAGGGTGTCTGTGATGCAGCAGCAGCTTTAGGGACAAGATGGCATAAATAAATAAATGAAAAGTATACTGCCATGGGTTGAGATACCCAGGGTCCCTTCTTGGCCACCATGCCAGTGAGTACTGGGCTGGAGAAGGCAATTTGGGAGCTGACAGCAAAGCGATAGCAAGCAGTTAGACCACATGAGGTCTAGGGATTGGGAAGGGTCAGGAATTAGAGGCGACCCAGTAATCGCCATCAGCCTTCGGCACTACCCTTTCAGTTGGAGGAATGGTATATGCTAAGAAGTTGGGCAGTGGACACTGGTAGTAACAGATCCGATCTGTGACAGCAGATGAACTTTATTTTTTAAACAGTATTTCAGTGTCATCTGTTACAGGTAACAGCTCATGAAGCATATTGTTTTTACATTGCTAGTTTCGGCTATGTTTATTACTTGACCCTGTGATCTTTAGTTTGTCAAATGCTAGCAAAACAATAAGTGCTGCTGGGAGTGTCTGGGTGTCTTGAGCAGTAATGGGATAGTCCCTTAGCTATTTTCTTACAACATTCTCACTTTTCAAGAGGGTAACCGCCTCTTCAGCAGTTAGGAAGTCTGTGATGGTTTTCCCATTGTGTTTTAGTCATTAATTTTCTTTACTGAGCATTTTTGAAGTGGTGCCTACTAGACCTTCTCCAGTGTGTTTATTTTTGTCCAGCATTCTTATTCTGTCTACGAAACCTTAGACTTGGAGGGAGAGTTTGATATGATGTCTTGTTGACCTGTCATTTGTTACAAATCCCGGTTATTTACAAATAATGCTGATTTTATGGTTGGTAAGAGCGAGCAGGATACAAGTGCAAAACAGGTAGCATTTTTATTGAAGTCTGTGCAAAGTTGCAAAGCATTTCATAGATTGTATCAAGCTAATTAGACTTTCGTCCATAATGCTTGCCTATTTTAAATATCTCACCCTAAATAAAATTCATGAAAAACCATTGAATTTAACCTCGTCGCTTGTGTTGCTATCCAAATTATGTTTAAGTGCAATCATATCTTTGCTCCTAATAACTTCTACAGGTAGTGCATTCCATGCTGAAATCGCCCTTTGACTAAACCAGTGTTTTCTTAGCAACAAATTCCATTTCTCTGAGAAAAGTTGTATGTTTCCTACCACTAACTCTGCTGTGGTTTAAAACTAGACCTAATTCAGCTCTTAGGGTATCATCATTTATTGCCCTAAATAACATACACAAGTCCCCCTCCCCCCCGTGTCTTCTGTATTGAAGGGAATATAGTTTGTGTTTTTAATCTTTCCCAATAAGATTTCCCCTTTAAGCCGGTTACAGATCTAGTCATCCTTCTTTGAACTGCTTCCACTCTTTTTATATCCTCTTTAGTATATGGAGACCAGACCTGAGCACAATATTCCAAGTGAGGCCTAACCAACGCCACATATACGGGGGAGCATCACCTCCCTAGCTCTACTAGAAATATGTCTAAAAATACAGTTCATTATTTGGTTTGCGTATTTTCTTGATCCCTACAGTGTGTATTAAATTTAAAATTAGAGCTGATTGTTACACCGAGATCTTTTTCGGAGAGTGTTTCAATTAGTGGTTCATTATTTAAAAAGTACTTGCACAGTTAATTATGGGCACCCAAGTGCATAATTTTACACGTATTTATATTTAATGCCAATTTGCTGTTTTTTAGCCTATTTGTAGATATGGTCCAAGGTTATTTGCAATGCAGTGGTACTTTCTGACCCAGTTACCACTGTTCATAGTCTATAGTCATCTGTGAACTTATACAACCAGGTGTTTGGAGATACCAATTGTAATGCGGAAATATATATGTTAAAAAGAATTGGTCCCAAGACAGACCCCTGCGGTACCCCCACTAGTAACCCCAACCCATTTGTTTCATTTATCTTTGAATTAAATGTATGAAGAGACTTAAAGGGACACTGATAACCCTTTTGCATCATACTGTTTCAAGTTAAAACCCCACATTTTATGATTCTTTACCTTCTTTAAAATTCATTGAGGTTACTGGTGTTTTAATTTATCTTCTTAGTAGGACTGAAATGCACGGTAATTATATAATTATTCTTAAACATGTTTTGTTTCAAATCCTTGATCTGCTCTTATTGCATGACTTCCTGAATATTAGGAACGTGCACAAACAGTGCAGTCACTCATGATGCTTTAGCCTCCTCATTTCCCCTTTACGTCTTGAGTGTCTAGAGTGTTGGACGTTCCCAAGTCCAGGAAAGATTCAGTGGGAGTTTATTAAGGAATGTAAATAAACACATTTTGGTGTGGTAATACCAGTATGGTGGGCAGTCTGTTTTTCACTTTTAAAAAGGAAAAAGGAATCAAAATCACACTACCAGCTACATCAGCATATTTTAGAGAATGTAAGCAATCATAAAATGTGTTTTTTAAACTAGGGACAGTTAGAGGCCTAAGGGGGTTTGATAGTGTCCCTTTGAATTTAAGAAGCGTAATGGAGAAATCCCTCCAGAAGTATACGCTAACAGAGAACAAATATATTTTATAAGAAAAAGTTGTTTAATTTTATGCCCGTTTCTAACTGGACTACCATCTCGAGCACCAGGACTACTACTTTTAGTGCAGTCACTTGTCTATGGACAAGTCCTTAATTTTAAGATTTGTCGACCCCTGCAGCGCAGTTCTTCTTTAAGACAGACCGCTTCAACACCAGATGGCTCCCTTTCGTGGTAGAGGAACTTGAAAGGACACCGATTTTGGAACAACTGCTCTATGACTAATTAGGAAACGCAGTGAAGGTTTAAGTTGCGTGCTTATTAAGGTATTTGTTTCGAGTCCAATTAAATTTTTTTATAATGTTTAAACAGGTTGTAGGTCCTGGTCCGTTTCTAAGAGTGGATGGATTCTAGTTGAAATGATACGGTTTAACTTCAAGGCTCTTAGTAAGTTAGCTAATGGTAAGATTTAATCAAACATGAAACAAATGCCAGTTTTACTAGAAGTATTTTAACTGGTGATTACACCCTGACGAGATGATTTTTACTTATTTGGGTTTAAGCTCTGTGCATCAAATAATTTCTCTGGTGCCCATTAATTTTATTACTATGTCTGGAACCAATATGCTCAGTAACATTCAGCACAACCTGTTTCGCTTAAGGGTGGAAACTTATTGTGATATAGAGCTTTATGCATAATTGTATAAGCCAATGACACGGAATGGAACTTACCGGTTTGATTTCTGTCTAATGTGTGAAATGTCTCTACAATAAACACAAGTTAAACAAATAAACAAAAAAAATGACTGCCTAAGGAGCTCTGGATAGCGAGCTCTGCACGCTTCCCCTTAATGTCCCATACCACCCAATCCTTTACTGTGCATATACTCCACCAGCCTTTATCCCAGAACTTTACAGGTACACAAAGAACACATGCTCATTGGTCAAGTGGGTGCTGAATCTGTAATTGCAAACCAAGAGAAAAAGGCACCTGAGCAGCACTGTTTAAAAAAAAAAAAAAAAAAAGGCTCAAAATGTTTTTGTATTTATATTTACCATCCCCATTTTTCTTCCTACTGTCATGGGACCCCAGCACACAGCAGTACGTATGTGTGGAGAAGCACATGCGCTTCATGGCCCTGGTTCCGGCCCCTTCTGCCCTTCCCCTGGCAATCGCCGGGCTCCCTGTAGCCTGATAATACCATCTGTCCTCTGCCAGGTGGCAGCCAAGGGCTGAGGAAACTCCTCATCCCTCCCCAGGAGAGGAGAGCCACCTCACAACAGCTCAGTCCTGCTCCTTGCCCTCCAACCCAGGCTCGTTCCCGAACCCGGGTCGCCGGTGTGGCATCCAGCGCCTCAACCCTCAGCGCCACTGGGCCGACACCTAGGCTCACAAATTGAAAGGTCAAGCCCCCTGATGAGGCCTCATGCTACAGAGGTAAAGCGCTGGGATAACAGTGCTGGGATTCATCAGCTGCATTAAACCCAGATGGCCTGACTTTTCATTTGGTGAGTCTGTTTTTCACTTGTACTATTTATTTTTCGAGTGCTGCTCAAGTGTGTTTTTATTCCAGAACTTTAAGTGGCTTCTCTACTCTTCCCTTCAAAGACCATGGAGGGGAGAAGGCCTCTGGGAGCTGCATGAACCCACAACCAAGACAACCGAGGGGACACACTGTGAAGCCTGGCAGTGTACGTCAGTCACATAGGAGTGAGTCCAGTGGGGGGGAAATTCTGGATGTGAGGACTTGAAGGGGAGGAGCATCTGGGGACAGTCAAAAGAGATACAGTTAACTGATTAGACCACAGTATGTACTATTGTGTGCTATTTTGGAACCTGAATTCAAAGGGCAAGGGTGGGGGGTAGTGGTATGATAAAAACATACAAATATTTGCATGGTCATAATAGGGTGGACTTTACAGAGTTATTTAAAGTTAAGGAATGGCAAGATCACCAGGGGCAAAATCTTAAGCTGGAAGAGGGGACATTCTGGAAGGACATCAAAAAGCATTTCTTCATGGAGCAGTTGATAGATAATGGAACTGTCTTCCCTGTAATGTGATCAGTGCCGGAACTGTCTGGGGGATCAGAACCCAATGGGAAATTCTTCAAGGTGGTAATTGGGAACAAAAAGAAAGAACATGGGTGTGGGGCGCTCTTAAAGGCATAGCGATGCATTGTATTAAAGAGGGAGTCCATCCAAAATTTCTAGCATCAGTAAATTCAGAATTTGGATCAGCATATCCCCAATCAGACTCATGCTAAAAATTAGATCTCCAAGTTACTTTGTTTAAATGTTACAAGTCATTTTGTAACCCTAAAATTATTGCCTGCTCAAAAAAGTCAGTCTCAGTAAAGAGCTACTGATGATGTCACAACCAGAACTCACAGCCTTCAACTCATAGTCCTTCTTGCAAACTACCATAAGACTTATTTCTCCCACGTTACATAAAACTGCAGTTGTAGTAAACATCTGAAAAAGGAATGCTGACACTGGGTGGGTCAGGGCATGTATTTCTGTAATGTGCAGATGCAAGATACAGTACTTAAGAATATGATGGGGAGGGTCGGAATACAGCGGCAAACATGGCTTTAGAATGATAAAAATGTATGCAGTTTTTAGGATACTGCAGGGATGAGATTTCAAAATGCCACCAGACTGCCACTGTGGAATGTAGCAATGTCATAATCTCAGGAAGTAGCTGGGACACACAGTTTTGGAAAGTGGCAGGGACGCTAAACATTCATAATGTGGTGGTGTCACACAGTTTTTGAATATGGCAGAGATACACAATTTTGAAATGCAGGAGACACATGGTTGTGGATGATGGCAAATATATGTAATTTTGTAATGTGTCTTGGATGCATTAATTTGGCAAATGGTGGTGGTGCACAATTTCAAAACATGGTTGGTATGCTTGATTCCAGATTGTGGTGGCAACATTTTGTATTAAGTAAATACACAAGTAATAGTGGGAAATGGAGTAAGGTTCTTTATAGAACTTCTTCAGCCCCCCCATTAGAGGCTTTGTAAACACTGTGGAAAAAAATGGAGGTGGGGGGCCCTTTTAAAACTTTAAAGGAAAGATAGAAGACTTCAAGTCAATTCTGTGTTTTATTTCATCCCCTACGTTTCACCCACATCTTGGGCTTATTCACGGGGTACAGTTTTCAATATTTGACAATTCTTTGTTAAGTGGAAATCTAAAAAATTAAATGAATCAATATTTAATATTTCTACAAATGAGCTAAAGTCTGTATTTCCAAAAAATGGTATACTATTTCACATACCTTTGTTACCTGTGTTGTCAATTTTAAATAGTTTATATTGCCAGAATATTATCTGGTTATCAATCAATCAATCAATCAAAATCTTTATTTATTCAGGCGAACATCATTGAGCATAGCTCATTTACAAGATGGACCTGAGTGGTCATAACAAAAAAGGTTACAGAGTGTATACAAAAACATGATATTGAAATAGCACAAATACAAACATTTATGAGTGAGATAGATGTACAATTATTTACATATATACAAGGCAAAGGACAGTAAACCAAAAACCTATTAAAGGTGAGAAACAAACAGTCTGGTAGGGATAAGGCTTGGATAATGGTACATGGGTGGGCATATATGTTTGAGGTTTGATGTGGAAAGGACCAGAGGAATGATAGAAGAATAGGGAGGAGCTTTAGAAGGGGGGGTTGGGGAGAGAGAGGGTGTGGGGGTGTGGGAGGACTAGGCCTTGTGGAAGCAATTGCATGAATCTGGGATTAGGGTGGTGTACAGCTTTTTGAAGGATGTAAGGGGATCAGTGTTTCCATTTTCAATGTCTTTTGGATAGAATTCCAGATAAGTGCCAGGGAATAACTGATTGCAGCTCTTCCATACCGGGTGCAGGTGATAGGAATCTTCAGCAGGATCAGTTTGTTGATCCTCAAGGTGTAGGGCCTGGATGTGATCTGGTTGAAGCAGTCTGAGATGTAGGAAGGGAGTTTGTTTGTCAGAGCTTTGTAGATCCAGGTAGCAGCATTTTTCTTCTTCTATGTTGCAGGGATGTCCAGCTGACTGCATTGTAGAGAGAGCAATGATGGGTGCTAGAGGGAAGGTCAGTAATGAATCTAATAGCTCTATGATACAGGGTGTCTAGTTTGTTTAGATGGGAGAGGAGCAATGACCATAGAGGAAGTCAGCATAATCAATGAGGGACATGAATGATGCAAGGATTAATCTTTGTTTGGAATCTTTGGTCAGGTAGTGTTTGATTCTATAGAATAGACCAAGTCTTTGTCTTAGCTTTTCAGGAGCTCTTCAACATGGGTAGTATAGTCTAGTTTATTGTCTATCCATACTCCTAGATATTTGAATTTGTCAACATATTCCAGATTTTCACCAAGGATGGTAGAGAGTTGTGGGAGGGTGAATGATGGGATAGTGGAAGAACAGTTCTTGTGGGCAAAGAACATAGCTTTGGTTTCCTTAGCATTGTAATAATTTCTTTTTAATAGGTTATGCTGGAGGAGGAGAATTGAGACTGTAGGAGCTCACAGGCTTTTGATGGTGAGGGATCGCTCACATAAAGTACAGTGTCATCTGCAAAAAGGTGGATATTAGAAAGAGAGAGATTGGAGTCAATATTGTTGATGTAAATGGCAAAAAGGATGGGACCCAGGATGGAGCCTTGCGGTACACCTCTTAGGAGTGGCTTAGGGGTAGATAGATCACCATCATTCTTACCAGTTGTAGCCTTCCAGAGAGATAGCATCTGAACCATTTAATAGAGAGTGAGTCAAGGCCTATGGAGTTTAGTGAGGTGATTAGAAGATCATGATCCACAGTGTCAAAGGCTTTGCTTAGATCCAGAAACACAGCACAGGTATTATTCTTTTGTCTAGGGCAGTCTGCCAGTCATTTGTGACTTTTGCTAGTGCAGAGATGGTGCTATGCATAGATCTAAACCCAGATTGAGCTGGATTTAGGAGATTGTTGGTATCAAGGTAGGCAGTTAACTGAGAGTTTACCAGCTTCTCAAGCATCTTGGATAGTATTGGTAAGATGGAGATGGGCCTATAATTATTGAGGTCCATGGGATCACCTGCCTTAAGTAATGGAAACACTTGAGCTGTTTTCCATATTGAGGATAGTACCAGTGACAAGTGATAGATTGAAGAGAGGTGGGTGGTGATTTAAGGCATACAGGCTACTTTTAGAAAGTAGGGATCCAGGAGTCTGCACCTGCACTTTTGGTGGTATCTAGTTGGAGTAGGAGGTCTTCTACTTCTTTGAACAATATTGGTTTGAATGAGAATGTAGAACAACCTTTTGACTCTCAGTAGATTGTAGGTTTAGAGATGATCTTAATAGGTTTGCAGGAGAGGTGAAAGCCAGGCCAGCTGTAGTGAAATGGTCATTGAAGGCATTCAAGATATTTTGCTTGTCGGTGATTTCAATATTATTTAATTGAATTTTGGATGGTAAGACAGGGGTAGAGGTTTGACCTAGGATGCCCTTTATGGTACCCCAGAACCTGGAAGGGTTGTTATAGGAGGCATCTAGTTCAGCTGTGTAGAAGGTTGCCTTGGCTTTTCTTACTTGTTTTGTGCAGGAGTTTCTGGCTTTTCTGAATTGGAGCCAGTCATTTGGGTCCTTTGTCTTTCTTGCCCTTTTCAGAGTTTGTCTCTGCGCAAGCAGTCTTGGATTTAAGGTCGGCAGAGAACCAGCGACAGGATTTGAGTTTGGTTCTGACACTGGTGAGGGTGCATGTGAATTGAGGGCACTTATGATTATATCATTTAGGATTTGAAGAGCTGACTCTATTGAGGCTGTGAGATAGAATTCTTGCCAACATGTGGTGTGGCACAGATCATGGAGATATCCTGTAATATTAAGGTTCTTTTTGACCTTCGTGGGAGGAATTTTGCAGGATTGGGTGGCTTGATTGTTGATCTAATGGCAGCTATGGGACAGTGGTCACTTATGTCACTGAAAGTACTCCTGCATAGGGATAATGATGAGGTTTATTTACCAATATAATATCCCAGGAGTGTGCTGTTGAAGTATTCTTTGGGTTGATCCTTGTTGGTTCTTTGATTAATTGAGAGAATCCATAGGTGTCACAGAAGGTTACCAGGGTGCAGATGCATAGTCAGCCAATTTAAGTTCATGTCTCCTAAGATGATGGTGTCTTCAGGGCCCAGATTAAGTATGGATCCTAAATGGGATAGGAGTTTGAGGCCTGCAGAGGGGGCCTATAGCAACCAACCAGTTGAAAGGAAGATGTGTTGGGAAGGGTTATTTTAATAGACAAGCATTCAATTCCTTTGGTTGAGATGTAGAATTGAGGCAGGATGCAGAGATATTTGCTTTGACATAGATGGCTACCCACCGCCCCTGGATAGACGGTCAGATCTGAAGAGCTGATAGTTGGGAAGGTTTATTTCACTATCTTTGTTGCAGTTTGAGCCATGTTTCAGATATAACCAGACAGTCCGGTAGGGTGTGTGCAACCAGGCCTGTATTGATGAGAACTTTTAGGAGGCTGCAGGCATTGAAGTGAAGAAACTCAATCCATTTATGGAGGTTAGGTCAGTTGGAGAGATCGAGCTTTCAGTGGGTCCAGGGTTGATTTCACAGTGCCAACACAGACCAGCAGAAAGAAGATTAACTGATGAGGGCACCAAGTGATAGGAGTAGTGAGCAGTCAGAGTTTTTCTTCTTTCTTGGGATCCAATATATAGTGGGTGATGATCCTGCTGCATGGTTATCGAGATTATCATAGATTGCCAGCTTAATGGACAGGCGTGAGGGAGTAATTGTAGTGCCAGTATGGTAGCAGGGGATAGAGGAGTTCAAACTGGTTGTGAGCCTTTTTTGGGATTCCCCAAGGATTATTATGCAGAAGCGGTAGTATAAGTATGTATAGTTTAGGGGTATCCACTGGGGACAGTAGAGGGGGCAGTGTTGAGTGGTGGCCTAAGCACCTCGGTATGGGTTCCAACAGTTATCTCATCTGGATCTAAGGAAGGTGAGAAGCAAAGCAGCAGTAGTAGGTGCAGTAGCATGGTGGAGGGTAGGAGAGGGTTAAAGAAAGTAAGATGATGTGAAGAAAATGAGCTCGGGAATTGGTTATGAACTCCTCATAGTGTCTTTTTAAATCTAAAATCTGCAAACAAAACACATAAGGCATTTTTAGAGAAAAAAAAATGTGGCAATGATGAATTTATCATAGTATTAAACTTGTGCTTCTTTTTTACTAGAGCATTTTAATACCCTGTATTTCAATGGCTGTAACTCCTGTAAATAGATTTAGTCTGTAAAATATATAGAAGATAGGTTCTTTTAGTCATTTACCACTAAAGTGCATTCTATAATGTGACCACTTTAAGAGATTCTGTTGTTTTTAAGTGAAAGGGTACTCACTTTAGTTAGTTTCACCAGCCAGATACACAGGAAAATTGCACTGTGCCATACAAAATGGCTTCTACTTCCAAACAGCTTCAGTGTTGCTAAGAGAATGCTCCTCGATCCTCTTGTGCCTGTTTTGCTGTAAACTCGCGAGAGAATGTCATAATGCGATGACATCACGCTCCCGTCATCGCGCATGCGCGAACTGACTGATTCTGCAGACAGATGTTGTCTCCCAATGGAGACAAGCAATATGCAGCAAAACGGGCACTATATCAATGCCACATAGTTCTTATTTGGTGTAAAGGAGGTTATGAATATTACAATTATACAATATTGTTGATTAAACAATTCATAAATATCGTTTACATGAAAAGAATACCCAAATAAAAAGGGAAGAAGTATTCTTTATAAATGTAGATGCATTTTACTCTTATTTATCATAACAAACAAATGAAATGATGAAATAAGGGGTGTCTGCATAAGTGGAGAGCAATTATTTACTAAACATATAATAAAAATAGGAATCCCTAAGTTATTACACTGTTAATATGCATTATATTTATAATGTAGCCACAATGGTTATATTGCTGCTTTCCTGACAGGAGCATGTTAGGGCCAATAGCACTAGGCATTTTAAATTCTTTTCATGAAAATGTTTTATAGTTGGTAACGATAATTACCTAAAAAGTAAAAGATAGTAATCAATTAGAGGTATTGAACCTAAATATGTAATGATATATTATTAACCAAAGGTCATATTTTGACAAAAAAATTTTTTTTATTCAAAATAAAAATGCAAAAAACTCTAAAGACAAATATATGTCTTAAAAATAGCTATAAAAAAAGCTAAGTGTGGTAGTGAATCAGATTGGAAATGAACTCCATGTCATGATTTAGGAAGGTCAGTCAAAATATAGGGAGGTCCTCATACACAAGAAAGATTTTATATTAAGCAACACATCTCCTGCGCTACTGAAGCTGTAATATATTTGATACAGTGCTCCTGTGACAAAATTTATATTGGATAAACAAGTCATTAATTAAAACGTAGAATTCAGGAACGCAAAGGAGACATCAGGAATCGCATTGAATATTCGCCAGTGGCTAGGCGCTTTAATGAAGCAGCACATTCAGGGGCCTCACTTAGGTTTTGGGGTCTTGAAAAGGTTTCTGTTCTCCCAAGAGGAGGAGACCTGAGGGATGCTTTATTGGTTGCAGAAATGAGATGGATTTTTTATATGCACTCTTTGGACCATCGTATAGGTATGAATATTGAAGCCATTTGGCAGATTTGTACCTAAGATTACATCAGACTGTAATATGAACATAAAAAATGTCAAGGTAATGTTTGTCCCTGCCAATAGGACCTTACTACTGGGCATAAAAAAATCTTAAAATTACTATATAAACAGCTTAACATCATAATTATTTAGAACTTTCAATTACTGTAATTAAAAAAAAAATTGTGACCTTTGACCTCCCTATATTTTGACTGACCTTCCTAAATCATGACATGGAGTTCATTTCCAATCTGATTCATTACCACGCTTAGCCTTTTTATAGCTATTTTTAAGACATATATTTGTCTTTATAGTTTTTTGCATTTTTATTTTGAATTAAAAAAATATTTTTTTAGTCAAAATATGACCTTTGACCTTTGATTAATATATCATTACATATTTAGGTTCAACACTTCTAATTCCTTACTGTCTTTTACTTTTTAGGTAGGTAATGTTACCAATTATAAAACATTTTCATGAAAAGAATTTAAAATGCCTAGTGGTATTGGCCCTAATATGCTCCTGTCAGGAAAGCAGCTATATAACCATTGTGGCTACATTATAAATATAATGTACATTAACAGTGTAATAACTTAGAAATTCTTATATTTATTATATGTTGTTTAGTAAATAATTGCTCTCCATTTATGTAGACACCCCTTATTTCATTACTTGTTTGTTATGATAAATAAGAGTAAAATGCATCTACATTTATAAAGAATACTTCTTCCGTTTTTATTTGGGTATTCTTTTCATGTAAATGATATTTATGAATTGTTTAATCAACAATATTGTATAATTGTAATAGTCATAATAGTTAAAAACAGTCTTAACCTCCTTTACACCAAATAAGAACTATGTGGCATTGATATAGTACCCGTTTGCTGCATATTGCTTGTCTCCGATGAGGAGAACATCATCTCACAAGAATCATTCAGTTCGGGCATCTTGCGATAAATGGCAACATAGCGTCATCGCGTTATAGCGTTCTCTTGCAAGTTTACAGCAAAGCAGGGCACAAGAGGATCCTGAAATCCACAGCAACATTGATGCTGTTTGGAAGTAAAGCCATTTGTGACACAGTGCAATTTCCTGTGTGACTGGCTGGTAAAACTAACCAAAGTGAAGTACCCTTTCACTAAAAAACAACAGAATCTCAAAAATAGTCGCATTACAATGAACTTTAGTGTTAAATGACAAAGAACCTATTTTCTATATATTTCACAGACTAAATCTATTTACAGGAGTTACAGCCATTGAAATACAAGGTATAAGAATCCTTCTAGTAAAAGAAGCACATGTTTAATACTGTGATAAATTCATCATTGCCACATTTTTCTTTCTCTAAAAATGCCCTATGTATTTTGTTTGCAGATTTTAGATTTAAAAGGACTCTATGAGGAGTTCATAACCAGATAATATTCTGGCAATATAAACTATTTAAAATTGACAACATAGGTACAAAGGTATGTGAAATAGTATACCACTTTTTGGAAATACAGACTTTAGCTCATTTGTAGAAATATTAAATATTGATTCATTTTATTTTTTAGATTTCCATTTAACAAAGAATTGTCAAGTATTGAAAACTGTACCCCGTGAACAAGCCCAAGATGTGGGTGAAATGTAGGGGATGAAATAAAACACAGAATTGACTGGACGTCTTCTATCTTTCCTTTAAAGGTTTAAAAGGGCCCCACCCCCAATTTTTCACAACATTCTATATTAGAATATGGAGGGGGCACGGAATCTCAGAATGTTGTGATGACGCAGTTTCAGAATGCGATAGTTACATGCAGTTTCAGAATGAGGCAGGGATGCATAGTTTTAGAATATAACCTGGACATGAAATTTTTTAATGTTGCAGTGGCACTCATTGTCAAAATTTGATGGGGATGTGCAGTTTTGGAATATGGTGGGAATGCACATTTTCGGAATGTGGAAGTTTACACACAATTTCAGAACGCGGCAGGCAGGTACAATTGTAGAATGTAGAGGAGACCTGCCGTTTTGGAATGTGGCAGTGAAGCACAATTTCAGAATGTGGTGGTGATACACAATTTCAGAAGGTGGTAGTGACACACAGTTTCGGAATATGGCGGTGACACTCTATTTCAGAATGTGGCAGTGATGCACAACTTTGGAATGTTGTGGTAATGTGACAATTTCGGAATGTGGCTGTGACACACAAATTCAGAATGTGATGGTTATGCACAAATTTGTAATATGGAAGTGATGCTCTATTTCAGAATGTGGCGGTGACGCTTGATTTCAGAATGTGGTGGTGATGCTCGATTTTCAGAATGTGGCAATAATGCACAAATTCGGAATGTGGTGATAACGCTCAATTTTGGAATGTGGCGGTGACGCTCAATTTCAGAAAATGGCAGTGATGCACAATTTCAGAATATGGCAATTATTCTCAACTTCAGAACATGGGGGTGACGCACAACTTCAGAACGTGGCAGTGACGCACAACTTCTGAATCTGGCGATGATGCATGCTTTCTGAATGTGGCGGTGATGCTGTATTTCAGAATGTTGTGGTGACGCACTCTTTCGGAATGTGGCAGTGACTCTCAATTTCAGAATGTGGCAGTGATGCTCAATTTCAGAAAGTGGTGGTGACTCTTTATTTCAGAAAGTGGCAGTGAAACATAATTTTAGAATATGGCAGACTCACAATTTTGGAATGAGGCGGTGACATGTGGCGGTGATGCACAACTTCAGAACGTGGCAGTGACGCAGAGCTTCGGAACGTGGCTGTGATGCTCGATTTCAGAATGTGGCGGCGACACTCACTTTTGGAATGTGGTGGTGACTTACACTTCTGGAATGTGGCAGTGACGTGCACTTTCAGAATGTGGTGACACACGAATTCGGAATATGGCAGTGACACGTGATTTCAGAATGTGGCAGTGACACTCAATTTTAGAATGTGGTGACGCTCAATCTCAGAATGTGGCAGTGACGCTTGTTTTCAGAATGTGGCAGTGATGCTCAGTTTCAGAATGTGGTGGTGATGCATACCTTTGGAATGTGGCAGTGACGTGCATTTTCGGAATGTGGTGACACACACTTCTGGAATGTGGCACTGAAACACAACTTTGGAATGTGGTGGGGATGTGCAATTTTGGAATGTGGCAGGGATGCGCAGTTTGGGGTTGTGGTGGGGATGTGATGCACAGTTTTAAAATGTGGTTGGTGCGTACAGTTCTGGAATGTGGCAGGGACAAGCAATGTCAAAATAAAATGGTGTGTTCTGTGACATTCCAACAATGTACATCATTACTATATTCCAGAATTGCCAGTCCTTACTAAATTCCTTGATGTGTGTCCCTCTCGCATTCTAAATTGTGTCCCACTGTCCCATCACACTGTGAGATGACGCTTCCCTGCCACATGCCGAGATTGCATGTCTCCCCACAAACGTTTTTGACATGCTATACCTTGGTTCAGCACTGCATTCCAAAACCACCTTCTGATGCGTTCTAAAGTATCGTGCCATGCAACTGAACAGTCTGGAAACACAAGCGCTGCAGGCAACACTGTCAGTTTTTTAATGATTACTACAGCTACAGTTTCTATAACTTCGGAGAAACCGATCCTGTAAGGTTGCTGACATGGAGTACTAGGCTGTGAATTCTGGTTGTGTCATCATCAGTAGCTTTTCACTTAAACAGGCTTTTTTGAACAGGGAGTGAAATTAAGGTTACCAAATAGCTCATAACTTTAAAATGAAATAATGCAGAAACCTCATTTTTCGTGTGAGATTTATTGTGGGTGCACTGATTCTAATTCTGCAATGTTCTTTTGACCAGACTCCCTCTTTAACTTCAGGGCAGAGTCCATACATGGAGTAGTGTCTTTTTCTGTCCTAAGTTACCCATCTGTGTATCTAAGAGTTGCACTGCTCGACAGAGCACTGGAAACGGCTACTTTTCATAACACACAGTCATATCAGATTATGGATATCGAGTCTCATTTCAGTTCAATGGTTTATTGTTCGGCTGTTCAGGCCATTACAGTTTAGTACAAAAACATGTACAAAATCAAACATATAAACATTTTCAAAAGGAATTTCCATATTGAAATGCTTCTAAGGACCCATTGTATCAGTGTGTTTAAAAAAAAATATATACCAATCCACTAGTTGTGGCAATATTTAAAATTACCTAGAAAGTCCTGGGCAACATAACCATTCTAACTTCCATTGGCTGTGTGGCCCTAAACCTAGAGAATTAAACAATATTAATAAAAATAATCAATTCAGATTGACCTTGTCATTTTTCCCCCGTAATACTCATATACAAGTGCTTTAAGAGGCATAATCAAAACACCTGTTAGTCTAATTAACAATCCAGTTATTCAGTATAGCCAGTGTAAGAAAAAATAGTATAGAAAGTGAGCACTTAAAGGAAAACTCCATGTTAAAATCAGAAAAAGATATGTAGTAGTCTTTTTTTCTGTGTTCTAACCAGTTCCCAGCATTTTCTTTTCCTCTGGCTGTGAGAGGTGTTTTTTCTAACTTTCCCTGTTTTATTGCCCTTGGAGGTTGCCATTCTGGTTTCTTTTATGGCCTCTAGTCTTCCCAGAGTGCCCTTTGGTGTGATATCTAATTGCCCCTGCAGTAAGCCAGTGTCTTGTTACAGGGTCTGTCATAGCTCAGCCACAGAGAAAATACTTCTTCCAGAGAAGACAAACTGTTAGATTTTGGGTGAGTGTAATCATTATTATTTTTTGATATCAGTACCTTGTCCTGCTATGCTCTGCTGTGTGTGTGTGTGTGTTTGGATCATGTCACTGTTTACTCTATTCCTCTCAGTCACTTTCAGTTTTTGCACCAGTACTAAGTAGCAAAAATTGAACATCACCTTATAGGTTGTAACTTGGCAGGACAAGGTACTAACATCAAAAAATAATAATGATTACACTCACCCAAAATCTAACAGTTTGTCTTCTCTGGAAGAAGTATTTTCTCTGTGGCTGAGCTATGACAGACCCTGTAACAAGACACTGGCTTACTGCAGGGGCAAAATGTAGTAATGTGACTTCTTATCTGAAAGAAGTATTATCTTTGTGGCTGAGCTGTGACAGACCCTGCTAAATCTAGGGGCATAGCTACATCATTGTCACATGAGCCATGGTGCATCGTAGGAGAAAGAAAGCCAATAAACCTATTTGTGATGGAGAGCCCCAGGGGTCGTGTAAAACTACCATACAGCTAGCAGGCTAATTTAGGAAAAACTCCTAATAGCAGACAGGAGGGAAGGACACACTAGGACTTAACATACATATCAAAACACTTTACTTAACATATGTTTTTGCACATTCTGGGTGGACTTCTCCTTTAAGGCTATGTAATATTAGAAAAATTACACCTTGTCCTAAAAGGTTTTACTACTCCTGTTCCAGTGCAAGCAGGCGACACATTAAAACTGTAACGAAGTTTGCCAGCTAGTAATTCAGCAAATGAAATAACTGAATGTGGATTACCGTTGTCTACAATAATCATACTGTTTAAACTGTCCCTATTAAGGGATTAATAATATAAACCCCTTTGTCCTGTAAATTTAAGTATGATCAATAATTCAGAGCACTAAAAAATGGACAGGATGTACGGATATTTGAAAGTTATTAAACAGGCATATAGGCATAAATGTTTTAAGTGATTCATACAACATTTGGCATAAAATATTAAAAATGAGTTTCAGCTGAACAGAGTTGTGATTTCATTACACTCGGGAGTACATTAATTTTCGAGTCGAACATTAAAGACTCGTGGGTCCGTAAATTAATATATGGGGCTAAAGGGCTCTGTTCATGTTCAGGAGTCCATCAAATTATAAGCGGTGGCAAATGAAGGCCAGAAAACACCAACCAAATGACCTCCCTCTTATCGCCAAACCAGTGTCTAGGATAGTAAATTACTAGGTATTTAACATGGAATCCTAGGACTCGAATAAAATTTTGACTTCTACAGGTTTTGTCTTTTTTCCCCATCCAGGCCGAATTCGTTCATTGGGAAGATGATTCCAGAGCATTTGTTTATTTTAGAATGTGCTCCTAGAAGGAGTTCCATTAATTCTGTAGTGAGCAAATACAAATGATTAAGGTTTGATGCATCGTATAGCTTTGCCTCAGAGTACCTGTTCAGCCAGTATAATAGTGTCACTTCCTAAAGCAGTTCATAGGGTGTTTTAATGTCCCAGTATTTAGCTCCATAAATGGGAGTCCCATTGGCCTTGATGAACAACTGCTAGGCAAATTCCCACTGCAGTTATCAGTATACTGTATGCCACGATGACCATAGCCGTGATCCTGAGAGCTGTACCATAAGTTTTAATTTATGGAAAAGTATGCAATTTCATTAAAGGAGCAAAAAATGAAAAGCCATAGGTGAAATCATGTATCCATAGGTATACACAGTGAGTAAAGCAAGGCGTTAAAGGAACTGGTTCCTTTAGTTTGCTTACAAAACTGTCTGGTCACAGAGTGAAGAAATAAAATTGAATCAGACCTCTTGAGGGAAATTACCCCTTGGTTAGTCTCCTGTGTCACTGAAGAAACGTCTTGAATAAGTATATGAGGGAGGTCAGCAAGTTCAAGTGGCAGACTAGGCTCCCTTTACATAAACTGGGAGTCCCTCCATTAAGTCTGTTGCCTCTTGCCAGACCGCAGGCCTTCTCTGTGCTCATTTCTCTCAAAATTTAAGAGCCCTATTGGTTGTACAGGGGTTCCTAGGGGAAATGGAGAAGAAAACACGCTCCACTGAGCGTAGTAAACATAATACATCAAATGTGGAACTTGTACCCCCTAAGCCCTAGGCAAAGGTAGCATACCCTTTTTTTAAATGTAGTCTGGCGTACCAGCACATATTGTGCACCTGTAACCCTCAGCATCCTTATAAGATGTCCCAAGCTTGTAGCCTTTCCTTGTAAAACTGTGGTTTAGTGTTCTTTGTAACCACTATACACCTTTTTGCCCTGTTTACACAAACATTTGCCTGTGAGGATCTGCACATAGTTCTAGGCCACCAACATGGGTCCGAGGTAAATCAAAACACATCTCCAAGTTTTCAAACAACATGAAGTCTTGCTATATTATGACATATGCAGTTTGTCCCAGCCTTAGAACTGCTCCGGAGGTGAAAGAGTTAACTTTCCATGCCAGGCATGGAATCTTGAGCGCGAGCTCGGTTGAAAACTCTTGTCTGTTGTTCTTCAAACCCAAACTGTCAGATTCTTTACTCCGCCTCACTGAACAGTCGCTCCGGAGATTTCTCCTTCTGCTCGGTTCATTTTGTCGGTTGAAAAGTGTAATTTCTTGGTTTTTTTAAACCGCATTTGTCTTATTTTAACCGCAACCGGTCGGTTCAAGCTCTGTCTGTGGTATCGTAAGTAATAGATTTTACTTTTTCTCTGTGTGGAACTTGCAAACGTTATTATCAGTTCAGTTTGAACCGATCAGGTTGTTGTTAAACTTAATTAAATTGCATTTAGAATGTGGTTCCCGGTTCTTATCGGTTCTAAAAAAAACGGATTTCATTACGTTTTTCCACGTTATTCGTGATAATGCTGGGAACCGGTTAAGGTGTCTTTGTTTACGATTTGCTGTAAAAGGGGCAAGTTTTTGGTTAGACTGGCATTATGTCTGAGAAACCCAAAAGAAAACCGGCCCACTGGTTTCAGCACTGTAGTGTCTGTGGGAAGCCTTGCCAAGGCTGACCACACACCATGTGTTTATTGTCTGGGGTTTGACCACCTCAATGCAGACTACTAGATTTGCAGAATTTCCTGCAAGCTACCCTGGATAAGAGAGTTGGTAGGCTCAGGGAATGAGAGACCAAAAGTCCGCTGACCCGATGGCCAGCCGGTTCGGTGCCAACGAACCGGAGCGTGCCCTCTGACCAGGCGAGACTTCCTCGGCAACGAAGAGCTGACTCAGAGGAGCCAGTTCCAGCAAAGGGACTAAAAATCAGCAGGTGTGGAGCCAAAATGTCCTTCTCCAACCGCTGCAGAGATAGCCAAAGCAATCCAAATTGTCCAGTCGCTTTCCTTGTTCCGGACCGAACCGCACCATCAGGTAAGCGGTCGGTTCGGTCAGTTCCACCGGTTCAACAATATGATATAGAGGAATTTTATGAACCGGAGGAGGGGGAGGAGGATTATGAAGAGAGTGAATGTGATTTTGAAAGTCTGGATGTGCCCATTGAACCAGACATCTCCCCAGACAGACCTTCAGGAGTGTCTCCCCCTAGGCTTTCTGAGTCCCCTTCTCATTTTATGTTTTATAAAAAAGTTGCTGAAACCCTCCAGCTCCCTTTGGAAGAAGCTGTGGATGAACAGGAGGAGCCTGGCTATGTGGAAATGATGGATATCCCAGAGTCCAGGAGATTGTTTATTCCTTTGCATAAATCTTTTAGGAAACAGACAAAAATTTTAAAAGCTCCTAACACTATACCTCCTGTGGATAAAAAAATGGACAAGAGGTACGCATTGTCAGGCTCTGATACGGAGTTCCTTTCACAACAATGCAGCCATGTTGGGGTAGTGCAGGCTGCAGCTGTGATAAGGCAATATTCCTTGGCTTCACCTCCCGACAAGGACTCCAGGAGGATTGATGCCATGGCAAAGAAACAATACATGGCAGCATCCTTGGGACTCAGACAGGCAAATTATATGGCCTATATGTTGCAAGATACCAGAAATCCAGATGGGATGCTGTTGTAGCTTTAGCGAAACAGGTCCCTGGCCAGCTGCAAGGAGCTGGAGCAGGTGGCTGCTGACGGATTAGGGCATCCAAGGTGCAATTCCATGCTGCAGTGGACTCTAATGATGTATCTTCAAGAGTCATGGCTACATCTGTGGCTTTTTCGAGAATGGCTTGGCTCAGTGTACTAGCCTGTCACAGGATACCCAGGCTAAGGCCATGGATTTTCCTTGTTGTAGGTAATTCTCTGTTTGGGGAGCAGACAGAGAATTACATGAAAAAATGGATGAGTATAGGACCACTTATAGGAGTGCAAGAGGCCAAGGAGGGCAAGCCACTCCTCAGAGGCAGCTTTCTAGGGGCAGGGGCAGGCCTTTTACCAAGCCCAGGCCTCCTCTTCAGCTTATGCCCAGAGGGGTTCTTCAGAGGGAGGCAGGCAGAGTGCAGGCAGGTCTGCTCACCACCCTCAGCCTAAGCCCCTGCCAAACAGGCACCCTGATGGGATGCCCAGGGCCGATTCTCCATTACCGTGGGGCAGGCTGGCTTACTTTGTCCAGGACTGGGAGTCTTAACATCAGACAAGTGAGTCCTGGAAGTAGTAAGCCAGGGACTGGTTCTCAGCTTCAAAAATTTCCAAAGATGAGAACCAGATCCTTTCCACCTGCAAATCCATTAGAGGCTCTCGCTTGGAAACAGAAGTCTCAACCCTCCTGGCTCTCAGAGCTGTAGAAAGGGTTCCTCCCTACACCAGGGCAAAGGACTGTACTCCAGGTACTTCCTTACCCCAAAAGACAGGAGAATGGCAGCCCATCCTGGATCTCAGATACCTAAACAAGCACCTTTAAAACCAAAATTCAAAATGGTGACTGGGGAATTATTTTACCTCCCTAAGGCCAGGGGACTGGCTAGCGTCCCTGGACCTCAAGGATGCCTACTTCCATGTTCTCATCAAAGCTCCCATTGAAAGTACCTCAGATTGAACTGCCCTCAGGCCATTACCAGTTCAGAGCAATGCCCTTGCCTCACCTCTGCCCCAAGGGTATTCACAAAATGCCTGGCAGTAGCAGTTGCTCACTTAAGAAGGCAAAGATTGCCATCTTTCCTTACCTGGACGACTAGCTCATAGTGGGTCAGTCTCCAGACCAAGTCAAATTACACCTTCAGGTTACCCAGCAGCTGCTTACATCTCTAGATTTTCTTCTCAATCTTCCAAAGTCAGTTCTAGAGGCCGTTCAGCTACTCACCTTCAGAGGCGCAGAACTGGACACAAAGCAGGCCAGAGCTTTCCTTCCTCTAGAAAGAGTAAAGACCCTGGTGGCTCTGGCCTCCTCCTTCACTCTGCAGGTCTCTCGACCAGCAAGGCACTTCTACAGCTCCTAGGGCACATGGCTGCTTCCACAGCTGTAGTGCAAGGAGCAAGATTTCAGATGAGGGACATTCAGTTCCATTTGAGAGCCTTCTGGTCTCAAAGGAGATCCTCTAACAAATTGATCCAGTAACTCGAACCCTGATCCAGGCCCTGCAGTGGTGGCAGGATCAGAGCAATCTGAGACAGGGGTTCCTTTCATCCCTCAATCTCACTCCTTGACCCTTACTACGGATCGTCCCTCTTGGGATGGGAGCTCACATGGGCGACCTCACCACCCAGGGATTGTGGTCCCCTCAGGAATCTCTGCTCCACATCAATCTGTTGGAACTCAGGCTGTTTTCTAGCACTTCAGGTTTTTCTGCATCTGTTCAGAACAAAGTGGTACAGGTCAGAACAGACAACACCACTACAATGTGGTACATCAACAAGCAAGGGGCACTCGGTCTTCGACCCTTGTGCACCGAGGCAATGAAGTTGTGGTCTCTGGCTTATTCCCTGAACACTTCCCTCATGGCAGTTCACCTCCCAGGCAAGGACAATGTCCTGGCAGATGCTCAGCAGGATTTCCCAGGGCCATCACGAATGGTCATTGGATCCCTAGTACTGGAGTTAGTATTTGCCAGGTGGGGCACCCCTCAGATAGATCTTTTGCAGCCCAGACTATCACCAACTTCCGCTTTTTGTTGCAGCCCCCAGTGTTGGGCTCAGTCCCTCTGGATGCCTTCCTTCTCGACTGGGAAGGTTCCTCTATGCCTTCCCCTTCCCTCGCATTCCAAGGTGTTAGTCAAAATCAGATCTCAACCTTGCAAGATGATTCTGATTGCTCCAGATTGGGCCAGACAGCCCTGGTATCCACTCCTTCTGTCCTTAGCAGTCCACCTTCCCCTGTGTCTTCCCAGGAATCACAATCTGTTAACCTGTGCCCAGGGGAGAGTTTGGTATCCGAATGTCAAATCCCTCAACCTCAAGGCCTGGCTCTTGAAGAGTTAGAGTTTGCTGACCTACACCTTTCTCAAGGTGTACTCGATATATTGAAAGCTTCTAGGAAGCCTTCCACCAGGGCTACTTATAATTCTAAATGGAAAAGGTTTTCCATATGGTTCTCTGGTAAGCATATTTCCCCAGAATCTGCTGATTTGCCCACAGTCCTGGATTATATGGTCCATCTAAATACTTTGGGGCTGAGGCCAGCTACCCTGAAAGTGCATTTGGCAGCTGTCTCTGCTTTTATTTCAGCAGGAAAGCCCTCTTCTCTTTCTGCTCACCTGTATTCTCCAAGTTTTCAAGGATTGCTTCATACCAACCCTCCATTCAGGGACCCTGCTCCTGCCTGGGATCTTAATGTTTGCATTGCTCAGCTAATGCACCCCCTTGAGCCTTTGTCTTCAGTCAGAGCTTAAGTACTTGACTTGGAAAACTTGTTTCTAGTAGCCATCACTTCTGCCAGGCGCATAAGTGAATTACAAGCTTTGTCAGTGGAGCCTGATTTTATCTCCTTTCACAGAGATAAGGTAGTCCTCCAGGACTAACAGGAAGTTCTTGCCTAAGGTGGTTTCAGACTTCCACCTTAATCAGTCTGTATCTCTTCAGTTTACTTCACTGACCATTCCTCCTCTGGCAGAGAGGAGGCTGCACAGTTAGATGTAAAGGGAAGCCCTTAGTTACTACATAGGCGTACCCAAGGGTCCAGGTTGGCTCCTCCAACTGTTCCTCACTTATGGTGAGGATGGCAAAGGGAAACCTGCCACTAAAAGATCCATTGCCAGGTGGATTGTCTCTTGTATCCAATTTTGTTATCGAAAACTGGGTAAGGTTCCCCCTTCAAGCCTGAGGGCTCACTCTACCAGAGGTACAGCTGCGTCCCTAGCTGCGGCCAGGGACATCCCTATCTTAGAGATATGTCAGCTACCTGGAAAACAGTACACACTTTCACCAAGCATTACTCCCTGGACATCCAGGCTAGGAGTGATGCGTCGGTTTAGCACAACTGGCCTTCAGAGCCTATTTCCTAAGTAGGTTCTGTCCCTAGATCCATGGAGGTACTGCTGTGTGTCTGCACATATGTCATAATATAGCAAGACTTCATGTTTGAAGAAAAAAATTACTACCTTAGTAATGTTGTTTCTTCTAATGGAGTCTTGCTATATAGTCCTCCTCCTCCTGCCCCTCTCAGAACCTCTGCTCTTGGGATGTGGGTGGGCAGTGCAGTGTAGCATGAAGTGATGCCCACCTTGTGTTTTCACCCCTCCTTTTTGGGGTGTTGGGTGATATATTATATTTTATTTTATTTTATTTTTGGATCCCTGACTTGAGTCTTTGTTTTGGGACCAAAAATGTGTTAATATTTTAGTAGCCAGTTGGCTAGTGTAGATTTACAGCTTCACACAGAATCTTAGTGAGTTTTGCTCATAAAGATCGACAGTTTGGGTTTGAAGAACAACAGACAGAGTTTTCAACCGAGCTCACGCTCAAGATTCCATGCCTGGCATGGAAAGTTAACTCTTTCACCTCCGGAGCAGTTCTAAGGCTGGGACAAACTGCATATGTCATAATATAGCAAGACTCCATTAGAAGAAACAACATTACTAAGGTGAGTAATTTTTTCTTCTCAGCTCTCCTCAGTTCTTCATATTTCTTAGCTCCCTCACGCTGGGCTGGTGCATAAACGGAAAGGACACCAAAACCAGCAGCTGATCAGCACAATCGCTGGGCAATGAATTCAGCTCTTTAGCTTTTACAAAGAAAAGATCATTTCTATAAATCATGGGCTAAATTAACCTGAGTTTCATTCAATAAATTTAAAACTGTCAGCAGATGAGATAGCTTTTACTAAAACTTTCTGGTGCCCAACAAGTGAGGAACAAACCTAGAGTGACTGGGAGCGGAGCAGCACCGCAGCCCTCTTGCCGCTCCTGGGTATTGAGTCAAATCAGACATAGAGTAGCCAGTTTAAGTATCTGAATGCTATAGAGAGAATTCAAATCATTAAAAACTGAGTGATATGGTTGCAGAGAATTCCCTCAGTTTACTGTCCATTAGGAAATTAGGACATTAAACTGTGGCTGTTGGTATTTTCTTCTGTATGTCTAAATTAACATACTAAACGCCAGCAGAATAGGCCAAATGGCCTGTCTTGTCTGCTCAAAAGCCAGCAACCTAGTGGCTGCTTACCACCCCCCAGCTCCCAAGAGTGTCTTCTTTAGTTTCTGTTTCCCCTTGTACCTGTCCCACCCCTTCTTGAAGCACTCCACTGTTCCCTCCTCCACCAGCCTCCCAGGCAGCGCATTCCACGGCTCCACCACCCTCTCGTGAAAAAATGCTTCCTACGCCCGCCCTGTAGTTTTCCCGTCCATCTTCCTCATGGCCCTGGTTGTCTCCCCCCTTCTTTGCCTAAACAGCTCCTTGGTTCCACTCCTGGTTATTTCTTTTACATACTTGAAAACCTCTATCATATCTCCCCTGTCCCTCCTCTCCTCCAGTGAGTAAAGCCCAAGCTCTTCCAGTCTCTCTTCATAAGGCTTCACCTCCATGCCCTGAATCATCCTGGTCGCTCTCCTCTGGACCCTCTCCAACAGCGCTATGTCCTTCTTCAGATGTGGTCTCCAGAACTGTACACAGTACTCAAGCTGTGACCTGACCAAGGCATTGTATAGAGGGAGGATCACCTCCCTCCTCCTGGACGTAATTCCCCTGACTATGCAGCCCAGTATCCTGTTTGCTTTAGCTGCAGTTCTTCTACAATTTTCAGAGTTATTCATATTTTTTGTTTGTTTTTATGTACCTGTTCACAGGTTTTCTAGTACAGCATTTGAAAAGGCGCTCTTAATTCAGTGCATCACAATTTTGATTATCGTTAACGGTTAAATGCAAAATACCAATTCAGTTTTTACCATATTTTGTTGTGTCAGCAAAATAGCTGACATTTGATGTGGCCCATAGCCAGATTTGCACATGGCATAAGTCTTGCTTAGTGCTTGGGTGCCAGGTCATTTCATCCTGTGGCATGGATTCTCAGTGTTTTTTGGTGCATGCTTGACGTTGCACCTTGTACATTGGAGCAGGGTTTGAGAGCATTACTTTTAGCCTTAATGTCATAAAATAATAAATCTGTGGTAATCCTCTGATTTTTCTGGGCATTTTTCTGAGCAAGGAGTGCTACTCTTTAAATTGTATTTCTCCACACAACAAAATGAACTTTTTTGTTTAGGGGCAGTATTGGGGCCAAGACTCCATGTTGCCGTCCTGTGATGTGATAATCTGCTAGTTATTTATGCGCAACAAAGTCAAAGTAAATAAAAGAAAGAGGGAAGTAAAAAGAGGCAAATCCTGAGGATCAATTGTTGTTTGTCATCGCCTAAGTGGTAATATTCATCCATCCTTGCACTCTGTATGTGGTTTTCTGTGTGGTAACATGTTCACTTATCGTGTGGGGTGGTAGCATATTCACTTATTGTGTGGGATGGTAGTATGTTCACTGACCATGTTGGATCATATTGAGTTCACTTATCATGTCGGTTAACATTTTGTGTTCACTTACCATGTGAGATGGGGGTGGTGGTGTGTTCACTGACCATGTGGGGTGGTGGCGTGTTCACCGACCACGTGGGGTGGCGTCATGTTGACTTACTGTAGATCGAGTGAGTGCTCTCGACTAATGAGAGCCGTCCTTTTCCCCCTGTGTGTGAGACACTCTTATTCAGTAAAGAGTGTCTCGTGCAGTTGCCATGGAGACTGGCACATTTGGGGAGGTTTTTCTAAAATATTGATAAAGTACTGCTATATCTTGATTAGTGAAACTTTGCTGAGACCACTCTTATGGTTGCAAGAGTGATCTCACTTACATTCTTAGGGTGTAAGCACTGCTCACCTTCAGTTTGTGGTTCTCATACCCTAAGAATGCATGTGAGACCACCTTTACAGCTGTAAGAGTGGTGTCAGTGCCTGTTAACATTTATTCTCCTTGCCTGGTGGTCTCCACCAGCTCACAGATACCATCCTGAACTTACCCTCTTGGTGGGGCCAACTGTGGAGTAATGCTGCTCTGATTTTTATCAGCCAGTGATGGGGCAGGGGACCCAAAGGTTTGTGTGCTTTCACTGAACAGAGAGCATGGCAGCAGCATCTCTGCCTGAATAGTTCCACACTTTCTGTATTGCTCCACGTTGTCATATGTTAATACATATGGGTAATGTGCTCCCCCACTGGGTTAGTGGTACAGCTCAAAACTGTCACATTAGCATAGAACCCTAGGGACATGAACATTCCGAATACATCATTACCCCAGTCTTTGCTGTACTACTAGAAGGGTTAAGAAGCACAGACGGTTCTCCGGAGGATTTGTCTGTGTTTTTGTTTTTGTTGTTTTGTTTTACTCTTTAAGATTGTGTGGCTCTTGGGCAGTTTGGGTCTGCCTGGTTCACAGGTAGCATCCCTAAATTTAAAACTTATGCCTGGTAAGCTGAGGCGTTTAGATTGACAAATCTACTAGTATACTCCCCTTCCAGTGCCTGGATGGGGACCACGGACCATAGCAGGGTGTGTTCTGTATGAAGATCTATGAGGATGTTTTAACCTGGTGCCTCAGGTAAGTAAAATCTCTTTAGATCTTTTTTTTTTTTTTGTTAGTCAAATAGGGGCGGTGGTATCTTTACTTTACTGACCACCTCCATCAGCATGTATTGCATGGTGCTTGGTATTGATATGAAATAGTTTGTGTACAATTTCCCCCCCTTTTTTTCTGGCTTTCTTTTGGTTTTGGGGGGTATGGTGGCCAGTTCTGGTCTGTTTCCCCAGCCCCTTCACTTTTGTTACCATCTCTGTAATAGTGGGCTGTCAGTCTATTGCTGAGATCTGCCAAGTGTTCCTGTCAGTTGCTGGGATCTGCCTAGTGTGTGTTTTCGCCAGCCTCCAGTCTGTGGAACCGGTGTTTCTCAGTATTTGTTCTCTAGCTAGCTCCCTTGGAGCATATAGGGCTTAGTTCCTCTGCTTGTTTATAGCAGGAGGGGGTAGTACTGGTGGCGTTTGCACCATCCCAAGCCCTTTCTTACTGCCACCCAGTCAGAGCCTTGTTTTATGCCCTCAACTCGTTTTTGGGCATAATTGTTGAGCGGGGGAACAGGGCCAGCGCTTCCAACTTCATGACATTTTATGCCATTGGGAGCCTTGTGTGACTGTGTGGCTGGCTCCCTGCCAACGTTGTCTCATTTCCCTTTTCGCCCCTTTGTGTTCTGCTGTTGATGCCTGGGAGGAGGGTGGGTGTGTGTGTGTGTGTGGCTGCTTGGTGACCTGATGACATCAGATACCTGTGTGCCTCCCCCTATGTGCAAGTGCTTGTGCCGCTATGTCATGCAGTAGTACTGGATGGCACACATTCTCTCTTGCCGCCTTCACTCATCTCGTGGTTGAAACTCACTGCTCATTTGCAGTGGGGACCCAGTTCAGAGAACAATACAGGTTGCACAAGTATACTCTGATATAGAATTCCTGTAGTCCATCATCCAAGTAGCTCAGCAGGGTTTCCTTGGTAGCTGTTATATAAGAGTTGTGCATATCATGCTGTTTCAGCTTCTGAACCCAAACCATCTGAAGACATTCAAGCCTTTTTATTTAGCATGGCGTCTGTGCAAAGAATGTTCTCAAAAGTGCTAGCATGCTGGAGACACACTGGACAGGTGGGTCATTACATATACCCCTACCTGGCCTGTTGCCTGGCCAGGCCTGAGTGGCATAGTGGTGTTGGTGCAAGAACTTCAGTAGTGTGACAGATATGTGATAAGTTCGGCGACAGAAGTGATCCCTGTTGTTGTGGTAGAAGTTGAGTACTGTGGGAAGGGAACCTTGTTTAACCAGGAGTAGCACATTAAGGCGAAGCTTGTTTCCAGATGTGACCTGAGAGCACAAGGAAGTTGGGACTTGCTAAGGATCACACAGTATGTACCTAGGCGGCTGTGGGATTTAAACCCAGGTCTCCAGATTTGCAGTGCAGAGCCTTAACCCACTGCGCAATACTGTCTCCTAATACTAAGATACTGCTATACTGCTATATATACTGCTATACTGTGTCTGACAGAAGATTGTTCTCCTCTTGACCAGATAGGGAGACTTGCCTCAGGAGAGTAGGGGTGACATGTTGCATAGCTTATCTACTTCCAAGCTGCTCCAAGCAAGTGGAGGTAGCCTATCTGCTCCAAGCGATGGGGCCTAAAAATGGCAGTGATACTGATCTCACTTCGTGGATGATTCTCCACATAGGTCATTTACAAGCCAATCTGCCCTTCTGTTCTTAGTGTTCTTTTGTCTGCCAAGGAGGACTGCCTACTCTGCCTCTATTATCCAGGCTACTGTTAATGCATGCTTGGTGGGAGACCCCTAAAAATCATCATAGGTGGTGGGACCACCTCTCATTAAGATCTTGTGGAGACGGACCTTGACTCCTTTGTCTGGCTCTCAGGATCGAGAGGCAGGTCTTGCTCAAACCACTGTACTGAGAGCCTGAAACCCTCAAATGCAGTGTCTACAAATCATTTCTGAATGAAAAATGAAATCGGTGCATTGAGCTTTTGATTCTCTTCCAGGAAGAGTTTAGACCTAAGTCAGTTCAGGCCAGCTTGGGAGGATCAGAAACACGGATTGCCCTTGGAACAGTCCACAGTGCCTCAGCAGATGGAGGACAGTCTTGTTTTCCAGCAACAGTTCTGTCACTAAGGAACTGAATGTTCAGGCTGTCTGGCCAGGGTGCGGGAGACTGCACCAAGCGGAGTTGTCATTTAACCTGGTGGTGTCTTGTATGCTGGGCAGGAAGCCTGATCATTCTCCAGTCAACCCATTGATGTCAAGGAAATTCTTTAGGTGTCCAGGTTCCTTAGCCAGTGTCAGTGCTTGTGGGCAAAGGCGGTGGATGTGTTGTTCAAGCAGTTGGAGCTTATAGAGTGTAGCTGCCTTCACCGTTTGTCTCTGTGGTTGCACGGGATATGACACCCTTCAGCTAATGAGGGAGTGAGATCAAGAAGCCATGGCTCTCAGTCTGGTCTCTGGTCTGTGCAGGCTTCATCCTGGTGAGGGGTCCTACTGGTAAGTACTCATAAAGATATGATCCAGTAGCAAACAAGCTGCAGAGAGGAGGAGGAGGCTTCGGACTTAGTGGGTCCTCAGGTGACTAGAATTTTGTATTTTTTTGCTATGCGGGGGTTCTTTTTGGACTAGAATCTAGGGTATTCTATCTGTCAAGGCTGCAAGATTTCTCGCCTTGTTTTTTTGCAGGCGGGAGTGGTCAAGACTTTGGGCTGGGTGCTCTCTGGGGTCTGGTATCCATTGCAATGTTCAAACTGTCTGTGAGGATTTGCTAGGGGGCCATCAGAGAGGTTACTCTTTTTCTTAAGCACCCAGTGGGACTTATTCATTTTAGTGGTCATTTGCCCCTCCATTGTACTTCTGCTAGGTGCCACATGCCCTGTGGAGGGCTCGGTCCTATTAATATGCTGTTTTTACTGTTTGTTTATTTATTTAGCTTTTGTTAACCAGGTAAGTACACTAGACAAACACATGCCTATTTTCAGGTACGACCCGGGAGAGTACAGGAAATCAAAGAACATACAGAGTACAATTTGAAGCAAGTAGGGCAGATACACAGATGTCAGGAGAAGCATAACATACATAGTAAGATCTCTGTTGTTTGCAATGGCTGTGTCAGGAAGTTTTAAGGTTTTTGAGCATTTTTTTGCATATGGAATCTAATTGCACAGGGGCAAGGTAGTGTAGAGAAATGTAGAAGGTTGGACATGGTTGACTTATCCCTGGTGTATTGCCTCATGCATGAATGAATTACATTTTATTTATTTTTCAGCAGGGTAGAACTGTTAGGACCTCGCTTGGCCCTGTTTACGGAGTTGTCCTGCATTTGATTTACACAGTCAGTCGAAGCAGACAGCAAACATAGTTGATATTGTTACAGATAAGCCAGTACAGTAGTCTTGTCAGGACAGTAAGGGGGGGTAGCAGACCCCTGAAGTCACTTAAGCAGGCGAGCAAGTTGTACGTGATGGAAAGAAGACTTGCTATGAGTGGAACACCTTCCTCTGGCATGATCATTGTTCCATGAATTGAGGGGACTGTGGTTTTGGTACAGAATTCTACAAGCGATTATGTAATCTGCCACTCGTGGTTTTGTTTTTTTTAAGCTTCTACCCAGTTGTTGTCCAGAGTGCCACTGTATGGTGGTTGGCATAGAACTTGACAGATTACAGCATTAGATGAATCCTGTTGCTGTCCGTAAAGTCCCCGGCAAACACACATTTTAATGGCTACTGCCTTTTTTTTTTTTTTTTTTTTTTTTAACCTATGTATTGCCTACCTTCGTTGACAACATGGAGTGATACAGAAAGGAGAAATTTCTTCATGCTTAATTATAATTTCTTTTTCTGTTAGTTCCAGCATTGTCAGTGGGACCTCTCCCTGGAGCTGCTGGCTTCTCTGGATTTAATTTGTATATGTGCATGGTTTTGAACTGAAGGATTTATTTGTTGTTCCAGACGTCTTCTCCACAATAATAGATTATAACGTCAGGACTATTAAAGACAATTTTATCTGGGGAACCTGCATGGGACCTCACTACTCATTGAGAGATCACTTATGTTTTGTCTTTTTACAAACCATGATATGCAGTTTGTGTTCGAGATAGGCACCTGAAGTTTGAAAGACCACCAGAGTCATCAAGACTAGCGATTGCTGATCTCTAGCATAGAGAAGAGCTCAAGAGAAGAAATGTTGGCTGTGATGTTGTCCCGAAAGGTAGGTGTGTGCCTTTTTTCAGTCATATCTAATCAGCAGTGGTTGTTTAACAGTATAGAGAGGAAGCACGGATAAGAGGTGTTGACTGCGATTACAGCCTGCTAGACAAGGTAGGCCTGTGCTGTTGTTTTTCCAGCCATACCTAAGTTCATGCTGTGTTTGTGGCATTTATGAGAATTTGACTAGGGAAGTGGACATTATAGTTGTGAATATTTTGTGTGCTGCGCGGACAAATGTTTACTGAGGTAATGATTTTGGGCAAAGTCATGGAGGGCATTTTAAAGGACGTTGTGAATGATTATATTTCATTAAACAATTTATCTGATCCTGTGCAGCATGGATTTATTAAATCTAGATCATGCCAAACAAACTTACTATCCTTTTATGAAAATGTTAACTCAGAATTAGACCATGGCAAACCAGTGGATGTGGTTTTTATGGATTTTGCCAAAGCTTTTGACAAATTACCACATGTTGAACTAATACAAATTCTGATTAAAATAGGCATTCACTACAACATTGTGAAATGGATAGCTAGTTGGCTGTCCGACAGAAGACAGAGGGTGGTGGTAAGGGGTGTGATGTCCGAGTGGTCTGCAGTGACCAGTGGAGTGCCACAGGGCTCAGTGCTGGGCCCTTGTCTTTTTAATATCTATAGTTTATCCTTACATCTTAGCAATCCTTCTATAGGGATTTCAAAATTTGCAGATGATTGCAGATTAGGCGTCACAGTATCTACTATGGTTGATTCACTTTCCTTACAACAAGCCATAAATGAAGTATATGAGTGGACAGAAGCTAGCAAATTGGAACTTAATATCTCCAAATGTAAGATTATGCACTTGGGTAGAACAAACAACAATCATACATATAACATAGAGAACAATACTTTATTAACAACATCTGTAGAGCGGGACTTGGGTATCAAAATTACATCAGATTTAAAATTTAATTCACATTGTAAACAAGTCAGAAAAGCTAACCAGATTTTGAACTGCAGTTTGAGACATACAGTGGTGTGAAAAAGTATTTGCCCCCTTCCTGATTTTCTCTGTTATTGCATATTTGGCACACTGGATGTTTTCAGGTCTTTAGACAAAATGTTATATTAGATAAAGGGAACCTGAGTGAACAAATAACACTTGTTTTTTTTTACTTATTTCATTTATTTAATGAAAAAAGTTAACCAACACCAACTGGCACTGTGTGAAAAAGTAATTGCCCTTACACTTATAACTGGTTCATACCTTTAGCTGCAATGACTGCAACCAAACGCTTCCTATAATTCAATATCAGTCTTTCACATCGCTGTGGAGGAATTGTAGCCCACTCTTCCTCGTAGAACTGCTTTAATTCAGTAACATTGGTAGGTTTTGAGCATGAACTGCTTGTTTCAGGTCCTGCCACAGCATCTCTATTGGGTTTAGGTCTGGACTTTGACTAAGCCACTCCAAAACTTTAATTTTACTTCTTTTCAGCCATTCTGATGTGGACTTGCTTTTGTGTTTTGGATCATTGTCTTGCTGCATGACCCAACTACGCTTCAGCTTCAGCTGACGGACGGATGACCGGACATTCTCCTTAAGAATTTTCTGGTACAGAGCAGAATTCATGGTTCCTACAATTATGGCAAGTCGTCCAGGTCCTGAGACAGCAAAGCAGCCCCACACCATCACACTACCACCACCATGTTTGACTGTTGGTATGATGTTCTTACTGTGGAATGCTGTGTATGCTTTACGCCAGACATTATGGGATCCATGTCGTCCAAAAAGTTCCACTTTGGACTCATCTGTCCACAGAACATTTTCCCAAAAGGCTTGTGGATCATCCAGGTGCTTCTTGGCAAATGAGAGATGAGCATTTATGTTCTTCTTGGTTAGCAGTGGTTTCCACCTACTACTTTCCCATGAAGCCCATTTTGCCAAGTCTCTTTCTGATTGTGGAGTCATGAACACTGACCTTAGCTGAGGCAAGAGAAGCCTGCAGTTCTTTGGATGTTGTTTTAGGATCCTTTGAGACTTCCTGGATGATTTACGTGCATGCTGGAGTAATTTTGGCAGGCCGCCCACTCCTGGGAAGATTCACTACTGTTCCAAATGTTCTCCATTTGGAGATTATATCTCTCACTGTGGTTCGATGGAGTCCAGAGCCTTAGAAATAGCTTTGTAACCCTTTCCAGACTGATAGATAGCAACAACTTTTTTCTGATCTTTTCAGGAACTTCCTTTGATCGTGGCATAATGTGCTTGTTGAATCTTTGTGCTGGCAACTGTGACTCTGATGGTAAGGGTCAAATAAGTGAGGTTTATATTGAGCAGGGCTGGCTGTATCAAGCCTGGCTGTGTTCAATCAGCTGACTCTAATTATCCCTTTAATTGGGTTGATTTAATTAGGGGGGCAATTACTTTTCACACAGTGCCAGTTGGTGTTGGTTAACTTTTTCATTAAATAAATGAAATAAGTGAAAAAAAAACAAGTGTTATTTGTTCACTCAGGTTCCTTTATCTAATATTACATTTTGTCTAAAGACCTGAAAACATCCAGTGTGACAAATATGCAATAATAGGGAAAATCAGGAAGGGGGCAAATACTTTTTCACGCCACTGTATTTCTAGCAGACAACATAATGTTATCATGCCCTTGTACCAGGCCCTGGTGAGGCCTCATTTGGAGTATTGTGCGCAGTTGTGGTCCCCACAGTACAGAGAGGACATTGTAAGAATGGAGGGTGTGCAGTGCAGAGCGGCTAGATCAGTATCCGGATTAAAAAACTTACCATACGATGAGAGATTAACTAAGTTAAATTTATACTCACTGCATTACAGAAGACTAAGGGGAGATCTTTGTATGATGTACAAAATATCACAAGATGATACATTGAGAGCAGATTTAAAAATGACTTAACACAGGATGTTCTAGCACCAGAAAACACAAGTTGCAATTTGTACTGCCTAAATGGAATACAAACATAAGGAAGCACTGGTTTACCGTAAGGGTGGTGTCAGCATGGAATGACTTACCTGAAAGTGTGGTGGGTAGCTCAAGCATGGATATATTTAAAACAAGTTTAGACAAACATTTGCTTTACAAAACTGCTAAATTTTAGAGTAAAAAAAAAATAAAAGGCAAGCATTATGGATGCACTTCTCACAGCTTGAACTAACTTATGAAACTTATGAAATGATGTATTTGGAATGTATGTGCCTAGGGTTCTGTTCTAATGTGACAGCTTTGAGCTGTACCACTAGCCCAATGGGGTAGCACATTACCCATATGTATTAACTGCTTTCCCCATTGACAACGTTGGAGCGAACAGAAGAGGAAATTATGGTAAGTATATAGGATTTTCTTCTTTTCTTATTACTCCCCCTATGCTTCACCTCCACTGAAGTGCGGAGGCCTTTACTGGCTAGTCAGATCTTCCTGGACTAAAAGTCTCCATCACTCATTCACATTAATGGGACTATGCTGGAGGTGCTCGGACCCCGCAAGTGCCCAATACTTCAAGAGGGCTGACGCTGAGATAGAACCACGCATGCATGGTGCTGCGAGACTAGCTTGCGCTGTATAGGCTATCTCGGCATTGACCCTATAACCGCCTCAGTTCCTTTTATCCTGCATTCAAGTGCGCTTCGATGACGATGTAGCTCTTCTGCCGGGAGTTAAGTCTTTGTCTATCTGACAGCAGCTATAGCTGTTCAGTATTCGATTCATTTTCTATTTTTAGTGTTCTTTTCTTTTTTTTAAAAAAAAAAAAGAAGATGAAATTCTCAGCCTGCCATCAATGGAGTCAACCTTGGCGGTAGCGGTGACGAGAGGAGACTTGTTGAAAGCTGTGATGACAGTGGGGCTATGTCCATCTGCCACCCTTTGTGGAGGGGAGATCCACCGCGAGCAGTCCGGTGCTCGGGGGGTGGGACAGTCCACCCAAAGCACAAAAAGTAGTGGGCCCGTTCCGACCTCGATCGGGGACCCGGCTCCGCTTGATCTCGAGCTCTTCTTCCGCCTCTCGGTGGAAGAAGAATAGAGTACCACTAGAATTAGCCTCTGAATGCGTCTGCGCAAGGGATAGTCAGTGGTGGAGAGGTAGAATGACCCGACTCCGTTGGGGTCCTCTGTGGCTCCGTTCTTAATGGCCACAATCTTCGACATCGAATTCTGTCTCTGTCCTCGATGGGGCTCCGGTTAGCAGTTTCACCTCTGGGCCACTCTTTCAGAGCAGGGGGTATGGCGTCTGCCCAGTTGACCTGGCCAGTGGACCGGTTCTAGGGCCTTCAGGCTTTAGAGCCACTGTTGCCATGGCCGGGTCGGTTGGGTCAGGATGTGTGCGGTGTCCTTTCCGGTGCCAGCACCTTCGACGTCGACTCCTCGTGCCTGCTCCCCTCACCTTTTCCCTGCAGGGGCCGACATTGTGTACCGCTTCTTTCCCCCTCCCCCTGGTTTCTTCAGGTCTAGATCCAGCAGCGGTACTTACACCACATGTGGTGCTGGCCCCACGAATGGCGCTGAACTCTTCTACGCCAATCCAGGTGGCAGCATCTCCCCTGTTCCTGGCCTATACCTGCCTTTTGAAGGTTATTCTGGGCTAGAAATGTGGATCTGGATGAGTCTCTTCCTGTTCTGCTTTGTCGAAGATGCAGCGGATGACTCCTTTTATGGACTGGAAAGCAAACCTTCTGTATCAGTGTGATGGAAGATCTTCTTTCCAGTTTTTTGCCTTGGGGATATAGGGTCCACCATAACAATTCAGTCTTCATTTGTGGACCAAAGCAGACTTCTACATTTTTTGAGTTTCCTACATTCCTCAGTACGAGTACACCCAGTGGAACACACTCAATTCATGGTCGAGAGCCTTCCAGAATCTAACGCTTCATTGCGAGGGGCATATAGCCCAATAATCAGCTGAAAGCTTTTATGGATGCCTACGACTCTGCCTTTAGGGCAGCTGTCACTGGCAGCAGGTGGTTAACATCTCCTTGACGGTGCTTATTTGTTCGGCCCTCAGGTTGAGCTCAGGAGGCCACTCAGAACAATAGGTCTGCCATTTAAACAGTAGGCAGTGCCTGCTGCCTCTGAGGGATGGAAACCATCAACATTCTCGTAACAGGCAGTCCTTTTAAGGTAGAGGCCTAGGTGCCTTTATCAGGAACCAACCCCTTAGCCATGAAGAGAACACAGTAGAGGACATGGCCCAAAAGAACCCTGTACCAACCTCTGTGAATCCGGCCCAAGTCCCACCTTAGCTGTCTGAGGGAGATGCCTCAGTGGTAGAAGGGGCGTCTAATTCGGTTTTACAACCAGTGGAAGTCTATTGCAGTGGACATATGGGTCATCGGGATTGTCCCAGAGGGATACTCTCCCAGTTTTGCAGAGATTTCCCCAGACCTTCCACCCAGACGACAGCCCAGTCTGTCCGCCTCTGTCACACTCTCTTGCTTCTGAGATACGGGTCCTCTGCGGGAACTAGGCAGTAGAAGTTGTTCCACAGCGGAACGGAGCACAGGTTCCTATTTCCATTGCTTCTGGTTCCAAGATACCAGGCAGCATGCACCCATTTGTCGACCTTGGAATATTAAACAAGTACCTGTTCAAGGAGAAGTTCATTAAAACCTCGGCGTTTAATTCTTCACTTCCTGGACATTTGGCTCCTGGCCAGCCCACATGGGCAGGAGGCACAGGAAGCAGTTGCCACAGCTTCTCAGTTGTTCTCTCCAGGAGAGGTTTTCTGATTTGGGGAAGGTGCCAGTTTCATCTTCCTAGCAGCTCCTCTTCTTAGGAGCCCTCCTGGATACTTCCAGGGCGTTGGTTTTCATTCTAGAGGATGGGAGAAACGACATCTTCAGATGACTCGTTACGTCACGGAAAATTACTCTGTTCCGGCCCCTGTCGATGGAACAGATGCTGGGGCTCATGGCATCCTTTGCAGCAAGTAGTGGTCTCCGAATACGCATCCGCAATCCTCCGTACAAAATGACAGAGCCTTGGACAAAATCTCTCATGGAGAGCTCACTGTCAAGACCTCCACACTCAGGTGTGGAGCCAGGAATAACCTCGTCTTTTCATAAATATCGTACAGATGAGAGCTGTATCTGTCTTATACGCCAAGTCCTGAATTATGCCCTCTGCCACGAAGTGATCCTGCTTTGGACGGACGACAAAGCTGTGGTGTATTACAGCAGCAAGCAGGGTGGGGCACCCTACTACCCTCTCTGTAGTTCGGACTTGGTGCAGCCGCTATTCGACGAGTAGGGCAGTTCAGACCTGGTCCTTTTTTACGTCCCCTCTGAACGCAAAACTGCCTCTATCCTGCTTCAGAAATCAAGATCCTAGTGTTTTCTGTCCGGATGTATTCACTGCAGTAGACAAGACGCTTCCTGTATGCTTTCCCAGGGTTTTAAATAATTGATTAGCAGTTTTTTCTTCGGACAATACTAACTGTACAGAAAGCATTTATATAGATTTTCTAGAAGTGTTATGTTTGTTAAACACAATGAGGCACGTGCTATGCATTTTCAAAATGATTTAGAACTTTCATGAGCAAAATGCTAATCAATTTTTAGAGTTAAATAAAACCCTGTTTCCTCCTCTGCCCTTAGTTCACAAGGTACTGTTCAAGTTGTAGGCACAGGGTTGGAGGGGCAGGATGATTCTCATCATCCCAGACTGGCCTCGGCAGATGTGATTTGCATTGATCAACAGTCTGTCAAAAGTTTCCCCGAGGCGACTCCCTCTACGAGTGGCCCCTCTGACACAGGGAATTTAGTCCATCCTAACCTATGTGCCCTTCATCTCCATGCTGGGCTCCTCAGGAAATGGAAGTGGGCAAGTTTTAGGTTTCCCAGACCATCGCAGACATCTTCTTGGCTGTGCATAGGAGGGCTTATGCGGCTAAGTGGGAACACTTCTCCATCTGGTGTGCAAAGTCCTGTCTAGACCTTTTGGTGGTCCACCAAGTAAGGTGTTGGGGTGCCTCTTGGTCCTGTCGAATGCAGGTCTGCAGTACTCATCAGTGGAGCTACACCTCTGCATGTTTTTGGTCTATCTCTTGAGCCAGTAGAGAACATGTCACTGGCTCAGTTACCATTAGTCAGGCTTTGCTTTTCCCTACTTACTTCGTTTACTCCAGAATGAAGGAGGGTTCTCCCTTCATTCTCTGGATGTTGAGAGGGTTCAGCGATTCTGCGTCAACAGAACAGAAGAGGTACACAATCCGAGCAACTATTGTATCTTTCAGCATGCCTTGGCTGTTTCAGCCTGTTGCAATGAGATATATTTCTGCATGGTTAATAGCATGTCTTCAACACTGCTGATCCACGGCGCAGGTCAAGTTGGAAGGCCTGGTTCTCACCAGTCTACTGGAGCAGTTGCGGCTTTCCTGGTGGAGATTCATAATGTACCCATTGCAGACATCTGCAGGGTGGCGAGTTGAAGCTCAGTGCATACCTTTGTAAAGCACTATGTTCTGGATATCCATGCCAGACAATTCACTTTCTTTGGCAGGACAGTCCTTATGGACTACTGTCCTGAGTGAGCTCTTGTCTCCTACCACCCTACTCGGATGGGGGAGAGAGGGTGTTGATTCTTAGCTTGGTACTCTCCCATTAGTATGAATGAGTGGTGGAGACTTATAGTCCAGGAAGATATAGAAAGTACATACCTACCATAATTCCTGATCTTTTTGGACAAAGTCTTCACCACTCATTCTCACGACCACCCATCATTCCCTGAGATCACTCGTTCTGTTTTGGTCTTCACTTCCTTGTTGTTCGGGCTGTGAAGACATTGTTGAATTGACCCTTCTTACATGGGTCATCCAGCTATCTTATGCTCAGAAGTTATGGTTAGGTTTTCTTTAGTTAGTTTACGCTGCACCTCCTTGGTCGAAAAAGTACTGAGGTGGTTGGAGTGTCGGCGCTGAGATAGCCTATGCAGCATGAGCTAGTCTCATGACGCCGCACATGCGCGGTCCTATCCTGGCGCTAGCCCTCCTGAAGATTTTTGGCTCCCACGGGGTCCTAGCGCCTCTGGCGTGGTCCCATTAGTGTTAATGAGTGGTGGAGACTTCGTCCAAGATGATCAAGAATTACGGTTGGTATGTAATTTCCACATGGCTGGGACTAGGCTCAACTACCACACTTGGACTGATTGCAGACACTCGCTGACACAGAACTGGATGTACACCATCACCATGATATGCCAGCAGCCTTCCCGATGCCCCCCCCCACCCAACGGCTGTATACAACTGCTCATACGTGTCCTTCTCTCGGGGCCACTAGGGGCAGTTAGTTGTGTAATGGCATGGGTCACCCTTCCTGAGGCAGGAAGCATTTAAGATGGACTCTCAGTGCTGCCTCCATGGCCTAATGTATAGCAACTAGAGCTCTTGACTTGGAACTTGGATCACCAGCATTTTTAGCAGCACTGCTTGGCATTAGGCCATAGGGTGGTGTGCAAAGAGTAAGCAGAATTTTGGTGCCCCATTGATAATAAAATGTTTGTTTTTTGAAAGGACTGTCATCATACAAAGATTTACAGAAAACAAAAACAGTTCTCTCTTTTGGAACCATTTGTTCCATGCTAAATAAAAAAATATAAGCATTTAGTATAATTTTTTAAGTACTGTATAATTGGTAAGTGAATTGGGGTGGGAAATCCTTTGCAGTACCCTGTTCAGTAAAAAGGAACAAGTGCTGCATTGTTGTCTCAGATTGCTGAAATGTGGATACAGAAATAATTTGAGAACTGTAGGATTGCTATGTTGGTTTTCCTGTGACTACATCAGTTTTATGTTTGCAAGGCTTTGTTTTTCACAAAAGCTGTAGAATTGTTGTTCTTTGTTCTTAGAAAATTAGTCCCTTTATTTTGAGAACATTAGATAGATTATTTATGGCATTCCTGTTTTGCCTTGTAGGTCATACTGAATTCTGCTGTCTGTTGTACTTCGGGCTGGCACAGATACCAAGAACTGTACGTTAGCACAGCACCCACATTGCACCACAAGGACTTGTTATAGATTGCTGTGTATTGGAAGGGAAACGTCTGTTATTCAGACAGCAAGATGTCTATTACTAGCACGCCAACTAGCAATGACGCCTGTCTGAGCATTGTTCATAGTCTGATGTGCCACCGGCAGGGAGGGGAGAGTGAGACATTTGCCAAACGAGCTATTGAAAGCTTGGTGAAGAAGCTGAAAGAGAAGAAAGATGAACTGGATTCTCTGATTACTGCTATAACCACGAATGGGGCTCATCCTAGCAAATGTGTTACGATACAAAGAACGTTGGATGGAAGACTTCAGGTAAGGAGAAGCACAGAAAAGCTGTACATTTTTTTCTGTACATTGGTAGTGAACTTAAGTTTGGGAGGGTCTGTTATAGTCTGAGTGATCAGGGGTCATGTGTAAATCTTCTTACTGAGTGGGCTGCCTTAATGACAGAAAAGAGTTCAAAAAATAAAACAAAAACATCCACTCCCCCTGTAGCTGCCTCCCCATGTCTCTCTGTTAAGTTTAATATCAAGTTTCTTACTCAAATTTGTACACTTCCTGAATTATAGTGTATGTACTGTAATTGCTAAGGACAGAAATGCATAGAATTAGCAGTATTTTCTTTAGCAAATGGGACAGAAAGACATGAAACACACCAGGAAAAAAGAAGAGTAGCCAACAAGACTCTGCCTGAAACCCCTCTCTGCTCTGGGGACCTTGTGCTGTATCAGAGTTCGCACAGTGCTTAAGTCTGGTTTTACAGTGTCTGCTAAATCTGAAGGATCAGAAATGTCACTCAGGTAGCTGGTCACATATGAGGGCCAGTGTTTTAGTGTGGAACAAGACATTTGCTGCACAAGTGGGGGAGAGACTGATGAAAAAGTCAGTAGATGGCTTTATAACAGAAATTTACCAGAATAGAGCCTAGGTCTGTGGGCCAGAACTGCACGAAGAGTCTTCAGTATTTTAGGCAACCACATATTGCAGGTAAATATTTAAGTTGTTTTCCTAAACTGCAGCAGTCGGTAAGACACAGTATAGGTGTCTTTAAATCTGGGGCCAAATTGATAAAGTTCCACACACTACATCACTCAAGAGCCTTTAATTTGGAAACGAAGGCATTGTAACACATTTAACAAATTATCCAAACTGATGCCACGGTTGAATTGTATGACCAGCTGCACAACGCTCTCCATACTTAAATGTCTGAAAACATCTGAACTGCACAAATGGGAAGTAGAAGGGATCTGGCTGCTGGCTTCATGGAGCAAAAATAGGATTCCTTCCCTCCCCAGGTGACCATTTTGAATAAGTTTAAGCATAGAACATTTCGATTCACATGTGAGTTCTGGGGCTGAGTGAGTTTTAATAATGGCACTAAACATTTTGATAAAAACCTGCTGTATTACTTGGAGATAACACTTTGTTTTAGTAGGTTTTGGGGTTGCCAGAATTGTGGCTGGATGAAGGGATGTAGTAACCAGCTATTAGCAGGGCTTAAAATTCACTTTTGTGCAGTGGGTGGATTTTCTTCATCTATCCACTGGGTCTTAAAATGAGGATGTTTCTAACACACAAGGGGGACAGTACAAGTTGGATTTATTTTATTCTCCTGTCACCTCAGTTGTTTTCGTTCTTTTTTTTTTTCTCATTACTATACTGCTAGATCTTCCTGGACATAAGTCTCCACCACTCATTCACACTAGTGGGATTGGCGCCGGAGGCACTAAGACCCATCGGGAGCAAACTTTTTGCTGGAGGGTCGGTAGTGAGAGGCGGCGCGAGAGACTACTGGCGCGCTTGAGAACAGCGGCTCAGCAGTAATGACCATCTCGGCGGCTGACCCTCAACCGCCTCAGTTCCTTTTTCCGCCGTCGAGTGCGCGCTTCAGTGACGACGTCGCTCGCCTGTCAGAGTCAAACTTCAAACTAAGCGCATAGTTTTCAGTTTGTTTTTGTAACATTATCACGATAGTAGTATCGCTAGTTTTATTCTATTTTTACGAGAATTTTCTAATATTTAAATTTAACTACTTGAAGAAGTCTCGGCCTACTGGGCCGGAGTCGACCATGAGCAGGTCAGGTGGCGGTAGGGAGACTTCGTGTGAAAGCTATTCAGTCAGCCGGGCTGGGTCCGGTCAGCCTCCTTCTCCTCAGCGGGGTTCCGACTACGGTCAGTCCGATGCCGGGGGATGGGCGGTCCCCGCCCGGCATAAAATAAGCGGTGCATTCTCCAGCGCCGTTCACTTCAGCTCTTCTTGGCCCACAGGTCAAAGAAGGCATCACTCGAGGTCGCCCTCTGGCATTCTGCAGCGTCGGCGGTCGGTTATAGGTTGCTAGTTGCGGTCTCCTTCTTGGAGTGCGTAACTTCCGCTAATCGTCGTCCTCGACATCGGAGCCCCTTCCCGCCTATAGGTAGGGCTCCAGATGAGCAGTTTCATCAGTGGGCCGCTCTTATGGAGCGATGGGCTCGGAGGTTGGTTCTTCTGCCTGGCTTGGTTACCTCGGAGCCCTCGGGCTCCTCCGGCGATCAGGTAGGGCGGTTGGACCTTCCTAGTCGCGGCGCCTTCTTCGGTGCTAGCGACTCCGTGCTTAGGTGTTTCCCCCCCTCACATGGCTGCGGCGCGGGGGCTCACCGATGCCCTTATCTCCTGTATTTTCTCTTGTTTTCCAGGTTCCCGCTTTTCCGGCTTTCCTGTAGGCTCCGGCCGTGTTTGCCCGCTGGGCCGCTGGAGCTTGGCGGCGTTGTTGGCGCGCGCGTGGTCTCTGGCGTGTTGGTGGTTCGCGCTTGTTCTGGCGCGTGGCGTGGTGCCGTTGGATGGCGGCGCCGTGGCGTCGTCTGCGATGCCGTGGTGGCATCGTCTGCGGCGCCTTGGCGCGCTCGGCGCGGCGTCGTCTCAGGGCGCCGCTGGGGCGTTTGTGGGTCCGATGCTCTTGTCGCCGTGCGCCTCCTGTGCCGTTCTAGCCTGTTTTGCGTCTTTTGCACTGCAGCCCTTGGGACTCTCCTTGTTTTTCTGCCATTTCTCTCCTAATTTTCACTCCTTTCCTGTCCAAACAGTCCTTTCTGGGCCATCAGGAGATGATGTTGAGCTCTGACCCAGACCTTCGGTTTGGGTAATGAAGTGGAGGAAACAGGATCTTTCTTTGTTACAGAGCCTGTGGTCGAGGACCTGTCCTTTAAGTCTCTGTTGAAGATCCTGGATCCACTCTTTCTCTCCAGACTACAGACATCGATCCTGGGAAGATATTAAGACTCCAGTATCTTCATGCTTCGGAGATCCCTACGGATTTGACTCCTCCGATTCAGCCTTCCTTCGAGACGCTGTCTCAAATGGTATGGAATAACCCTGCTCTTACTCCCTCAGTGGCTAAATCCATTGATAAGAAGTATTCAGCTCCCAAGGATCGTCCCATTTTGGCATCCCAGGCCTTTGCGGATCTATTGTAGTCCTGGCAGAGAATGACAAGGTCGTTTCTTCCTCAACTACTACAGCCCGACCTATTAACAAAGAGTCTCGTAAGATTGATACATTAGGGTAAGAGAGTCTTTGCTGCCTCCACTCTAAGTATGCGACCAGTTATCAAGGGGCTATTTTCTCAGTATGAGTATATCCTGTGGCACTCTATGAAAAGAATGGTTGAAGCTCTTCCAGATTCGGATTCCAAGTCAGAGCTTCTTCTGACCGTTCAATGATTATTGAGGTCAATAACCAACAGGTCAAAGCTGCCATGGGCCGCTTTCGACACTGCTTCTCGCTCAGCGGCGGCGAGGATTTGTACTCGCGCCATTCCCTGGCCTGCGTACTTCTGGCTTCACGAATGATGCTCAGCAGCAGGTGATGGCGCACGCCTTTGATGGCTCCTTTCTTTTGGCCCTCAGGTGGAGCAAGCCTTAGAGGCCACTCAGAAGACTAGATCGGCCATTAGTTGGCCAGACCTCACCTGCCCCCTCCTGGGGCATGTGAACAGGACGTCAGTTTCATAGTCGTCAGTCCTTTGAGAGCAGAGGCAGGGGAAGCTTCCATAAAAGCCAACCTGCCCAACCTCAAAAGAAGACGCAGCAGAAAGCGCAGGGACCTAAAGCTCCCAGCGCTACCTTATGAGTCGTTGGCCCAAGTTCCATCCACTCTGCCCGAGGTGGAACTTTCTCCTCCGGTGGGAGGTCGTCTGATGTACTTCTACAACCAGTGGAAGTCCATAACCTCAGACAAATGGGTTCTTCGGATAATTCGCGAGGGTTACTCTCTCAATTTCTTGGAACCCCGAATTGTCCTCCCATACGACAACCCAGGTTGATTGGCCTCAGTCAGATCTCCTCACGCGGAGATCCAGGGCCTTCTGAACAACAGGGCAATAGAACTGGTGCCCGCATCTGCGAAACACAGGGTTCTACTCCCATTACTTTCTGGTTCAAAGAAATCTGGGATCGCCCCATTCTAGACCTCAGAAAGTTAAACAAATTCTCCCAGGAGAAATTCAAGATGATTTCCTAGGTACCCTGTTACCCTTGCTGCATCAGCACGACTGGCTGGCCTCTCTGGATATGCAGGATGCTTACCAGCATATCCCGTCCACCCGACCCACCCAAATTCCTCAGGTTTGTAGCTTTGGGTCAGCATTATCAGTTCAGAGTCCTGCCCTTTGGGCTATCCTCGGCGCCGAAGTTTTTACAAAGTGTTGTGCAGTTCTCGCTTGGCGCATCTCAGGAAAGTCGGACTCAGTGTTTCCCTACCTGGACGATTGGCTTCTAGCAAGCCCTTCCGGCCAAGGGACTTTGGGAGCTGACAAGACGACTTTCCTCTCTAGGCTCCATGGAGTTCTGCTGAATTGAAGAAATCTCAACTGCAACCCTCCCAGAGGCTCCTTTTTCATAGGGACGCTTCTAGACACCTCTTCACGAAGGCTTTCCTTCCAGAGGACAGAAGACTCGACATCCTTCCATTATGGCCCGTTACATCAGGGAGAACCAATCGGTTACAGCTCTCTCGATGCCAGCGCATGTTAGATCTCATGCGTCCTCGGTCTTCACTGTCCCTCTGTGCGACTGCACATGAGAACCACCCAGTGGATGCTCTCCACTTAGTGGTCCCCGACCTCTCACCCCAGTCTTATCCCATCAAGGTAGCGGAGCCCTTTGAAGGTCTCTCACCTGGGTGGTCTCAAGAAGAGCAATCTCCTGGAAGGATTCCCTTTGCTCCCGGATCATCAGATCTCCATCACCACAGATGCATCGCTAATGGGATGGAGAGCTCACTGTCACTCCCTCCACACTCAAGGTGTGTGGACTCAGTTCGAAACTCATCTCCACATAAATGTCCTGGAGATGAGAGCGGTCCTCTATGCAATCGAGCTCTGAAGGATGTCCTTTGTCACAAGAACATTCTCCTTCAAACGGACAACAAAGCAGTGATGTGATTCATCAACAAGCAGGCGGTGCTCATTCTTATCCCTTTGCAGGAAGCAATGGAGGGTGTGGGAGTAGTGCTTGGGCACAAGTCTCTGATTCAAGCGGTTTATCTGCCAGGTATACAAAGCGACCTAGCAGATCACCTCAGCAGAGCGGAGGCAGACCCTCCAGTGGTCTCTCGATCCAGCCGTAGCTCGGTCCCTGTTCAAAGAGTGGGGACTCCAGACCTGGACCTTTTGCATCCCCACTCCATAAAACTGCCTCTCTTCTGCTCCAGAAATCCAGGGCCTGGCATTTTCTGTCAGGATGCGTTCAGGCTGCGGTGGACAAAACGCTTTCTTTCGCTTTCCACCACTTCCTCTAATCCAGAGTACTCCTCAAGTTCGAGTCTCAGGGGACCAAGATGATTCTCATTGCTCCTTCCTGGCCTCAGCAGCTACTTAGTTTCCTCTACTCAACAGTATATGTTGCAGCCTCTCCGAGGACCACTTCCTTTGCGAATCAGTCTTCTGACTCAGGGTTCGTTGGTTCATCCCAACCTGAAATCACCTTCACCTTCATGCTTGGCTCCTGAAGAGATAAGAGTAAGATCGGTTCAACGTCTCTCGTAGAGTCTCAGACATCCTTCTGGCTGCTCAGAGCCAGCCACCCAGCGTCACGGCTTCAAATGGAAACGTTTTTTCTCTCTGTGTGCAAACTCCTCTTGGAATCCTTTTCCTGTCCTCCTGGCAAGGTTCTGGAGTATCTTTGGGACCTATCAAACTTAGGTCTTCAATACTCCACAGTTAAAAGTTCACCTTAGTGCCATCTCAGCGTTCCATGAGCCGGTTTCTTCCTTAACTCTGGCTCAGTTACCTATGGTGAAGAGATTTCTGCAGGGATTCTCCATACAGACCCCTATTAGCGTCCAGTTGCAGCCTGGGACATTAACCTGGTGCTGGACATGCTCACTGGAGAAGCCTTCCAACCCTTAGCTACCTGTGAGCTAAAATTTCTTACCTGAAGACTGCCTTCCTGGTGGCCATTACCTCAGCCCGCAGGGTCTCTGAGATACATGCACTGGTTACGGACCCTCCTATGCTGTATTCCATAAGGACAAGGTAGTTCTCCGTACTCATCCTAAATTTCTTCCCAAGGTTGTGTCAGAATTCCATCTGAACCAACCTCCTGGTACTCCCGCTTACTTGGCTAATTTCCAAAATGAAGGGGAACGAGCTCTTCATTCCTTGGATGTTAAGAGAGCTTCATGATTCTATTTAGATAGAACCAAGGATGTTCATGAAGACTCAGCAACTGTTCGTTTCTTTCAGCGACACCCGCTGGGTCAACCTGTCGCTATTAGATGTATCTCTTCATGGTTAGTGGCATGCCTTCGTCATTGCTATTCCATGGCTCCAAGTTAAATTAGAAGGTAAGAGTGTTCACGCTCCACTCTACTAGAAGTGATCGCGGCATCCCTAAGCGGAAGTCGCAATGTTCCTATTGCAGATATATGCAACGCCGCTACCTGGAGCTCAGGTGCATGCTTTCGTTAAGCACTATGCACTGGATGTTCATGCCGGCGACATTCCCGTACGGCAGAACTATCCTTAATGGGCTTCTATCTTAGGCGCGTGAGCTCTGGCTTTCCTGCCCCGCCCTTTGGGGGATTATCAGCTTGGTACTCTCCCACTAGTGTGAATAGTGGTGGAGACTTATGTCCAGGAAGATAGGAAGATGCGTACCTAGCGTAATTCTTGATCTTCTTGGACGAGTCTCCACCACTCATTCTACCTTACCCTCCATCCCCGAGCTCACGCTGTATTGGTCTTCACTCCTCAAATCTTTAGGTCGTGGAGGACTTCTTTGCTGACCCTTCTTACACGGGTCCTCTGGGACTATCTTATGTCCGTTTTTTAATCGTGGGTTTACCCTTTTCGTTAGTTGCACTCTCCTTGGTAAAAAGGTACTGGCGGTTGGAGGGTCGTCCCGAGATGGTCATTACCGCTCGAGGCTGCTGCTCGGCGCCGTGTCTCGCGGGCCGTCTCTCGCGCCGACCCTCCAGCAAAAAGTTTGCTCCCGATGGGTCTTAGTGCCTCCGGCGCTAATCCCACTAGTGTGAATGAGTGGTGGAGACTCGTCCAAGAAGATCAAGAATTACGGTAGGTACGTAATTTTCCTTTTCTTTTTTCTGTCTTCTCTGTCTTTTCTATAACTGCTTTCTAATTACCTGACTTATCTATTATTGTTTTTTTATTAAGCTTTTTACGTCCAACTGGAGCCACTACCGCCCCCTTCCCGGGCACCAGTATGGGTTTACATAGACATAGAAACATAGAATTTGACGGCAGATAAGGACCGCTTGGCCCACCCAGTCTGCCCATTTCCCTACCTAATGAATAAGCTGCAGATCCTAGTTAACCAGCAGCCTGCTTCTTCCTACCCCGAACCCCTAGAATTGCCTTATGACTGTCCAGCATGCTTGAATTCCACCACTCTTTTGACTCCACAACCTCCTCCAGAAGGCCGTTCCATGCATCCACAACCTCTCTAATGAAAAAATACTTCCTTAAATTACCTCTAAAGCCGCCCCTTCTATCTTGGTGTGCCCCCACCATTCTTACACCTCTTTTTGAAAGATGCTACCTCTTGGACTTTGTCGATTCCCTTGAGGTACTTGAAAGTTTCTATCATGTCCCCTCTCCCTCCTTTCCTCGAGGTTATACATATTAAGCTCCTAAGTCTCTTCTATGTCTTCCGGTGCAGACCCTAGCGCCATTTTTGTTGCCCTCCTCTGGACAGCTTCCATCCTGTCTATGTCTTTGCAGAGATTGGGTCTCCAGAACTGCACGCAGTACTCCAGATGGGGTCTCACCAGCTGTCTGTACAGAGGGATAATAACTTCCTGTTTTCTACTGGTGATGCCTCTCCCTATGCATCCCAGTATGCCCCCAGCCCTCCTTGCTGCCCTCTCACATTGCTTGCCCACCTTTAGGTCATCTGATATGACTACCCCCAGGTCCCTTTCCATTTTTGTTGTTGTTGTTAGTATCTCACCCCCCATTGTGTACTCTTCCCCTGGGTTTTTGTTTCCCAGGTGCATTACCTTGCACTTCTTAGCACTGAATTTACGGTACCATCCACTCGGAGGCAGTCTCCCAGTCCCAATTCCGATGGACTGCGTGGGATCCTAGAGTGCTGGGGTGGGGGCTCTGCGTGGGTTTACTCGTAAATTTTCTCCATTATAAACTCTTTCCTTCCCCTGGTGCGGTGCCACACTATGGCCACCCCCACATGTTCATTGTCTGTGGACAAAGGTGTATCTCCAGCTCCTATGACAGGTCGCTGGTGCTTTGGACATGGTGAGACTCTCTAACATGGCTGACTCTTGTCATAGGCACCAGGGCTCTCTCCTGAACCCGGGTCCCCTGCATGTTAGCATGGAATAGTATCACCATTTTTATTTGCTTCTCCTGCTGCTGTTTTAGTTTCCTTGCTGTCCTTGTTGGCTCTCCTTTATTCTAACCCCACAAATCCCACACTTAAATGTTTACACTTTAGGCAGTCATTTTAGCTGAGAGCGATGCCCCTGGCGATGCATCATATGCAAATTTTAGAATCTGGGATGTAGGTTCAGACTCTGCATCTACGCTTCACTCTGGCTGCTGCTTAAATCTGTTTCTCTGCCTGAAGAGAACACTCACCCCATAGTGAACTCTGGTAAGAGCTGGTTCTTCAGCCAGGTTTCTGTTTTGTAGTTATTTTTAAAAAAAAAAAGTGTATTTAGTCAGTTTTTTTTGCTTTACTGTGCATTTAGCCGAGGATTTCAGTAATTATGTATTGTAGGGACATGGATATGTTGTTCATCCACACTGTCTGGCAGGTTCCTTGCCGCTTTAAATCTTGCCAGAAGGTCTTCAAGCTGGCTCCTCCCACCCAGGCGGGTGGTAAAACTCTCGGCTCCGCCCCATGACGCCAGATCTTCCTTACTGCTTGGAAGCTCAGGTTCCCTCCTTAGCGCTCTGCGTGTAGACTGGATCCTAATTCTTCGGTTTGCCCGAAACTTATTTTAAAATTGTCAAGACTTCGGTCAAGTTTCTCCCTCACGTCTGCGATGGACAAATCGACTCCCAGATTTCGGCGGTGCCCTTGTGGGCAGAAAATGTCCAGGACGGATCCACATAACACGTCGTCAGCCTCGGCCTAGACCATGACCTGCAGGCTTACGAGAGTTATGCCGTTCGTTCTGTCAGCGCCCTGAAGATCGCCTGCCCGGTTACAGCTTGGGTCCCTGAGAAGCACTACCTGCCGAGGAAGTCGGCGGAGGCCTGCTATGTTACCGTGGGCGGCTGGCTTCGGCTGAGCAACTCGAGCAGATGATCGCCCTTGAGGAGGAGGTGGCACAGGCCACATCATCCTCTTCCTCGGTCGCGGCATTTTTCCCGCTCTCCCTGGGTACCTCATATTCAGCTTCTTTCAAGGATCTTTGCCAATCCCTTTCCACGAAGGGAGAGGGGCCATTGGGACATTCCTCTCGGTCCAAAAAGAAGGACTCAAAAGGTAAGTCCCACCGTCGGCGTTAGTGGGAGCGGGAGAGGTCCCCTTCCCCGGACAGTCAACACTCTACTTCGGTCGAGGTTGCGGCTAAGGCTGCTGGCTTCACAGCATCCCCGTCAGGTCAGCCGGCCGAGACACCCGTCGACGTGGTTGAGATTTTTCTCGACCCGTGGGACGGGCTGTCGACTGGTGAAGCCGACAACCCTTCTTCACCGGTTCCCCTGGTGGAGACTGAGGACCTGCCTGCGCCTCCGGTGCCGCAGTCCCAGGTCAAGGCTTTCGAGCCGAGGGAAGAGCGGGTTTCCCCCGCCCCTTCCCAGACCCGCCCTCGGAAACACCGAGGTTCTCGGTCTCGGACATCCTGTCGGTCCAGCTGATCCCGCAGACTTTGGCGGTGTCGGTCTCGGCACCGAAGTAAGTGGCACCGCTGCTCGTCCTTGTCTTCCTCTTCGGAAGAGGAGAGGCTTTGGCGAAAATTGCGTCAACGCTACGGGGACCTGATGTGGCAGCAGTTGCTTCTGTCCGGGAACAAGCCAACGCTGTCGCCTTCCCTGGCCATCAAGTGGCTGTCACCCGAGTGGCCGAAACAACCCCTCGCTGTAGCCGAGGTGCCCAAGTCTGGGCCGGTTGTTCGGCCGAAGCCAGCTGCCCCACCGATTGTGGTGGAACCTCCGCTTCCACAACTGAAATCAGGGGCGCCGACCAAAGATTCTTGGTCGGGTCAGGCCCGCCCCACAGGTTGTCGGTCACCCTCACTCCAGCCCGCCCCGGAGGTGGAGGTGGCTCAGGCCCCAGGTAGCTCTTCGTGGACTCTCGGAGTCCGACGACGACTCCTCCCTGTTCTCCAGGCCCATTGAACTGGAGTCCTCCGGGGGCCAGTCGATGGACGAAAGCCCGTCGTCCTTCATGGGTCTGCTTCGGCTCATCTCGGAGTCCACCGGGATGCAGCTTGAGCCCGTCTCCAAGCGGGCCAAGTATCCCCTGATGGAGATACTGGACCGAGGGGATTCACCCACGGAGGCCTTTCCGGTGGCTGAAGCCATTGTTGGCCCAGCTTTGGAGCTCTGGCAGCGGCCTGCTTCCTGTCCTGCGCCTTTGGCCAGGAAGTACGTGATCCCTACCGGCTCTTTGCCCAGTTTTTCGGAACACCCTCCGGCTGAGGGGTTGGTCACTGACAGCCGCTTCCGATGCCCGGAATGCTAGGATGTGGGACAAGCCCTCGACAAGTAGTCCAAAAGCTGACTATGCCGGGCGTAAGGTGTACGGCTAAGGCCCTTCCTTGGCCTCTGCCAGGCCAGCTCATCCGTGCTGATGGCACACTTCTCCCACGCCCTCATAGGCTCCCTGGACGAGGTTATCCCTCATTTCCTGGCTGACCTGCAGACCACGGTCCGGCAAGTATGGGACCAGGGAAGGGCGGTGGCTAAACAGCAGCTCCAAACGGCTCTGGACATTGGAGACTCCTGTGCCAGATCAGTTGCGGCCGCGGTGGCCAAGCACCGCAGAGCATGACTGAGGATATCCACCTTCACGGCGGATGCCCAGCACAAACTGGCGGATGTCCCCTTCCTGGGGACCGACCTCTTCGGCCTTGGAGTGGAAGGCCACCTCCAGTGGATCGAAAAGTCCAGTTCCACTGGACTCAGACACCTCTGCCCAGAAAGACAAGCGCCGCTGACAACAGCAGCATAAGTCCTTTCATCCTTCTGCACCTGTGGCACTTCCGGCCCACCAGCACCAGGGCCAGCAGGCTCGCACTTGGCATCCCAAACCCAAGCCTGCGGCTTCCTCCAATAGGAAGCAGGGAGGTAAAGGCCCACCACTTCCCTCGGCCGGTCCCTCCTCTAAGCCTGCCCAGTGATGGGTTGAGGGGTGTCGCCCCCAGCCTCGTCACTCCCCCCGTGGGGGGATGGCTCCGCCACTTCCTTTCCGCCTGGTCTGTTATCACCTCGGACCGTTGGGTGTTGGAGATGGTAGGAAAGGGCCTACCCCTGGAGTTTGAGCAGGCCCCGCCCCTTGCGCGTTGCCCTCGGGGGCTACAGGTCTGTAGTTCTTGTCGGCGCCGAGCCGATATCGCCCTGCTCCTCGAAAAAGAGGTGATCAGGAAGGTGGCAGATCCTCCTCCAGACCCGGGGTTTGTGTCCAGGTACTTCCTGGTCCCAAAACGGATGGGGGGGGGCTAACGCCCCATTCTCGACCTGCACGACCTGAACAGGTTCCTAAGGTCTCTGACCTTCCGGATGGTCACACTGGCTCAGATAATCCCATCCTTGGAACGAGGCATGTGGTTTTGTTCTCTGGACCTTCAGGACGCATTCTTTCATGTCCCATTCCGTCCGTCCCACCAGAGATTCCTCCGCTTAAGGGCAGAGGGATCCCTCTATGAGTTCTGGGCCATGCCCTTCTGCCTTTCCTTAGCTCCCAGGGTCTTCACCAAATGCATGGCAGTGGTGACAGCATTCTCAAGGCGCCAAGGGTCGGGTGTACCCTGCCTGACAACTGGTTGATTGCAGCCCTCCAGAACGGAGGTGGAGTGGTCCGAGATCTGGCCCTCCAGGTTTGCTTCAGATTGGTCTCCTCATCAACCAGGCCAAGTCGGAACTCGTGCCAAAGCAGGTGATCCAATTCATCGGGGCAGAGCTCAACTCTCTACGAGCCAGAGCACAGCTCCTGGCAGACAGGGCTGAGGTTCTTTCCTCCTTTGCCCAATCATTTCAGGTTGGGCAACTGTGCCCTGCCCGGGACTTCCTGCGCCTCCTGGGCCTTATGGCAGCCTGCACCAGCGTGGTCCGTTGGGCCCGTTGGTACATGCATCCCCTTCAGTGGGGCTGGCCAGCCAATGGTCACAGCACTTGGATCCTCTGATCCGCTAGTGACAGTGACCCAGGGATGTGGAACGCCTCCCAGTGGTGGACCTGCTCCAGCACATCTACAGGAGGGCATCCTTTTGTCCACTCTGAGCCGACGGCTCTCTATTGACCGATGCCTCTGTTGGGTTAGGTGCCCATCTGGGGAGCACAGAGCGCATGGCCTCTGGTCCCCTCGGAGTCCCGATGCCACATCAACCTGCTGGAGCTTGAGCAGTTCGTCAGCCTCACCGCCTGCGCCGCTTCTACGGGGTCAAGTGGTTCAGGTCCAGACGGACAATACCACGACCATGTACTACCTAAACTGCCAGGGCGGGATGCGCTCCTGACCTTTGTGCAGGGAAGCTCTCTGCATTTGGTCACTCATGCACAGCCTGGAGGCGGATCTTCTTGCCATCCATGTGGCAGGAGCCTCCAATACCCTGGCCGATGCCCTAAACCGGATAGGGGCTGCTTCCCACGAGTGGTCTCTCCTGCCGGAGGTAGTACAAGATCTGTTCTCCCACTGGGGCACGCCTCAGGTGGACCTGTTTGCCTCCAGGGAGAATGGGTTGAGATCACTTCATGCCCGCCCACTCAGCAGGGTTTCGCTGCAGGGGGATGCCTCTCGAGGCCGTGGACCCAGGGCCTCTTCTACGCTCTTTTCCCCATTTCCCCTTGGATCTGCAAGGTGCTTCTCAAGGCGAGGAGAGACAAGGCGCAGGTGATTCAAACAACATGAAGTCTTGCTATATTATGACATATGCAGTATAACCCCAGGTTAGAACTGCTCCGGAGGTGAAAGAGTTAACTTCCATGCAGGGCATGGAATCTTGTGCGCGAGCTCGGTTGAACACTCTGTCTGTTGAAGCTCAAACTTAAACTGTCAGATTCTTTACTCCGCCTCACTGAACAGTCGCTCCGGAGATTCCTCCTGCTGCTTGGTTTGTTTGTCGGTTTTAAAGTGTAATTCTTGGTTTATTTTACCGAAATTTAACCACAATCGTCGGTTCAAGCTCTGTCTGTGGTATTGTAAGTAATAGATAGGCTTATTTATTATTTTTTTCTTCAGTGTGGAACTTGTAAACGTCTTTTTCGGTTCGGTTTGAACCGATCAGATGGGTTTTAAAATTACTTCTAGCCCTTTAGAGTGCGGTTCCCGGTTCTTATCGGTTCTAAAAAAAACGGATTTTATTACGTTTTTTTCCACGACCCATGACACGGTTGGGAACAGATAAGAGAGTCTTGCTTGGTGGATTGCCATTAACGGGCAAGTTTTGGTTAGGCTGGCACTATGTCTGAGAAACCCAAAAGAAAAACCGACCCACTGGGTTTCAGCATCAGGTCTCTGTAGGGAAGCCTTGCTGAGGCTGACCCACACACCATTTGTGTATATTGTCTGGGGTTTGACCACCTCAATGCAGACTGCCAGATTTGTAAGAATTTTCCTGCTGCCACCGTGGAAAAAAGAGTTGGTAGGCTCAGGGAAAGGGAGGCCAAAAAGTCCACTGACCCGATGGCCAGCCCGGTTCGGTTCCAACCGAACCCTGAGGGAGTGCCTCTGACCAGGCGATGCTTCCTCGGGAACGAAGAGCCAGCTCTGAGGGAGCGTTCCAACTAAAAGGGCTAGAAGGTCAGCTAGTTTGGGGCCAAAAGTTCTTTCTCCAACCGCTGAGGAAATAGCCAAAGCTATTCAAATTGTCCAGTCTCTTTTCTCAGTTCCGTCTGAACTGGCACCATTGGGCAAGCGCCTGGTTCGGTCGGTTCCCTCGGTTCAAGATTATGATTTTGAAGTTTTTTATGAACCAGGGGAAGGGGAGGAGGGGTAGGAGGAGAGTGAGTGTGATTTTGACAGTCTGGATGTGCCCATTGAACTGGACATCTCTCCAGACAGACCCTCAGGAGTATCCCCTCCCAGGCTATCTTGAGTCCCCTTCTCATTTTTTGTTTTACAAGAAAGTTGCTGAGACTCTGCAGCTCCCTGTTGAGGAAGCTGTTGATGATCAAGAAGAGCCTGATTTTGTGGAAATGATGGATATTCCAGAGTCTAGGAGACTGTCTGTTCCTTGCATAAATCTTTTAGGAAACGGACAGTAAAATTTGAAAACTCCTCATTCTATCCTCCCTGTGGATAAAAGGATGGACAAGAGGTATGCTTTATCAGGCTCTGATACGGAGTTCCCATCTCAGCAGTGCAGCCATGTGGGTAGTGCAGGCTGCAGCCTGTGACAAGGCTAATATTCCTCTAGCCTCTCACCCCTCCTGAAAAGGATTCCAGGAGGATGGATGCCATGGCAAAAGCAGTACATGGCAGCATCTTTGGGACTCAGACAGGCAAATTATATGGCTTACGCAGCTAGGTACCAGAAACCAGGTGGGATACTGTCTTGACCCTAGCAAACAGGCCCTGAACAGCTTGCCAGGGAGCTGGAGCAGGTGGCTGCGGATGGTATTGAGGCATCCAAGGTGCAATTTCATGCTGCTGTAGACTCTAATGATGTTTCATCTAGAGTTATGGCTACATCTGTGTCTCTTCGCAGAATGGCGTGGCTCAGATGTACTGCCCCTGTCACAGGATACTCCAGTCTAAGGCTATGGATTTTCCTGTTGTGGGAAATTTCTGTTTGGGGAGCAAGAGAATTATATGAAGAAATGGATGAGTATAGGACCACCTATAGGAGTGCACAGGCCAAAGAAAGGCAAGTCACTTCAAAGGCAGCATGTCAGGGGCAGGGGCAGGCCTTATCATAGGCCGCTTTACCAAGCCCAGGCCTCCTCTTCTTGCTTATGCCCAGAGGGGTTCTTTAGAGGAAGGGCAGAAGGGGCTGTAGTAAGCCTGCTTCACCCTCAACCCAAAGCCCTGCAAAGCAGGCTCCCTGATGGGGTAGCCAGGGCCGATTCTCTACTACCGGTAGGGGGCAGGCTGGCTTACTTTGTCCAGGACTGGAAGTCTTTAACATCAGACAAGTGGGTCCTGGAAGTAGTAAGCCAGGGACTGGTTCTCAGCTTCAAAAAATTTCCGAAGATGGGAGCCAGGTCTTTCCACCTGCAAACCCATCAGAGGCACTTGCCCTGGAAGCAGAAGTTTCTTCCCTCTTGGCTCTCAGAGCTGTGGAAAGGTTCTACCCTATACACCAGGGCAAAGGGTTGTACCCAGGTACTTCTCACTATAAAAGACAGGAGAATGGCGCCCATTCTGGATCTCAGGTATCTAAACAAGCACCTTTTAAAACCAAAGTTCAAAATGGTGACCCTGGGGATTATTTTACCTCTCTAAGGCCAGGGACTGGCTAGCCCCCTGGACCTCAAGGATGCCTACTTCCATGTTCTCACTCAGAAGCTCCCATCGAAGTACTCAGATCTGAACTGCCCTCAGGCCATTACCAGTTCAGAGCAATGCCCTTCGGCCTCTCTCGGCTCCAAAGGTTCCACAAATGCCTGGCAGTAGCAGTTGCTCATTTAAGAAGGCAAAAGATTGCCATCTTTCCTTATCTGGACGACTGGCTCATTGTAGCCAGTCTCCAGAACAGGTCAAACTGCATTTATAAGTAACCCAGCAGCTGCTTACATCTCTAGGTTTCCTCTCAATCTTCCAAAGTCAGTTCTGGAGCCTGTCCAGCTTCTCACCTTTATAGGCGCAGAACTCGAACATAAAAGAAGCCAGAGCCTTCCTTCCTCTGGAGAGAGCAAGGACCTGGTGTCTCTGGCCTCCTCTTTCACCCTGCAGGTCTCTCGACCAGCAAGGCATTTCTACAGCTCCTGGGGCATGGCTGCTTCTACAGCAGTGGTGCAGGAGCGGGATTTCAGATGAGGGACATTCAGTTCCATTTGAGAGCCTTGGTCTCAAAGGATGGATCCCTAACCAAATTGATTCCAGTGACTCAACCCTGATCCAGGCCCTTCAGTGGTGGCAGGATCAGAACAGTCTGAGACAGGGGTTCCTTCACCCCAGTCTCACCCTTGACCCGCACTCAGTTGCATCCTCTTGGGGTGGAGAGCTCACATGGGCGACCTTTCCACCCAAGGGCTGTGGTCCCCTCAGGAATCTCTGCTCCACATCAATTTGCTGGAACTCAGAGCAGTTTTTCGAGCACTCCAGGTTTTTTCCACATCTGTCCAGAACAAGGTTGTTCAGATCAGAACAGACAATACCACTACAATGTGGGACATCAACAAGCAAGGGGGCACTCAGTCTACGGCCTTGTGCACCGAAGCAATGAAGTTGTGGTCTCTGGCTTATTCTCTGAACGCCTCCCTTACGGCAGTTCACCTCCCAGGCAAGGACAATGTCCTAGCAGATGCTCTCAGCAGGATTTCCCAGGGCCATCACGCACTGGGCACTGGATCCCCTAGTACTGGAGGTAATATTTGCCAGATGGGGCACTCCGCAAATAGATCTCTTTGCAGCCCCAGACAATCACCAACTTCCCCTTTTTTTGCTGCAGGCCTCCAGTGTTGGGCTCAGTCCCTCTGGATGCCTTCCTTCTCAGTTGGAAAGGGAAGTTTCTCTATGCTTTTCCCCCCTTCGCCCTTCTTTTCAAAGTGCTAGTCAGAATCAGATCTCAATCCTACAAGATAATCCTGATTGCTCCAGGCAGCCCTGGTACCCGCTCCTCATGTCCTTAGCAGTCCACCCTCCCCTATGTCTTCCCAGGAATCACAACCTGTTAACCTGTGCCCAGGGGAGAGTTTGGTATCCGAACCTCAAATCTCTCAATCTCAAGGCTTGGCTCTTGAAGAGTTAGTTTGTTGACCCACACCTTTCTCAAGGTGTATTGGATATCTTGAAGGCCTCTAGGAAGCCTTCCACAGGGCTACCTATAATTCAAAATGGAAGAGATTTTCCATATGGTGTGCTGGTAACATATTTCAGAATCTGCTAGTGTGCCCACGATCCTGGATTATTTGATGCATTTTGAATTCCTTGGGCTGAGACCAGCTACCCTAAAGGTGCACTTGACAGCTGTGTCTGTCTTTTTGTCAGCAGGTAAGCCTCTTCTTTATCAGCTCACCCTGTGTTCTCCAAGTTTTTAAAGGGTTGCTTCACACCAACCCCCTGCTCAGGATCCTGCCCCTGCTTGGATCTTTAATATTTGCATCGCTCAGCTTATGCAACCCCTTTGAGCTATTGTCTTCAGCAGAGCTGAAGTACTTGACTTGGAAAACTGTGTTTCTGGTAGCCATCACCTCTGCCAGGCGCATAAGTGAGCTACAAGCCTTGTCAGTGGAGCCTGATTTATCTCCTTTCATAGAGATAAGGTAGTTCTCAGGACTAACGGAAGTTTTTGCCCAAGGTGGTTTCAGACTTCCACCTTAATCAATCCATGTCTCTTTCCTGTGTACTTCACTGACCATTCCTCCTCTGGTGAGAGGAGATTACACAGTTTAGATGTCAAAGAGCCCCCAGTTACTATATACATCGCATCAAGGGTCATAGGTCTCGAATCCCTCCAATTGTTCTTCACTTATGGTGAGGTTGGTAAAGGGAAACCTGCCACTAAATGATCCATTGCCAGGTGGATTGTCTCTTGTATCCAATTCTGTTACGAAAAACTGGGTAAGGTTCCTCCCTCAGGCCTGAGGATTCACTCTACCAGAGGTACAGCTGTGTCTCTGGCTGCTGCCAGGGACATTCCTATCCTAGAGATATGTCAAGCAGCTACCTGGAAAACAGTTCACACTTTACTAAGCATTACTCCTTGGATATCCAGGCTAGAGTGATGCTCGATTTGGCACAGCTGTGCTTCAGAGCCTATTTCCCAAGTAGGTTCTGTCCCTCCCTCTATGGAGGTACTGCTGTAGTTCGATATAAACATAACATAGCAAGACTTCATGTTGTTTGAAGAAATAATTAATCACCTTAGTAATGTTGTTTCTTCTAATGGAGTCTTGCTATATTATGACCTCCCCCCCCAGCCTGCCCCTCTCAGAACCTCTGTTTTTTGGGATGTGGGTGGGCAGTGCAATGTTGGCACTTCTTTGATGCCCACTTTATTTCACCCTTCTAGGGTGCTTAGGTGTTATGCTTAAATTTTCCTTTTTGAATCCCCCGACTTGAGTCTTTGTTTTGGGATCAAGAACAAAAGGTGTTTTTGTAGTTAGTAGCCAGTGGCTAGTGTAGGTTTATGACTTCCACACAGAACCTTAGTGAGTTTTTGCTCGTAAAGATCTGACAGTTTAAGTTTGAGCTTCAACAGACAGAGTGTTCAACCGAGCTTGCGCTCAAGATTCCATGCCCTGCATGGAAGTTAACTCTTTCACCTCCGGAGCAGTTCTAACCTGGGGTTATACTGCATATGTCATAATATAGCAAGACTCCATTAGAAGAAACAACATTACTAAGGTGAGTAATTTTTCTTCTGGTAGCCGAGACTGGCCCCGCCAGTTCTGATATCCAGATCCCTCAGTCTCAGTTCCAGGCTCCCGAGGCGGCTTCCAGTCCGCCTGGACCTGATCTCAGTCAATCAGGGGAAGGTATTCCATCTGACCTTCAATCCCTGCACCTGATGGCCTGGTTCCTGAGCTGGCCAGAGTTCCAGGCCTTGGTCTTCCCGACGAGGTCCTCAGCGCCGCTGAGGCATCCCGTAATGAGTCGACTAGAAAATGCTACGCCTTCAAATGGAAGAGATTCTCCATTTGGTGTCAGAGCAAGGCCTGACCCTTCCTCCTGTTCCTTGGTAAGCATTCTTGACTACCCAGGTCCCTTTCTCAGCAAGGCTTCTGTCAACGATCTTTACAGGCACCTGGCAGCCATCTCTGCTTACCGGGCGGCCGAGCAGTCGGTAGCAGGAGAAGGTGGTCGGGCGCTTTTTCTAAGGCCTTGATCACATATCCTCCGTGAGAACCTCCACCTCCGTGGGATGTACTGCTGGTACTGGCTAAGGTCGTGGGGTAATCCATTCGAACCGATGCACAGGTGTGACATCTCTCACCTGTTGTGGAAGACCGCCTTCTTGGTGGCTATCACGTCAGCCAGAAGGATGGGAGCGCTCCAGGCACTTTCCATTGATTCTCCTTATCTGGTCTTCCACAGGGACAGCAGTTGTCCTGCGCCCCCACCCAAGTTCCTTCCAAGGTGGTGTCGGAGTTTCACCTTAACCAGGGTTGACTCTGCCTGTGTTCTACCCAAATCACACCGAGGCCGAATATAGGCTCCATACTTTGACTCTAGAAGAGCGCTACTACAAGGAGCGGACGGCTGAAGTTCGGGGAGAGGTTCGCCAGCTGTTTGTCACCACGCTAAAGCCGCACCTGGCAGACCTGCAGCCAAGGGACGATAGGCAGGTGGGTCACCTCCTGCATAGATCTCTGCTATAGGTTGGCGGGCATGGAGCCTCCCAGAGGGATAAGAGCTTATTCTACCCGCCATACCGCTGCATCGGTGGCTGCTTCCAGGGATGTCCCTATCCAGGAAATGTGTAGGGCTGCTACCTGGAAGTCAGCACACACCTTCATTACCCATTACCACATCGACCTTGAGTCACGCTGGGATGCTGGTTTTGGGGGCTCGGTTCTCCAGTCCTTATTTCCCAAGTAAGTATTGGGGTGTGCGCCTTGCCTCCTTCCTCCTGGAGAACTGCTAGAGGTCTGCCAGACAGTGTGGATGAACAACGTATCCATGTCCCTAGAAATACAGGTTACTCACCTGTAACAGGAGTTCTAGGAATGTTATATGTTGTTCATCCACATGACCCACCTGACTTCCAGCTCGACAAGATAGTCTGGCTTCCATGGGAGATCTGAGCATACATGGCGAAGTTCAGTTGAGTGGAGGGGAGGTTAGATTTCCTGCAGAAGCTGGCAGGAACCCGTTGACAGTGTGATGAACAAATATACCACCCTAGAACTCCTGTTCTAGGGACATGGATATGTTGTTCATCCACATTGTCTGGCAGGTATCCTTGCCGCTTTAAATCTTGCCGGAAGGTCTTCAGGCTGGCTCCTCCCACCCACCCGGGTGGTAAAATTCTTGGCTCCGCCCCATGACGCCAGATCTTCCTTACCGCTTGGAAGCTCAGGTTCCCTCCTTAATGCTCTGTGTATAAGACTGGTTCCTAACTCTTCGGTTTTTCGAATTTAAAAGTTTTTGCATTTCTAGACTTCGGTCTTCTTTCCCTCGCGGCTGCGATGGACAAATCGACTCTGGTTTTGAGATGCCCCAGCGGGCAGAAGATGTCTCGGACGGATCCGACCCACCGTGTCTACTGTCTAGGCCTTGAGCACCCACCCGCAGGCTTGCGACCTGTGCTCTTCCTTCTCGGCCCACGCCCCCGAAGACCGCGGCTGCCCGCTTACAACTGGGGCGCCCCGAAACGCTTCTCCGTGAAGTCAAAAGAGGCCTGGTCGGCGGTTTCTGCGGACTGTGGTTCAAGGATCAGCTAGAGCAGATGATCGCCTCAAGAGGAGGTATGGGTCAAGATCTTCCTCAGTTGCGGCATTTATCCCGCCTCTGGGTTCCTCTTATACAGCTTCCTTAAGGAGCTTTCTGGGACATGGATATGTTGTTCATCCACACTCATTGCAGGTATCCTTGCCGCTTAAATCTTGCCGGAAGGTCTCTTGTTTGCTCCTCCCACCCACCCGGTGGTATAACTCCGGTCCGCCTCCATGACGCCACAGATCTTCCTTACTTGGAAGCTCAGGTTCTCCTTAACGCCTCGGCGCTTGAGACTGGTTCCTATTTCTCCGCTTGCAGATTTAAAATAAATTTTGCAAAAAGACTTCAGTCTTGTATCCCCACGGCCCGGCGGACAAATCGACCTCGGATTTCGGAGATGCCCATGGCGCAGAAGATGTCTCGACGGATCCACACTCCACGCAGTGTCTACTGCTTAGGCCTTGAGCACGCACCCGCAGGCTTGCGACCTGTGCTCATCTTCTCTGCCCACGCCCCCAAGACCGTGGCTGCCCGAGCTGCAACTGGGCCGCCCCGAGTAGCGTTCTCCGTGAAGTCCAAGGAGGTCGTTGGCAGTGTCCGCGGGCGGCGGGCTCGGCGGATCAGCTCGAGCGCATGGTCGCCCTCGAAGAGGAGGCGGCGCGTGCCGTATCTTCCTCGGCATTTATCCCGCTGTCTCTGGGCTCTTCTTACACGGCTTCTTTTAAGGAGCTTTGTCTGTCCCTCTCCACTAAAGGAGAAGGGCCTACGTTGGCGGGACCTTATTCTCGGTCCAAAAAGAGGGACAAGGGTAAGTCCCTCCGTCGACGCTTTTGGAGCGGGAAAGGTCCCTCTCCTCGGCCGGGCCGACTGGCCGGCTCGGGTCGATCACTGCTTCGCCAGCCACTGGCCTCACGGTGTCCCCGCCAGGTCAGTTGACCGAGACTCGACCGATGAAGTCGAGATTTTCTCGACCCATTGGACGGGCTGTCGCCTTTAGCAGCCGAGATTCCCTCCGCGGTTCCCCCGGAGGAGTTGAGGATCCTGTACTCACCTGTGCCTCCGGTTCCGGAGCCCCGGATGCACCATCCGAGCCGGGCGGAGTGCCGGTTCCGCCGACACTCCCGCACCGACCTCGGAAATTCCGGGACTCGTCTCGGTCTCGCCCCTACGCGGCGTCCAGCCGATCCCACCGCTATAAGCGGTCTCGGCATCGCTGTAAGCTGGCAAGCCGTCATTGCCCTCGCCCTCCTCCTCGGATGAGGGAGGCTCGGCGAAATTACGCCGACGGTACGAGGACCTTATGTTGCAACAAAGCCTCCTGGCCGGAATAAGCCGACCCGCACGCCTTCCCCGCCATTAAGTGGCTGTCACCGAACGGCCGACACAACCCCTCGACTTATCCGAGGAGCCTATACCCAGGCCGGTTGTTCGGCCAAAACCAGCTGCTCCACCGATTCCGGTGGAACCTCCGCCTCCACAGCCACCAATTGGGGCTCCGACCAAGGATTCTCGGTCGGCCAAGGTCTACCCCATCGGCTGTCTGGTTACCCTCACTCCCGATCGACTGCAGGTGAAGGGTGGCTCAGGCCAGAGGCAGCTCTTCGAGGACTCTTCCGAGTCCGGAGATGATTCCTCCTTTTCTCCAAGCGACTGACTTGGAGTCTTCAGGAGGTCAGTCAATGGACGCATAGCCCGTCAGTCTCTTCCTAGGACTACTTCGGCTCATCTCGAGTCCACCGGGATGGAGCTCTCGAACCCGCTTTCCAAACGGGCCAGGTATCCCCTCACGGAGATTCTGGACCCGAGGGATTCTCGACGGAGGCCTTCCGTGGCCGAGGCCATAGTGGGTCCGCACTGGAGCTTTGACAGCGCCTGCTTCCTGCCCTGCGCCTCGCCAGGATGGCCAGGAAGTATGCGGTCCCTACTGGTTCCTTGTCCGGTTTTTTGAACACCCTCTGCTGAGGGGTTGAGCCACCGACAGCGCTCGCGCTACCGGCGCCAGGATGTGGACAAACCTCCTGACAAGGAGTCCAAGAAATTGACTATGTCGGGCGAAAGTCTACGCTAGTCCTTCTCGGCCTTCGCCAGGCCAGTTCGCCGTCCTCATGGCACATTTTCTCATGCCCTGTTGGGCTCCTGGATGAGGTCATCCTCATCTTCCCGCCCGATCTGCAGACTACGGTTAAGCAGGTGCGGGACCAGGGCAGGGCAGTGGCCAAACAGCAGCTCCAGACTGCTTTGACATAGGGGACTCATATGCCAGATCGGTGGCGGCCGCAGTGGCTATGCGTCGACGGGCTTGGCTGAGGATATCCACCTTTACTTCGGATACCCAGCACAAGTTGGCGGATGTCCCCTTTTTGGGGACTGACCTCTTCGGCCCTGGGGTGGAAGGTCACCTGCAGAGGATCGAGAAGTCCAATGCTACCTTGGACTCTGTCTCTTCCGCTCAGAAGGATAAAGGCCGCAAACCACAGCCTAAGCCCTTCGCCCTTCTGTGCCCCCCGGGCGCCGCCTGCCCAGCAACGCCAGGGCCACAGCAGGCTCGGCCTCAGTATCCCAAACCCAAGCCGCCGCTTCCTCTAACAGGAGGCAGGGAGGAAAAAGGCCCAGGAGGTCCCCGGCCGGCCCCTCCTCCAAGCCTGCCCAGTGACGGGCTGAGGGTGTCGCCCATTCCCGCCACCTTATCCCTGGGTCCCCTGGGGACGGCCCGCACTTTGCTCCGCCTGGTCCGCTGTTTCCACGGACAGGTGGGTCTTGAGGTGGTGGGAAGAGGCCTGCCTGGAATCTCGAGCAGCACCACCCTTCAGAGCCGCCGCCTCGGGGGCTTCGGGATCCCCAGCCTCACTGGCGTGCCTGCCGAGCCGACATCGCCTCCTCCTCCCCAGAAGGAGGTGATAAGAGAGGTGGGACCTCCTTCAGACCCAGGGTTTGTGTCCAGGTACTTCCTGGTTCCGAGGGACGGGGCTACGCCCATTCCCTAATTCCACACGACTCAAACAAGTTCCTAAGGTCTCGAACCTTCAGGATGGTCACTTGGCTCAGATAATACCATCCTTGAACGCTAGCGTGTGGTTCTGCTCTCTGGACTTGCAGGACGCTGCTTTTTTCATCACGTCCCTATCCGTCTGCCTCACCAGAGATTCCTTCGCTTCCGAGCGAAGGATCCTCTTCGAGTTCCAAGCCATGCCCTTCGGCTTGTCTCCAGCTCCCAGGGTCTTCACCAAATGCATGGCAGTGGTGACAGCATTCTGTGGCGCCGAGGGGTCCGGTGCACTTACCTGGACGACTGGCTGATAGCAGCTCCTCCAGGAAGGAGGTAGAGTGGTCCAGAGATCTGGCCTCCAGGTCTGTTCAACTGGGCCTCCTTATCAACGAGGCCAAGTCGGAACTCGAGTCAAGCAGGTGATTCTATTTATCGGGCGCAGCTCGACTTCTCGAGCCAGAGCGGCTCCCGGCGGACAGGGCCGAGGTTCTTCCTCCTTTGCCCGATCATTTCTGGTTGGGCAATTGCCCTGGGCCCGGGACTTCCTGGGCGCCCTGGGTCTCATGGCTGCCTTGCACCAGCGTGGTCCGCTGGGCCCGCTGGAACATGCGTCCCTTCAGTGGGACTGCCAGCCAGTGGTCACAACGCCTGCGATCCTTGACCAGCTTGTGTCGTGATTAGGTGGAACGCCCAGTGGTGATCTGCTCCAGATCATTTGCAGGAGGGCATCCCGCTCGTCTGCCGCCCCCGAGCCACGGTGTCTCCTCTATCACCTGACGCCTCTCTGATGGGTTGAGTGCCCATCTGGGGGAACACTGGCTCATGGCCCTGGTCCTCGCTGGGAGTCCCGATGCCACATCAACCTGCTGGAGCTCGAGCGGTCCGCCTAGCCTCACCGCCTTTGCTCCGCTCCTCCGGGTCAAGTGGTCCAGTCCAGACGGACAATACTACCAACATGTATTATCTAAACTCGCCAGGGCGGGACGCGCCCATGCTTCTATGCAAGGAAGCCTGCATTTGGTCACTGTGGCGCAGCCTGGAGGCGGATCTCTAGCTATTCACGTGGCAGGAGCCTCCAACACCCTGGCCGATGCCCTGAGCCGATAGGGGCTGCATCCCACGAGTGGTCTCTCCTGCCGAGGTAGTACAGCATCTGTTCTCCCATTGGGGCACACCTCAGGTGGACCTGTTTGCCTCTAGGAGAACGCTGGTTGAGTCTGTTCCATGCCCGCCTCAGCAGGGCTGCACAGGGATGCCTCGAGGCAGTGACCCCGGCCTCTTTACGCCTTTTCCCATTTCCCTTGATCCACAAGGTGCTTCTCAAGGCGAGGAGGGACAAGGCGAGGTGATTCTGATAGCCCCAGACTGGCTCGCCAGTTCTGGTACCCAGATCTCTCAGTCTCAGCTCCAGGACTCCGCGGCAGCTTCCAGCTCACCCGACCTGCTCTCTCAATCAGGGAAGGTGTTCCATCCGACCTTCAATCCTCTGCACCTGACGGCCTGGTTCCTGAGCTGCCAGAGTCTCCAGGCCTTGGGTCTTTCCACGAGGTCCCTCAATGTAGCGTTGAGGCGCCCCGTAGTGAGTGCCCACCAGAAAAATGTTATGCCTTCAAATGGAGTGTTTTCCATTTGGTGTCAGTGCAGGGCTTGGACCCTTCCTCCTGTTCCTTGGCAAAGCATCTTGGACTATTTATGGTCCCTTTCAGTCTGGGCTTAGGGCTTCTCGATTCTGCGGTGCACCTGGCAGCCATCTCTGCTACCGGGCGCGGGCGGAAGCAGTCGGTGGCGAGAAGGTGGTCTGCTTTTTCAAAGGCCTTGATCACATTTCCTCCAGTGCGGGAACCCCACCGTGATCTACTGCTGGTACTGGCAAAGCTCATGGGCAGCTCATTCAACCTATGCACAGGTGTGCTCTCTCTCACTTGTCGTGGAAGACCGCTTCTTGGTGGCTATCACGGCCAGCCAGAAGGATGGGAGAGCTCCAGGCGCTCCATCGAGTCTCTCTACCTGGTCTTCCACAGGGACAAGAGTTGTCCTCGCTTCCCCACCAAATTCCTTCCAAGGTGGTGTCGGAGTCACCTTAATCCAGGTGTTGACTCTGCTGTGTTCTACCCCAATCACACTTCGGAGGCTTGAATATAGGCTCCTGTACTCTGGACTCCTAGAAGGGTGCCGCTATTATATGAGCTTGACGGCTGAAATTGGGAGAGGTTCGCCAGCTGTTTGTCACCACGCTGAAGCCGCATCTTGGCAGACCTGCGCTAAGTGGGATCGATAAGCAGGTGGCAACCTCCTGCATAGATTCTCTAGAGTTAGCGGGCATGGAGCCTCCAGAGGGATAAGAGCCATTCTACCCGCCATACTGCTGCAACGGTGGCTTCCAGGGACGTCCTTATCCAGGAAATCTGCAGGCTGCTACCTGGAAGTCAGCAAACACCTTTATTACCCATTACCACATCGACCTTGAGTCACGCCGGATGCTGGTTTTGGGGCCTCGTCTCCAGTCTCTCTTCCCAAGTAAGTTATTAAAAGGCTCTTGCCTCCCTCCTCCCGGAGAACTGCTAGGAGTCTGCCAATGAGTGTGGATGAACAACATATCCATGTCCCTAGAAATAAGGAATATCATTTAACAGGAGTTCTAGGAATGGTATATGTTGTTCATCCACACGACCCACCCGACCTCCCGGCTCGAGTTGCAGAACCTGAGCTTCCAGCGGGCCAGATCTGGCGTCATGGGGCGGAGCCGAGAGTTATACCACCCGGTGGGTGGAGGAGCAAGTTTGAAGACCTTCCGCAAGATTTAAAGTGGCAAGGATACCGCCAATGAGTGTGGATGAACAACATATACCATTCCTAGAACTCCTGTTACAGGTGAGTAACCCTGTATTTTCTGTCCCTCTCCACTAAGGGAGAGGGACTAACGCCTGCTGGACCTTCTTCTCGGTCCAAAAAGAAAGATTGTGGCAAGTCCCTCCGCCCACGCCTTGGGAGCGGAAAAGGTCCTCTCCTCTCTTCGAGTTGTCGGGCTACCCACTGGGTCGACTGCTCCGGCTCGCCACTGGTCTCACAGGTCCCCTTGGCCAGGTCAGCTGACCGAGACTCCGCCGACGCAGTCGAGATTTTTCCTAATTCGCTGACGGGTTGTCGACAGGCTAAGCTGAGAATCCTTTCTCCCCGGTTCCCCCGGTCTGAGTTGAGGATCCCGTGGGCTTGCCAGTGCCTCCGGTTCCGGAGCCCTCGGGTGAACTCTCCGAGCCGATGGGAGAGCCGGTTCCACCCGTCCCTTCCCCGTACGGAAAAGCCGAGGTTCTCGGTCTCGGACTTCTTCGCAGTCCAGCCGATCCCGCCGTCATAGGCGGTCTTGGTCTCTGCACCACGGTAAGCGGTGCCATCGCCGGCCCTCGCCCTCCTCTCGGATCAGGGAGGCTTCACGAAGTTACGCCGATGATACGAGGGACCTCATGGCAACAGCTCCTTCTGACCGAACAAGCCAACGCTGCCGCCTCCCCGCCATTATGGTTGTAACCAGAGCGTCAAACAACCCCGACTCTACCCGAGGAGCCTGTTCCTGCCGTTGATCGCAAAACCAGCTGCTCCACCGATTCGTGGAACCTCCGCCTCACAGCCGTCATTTGGGGCTCCAACCAAGAATTCTTGGTCGGCTCAGGGCCTGCCCCATAGGCTGTCTGTTACCCTCACTCCCAATCAACCTCGGCGGGTGGAGGGTGGCTCAGGCCCGAGGCAGCTCTTTGAGGACTCCTCCGAGTCCGATGACGATTCCTCCCTTTTCTCCAGGCGAGTAGACTTGGAGTCCTCTGGAGGCCAGTCGCTGTACGATAACCCTTCGTCCTATCTGGGATTGCTTCGGCTTATCTCGGAGTCCACCGGGATGAAGCTCGAACCCGTGTCAAGCGGGCTAAGTATCCCTCACAGAGATACTGGACCGAGAGATTCCCCACGGAGGTTCTTTCCGTGGCCGAGGCCATAGTGGGCCCGCCTGGAGCTTCTGGCAGCCCCGGTTTCTGTCCTGCGCCCGGCCAGATGGCCAGGAAGCATGCGTCCCACCGGTTCCTTGTCCGGTTTTCAGAACACCCTCAGCCGAGGGGCTAGGTTACCGACAGCTGCCCGCCGTGCCGGAACGCTAGGGACGCGGACAAACCTCCCGACAAGGAGTCCAAGAAATTGACTATGCCGGGCGCAAAGTCTACGCCATGCCTCCCTCGGCCTTCGCCAGGCCAGTTCGCCGCACTCATGGCACATTTCTCTCATGCCCTGTTGGGCCCCTGACCGAGGTAGTTTCATCTTCCGGGCGGACCTGCAGACCACGGTTAGGCAGGTGCGACCAGGGCAGGGCAGTGGCCAAACAGCAGCTTCAGACTGCTCTGGACATTGAGACTCATGTGCCAGGTCAGTAGTGGCCGTGAGTGGCTATGCGCCTAGCCGGCATGGCTGAGGATATCCACCTTCACTTGGGATACCCAGACAAGTTGGCGGATGTCCCTTCCTGGGACCGACTCTTCGGCCCTGGGGTGGAAGGTCATACAGAGGATCGAGAAGTCCAATGCCACCTTGACTCAGTCTCATCCGCACAGAAGGACAAAGGCCGCAGACCACAGCCTAAGCCCTTTCGTCCTCTGCGCCTGCTGCACGTCCGGCCCAGCAACGCCAGGGCCAGCAGGCACGCGTGGCATCCCAAACCTGAAGCCCTCAGCTTCCTCCTCCAGGAAGCAGGGAGGAAGATCCCGGAGGTCCCTCGGCCGGTCCCTCCTCCAAGCCTGCCCAGTGACGGGTTGAGAGGTGTCGCCCAACCCCGCCACTACCCCAGGTTCCCCTGTGGGGGATGGCCCGCTACTTCCTTCCGCCTGGTCTGCTATAACCATATGAGCGGTGGGTGTTGGAAGTGGTAGGAAAGGGCCTGCCTCTGAGTTCGAGCAGGCCCCGCCTTCAGAGCCAAGCACTGCTGGGGCCTCGGGTCCGCAATCACTGTTGGCTCGCCGAGCTGACATCGCCTCCTCCTCAAGAAGGAGGTGATCAGAGAGGTAGCGACCTCCCTCAGACCCGGTTTGTGTCCAGGTACTCCTGGTTCCGAAACCGACGGGGGGGGCCGGCGCCCCATTCTCGACCTGCACGACCTAAACAAGTTCCTAAGGTCTCGGACCTTCAAGATGGTCACTCTGGTTCAGATAGTACCATCCTTGGAACGTGGCGTATGGTTCTGCTCTCTGGACCTGCAGGACGCGTTCTTTCACGTCCCTATCCGTTCGTCACCTCAGAGATTCCTTCGCTTTCGAGCGGAGGGATCCCTTTTCGAGTTCCGAGCCATGCTCTTCGGCTTGTCTCCAGCTCCCAGGGTCTTCACCAAATGCATGGCAGTGGTGACAGCATTCCTGCGGCGCCGAGGGGTCCGGGTGTACCCTTACCTGGATGACTGGCTGATAGCAGCCCCCTCCAGGCAGGAGGTGACGGTCCAGAGATCTGGCCTCCAGGTTTGCTCTCAAGTCGGTCTTCTCATCAACGAGGCCAAGTCGGAACCGAGTCAAGCAGGTGATTCTTTCATCAGGGCAGAGCTCGACTCTCTTCGAACCAGAGCACGCTCCCGTGGACAGGGCCGAGGTACTTTCTCCTTGCCCAATCATTTCTGGTTGGGCAACGCGCCTGCCCGGACTTCCGGCGCCCTGGGTCTCATGGCGGCCTGTACCAGCGTGATCCGCTGGGCCCGCTGGAACATGCGCCCCCTTCAATGGGGGCTGGCCAGCCAGTGATCTCAACGCTGCGATCCGTTGGACCAGCTAGTGACGGTGACCCAGGGGATGTGGAATGCTCTCCAGTGGTGGACCGCTCCAGTTCATCTGCAGGAGGGCATCCGCTTGTTCGCCTCAGCCGCGGTCTCTCTATCGACCGATGCCTCTCTGATGGGTTGGGGTGCCCATCTGGGGGAACACCGAGCCCACGGCCTCTGGTCCCCGCGGGAGTCCCGATGTCACATCAACCTGCTGGAGCTCTATGCGGTCTGCCTAGCTCTCACCACCTTTGCTCTGTTTCTCCGAGGTCAAGTGGTCCGAGTCCAGACGGATAATACCACGACCATGTACTATCTAAACCGCCAGGGCGGGACGCGCTCTATGCTTCTATGCAAGGAAGCTCTCCGCATTTGGTCACTCGTGCGCAGCCTGGAGGCGGATCTCCTAGCCATTCACGTGGCAGGAGCCTCCAACACCCTGGCCGATGCCCTAAGCCGGATAGGGGCTGCGTCCCACGAGTGGTCTCTCCTGCCGGAGGTAGTACAAGATCTGTTCTCCCATTGGGGCACACCTCAGGTGGACCTGTCTGCCTCCAGGGAGAACGCGAAGCTGAGGCTGTTCCATGCCCGCCCCCCTCAGCAGTTCTCGCTGCAGGGGGATGCCTTCTCGAGGCAGTGGACCGCGGGCCTCTTCTACACAAGGTGCTTCTCAAAGCAAGGAGGGACAAGGCGCAGGTGATTCTGATAGCCCTAGACTGGCCCCGCCAGTTCTGGTACCCAGATCTCCTCAGCCTCAGCTCCAGGTTCCCGTGGCAGCTTCCAGCTCGCCCGGACCTGCTCTCAGTCAATCAGGGGAAGGTGTTCCATCCGGACCTTCAATCCCTGCACCTGACGGCCTGGTTCCTGAGCGGCTAGAGTTCCAGGCCTTGGGTTCTCGAGTAGTTCCTCAGTGTAGTTGAGGCGTCCCATATGATGCCCACCAGGAAATGCTACCGCTCAAATGGAAGAGATTTTCCATTTGGTGTCAGGGTAAGGGCCTTGACCCTTCCTCCTGTTCCCTGGTGAGCATATTGGACTACCTGTGGTCATTTCTCAGCAAGGCTTAGGTCTCTGACCATAAGGTGCACCTGGCAGCCATCTCTGCTTACAGGCGCGGCGGGAGCAGTCGGTGGCGCAGGAGAAGGTGGTCTGATGCTTTTCAAAGGCCTTGATCACATTTCCTCCGGAGAGAACCTTCACCTCCGTGGGATCTACTGCTGGTATTGGCAAGCTCATGGGCAAGCCATTCAACCAATGCACAGGTGTGATCTCTCTCACCTGTCGTGGAAGACCGCCTTCTTGGTGGCTATCACGTCAGCCAGAAGGATGGGAGAGCTCCAGGCACTTTCCATCGAGTCTCCTTACCTGGTCTTCCACAGGGACAAGGTTGTCCTGCGCCCCCCAAATTCCTTCCAAGGTGGTATCGGAGTTTCACCTTAACCAGGTGTTGACTCTGCCGGTGTTCCACCCCAATCACACCTCGGAGGTCCTAATATAGGCTTCATACTTTGGACCCTAGAAGAGCGCCGCTACTATAAGGAGCGGACGGTTGAAGTTCGGGAGAGGTTCGCCAACTGTTTGTCACCTATGCTGAAGCCGCACCTGGCAGACCTGCAGCCAAGCGGACGATAAGCAGGTGGGTCACCTCCTGCATAGATCTCTGCTATAAGTTGGCGGGCATGGAGCCTCCCAGAGGGATAAGAGCTCATTCTACCCGCCATACTGCTGCATCGGTGGCTGCTTCCAGGGACGTCCCTATCCAGGAAATCTGCAGGGCTGCTACCTGGAAGTTAGCACACACCTTCATGACCCACTACCACATCGACCTTGAGTCACGCTGGGATGCTGGTTTTGGGGCCTCGGTTCTCCAGTCTCTAAGTAAGAGGTGTGCGCCTTGCCTCCCTCCTCCCGGAGAACTGCTAGGAGTCTGCCAGACAGTGTGGATGAACAACATATCCATGTCCCTAGAAATACAGGTTATTCACCTGTAACAGGAGTTCTAGGAATTGTATATGTTGTTCATCCTCACGACACTCCCATTCCTCCCGGCTTGACGCGCACAACCTGAGCTTCCAGCGGGCCAGATCTGGTGTCGTGGGGCGGAGCCGAGAGTTTTACCACCCAGGTGGGTGGGAGGAGCCAGCTTGAAGACCGTCCGGCAAGATTTAAAGCGGCAAGGATACCTACCAGACAGTGTGGATGAACAACATATACCATTCCTAGAACTCCTGTTACAGGTGAGTAACCTGTATTTACAGGTGAGTAACTTGTGTTTCTTCAGTTCCCGTTTGATTTACAGGAACTGGAGAATATCCTACTTGGCTGATGTTTTTATTTTTGCCTATTTGGCTACTAAGCCACGTAGTTCTTCTTCTATTCCCTGGGGAAATGGGAGGAATTTCTTCTTCACTGAGAGGATGGTGTATGACTGGAATAAATTGTCAGAAGAGGGGGTGGGGGTGAACACGACCAAGCAGTTCAAACATGCTTGGGTATGCAGATGAAACATAGAATCGGATAAATTGTTGGCAGATAAGGACCGCCCGGCCTATCTAGTCTGCTTGTAAGCCCTCGTCTTACGGGTATACTGGCAATGGGAGTGACAGGTTTGAGAGCTCCCTAGTAGATGGATTCTGCTTGGGGTTTTTTATGGGCAGACTAGGTGGGCCAAGCAGTCCTTATCTGCTAGCTACTTCTATGAGTTGTCAGTGATAAGTGTCCCAATACATAGAGAATGGAGCGTCTTCACTTCTGTTTTTGCTTGTGCCGATTCCCCTTAATTGGTTCCTGTTACAGGAGCCTTGAGTTGACCTTTGACATGGTTTTCTCAGTACAAAAGCCCTTTTTTTTTTACTTTTGGGTTCCTGTAGTGCATCGTTTTGGGAATTGTGTTTATTATAACAAGGTTCTCTCAAATTGGTATGTTAGCGAGACCTTGTGGACCATCAAAAAAATTGTACAATTTGTTTCCAGCTTTGGCAAGGGCAGACTGTCATGAGCTGTGTTTCTAAAGTGTTTAGGTCCACTATACAGCTTTATAATTGTAAGTCCGGTCATATTTTTGTGCCAGACTCTCATTTAAAAGGGCAAAATCCTAGATATAAATAAATAAATAAAAATAAAACTTTTTAAAAGAAGTATGTTTTCTAGGGATGTGAATATGTTCTATCTACAGTGTCCTTTCCCTTTAAGATGATCTGGAAAGTCTTCAAGCTAGCTCCTCCCACCCACCCGGGAGGTATATCCCTCTGCTCCACCCCATGACGCCAGATCTTCCTTTCCACTTGAAGAAGTAGGTTCCCTCCTTACCGCTTCTGCATTGAGTAGACCCTAGCGCTAGAATCTTCAAATTAACTTCAAACTTAAAACTCTCACGAGTTTATGTTTTCAGCTCGATCTTCGATTGCGACCGCAATGGACGATAAGTTCGTGCCTGGATTTTGCTGGTGCTAATGCGGGCAGAAGATATTGTGCACTGACCCTCATGCCATGTGCGTCTACTGCCTGGGTCACAATCACGATACCCAGGCCTTTAATATTTGCTGGTCGATTTCATAGTGGTCCTGAGGACCACCGCTTCTGTTGGGTCGCCCGGAAAACCATTATCCGCTGGGTGAAATCTGAAGATGCCCGATGAGTGGTTTCTACGGCTGCGGGGTCCATCAAGCAGTTGGAACTGCTTACAGCATTTGAGGAGAAGGTGGCTCGGGCCATCACACAGTCCTCCTCTGCTTCTTCCTTCATTCCAATCCAGTTGGGCTCCTTTAAGGAGCTGTGCCAGTCCCTGCCGACTAAGGGGCAGGGCCCTTCTGGTTCGCACAGCTCCCGCTCTCGCAAGAAGGAGTTGAAGAAAGAAAGAGAAGACTCACCATTGACATTCCTGGGACTGGGAACGTTCTTGCTTTCAGGACTCCCAGGTTTTGACCACGGTCGAAACCGCGACCTTGGCTGCTGGCTTCACGGAGACCCCGTTGGGCCGTTGGTCGAGACACCGACCGATGATGCGGCCAAGATTTTTCTCAACCCTATCAACCGGTTGTCATCCGAAGAGGCCGACAGTTCTCTTTTCAGGACTCCGGTCCTGCCCATGACCTCAGAAGGGGCTGCTCATTCCGCTGACCACAACCCTCTGGTCACCGACCCAGACCAGGAGAAGCTGCGGGACTCCTTGGCTCCCTTTGATATCCCCCATCGGCATACCCAGCAGCCAAAGTAGAGGTCTCGGTCCTCCTCCTCCTCCTGTGGGTCGAGAAGCTTACGCCGTCATCAGCGCTCCTGCTCTCGACACCATGGGACGTGACACTGCTGCTATTCATAGTCTTTGTCCTTTGGTGAGGAGAGGCTTCGCTGCAAGTTGTGTCGATGCTACAAAGACCTCATGTGGCAACAATTGGTGCTGGCCGGTCTGAAACAAGCTGACACCGGCTTCCACACCGGCCATCATATGGCTGTCACCCGACAGGCCGACGTTGACTCCCCCTGTGGGGTTGGTTGAGACTGTCCCTTCCCCAGCAGAGCCGGTCAAGACTGCCTCAGCTCGGCCGAAGCCAGTGCCTCCACCGATCATGGTGGAGCCACTGCCCAAGCAGTTACCAACTGGTGCTCTGTCTAAGGAGTCTCGGCTGGCCAAGGGGCTTCCCCATCGGCTGTTGGTCGCTATCACGCCTAACTGTCCATGGCGGCTCGAGGGTGACTCTGGCAGTTGGCCTCTTTATGTGGACTCCTCAGAGTCTGGGGATTCCTCACTGCACTCCCGTCCGGTCAACATGGAGTCCATGGGGGATCTCGATGGAGGAAGGGCCACTTCATGGGCATCCTCCGCCTTATCTCTGAGTCCACGGGGATGAAACTGAAGCCCGTCCAGAAGCGGGCTTACTATCCCTTCACAGAGATTCTGAAAAAAGGGGTCACTGCAACTGAAGCTTTCCCATTGGCCAAGGTAATTGTCGGCCCAGCCCTGGAGTTTTGGCAGCACCCCACGTCCTACCCTGTGCCCTCTGCCCAGATGGCCAGCAAATATGCGGTTCCCACCAGTACTCTCTTGGGTATCCTGGAGCACCCCTTGAGTGAGGAGTTGGTGGCCAACTCCGTGTTTCGGCGCTCGGGCAATACGGGGGATGTTGACAAGCTGCCGGACAAGGAGTCCAAGAAATTGGATCACGCGGCTAAAAAAGTCTATGCTGCCTCCTCGCTGAGGCTCTGCCAGGTGAGCTTGGCCGTCATGATGGCATACTTCCCCATGCCCTCTTGGGCTCTTTAGATGACGTGATTTCTCACCTACCTGCGGACCTCCAGATTACAATCAGGCATGTCCGAGATCAGGGCCTGGCTGTGGCCAAGCAGCAACTTCGGACGGCTCTGGATCTGGGGGGATTCCTCTGCCCGCTCAGTGGCGACTGCAGTTGTCATGCACCGTACTGCTTGGCTGTGAATGTCGACTTTCACGGCAGACACTCAGCACAAGCTGGCAGATGTTCCATTCCTGGTCACCGACCTGTTTGGGCCCAGTGTGGAGGGTCATCTCCAGCGTAACGAGAAATCTAATGCCACCTTGGACTCGGTTACATCCGCGCAGAAGGACCTCAAGGGCACCAGGCAGCAGAAGCAAAAACCCTTTCAGTCCTCCACTCCTGCGGCCAAACCAGCACAGCATCAGCCGGGGCAGCAGACTCAGTCTTAGCGACCCAGGCCCAAGTCAGTGGCCTCGTGGTCCATAAGCCTGGAGAGAAGGGTCCCAGTGGCTCCTCAGCTGGGTACTCCTCCTTCAAGTCTGCTCAGTGACGGGATGGGGGGGGGTGCCACCCTCATGCCTGTCGCACCTCCTCAGGGTCCTCCTGTGGGGGGGGGGGGCTGGCTCCGCCACTTCCTTTCCCCTGGTCCGCTGTCACCAGACAGGTAGGTTCTGGAAGTGGTTGATCAGGGGCTGCCTCTGGAATTCGGGCAGTACCCTCCAAGCCGAGCCCGTGCCCCACGGAAGGACTTGGTATCCACAGACACTCGGTCGGCTCTTCGAGACAACATAGCCCAGCTCCTCTGCATGGAGGTTGTGGTCAGAGTAGGGGATCCTCCGGAGCACCCAGGGTTTGTCTCCAGATGCTTTCTGGTGCCAAAGCGGATGGGGAGCTGGCGCCCTATTCTAGATCTGCACGACCTGAACAACTTCCTCAGGTCGCACACCTTCAGGATGGTAACTCTGTCTCAGATCATACCATCTCTACAGCAAGACGTGATTTTGCTCCCTGGATCTTCAGGACCCATTCTTTCACATCCCGATCTGTTCATCCCACCAACGGTTCCTCCGCTTTCGAGCCAAGGGAACCCTCTGAGTTCCGGGCCATGCCTTTTGGCCTCTCCTCGGCCCTCAGGGTCTTCACCAAATGCATTGCAGTGGTGGCAGCTCACCTGAGGTGCCGAAGGGTCCGGGTGTACCCCTGCCTGGATGACTGGTTGTTTGCAGGTCCCTGCAGGCAGGAGGTGGAGCCTGTCCAGGGACCTGGCCCGCCAGACCTGTGTCAAACTTGCCCTTCTGGGCAACAAGGTAAAGCTGGAACTCTTACCCTTGCAGGTGATCCGGTTTATCTGTGCTGAGCTTGAATCTTGCAGAGTCAGACCCCGGCTCCCAGTGGACAGGGTGGAGGTTCTCTCCTCCTTTGCCTGATCATTTCGGGTTGGGCAATTGTGCCTTGTCTGGGCCTTTTTGGTTACATGACCTGCACCAGTGTGGTCCAATGGGCTTGCTGAAATATGTGCTCCCTGCAGTGGGAGCTGGCCAGCCAGTGGTCTCAGCGCAAAGGTCACTTCGACCAGCTGGTCACTGTGACCCAGAAAATATGGGATGCCCTCCATTGGTGGCTAGTCCCAGAACATGTGCAGGAAGGGATCCCGTTTGTCTGCCCTGAGCCGATGGTCATCCTGACGACCGACACCTCCCTCACAGGCTGGGGTTCCCATCTGGGGGAACACAGAGTCCACGGCTGTGGGCCCCTGAGGAGTCCCGATGGCACATCAACCTGCTGGAGCTCTGGGCTGTTCAGCTGGCACTGACTGTATTCCCTCCGTATGTTCAGGGTCAAATGGTCCAAGTCCAGATGGACAACGCCACGATCATGTACTACCTCAACAAGCAGGGTGGGATGCGCTCCCTGCCTTTGTTCAATGAAGCTCTCCGCATATTGTACTCTCGTGCATAGCCTGGAGGTGGATCATCCTAGCCATCCATGTGGCAGGAGCCTCTAATCAGCTGGCGGACACCCTCAGCCGGGTAGGCGAGGCATCTCACGAGTGATGTCTCCATCCAGAGGTAGTTCACAGTCTGTTCTTCCAGTGGGGCACCCCTCAGAGAGGCTTGCTGCAGGGGTATGCCTTCTCGAGGCCTTGGACCCAGGCCTTATCTGTGCCTTCCCTCTACTTTCTTTGGTCCACAAAGTGCTGCTGAAAGTCAACAGGGACAAGGCGCAGGTGATCTTGGAGGCTTTGGACTGGCCACGCCAGTTTTGGTACCCTGATCTCCTCATCCTCAGCAACAGGCTTCTGAGGTGTCTTCCAGTACGTCTGGACCTGCTGTCAATCAGTCGGGGGAAGGTCCTGCACCCGGAACTTCAATCCCTGCACCTGACAGCCTGGTTCCTGAACGGTTAGAGTTCCAGGCTTTGGGTCTCTCCAAAGATGTCATCACTGTGGTGGAGGCATCTAGAAAGGAATCGACCAGAAGATGCTATGCCTTCAAATGGAAGAGGTTCTCCATTTGGTGTCAGGGCAAGGGACTGGACCCTTTGTCCTGTTCGGTGGCCAGCATTTTGAACTACCTGTGGTCCCTTTCAAAAGGGGGACTTCGGTCGACGACCTTTAAGGTGCACTTGGCAGCCATCTCTGCTTACTGGGTGTGGGCCGGTCAGCAGTTGGTGGTGCAGGAGAAGGTGGTGTGGCGCCTTTTTTTTTTTTTTTCATATAGGTTTTTATCCTCCGTGAGCCCTGGCAGGTGGCTGAGGTCCTTTTCACGGAGGAACTCACTCTTCAGTCCCGCACGTTCCCGCTCTGCCAATTCCCGGAAATTCCCCTGCAGATTGCCCCCCGCATGGCGGAGTCCGGTGCTGGCCCCAAAGACCCAATCCAGACACCGGGGCGGCTCAGCGACACGGGCCATTGTGGAACCTGCCATTCTCATCCCCCAAAACTAACAAAGACGCCAGTACGGTCTCTGACTCCATATTGCCTCCAGCTGCCACCAGAGGGCAATCAACAAATGTGATGACAAGTCTCCCTCCCTCAAGAGAGGCGAGCAGTCCTCCATATGCTCTATTTCCATCCTCGCTGCCAACCCCTGGCGGCATGGGCTTGTTCTCGAACTGGGTCGCCGGCATGGTGCTAGGTGTAACGAACAACGCCTCAACCTCCAGCACCACTGGGCCGGCTGGTCTGGCGCTGTTTCAAAGGCCTAGATCACATTTCCCCTCCAGTACGTGAACCACCACCACCATGGGACTTTTTGCTGGTTTTGGCAAAGCTCATGGGCAAGCCGTTTGAACTGATGCACAGGAGCGACTTGTCTCACCTGTCATGGAAGACTGCCTTCCTAGTGGCTATCACATCTGCCAGAAGGATCAGTGAGTTCCAGACTCCTTCTGTGGAGTCTCCTTACCTGGTCTTCCACAGGGACAAGGTTGTCCTGCATCCCAACCCGAAGTTCCTCCCAAAGGTTGTGTCGAAGTTTCACCTGAATCAGGTGATGACTCTTCTGGTGTTCTTCCTGAATCACACCTCGGGGGCCGAACACAGGCTCCATACGTTGGACCAGAGACGAGTGCTTGCTTATTATAAATTATGCATGGCTGGAGTTCGGGGAGAGGTTCGCCAGCTGTTTGTCACCTGCGCTGAAGTTGCACCTGGCAAACCTGCAGCCAAGCGGACGATTGGCAGGTGGATCACATCCTGTATTGATCTCTGCTATAGGTTGGCAGGTAGGGAGCCTCCTGGAGGGCTAAGGGCTCATTCCACCCACCAAACTGCTGCGTCAGTGGCTGCTTCTAGGGACATCCCTATCCAGGAAATCTGCAGGGCTGCTACCTGAGAGTCAGCACACACCTTAATTTTCCATTACCACATTGACCTCGAGTAACGCCGGGATGCTAGTTTTGGGGCATCAGTTCTCCAGTCTGTTTCCTAAATAGGGGGTGTGCACGCCTTATAATAATAATCTTTATTTTTAATGTGCCTTTCAAAAATCAAGGTGCCTTGCCCCTCCTCCCGGGGAACTGCTAAGAGTCTGCCAGTAAGTGAGGCTAGAACAACATATCAACGTCCCTAGAAACGCAGGTTACTCACCTGTAACAGTAGTTCTAGGAGTGGTATATGTTGTTACATCCACGCGGACCACCTGACCTCCCCAGGCTCTGGCGTACACACTCTGCTTCCAGCAGGCAAGATCTGGCGTCATTTGGGCAGAGCCGATGCATATACCACCCAGGTGGGTGGGAGGTGCCAGTTTGAAGACTTTCCGGCACATCTTATAGGGAAGGGACACTGCCAGTAAGTGTGGATGAACAACATATACCATTCCTAGAACTACTGTTACAGGTGAGTAACCTGTGTTTCTCAGTCTGCATCTGTGTCCCCTAAAAATAATAAAAAAGGCTCTGAGGGTGTTCCCAACGATGGTGGAAAGCATGCATCAGAAGGGTCCGTCTCCTCATTTACAGCAGCAAATAATGTAAAGATGACAAGAAAAAAGATAAAGCTGCACAGCCATCAGAAAGCCTTGGTAAAGATGGTTCAGACATAAGGGTGTCCGAAAACGGGGAACCCTAAATCCAGTGAAGGCAAAAATAAGAGCCTTGGAGCGGGCACTGGGAATCTGTCAAAAAGAAAGTGAAAGAAAATAATTTCACAGCTACTCCTTCTGCATGGAGAAAGGAGCAAGCTGATGATGCAGATAACATGCCGTCACCAGAGGACACATCAGAAATGTGTTAATTTTTCCAAGCGGCCCAGGCCATGGGAAATTTGAATAATGTACCTCCCCCCGCCCCGGCTCAAGCTCCAACCTGTGGTGTGAGGAAGGGAGGATGGTGACCTCATGGAATTATAGGGCACACTTGGGCAAGATTTTGAACCTTCTCCAAGGCAAATTGAGGACTTCTTATCTTTTTCCTCTTTGTCAGACAGATGATTGATACCTTAACGTCCCTCCACTAGAAACAGAGGAGGATGAGGAGGAAGCACATTTCACGGACATGTTGGGAGTAGCTCCACTAAGAAGGACGTTACTTCCCATACATGAAACACTAAAAAGACCATAGGAGCTGGCCCAGTGGCTCTAAGGGGTTAAGGCACTGGACGCCATGCTGGTGATCCGGGTTTGGGAATGACCTCGGGTCGTCGGGGGTGCTGGCACGGGGGAGAGGGAGGGACGGAGCAGGATCGAGCAGTTTAATGGCAGCTCTCCTCTCCTGGAGTGGTTGTCCTCTCCCCCCTCCCCCACGTAGTTCCTTTGCCACCGGGTGGAGGTCCGATGGCAGCGCAGGCGGGAAGGGTGGCAAGTTGGTAGGGCGCTTCAGAATGCAGCGCACACGCCCGTGGAATGGGGCGGATGAAAATGGGGAAAAACACTGGACAAAAGCATAATAGGAAAAAAAAAAAGACCATAGAAAAATGATGACTACACTCACTTCAGCTGCAGCCATCAGCAAAAAAACGCTGAGAGAAAATATCAGGGGGACAAGCAGGGAGTGTAATACTGTATCTCTGCATCCATTCCGATCATCATGGAGTAGTCCAGGCTGCTGCTTGGGAGAGAACAAAAATCACTCTTATCTGTGAAGCCCCCTGAAGAAGACACGAAAAATTGGATACTATGGCAAAAAAAGTTTATACATCCGCTTCCCTGCCAGGGGTACTCTTAAGGATTTAGTGTGGTGTACTGCTCTGAAATAGAGGAGCACACTTGATCAAATTTTTACCCTAAAGTATATGCTCCTTCAGACCACAGCTGTGCTCCTACACACTTTTTCTTAATTTTAGGAGTACAGGAGACTTACTGAGAGCCTGTTTCTTATTTACTTATGTATTTTTTTTTTTACTCTGGTTATCCACACAGGATGTCTGCACGGTCCTCCTTTCACCTTTGTCAGTGCCACCACCTGCCTGACGCAGGACCAAGTCTGCCTTGGGAGACTTTTAGGACTCTCGGAGTACCCACCTTATACCTGCGGCATGGCTTCTGTAGATCCCCGGTATCTGGTCGTCTTGACGGAGGCATCCCTGGGAGCTGCATAGGGAGTCAAGAGGAGAGGTTGGCCCGAGTTGGTCATGGGGGATGGGTGAGGCTTCATCTGCTTTCCAGCACCAATTTTTAACCCCACTGTATGCCCAACCCACAGAGAGACCGCTTTTGTCACTGGTGCCAGGAAGCAAGATACACTGATTCATGTGCTCTCTCCTCCCATCACAGCCTATGGGCTCTTGGACATGCACCACCATCTTGTTTATACACGTACAATTTTTAAATTCCACCCTGTACAGCATGCTGCTTGCCTTGAACCACACAGATAACACTTGCACCCGGACTGTAGTAACTGTTGAGTTGACACTTGCCCTCACCATAGCCCACAGCCTGCAACTCCAGCAGAACCTATTTCTTCATTCTCCAGTGCAGTGGAATCCTTCTCTTTCAAGGGAGTTGGCTAAAAAAATATATATGATCCTGGCTGCCCTGCAGATGCAGACAGTACAAACACAACTCACTTCAGGAAAAAAAAAATAGAAAAAAGATTGAGTGTTTGAATATGGGTTGGCCAAAACGGTCTTAATAAAAACAAACAAAAAAAAAAACAAGCAAGATAAGTCATTCAAACAACATGAAGTCTTGCTGTATTCTGACATATGCAGTTAGGTCCTGCCTTTCAACTGCCCTGGAGAACAAAGAGTTAAACTTTCCATGGCCAGCATGGAATGTTCACCGCGAGCTCGGTTGAAGCCCCTGTCTGCTGCTGTTTAAACTCCAACCGTCAGATTCTTTACTCCGCCTCACTGAACAGTCGCTCCGGAGATTTCTCCTTTGCTCGGTTCAAAAAAGTCGGTTAAAGTGTCATTTTTTTTGCTCGGTTTCTACCGAATTTCTGCTACCGATCTGTCGGTTTGTCTCTGTCTGTGGTACCGTGAGTACTAGATAGGTTTTCTTTATAGTTTCTATGTAGAACTTGTAAATGGCGGATCTGAACCGATCAGTTTCAGGTAAAAAAAACTTTGTGATTTACTTAGAGTGTGGTAACCGGTCCATATCGGTTCTAAAAAAAAAACAGATTTTATTACGTTTTTTTCCCCAAGACCCGTGACACGGTCAGGAACCGATAGGGGAGTCTTGCCTGGCGGATTGCCAAAAAAGGGTACGTTTTGGTTAGGATTGGTCATGTCTGAGAAACCCAAGGAAAAAAACGGGCCCACTGGGTTTTAACACTGTAGTGTGTGTGGGGAAGTCTTTGCCAAGGCTGATCCCCACACCACCTGTGTTTATTGTCTGGGGTTTGACCACCTCGATTCAGACTGCCAAATTTGTAAGAATTTTCCCAAATCTACTCTGGAAAAGAGATTAGGTAGACTGAGGGAAAGGGAGACCGAGAAGTCCGCTGACCCGGATGGCCAGCCCGGTTCGGTTCCGACCGAACCAGAAGGAGTGCCCTCTGACCAGGGCGATACTTCGGGCAAAAGGAGAGCCGATTCTGAGGAGTCAGTTCCGGTTAAAAGAAAAAGAAAAGATAAATCGTCCGGTTCGGACTCAGAAATTCATACTCCGACCACCGATGAGATAGCCAAGGTGATAAGAATAGTGCAGTCGCTACTGTTCCGCCGAACCTGCACCATCTGGCAGGGGTTCGGTTTGGTCGGTTCTCTGTTCGGATTACACTTGGAAGAATTTTATGAACTGGATGAGGAGGAAGGAGAGTATGAGGATGATGATGGTGATTATGAAAGTCTGGATGTGCCTATTGACCCGGACATCTCCCCAGACAGACCTTCCGGTGTTTCTCCTCTTAGGCTTTCTGAGTCCCCTTCTCACTTTATGTTTTACAAAAAAGTGGCTGAAACCCTCCAGTTTCCTATGGAAGAAGCAGTAGAGGATCAGGAGGAGCCTGATTTTCTTGAAATGATGGACATCCCAGAGTCCAGGAGACTGTCCGTTCCCCTCCACAAATCCTTTGGGAAACAGACACACAAAATTCTTAAGACTCCTAATTCCATACCTCCTGTGGACAGACGAATGGACAAGAGGTATACTCTTTCAGGCTCAGATGCAGAGTTCCTTTCCCAGCAATGCAGCCATGTTGGGGTAGTGCAGGCTGCTGCCTGTGATAAGGCAAATATCCCCTTGGCATCACACCCCCCAGATAAGGACTCCAGGAGGATTGATGCCATGGCAAAGAAACAGTACATGGTAGCATCCTTGGGACTCAGACAGGCTAACTATATGGCCTACACAGCTAGATACCAGAAGTCCAGGTGGGACACTGTGCTGGCTCTGCTAAACAGGCCCCTGACCAGCTTGCCAAAGAGCTGGAGCAGGTGGCTGCAGATGGGATTGAGGCATCCAAAGTGCAATTTCATGCTGCTGTGGACTCCAGTGATGTTTCATCAAGAGTCATGGCTACATCTGTGGCTCTTCGGAGGATGGCTTGGCTCAGATGTACTAGCCTATCACAGGATACCCAGGCTAAGGCCATGGATTTCCTGTTATTGGTAATTCTCTGTTTGGGGAGCAGACAGAGAACTACATGAAAAAGATGGACGAGTACAGGACCACTTACAGGAGTGCTCAGGCCAAAGAAAGGCAAGCTACTCCTCAAAGGCAGCAGTCCAGGGGCAGGGGCAGGCCTTTCCAAAGGCCTTTCTACCAAGCTCAGGCCTCCTCTTCTTACTCCCAGAGGGGGTTCTTTAGAGGGAGAGGCAGACGGGGGATGAGCAGGCCTGCATCCACCCCTCAGCCTAAAGCCCCTGTCACGCAGACACCCTGATGGGTCTGCCTGGGCCGATTCTCCAGTACCAGTAGGGGGCAGGCTGGCTTACTTTGTCCAGGACTGGAAGTCTCTGACATCAGACAAGTGGGTCCTGGAAGTATTAAGCCAGGGACTGGTTCTCAGCTTCAAAAAATTTCCCAAGATGAGAACCAGATCCTTTCCACCTGCAAATCCATCAGAGACCCTTGCCTTAGAAGCAGAGGTTTCTTCCCTCCTAACTCTGAGCTATCGAGAGGGTTCCCACCCTACACAAGGGCAAAGGATTGTACTCCAGGTACTTCCTAACCCCCAAAAAGACAGGAGAATGGCGGCCCATCCTGGACCTAAGATATCTGAACAAACACCTTTTAAAACCAAAGTTCAAAATGGTGACTCTGGGAATAATCCTTCCCTCTCTAAAGCCAGGGGACTGGCTAGCCTCCCTGGACCTCAAAGATGCCTATTTCCACATTCCCATCAGATGCTCCCACAGAAAGTACCTCAGGTTTGAGTTGCCCTCAGGCCACTATCAATTCAGAACAATGCCCTTTGGCCCTAACATCAGCCCCAAGGGTTTTCACAAAGTGCCTGGCAGTAGTGGTTGCTTTCCTAAGAAGAAAGCAGATCTCCATCTTCCCATACTTGGATGACTGGCTCATAGTAGGTCAGTCTCCAGACCAAGTCAAGTCACATTTGCAAATAACTCGGCAAGTGCTCACTTCCTTGGGATTCCTTCTCAACCTTCCAAAGTTAGTTCTCGAACCAGTACAGCTCCTCACCTTCATAGGGTTGGAGTTGGATACAATAAGGGCAAGAGCCTTCCTTCCCCCTGGACAGGGCAAGGACCCTTATGGAACTGGCCTCTTCATTCACCCTGCAGGTGTCTCAAACAGCAAGGCATTTCCTTCAGCTTCTGGGCCACATGGCAGCCTCTACAGCAGTGGTCCAGGGAGCAAGATTCCAAATGAGGGACATTCACTTCCACTTAAGAGCCTTCTGGTCCCAAAGAAAGGATTCCCTTACCAAACTACTGTAGTCCCATTGACTCGAACCCTGATCCAGGCCTTGCAATGGTGGCAGGATCAGGACAATTTGAGACAAGGAGTTTTGTCACTCAGTCTCATTCAGTGATACTCACCACAGATGCTTCCCTGCTGGGCTGGGGGAGCCCATCTGGGGGATCTTACCACCCAAGGGCTCTGGCACCTCAGGAATCTCTGCTTCACATCAATCTCTTGGAACTCAGAGCAGTGTTTTTGGCACTGCAAGCCTTTTCCCAAGTCTGTGCAGAACAGGGTGGTCCAGGTCAGAACAGACAACACCACCACCATGTGGTACATCAACAAGCAGGGAGGCACTCTGTCTACGGCCTTGTGCACAGAAGCCATGAAGTTGTGGTCCCTGACCTATCCCTGCAGACCTCTCTGATAGCAGTTCACCTCCCAGGGAAGAACAATGTCCTAGCAGATGCTCTGAGCAGAATATCCCAGGGCCATTGTGAATGGACCCTAGATCCCTTAGTTTTGAAGGTGATTTTCTTGAGATGGGGCACTCCACAGATAGATCTTTTTGCAGCCCCAGGCAATCACCAACTTCCTCTCTTTTGTTGCAGACCCCCAGTCTTGGGCTCAGTCCCCGTGGATGCTCTGATCCTGAATTGGGAAGGGAAATTTCTGTATGCTCCCCCCCCCCTTCCCTCTCTTGTTCAAAGTGTTAGTCAAGATAAGGTCACAACCATGTAAAGTGATTCTAATTACTCCAGACTGGGCCAGACAGCCCTGGTATCCCCTGTTGCTGTCCCTAGCAGTCCACCTTCCCCTGTCCCTTCCCAGGGATTACAACCTGTTGACATCCTCTCGGGAGGATTTGTACTCGAACCTTCGGTCTCTCAATCTCCAGGCATGGCTCTTGAAGAGTTAGTTTGCTGAACTGCATCTTTCCCAAGGGGTTCTGGATATCCTTAAGGCTTCTCGAAAGCCTTCCACCAGAAAGACTTACAATTCCAAATGGAAAAGATTCACTATTTGGTGTTCTAAGAAGAATATCTCTCCAGATTCTGCTGGGTTGCCTACGGTTCTGGACCATATGGTCCATCTCAATGGCCTAGGTCAGCTACACTTAAAGTGCATTTGGCAGCTGTTTCTGCCTTCCTGTCAGTAGGCAAGCCACCCCCTCTATCAGCCCATCCTGTGTTTTGTAAGTTCTTCAAGGGATTTCTGCACACCAATCCCCCTTTCAGGGACCCTGCTTCTGCTTGGGAACTTAATGTTTGCATTGCTCAGCTTATGCAACCCCCCTTTGAGCCTTTGTCCTCTGCAGAGCTTAAGTACTTGACTTAGAAAACTGTGTTTTTGGTAGCCATTACCTCTGCCAGGCGTATCAGTGAATTACAAGCCCTGTCAGTGGAACCTAGTTTCATCTCTTTCCATAGAGATAAAGTGGTCCTAAGAACTAACAGGAAGTTTTTGCCTAAAGTGGTTTCAGATTTCCACCTCAACCAGTCTGTCTCTCCCTGTTTTCTTCACTGACCATTCCTCCTCTGGAGAGAGGAGGCTGCACAGCTTAAATGTAAAAAGGGTCCTCAGCTACTACATAGAGCGTACAAAGGGTCACAGGTTTGAATCCCTCCAGTTGTTCCTCACGTATGGAGAGGTTGGTAAGGGTAAACCTGCCACTAAGAGATCTATTGCCAGGTGGATTGTTTCTTGTATACAATTCTGCTATGAGAAACTGGGTAGAACTCCACCCTCAGGCCTGAGGGCTCATTCCACAAGAGGTACAGCTGCTTCCCTGGCTGCTGCCAGGGATATTCCTATCTTAGAGTTCTGTCAGCAGCCACCTGGAAAACGGTCCATACATTCACCAAGCATTACTCCCTGGATATCCAGGCTAGGCGTGATGCTTGGTTTGGCACAGCAGTACTTCAGAGCTTGTTTCCAAAGTAGGTTCTGTCCCTCCTCCATGGAGGTACTGCTTGGTAGTCTGCAAATGTCAGAATGCAGCAAGACTTCATGTTGTTTGAAGAAAAAATTACTCACCTTAGTAATGTTGTTTCTTCTAATGGAGTCTTGCTGTATTCTGACCTCCCCCCCGCCTCCCCTCTCAGAACCTAGTTTTTGGGATGTGGGTGGGCAGGAGCAGTGTTGGCACCCTACGGGTGTCCCTTTTTCACCCTCCTTTATTTTGAATGAGTGTTGTGTTTTGGGATGTGTTTTGTTTTTTGGGTTTCCTGACTTGAGTCTTTTCTTTGAAACCAAAAAAACCTTTTATATAGATATAATTGCCAGTTGGCTAGTTTTGAGTTTTACAGTTTCCACACAGAACTTCTAGTGAATATTGTTCATAAAGATCTGACGGTTGGAGTTTAAACAGCAGCAGACAGGGGCTTCAACCAAGCTCGAGGTGAATATTCCATGCTGGCCATGGAAAGTTTAACACTCTGTTCTCCAGGGCAGTTGAAAGGCAGGACCTAACTGCATATGTCAGAATACAGCAAGACTCGATTAGAACAAAACAACATTACTAAGGTGAGTAATTTTTTCTTCTGGGACATGTATTAGAATCCCAGTATCATGTACGGTAATGCAAGCAGGACCATGCTCCTTGTACATCACAGGAGCACAGTGACACTATATTTAGATATTTAAGCAAACATGCTCTGAACACGGAGCACACCCATAAAGCCGCCCCTGTTCCCAGCATATCAGGCAGGCAACTTATTTAGCATGTGTAGCACAGTACCAGAAAACACTTTGGAACACAATTCTGGCACTTGCGGAAAGAGCAGATGATGGTTTGGCACAGGATCTAATTGCCACAGCAAGGTCAGCCCTGGATACCACAACATATCCTGCATCACCCTTATGAAGGTTTTCCCGGCTGAGGACTACCATGCTTTCCCAGGATGCTCAAAACAAGACCATGGATTTTTTTCTTTGAGGGAGATTGATTATTTGGTGGCAGAACAGAGGCGTACATGGAAAAGCAGATGAATACAAAACCACTTTCAAAAGTAACAGAAAGAAAAGATCTCTACCTCCTTCAGGTCATACAGAAGGGGAGGGACACTTCCCAAGAGCCTGTGTCTCTTATGTTCCCTATGAGTAACCATCACAAAGAGGTTACTGTAGGAGAAGGGGAAAAGGAGCTTCCAGGTGCAATGCTGCAGCTCCAGCGCCTAAGCCAAAACAAAACCCTTGACAGTTTTGCCCAGGTCGCCCAACCATTGTCAGTGGGAGGAAGACTGGAACACTACTTCCAGGAAGCGTAAACATTACCACAGACAGGTGGGCACTGGAAGTAGTGGGCCAGGGATTGTGTCTGCAATTAATATCAAAAGCTGTAGAAAACGCCCCTGCCTCCCAGTGGGGAAGGGGCCTATTCTCAATATACTTCCTGACCCACAAGAAAAATGGGGCATGGTGACACATTTTAGACCTCAGGTTTCTGAACAAGCATTTCAAAAAAGAAAATTTCAAGGTGGTCACACTAAAGACAGTGATGCCATCTTTGCAGAAAGGTCATTGGCTGGGATCTGGGATCTGAAGGATGCCTATTTTCATATCCTTCATATTGGTTGCTAGCCTTGCTTGTAGAGTAGAAAGTAGCTACCTAAAAAAAGCTACATTTTCTTATTAATTTAAAACTTATATCTCAGCAGGAGTCAGTGTCTGTTGAGATTAAGTAGACAGATACTTTATTAGAAGTAAAAAGAGTCTTATTTAGGGTTAAAAAAAAAGAAAAAAGAAAGAAAGTCAGTTTGTGTTCTGTGCTGGGAAGGGTATTGTGTCAGCTAACTTTGCTAAACCAGCAGGAGGAGAGAGAGAGCTTAATTGGGGGTGTGGCTTAGACACTATAAAAGCAGGTGACTCAAATTACAACTTCCTGTTGCTAGCCTTGCTTGTAGAGCAGAAAGCAACTAACTAAAAAAGCTACATTTTCTTATTAATTTAAAACTTATAACTCAGCAGGAGTCGGTGGCTGTTGAGATTAAGTAGACAGATACTTTATTAGAAGTAGAAGAGATCTTATTTAGGGTTAAAAAAAAGAAAAGAAAGTCAGTGTGTGTTCTGTGCTGGGAAGGGTATTGTATCAGCTGACTTTGCTAAACCAGTAGGAGGAGAGAGAGTTTAATTGGGGGTGTGGCTTAGACACTGTAAAAGCAGGTGACTCAAATTACAACTTCCTGTTGCTAGCCTTTTTTCTTACTAATTGCCTTCCATCCCACCCTAAGCCAGTTCTACTTTTATAGCCATTAGATCTGACTGTCAACAGGAACTTCCTGTTTGGCAGTAGGAAGGGAAGGATAATAGAGAAACATTGGTTTTGTCACCCTAAAGGAAAAAAGTATCTCACTCCCCCAGCTGCTGGTGGTCTGACATTGAGCAAGGAAGAAGGAGGCTACTAAAGAAGATAGGAAGTTGCTGTCCCAGAACAGGAAGGGTGAGAGTTGTAAGGAGAGGAGAGAGTAAGCATACAGAGAAACAGGAGAGAGGACACGAAATAAGACATGATAAGAGTGGTGCAGTGCAATGGCTGTGGGGCGGCAGTGTTCCGGGAGACATTCTGGAGGCTGCGATGCTGCCCTATTTGCAGGCACCTCTCTGGTCTGAGAGAGGAGGTTGCCCGTCTCCAGGCTGACCTGGCTAGGATTCGTGAAACCTCCTCCCCACCAGGGACCACCAGGGCCAATGCCACTACCTCAGAGGTTGCCAAGAAAGAGGAGAGGCTGGACCAGTGTGGGCTCAGGGAGGGAGAGGGTGGTAGAACAGAGTTGCATCCCTCCAGCTGTACCTCTCCACAATTCATTCGCTCTTCTGGTGGATAGTGGTTCCTCTATGGAGGCACCTGCGGTGGAGACCAAGGAGGATGCTGGGAACCTTCACAAAGGAGACCCACAGGAGGGTGGCATGGGACCCCACAGGGGAAGGAAACAACTCCTGGTGGGGGACTCCCATCGTAGGGGGTAGAAATGGGGAGGAAGGGGAGAGGAGGTAGTGCCTTCCTGGCACCACTGCTTGGAGGGACAGGAAGTAATCCTCAGGATCGTGGGAGGAGCTGCACGAGGGAGGGAGCTGGATGTCATTGTCCACCTAGGGACAAATGACCTGGCTAGAAATGGGATCAGAGCAGTGCAAGAGGAGTTTGTAGAGTTGGGGAAGGGCCTTAGACAAGTAGCGCATACGGTAACCTTCTCGGAGGTGCTGCCTGTCTATGGCAAGGGTGATGCTAGGGTACTCCTCACCAGGGAATTCAATGAGTGGTTGAAAAACTGGTATGGAGCTTGGGTTTTGGCTTCATTGGGGACTGGGGAGCCACCTGGAGGGATGCAGACCTATACCGGTGCGATGGTCTGCATCTGTCCAGGTGGGGAACCAGGATCCTAGGTGAGGGTTTAAATGCTTCATTGGCAAGCATTAAACCAGCCGGGGAGGCACTGAAAAGAAGCAGGAATCCCAGCCCCCCACAAAACATGGTAATTAGTGAGGTAAACACCAAGGTAGAGAAGTTATTAGGGAGCAGGACAGAGGTAAATGTAAAAAAAGGCAAAGGCAGTAGGACAGGAATGAGGGCTAAAGGGTAAGGCTATCAAAAGTGGAGGTGATGAGTACCAGTGCCCGTAGTCTGTGTAACAAGCTCCCTGAACTAGTGTCCTTGATGGAAGAGGGTTGTCTGGATATTGTGGCAGTCACAGAAACATGGTACACAGAGAACCATGACTTGGATGTCAACATACCAGGATACACAATCTACAGGAGGGGACAGGGAGGGTAAAAGAGGAGGAGGAATAGCTCTCTATGTAAAGGAAGGGATCAAGGCAACAGAACTAAAGAGTAAACAGGGGGCAGATGTGGCACTCTGGGTCACCCTGGAGACAGGAAATGGCACCACAATCCGCACAGGGGTTGTATACAGACCCCCATCTCAGGGGGAGGGAATGGACAAGGAGATGATAGAAGGCTTCCTTAGAATGGCAGAAAAAGGGGAGATATTGTTGATGGGGGACCTGAATATGCCAGATGTTAACTGGAGCACCTTTGCTGCAGGCACATCCAAGAGCAGGGTCATTCTTGATGCCCTACAGGGGGGCATGCCTCAGACAGTTAGTATTGGAACCCACTTGGGAGGAAGCAATCTTAGACCTGGTACTCTCAAATGGGGACTGAGAAAGAATCTCAGATTTAGAGGTGGGTAGCCATCTGGGAACAAGCGACCACCAAACAGTGTGGTTCACGATAAACACAGCCATACAATCAAGCCATACAAAAGCAAGAGTATTGGACTTTAGGAGGGCTGACTTTGGGAAAATGAGAGAGTGCCTTAGAAAAGCACTAGCAAACAGGCAAGAAGGAGGGGTGGAGGAACAATGGGGAGTAATCAAAACAGCCATCACAGAGGCAACAAGCCTTTGTGTAAAGCAAATCAATAAAACACAACGAAGGGAAAAAAACGCTATGGTTCTCAAAAGAGGTGGCAGGGAACGTTAAGGAAAAAAGGATAGCATTCAGGAAATATAAGGAAACACAGAAGGAGCAGGACAGAGAACTTTATCAGTTAAAGCAGAAAGAGACTGGGAAGGCAGTCAGAATAGCAAAGGCCCAAACCGAGGAAAGGATAGCCACTTTTGTTAAGAAGGGGAATAAGAGCTTTTATAGGTACGTTAGGGAGTGAAGAAAGACCAAAGGAGGGATACTGAGGCTTAATTAAGGGGAGGGCATGTGGGTAGAGGGGGGGACAGTGACAAAGCAGGGATATTGAATGAATATTTCTGCTCAGTATTCACAAAGGAAGAGGAGGGGGAGGTACCTAAACCAAACAAGAGAAATGCTCTGAAGACGGGGGTCGTTACCAGTCCATTTACAGAAGAAAGGGTTCTGAAAGAACTAATAAAATTGAAGGTGGACAAAGCAATGGGGCCTGATGGGATTCACCCAAGCATTCTAAAAGAACTAAGGGTAGAACTAGTAACACCTGACTACTCTCTTAACAAATCATGGGAGGATGGGCTGGTACCTGAGGACTGGAGGAGGGCAGATGTGATTCCTCTCAAAAAGTGGGAGCAGGACAGAGGCAGGAAACCACAGACCAGTTAGTTTGACCTCAGTGGTAGGGAAATGATGGAATCACTTCTGAAGGAAATAATTGTTTAGTACCTAGAGGCCAGTGGGCACAGGACCCAAGGCAGCATGGATTCACAATGGGAAGGTCGTGTCAGACAAATCTAATAGATTTCTTTGACTGGGTGACCAAAGTAGTAGACTAGGAGGGGCTGTGGACATGGTCTGCCTAGATTTTAGCAAGGCATTTGATACAGTCCCACAAAAGATTAATGCACAAGTTAGCCAGCCTTGGAGTGGGCCCCAGGGTGGTAGCCTGGATAAAAATTGGCTAGACAACAGGAGCATAAGGGTAGTAGTAAATGGGTACACAGTGAAGAAAGGAGGGTTACTAGCGGGATACTGCAGGGTTCAGTACTGGGACCGGTCCTTTTTAATGTCTTTATAAGTGACATTGCAGAGGAACTGGAAGGAAAAGTATGTCTCTTTGCAGACGACACAAAGATCTGCAACAGGGTTGATACACAAGATGGAATGGAAAGGATGAGAAGGAACTTGGCAAGGTTGGAGGAATGGTCAAACCACAGCTGTGGTTCCATGGGCCAGGTTTCAAATGAGAGATACCCAGTATGACTTAAGGGACAACTGGTCTCAAAGATGGAATCCACTTTCAACGCTAGCGCAAGTGACATAAGTATTAGTGGAATCATTAGAGAGGTGGAAGGAAGATAGCAGCCTCAGAGAGGGCATCCCCTTCCTTCTGGAATCACCAACATGTATTCTTACTTCAGATGTCTCGCTCCTGCGGTGGGGCGCCCATTTACAGGACCTCACAGTGAGTGGCACGTAGAACCTACAGGAGTCACTAGAACACATTAACCTCCTGGGGTTCACAGTAGTACTGCTAGCAATGCAGTCTTTCTCTTTCCCAGCTAGAGGCTCAGACTGTCCAAATCAGCATGGACAATACTACAACAGTGTATAACATAAACAAATAGGGAGAAACAAGATCCTCAGAAAGGTGTACAGAGACAATAAGAACATAAGAAAGTGCCGTCAGAAGGGGACTGTATGATTCATCTAGTCTGCCTATATGGGTTAACCCCCCCCCACCCCGTGGTTTTTCCTTCCTAAGTTTCCGCAGTGCCTGAGGATATGGGACCTGGCATATTCCTTAGAAGCAAACATACAGTGGTGTGAAAAAGTATTTTCCCCCTTCCTGATTTTCTCTATTATTGCATATTTGTCACACTGGATGTTTTCAGGTCTTTAGACAAAATGTAATATTAGATAAAGGGAACCTGAGTGAACAAATAACACATTTTTTTTTTTTTTTTTACTATTTTCATTTATTTAATGAAAAAAGTTAACCAACACCAACTGGCACTGTGTGATAAAGTAATTGCCCCCTAGTTAAATCAACCCAATTAAAGGGATAATTAGAGTCAGCTGATTGAACACAGCCAGACTTGATTACAGTCAGCCCTGCTCAATACAAACCTCACTTATTTTGACCCTTACCATCAGAGTCACGTTGCCAGCACAAAGATTCAACAAGCACATTATGCCACGATCAAAGGAAGTTCCTGAAAAGATCAGAAAAAAGTTGTTGCTATCTATCAGTCTGGAAAGGGTTACAAAGCTATTTCTAAGGCTCTGGGACTCCATCGAACCACAGTGAGAGCCATAATCTCCAAATGGAGAACACTTGGAACAGTAGTGATTCTTCCCAGGAGTGGGCGGCCTGCCAAAATTACTCCAAGGACAAAGCGTAAAATCATCCAGGATGTCTCAAAGGATCCTAAAACAGCATCCAAAGAACTGCAGGCTTCTCTTGCCTCAGCTAAGGTCAGTGTTCATGACTCCACAATCAGAAAGAGACTGGGCAAAAATGGGCTTCGTGGGAGAGTAGCAAGGTGGAAACCACTGCTAACCAAGAAGAACATAAATGCTCGTCTCTCATTTGCCAAGAAGCACCTGGATGATCCACAAGCCTTTTGGGAAAATGTATGGACAGATGAGTCCAAAGTGGAACTTTTTGGACGACATGGATCCCATTATGTGTGGCGTAAAGCAAACACAGCATTGCACAGTAAGAACATCATACCAACAGTCAAACGTGGTGGTAGTGCGATGGTGTGGGGATGCTTTGCTGCCTCAGGACCTGGACGACTTGCCATAATTGAAGGAACCATGAATTCTGCTCTGTACCAGAAAATTCTTAAGGAGAATGTCCGGTCATCCGTCCATCAGCTGAAGCGTAGTTGGGTCATGCAGCAAGACAATGATCCAAAACACAAAAGCAAGTCCACATCAGAATGGCTGAAAAGAAGTAATATTAAAGTTTTGGAGTGGCCTAGTCAAAGTCCAGACCTAAACCCAATAGAGATGCCGTGGCAGGACCTGAAACGAGCAGTTCATGCTTGAAAACCTACCAATGTTACTGAATTAAAGCAGTTCTGCGAGGAACAGTGGGCTAAAATTCCTCCACAGCGATGTTTGAAAGACTGATATTGAATTATAGGAAGCGTTTGGTTGCAGTCATTGCAGCTAAAGGTGGTGTAACCAGTTATTAAGTGTAAGGGGGCAATTACTTTTTCACACAGTGCCAGTTGGTGTTGGTTAACTGTTTTCATTAAATAAATGAAATAAGTAAAAAAAAAAAAAAAAAGTGTTATTTGTTCACTCAGGTTCCCTTTATCTAATATTACATTTTGTCTAAAGACCTGAAAACATCCAGTGTGACAAATATGCAATAATAGAGAAAATCAGGAAGGGGGCAAATACTTTTTCACACCACCGTAGTTGCAGTGAATCTGCCAGGAAACAATGTCCTGGCAGATTCTGTAAGTAGAATCAGTCAGGGAAATCCTGAATGGGCCTTAATCCAGCAGGCTCAGGCACAGTGTTCAGAAGGTGGGGCACTGCTAGTATAGACCTGTTTGCGTCTTGGGAGAATTATCAGCTGCCGGAGTTTTGTTGCAGACCACCAGTCAGAGGAAATGGTCTCAGAGGATGCCCTGGTACTGGACTGGCAGGGAAGTTTCTGTATGCCTTCCCCACAATTCCCACTGATTCAGAAAGTACTCCTGAAACTCGTGAGGGGACCTGCAACAGTGATCATGATGGCTCCGGACTGGGCCAGATAGGCGTGGTACTCAGTGGTTCTGGTTCTGACAGACAAGAATCCCAGTCAGCCTCCCACTCAGATACAGTCTGTCAGCTTTGTCCAGGGGCAGAATAACATTTCCAAACCCCAGGACCTTACGCCTGAGGGCATGGTTCTTGGGGAGTTAGAATTTTCTAGATTGGATCTCTCAGAAGAATTCCTGAAGGTGAGTAGGATTTCAAGGAAACCTGCTACCAGGGAAGCTTATACCTCTAAATAGAAAAGGTTTTCTTTCTGGTGTGCCTTCTGAAAAATAAACCCCATAGAGGCAGGGTTGCCTGTATAATTCTGCAATACCTAGTACATCTACAGTTGTTAGGCCTACAGCCTTCAGCTTTAAAGGTGCATTTAGCAGCAGTATTAGCGTACATATCAGCGGGCAAGGAAAAGTATTTAGCTTTACAACCCATTCTAAAAAGTTTTTTTAAAGGCCTAAACCACTTGTATCTACCAGTGAGGGACCCTGTCCTACCTTGGGACCTAAACATAAGCCTTGCCCAGCTTATGGAGGCTCCCTTTGTGCCTGGGGAAACTGCTGGCCTGAAGTATGTCACATAGAAGACCATATTCCTGGTTGCAGTGACTTCTGCTAGGAGGGTAGGTGCATTGCAAGCCCTCTGCACACAGCCAAATGCCGTAACTCCCGACAGGGATAAAGTAGTTTTTAGAACCAGCAGAAAATTCCTGCCTTCTGTGGTATCTAGATTCCACCTGAATTAGTCGGTGATCCTCCCTGTACTCTGTAATGGGGTGAGCCAGCCAGGTTTGTTGTTAGGGGACTTTCTGGAAACTACTTACAACCAGGCCTCCTGTATTGGTACCCTTTTTGTAAACCATTATTGGTTTGAGCGGAGTACTTAAAGCCAGTAAGTGCTTGGTTTACAGAATGTTTCAGTGCCTATCAGGAGTCTTTTTATCTTATGTCCCTGTGTAGATTGTTAATGGTATGCTCAGTCATTCCCTATACCCCTGTTTTGTATCTGCATAAGGTCCAGTCTACTCTTGTTTCAACATCTGAGACAGCCTTTTTCAGAACAGTTGGGTTATAGCCCCATGCATGGAACCTGTCACACAGTTCTTCTTATCTATATTTAAAGTTGATGTTCTTGCTGCAGTTACGTTTGACGTATATTATCTGACTTTTAAAGATGTCTTTAATAATGTGGCATGGGTAACAACTAGTAAAATGGAGGAACAAGTTCTTGTCTGTAGGCTTCCAAAATAAGCCAGTGTGCAACCCATCGTCCATATTCTTTGTTATTAATAGATCAAGGGATTGGATACTACACCTGGTATAGATCACTGAAAACTTCAAATTGAAGTTACAGTTCTCAAGACAGGTAACAAACATTTGTAGCTTCTCTGTGTTTGCCCACCACGCCATCACAACTGCATCTATATAACCTTACCCCTGAGGAGGAGCTTAATTGGCACCCCAAAACTGCTGGATTCACAGGCACTTTATGATGTTTTAGCTACAACTATTAATAGACTGAAATTTTTTTTTGTACTTAATTTTTATTTAACTGTATTCAGAAGACAGTACAGACAATCCATAGGTAGGCATACAGAAATAACAAGCATTACCGTAGCATGCAGAACATCATTATTACAGTTAGGAGTTGCTGTACTCCTACAAAATGATACAACACTGGAGGAGTTCGCTGAATTAATATGAACCTTAGCAAAAGATATCAAACAGCCAGGTCCTCCATCGGCAGGAATTACCAACCAGAGAAAAAAAAAAGAAGATCATGCTCCCTTTAATGCAGGTGTAGCATCCCTACAACCTATACAGGGAGTGAACTATATCGTCTGATGCAGCACTCTTGTCTATAGGATTTAATCATGCAATTATAAAAACAAAGGGGCACTAACAACATCGGTCTTTATAACATTTTAAACATATTAAATGGAAAGCAGTACAGGACAACATACTTGATATTTCTTAATGAGAGAAAAAGGGACTCTTATAAACTGCACGGCAGCTGGGCAAATTTAATAGCTATAGGGCCAGATATTCAAAGCTTTGCATGGGATTAGCGCAGGTCTGCCGTATTCAAAAGGCCAAATAGCGTGCGCAAACTGCATTAGCGCCGGGCAAACCATAATCATATGCAAGGGGCAAAGTGAACATGAATACAGGCGCTATGAGATATTCAGCGACTAGCGCCGTGCTAAGGTGTTTAACGCTACCCTTGGCGCGGTACAAATTACTACCCAGGAAAAGCTGGTCTTGACCCTGGGCAAATAGCTTTGCATGACATTAGTGCTTTGAGCGGTGCTTGCGCTGGATTTGCGTGGCTTGCGCGACCCTAACATATGAGTATGACCCTTAGAAAATGCCAGACATGGAGGACACATGATGCTCACTGATGGCACCACCATGATGCCAACAGCTGCCACCAGTCCCAGCCATACCAGGCAGTAAGGGGTGATTTGGCCCATTGGGGACATCATGGTAGTTTGGCCATACAGCACACACCTGCAGACCATACGTCTGTGGTGACCAACAGATGCCAGTACACACATACAGCACTGTGGGCATGGTGGCAATTGAGAGGAGGGTGTATGGGTGGCCAGACCTCACCACAGCCCAGGTATTTCCACAAGGCTGGGACACATCACGCAGTGCACATGGGCCAGTAGTGGGAATACCCCATCACCTGTGTACCTGTCTGATCTTACATGCCCCCCCCAGCCACATACTGCACAACTGTACAGATGCCACAGCACACACAGCCGGCCATGTATATGTCACTGTAAGCATCCCATGCCACAGGTGCAGCATCTGTGGAGCACACAACAGCAAAACAATACTGTCTACTGTCAGTAATCACCTGCAAGCTGGGCCTGTCACTGTGTACAGTGCAGTGGTCATCACTGCCCTACATACCACAGGCATTGCTGTGTCCCTCACACTACCGGCCCCCTTGCTACTGTGGTGTCCGCTGTGCACTGTAGCATGGCCTACAGTGTGATGGTTGCATGCAGCACCACCACTGCCTGTGCCTATGCTGTGTTGTCCCCTGGGGCACACAGTGCTATGGTGTACTGCATACATGTAGCCTGCAGCAACCATCTTGCACTGTCAGAGTGACCTACAGGTAGAGCTGAGGCCAGACCTGGCCAGCCCCTGTACTTCCAGACTGACCTACAGGTGGAGCTGTGGGACCCTGCAGTAACGTTTGGCAAACTGCATGCAAATCAGGGAATAATGAGATGCTAATTTGGCTGTTTGCCCTGAGACTACCTAAGTAGGCTCATTTGCATGTCACTTTTGAATATGGCAAATCTTAGTGCTGGGCAAACAGCTTAGCTCCGCGTTAAAGCCGCGCTAATGGTTCGGGGAATATTATACAGTTCTGATCACTGTTCTTTCACATCTGCTGCTGCTGCCTGCAGCAGTACAGAGTCCACGCATTTGCTGGCACACACATTGGCCACATAGTTCATCTCTACCTGCCCTCACGTCGCTGTGCACTGTGTTGTTGTTGTGGTTTGCACTTCCTGGTTGCTGTATTCAATGCTGTCTTATTCCAGGGCTTCGTTTGCCTTGCACTCCCAGCCCAGTTTGCACGGCCTCATTCCCATGCAATATTCAGAAGCTGTTTGCCCCGGGCTATTCCTTTTGAATATAGCTTGCTTTGTGCTCCGGGCTAGGTTTGCCCTCCGGGCAATGTTAACTTCGCTCAGGGGCAAAGTTTTGAATATCTGGCCCACAGTCTCTTGTCCCTAAACAGTGGGGATACTATACTAAGTGGGATGGCAATAACTTAACGTTTCTGAGATAAGCATTTATTGTGTCACCTTAGAATATTACTAGAACTTGTCCGTTGAGCACACAGTGCTCCGATGGAGCAGGAAGTCCCATTGCACTAGAATCCTGTACTGTGCATAATTCAGCCAGAGATGAGTGCCAAAATCAGTCGACTCCAGGGAGTAGACAGCTGCCATATTTAAGAGAGTGCAGTATATCAAAAGCTACCATCTTGTGCAAAGTAAGAATCCTCACCCTGATGATCGCTCCTCACAGGCCATTCGTCATGCACTGATTAACAACCAACATAGATACAAATACTAACTTATAGTGGCCCTTTCAGTGAGGAATAGGAAAGAAAAACACATAGGTTATTACAAGGAGCCGGTACCTGGGTTCCCTCTTAATTTAATCACTGTCCTCTAAGCCCTCTTTGGATTCCTCTCCCTTGGCCCTAAATTCTTTCTCAGTGTGGTTCACCATCTTAGCTGCTTCACCAGCATCCACGCATTGATAGCTCTTACTTCGAGAGGGTTCCTTCAGTAGGTCATTACATATAGGACTGATGCCCCCTGTTGTCGGGCCACATGGCAGACTTTTCTAGCAATCCCTGATGGGGGACCGTGACCGACACCAGCGTGGCCGTGTATAGTGGGCGGTCCCCGCGCCTGCCCTCCAGTTATTTCCTGCCATCGCCTCGTGTCAGTCACATAGCAGACTTCCAGTAGCGATCGTCGTGTTAGTTATAGTGTCGGATTTCTTCAGATTCCTATTTTTACAATTCTCACTTATGTCTTCTCCTAAGAAGAAATGCTTGTCCTGTGGCACGCAGATTCCTCATAAGGACGGTCACCTGAAGTGTGTTATCTGTCTGGGCCCAGACCATCCTGTCTCATCCTGCTCGGAGTGCCAGGTACAGGCCACCAAAAGGCGGAGACAGCAGGCTTTTGAGGCCCACCGTTTGAAAGTCTGCCTCACCTCATTAGGGAAGCAAATGGATCGCATCAGAGAGTCCTCTTCCGAAAACTGTTCTCCCTCTAAGAAACACCATAAGGAGAAATCCCGGGAGCAGGAGCGCTCCACGGACCAACCTGAGGCCTCACGGCCCTCGATGAGCAAGGCCGCATCTCAGCCGCTGCCTAAGAAGACTTCGGATGGTAAGTCTGAAACATCTTCTACGGGTCAGTCAACTGCTGGCTCCTCCGACGGCCGCACCATTACGGCCGCTAAGTCATTCCTAAGCTACTCTGGGGACTGCCCGGCCTTGATGTCTGGCTCCTAGCCTTTGGGGGACCCGCCTGGCACCAGCTGATAAGTCTGCCAGGGGCTCCTCCCCACCTGCCTGGCTCCATCTGCTAAGAAGTCCGTCGGGGTCTAACGGCGCCTCACCCGACGACCGGCAGAACCAGGGGGAGAAAGCCCCTCTCCTCCCTCCTCTCTCGCCTGTACCCTCCCCTTCTCAGGCGGGTACCTCAGGCAAAGATGGTGCGGGACCTCTCGATGTTGTAGACCATTCCTCGGGGTCAGTCCTGCACTCCCCTGACAGGGTCACGGGAAGGAGGTTCCTCCTCAGCCGTCTGGCCTTACAGTGGAGGCCCCTCCTCCTCCTCCAGGTGGGATCCCTTCGAACCCAATGAATATCCTGGTCCTGATCCCACCATCGGATTCGGCGCTACCAATTCCTGCAGCGGAACCTCCGACTCTCTCTTAGCCAGGGCCCAGCTTTCTGCCCCCTGCTTCAGTGCCAGACCCTGTCCCGCTGTCGGGCCCCCTTCGTCCAGCTCCGATGCCAGCCCCTCCGACGCTGGATCCCTTTCCGTCGGTCCCCTGACACTGGCTATCTCGAGCCCGGACCCCCCACCGATTTACACTACGGCGGGTCCAGCGTGGGTCCCCCCTCCGTCAGACCTGACGACAGGGAATTATTAGAGACCCCGGACTGTCCCTCATCACCCCCTTGGGTATCCTGGAGACCATTTCGACCTGGAGACAAAGACCACACTTCCACGCTCTCCCAGGTCTGCGTCCCTGAGGAGCTCTTCTCCGTCCACTGTACACATCTTGGGGACGACTCATTAGGACATTACCCTCCCGGGCATTCGTCATCTTCCTGACGAGGGGGCTGATGATGATGATAATGACGAGGATGCCAGTGAGTCTGCGGAGGATGCCTTGGAGGAACCAGAGGGTCCGAAAGGCAAGGTTTCCCCCAGACCCCTCCCCCCCCAAGAGGACCCTGCCTTATCGTATCTTCTGAGGTTCTTGAAAGATTTCTTTGACTGTGAGTCAGAGAAACAAGAGCACATGAGAAAGAGACTAGTCGAGCATTTGGACTTAGAGTCTCTGTCTCCAGTCCCCATTACTCCCTGGATCGGACCTCACCAGGACCTCACCTTTATGGTCTGGCAGATGCCTCATTCTCTCCTGGCTGTTCCCAGGAGGGCGGACAGGATATACCAGGCAGCGAAGGAAGCTCCTTTTCTTAAGGTGCATCCCAAGGCTGATTCTGTCATCATTTCAGCTGCTCATGATCTCTCTGCTGCACCCAAGCATATGAGCACCTCTCCTCCAGACAGAGAGTCGAGGCAGATGGACCAGTTCGGCAGAAAAGGTTGTGCTTCGGCCACATGTGCACTCAGAACCCTCAACTATGTGGCCCACATGGTGTCACACCAAAAGGCTGCCGTAGCCAGGTTAGAGGCCCAAGTCCAGTCGGTGGAATGCTCGAGCCTCAAAGAGGAGCTTGCCAAGGATCTTTGCCTCTCTCGCTTTTCCTGTAGGCATGCTTTGCAGGCTACATACGACTCCGTCGACTCTGTAGCTCACAGCTCGGCGACTGCTGTTGCCCTAAGATGGCATTCCTGGCTTCGCATCTCTGCCCTCGCCAACGAGGTACAGTCGGTGATTAAGGATGCCCCCTTCTGGGGCGCGGTGCTTTTTGGTGGGGACACCAAAGTTATTACTGATCTTCAGGATAGAGGCCTCACACTCAGATCAGTGAGGTCCATGTACCGACTGGGCACTCAACAGCAGAAGCAGCCTTTTCGGAAAAGGACCTGGAGGCAGAGGAAGCAGGCCCCGGCTCGACGCCAGGGCAAATGCAAGTCCACGGGTTCCGCCACTCCTCCGGCCTCCAAAATCCAGAGGCGCGCAGGGGGTCCTCCCTGTGAACGTCCTGCCACTTCCTGACTGCCTGTCCCCACTAACTCCTCAGTATCACGACGACGAGCAGGTGGGGGGAGGTTTGCCTGCCATGCGCAGGAATGGAAGGCAATAACCTCCGATGCATGGGTCCTGCAACTGGTCTCTGTCGGACACACCATAGAGTTTCTGGAAATTCCTCCAGAATCTCTGCCAAAAAGGTCTTCTTACTCCAGGGATTAGGCTATTCTCGTTCGAGAAATTCAAAGCCTCTTGCTCATGGAAGCAATAGTGTGTTCCTCTCCAGCAAAGGGGCAGTGGTTTTACTCCCATTTTTTCCTGGTTCCAAAAAAGACTGGAGACTTCAGACCCATTCTCGACTTGAGCAACCTCAATCAGTTTGTCGAGTACAAAAAGTTCCGGATGTTGACGCTCCAGTCTCTCTCCCACTTCTTCTGGAGTATCATTGGTTGTGCGCTCTGGACATGCAGGATGCTTACCTGCACATCTCGAGCTTCCCCAGCCACTGCCATTTCCTGTGGTTCCAATTCCAAGGGGAGCACTTCCAGTTTTGGTGCTCCCTTTTGGTCTGGTCTCGGCACTTCGAGAGTTTACCAAGTGCCTGGTAGTGGTGGTGGCCTCTTTACGTCACCAGGGTGCTGCAGTTTTCTGTTACCTGGACGATTGGCTGATTTCGGCCCCATCCAGGGGCTCCTTACTGGAGGCTCTCTCATTCACTCTGGACCTCTTTTGCAGACGGGGATTACAGTCACTGTTCCCAAATCATGCATGATCCCATCCCAGAGACTACAGTTCATTGGGACAGTTTTGGATACGGTCCACTGCAGAGCCTTTCTTCCTACAGACATGGTGGAGACCCTGATCCGTCATGCTTCACGGGTGGCTTCGTTCAGGACCATCCCAGCCCGGGAGATCCTCCGCCTTCTTGGCCTGATGGCAGCCTTCATCACTACTGTTCCCCTGGCGAGGCTCCATATGATAGTTACTCAGTGTTCCTTGCGCATGCAGTGGGACCAACTCCTGGACGACGTGGACCATCCGGTATCGATGGTCTCAGCAGTTCTGAAAGAATTGCTCTGGTGGAGGGACCCCAGCTCCTTCGGCATCCCTAACTACAGACGCATCGAACATGGGATGGGGAGCACATCTGGGGGAACACCAAGCTTAAGGACTGTGGTCCAGCTTGGAAGCACCTTTACACATCAGCGTTTTGGAGATGAGGGTGGTCTTGCACGCCTTACAAGCCTTCCGGACCTTCCTTCCCAAGGGATCACTGTTGGTCCAAATGGACAATATGTTGATAGTCTGGTACCTCAGCAAACAAGGAGGAACTCTGTTGTACCACCTGTGCAGGGAGGCGATGCGGGTGTGGAACTAGGCGGGCCAGCATGATCTGGCCCTAGTGGCTGTGCATGTTTCAGGCATTCTAAATGTCCTGGCGGACAGTCTCAGCAGGTCTTGGACCTTAGCTCACGAATGGGAATTAAATCTGGAAGTGGCAGAATCTCTCTTCCTAAGTTGGGGGCATCCGGAAATCAACCTTTTCACCTCCCAATACAGTGCAGAACTTCACAGTTTTTGCTCGCTCATTCCAGGACATGGTGCTTTCTTGCACGACGCGCTGTCTCTCTCCTGGACGGGGACATTTTTGTACGCTTTCCCTCCGTTTCCCATTTTCCAGAAGGTCCTTCTCAAACTTCAGGCAGAGAAGGCGAGGATGATTCTCATAGCCCCTCTCTGGCCGAGACAAATTTGGTTTCCGCTTTTACAACACCTATCCAGGGAACCACCGGTTCCACTTCCAGTGACCCATGACCTCTTGACTCAGGATCAAGGTCGCCTTGTTCATCCGGGGCTCAGGACCCTGCATCTTCATGCATGGCTCCTGCAGACATAGCAATTTCTCGCTTTGGGGTCTCCTCTCGGGTAGCTCAGTTTCTTTTAGAGGCTAGAAAACCCTCCATTCATTCCACTTATGCCATGAAGTGGAAACGTTTTTCCATCTGGGTGGCGTCCAAGAAGTGGAACCCCTTTTCTTGCTCCGTCCCACAAGTCATGGAATACGTCCTTCATTTGTCAGACTCAGGTCTGTCTTATTTCTCCTTGAAGGTCTACCTTTCGGCATACCATGAGCTGGTGGATGGTAAACCCGTGGCTCAGTTGGAGGTCTCAGAAACCTTTCTGAAAGGGATCATCCATCTGAAACCCCCCCCCATCTGCAGCCTAACTCCTCCTTGGGTTTGAACTTTGTGTTGGAGAAGCTCACTCTTCCCCCATTTGAACTGGCCATGAGCTGTGATTTGCGCTTCCTTTCCTGGAAGACGTTATTTTTAGTTGCCATTACGTCAGCTCGAAGGATTTTGGAGCTTCATGTCCTGGTTTGTAAAGAGCCTTATCTTATTTTCCACAAAGACCGGGCGGTCCTCAGGACAAATCCCAAGTTTTTACCCAAGGTGGTGTCAGAAGCTACACTGAACCAATCAGTAGAGCTTCCAGTCTGCTTTCCGCCCCCTTGGAACAGAGGTGAGGCAGTCCTGCACACCATGGACGTCCATCGGATCCTTCAGTGCTACACACACCGAACCAAGGATTTCTGTAGCTGCGATCAGCTTTTTGTTTCTTTTGGCCCCAGGTCAAAGGGCAAAGTGGTTTTCGAAGCAGTGCCTTTCCAAATGGTTAGGCAACTGTATTCGGTATTGCTGCCAAAAGTATGAAAAACATCTGCCGGGTCCTATCAGAGGTCATTCAACTAGGCGCATGGCTGCTTCCGCTGCCTTTTTGTGGAACGTCTCTGCGGCTGATATCTGTGCCGCAGCTACTTGGAGTTCTGTCTGTACCTTTACCAAACACTACAGTCTGGACATTGCTTCTAGGCGGAGGGCTGACTTCGGCCTAGCTGTCTTGCAGGGCCTTCTGTCCTAGGCTGGGTCTATTCTGGTTCCCAGTTTTTGTTGGAGTTATTTTGTCCTCCTCCCTTGTTTCTCTCGGCCTCTTTGGAGGGACTGCTTGGGACTCAGTCCTGTATGTAATGACCTACTGAAGGAACCCTGTTGAAGTAAGATAGTGCAGTTACGTAGGAACTTACCATAACAGTAGATCTTTGAGAAAGGTTCCTTCAGTAGGTAATATTTTTCCCTCCCTTCTTCCTCTCATTGTATTTCTTATACAAGGAGTCCAAATCCTGTTTACTTCTGCTGTCAGGTCTCTTCCTGGCTCTGGCGGGAGAACTGGAGGGTGGGCGTAGGGACCGCCCACTATATACAGCCACACTGATGTCGGTCACGTGATGTTGGGTGGGCAGTCCCCTGTCAGGGATTGCTAGAAAAGTCTGCCGTGCGGCCTGATGACAGGGGCGTCAGCCCTATATGTAATGACTTACTGAAGAAACCTCTCTCGAAGATCTACTGTTATGGTAAGTTCCTACGTAACTGTACTATTTTCTCCCCGTATACAATTTTAAGACTGGCTCGCATCAACAAGACATGGTGCACTCCCAGTTGGCGTAATGGAGTTCTGACCCCATCAAAACTTTTCCGACGTTGCCGAGTCACGTAGCTCAGGTTTGGAAATGAGTGAATTCTATTGCCTGCCAGTCCATTGGGGCTCGCTGTTTAGCTTGTGCCAAAATTGTGTCTCTGTCCAAAATATTCCCCATCATGACAAGGAGAGTACATGGTGGAAACTCGTTAGTGGCTGTGTGACTTCTCCCTCTTCTTACGCTAATTCGATATATTTTCAAGATCGTGTAGACTCCATTTAGCTGAAGAACTTCCCGGAAGAAAGTGGTAAAAAACTATTGAGGGTTATCCCCCTCAATGCCTTCAGGGAGCCCCAGAATTCCCAGGTGAGTAGCTCTGGAGGCATTCTCTGAATTCTACAATCTGCATTGGAGCACCATATTTTCCTTTGTAAGGCCTGTCGATACTGTGGGTGCCATCTCAGCTGATTTTGCTGTAGATTTCATTTCACCTTCCAGTTCACTTATTTTTGTGTCCATTATTTTAAATTGGCTAGCAAAGTCCTCCATTTTTTGATCGATCTGTTGTATGTCCTTAAGGATTGCCACATTTGAAGGCTGAGATGTCGCTTCCTCCCCTGTTACCAGGCCAGAATCTTTGCTTCTGCTCGGCTTCGGGTCTTTAGGATGGGCTCTATCTCCACCAGCCCCCACTTTATGACTTGTGCCCATAACTTCTGCGGCATAGGTCGGGATGAGTCCAAAATATATATTGTTGTGTTGCTTGACATTTGTGCTTTACAATAATTCAAATTCCAAAGCGGTATAATAGGCCGGCCCATCGGCGCAGTGGTTGGATTTCCGCTTGCGACGCCAGTGACCCGGGTTCGAGGAACAGACCCGCGTAGTCGGAGGGCCGGCCGGGGGCGAGAAGGATCGAGCGTCCCTAGGACTGCTCTCCTTCTCCGGGAGGGGGGGGGTTATGTGTTCAGCGCACGAGCGGCACCCAGCGGAGGCTGGGTTTGCCGCAACATGCCGACGCCAGTAAGATTCAGGGCGGGGTAGACACTGGCTGTCATTGCTTGTCCCTGCCCTGCTTACTGGGGAGGAAAATGCTGCTGAGTCGCCTCCATGGCACCCTTCCTTCTGGGGCCCCGATTAGCCTCCAGTACTGAGCTGTCCCGACCAGATACTTGTAGTGTGGAGCTGGTAGGGGAGCAGCTCCGAAACCCCGCCCTCTGCGGGGCAGGCCAGGGGTGACTGTGGAGAAGCCCGGTGATTGACGGAGGTGGGGGTTCAGAGGGGCCGTGACCAAGGGCTGAGTTACTGGCGACCCAGCAGAATAAAGCATGCTAAATAAATTAAAAAAAAACAACAAAAAAAAAACAGGTATAATGATTTTTCCTCGTAAAAACCGACATTAAGAAGTGCGACCTGTAGAGCTCTGCTTGAGTGCTGCTGTTACCTCAGTGGTTGGCCACGCCCCTTAAAGACTGACATTTTACATAAGATGCTTGAGTCAGTATTTCCAGTATAGTCCTTGTTAAAGTACATTCAGACTGGGCTCTGACAATATTCTAGGAAAAAAGAGCAGAGGACATGGTCCTCTGCATACATTTAAGTATTACAGAGTGGACATCTGGAGTTCCATGGAAGCAATCGTTGGGTCAGAGTGCTGCAAGCAGCAGTCAAAAATTAAACAAATCATAAATTGAGAAAAATATTCTCCCCTCACAGTGAGGTTAATATGCTGCTTACTACATTCTAGATGTTATGGCTAACCTAATGATATTGTGGAACAGCAGATCCCAGTGCCATATTACATGCAAACTTTGTAGATCATAGGGGGTACAGTTCATTTCAAACAACATGAAGTCTTGCTGTATTCTGACTATATGCAGTTGGCTCCAGCACTTGAACTGCTCCGGAGAGTAAAGGGGTAACTCTGTACCAAGGCATAAAACGTTGAGCTCGAGCTCGGTTTTCAAACCCCTGTCTGTGGTACGTTGAATTGTAACCGTCAGATTTCTTACTCCGCCTAACTGTGAAGTCACTCCGGAGATCCCGCCTGTGCTTTGGTTCGGTACAAGTTCGAAACGGTTGGTTTATTCAACCACTTTCTTATTTTTCGGTATTCTTACCCCTGACACGGTACAGTAAGTGGTAGTTTAGTAGGTAGTGTTTTATTGAAAGAAGTTGTTTTTTTCTTCGGTTCTTTCCTGGTTGGTCACAGAAATCTATTACTAATTGTTTAAATTGTGTAATTTTTCTGTAATACTTTAGTGGTTTCCGGTACTTATCGGTTCCTAAAAAAAAATCCGGTACGTTATAGGATTTTTTTAACCGACCCATGACACGGTTGGAACCGATAGGTGTGTGTTACCTGGCTTAATGCTGTGAAGGGTAACTTTTTTGAATCCGGCATGTCTGAGAACCCCAAAAAGATCCCACTGGGTTTCAGCACTGTACAGAGTGTGTGTGGGAGGCCTTTGCTAAGGCTGATTCCCCACCTCGTCTGTGTGTATTGTCTGGGATTTGACCACCTCAAGGAAGACTGCCTAATTTGTAAAAACTTTCCCAAAGCCACTTTGGAAAAACGTTTATATAGGCTAAAGGAAAGGGAGGCCGAGAAGTCCGCTGACCTGGATGGCCAGCCCGATTCGGTTGCGACTGAACCTGAAGAGGTGCCCACTGACCTGGGCGATACCTCTCAAAAGGAGAGCCGACTCTGTGGAGTCGGTTCAAGAAAATGCAAGTCAGCCTGTTCGGATCCTACTCCCCATGTTCCAACTGCTGAAGAAATAGCAAAAGTGATTACAAAGCGAGTCCAGTCGCTTTGCCCGGTTCTGACCGAACTGACTTTGGTTCAAAGGCAATCGGTTCAGTCGGAAATAGTTGCTTCTGATATAGATCCTGAAGCATTCTATGAGGGCAGTTGGGAGGAGGAAGAAGATTATGATGAAGGCGAGTTTGAAGGCCTAGATGAGCCAATAGAGCCTGATATCTCCCCAGACAGGCCTTCCAATGTTTCTCCTGCCAGGGTTTGAGTCCCCTTCCCATTTCTTGTTTTATAAGAAAGTGGCTGAGACTCTTCAGCTTCCTTTGGAAGAGGCTGATCAGGAGGAGCCTGATTATGTGGAGATGATGGATGTTACAGAGTCAAAGAGAGTGTCTGTCCCCTTCCACATCCATCCCTCCTGTGGATAAAAGAATGGACAGGAGGTATGATTTATCAGGTCCTGAGATGGAATTCCTTTCAACTCATTGCAGCCATGTTGGTGCAAGGTGCAGCCTGTGACAAGGCTAACATCCCCCTGGCATCTCACCCCCCCAGATAAGGACTCCAGGAAAGTGGATGCCATAGCAAAGAAACAGTACTTGGCATCCTCTTTGGGACTCAAACAATCAAATTACAGGGTGTATACAGCCAGGTACCAGAAATCTATCTGGGATACGGTTCTGGAGCTGGCTAAGAATGCCCCTCCCCCAGCTAGCCAAGGAGCTGGAACAGGTGGCTGTTGATGGTATAGAGGCATCCAAAGTGCAGTTCCATGCTGCTGTAGACTCAAATGATGTACATTCCAGGGTCATGGCTACATCTATCTCCATGAGGAGGTTTGCTTGGCTTAGGTGTACCAGCCTTTCACAGGATACCCAGACTAAGGCCATGGATTTTCCTGTAACTGGTAATTCTTTGTTTGGGGAGCAAACAGAGAATTACATAAAGAAGATGGATGAATACAAGACCACTTACAGGAGTGCTGCAGCCAAGGAAAAGCAGGCCACTCCTCAAAGGCAGCAATTTAGGGCTGGCCGGGGAAGGTCTTTTCACAGGCCTTTTTACCAAGCTTAGGCCGCCTCCTCTTCTTCTTTCCAGCAGAGGGGGTTCTTTAGGGGAAGAGGCAGATGTGGGATGACCAGGACCCCATCATCCACGCAGTCTAAGCCCCCTGCCAAACAGACACCCTGAGGTGTCGGTCAGGGCCGCCTCCCCAGTTCCAGTAGGGGCCAGGCTGGCTCACTACTTCCAGGCCTGGAAGTCTTATTACTTCGGACAAATGGATCCTGGAAGTAGTGAGCCAGGTACTTGCTCTCAGTTTCCAAAGGTTCCCAAAAATGAGGGCAAAGTCTTTCAGTCCTCCCTCTCCCTTGGAAACAAGGGCCCTAGAGGCAGAAGTCTCCTCTCTACTACTCCTTCAGGCAGTAGAGAAGGTACCTACTTGTCACAGGGGAAAAGGACTGTATTCCAGATACTTCCTTACCCCAAAAAAGACAGGGGAGTGGCGACCCATCCTGGATTTAAGATACCTGAACAAACACTTAACAAAACCAAAATTCAAGATGGTAACTCTGGGAGTAATTCTTCCCTCTCTGAGACCAGGAGACTGGCTAGCCTCCTTGGATCTCAAGGATGCCTACTTCCACGTACCTGTCAGACATTCCCACAGAAAGTACCTCAGGTTCGAGTTGCCCTCAGGCCATTACCAATTCAGAGCAGTGCCTTTCGGCCTAACATCTACTCCAAGGGTGTTCGCCAAGTGCCTAGCAGTAGTGGTGGCATTTCTCAGGAGACGGGGTATCCTTCTGTTTCCATATCTGGACGACTGGCTCATTGTGGGTCAGTCCTCAGACCAAGTCAGGTCAGCGCTAGAGGTCACTCAAAAGCTTCTAGACTCCTTGGGATTCATTCTGAACCTAGAAAAGTCTGTTCTGGAACCAGCTCAGCTCCTCACTTCCATAGGGGTGGAGCTAGACACTATCCAGGCAAGGGCATTTCTCCCTCTTCCAAGGGTACAGTCTCTTATCACTCTGGCTTCCTCGTTTTGTCTTCTAGTATCTCGTCCAGCCAGACACTTTCTACAGTTGCTGGGACACATGGCAGCCTCCATAGCAGTGGTCCAAGGAGCAAGGTTTCAGATGAGAGATATTCAGTTTCATCTCAGATCTTATTGGTCTCAGAAAAAAAGACCGTCTCTCCAAATTGGTTCCCGTGTCTCAAACTTTAGTTGTGGCCCCTGGAGGAGTACAATCTTCGACAAGGTGTTCCCTTTCTCAGTCAGGCTCCTTCAGTGGTTCTCACCACAGATGCCTCTTTACTGGGTTGGGGTGCCCACTTGGACCAGCTGACAGCTCAGGGAACCAACGTCCTCAAACTCAGAGCTGTCTTTCTAGCACTTCAGACATTCTCAACTTCTTTTCAAGGGAAAGTGGTGCAGATTAGGACAGACAATACCACACCCATGTGGTACATCAACAAGCAGGGAGGCACTCAGTCCTTGGCCTTGTGCACAGAGGCCATAAAAATATGGTCTCTAGCTTATTCCCTTTAGGCTTCCCTGATGGCTGTGCATCTTCCAGGGAAAGACAACATTTTAGCAGATGCTCTCAGCAGGATTTCTCAGGGTCACCACGAATGGACCCTGAACCCTCTAATTCTTCTTCAGGTCATTTTCAAGAGGTGAGGCACTCCAGAGATAGATCCTTTTGCAGCCCTGGATAATCACCAACTTCCTCTCTTCTGCTACAGACCACCTCTTCTGGGCCCTGTCCCTCAGGATGTGCTCTTGTTGAACTGGACAAGCAGATTTCTGTATGCATTTCCTCCTTTTCCTCTGATATTCAAGGTCCTGATCAAGATCAGGCCTCAGCCTTGCAAGGTGATTCTGGTGGCTCCAGACTGGGCCAGACAGCCTTGGTACCAGTGTTCCCATTCACGCATAGATGTACGTGAATCACGTAAAAAAATTAAAATTCTAGGGACATGGATATGTTGTTCATCCACACTGTCTGGCAGGTTCCTTGCCGCTTTAAATCTTGCCGGAAGGTCTTCAGGCTGGTTCTCCCACCCACCCGGGTGGTAAAACTCGGCTCCGCCCCATGACGCCAGATCTTTCTTACCGCTTGGAAGCTCAGGTTCCCTCCTTAACACTCTGCATATAGACTGGATCCTAATTCTTTGGTTCGCCTGAAACTAATTCTAAAGTTTTCAAGACTTCGGTCTAATTACTCCCTCGCGGCTGCGATGGACAAATCGATTCCCGGATTTCGGCGGTGCCCATGCGGGCAGAAAATGTCCAGGACGGATCCGCACTCCACGTGTGTCTACTGCCTCAGCCTAGGTCATGACCCGCAGGCCTGCACCGAGCTAAGCGGAAGAGGAGAGGCTTTGGCGCAAATTGCGTCGACACTACGAGGACTTAATGTGGCAGTAGTTACTTTTGTCCGGGAACAAGCCGACGCCGTCACCTTCCCCGGCCATCAGGTGGCTGTCACCCGAACGGCCGAAGCAATCCCTCGCTGTAGTTGAGGTGCCCAAGCCTGGGCCGGTTGTTCGACCGAAACCAGCTGCCCCACCGATTGTGGTGGAACCTCCACCTCCACAACCAAAATCGGGGGCGCCGACCAAGGACTCTCGGTCGGATCAAGGTCTGCCCCACAGGTTGTCGGTCACCCTCACTCCCGACCATCCTCGGCAGGTGGAGGGTGGCTCAGGCCCCAGGCAGCTCTTCGCGGACTCCTTGGAGTCTGACGACGACGACTCCCTGTTTTCCAGGCCCCTTGACCTGGAGTCCTCCGGGGGGCAGTCGATGGATGAGAGCCCGTCGTCGTTTATGGGTCTGCTTCGGCTCATCTCGGAGTCCACCGGGATGCAGCTCGAGCCCATATCCAAGCGGACCATGTATCCCCTGACGGAGATACTGGACCGAGGGGATTAACCCATGGAGGCCTTTCCGGTGGCTGAAGCCATTGTTGGCCCAGCCTTGGAGCTCTGGCAGTGGCCGGCTTCCTGCCTTGCGCCTTTGGCCAGGAAGGCCAGGAAGTATGCGGTCCCTACTGGCTCTTTGTCCGGTTTTTCGGAGCACCCTTCTGCGGAGGGGTTAGTCATCGATAGTGTTTTCCGGCATTCCGGGAACGCTAGGGATGTAGATAAGCCCCCACGACAAGGAGTCCAAAAAGCTGGACTATGCCGGGCGCAAGGTGTATGCTGCGTCCTCCCTAGGCCTCTGCCAGGCCAGCTTGGCCGTGCTGATGGCACACTTCTCCCTCACCCTCATGGGCTCCCTGGATGAGGTGATCCCTCATCTCCCAGCTGAGCTGCAGACCACGGTCAAGCAGGTGCGGGACCAGGGAAGGGCGGTGGCAAAACAGCAGCTCTGAACGGCTCTGGACATTGGAGACTCCTGTGCCAGATCAGTTTGCGGCCGCAGTGGCCATGCGCCGCAGAGCATGGCTGAGGATATCCACCTTCACGGCGGATACCCAGCGTAAACTGGCGGATGTCCCCTTCTTGGGGACTGACCTGTTCGGCCCTGGAGTGGAAGGCCACCTCCAGCGGATTGAAAAGTACAATGCTACCCTGGACTCGGTAACCTCCGCCCAGAAGGACAAGGGCCGTCGTCTACAACACAAGTCCTTTTGCCCTTCTGCGGCTGCGGCACGTGCGGCCCAACACCACCAGCATCAGGGCCAGCAGGCTCGCGCTTGGCATCCCAAAGCCAAGCCTGCGGCTTCCTCTAACAGGAAGCAGGGAGGAAAAGTCCCAGGAGGTCCCTCGGCCGGTCCCTCCTCCGAGCCTGCCCAGTGACAGGTTGAGGGGTGTCGCCCCTAGCCTCGTCACTCCCCCGTGGGGGGATGGCTCCGCCACTTCCTTTCCACCTGGTCTGCTATCACCACGGACCGCTGGGTGTTTGAGGTGGTAGGAAAGGGCCTGCCCCTGGAGTTCGAGCAGGCCCCGCCCTTCCGAGCCGTCGCCCCTCGGGGGGGGCTACGAGGTCTGCAGCCTCTCTGTCGGCTTGCCGAGCCGACATCACCCTGCTCCTCGAAAAAGAGGTGATCAGGAAGGTGGCAGATCCTCCACCAGACCCGGGGTTTGTGTCCAGGTACTTCCTGGTCCCGAAACGGATGGGGGGCTGGCGCCCCATTCTAGACCTGCACGACCTGAACAGGTTCCTAAGGTCTCGAACCTTCAGGATGGTCACTCTGGCTCAGATCATTCCATCCTTGGAACGAGGCGTGTGGTTTTGTTTTCTGGACCTCCAGGACGCGTTCTTTCACATCCCAATCCGTCCGTCCCAACAGAGATTCCTCCGCTTCAGGGCAGAGGGATCCCTTTGAGTTCCAGGCCATGCCCTTCAGCCTTTCCCTAGCTCCCAGGGTCTTCACCAAATGCATGGCAGTGGTGACAGCATTCCTGCGGCACCGAAGGGTCCGGGTGTACCCCTACCTGGACGACTGGCTGATTGCAGCCTCCTCCAGAATGGAGGTGGAGCGGTCCAGAGATTTGGCCCTCCAGGTTTGCTCTCAGGTTGGCCTCCTCAACGAGGCTAAGTCGGAACTCGTGCCAAAGCAGGTGATAAAATTCATCGGGGCAGAGCTTGACTCTCTAAGAGCCAGAGCATGGCTCCCGGCGGACAGGGCCGAGGTCCTTTCCTCCTTTGCCCAATCATTTCAGGTTGGGCAATTGCACCCTGCCCGGGACTTCCTGCGCCTCCTGGCGGCCTGCACCAGCGTGATCCGTTGGTACATGCGTCCCCTTCAATGGGGGCTGGCCGTCAATGGTCACAGCACTCCGATCCCTTGGATCAGCTAGTGACAGTGACCCAGAGGATGTGGAACACCATCCAGTGGTGGTCTGTTCCAGCACATCTGCAGGAGGGCATCCCATTCGTCCGCCCCGAGCCGACGGTCTCTCTTATTGACCGATGCCTCTCTGATGGGTTGGGGTGCCCATCTGGGGGAGCACAGAGCGCACGGCCTTTGGTCCCCTCTGGAGTCCCGATGCCACATCAACCTGCTGGAGCTTCGAGCGGTTCGTCTAGCCCTCACCACCTTCACTCCGTTTCTACGGAGTCAAGTGGTCCGGGTCCAGACGGACAATACCACCACCATGTACTACCTAAACCGCCAGGGCGGGACGCGCTCGATGCCTCTGTGTAGGGAAGCTCTCCGCATTTGGTCACTCGTGCACAGTCTGGAGGTGGATCTCCTGGCCATCCATGTGGCAGGAGCCTCCAACATTCTGGTCGATGCCCTAAGCCGGATAGGGGCTGCTTCCCACGAGTGGTCTCTCCTGCCGGAGGTAGTACAAGATCTGTTCTCCCACTGGGGCATGCCTCAGGTGGACCTGTTTGCCTCCAGGGAGAATGCGAAGCTGAGTCTGTTTCATGCCCGCCCTCAGCAGGGCTCGCTGCAGGGGGATGCCTTCTCGAGGCCGTGGACCCCAGGCCTCTTCTACGCCTTTCCCCCATTTCCCTTGATCCACAAGGTGCTTCTCAAGGCGAGGAGGGACAAGGCGCAGGTGATTCTGGTAGCCCCAGACTGGCCCTGCCAGTTCTGGTATCCAGATCTCCTCAGCCTCAGCTCCAGGTTCCCGAGGCGGCTTCCAGCCCACCCGGACCTGATCTCAAGTCAATCAGGGGACGGTATTCCATCCAGACCTTCAATCCCTGCACCTGACGGCCTGGTTCCTGAGCGGCTAGAGTTCCATGCCTTGGGTCTTTCCGACAAGGTCCTCAACGTTGTTGAGGCATCCCGTAAGGAGTCGACCAGAAAATGCTGTGCCTTCAAATGGAAGAGATTCTCCATTTGGTGTCAGGGCAAGGGCTTGGACCCTTCCTCCTGTTCCTTGGCAAGCATTCTGGACTACCTGTGGTCCCTTTCTCAGCAAGGGCTTCGGTCGGCTGACCCCTCAAGGTGCACCTGGTAGCCATCTCTGCTTACGAGCGCGGGCCGGGAAGCAGTCGGTGTGCCAGGAGAAGGTGGTCGGGTGCTTTTTCAAAGGCCTTGATCACATATTCCCTCCGGTACGAGAACCTCCACCTCCGTGGGATCTACTGCTGGTATTGGCTAAGCTCATGGGCAAGCCATTCGAACCGATGCACAGGTGCGACATCTCTCACCTGTTGTGGAAGACCGCCTTCTTGGTGGCTATCACGTCAGCCAGAAGGATGGGAGAGCTCCAGGCACTTTCCATGGAGTCTCCTTACCTGGTCTTCCACAGGGAAAAGGTTGTCTGCCCCCACCCGAAATTCCTTCTGAAGGCGGTGTCGTAGTTTCACCTTAACCAGTTGTTGACTCTGCCGGTGTTCTACCCCAATCACACCTCGGAGGCCGAATATAGGCTCCATACTTTGGACCCTAGAAGTGCGCTCTCTTATTATAAGGAGCAAATGGCTGAAGTTTGGGGAGAGGTTCGCCAGCTTGTCACCTACGCTGAAGGCACACCTGCAGCCAAGTGGACGATAGGCAGGTGGGTCACCTCCTGCATAGATCTCTGCTGTAGGTTGGCGGGCATGGAGCATCCCAAAGGGATAAGAGCTCATTCTACCCGCCATACCGCTGCATCAGTGGCTGCTTCCAGGGACGTCCCTATCCAGGAAATCTGCAGGGCTGCCACCTGGAAGTCAGCACACACCTTCATCACCCACTACCACATCAACTTTGAGTTGCGCTGGGATGCTGGTTTTGGGGCCTCGGTTCTCCAGTCTTTATTTCCTAAGTAGGGGGTGTGCGCCTTGCCTCCCTCCTCCCAGAGAACTGCTAGGAGTCTGCCAGACAGTGTGGATGAACAACATATCCATGTCCCAAGAAATACAGGTTACTCACCTGTAACAGGAGTTCACAATAGTATATGTTTTCATCCACACGACCCACCTGGCCTCCCCGGCTTCGACGCACAACCTGGCTTCCAGTGGGCTAGATCTGGCGTCATGGGGCGGAGCCGAGAGTTTTACCACTCAGGTGGGTGGGAGGAGCCAGCTTGAAGACCTTCCGGCAAGATTTAAAGCGGCAAGGAACCTGCCAGACAGTGTGGATGAACAACATATACCATTCCTAGAACTCCTGTTACTGGTGAGTAACCTGTATTTCATGTCCATCTATGTGTGTAGGGGGTACACTGCACGTAGTGAAGCCTGTCTGAGTTTTGTGAATTAAGGCATGTGAGCTTCTTTAGGTGCAGACTGTGCCATTGGAAAGGTCCCTCATTTAGAACCAGGCAGCAGTTGGTCCAGAGCCATTGGAAAATTTTTTTTTCTCCCTGTAAAGACATGGTACGATTGGTGCACAGTTCACAAATCACCCTATCCCCTTCCAGCAGTTGCAAGTGTGGGCGTGTACCTATACTGTTGTAGGCGAGGGAATCGCGGGCTTCACATGTGAGAAGGTAAAAACCAGTGATTGCAGCGAGCAGCGATTGTGGCGAGGGGAGTGACACCCCGCAATGGAGAAACCCCAACCTGACTTGGCCCTACATCTTGAGAGATACACCTGAGTCCCGAAAAAGAAGGCAGCGATTTACTACTGTATGCCTGAAATCAGATATGTGTCCCCAAAAACAGGCTCCTTCCCATCAGCGTGTTCCGACCCAAACTTCCTTCCTGAGAATCTCATCCCCAGCTGCAGTAACTCCAAGGCCATCCCATGACCTGGGCGTCGTGATCACTCAGTTTAAATTATTCAGAGGCAGATGGTAGGTAGTAAGTTTACTGCAACATCACAGTTCTAGGGACATGGATATGTTGTTCATCCACACTCATTGGCAGGTATCCTTGCCGCTTTAAATCTTGCCGGAAGGTCTTCAAGCTTGCTCCTCCCACCCACCCGGGTGGTATAACTCTCGGCTCCGCCCCATGACGCCAGATCTTCCTTACCGCTGGAAGCTCAGGTTCCTCCTTAACGCCTGCGCTTGAGACTGGTTCCTATTTCCCGCTTATGATTTAAAATAAATTTTGCAAAGACTTCGTCTTCTATCCCGCGCTGCGATGGACAACCGACTCGGATTGGAGATGCCCATGCGGGCAGAAGATGTCTCGGACGGATCCACACACCGTGTGTCTACTGTTTAGGCCTTGAGCACGACCCGCAGGCTTGCGACCTGTGCTCATCTTTCTCGGCCCTCGTCCTCGAAGACCGTGCTGCCCGATTGCAACTGGGCCGTCCCGAGAAGGCGTTCCCTCCGGTGAAGTCCAAGGAGGCCCGGTTGGCGGTGTCCGCGGCGGCGGGCTTGGCGGATCAGCTCGAGCGGATGGTCGCCCTCGAAGAGGAGGCGGCGCGGGCCGTATCTTCCTCGGCCGCGGCATTTATCCCGCTCTCTCTGGGCTCTTCTTACACGGCTTCCTTTAAGGAGCTTTTGTCTGTCCCTCTCCACTAAAGGAGAAGGGCTCACGCTCATGGGACCTTATTCTCGGTCCAAAAAGAGGACGGGGTAGAGTCCCTCCGTCGGCGCTCTTGGGAGCGGGAAAGGTCCCTCTCCCCGGGCCGTCGACCGTCGGCTTCGGTCGACCGCTCGGCTTCGGCCACTGGCCTCACGGTGTCCCCGTCAGGTCAGTTGACCGAGACTCCCACCGATGAAGTCGAGATTTTTCTCGACCCATTGGACGGGCTGTCACCTTTAGCAGCCGAGATTCCCCTCTCCCCGGTTCCCCCGGGAGGAGTTGAGGATCCCGTGGGCTCGCCTGTGCCTCCGGTTCTGGAGCCCTCGGATGGACCATCCGAGCCGAAGGGAGTGCCGGTTCCGGCCGACACCTCCCCGCACCGACCTCGGAAATTCCGGGACTCTCGGTCTCGGTCTCGGACCTCTTCGCGGTCCAGCCGATCCCACCGTCATAGGCGGTCTCGGTCTCGGCACCGCGGTAAGCGGCGTCGCTGGCTCGTCCTCGCCCTCCTCCTCGGATGGGGGAGGCTTCGCCGTAATTACGCTGACGCACGAGGACCTTATGTTGCAACAGTTCTCCTGGCCGGGAATAAGCCGACCCCTCGCCTTCCCCGGCCATTAAGTGGCTGGTCACCGAACGGCCGACACAACCCCGACTCTATCTGAGGAGCCTATACCCAGGCCGGGTTGTTCGGCCAAACCAGCTGCTCCAATTATTCGGTGGAACCTCGCCTCCACAGCCACCAATTGGGGCTCCGACCAAGGATTCTCGGTCGCTAAGGGTCTACCCCATCGGTGTCAGTTACCTCACTCCCGACCGACCTCGGCAGGTGAAGGGTGGCTCAGGCCAGAGGCAGCTCTTGAGGACTCTTCCGAGTCGAAGATGATTCCTCCTTTTCTCCAAGCGACTGGACTTGGAGTCTTCAGGAGGTCAGTCAATGGACGATAGCCCGTCGTCCTTCCTAGACTGCTTCGCTCATCTCGGAGTCCACCGGGATGGAGCTCGAACCCGCTTCCAAACGGGCCAGGTATCCTCACGGAGATTCTGACCGAGGGTTCTCGACGGAGGCCTTCCGGTGGCCGAGGCCATAGTGGGTCCGGCACTGGAGCTTTGGCAGCGCCTGTTTCCTGCCCTGCGCCTTCGGCCAGGATGGCCAGGAAGTATCGCGGTCCCCTACCGGTTCCTTGTCCGGTTTTGAACACCCCTCTGCTGAGGGTTGCGAGTTAGCGACAGCGTTTTCGGCGCACCGGCAACGCTTGTGGGATGTGGACAACCTCCTGGACAAGGAGTCCAAGAAATTGACTATGTCGGGCTTAAAAGTCTACGCCAAGGCCCTTCTCTCGCGCTCTTCGCCAGGCCAGTTCGGCCTGCCACATTTTTCCCATGCCCTGTTGGCTCCCCTGATGAGGTCATCCTCATCTTCCTACCGATCTGCAGACTACGGTTAAGCAGGTGCGGACCAGGGCAGGGCAGTGGCCAAACAGCAGCTCCAGACTGCTTTGGATATAGGGGACTCATGTGCCAGATCGGTGGCGGCCGCAGTGGCTATGCGTCGGCGGGCTTGGCTGAGGATATCCACCTTTACTTCGGATACCCAGCACAAGTTGGCGGATGTTCCCTTTTTGGGGACTGACCTCTTCGGCCCTGGGGTGGAAGGTCACCTGCAGAGGATCGAGAAGTCCAATGCCACCTTGGACTCGGTCTCTTCCGCTCAGAAGGACAAAGGTCGCAAACCACAGCCTAAGCCCTTTCGTCCTTCTGTGCCCCCGGCGCGCCCGGCCCAGCAACGTCAGGGCCAGCAGGCTCGGCCTTGGCATCCCAAACCCAAGCCGCCGCTTCCTCTAACAGGAGGCAAGGAGGAAAGGGCCCAGGAGGTCCTCGGCCGGTCCCCCTCCAAGCCTGCCCAGTGACGGGCTGAGGGTGTCGCCCATTCCCGGCCACTCACTCCTGGGTCCCCTGGGGGACGGCCCGCACTTCGCTCCGCCTGGTCCGCTGTTACCACGGACAGGTGGGTCTTGGAGGTGGTGGGAGGCCTGCCTCTGGAATTGAGCAGGCACCACCTTCAGGCACGTCTGCCCCTCGGGGAGCTTGAGATCCCAGCCTCACTGGCGGCTCATCGGGAGCCGACATCGCTTCCTCCTCCAGAAGGAGGTGGTAAGAAAGGTGGTGGACCCTCCTTCAGACCCAGGGTTTGTGTCCAGGTACTTCCTGGTTCCGAGACGACGGGGCTGGCGCCCATTCTCCACTCCACACGACCTAAACAAGTTCCTAAGGTCTCGAACCTTCAGGATGGTCACCTGGCTCAGATAATACCATCCTTGGAACGCGGGCGTGGTTCTGCTCTCTGGACTTGCAGGACGCTGCTTTTTCCGTCCCTATCCGTCCGTCTCACCAGAGATTCCTTCGCTTCCGCGCGGAAGGATCCCTCTTGATTCCAAGCCATGCCCGGCTTGTCTCCAGCTCCCAGGGTCTTCACCAAATGCATGGCAGTGGTGACAGCATTCTCTGCGGCGCCGAGGGTCCGGTGTACCCTTACCTGGACGACTGGCTGATAGCTGCTCCTCCAGGAAGGAGGCGGAGTGGTCCAGAGATCTGGCCTCCAGGTCTGCTTCCTCATCTAGGCCTCTTTATCAACGAGGCCAAGTCGGAACTCGAGTCAAGCAGGTGATTCTATTCATCGGGCGCAGTTTCGACTCTTCGAGCCAGAGCGCGGCTCCCGGCGGACAGGGCCGAGGTTCTTTCCTCCTTTGCCCGATCATTTCTGGTTGGGCAATTGCGCCCTGCCCGGGACTTCCTGCGCCTCCTGGGTCTCATGGCGGCCTGCACCAGCGTGGTCCGTTGGGCCCGCTGGAACATGCGTCCCCTTCAGTGGGGACTGGCCAGCCAGTGGTCACAACGCTGCGATCCTTTGGACCAGCTTGTGTCGGTGACACAGGGGATGTGGAACGCTCTCCAGTGGTGGACCGTTCCAGATCATTTGCAGGAGGGCATCCCGTTCGTCCGCCCCGAGCCGACGGTCTCTCTATCGACCGATGCCTCTCTGATGGGTTGGGGTGCCCATCTGGGGGAACACCGGGCTCATGGCCTCTGGTCCCCGCGGGAGTCCCGATGCCACATCAACCTGCTGGAGCTCCGAGCGGTCCGCCTAGCTCTCACCGCCTTTGCTCCGTTCCTCCGGGGTCAAGTGGTCCGAGTCCAGACGGACAATACCACGACCATGTACTATCTAAACCGCCAGGGCGGGATGCGCTCCATGCTTCTATGCAAGGAAGCTCTCCGCATTTGGTCACTCGTGCGCAGCCTGGAGTTGGATCTCCTAGCCATTCACGTGGCAGGAGCCTCCAACACCCTGGCCGATGCCCTGAGCTCGATAGGGGCTGCATCCCACGAGTGGTCTCTCCTGCCGGAGGTAGTACAGCATCTGTTCTCCCTTTGGGGCACACCTCAGGTGGACCTGTTTGCCTCCAGGAGAGCGCGAGCTGAGTCTGTTCCATGCCCGCCCCTCAGCAGGGCTCGCTGCAGGGGATGCCTTCTCGAGGCAATGGACCCGGGCCTCTTTACGCCTTTCCCCATTTCCCTTGATCCACAAGGTGCTTCTCAAGGCGAGGGAGGGACAAGGCGCAGGTGATTCTGATAGCCCCAGACTGGCCTCGCCAGTTCTGGTACCAGATCTCCTCAGTCTCAGCTCCAGGACTCCGCTGCAGCTTCCAGCTCGCCGGACCTGCTCTCAGTCAATCAGGGAAGGTGTTCCATCCGGACCTTCAATCCCTGCACCTGACGGCCTGGTTCCTGAGCTGCTAGAGTTCCAGGCCTTGGGTCTTTCCGACGAGGTCCTCAATGTAGTTGAGGCGTCCCGTGAGAGTCGACCAGAAAATGCTTATGCCTTCAAATGGAAAAGGTTTTCCATTTGGTGTCAGGCAAGGGCTTGGACCCTTCCTCCTGTTCCTTGGCAAGCATCTTGGACTATTTATGGTCCCTTTCTAGTCAAGGGCTTAGGTCGGCGACCTTAAGGGTGCACCTGGCAGCCATCTCTGCTTACAGGCCGCGGGCGGGAAGCAGTGGGCAACAGGAGAAGGTGGTCTGGCGCTTTTTCAAAGGCCTTGATCACATTTCCCTCCAGTGCGGGAACCCCCACCTCCGTGATCTACTGCTGGTACTGGCAAAGCTCATGAGCAAGCCATTCGAACCTATGCACAGGTGTGCTCTCTCTCACCTGTCGTGGAAGACCGCCTTCTTGGTGGCTATCACGCCAGCCAGAAGGATGGGAGAGCTCCAGGCGCTTTCCATCGTAGCCCCTACTGGTCTTCCACAGGGGAAGGTTGTCCTGCGCCCCCACCGAAATTCCTTCCAAGGTGGTGTCTGAGTTTCACCTTAACCAGGTGTTGACTCTGCCGGTGTTCTACCCTGGTCACACCTCGGAGGTTGAATATAGGCTCCATACTCTGGACTGAAGGAAGCCGCTTATTATAAGGAGCGACGGTTGAAATTGGGAGAGGTTCGCCAGCTGTTTGTCACCTACGCTGAAGCCAATCTGGCAGACCTGCAGCCAAGCGGACGATAAGCAGGTGGGTAACCTCCTGCATAGATCTCTGTTAGGTTGGCGGGCATGGAGCCTCCCAGAGGATAAGAGCTCATTCTACCCGCCATACTGCTGCAACGGTGGCTGCTTCCCAGGGACGCCCCTATCCAGGAAATCTGCAGGCTGCTACCTGGAAGTCAGCAAACACCTTCATTACCCACTACCACATCGACCTTGAGTCATGCCGGGATGCTGGTTTTGGGGCCTCCGTTCTCCAGTCTCTCTTTCCCAAGTAAGATGTGGGGTGTCGTCTTGCCTCCTCCTCCCGGAGAACTGCTAGGAGTCTGCCAGTGAGTGTGGATGAACAACATATCCATGTCCCTAGAAATACAGGTTACTCACCTGTAACAGGAGTTCTAGGAATGGTATGTTGTTCATCCACATCTACTCACCCGACTTCCCCCGGCTTCGACGCACAACCTGAGCTTCCAGCGGGCCAGATCTGGCGTCATGGGGCGGAGCCGAGAGTTATACCACCCGGGTGGGTGGGAGGAGCAAGCTTGAAGACCTTCCGGCAAGATTTAAAGCGGCAAGGATACCTGCCAATGAGTGTGGATGAACAACATATACCATTCCTAGAACTCCTGTTACAGGTGAGTAACCTGTATTTACCGCTGATTCCTCGGCTCTCAGTCATCAGTAATGCACATCGTGTTGTCCCCCTCGCTCACCCCATTGTCCCACATGGCTCGCCACTCTTAGATCCCCTAGAGCAGTTCTGTTCCATTTCCTGAGTCCCTCCCTACTGCTTCCCAGGCCAGCATCTCTGTTTCTAATCTTACCAATGCCCGATCGCCTTTAGAAAGAATTTGAAAATATTTTAGTGCCAGTCTGCAGATGCGAGCAACTTGTTTAGCTGGGGTTGGGTCCCATCCTGTTCTGTGTGACTGACAGTGAAGCAAAAGCACCTGCTCCCTGGCCTGTTCCCATCAGCCAGCCCTATAGAAACCCAAAGTTTATTTCTTTTCTGCACAAACTTCATGGCATGAACCCCATTCTGAAGTGTGATCGCACATCGCGTGCAGCAGTTGAACATTGCCATCACCGTTACTGCTGGAGCAGTTTGATTTGGTGGCTTGGACTAGCACAGGCACAGTGCCTGTGCTAGTCTGAGCCACCAATGAAACTGCTGCGGCAGTAATGACGACGGCATTCAACTGCTGCACTTGTGCTATCGCGACTCGCAGGAGATGTATGCCATGCATGCAGTTTGCCCTGAAAAGAAGTAAACTTTGATTTCTATTCTAAATGGCTGGTTGACAGTGAGAACAGCACCCACATGTTGTCGTTCGCCCCCCTTGGCCCATTGCTCACTCACTGGCTATCTCCTGTCCCGAGCCCCAGCTCCCAGGCCCAATATCTGGAACACTTAGTTGAGTTGACTGTAATTGAACTGTTTGGCTGGCAGACCAAAAATCGCAGTAGTGCGCCACTGTGAAATTGTTAAACTTTTGGGGCTCCTGCATGGCATACTGGAAGCAGGGAAATAGAAAGGAATTGATAATCGCAGTAGTAGTCAGGGTGGGGCTGACTGCTAAACCGGTCCAGGCCACCAGTGCCACCTGAGTCATTGGCTTGCCTGTCTGGGATGGTGGGAGTAGTGTGGGACTCACTCAAATGTACCCTGGCATTGCCTGTTGAGGTCAGTGAGACTGCTTGGTGTCTTACCATTTTGATAAAGAAAAGCTTTCCTGACTAAGTGAAAAAGTAAATTAATTTGCTGCCTTGATGTTGTCTCTCTGATGATCTGGGTGCTGCTGTATAACAAAGTGTTATGTCAGTGTAGTTGTCTGCACTGCAGCAGAGTGCTTGCAGATTGCAGTGCAGAAGATGCAGATGTGTGCTGTGCAAGTGAAAAAGTACATTTTGCTGCCTTAACGTTGACTCCCTGATGTACAAGGTGTCATGTCAGTTAGTTGTGCCTGCTGTCTGCTGCATAATACTTCTTGCAGATGTGTGCAGCAGAGTAGACAGAGAGTATCCTAAGCTGATGAATTTTGTCTTTCTTCCTGTCATGATCAGTCACATATTGAATTAATATTTATTATAAAAAGGGTCTCAGAAATGCTGCAGTCTGATTGGCTGTTAGGATTCCAACAGCCTTACATTAATCCCTGTTACACTGTCATGTACAGCCTGATCACCATGGGACATGAATTCTTCCTGTCAGCATTCCATCCTCTAGCACTGCTGAATGACTGGAATGCTGCATTCTGGTTTTGAACCAGCATTCTTAAACTGTTGGTGGAAGAACTATTTTATTAAAAATCTCCCTCTAAATGAGGAAACATTCAAAAAGTATACTTTTAGCAATTTCCTTTTGGAGTATTTTTTTATAATAGCAATAAGGCATTCCCAGGAGTTAGATTAACAGTCAGTTAATCACCCCCTAGGGGCAATGTGGTACTCGGCTGTGCCTCATGCCACATTACACCCCTAGGGGGTGATTAACAGACTGTTAATCTAACCCCTGGTCATGCCTTATTGCTTAATTATATTTTGTCTGTCACACTGGGAGGGTCTTCTGAGAGTCCAGCTGAGACAGTCTTGTATAAAACCATGGTGTTCTGTTCTGCTTATGTTGAGTGAGTCAGTCAGTGATTACAGCTGTGTGGCAGGCATATCACTTTAAAACAATATGTACCTCCACAATTTTCAGCAAGGGGTGTAGTGTACCCTCAAAACATGATTTGTATCCCTGAAACATTTTGGAGGAGGGTACGCTGTACCCCCTGTTACACTGATGTGGTGGGAACACTGCTTGGTACCCTCTACTATTGTCAGTGTCAGTAACAATGCCTCTGCGTCTTCCCAGACAGTTCAATCTCCTCACTTCCTCACATGGGAGGATCCTGTATCCCAACCTGCAGACTCTCAGGCTCAAAGCCTGGCTCTTGAAGAGCTAGAATATGCAAGCCTGTATCTTTCCCAGTCAGTCTTGGACATTTTAAAGGTTAGTAGGAAACCTTCTACTAGAAAGACTTACAACTCCAAATGGAAGAGATTTGGGTTTTGGTGTTCTCAGAGGCATATCCAGCCAGTGTTGGCTGATATTGCAACTGCTTTAGATTATTTAGTGCATCTTAACAGTTTAGACCTCAGGTCCACTACTCTCAAGGTACATTTGGCAGCTATTTCTGCCTTCCTTTCTGCTGGGAAGGGCTCTTCCCTAGCATCTCATCCAGTTTTCAAGAAATTTTTCAAAGGTCTAGTACATATTAATCCTCCCTTTCGGGAACCTGCTCCTTCTTGGGATCTGAATATCTCTATTGCACAGCTTATGCAGCCTCCTTTTGAACCTCTAGCCTCAGCTGAGCTGAAGTACTTGACTTGGAAAACTGTATTCTTGGTAGCCATTACCTCTGCCAGGAGAATCGATGAATTACAGGGTTTATCAGTGGAACCTGACTTCATTTCATTTCACATAATGTGGTCCTTCGAACCAACAGAAAGTTTCTTCCCAAGGAGGTATCAGACTTTCATTTGAATAAGTCTGTCATTGTCTCACTCAACTCATAGCCGACCCCACCAGGCTAAATCACAAGACCCAAAACCACACATTGCTGGATTGGGCTCTCACCACCCACACAGGATCCTCTGCGCAGGCCTGCTCCCTGACTCCTCAAGTGACCACCACATGATCTTTCTGATCAGAAAGGTACACAGGCCCACAGCCCCCCCCCCCCCAAGACAATATGCACCAGATCATACAACTCCCTGGCCTCAGCATCCCTTTTATCGGACCTAGGTCCGATAAACTGGTCTTTCATCCCCTGGCCTCAACCCTTGATGCCGCTATGATGGGTTCAAGACAAATTTCCTTCGTCTGGGATACCCATGCCCCCGCGAACCAAACGGGTCAGAGGGGCATCTTCCATGGATCACAGCTGACATAATTAGGACCTGTCACGCTTAGGACCATGCTTGGAAAGCTCTTGAAGAAACGGGGCCCTCTGGCCTCCCTCCTTATCTATTCAGGCCTTCGTAACTCATGTACACATATCATTCGCCTGGCAAAGAAGAGTTATTTTATCGGCATTCAGTGCAAACACAAATGACCCCACAGACTTCTGAAATCACTAAAATCCTTGCTCTCCCCCACCCAACCCCCTACCCGACCTTATCAGTACAAGACATCCTCATCACTGACCCCTGCAGGGTGGTTGAGGCTTTCAACACTCACTTCGCCAGCTGTGCCAACGTGCTCCTATCGTCCCTCCCGAGTCTGACCCCTATTGCCCCTCCCCAGGTCTCCAGAGCTCACCCTCCAATCCCACAGTTCTCCTTCCGGCCTGTAACCCAAGCTGAAGTCCTTCGATTCCCTACGAGCCCTAAACCCCAACAAGGGCAAATGCCCCACGCCCCTGGAGATGCCAAAATGCTTTTCATATCTGCCTCCAGCCATTGCAGCCCCTCTTACTGCACATTTTAACCTCTCTCATTCACCTGGGCAAATTACCCAGCAGCTTGGAAATTGGCCACCATCATACCCCTCCCTAAAGGGGGACCCATCCCCAGCCAGTTATCGCCTCATCTCCTACTCCCAATCCTGGCTAAACTGCAGGAACGCTTGTCCTCCCAACTGCCTCCACACCTGGACACCCCTGGCTTTTCACCCCTTCAATCTGAGCTGCGAAATCTCATTCTACCACCACCTCCCTTCTACGAGTCACTGGCGACATTCTGTCCGGCATGGACAACGGACACATCACCACTGCGATATTTATTGACCTAGCCAATGCTTTTGACACCGTCTCCCACTCCCTGCTCCTCGACAAACTCACTGACGCCGGACTCTCCTTATCAGCAAATGCCTGGTTCCATGACTACCTAATAGGCAGACTCCAATCGGTTAAAATCGCCTCACATACACTACCGGTCAAAAGTTTTAGAACACCCCCAATTTTCCAGTTTTTATTGAAATTTAAGCAATTCAAGTCCAGTGAATAACCTGAAATGGTACAAAGGTAAGCGGTAAACTGCTAGAGGTTAAAAAAAAAAAAGTTTAGGTTTGCAAAAACTGCTGTAGAGAAATTGCAAAGAAAGCCAAGGTGTCAGTGAGTACAGTTTCCTACACCATCAAAAGGCACTTGGAAACTGGAGGAAACTCTGACAGGAAGAGGTTTGGCAGACCCAAAGCCACAACAGAATCAGGAGACAAGTTTCTGAGAGTCAGCAGCTTGTGTGATAGGTGCTCACAGTACAACAGCACAGAGTGACTGGCACCCTGAACCAAAGTGTTGGCCACACAGCATTTTGCAGTGCCATGCAATACCCTCTGGTTCACGCCTAGCTGGTCAGGGGTTCATCCTACAGCAAGATAATGACCCAAAACATACCTCCAGGCTATGTCAGAACTACCTCCGAGGAAAAGAACAAGACGGGTAGGCTTCAAATCATGGAATGCCAACACAGTCTCCAGACTTAAACCCCATCGAGCTGGTTTAGGATGAACTGGACAGAAGGGTGAAAGCAAAGCAACCTGCAAGTGCAACACATTTGTGGGAACTTCTGCAACAGTGTTGGGAAGAACTTCCCGAACAATATTTGATGTCCATTGTAGGAAGAATGCCACGAGTGTGTTCGGCGGTTACAGTATATCTGCAAAAGGTGGCTACTTTGATGAGTCAAAAATTTAGATAAAATTTTGTTAAAATGATTCTATGATTTCTTTTTTATCTCCAATTGTTTATTTGTTCTATGCTTTAATTTCAGAGTACATTGAGACATTAACCTGTGTAAATTTCAATAAAAACTGGAAAAATTGGGGTGGTCTAAAACGTTTGACCGGTAGTGTATCTCAGTCCCACTGCCTGTATCCACCGGCATCCCCCAAGGGTCAGTCCTGGGCCCTTTGCTTTTCTCCATATTTTTAAACGACCTCCCATCAGCTTGCCTCCACTTCTCCATCCAGATGTATGCGGACGACACTGTCCTGTATGCTTCCGGCCCAACTACAAGCAGTGTGGCTACCCTCCTGCAGGAGGATTTCAGCGCCATCCAGGAATGGTTTCGGTCCAACCAGCTATTTCTAAACTCCAAGAAAACTGTGTCATTAACTTTCGGCTCCCATCAAAGACTCTTCCGTCAAGCCCCCTGCCCCCCCTTTCAAAACCTCGGAAGGGACCCCTCTGGACAACTTCTCCAGCTTTAGATACCTAGGAGTCTGGCTTGACCAGCACCTTGATTTTGCCATTCATATCGACTCCCTGCATAAGAGGCTCCTCCCAAACTTGCCATTATACCAATACAAAAGCTGCCCCCTCTCCCTACAAGGCAGGCCATAGTCCAAAAAATGATACTACCTATCCTCGACTACGGTGACATAGTGTACTCCATCGCTCCCTCATCTACTTTGGCCAGCCTCGACACCCTATTCCACTCTTTCTGTCGATTCATCCTCAGCTGCCCTCAGTCCACCCACCATTGCTCACTCTACAGCTCCTTAGCTCTGCCATCCCTCCAAGATTGCAGACAAATACACTGCACCAGGTTCGCTGCTAAATTCTGGTCCCTCTCCCTCCCACCTTACCTGGCATCCTCCCTAGCCCAACAACCTCCCCCGGCCTACGCCCTAAGACACACAGACCAAAGGCTTCTCCACATCCCCTTCATGCGCACAACTAAAGGTCAGGCCGCTTTTTCCTACCGGATTCCCCAGATCTGGAATGCCCTACCACCTCCCATAAGAAACTCATCAATTCCTACTCACCGCAGCCAGCTACTCCGCACGCATTTCTCCTCCAGCTGCGCATGTTTCTAGCTGCACCTCTTTAAACTACATCTAACTCCAGTGTACCTACTGCTCTACGTTAAGGACGTTTTTCTAGGTGTAATTCATGTAATTTCTCTATATTTCCCCTGCGGTATTTCTGACTGTCTACTTGCAGCTATTCTGCCGTTGTCTGTAAGGCAGTTTAGCCATACCTGTCGCTGTTGTAATGTCTCAATCTGATACTGTGTTTTGCTTTGTTTTGTATTGGGCTCTGGCCCCCAGGTCGCATCTGGAATCGAGCAAATGTTGCTCAGTATGCCTTCCTGGTAAAACTCGTAAATAAATAAATTGCCTGTCTTTTTCACTGAACATTCTTCCTCTGGGGAGAGAAGTTTGCACAGTCTTGATGTGAAACGGGCCCTTAGTTACTATGTGGATCGCACTAAGGCCCATAGAAATGACTGTTCTCAGTTGTTTCACACTTATGGAGAAGTGGGAAAGGGTAAACCTGCCACCAAGAGAACCGTTGCCAGGTGTATCATCTCCTTTGTCCAGTTCTGCTAGTCAAAGCTTGGGAAAGAGCCTCCCTCGGGCCTGAGGGCTCACTCCACCAGAGGTACAGCTGCTTTGGTTGCAGCAGCTAGAGATATACCCTTAGTGGAAATCTGTAAAGCAGCCACCTGGAAAACTGTTCACACATTCACCAAGCACTACTCTTTTGACATCCAGTCAAGAAGTGATGCTAGATTTGGCACAGCTGTGCTGCAGATCTTGTTCCCAAAATAGGTTCTGTAACTCCCTCCTCCAAGGGGGTGCTGCTTGGTAGTCTGCATATAGTCAGAATACAGCAAGACTTCATGTTGTTTGAAGAAAAAATTACTCACCATAGTAATGTTGTTTCTTCTAATGGAGTTTCGCTGTATTCTGACCTCCCTCACTGCCTACCCTCCTGGAAGCTAGTCGTTTTGGGATGTGGTTTGGCAGGCACAGTGCTGCACCCCAGAGGTGTACTTGGCATACCTTATCTTATCTTATTAAGGGGTTTCTGGTTTTATTATAAATATTTTGGTTGTTTCACTACTTGCTTAGATTATTTTGGGGGTTCTTGACTTGAGTCTTTTGACCCTAAAGATATGTTTATTGCCCTTTGGTACAAAAATTTTAAGAAACAATTTCTACTTTATTAGTTAGTATAGTGCTCATAAGAATCTGACGGTTACACTTCAGAGTACCACAGACAAAGGTTTGAAAACTGAGCTCAAACTCAACGTTCTATGCCTTGGCATAGAGTTAACCCTTTACTCTCTGGACCAGTTCAAGTGCTGGGGCTAACTGCATATAGTCAGAATACAGCAAGACTCCATTAGAAGAAACATTACTATGGTGAGTAATTTTTTCTTTTACACCAGGGTCCGATTTTAAAAGGGCAAACTTTGGCGCAAGGTGCCTGCGCCAAATGGCTTTGACGCAAGTGGTACCTTGCATCAGAGTTTGCAGCAGTCCTGATTTTTGAACACAGGCTGCGTCAAAATCGGGATGCCTTGTGCCCAAGCCGCCCTGCACCACCTTTGTAACAGTGCCCCTTCAATTCAATTTTATTTTGCCAGGAAATGCACCATTTAGAAAAAAAAACTCATTTCATGGTGGTCCTGGGTGGACACAGGCAAAAAGAGGTCAAACAACAATCCGATTACAACCAGAGGATAACACTTTACAAATAATGATGGTACATGTTATACATTGAGTACACCTAACGGAGACATCTAAAATCATTTGACAATAACAATACATTAGGACACTAGAGTTAGGAAGGTACGTTGCGGGACAAAACAAGAGTTGGGAGAAGGGGAGATCTGACATAAATTGGACAGAAGAGAAGGGAGATAGAGAAGATGGGGAGGGGCAAGGATGAAATGACTGAGGAAACGTAGGGAAGACACAGTTACAGGGGTGACAAATTGGCCAAGTGCAGAGAAGCAAGTGCTAGGGGGCTTCCCTCAAGGAAGGGAAGCAAGGTAGGAATGGCAATGACAGCTTTCCTTCAGTAAGTGTCTTAGAAGCGATTTGAAGGAGAACATACCAACAATTTATGTCAGCTTTAGTTAACTTTGGAGGGTATTCCATAAGGTAGGTAGAGCATGACTTAGGGATAGAAGGAAAAGTATGTCTCTTTGGAGACCACACAAAGATCTGCAACAGGGTTGATACACAAGGAGGGGTGGAAAGGATGAGAAGGGACTTGGCAAGGCTGGAAGAATGGTCAAAAGTATGGCAGCTTAAATTCAATGCAAAGTAATGCACCTGGGAAACAAACCCAGGTTAAGAGTACATAATTGGGATGTACCAACAGCAACAGAAATGGAAAGGGACCTGGGGGTAGTCATATCATGTGATTTAAAGGTAGGCAAGCAATGTGAGAAGGTAGTAAAGAGGGCTGGGGGGATACTGGGATGCATAGGGAGAGGCATCACCAGTAGAAATGAGAGAGTGGTTATCCCTCTGTATAGACAGATGGTGAGGCCCCATCTGGAGTAGTGCATACAGTTCTGGAGACCCTGTCTCCGCAAGGACACAGACAGGATGGAGGCAGTCCAGAGGAGTGCAAGTAAAATGATGCAGGGTCTGCACCAGAAGCCATATGAAGATAGACTAAAGGAGCTTAACATGTATACCCTGGAGGAAAGGGGGGCATGATAAAAACTTTCAAGTACCATAAGGAATCTGCAAAATCAAGAGGTAGCATCTTTCAGAAAAAGAGATGTGCAAGAACAATGGGGCTCTATTTGAAGATTGGGGGTGGGGGTTGGGGACGGCTCAGGGGCAACGTGAGGAAGTATTTATTCACAGAGAGGGTGGTGGCTGGTGGATGCATGGAACGGCCTCCTGAGGAGGTCATGGGATCAAAAACAGTGGTGTAGTTCAAGAATGCATGGGACAGACATAAGGCAATTCTAGTGGGGGGTAGGAGGAAGTAGGCTGTTGGCTGTTGGTTAACTAGGATCTGCAGCTTATCCAATAGGTAGGGTAATGGGCAGAGTAGGTGGGCCAAGCGGTCCTTATCTACCATCAGAGTCTATGTTCTAATCCCAGGAAATCTAACTGTAGTAACATACTAACATACTAATATACTAAAATGCCAGCAGAATAGGACTAACAGTCTTTCGTGTCTGCTCGTTTGGTCAGCCCCACCTTGGGAGCTGACCTTTGCTGCCCTGCTCTCCCTCTCTGGCTTCTGCCTTCTCAGTCCCGGATATTCTCGCTGCACTGGTTTGTGCTTCCAGAACCCTTCCCCTGTACCTGTCCCACCCCCTCTTGAACCCCTCCACTAGCCCCCTTGGCAGCGCATTCCATGGCTCCCCACCACTCTCTGTGAAGTAGCACCTCCTCCTTTCTCCCCTGAATCTCCCCCCCCCTCCAGCTTCCACCCATGCCTCTAGTTGCCCTCTTTCCTTCGGAGCACCCTGATTGCTCTTCCCCTGTTTACCCCCTTCATGTATCTGAAGACCTCCATCATGTCCCCCGGGTCCCTTCTCTCTTCCAATGTGTACATATTTAGCTCTTCGAGCCTCTCCTCATAGGTCCTGTCCCCTAAGCCCCAAATCATTTTGGTTGCCCTCCTCTGGACCCTCTCCAGGAGTTCAGTGTCCCTTTTTAAATGTGGCCTCCAAAACTGCACGCAGTACTCGAGGTGCGGCCTCACCAAGCAGTTATACAGTGGGAGTATCACTTCCCTCTTTCTGGAGGTGAGCCCCCAAGTGATGCATCCAAGCATCTTGTTGGCCTTTGCCGCTGCCCTCCTACAAGTCACCGAGTTGTTCATTTTGACATCCACCACCACCCCCAGGTCCCTGTCAGCCATCGAGACTTGTAGCATTCCCCCAACCCCCATGTACACTTGGCCCGGGTTTCTGGCTCCCAGGTGCAGTACCTTGCATTTTCCTGCATTGAACCTCAGCTTCTGCTTTCTAGACCACCTTTCCAGAGCCTCCACGTCCCCCTGTAGGGCCACCCTCCACTCCTCCCCATGCACCACCGCCCCCCAGTTTTGAGTCATCCACAAAGAGACTCAACTCACTCCTGATACCCTTCCTTATGTCAGAGACGTAGGCGTTGAACAGGAGGGGCCCAAGGACCGATCCCTGAGGGACTCCACTAATGACCCTCCTTGGGGATGAGACTATCCCTCCAACCACGACCCTCTGGGTCCAGTTCTGGAGCCATTTCCTATCCATCTGATCATCTGGTTCCCCACCCCCATTTCTGCCAGATTATCCAACAGGCCCCTGTATTCTGAAATATGCAGTATTGCCTCACCATAGGGCTGCATCGGAGCCGAAATGGTTAATAGAACCTATGCAAATGATGGAATGCTAGGCTCGAGCTCTGTTTTCAAACCACTGTCCTGGAATACATCCTGCAACCATCAGATTCTTTACGCCGCTTGCCTAAGTAAGATGCCTCGGAGAGCTCGCCTTCATCTTTCTTGAAGATTTTATTTTCTCGGTTTTTCAAAGTGCCGATTATTTCTTTTCGTTTGTAAAGCACTGTCCTTGGTATTACAGGTACTCTAGTATAGATTTAGTGTTGTTCCAGTAAGTTTTTCGGTTCCTTGCAACCAGGAAGAAACTGAGCCTTTGTTTACATTTTGAGGTAAAACTTCTTTAAACTTTACTTCTCTGGTAGCCAGTGTCTTATTTACATTTATTTTGTGTTATTTAACCAGGGTAACTCTTGGTTTTGCTTTGGTCGCTGAACCGACTGCAAAAAAAAAAGGAAAACCGGAGAAGTTTTATTTAATAGTATATGTATTTGGCTCAGAGAAACCAATTTTTTTTTGCTTTTTGTGTTTTTTAAGATCATTTTAAGATCATGTCACAGACACCTAAAAAAAGAACCGGCCCTACGGGGTTTCAACATTGAACAGAGTGTGGTGAACCATTTGCAAAAGCTGATCCACACTTTTGTGTTTTCTGCCTGGGGTTTGACCACCTGAACACAGACTGTGAGATCTGTTAAAAAAAAAAAAAAAAAAAAAATCCCCAGTCGACGCTTGATAGGTGATTGAACCGACTGAGGGAAAAGATGTCCGATAAGGCTGCTGACCCAGCCTTGTATAAACTAACTCCTTCTCATTCAAAAGAAAAACCCAAGGAACGGACGAACAGCCCTCTGACGAGTGAAGGCTCCACTGGAAGGAAGTGAACCGTGGAAACTGCCGCTGAACCAGGAACCACTGCGAAAAAAAAAGGAAAAGTACTCAGGGAAGGAACCGCAACCAACAAACCCGACTGTTCCTACCACTGAGGAATTTGCTAATGCTATTAGAATAATTCAGTCACTGCAAACTGGTACCGGTTTGGTTCTGCGACTTAGTTCACATCATCCATCAGTTCAAACTTTGGGTTCCCCTTTGGTTCCCTTGAACACTACACTGATGTTTATGGTGGTGATGATGAAGAGAATTATGATGAGGACTTTGGGGAGCCCCCCTGAACCAGATGTTTACACTGATCTTCAGCACCCTGATTCCCCTGATAAAGGACCTGAGGATTTTACCTCACATTTTGTTTTCATGAAGCAAGTGGCACAGACTCTGGTCCTCTCCATCCAGGAATCTACAGAGGAAGAGGAGGAGGAGCCAGATTGCATGGAAATGATGGATGTACAGCAAGTAAAAGGTTGTTATTACCTATCCATAAGTCTCTGAAGAGACAGGCCACTAGGATTTTGCAAACCCCCACTTCTGTTCCCCCAGTGGACAAGAAGATGGATAGAAAATACTGGGTTGTCAAGGCAGCAGCTGAATTCCTCTGTGGGCATCCCAGTCATGAAGGGGTGGTGCAGGCTACTGCATGTGACAAGGCAGGCATTCCTCTAGCATCACATTTCCTGGATAAAGATTCTAGAAAAATGGACTCCATGGTCAAGAAATTTTATTTGGGCTCTTCTTTGGCTATTAGGCAGGCCACTTACATGGCCTATGTTTTCAGATACCAGAAAAGTCTCTGGAACACGGTTTCAGAGATTGCTAAGGCCTGCCCTGCTCCCATGGCATCTGCCCTAGCTGAGGCTGCAAAAAGTGGCATGGAAGCCTTCGTATACCAATTTAGAATGGCAGTGGATGCCAGTGACATTGCAGCCAGACTTATGGCAACTTCAGTGTCCCTGCGGAGGTTTTGCTTGGCTCAGGGCCACCTGTCTAGCCAAGGACACCCAGGCGAAGGCCCTGGATTTCCCTTGTGAGCCCACATCTCTCTTTGGTGAACAGACAGAGGCCTACATAAAAAATGGATGAATACAAGGTGGCTTACAAGAGTGTTGCTACTAAGGAAGAAACAGCAATACCTCAGAAGTACCAGAGTAGAGGGGGTAGGGGTAGAACCCACTACAGACCTTTCTTCCAGACTCAGGCTCTCCCAGCCTACCAGCCACAGAGAGGGTACTTCAGGGGCAGAAGGGGTGGCAGTCGGGCTGGCCCCATTTCCCAGCCGAGTGCACAAGCAAAGCAGACCCCCTGAGGGGTCTGCCAGGGTCGCTTCCCCACTACCAGTAGGGGGCAGGCTGGCTCACTACCTCCAGGCTTAGAGTTATATTACTACGGACAAGTGGGTCCTGGAGGTAGTGAGCCAGGGTCTTGCTCTCAGCTTCAAGGTCTTGCCCAAGCTGAGGGCAAAAGTTTTCAGACCTTCCACCCCATCAGAAGTAATCCTATTGGAGGTGGAGGTAGCAAAACTGCAGGAGAAGGCAGTAGAGCCCGTCCCCTTGACCCAAAGGGGAAAAGGACTGTACTCAAGATATTTCCTCACACTAAAGAAAACAGGAGTAGCGACCTGTACTGGATCTTGGACATCTAAACAAACATTTGACATAGCAAAAGTTTAGAATGGTACCCTGGCCACCATCCTCCCTACACTCAGGCAGGGAGATTGGCTGGCATCTCTAAACCTAAAGGATGCCTACTTCCACATTCCTATCAGGCAGTCCCACAGAAAGTACCTCAGGTTCAGATTGCCATCAGGCAGGTCAGAGGCGCACTGACTACCATTCAAGATAGCTTCCTGGTAAACCAGAAGAAGTCAGTGTTGAGACCAGTCAAGCTTCTGGAATTTATAGGAGCGGAGTTGGACGCATTAAAGGGAAGGGCATTCCTCCCTCGGGACAGTGGACAGCCTGGTACAATTGGCCAGCTCCTTCCAAATGCATATTCCCAAACGTGCAAGGCACGTTCTCTAGCTCTTAGGACACATGGTCCAGATGAGAGACATCCAGTTCCATCTCAGATCTCACTGGTGACAGAAAAGGGATTCCCTGTCAAAAATGGTGCCAGTCACAGGAACTCTTCTTCAAGCACTCCAGTGGTGGCAGGAAAAGGACAACCTCTGAGATGATGTGCCTTTCCCCTCGGCAGCCACCATCAGCAGTGTTAACAATGGATTCCTCCCTACTAGGGTGGGGTGCCCACCTGGGGGAGCACACCGCACACAGTATTTGGCTCCAGCAGAAGTCCCTGCTTCACATAAACCTGTTGGAACTCAGGGCAGTCTACCTGGGCATTCCGTCCTTTGCCACAATGCTGCAGGGCAAGGTGGTTCAAGTCAGAACAGACAATACAACCACAGTGTGCTACATAAACAAGTAAGGGGGCACAAGGTCCTCTCCCCTGTGCACAGAGGCCATGAACATTTTGAATCTGGCCTACTCCCTGGGGATCTCCCTCTCAGCAGTTCATCTCTCAGGGAAGGACAGTGTCCTCACAGATACCCTCAGCAGTATCAACCAGAGTCACCACAAGTGGTCACTAAACAAGCAGATCCTGCAAGCTGTATTCTGAAGGTGGGGCACCCCAGAGGTGGACCTCTTCGCAGTCCCAGACAATCACCAGCTACCACAATTCTGTTGTAGACCTCCTGCAGTGGGCACAGTCCCTCTGGATGACTGCTGTTGGATTGGACAGGAACGTTTCTGTATGCCTTCCCTCCATTCCCCCTGTTGCTCAGAGTACTGAACAAGCTTAGGCCTCAACCAACAACAGTGATCTTCATTGCTGCAGACTGGACCAGGCAGCCCTAGTATTCTTAGCTTCTGACCCTGTCAATAGCCAATCCAGTCTCCCTACCCAGGAGGCACAACTTATTGACCTCCTCTCAGGGCAGGATTCTTTACCCCAATCTTCAGTCCCTCAGGCTTAGGGCATGGCTTTACCGAACAACATCCAAGAACAGTTATATAAACTAATTCCAAACAAACCTACTCCTGGGACATTTTGCATGCTACCTAAAATACACAAACCTGGGAATCCAGGACGACCCATTATCTCTGGAATTGACACACTAACTGAGAACATTTCAGGACTCATTGAATCCATTTTAAAACCCCTAGTAAGAGCTACTAGCAGTTTTATTCAGGACACTACAAATTTCCTCAGGAAACTGAAGCCAGTTGGACAACTACCACCCAACACTATCCCGGCCACAGTGGATGTCACCGTCCTATACACTAATATCCCACATGAAGATGGCATATCAGTGTGTCAGAAATGTTTGCAGGACAGCACATCCACAAGAGACATTCGAGGAACCACCATCAGCACCCTAATAAAAGTAATTCTGATACACAACTTGACTTTTAATGGCAAGCACATTTTACAGATCATGGGCACAAAAATGGCACCACAATATGCCAGTCTTTTCATGGCCTGCCTAGAAGAAGAGTTTTTTTAAACACCACCCCTATAAACCATCGGTCTACCTCAGATATGTATAGATGGCATATTCCTGATTTGGACAGAAGGTGAAGACTCCCTCAAAAAGTTCCATCATGATTTTAAGAACTTTTATCACTCTATAAAACTCACACTTGAATACTCCACCACCAGCGTAAACTTTCTAGATACCACAGTCAGTATCAGTAATAATGGACACATACAAATGACTCTTTACAGAAAACCCACTGACAGACACTGCTACTTATATAATTCCATCTTCCATCTAAGGCACACAAAAAAAATCTGTAATCTACAGTCGGGCAGTTCAATACCATTGAATCTGCTCTGGTGAGAGAACAAGAGACAGACAGCTCTCCTCACTTGAATACAGGCAAACAGATCAAACTGATCGCACACCCCTAGTTGTCACCTACAGCCCCATGCTAAAACCCCTTCAGCAAATTATTAAAGAACTTCAGCCCATGCTGAGTGATGATGAAATACTTGAGGACATCTTCCCTGAACCACCTGTCATTGCCTATAAGCAGCCCCCCAACCTCTCGAACATTATAATTCATAACACACTCCCAGCAGGTCAAAATAACCAAGAAACAAGAGGGACAACACCATGCAACATGGCAAGATGTAAGACCTGCACTCACATGTGCACACAGACTATCATCAAGACAAGCCAGAACACCACAGTAAAAATCAGTGGACCCTACACATGTCAATCCAGTAATGTGGTTTACCTAATTCAGTGCAAGAAGTCACAGATGGTTACTATATTGGGGAAACTAGGCAACCACTGAAAACCAGGATGAACCGCCACTGAGACTCAGTAGTTAACCAGGTTAGCAGCACACCAGTAGGACACCATTTTTCACAAACAGATCATTCCCTCTCCGACTTATCTGTTTTGATACTAGTAGGCAACTTCAGAAACACACAGTACAGAAGGACATGGGAACTGAGATATATCAAACAATTTAAATCTAACATTTATGGATTGAATCGAGACATTGGATTTATGACAAACTATGGTAAACTGTAATCTTTATGTTACTTGTTACCTAAGGTGTTTTTTTTTTCTCTTGTGTTCCTGCCTGCTCTTTTTCCTATTACCTGCTCCTAGGCATCTTTCCTGCCTCTCTTCCATTTATCTTTACAGCTTCAGTCCTTCCCAGCCCCCTTCCCACCCTTTGATTAGTTCTTCTCACACATCACAGTGTATACTAACCTTACACTCTGTTTATCTAGGCCTTTGATGTTTTGTGTTTCCTTCATTTCTTAATATTTTCTATTAATTTCGTAACACTTCCTGCCGATCTTCCCTTCCTGCCTACTTTAGTCATCCTATATCTTAGGTCTTTTCTTATCTGTGTTCCTGTCTGGTCATCTTCTTAGTACATCTTTACCTGATCTGTTCCTATCAATTGCTGCCCCCCCCCCCCCTTTTAGGTCTTCTGACACATCCTGTTTTTATTAATTTGTAACTTATACAGACTTTATCTCAGGGCTTTATTGTTCTGTGTCCCTTTCACCACTTCTTGGCCTCACACTTCCTGCCATTCTACCCTTCCTGTAATTCTCTTCAATTATTTTTACACATTGCTTTACAGTGTATATAAAAACTGCTTATGTTGCTTAGTTTCGATATTCACCTGAAAAAGTGACCTATGAGGCCCCGAAAGCTTGTGTATAATTCCATCTTTGTACAAGACACTTCTTGGTCCAATAAAAGGTATCAAACCTTCCAGTGTCTCCTATTCTCCAAGGACCAATACGACTAGAATCTCTTTTTACAAAACTTATTTAATCCAGCAAAGCAATAAAATCCCCAGCGCTTCGAGATCAGTCTGCCTCTGCATCAGGAGGCCCCCCTGATGAAGAGGTACAGTGACTGTGAAGTGGCAGGGATTTTATTGCTTTGTTGGATTAAATAAATATATTAATACTACACCTTGGTGTGATGTGCTGCACTATACTGTACATTCAGTGCCTTTCTCTGTTCCATGGCTCCACCACCCTTTCTCTTTTCCATAAAATAGAACTTCTTGCGTCCCTCTTAAACCTTCTCCCCACCAGTTTCACTTGTGACCTTGGATTCTTTACTGTCTACTCCTGCCAAATAGTTCCCAGCAGTTCACTTTGCTTATTCCCATCAGGAACATGAAGATCTCTAGCTTATCCTCCCCCCACCTTGTCTCCATTGAGTACATGTTCAGTGCCTTGAGACAATCTTTGTAAGATATGCCCTGTTGACCGTGAATCATCTTGGTCTCCCTTCGTTGCACTTCTTTAGCCTGTCTCTGTCCTTCCTTAGGTGAGGACTCCAGAACTGAGCACAGTATTCCAGGTACAGCCTCACCAGTGACCTATATAGAGGCAGTAGTACATTCTTTTCCCTGCTGTCAATATCCCTTCCGATACACCCCAGCATCCTATTAGCCTTACTCTATAGGCCTTGTTACACTGGCTTGATTGTTTGAGGGAGTCTCTAATGATGACTCCCTGGTCTCTTTCCTCTTCAGTAATGCTGTTTGCATTGTAGGAAGTTCTAGTTGTGGGGTAAGGAGAGGGGAGTGGGGACATAAAAAGAAATTTAAAACATTCATTAACCCCTCCCAAAAAAAAAAAAAAAAAAAATCGAGGCTTATCAGAAGAGTAGATACCATTAAAAAGAAGCAACACAATGTTGTTCGAGGCAGGGATTTCCTACCATTTTTAAAGTTCTTTCACTTCTATGCAGAAACTTACTGTATATTGGGCAGAGTTTAAAAATGCTGATTAACTGAATGTGTATCTGTGGAGGAGAGGAGAGAAAGGGGGATATGACAGAAACATTCAAATACCCAACAGGTGTCAATAAGGTAAAGTAAGGTAACATTTTCCATAGAGAAAGAAGCTAGAGGACAACGGGTCATGCTATGAAGTTGGAGGGGGGGGGGAGACGCTCAGAGGAAACATGAGGAAATACTTCTTCATGGAGAGGGTGGTGGATGCCTAGAACAGCCTTCCAGCAGAGGTGGTGAGTGTCAAAATGGTGACGAGGTTCAAGCATGCATGGGACAGATACAGGGGGAGCTTGGTAGTAGGGCAAGGGGAGGAGATTACCAGAGATTGAGTAGGGTCTGCAGAGGCACAGTAGGCAGGGAAAACTGGGCAGACTGGGTGGAGCAAGAGGTCCTTATCTGCTGACAACTTCTATGTTTCTTTTCTGACTTCTGCAGTATGGTCTCACCATAAGACTGCCCCGGAGCCAAAATGGTTACTAGAACTTAATGTTAATCATGAAATGTTAGGCTTGAGCTCGGTTTTCAAACCACTGTCCCTGGTAAACATTCTACAGCCGTCAGATTCTTTACTCCGCTTGCCTAGTACTGACGCCTCAGGGAGTACTCCTTCATCTTTCTTGAAGATTTTATTTTGTCGGTTTTCTGACGTAAAAGTTATTTCTGTTCGATTTTAAAGTACTGTCCTTGAGTTTACAGGTAGATTAGTCTAGATTTAGTGCTATTCTAGTAAGTTTTCTCTTTTTTGTTCTTTTAAGCGGGAGTAAACCAATTGTTTATATTTTTAACTGTCTTAATTTTAAACCCTTTTGGGTCCGGCTGGTTATTTTAGAGAGAAACCAAGGTAACTCTCATTTTTTTCTTTGGTCGCTAAATCAACCGTAAGAAAAAACAAACAGATTATTTTATTTGTATGGTGGCCTTAGGCTTACCGGATCCCACTATTAGGGGTTTTTGGTTGGTACGTCACTGCCCAAGAAAAGAACCATCCCAGCGGGTTTTCAGCATTGTACAGAGTGTGGGGAACCATTTGCTAAAGCAGATCCGCACTTAATTTGTGTTCTCTGCCTGGGTTTCGACCACTTAAAGGCAGATTGTGATATTTGTAAAAATTTTCCTCAGTCGACGCTGGATAGGCGGTTAAACTGACTGAAGGAAAACATGTCCGAAAAAGTTGCTGACCCAGCTACAAATAAAGCTTCTACTTCTCATAAGGAGAAGTCTAATGAACCGAGTGAGCAGCCCTCCGACCAGGGTGATGGTTTCTCAAGCAAAAAAGAGAACCGCAGAAACTGCAGCTGAACGGGTAAGTTCTGCTAAAAAGAAAAGAGAAGCACCCAGCTAAGGAACCACAACCGATGGTTCCAGCAGTTCTGACCGTAGAAGCCATTGCTACTGCCATAAGCCTTTTACAGGCGTTGCAAACCGGTACCACGGTATCGGTTCAGTGCCCCGGTTTGCAGCTGTCAGTTCCGGATTCGGATTCCCTCTCAGTTTGTGGTTCACTGGAACAATCAACTGATGTTTTACCTGAGGAAGACGATGGTTATGAAGATGATGACTTTGGAGAACCCGTAGAACCAGATGGTTTCTCTTGATCCTCATAGTACTGATTCACCGGCTAAGGCAGTGGAAGATTACTCTACCCACTTTGCCTTTATGAAGCAGGTGGCACAGACTCTGGACCTCTCCACTCAAGAATCCACAGAGGAGGAGGAGGAACCAGATTATATGGAAATGATGGATGTTCCAGCAACAAAGAGGCTTTAGTTGCCCATCCACAAATCTTTAAAAAGGCAAGCCACAAAAGTCCTGCAGACACCAGCATCTGTCCTCCCAATGGACAAGAGGGTGGACAGGAAGTATTGGGTGGCCAGATCAGGAGCAGAGTTCCTTTTTGGGCATCCTAGCTATGAGGGAGTGGCGTATTCTGCTGCTTGTGTCAAGGCAGGCATTCCCTTGGCATCACATCCTCCTGAGAAGGATTCTAGGAAAGTGGATTCTATAGCCAAAACATCATACCTGGAGGCTTCTCTAGCTATCAAGCAGGCTACCTATATGGCTTATGTGTCCAGGTACCAGAAAAAGCCTTTGTAACCCAGTACTTGAAATACCCAAGGCATGTTCTGGTCCCATGGCATCCGACCTATCAGAGGTAGCTAAGAGGGGCATTGAAGCCTCTAAGTATCAATTTCGCATGGCAGTGGATGCCAGTGACATTGCAGCCAGGCAAATGGCTACCTCAGTGTCTCTGAGGAGATTTGCTTATCTGAGAGCGACAAATTTGTCTCAGGATACCCAGACAAAAGCACTGGATTTTCCCTGTGAGTCCACATCCCTGTTCGGGGAGCAAACTGAGGCTTACATGAAAAAAATGGATGACTACAATGTAGCTTACAAGAGTGCTGCTGCCAAGGAGAAGGCAGCAACACCCCAGAAATCCCAAGGAAGAGTGAGGGGTAGAACCCATTATAGACTCTTCTTCCAACCACAGGCCCTGTCTTCCTACCAGCCCCAGAGTGGATATTTTAGGGGGCAGAGGTGGAAGGGGTAGCAGCAGAGCTGGCCCCAGCACTCAGACTAGTGCTTAGGCTAAGCAGATTCCCTGAGAAATCTGCAAGGGTCGCCTTCCCACTCCCAGTAGGGGACAGGTTGGCACGCTACCTTCATGCCTGGGAATCTGTCACCACAAACAAGTGGGTCCTGGAGGTAGTCAGCCAGGGTGTTGCTCTCAGTTTCAAGTTTCTGCCAAAGTTGAGAGCAAGACTGTTCAGACCTGCAACCCATCAGAGGCATCTCTGTTAGAGGAGGAAGTAGCAAGGCTTATTCAGGGCCACACAGTAGAACCTGTTCCATTGCCCCAGAGGGGAAATGTTCTCTACTCAAGGCACTTCCTCACTCTAAAGAAAACAGGGGAGTGGCGACCCATACTGGATCGCAGACATTTAAACAAACACTTGACAAAGCCAAAGTTCAAATTGGTCACTCTGGCCACCGTCCTCCCTACACTTCGGAAGGAAGACTGGCTGGCATTTCTGGATCTAAAGGATGCCTACTTCCATATTTCCCATCAGGCAATCACATAGAAAGTACCTCAGGTTCAGATTGTCATCGGGCCATTACCCAGTTCAAGGCCATGCCTTCTGGCCTGACATCAGCTCCAAGAGTGTTCACCAAGTGTCTAGTAGTAGTGGTGGCACATCTAAGGAGACAGGGTGTTACAGTCTTTCCATACCTGGATGACTGTTTGGTGGTAGGTCAGTCTCCTCAGCAGGTAAAGCAGGCACTGATTGCCACACAAGATACTCTGGAAGCACTGGGTTTCTTAGTAAACCAGAAAAAGTCAGTGCTTTCTCCAGTTCAACTCCTGGAATTTATAGGGGCAGAACTGGATACTCAGAAAGGAAGAGCCTTCCTCCCTCAGGTAAGTTCAGACAAGCTGATTCAGCTGGCAGGCTATTTTCAGCTTAATACCCCTAGACCAACGAGGCATTTCCTCCAGCTGTTAGGGCACATGGCCGCAGCAACAGTATCAGGATCAAGATTCCAAATGAGGGATATTCAGTTCTACCTCGGTGCTCACTGGTCTTAGAAAAGAGACTCCCTGTCAAAGATGGTACCAGTCACAGGAACCCTCCTTCAAGCACTGCAGTGGTGGCAGAAAAAAAGTCAACATCAGGGAAGGCATCCCCTTCCTCCAGGTTCCACCAGCATCAATTTTGACAGTAGATACCTTCTTCTTAGGATGGGGCGCTCACTTGGTTGATACTGCCCACAGTACCTGGCTCCAGCAAGAGTCACTGCTCCTCATAAACCTGCTGGAACTCAGGGCAGTTTATCTGGGCATTCAGTCCTTCGCCTGTATGCTACAGGGCAAAGTGATTCAGGTCTGAATGGACAATACAACCACAGTGTACTACATAAATAAGCAAGGGAGGCACAAGGTCATCCCCCCCGTGCACAGAGGCCACGAAAATATGGAATTTGGCCTACTCTCTGGGGTCTCCCTCTCAGCAGTTAATCTCCCAGGGCAGGACAGTGTCCTCGCAGATGCCCTCAGCAGGATCAACCAGAATCACCACCAGTGGTCACTAAACAGGCAGTTGTGTTCAAAAGGTGGGGCACCCCAGAGGTGGATCTCTTTGCAGCCTCAGACAACCACCAGCTGCCACAATTCTGCTGCAGATGTGGGACGGCCTGCAGTGGAGGCTCGTCCCAGCTCGTCTGCAGGAGGGTATCCCGTTCATCCGCCCAGAGCTGACGGTCACTCTAACGACCGATGCCTCTCTGCTTGGTTAGGGTGCCCATCTGGGGGAGCTCAGAGCCCATGGCCTCTGGTCCCCTCAGGAGTCTCGATGCCACATCAACCTGCTGGAGCATTGAGCGGTTCGACTAGCCCTCACCGCCTTCGCTCCATTTATACAGGGTCAGGTGGTTCAGGTCCAGACGGATAACACCATGACCATGTACTATCTCAGCTGTCAGGGCAGGACGCACTCCTTGCCTCTGTGCAAGGAGGCTCTCTGCATCTGGTCTCTTGTGATCAGCCCGGAGGTGGTTCTCCTAGCCATCCATGTGGCAGGAGCCTCCAGCAGTCTGGCCGATGCCCTCAGCCAGATAGGCGCTGCTCTCACGAGTGGTCTCTCCTGTCGGAGGTAGTACAAGACCTGTTCTCCCATTGGGGCTATCCTCAGGTGGATCTGTTTGCCTCCAGGAAGAATGCGAAGCTGAGGCTGTTTCTTGCCCGCCCCCCTCAGCAGGGCTTGCTGCAGGGGGATGCCTTCTCGAGGCTGTGGACCCCGGGCCTCTTCTACGCCTTCTCTCCATTTCCCTTGATCCACAAGGTGCTTCTCGAGGCAAAGAGGGACAAGGCGCAGGTGATTCTGGTAGTCCCAGACTGGCCCCGCCAGTTCTGGTACCCAGATCTCCTCAGCCTCAGCTCCAGGCTCTCGAGGCGGCTTCCAGACCACCCGGAACTGCTCTCAGTCGACAAGGAGAAGGTTCTCCACCTGGACCTTCAATCCCTGCACCTGACGGCCTGGTTCCTGATCGGCTAGAGTTCCAGGCCTTGGGTCTTTCCGACGACGTCCTCAACTTCGTTGAGGCATCCTGCAAGGAGTCGACCAGAAAGTACTATGCCTTCAAATGGAAGAGATTCTCCCATTTGGTGTCAGGACAAGGGGTTGGACCCTTCTTCCTGTTCCTTGGCAAGCATTCTGTACTACCTGTGGTCCCTTTCACAGCTAGGGCTTCAGTCGACGACCCTTAAGGTGCACCTGGCAGCCATCTCTGCTTACCGGGTGCGGGCTGGCAAGCAGTCTGTGGTGCAGGAGAAGGTGGTTGGGCACTTTTTCAACGGCCTAGACCACGTATCCCCTCCGGTGCGAGAACCTCCACCTCCGTGGGATCTTCTGCCGGTATTGGCTAAGCTCATGGGCAAGCCATTCGAACCAATGCACAGGTGTGACATCTCTCATCTGTCGTGGAAGACCGCCCTTCTTGGTGGCCATCACGTCAGCCAGAAGGATGGGAGAGCTCCAGGCGCTTTCCATTGAGTCTCCTTATCTGGTCTTCCACAGGGACAAGGTTGTCCTTCGCCTCACCCAAATTCCTTCCAAGGTGGGTCTGAGTTTCACCTAACCAGGTGTTGACTCTGCCGTGTTCTACCCCAGTCACACCTTGAGGCTGAATATAGGCTCCATACTTTGGACCCTAGAAGAGCGCTCTCTTATTATAAGGAGCGAACGGCTGAAGTTCGGGGAGAGGTTCGCCAGCTGTTTGTCACCTACGCTGAAGCTGCACCTGGCAGACCTGCAGCTAAGTGGACGATAGGCAGGTGGGTCACCTCCTGCATAGATCTCTGCCATAGGTTGGCGGGCATGGAGCATCCCAAAGGGATAAGAGCTCATTCTACCCGCCAAATCGCTGCTTTGGTGGCTGCTTCCAGGGACGTCCCTATCCAGGAAATCTGCAGGGCTGCTACCTGGAAGTCAGCACACACCTTCATTTCCCATTACCACATTGACCTAGAGTCACGCCGGGATGCTGGGTTTGGGACTTCGGTTCTCCAGTCCTTATTCCCTAAGTAGGGGTGCGCGCCTTGCCTCCCTTCTCCCGGAGAACTGCTAGGAGTCTGCCAACAAGTGAGGATTGAACAACATATCCACGTCCCTAGAAATACAGGTTACTCGCCTGTAACAGGAGTTCTAGGAGTGGTATATGTTGTTCATCTACATGACCCACCTGACCTCCCCGGCTTCGACGTGCAACCTGGCTTCCAGCGGCTAGATCTGGTGTCATGGGGCGGAGCAAGGGTTTTATCACCTGGGTGGGTGGAGGGCCAGCTTGAAGACCTTCTGGCAACATTTAAAGTGGCAAGGAACCTGCCAACAAGTGTGGATGAACAACATATACCACTCGTAGAACTTCTGTTACAAGTGAGTAACCTGTATATTCTGAGCTCCCACCCTACCTCCCCTACTAGAACCTATGGGCACTGTACTACAGTTGTGCTTGCCATTTGAAACTTCTTAGTTGTTTCTTGTTGGGGCATCTGTAGCTTGAGTCGTAGTGATGCCCACACTCTGAAATGTAAGGGGATTGTTTAGTTTTTGAGGGTGTTATTTATTAGGGTAGTTGAGACAGTTTGTTCTTATGCATGCTCCATAAGAATCTGATGGCTGCAGGATATATCCCAGAGACATTCCAAGAGACAGCTGTTGCAGTTCAAGTGAGCGGGCTGGTGCTGCGAGAAGGGTAGCTTCCCCAAGATCCACACAGATCCACACACATAGCACTCTGGCAAAAAGCAGTTCAGTCAGCAAAGTGCAAATTTATTTGACCAGGGCTCCCAAACCCCAGCGCTCTGGCACAAGCCTTCGTCAGGGGGTGTGGCTGCAGGAGAAACTAAACATCTTAAGTAGCCACATACAGCTACAATCACCTATAGTCGATTACTAATCACCAATACATATAATGAAGATATGGCAAAAACAGTTCTTAAACTAACATACAGATGGGGTAGAAATAAGGTTTTGGCAATGGGGAGCCAGGAGTAGCTCCTGGTCATCGGCAATTTTTGGTGAACCAGGAGCTACTCAGGCCAACCAGGAGCTGTTGCCTAAAAATGAAGAAAGAGGTCCATATGAAAAATGCCAATTTTTAATGTTTTTTTGGTTTTGTTTTGCCTTGGCAGGGACAAACACATAACTATAGTACTAGGCAGAGCAAGAATATAGTACCAAGAGGAAGTGAGAACAGAGAAAGGCAGCAGAAGACAAGATCTGGGACAGAATAATGACAGACAGAGACAGAACATGTAGAAGAAGGCAAGTGAGTAAAGGAACAGGGTAGAAAACCTAACCTGCTTTGAAGATTAAAACTTCACAAGGAGACACTAGACTCTCATTAAATAAAGATATAAAACTTCACAAGGAGACACTAGACTCATTAAATAAAGATATAATATTTTGTGTGTTGTCTTTTTTTTTTTTGCATGTTGTACACATTGTTTTTGTTAAAGCTTGATATGCAATTCAAGGTTTGGGGGGGTCAAATAGTTTCAAATCATGCAAGTACTGTATCACAAGCAGCTAAGAATTCCCCACAAATTATAATCACAAAGTCTTCATCTGAATTTTGTTCAGAATGATGATGGAGGTCCTCGTCATTCTCACTTTCACTACAAGATGTGATGTGAATGTCCTCCACTACTGAGACTTTGCTTTGGCCTGCTGACGAGGACTTGTGAGGTTTTGCTCCCAACCTATGTTTTGTTTTTACGAACCACTCTTTTACTGATGGTGTGCTACAAAAATCTTGTGCTTCTGGGTCCTCCATGGAGATTAAAAGTAAGTCTGCTATGGTGCTGGTCTTCAGATTAGCTGTCCAGTCAGAAAAAATTATTTTCATAGCTGAAAATGCCCTTTCTAGTCTTGCATTGGATATTGGATACACTAGTACTATAGCTATGACATGAAGAATGTTTCTGAAGTATTGAGATTTTTTCTGGAAGATTACACGCCATACCTCAAGGAATGAGAGCTGCTTGTGATACTTGCTAATATTCTGTTTCAACAGTTTCCATTCTGTCATTGCAGTATGCACATCGCATCCATTCTGCAGCAAGACAGGAGAGAAGTGGTCAATAAGAAACGGGATCTCCTCATTTCCAAATTCAGAAAGCTCATTAGAATTATCAGACCAATTTGCAGGGTCAATGACAGTGCCATTCGTTAACAGTGGGTCTTCTGCAAAGCCCAAGAAGCGCTGGTTGAGACAGTCCATTACGCTGTTTACAATCACTTCACGTTCCTTGGCAAGGGCTAAAAGAGCATCTCCTATTGCCCCTTGGAGCACAATTTCTTTAAACACTGCTGTCCCTTCCTCATTGCTAACCACTTCTCTCCTGAACTTGGCTAGTGTGGTTCCATCCTCTGCCATTAGATTTTCTGTTTCCGAGAGTACTGTACTTACAGTGTCCATTACAATGGGAAGAGATATATGGGCATCCTGAAATGCACGGGAAACTGTTGAAAGACCTGTGAGTATGTCAAAATAGAAGTGAAAGAGTAGCAGAAATTTTACATTGCATATCTGTCTTCTAAACCCCTTAACTTTCGCCTTGTCTGCTGGTGGAATATCCCATCTGGTGTCGGACACAAGCTCATCCCAACGAGCCTATATGCTGCTGAAATTATGAAGCACAGCGTGGAGAGAATCCTTTTTATGTGAGAGCCATCGTGTTCCTTGTGACTTTTTAAATGTGATGCAGGAGGTTTGATTGGCTTCAGCCACTCTTTTTAACTCTCTGTAACGTTTTGGTGAGTTCTCATAAAAATAGAATATTGAGATCAACATGTTGTCAATGGTCTGGGAAAAATAGGTGTTTTTAAAAGCATCTTTAGCTGCTAATTCAAGCCTGTGCGAAACGCAATGAATGGCAAGAAGCCATGGGCACTCTTCTTTCAATAATGCCATCAAACCCTTATTACGTCCAAAATTGACAGACGCACCATCTGCTCCTGCGCCAATGCAGGATAACTGTTTTAGGTCAGCCGTGTCCTGACCCAACAATTGAGAGTATGCGGTAGTCATTGCAGACCTCAAACCATTTGCATCAGCAGACTCTACATCAATTAATCCAATGAACTTCATAGTAGGTTGCCCATCCTCGCGAATTTTGGCATAAACTATCTCCTTCTCCGTGGTGGTCCTGTCAGTTGTCCCATCCATAAAGATTGAATGATATCTGTATGGAGTTGCTTCTCCTGTGAAATGACTCACAATTGGTTTCTTAAGTGATCGGCAATAGCTGTGACAGATATAGCATAGCTTTCTCATTGGCATAAGCATCACCAAGGTCAACACCATGTCTCTTTTCTAGTGATATTAGTCCCTTGAATTTCAGGAAGGGGTCCTCTTCTTTGGCCAGGTAGTAGGCAATATCAAAAAGTTTCTCTAATTTGTATAGAGATATTTTTATTCATTTTTAATCTACATTTCTCTATTTCACCAACTGAGGGCATATTAGCAGCTAAAGTAGCAGCCATTGCTTGTTTATGGCCTTCTGATACAGCATGCCTCTCACAGTTTGTTTTTTTAACATTGTTAGTTCCACTGATGTATGAATCCACATTGCTCATTTTACCAGCTCTAGTTGCCCACTTTTTGAATACATTTGGTTTCTCTCTACAAAACTTGCACCAAATCTTGGTTGCAATACCATCTTTTGCTTCAAACTGTAGCCATGTCTAATCTGGATTTTCCTTTTGGCACTGCCATGAGCGCACTGTGGATACATGACAGGAATGGGCCTATTTTTTCTTTTGCTTAGTTACTGTGATAGCAGCCTCACTGACAGTAGTACTGTCTGGTGTTATGGTCAGTGGCATCAAAGAGGAGGACGGTTGTCCTGTTTCATCCGGTCCAGGCTGCTTGCATTTACGTGAAGCACTGAATCCAAAACTTAGAAGTAACATGATTACCACCACCCAGGAAGGAGATAGGTTGGGCCTTGATGTAATTAATTCAGAATGTTAAGTACAACCGCTGAACGTGATGAATTGAGATGTTGTGTTGTAGTTGAAGGACAGAGGGTATAATAAAATGAAGAAAATGATTTCACTGGCTCCGTCTCTTTTTTTGTTAAACTACAGTGCAGGGATTCTTTTTTATCTGGTATATAACGTTACCAAGCTGACCACAAGGCTAAAAAAAAACTTGTAATAAGTCTTGCTGATGCTCACAGGGTCCAGGGACCAGTCGGCAAAGCTAGATTTAATTTTTTTAATCAACGTCACAACAGTTAACAAGCAGACACAAGGAGTAAACTACCTTGCAGTGTAGTTGTGCTAATGTTCAGGGGGTCCTGGGACCACTAGTCAAGCTTGCTAATTTTTTTAATCAACGTCACAACAGTTAACAAGCAGACACAAGGCGTAAACTACCGTGCAATGTAGTCGTGCTAATGTTCAGGGGGTCCTGGGACCACTAGTCAAGATTGATAATTTTTTTAACAGTTAACAAATATCCCCAGGTTTGAAAAGGAAGAAAAATTCTGTTCTGACTGGTTACACCTGAAACTTAGCTCATAAACACACTAATAAGTAATCACAGTATTTATTTTAGCTAAGCAACAGTGTTCAGTTATCAAGAACAGAATTTCAGCAGAACAAAAGTGGCTTAGTCAGAGTGTAAAACAGAAATAAGATTTACTGAAGGTCTGATTGAGAAATAAATTATAACTTGAAAGGATTCTGGAATTAAAGCTTAGGTGCTAAACTTGAAAGTCAATCTAGCTGAGTCAAACGCTGTTTCTGATCTCTAGCCCCCCCCCCACCTGAATAATAGTTAACTTTAGCTTTACAGAAAAGCCAAAACGTGCCAATTCTGTGCTCTTTCTAAATTGAAATGATCTCCCCCTTCCCCCAGTAATTATTTCAAGATTGTTTCCACCAAAGGAAAAAGGGCAGATTAGATTTAACACTAATCTGAGTGCCTTAATGTAGTATTTCCACCAAATATGACAGTCAGTCCATTTTTCAAGTGAAGTATTTGAGCTATGTATTATGCAACTCGTTTCTCCGATAGTTTTCTCTCAAATAACGAGGCAAGCAGCTGCCTCTTAACAGACACCCTCACACTGTCCAACCCTCCATGCACATTGGCAAAAACATATTGTGTGACAGGCTAGTTAGCCAATGAACAACCACACACTGTCTGAATTGCCACCTGATTGGCCTGCACCACAGGCCATCATGTGATGCAAGGATTGTTGAGTCATGACCTGCCAGTCAAGTATAAATGGGCAGGTCCCAAACGGATGAATGTACATGCCCCCCTGGCAGACTGAGCTGCAACCACATGACACACAGACAGGAGAATCAGGTGACAACACACTAACTTCACCGATATTATTGAGAAATGTGTTTGATTGACTTGAGTATGCTCAGGCAGCATGAGCACTGGTATCCGATCATAACCCCAACCCAATTCAAATGTGTAAATAAGCTCGTTTGCCAGTCCGTCCTAACCTGTTACCTAGTAGTAAATGAATCAAGGAAATGGAAGGGGGGACACTCGGCAACCTCTCCATCCCTAAAGGTAGCCCAGTGTAACAGTCACAAACCTAGTTTAACAGCACCTATTTCTGTATGTAAAGTAAAAAAAAAATGGTTAGAAGAGAGGCTGATATTTAAACACAAACCACAACTAACCGAGCTGTACTTAGCCACAAGAATTCAATGCCATCTCATTTATTTAAAAAAAAATCCACATAGCAAAGTTCAGTTTTTGACAAAGAAATTAAAAAGTCAACATAATTACTCAACAGAGCGGGGTATAATGAGCTCGGTCCATCGTTATGTGAAAGATCCTCAGCCGCCCGCCCACCAAATGGGTACCTCACCTTAACACACTGACTGCATAGGTGTCCATCGCTAGTCATTTACACTTGGCAGGACAGCAGAGCTACATTTTCAAAATGAAAAATTCGCCAAGTGATTCTGGGACTCAGCTGTGCATCCCATGCTGACAGCAACAGCCAAACCCTGGAGAAACAAGCAGCAGCCTGACAACTGTCTGCTCACCTGCAGTCTGTCCCTCGATGTCCGTCCACAAGGAGACTCGCTCACCTCTCACCACTGCTGCTACCAGCCCTTCTCACTGAGTCACCCTCTTAACACTCCGAGAATGGCAATTTAAATGCCACTTAGCCACAGCTCTTCAGATTACGCTATCGCTTAAATGCCATTTAGCCGCGGCTCTTCAGATTACCCTATCGCTCGCTCAGCGCCGGGTGCAGCGCCCCTGCTTCAGATCACAGCAAGAAGCAGGCGCTGAATTACACATTTGTAGCGCTGTTTAGCACTCTGTGCCCCCTTATTTCGACCCCTGGAATCTATTAGTACAAAAAATATATTTTTTGTCACAAAAGGACCTCTAAGCAATTAATTATCATTGCACATTTTAATTTTCGTTACAAGGATCCATGTGACAGTGCTCATTACAGACCCTGAAAAACAGGGGAGAGAAAATAGAGTGCAGTGCTTGTCAGTGATCACCCTAATATCATTTATCAGCGCTTACAGTCAGTGACTGGGGATCCATAAAATCATCTGTGTTTGCAAACATGATTTGGTGGATCCCCAGTCACTGACTGTAATAGATAATAAATGATATTAGGATGATCACTGACAAGCATTGCAATCTTTTTTCTCTTCTGTTTTTCTGGGTCTGTAATAAGCTCTGTCACATGGATCCTTGTAACTAAAATTAAAATGTACAATAATTTAGAGGTCCTTTTGTGAAAAAAAAAAAAAAAAGTATTTTTTTGTACCAATAGATTTGTATGTTTAAGAACTGTGTTTGCCATATCTTTATTATATATATTCGTGATTGGTAATTGGTTTCAGGTGATTGTATATGGCTACTTAAGATGTTTAGTCTCTCCTGTAGCCACACCCCCTGACGAAGGCGTGTGCCGAAGCGCTGTGGTTTGGGTTTGAGAGCCCTGGTCAAATAAATCTGCACTTTGCTGAAATTTGCTGACTGAAACTGCTTTTTTGCTTGAGTGCTATGTGTGTGGATCTGTATATTCCAGGGACAGTGGTTTGAAAACCGAGCTCAAGCCTAGCATTACATCATTTGCATAGGTTCAATTAACCATTTTGGCTCCAGGGAAGTCCTATGGCGAGACCATATTGCATATGTCGGAATACAGTAAGGTTCCCTTGGAAGAAACACGATTACTATGATAAGTAGTTTTTTCCTTCTGTGTTTCTATGGATGAGGCACCATAGCGGGATCTTATCCTAGGGATGTCAAGCAGAATATATGAGTATCTTCTGAGTGAGTATGCACAGGGGGTGAATTTGAATAGAACAGTAAAGTGTGTGTGTGTGTCTTGGTGATGGCTCTGTAAGCCCAGAGGGAGGCATTATGCTGCCTCCTGTGGCAAGCGAGGTCCAACCATGTTGAGTATAAAGGGAGCAGTGGTGTGTATTAAATGGGGTGTTAGTGATAAATCTTAGCACACTGTGATACAGTGTGTCCAACTTTACTAAGGCTGTTTTGGAGCAGTGGCTATAAATAAAGTCTGTATAGTTGATAAAGGGGAGAAATGTCGTCTGAACCAGTTTTAGTTTTGCCTCGTGGGTAAGCAGGTGCTTAATATGGAAGAAGAGTCCTAGCCTTTGTCTTAGTTTTTTGGAAAGTTCTTCAGTATGTGTTGTGAAGGAGAGCTTACAATTGAGCCAAAATCCTAAGTATTTAAATTTGTCCACAGTTTTGAGTGGTTCTCCCAAGATGGTCATAATCTGTAGCTTGGTATTTGAGGGGTTGGTGGGTACTACTTTGGAGTGAGGGGAGAGGAGCATGTCTTTGGTCTTTCTGGCATTGAGTAGTAATTTCAAGTGAAGCAGGTTTTGCTTGAAGAGACTTAATTCCTGCTGCAACTCTAGGCATGCAGACTCAAGGGTAGGCCGAGCAATGTACAGTACAGTGTCATCTGCAAAGAGATGAACACTTGCTGTACTAATTTTGTGGTCAATATCATTAATATGTATAGTGAATAGTAGGGGCCCCAGTTTTGACCCCTGAGGAATCCCTCTCTGTAGTGTGTTAAGAGGAGAGAGGTCACCTTGCTCCTTGTTGTCTGCCTGTGAAGTAGCAGGAAAACCATTTCAAGGCAGTGTCATCTAGTCCTAGGTTATGCAACATAAGCAGAAGTAAATCATGGTCCACGGTATCAAATGCCTTGCTTAGGTCCGAGAAGAGTGCACAGATGTGGTTTTTGGCATTTAGGGTGATTTGCCAATTATTTGTGACCTTGGCCAGAGCAGATACCATGCTGTGTTTTGGCCTAAAGCCAGATTGTAATGGGTTGAGCAAATTGGAGGTTTCCAGATGTTCTCTTAATTGGAAATTGACTAGTTTTTCAAGTAGTTTCGACAAGATAGGCAACAGAGAAGTTGGCCGGTAGTTGTTAAGGTCGCTTGGGTCACCAGATTTGAAAAGTGGGATAATGTGTGCTGTTTTCCATGTTTAAGGAAAAGCCCCCTGGGAAAGGGACAAGTTGAAGAGGTGGGTGATGGGTGGTGCCAGTAGATGGTAGTCTCAGTTTAGGAAGAAAGGATCAAGTCGATCTGCTCCTGTGGCATGGCGGGGCTGCACCATCCCATTTTTTGTAATTTTGCAAGTACTGCCATGGATGCAACAGGGGGGCTCTGCTTAGATTAGCCAGGAGGTGGTCTAAGGACCCTGTGCCACTGCAGGACAATGTGGCGATTGAGGGGGGGGACCTGTCAGGAAGGTTCCGGGGGCATGAGGAGCATGGAGTGTGCCCTAGGGGGCATCGGGGAGACAGCAGAACAACAGGATGGTGATGTGGCACCCGGCCGGGGTGCCTTTTACAGTGCCAGGCAGCTTACAGGCTCTGATCGCTTTGTGAATGGTTGGCAGGGAAGGAAAGACCTGGCTTCAGGTGGGCACAGCCCTGGCACCTGCCCCAAAGGTGCCATGATCCCCAGCTCCATAGGCAGGAAGCACTGGCTGGAGGGTGAGGGCTGCCAGTGGTGGAAGGGAACATTCTCCAGGCACCGCAGCAGTCCTCTGGTAAACAGCCCCCCCCCCCGTTGTGGTAGGCTGCCTCCTGCCAACAGGGTTGGGGATCATGGCACCTCTGGGGCAGGTGCCAGGGCTGTGCCCACCTGGGGCCAGGTCACTTTCCCTTCCTGCCAACCCTCCACGAAGTGGTCAGAGCCAGTCAGCTGCTTGGCAGTGCAGAAGGCACCCGTGATGGGTGCCACATCACCACTCTGCTATTCTGCCATCTCCCCGATGCCCCCGAAGGCACCTCCCATGCTCTGTCAGCTCCCAGACCCCTCCTGACATGCACAGTCAACCCCTCCACCTTCGCAGCTCCTCTAGTGTTGTGCTGGGGGGGCAGGTCCCTGCGCCAATCCCCGCAGGTGCACCAAATGTTTGGCGTAAGCCTTTGTCTGCAGCAGCTCCTGGGTCTTTGGCACAAAGACTCCCCTTTTATAAAATTGGGCACATGATCCCTGACACACCCAGAGTTTGCAATAGTCCTAGAGTGACACAACTTGCGTCGCTGTAATGGCTGTTTTAAAATCGGGACCCAGGTCTTAAGACAGTGGGGAAAAGCTTGGAGTTAAGCATGTATGCGATCTTTACTATGGAGGGGTTCTCAAGTCTTTCATGGACATAAGACAGCAGTATGGCATATAGGCTGGAGGTTTCTTTGCCTAATTAAGAAACAGGCAGTACCTGCATGACCAAACTCCAGCATTGTCCCCAATTGAGGAAATCCTTTATAGGCCACAGCCAGGTATGTTGGTACTAACTGCATTGTATAAACTGTTCACAGGTGCTTTTCCTACCCTCTAGGCTCTGCTTGACTCCCTCCTCTGCAGCACTAAGCATACCATTTCAAAACCCCAAAATCTCTTTCAGTTACCCCCTACTTCCATTTCTTTTTTGTTTTCCCCCCACCCTCTGCCTGACACTCCTTAGAACACAGCGCAGTGCTGTTTTCACCAACAATGCCTTCCCTTAGAAACCTCCTCTTGTCTCTTCTGGTCCTCTCCCTCTTCTATCCGCTGTGCCAACTTCCTCTCTCCTCCTACCCCTTGCAACCTCCCACTGTAATCATCATAACTTGCTACCTGCAACATGGAACCGTGGAAAATCCTCCTTACCCTTACTTGAGGCACCCCCTTACTAAGGACTGGGTGCAAATGGCTGCTCACCCTGCTGGAAAGATGATAAATCAACACCTGTCACTAGCCATCTCCCTCTTTTGGGACCCTAGACGACTACACTGTCTCCAAACCAGTAAGAAACAGAGGAAAAGCATGACATACTATGAGCTTCGGGAGATATCCCAAAAACTCCTGCTTCTCCTCCTTCTTATGTCAGGTGGGGTCCACCCAAACCCTGGCCCTGTCTCAAACAGGTTAACAAAGCTAGCAAAAGCTGATGGGGGTCTCTCCATTGCTCCCCTAAATATCTGCAGCCTTCTTCCTAAGCTGGCATCCCTTCAAGTCTTTATTGGTCAAAACAATCCTGACATATTAGCTGTTGTTGAGACCTGGCTGCTCAAGCACTCCAGATCATGCAATCTCGCCTCAAGGCTACAATTCTTCAGACTCGACTGGTCAAAAAAAAAGGGGTTGTGCTGTCTATATTAGGACAACCTCTCTAGTCACCCTGCCAGTTTCTCCCCCGCAAATACCCTAGTGCAACTTCTCCCTGTCAAGCTACTTCTTGGTGCCCAAAATAAAGTCCTAACCATGGCTTCAGTCTATATCCCTCCTAAAGACCCTCGATCCGGTCTCCAGACAGTTCTTGAATTTGTAAGATTGCAACCTCCTGACACTGAGCTCCTCCTACTTGGTGATTTCAATATCAATTGGCTCGCCTCTGATATCGGATCCAGCAAGGATGCTATCCTAGCAGCCAACCTAATGCAGATGGTCAACTCCCCGACTAGGAAAAACTGCAAGACTGGAACTTGCACTGTCATTGACTGGATACTTACTAGTCACCCGGACCGGATGAAAAACACTACTGTTCTCTCCGACTCTCTCAGTGACCACTCCCCTGTGATCTGTACCTGGACAAATAAATTCCTTAAACCACCTCCCAAAACCATCTCAAGTAGAGTGCTACCACACGGAAATCTCAGTAAACTCAAGACCTGTCTCCTACAACAAGACTGGTCCCCAATCTACAATATGCTAGATGTTGACGTTGCCCTAGAATACTTTATCACAACTTTCAACACTGCCTGTGACACTTATGCACCATTAAAAAAGCGTAAAATCAAAGCTCTCTCTAATCCTTGGCTCACGGCCAAACTACTGACTCAGCTCAAAGCTGGTGACCATCTCTGGGCCACTGCCAGGGCCACAGGCTCCTTGACGGATACACAGAAGTACAAACAGGCACGCAACCTGTGCACCTCGCAAATCAGGCAAATGAAGAGCTCCTATTTCAAAAATGCCCTAGCAACCACCTGGGGTGATGGGAGATCTTTCTGGGACAACATCCGAAATATGACGGACAAGCAGTCCAAATCCTCTCCTACGATAATGAATGTTGATGGCTGCACTACCCTTGACCCAAAGGTTATGGCTGATGCCCTAAATAAAACCTTGACAGACCTCAGTGGGGTCCTCCCGCCAGACTTCTTCTCGGACTTGACCTTGCCAAAACGCGCATCCCACATCACCTCACCTGACCAACCGCTATTTCACTTTAAAATAGTTAAGGCACATGAAGCCTACAAATATATAAAAAATGCTTGCTCTAAATCAAGAACTAGCAGTGACACTATTGATCTAAAAATTCTGTCTCTCACCTTGGAAGAAGTGATCCACCCTCTCACCAAAATTCTCAATCTCTCCCTCTGCCGAAGTAAATTTCCCAGCAAATGGAAGTCTGCTATAGTTACACCAGTACTCAAAGGGGGTGACAAATCCACACCATGGAACTATCGACCTATATCAATACTTCCACCCCTCTACAAAGCCCTTGAACGGATCGTGGCCGATCAACTCTCAGACTACCTGCAAAAGTATAATTTACTCTGCATGCAACAACACAGATTTAGGAAAGGGCACAGTACGTCGACGGCCCTACTAGATTTCTCAGGAGAAGTTCACAATGCCATGGATAAGGGATACCAAACCGGAGCTGTTTTCATTGACCTCACAAAAGCCTTTGATACTGTTCACCATGGCTTACTAATCTCACTTCTGCTCAATATTGGGCTAGCTGAGGGACCAGGTGCCTGGGCAAAAAGTTACCTGGCACAACGCTCACAACCAGTAAAAATCTCTTATGTTCTCTTTGACTCTAAACTGGTCCTCTCTGGTATCCCTCAGGGATCAATCCTAGGCCCTCTCGTTTTCAGCATATTCCTAAACTTGCTCCCTGAATCCTGCCCAGAAAAAATAATACTATATGCTGATGACGCTGTAATTCAAGCACCATGAAGTCTTGCTATATTATGACTTAAGGCAGTTAGCCACAGCACTTGAACTGCCCCAGAGAGGAAACAGTTAACTCCAGGGAGACTGGAGTTCTAAAGCGCCAGAGCGCTATGCCAAAGCTCTATTTGGCAAGTTTCAAATGAAACTGTCAGATTCTTTACTCCGCTTCACTGAACAGTCGCTCCGGAGATCAGCTCCTTCAGCTCGGTTCATTTCTCGGTTCAAGCGATTATTTTCGGTTCATTTGAACTGGCAAAAAGTATTTATTTTACCGCATTTCAGTTCAAAGCTCTATCTGGTAAACCGTAAGTACAGGATTTAAAGTCTGTGTGGAAAATTAATTATCGGTTCGGTTTTGAACCGATCGGTTTGCTAAAATAAGCATTTCTATTCATGTTTTGGGCTTTTTAGAGTGCGGTTCCCGGTTCTTGTCGGTTCTAAAAAACCTATACTTTTGGGTTTTTTTCAAATACCGTGACACGTTAGGAACCGATAAGGGTCTTGCTCTGGCACTGCCATCAAAGGGCAAGTTTTTGGATAGGCTGGCATTATGTCTGAGAAACCCAAAGAAAAACCGGGCCACTGGATTTAACACTGTGATGTCTGTGGGAAGCCTTTGCCAGGGCTGACCCACACACCACTTGTGTTTATTGTCTGGGGCTGACCACCTCCTGTCAGACTGCCAGGTGTAAAAATTTCCTGCAGCCACCCTGGAGAAGAGATTGGCCGGCTCAGGGAATGAGATGCCAAAAGTCCGCTGACCCGATGGCCAGCCGGTCCAGCACCCACTGGACCAGAGGGAGTGCCCTCTGACCAGGCGAGACTTCTCGGCAAAGGAAGGCTGGTTCAGAGGAACCAGTCCCAGTAAAAAGATAAAGAAATCAGCAGGTCTGGAGTCCAAAATTGTCTCTCCAACTGCTGCAGAGATAGCTAAAGCCATTCAGATTGTCCAGTCACTGTCTCAGGGACCTGTCGAACCACCAACAGCTAGCAAAAGGTTGGTTCGTTCAGCTCCAGTGGTTCAAGAGTATGATGTTGAGGAATTTTATGAACCACAGGAGGGGGAGGAGGAATTTGATCATTATATATGTGTGGCTGGGAGGGTCTGGATGTGCCCATTGAACCGGACATTTCTCCACACAGACCTTTAGAATCTCCCCCTATGCTGTGTGAGTCCCCTTCTCATTTTATGTTTTATAAAAAAGTTGCAGAAACCCTCCAGCTTCCTTTAGAAGAGGCTGTGGATGAGCAAGAGGAGCCTGATTATGTAGAAATGATGGATATACCAGAGTCTAGGAGGTTGTCTATTCCTTTGCATAAGTCATTTAGGAAGCAAACAACAAAGATTTAAAAAAATCCTCATTCTGTCCCTCCTGTAGATAAAAAAAAATGGACAGAAGGTATACTTTGTCAGGCCCTGATACAGACTTCCTCACTGAGCAGTGTAGTCATGTAGGTGTGGTACAAGCTGCAGCCTGTGACAAGGCTAATATTCCCCTGGCCTCACATCCTCCTGATAAGGATTCCAGGAAGATTGATGCCATGGCGAAAAAACAATATATGGCAGCTTCTTTGGGACTCAGGCAGGCAAATTATATGGCTTATGTGGCTAGATATCAGAAATCTAGATGGGACACAGTATTGCAGTTAGCCAAGCAGGCCCATGGCCAGCTGGCTAGTGAGTTGGAACAGGTGGCTGCTGATGGCATTGAAGCCTTTAAAGTTCAATTTCATACTGCTGTTGATGTTAATGATGTTTCCTCTAGGGTCATGGCCACTTCTGTAGCTTTCTGTAGGTTGGCATGGCTCAGATGCACTAATCTGTCCCAAGATACTCAGTCAAAGGCTATGGATTTTCCTGTAGTGGGAAATTCTCTCTCTGTTTGGGGAACAAACAGAAAATTATATGAAAAGATGGATGAATACAGAACTACCTACAAAAGTGCCCAGGCCAAGGAGAGGCATGCCACTCCACAAAGGCCGCTCCCAGAGAGGCAGGGGCAGGCCTTTCCACAGGCCTTTTACCAATCTCAAGCCTCCTCTGCGTTTGCACAGGGGTTTCTTCAGAGGCAGAGGTAGACGGAGCACAAGTAAACCGTCTCCTCCCTCAGCCTAAGGCTGTTGCAAGCAGGCACCCTGATGGGGTGCCCAGGGCCGATTCTCCTGTACCGGTGGGGGCAGGTTGGCTTATTTCAGCTAGAACTGGCTGTCCCTAACTCGGACAGATGGGTTCTGGAGGTAGAAGTCAGGGTCTGGTTCTCAGCTTCAAGCAGTTTCAAAGATGAGAGCCAGACATTTTTCCACTGCAAATCCTTCAGAAGCCCTTGCTTTGGAAGCAGAGGTTTCTTCTTCTTCTAGACTGCAAAGCAGTGGAAGGGTCCCTCCTTGCCACCAGGGCAAGGGCTGTACTCAAGATACTTTCTTACCCCAAAAGACAGGAGAATGGCGGCCCATTCTAGATTTAAGATTCCTGAACCAGCACCTTTTGAAACCAAAGTTCAAATGTTAACTCTGGCAATGATTTTGCTTTCCCTGAGGCCAGGGGACTGGCTAGCTTCCCTGGACCCAAGGATGCCTATTTTCATGTCCTGATCAGGCCTTCTCACGAAAGTACCTCAGGTTCGAACTGCCCTCAGGCCACTACCAGTTCAGAGCAATGCCCTTTGGCCTTACCTCTGCTCCAAGGGTATTCACAAAATGTCTAGCTGTGGTAGTGGCTCATTTAAGAAGGCAAGGGGTTGCTGTGTTTCCTTACCTGGACGACTGGCTCATAGTGGGTCAGTCTCCAGATCAGGTAAAATCCCACTTGCAAGTCACCCAGCAGCTTCTCACTTCCCTGGGATTCCTGATGAATTTACCAAAGTCAGTTCTGGAACCAGTTCAGGTACTAACTTTCATAGGTGCAGAATTGAACACAAAGTTAGCCAGGGCATTTCTCCCCTCGGAAAGGGTAGACAGACTCATTGCCCTTGCATCCTCCTTTACCCTCTTGGTCTTTGACCAACAAGGCATTTTCTCTGCAACTCCTAGGGCACATGGCTGCTTCCACAGCTGTTGTGCAAGGAGCAAGATTCCAGATGAGGGACATTCAGTTCCATTTGAGGGCCTATTGGTCTCAAAGGAGGGACCCCCACCAAATTAGTCCTAGTGACCCAAACTTTGATCCTGGCTCTCCAGTGGTGGCAGGATCAAAGCAATCTAACACAAGGGGTTCCTTCATTCTCGTTTCCCACTCCTCCCCCTCACCACGGATGCCTCCCTGCTGGGGTGGGGCTCACTTGGCGACCTTTCCACTCAGGGAGTGTGGTCCCCCAGGAATCTCTGCTCCACATCAATCTTTTGGAACTCAGAGCTGTCTTTTAGCTCTTCAGGTTTTTCAGCTTCTGTCCAGAACAAAGTAGTTCAAGTCAGGACAGACAACACCACAACAATGTGGTACATCAACACAAGGGGCACTCGGTCATCAGCCTTGTGCACCAAGCAATGAAGTTGTGGTCTCTGGCTTACTCCCTGAACACCTCCCTGATAGCAGTTCACCTTCCAGGGAAGGACAATGTCCTGGCGGATGCCCTCAGCAGGATTTCTCAGGGCCATCACGAATGGGCTCTGAATCCTCAGGTGCTGGGGTCGGTCTTTGCCAGATGGGCACCCCTCAGATAGATCTTTTCGCAGCCCCAGACAACCACCAACTTCCTCTGTTTTGTTGCAGACCTCCAGTGCTGGGCTCAGTCCCTCTGGACGCCTTTCTGTTGGATTGGAAGGGAAGTTCCTATGCCTTTTTCCCCTTCCTCTTCTCTTCAGGGTATTAGTAAAATCAGATTTCAGCCCTGCAAAGTGATTCTGATTGCCCCAGATTGGGCCAGACAGCCTTGGTACCTCTGATTCTGTCCCTGACAGTCCACCCTGCCCTGAGCTTGCCCAGAGTCCACGACTTGCTGGCCTTTGCACAGGGGAGTGTGTGGTATCCGGACCTCAAATCCCTCCATCTCAAGGCTTGGCTCTTGAGGAGTTAGAATTTGCTGATTCACACCTTTCCCAAGGTGTCCTGGATATTTTAAAGGCTTCAAGGAAGCCTTCCACTAGGACCACTTACAATTCTAAGTGGAAGAGGTTTTCCATCTGGGGTTCTGAGAAACAGATTGTCCCAGAATCTGCTGATTTGCCCATTTTACTGGACTATTTGGTCCATTTAAATTCCTTAGGCCTTAGGCCAGCTACCTTAAAGGTTCATCTGGCAGCTGTCTCTGCTTTTGTATCAGCAGGGAAGCCTGCTTCTCTTTCCTCTCATCCTGTGTTTTCCAAGTTTTTTAAGGGGTTACTTCACACTAACCCTCCTTTTCGGGAACCAGCTCCTGCCTGGGACCTGAATGTTTGCATTGCTCAGTTAATGCAACCCCCCTTTGAGCCTCTGTCTTCAGCAGATCTCAAGTTTCTAACTTGGAAAACTGTTTTTCTAGTGGCTATCACTTCTGCCAGACGCATAAGTGAATTACAAGCCCTGTCAGTGGAAAAAGATTTTATATCTTTTCACAGAGATAAGGTAGTCCTCAGGACTAACAGAAAGTTTTTGCCTAAAGTGGTTTCAGATTTCCATCTGAACCAATCCATCTCTTCAGTATTTTTCACTGAGCATTCTTCTCGGGTGAGAGGAGACTGCACAGTTTAGACGCTAAAGAGCTTTAAGCTACTATTTGAACTCACCAAGGGTCACAGGTTGAATCCCTCCAACTCTTCCTTACCTATGGCGAGGTTGGCAAAGGAAACCTGCCACTAAGAGGACAATTGCAAGGTGGATTGTCTCTGTATCCAGTTTTGTTACCAAAACTAGGTAGAGAACCCCCTCAGGACTGAGGGCTCACTCCACTAGGGACAGCTGCATCTCTAGCGGCTGCTAGAGATATTCCATTCTGAAATCTGTCAAGCTGCTACTTGGAAAACAGTTCACACTTTTACCAAGCATTATTCCCTGGATGTCCAGTCCAGGAGAGATGCTCGTTTGGCACAGCTGTGCTTCAGAGCCTATTTCTAAGTAGGTTCTGACCCTCCTCCATGGAGGTACTGCTGTGTAATCTGTTTTAGTCAAATATAGCAAGACTTCATGGTGTTTGAAGAAATAATTACTCACCTTAGTAATTGCTTTTCTTCTCATGGAGTCTTGCTATATTATGACCACCCCAACCTGCCCTCTCAGAACTTCTACTTGGGTAGGGGTTGGCAAATTAGTGCAAGCACTGTGTCATGCCATTTAGTTCTTCCCTTTCCCCTTTATTTAGGGTTGGGAACTAGGTATTTCTGTTTTTGTAAATATATGGCCGCCCGGACTTGAGTCTTTTGGGGAAGGGGGTCTAATAGTGCTTGTTAGGGTGAAACTAATATTATTATCATTATTATTATTATTGCTCTTGTTGTTGTTGTGTTTGCTTGTGTTTTCCTACTAGTAGGTAGCCACTTGGCTAGTGTAGAGCTTTCCACACAGACTTGCTGCTTAGTATTAGCTTTCAGAAAGATCTGACAGTTTCATTTGAAACTTGCCAGATAGAGTTTGCATAGCGCTCACTTTAGAACTCCAGTCTCCTGGAGTTAACTGTTTCCTCTCGGGGCAGTTCAAATGCTGTGGCTAACTGCCTTAAGTCATAATATAGCAAGACTCCATGAGAAGAAAAGCAATTACTAAGGTGAGTAATTTTTTCTTCTCTCCTCTCATAAGGATCCCAAACCACTACATCAGAGCTTGCAACTTGCCTTCTCTTGTGTTGAAAAGTGGTTCCTTGATCACAAGCTGGTCCTAAATCACAAAAAAACAAAAAACCATGCTTTTCGCCAGTCATCAAAACAGAAAAAGGCATATTCCACTCACAATAAAAACTTCCCCTGGAAATACACTTGAACAAGTGAATACATTCAAATACCTTGGCATCACATTTGATCAGTGTCTTACCTTTGCGACCCACATTGGTAACACAGCAAAAACAGTGAACCAACGCATTGGAATACTGTTCCGGAACCGTCAATTCTTTAACCAAGCTGCCCTGAGGATTGCTATACAAAGCTCCGTCATCTCAATCATAGACTATGGTCTTATTATCTATGGCTCTGCTACTACCACTGCACTAAGGCGTGTCTCAACAGCCCTAAACAAGGCCTGTCGACTCCTCATTGGAGCGCAGAGACGGACCCACACCTGTGAGCTCTACACGGAAACTGGCTGGTTACAACTCTCTAATCACCTAATGTATCTCACATGCTTGATGGCAAAAAAATCAATCTTGGGACTCACTCCGCCGTGTATCCAGGATCTACTCTGCCTGAATAATGGCACTCGTCCCACCAGAAGATCTGAGTACCAGCCTTTTCAGGTCCCCAGATGCCGGACTGCTCAGGGACAAAGATCATTTGCCTATCGTGCCCTTACCTGGTACAATGCCCTTAGCTTACCCACTCTATCCTTCACATCACTGGGAGCTTTCAAAGCTATGCTATACGCGTGCCTCACAGCCTCCAGCTCCTGTGACTGCTTTGACTAAAGACTACCCTCTGACTGTACTTACAGCTGTCCATCACTCGCCACGACCCCTCACTTGACAAAGACACTCGGAGTACCACTAACTGGACCTGTCTGCTACTGAACTTTTTTAATTTTTCTCCATCTGCTCCTACTTTTTCCCTCCTTATCTTTTCCTTGAATGCCTCTGAGTTTCTTTCTTTCTTGTAATTGAATATTACTGTTTTATTGCAGCCTTTATAAATTACTTGCCAATTGTTGTAACTTGTCTTGCTGTTATGTACTTTTATGACGTGGAACCTTTGTAAAAGAGCCTTGGCTCAAAGATATTAATTCCTAGAACAATAAACTGTAAACTATAAAACTACCCCTAAAATTAAAGCTATAGAAGAATGGGAAAAGGACCTGGATATTGCAGTTAACACAATGTGGATGGCAGCCATTCGACATATCCACAACTGTTCCAGGTCCAACAGACTTCGCAGAATACAGTTTAGCAGGCTGTATAGAACCTATCTAACCCCTTTCAAGTTACATAAATTCAGCCCATCTAAATTGGAAGTATGTCTCGAATGCCACATGGAAGAAGGTGACTTTATTGTTTACCAAAATCGCACAATTCTGGCTAAGTATTCATCCTATACCACACAAAGTGCTGGACACTTCTTTCTCCAGCACTCCTCTGGAGTTGCTGAACCCAGAAAGCCAACATGTGTACAAACTCAAGGATATAGCAGTGATCAACGCCAGGAAAACAGTTGCCCAACACTGGGTGCGTGATACTCCAGCTAGCACTACACACGGGTTAAATAATCTGGTGTTACGTATGAAACTAGAAAGGTGCCAGTTTACAGTACATGCTCAATAGAGCCTTTGTCACAGCACCTGGCAACCCCTTATGCAGGCAAAAGAAAATGGTATTGTAAATATGTGAAATCTAGATACAAGGACCAGACAACATAAGATTGCCTAGCACTGCATGTCGGATGGCAAGGCATCTCCGTATAAGCTGACTGTACTGATATGTTATCTTGGACAGTGTTGTTGCCATTGCTCCAGATAAGGGGAGTACCGACCTGTTTTTACTCACCTCATTTTAGGAAATACTCTTCAGAAAATGTTTTTCATGAGTATCAGTACTCACCCAGCATTTTTAAATTCACCACACTCCATAGAATAGTGCTTCATAACATAACTGGTGATTCAGAAGAAGCAGATTTTTCAGATTTACAGCGCTAGTACCCATCCCAATTTTGTTTCGCACTCTGTATTTTAAAACTGGTGAGTAAATTACTCCTACCTGCCAACGTTATCTGGAGCATTGTTGCCAACTGATCAATTCCTATTTAGATAAAAAACTGCATCATTTTTAAAAATGTACTCCTCACTCCACTCTGTCCAGACATTTGTATGCATCTGAATTTGGTTTTACTCACCTCACTTTCAAAATCAGGAGTACAGGCACTCCTCCCAAAAAATCTTATCTGGAGCCCTGGTTGTTGCTGTTTCTTTAAGTACGGCAGTTATCCAGGTGTTGTGGATACATCTTTGTCAGCACTTCATGTCATAGCTTGCTTTTATTTATTATTTATTTATTTAGTTTTTGTTGACCAGGTAAGTGCGCTAGACAGCAAAGCTGCCTATTTTCAGGCACGACTCTGGGAGGTTACATACAATGGGGTAAGAGACAACAGTGAATATAGAGAATAATCACTAGTCACCTATCAGTAACGAGCTGGTTAGTGTCTCGAGAGGTTGCCTTGGTGACTGCAGTAACCTCGAGAGTGAAGCTAGAGAGGTTCGATTGCTAATTTTTATTTATTTTTTTATTTTACTGAAATCTAGGATTACAAATACCTTTGAGCAGGAACTGCTCGTTTACAAAGGTTCCACGTCGAAGGAATGGGGGGGTATACATACATACAAAGGTCAACATAATAGTACATAGTTACACAATAACAAGAAGTAAGAGAATGAGGCTTAGGAAATTCCAGTAATTCAAAATGTGCCAAATGTTAGGTAGCATGACATAACCAGCCAAGGGCAATCTTGGAAATAAGCACTGCAGGTGAGAGGGAATGGGGTATGCAGGCAGGAAGGCCATTGTCGGAGGGTGGAGGGTGAGGGTAAGAGCTCTAAAGGGGAGAGAGAGAGAGGAGGGATAAAAGTCAGGAAATGCCCCGGGGGAGGAAAAGGAGAGGGGGGCAAGGGGGTAGGCAGGTAGAAGGAGACAAGGTGGGGAGAGATAGCTTTCAAGACTGAAGTGGAGGGCAGTGAACGGGCTAATGGCAACCTAGAGATGCCCTAAACGAGCTTGCTACCGATAGGTGACTAGCAATTGTTTTTTATAGTGTGTTTTTTTGTTGTTTTTGAGGAGAGGAAGCTAGCAGAAGAGGAGTAGATGTCAGTTGGGGATCTTGTTGCTCTGCCCCCGATGCTCTAACACTGGACACTGCCGCAGTCCTGCTTGCCAGCGGTGCTGCAGCTTGTTTTTTGTTTTGTTACAGCCGCTTCACATTTAAACTAAACTGGGCTAAACAGAGAGAGCCCTCACAGTGACCACCGGATCCATGCTACCATCTGCCAACACTGGGAACTGCTGTTTACCGGACTGCCACCACACCAGGGGGACCTGCTGAATGCCTCACTTCAGGAGAGAGTTTTTTTTTTCTTTCTTTTTTAAATGATAGATCACAAGAGGGAACGTGTTCGCTGCTGTTATGCTGCAGTAGCTAGTGCAGCATAACAGCTACGATGACATAGCTACTTAAGCATAACATCTCGAAAGTGATGGCTTTCTATCGATAACGTTCTATCATACATTGGAGTAAGTTGGGGAATAACAAGCAGTACAATATGCAAGCATTAAACAGGCAACTACAGATGTAGCAATAAATCCAGTAAAGGATTAGTACAAAGTGCATATAACAGTGGCATAGACTATAAAATAGGCAGATACACGCCAGATTGTCCTGCACGGGGCAATTAAAACATTGTGCAAATAGAAGATGAGTGCTAGAGATAATTGGCTTGAGTAATGCTCTGGGAGAGCAGAACATAGAGATAGGATCAAGTACCAGGCAAGAGTTAAGAGGATCAGGCAAGAAGGTGACTTGGCACCCGTCACAGGAACAGAGCTTAGAGCTGGCAAGAACCATATGGAGTTCCTGCTTGAAACTCCGGGGGGTTTAGGAGTTCCTGAGAGCCAGCGGGAAGGAGTTCCATAATTTTAGAGCAATAATAGAGAAGGTGTTTTCGCCCATCTTGGTGTTGCTCTTGCGTAGAGCATGGTAGGACTTGTCAGCTGATCTCAAGAGGTAGGCAGAGTGAAAACCAAGAGACCCCCACTCCTTTTGAAATCAAATTAGTAAATTGCCAATCCAGGCTGAAGAAATATGTTTGTTACATTTACCCCTTTTTTTTGGGGAGTTGAAAGTGTGCATTGATTTGTTTTTGATACATATGCAGTAGCGCCCCCCACTTAGAATCCCATTTATAGTTTGGGAATGAGCAAGAGTGAGCAGCTAACATTGGATAAAGGTAGGCAGAATGAGCAGGTTTTAGTAGTAGGGCCAGCTTATCCAGTTTCTGGGAGGTGGTGATGTTGATGAAGCAAGTGGTAGTGTACTGACGATAAGCTGTGGGGGCAAGCCAGCCCAGGCTGGAGTAGAGTGAACAGCGGTGAGTTAGCTTGGGTACTGACAGAGCAAAGTGGCAGATGTTGTTAAACAGACATCCCACTTATGGAGGAGCCCTTTTGAAGATTCCTGAAGGACAATCAACCCATGGACCAGTTTAGGTCTCAGAACCCGCTGTGTGATAGCCAACCTTGTCGCAGCAGTGAGGTTGTGCCTAACTTTATATGCCAGACCAAGTTGTAGGTTGACAGATTTAATAGTTGTAGAGAGATGCAGATTTAATAGTTGTAGAGAGATGCAGGTCAAAGTTCAGGGCAGGATCCAAAGTGACCCCAAGGTATATTTGAAAGAGAAGACGGAGGTGAGCAGGGAGTCGTCGGATGCACTTATGCGTAAAGGCTCTAATTTTGGGGTCCGGAGCCAAAAAGCATGGAAAATTTTATATATAATGTCATATCTTTTCACCTTTATGTTCCGGTATGAACATGTGTTGTAATACCTTATGATGCAGTGTCTCACCTGAATGTATAATGAACTAGTAGGTTGTGTAATGCTTTGTAAGTATGAAGTGTCTTTCAATAAAATAGGTTTAAAAAAAAAACCAAAAACACGTGGAACAACATAGAAAGAAGAAATTCGGTCAGACTTCATGTTTATTTTCTGTTAGTTCTAGCTTTGCCACTGGCGTCCGTCCAAGAGCTTTTTTCCTCACGGAAAATATTTTTCTAGCAGTTTGAATTTCAGATGATTATTATAAGGAAAAACGTACACCCAAGTATACACAAGGCTATAATGGCATGTAGGGATTCTGTGGACATTTGTGTTAGTCACCAAAAACAGACATTCCATTACAGCCTTATTTGTACACTTAGGATGTATTTTATTTATTGCAATTCATTCCATCTTCTTGTGTCTACTCTGGTACCTGTTTACTTTTACTTTAGCTGGATGATGCTGAAGTGACGAAGAAACTCACCGATAACACTGCAGTGTGACAGTTTTATTGTTGTGTTTGGGCATGTGTAGTTACGCTCTTGTTCACTTGGGTATTTTCACTTTCTGTAGCATTTGAGATGATTTTACGAAATATCGGAGCAGATTTCTCACCTGAATGAGAACACAAGCAATCCGAATTTATTGAAGGATCTGGTATGAAATATGGCAGTTGGAATTTGTGATTAGTCCGTAACCACCCCTCCCCCCAAAAAGAAACAACCTGCTTATAATTAACTAGGAATAAAAAGGTGTACAGAAGAGGGTTTGGATGAAAATGAGCACTGTATACTGTTGGGAGGGTTGTGCTAATTTTCTGTCTTGTTGGTTTCTAGGTGGCTGGGCGCAAAGGTTTCCCACATGTCATTTATGCTCGTCTTTGGAGGTGGCCAGATCTTCACAAAAATGAACTAAAACATGTGAAATACTGTCAGTACGCTTTTGACCTGAAATGTGACAGCGTCTGTGTGAACCCCTATCACTATGAACGTGTAGTATCACCTGGCATTGGTAAGCATGGAACACTTCTGTTTAGACTCAGAACAACTTTGCATATTAGTCCAGTAGTAGTCGTGTGAAATTTGTGAATGCAGAGGATTTCTCAACACATGCAGAGCTCCAGCTGAAAAATCAGTGCTCAGGAGTTACAGAGTTAAAGAGCAGGTCCCTATTACCTGTTCTGCTGCTTTCCCCCTGCCTGTTCGATAACTGACATGTTCAGTATTCATCTTCTGAAGTGTGGTGTGAAAATCCATTGTTGTTGTTTAAAAGTTATGTTCCCTATTAGTTGATTGATTGCTTTGATTTAATAAAATCCCAACTGTAAAGGGTATAAAAATGGGTGGAAATATCAGCCCTGTAGTATTCAATGGGGAGCGCCCACGCAGCCCTCGTTTTGTGACATCACAAAACAGGGCTGCGTGGGCAGACGTGGTGGTGTGGTATTAGGACCGGGAAGATGGTGTTTTTGTTTTTGCTGGCATGCCTAAATTGGAATTTACGAGTAACGTAACTTTTAAACAACACTGGATTTTTACACCACACTTCAGGAGATGACTGTTAAACAGGTCAGTTATCGACCAGTGGCAGGCAGCTACTAGGAACCTGCTCTTTAAATGGGGTGGTACTTCTGCTTTCTCTCTATCCCTCTCTCTCTCTCTCTTTCACTTCTGGTTTTCTGTAGTCTCCTTCTCTCACCCCTGTCTTCTCTTTCTGTCCTACTTAGGTCTGTCTCAGGCTTCCTAGTGTACCAGTATTTTTTGTGGGTTGGGAGGGGTTTACTGTCAAACAGTAACAGTAAATAAATAGTTGATGTTCTGCTTTTTAAAAATGATTTATTTGATAACCGTTCTGACTTTTCGTTTGGTCAGGATAGCCCTCCTCACCCTACCATCTCTGAGCATCATGAAGTGGGGGGGGGGTGTTGGTCCTGACTGTGTGATGACATTTCAGGGCAAAGAAAGGGAATGGATGGCATAAGGAATGCTGTGACAAGGCTCATTGCTAGTTACTTACTTTCACAATGGATGCATTGTAGAAACTAGAATCTCTCCTCCCATTAGGCCAAAACAAAAAAGTCTAGTGTTTTAGTAATAGCCTGGTATTCTGGTAATTCATCCAGCCTTCTGCAGCACTCCGCCCTTAGTTTTTTTTTTTTTAAAGACTGTGTGACACACAAGCCCATGTTTAACAGTATTACATATGTTGAAAAGATAGATTAGCAATTTTGCATGGGAACGCGCTAACCAATTGTGAAGATGCATATAACTCATTTTTACTCTCAGAATTCCTGTGTTGCACATTCATCGCACTTCAGATGTGCTGCTTACTCAGTAATGTGCTGTAAACTGAGATTTTAAAACTGGAATACATAATACTCTGAGATGTTAACTAGATTAAACATTGCCTAGATAAAGGTACTAGTTCCCAGTGTTTTAAACCTGCATCTGCATGTTTGATGATGTGTTTCCCACATGTGGCAGTGTCACCCATTTTCCCACATTTTGAGTGTGACAGTGTGTCCCACAAAGTATAGGTAACACCCTTCCCCAACCCATCATTGCCTTGTTTCCCTCCCCACCCAGTCCTTAATATCCCCCTTTGTCCTGTCACCTTGCTATACCTTTAAAATCGTACAGTAAATAAGTGTCCATCACTCCACAAAGATCCGCATCCTTTCATTCTCACCACTGGGGCCGAATGAAGGTAATCTTGGATCGTGTTAGATTTTCTGTCATTTGGATCCAGCGTCGAAGCAGAAAGGGTGATGATCTTGGTGCAGTGTTAAATGCTTATTTACAAGGTCATTTTAAAGGTAGCAGGGTAACGGGACAAAGGCATCTTTTATAGACTGGGTGTTGGGGCTGAGATGGGTGAGGGAGGGTTTTTGCATGAACTTAAAAATGGATTTTCATTTGCAAAATGTGATGCCATACTGCCTGTACATCTTGTTAAGCAACTCCCAGTTCCCAGTGTTCTTCTCTTCCCTCCTAATAGTAACACGAGAAAATGGTAAAGAAATTAGATCAGAAAATAGTAAAGAAATGAGATCTTTGGTCCTTGTAGCGCCGCCTCCACCCCACCCGTGGACATAACCATTGATTCCTTTTCCTCTTAACACATATCTAGCCTGTTTTAAAGACCAGGACTCAGGACTGTATCTGCTTAAATTACTTTACATGGAAGTGTGTTCCACAAGCCATCTAATCTTTCTGTGAGTTCTTTCCAAACACTGCTTTTAAATCTTTCTCCCATAAAGAGGAAACGGGGATGATGAAAAGCCCTACAATTAAGTGTTAGGAAGGCCACAATTTGCACTTTTTGCAAAACAAAACCTTTTTAGACTTTAACTGTTTGTGTGTTGTCATATCTGGTTGATCCTGCTGCCATCTCCGACTCTGTCATTTGACTACTGTAGCCTCTCCAGTTAAAGCTGAAATCCCCAAGGATGTGTAGTTCGCCCCCTGAGGCGAGTGATTTTAGTGTTCCTAGGTGTTCTAGGATGGCATGCAGGAGGGTGTCCGGGGAGCAGTAGGACCCCACTACATATAATGGGATAGAGTGGTGGAGTGATATTTTGAGTAGGAGAGAGTCTATGGGATGCGTGGGTTTGGGGAGTTGGACTGGTGCGAATTGTAGCTTGGAGGAGATGAACATGGCAATGCCTCCACCCTTCTTTTTGCCCAGGCGGTCATAATGAGTTAATGAGTAGCCAGGGAGAGATAGTTCAGTGTCCAGGTTATGGGGTTTCAGCCGTGTTTCGGTGATAATGAGGATATCGGGACATAGGGAGAGGATGTACGGTTGTAGGGCGTAAATTTATTCAGGATGCTGCATATGTTAAGGTGCATAATTTTAAGCCCACATGGTAATTGGAGAGTTGGGAGGTGATGATGTTGGGGGGGCAGGTGGCCCGGTTTGATTTAATGTACCTTGCCAGGTGTAGCAGTAATGATATCAGCTGTTTGCTATGGCGATGCCTATCTTTAAACTGCGGGGGTTGATAATCTGCTGCGGGGGTTGGCGAAACGTTGTTTGAAGGTGATGAGTGTAAAATTGACAGCCCAGCGTGGATAGAGGGCGGCAAGACGGTAGTGCCTAGGTCCCAATTAAATACATCATGTGGGGATGGAGGTATTGTGGGGGGGGGAGAAGTTGTCTGTAGTGGGGAAGTAATGTGCTTCCGGGTAGGTCGCAGGTAGGGATGTTAGGGAGATGAGGAGACTAAATATAGCAATTGGCAGTGGCAGCATTACGAGATGCTAGGTTTATGCAGCTGGGAAAGTGATGGGGCCGCCACTAGTGTCGAAGTTGTATAACCTGCAAATGAGGAAGTGAGCAGATTGGTTATTTTTCGCACGGGACCCAGACTATAAAAGGCGGTGCTCACCAAGGGTGGTGGTGGGGCAGCCGGCACGTAGCGCCGGCGGGGTCCCAAAGACGCAGCTGCAGCTTTCAGAAAAAACGGCTGCTCGGGCTTAGCAATTCGTTGTGTCGTACCTGCAGCAGTCACCGGCATGGAATCGGCTCTGTTTTTGGGGAGGGTAGGACACTCGATGGCCCTCATGACCACCGGCTATGAAGGAGACAGAAACGGACAGTTTATATCAGGTAGGAGAAGGAGGGGCTGTTACAGCTTAGGCAGGATAGCAGAGATTGTATTTGCTAAAGACAAACAGGTAGGGGGAAGGGGTGCTGGCTTAGGTTAATCAGGTAACAGCGTTTTGGGATTAAAGGTATTATTTGGCTTGCTTTCCAAAATGGCTCTGACTAATCAAGTCATCTGTTACATGCAGATACTGGTAATTCACATTTGGAGGTTTGCAAGTGTAACACACAGGGCTGTATAACTTTAACAGGCACTGCTGCACTACTGAAATCGAGTTGCCGTCTGTATTTCAGACTCTGTTTGAAAAACTAGTTGAATCTCTACAGTTAAATCACCTAAGCTGTACAGCTGTTGCACTTTATGTTGCTTAAACAAACATTGGTTGATAAATTGATTAATTTCCTAAGCTCTGGAGCTGTTACACTTTAGATTGCTTAAACATGCAGTGGTTGATAAGATTTTCTAAGCTCTGGATCTGTTGCTCTTTAAACTTTAAATTGCTTAAACAAACAGTAGTTGACTAAATTCCTAAGCTCTTCACCAGCAGTTTACTGCCTGTAGGCAGGGAGTGGCTAAATTCTGCACTTCTGAGGTGCCATCTTTCGGATGAGACGTTAAACCGAGGTCCCATCTGCCTGGATTGGTAATAGTTCAGGTGGATGTTAAAGATCCCATGGCACTTATCGAAAAGAATAGGGAAATTTCCCCAGTGTCCTGGCCAAATTTCCCTCATTTACTAAAAAAAAAAATGCCACCAACAGTTTAATCTGGTTCAAAGTCAATTGGCGTCCATCTGTATCGTCGGGACGTGCTTGAAAATAGGCAGGATTTGTCTAGTGCACTTACCTGGTCAACAAAAACTAAATAAAATAATTAAATAAGGTGCCCCAGTGAATGAGGAGTAAACTCTAATTTTCGTGGAGCTTCAGCTTTGGCACGCATGGCTTTCCAGATTTTGTTAGCCCTATCCTTGTTGCTTATCCTTTTCCAGCTGTTCCACCCCTGCCTTCCCTTTTTCTTTTGACTACGCCTCCTCTCCCTTCTCCTTCGTTAACCCCTTTCTACCTTGATTGTCTTGCATTCCGGTTGGGTCCTCTCCTCCCTGATCTCTCTACGCTCTAGCTCAGCCTGTGGGAGGGGGGCAGTTACCACCTCCCTTTTGTCTTCTGCCACCACCACCCCCCCCGGCTAGTTTAAATGTCCATTGAAGTAACATTTAAATCATCTGTTGACTTTAAGACATAATTACCTCCAGATCCCTTTCTTCCTCTGTACATTCCACTCTTAACCCTCTCATCCTGTGCTTGGCCTTTGAATGTTTATTACCTGTCTGCATGACCTTGCACTTTTGTGTGTGGAACCCATGTTGGCTGATGCTGGACTACCACTCCAGCCTCTCAAGGATTCTCCCTCTTCCTGAATACCCTCTTCTCTGTTGACTCTGCTGCAGAGCTAAGTGTTGTCAGCAGAGGGACAGATTTGACCCTGTATCCCCTCTGCTGTGTTGCAGATAAAGACGAGTACCGATCCAAGAACTGACCACTGTGGTACCCTGCTCGTTACCTCCCTTACTCCTGAATGTTTCCTATATCTTCTTGGACTAAAAGTTTCCATCACTCATTCACACTAATGGGACTACGTCGGAGGTGCTAGGACCCCACGGGAGCCAAAAATCTTCAGGAGGGCTGGCGCCGGGATAGGACCATGCATGCGTGGCACCGCGAGACTAGCTCGCGCCCGTATAGGTTATCTCGGCATATACTCTCCAACCACCTCAGTTCCTTTTCTCCTGCCATCGAATGCACTTCGATAATGACATTGCTCGCCTGATAGTAGTCAAGTCTTTATCTGTATGACAGCAGCCTTAGCCGTTCAGTATTCGTTTAACTTACCATTTTTAGTGTTCTTTTCTTATTTAAAAAAAAAAAAAATGATTAAGAAGAAAAAGAAGAAATTCTCAGCCTGCCTTCAATGGAGTCGACCGTAGGCGGTAGCAGTGACGGTTGGGAGACTTCGTTTGAAAGCTGTGATGGCAGTGGGCTGTGTCTGGTCCGCCACCCTTTGCGGGGGGAGTGGGGTCTGACCACGGGCAGTCCGGTGCTCTGGGGGGGTGGAGGGGGAGGTCAATCTGCTCGAAGCACAAAAGTAGCGGTTCCTGGTTCCCTGACAAAACTGTATCTGATTTGATGCTGAATGGGAAGCTACTTGAATGTCATGCTCTGTTGGCTCTTTTTCGTTTGCCCAATACGCACATTTTAAAATCTACCAGCTTCGACACATGCTAATCATGTGGCTTGAGAATAAGCACTGGGATGTCAATAAAGAACATTTTCTCTGTCTCTTAACATATTCTGCTTGGTGATTTCAATATAAACTGGCTCTCATCTGATGTCTACACTTATAGGGATGCCCTTGCAGCTGCCAACCTCACACTCGGATAAAGTACAAAACTGGCACCAGTACCCTGCTGGACTGGGTTCTCAACAATCACCCTACCAGGATCTCTCATACCTCCGTTATCCCAGACTCTCTCAGTGACCACTCCCCGGTTATATGTGAATGGTCTAATAAATTTCTAAAGCCACCCCCTATAATCATTACCAGCAGAGTCCTCCCCCGTGGTCAACTTACCCACCTCAAACAGTACCTATCCTTGCAAGACTGGCTGCCCATCTACAAAGCGACAGATGTTAACCTAGCCCTCGGCTACTTCATCACCGCCTTCAATAAGGCCTGTCACCTCTTCGCTCCTTCAAAAAAACGGAAAACAGCCCTCTGTAACCCTTGGATAACTGAGGAGCTCATTTCCCAGCTGAAATCTAGGGACCACCTGTGGGCAGTGGCTATAGCCACAGGCAAACAGTCTGACATCCAAAAATACAAACATGCCCGTAATGCCTGCACACAATCCATTCGTCTCTTGAAAAGCTCATATTATAAGGAAGTCCTCACTGAAATCTGGAGAAATGGTCGTGCTTTCAAGGACATTACTGGGAAACAATCAGTGTCCCCTTCGGCCATGTTAATTGTTGAAGGGTCCACTACCCTTGATCCCATGGTCATTGCAAATGCCTGTAACACGGCTTTTACTGACCTCAGTACTGTTCTACCACCTGATTTCTTCAGTCATTCACACCCCCTCTAACACACCCTGCACTCTGTCAAACCACCCTCATTTTTACTTCAGGGAGATTAAGATGAATGAAGCTCGCCACCACATCGCCTCAGCCATCTCCACTTCCAGAATCGGCAGTGACACCCTGGACCTTAAGCTGCTATCACTTACACTTGACGAGGTCCTCAGTCCCCTAACTAAAATTCTTAACCTCTCTCTCCACACCAGTGCATTCCCTGAAAAATGGAAAACTGCCACTGTGACCGCGGTCCACAAAAGTGGGGACAAGACCTGCCACTCTAACTACCGCCCGATCTCCATATTGCCACCAATATCCAAGGCCCTAGAGCGTATTGTTGCGGACCAGCTCACTGATTATTTGGACAAATATAATAATCTATGCACACAACAGCACGGTTTTAGAAAAGGGCATAGTACCACCACTGCCCTGCTTGAATTTACCGGTGCAGTGCTTAGTTCCCTTGATAAAGGTCTTCTTACTGAGGCTGTCTTCATCGACCTCTCGAAGGCATTTGACAGGGTCCATCATTGGCTGCTGTATGACCAACTACTCCTTGCTGGCCTCGCACTGGACTCAGCCCGCTGGTTCAGAAGCTACCTTGACAACCGCTCTCAAAGAGTAAAAATTGCCAGTGCTATCTCAGACACCTTGCCTGTCTGCTTAGGAGTTCCTCAGGGGTCCATACTGGGCCCTCTCCTTTTCAGCCTCTTTTTAAACTCCCTACCACCATCCTGCTCAGAACAAATCATCCTGTATGCGGATGATGCTGTTGTCTTTTCTACACACAAGGACCTTTCACCACTACAACACAGTCTCCAACTCTGATTCGGTGCCATTGAAACATGGTTCTCCAATCATAAACTAGTCCTCAATCACAAGAAAACCAAGTCATTGCTATTCTGCTGTTCACATAACCGTTACAAGCAACACCCCCTTGCCACTTCCACCAAGCAGGGGGACTGTTCTTGAACAAGTTTACTCATTCAGATGCCTAGGGATTCTGCTTGACCCCAATCTCTCCTATACAGCTCACATTGACAGCGTGGCTAAAGCTGCTAACACACGCCTTGGATTACTGTACAAGCACAGGCAGCACCTCACCCCAGAGGCCCTGAAGATTGCTGTCCAGAGCTCCGTGGTGTCAGTTATTGATTATGGCCTCATTATCTATGGCTCTGCCACGACATCCGCCCTCCGACGTATAACAACTGCACTTAACAAAGCATGCCGACTCACAACTGGTGCCCACCGCCTCACCCACACCTGTACCCTTTATGAACAATCCGGATGGCTCCAACTCTCCAACCATATAAAGTATCTCACATGTGCTATGGCGGGAAAAATCAGCCTTGGCCTCACACCCCCTGGTGTTACTGCCTTGTGACATCAAAACACCAACTAACAGAACACCAGGAGCTCGACAACCCAGATTCTACAATTTCCTCGCCTGTAGAGCTCCTCTATGGATGAATGGTCTCAGCCACACCATCTCCTCTGCCTCAGCACTAGGTCTGTTCAAAACCAGGCTCCGGGCCCATCTCATTGCCTCTAGCTCCTGTGACAGCCTCTCCTAGATGATGACCTACACAGCTTTAATCCTAACTTATATACTGCTTAACCCCAGCCCCCGTCCCCATCCCCAGCTTCTGAGGCGCCACTTCAAATCTCAGGTCTTCATACCACCTCATTAGTCTCTCCTTGCTCCCATTATAGCGCTTTTATCCCCCCACCAACCCCTTTTCTCTCTTCTGTCACTCCTTCCCATTTATTTTTGACAAATGCCTCTGGCTGCATCTTCATCCTCCCCCTCTCCTCTCATCCCTTTTTCTCTGCCACCGCCGGGCACCTGACCCTACCCATTCCTTGTGGGCACATGCGTCCTAGCTGTGTTCACCATTTTACTATAGCTGCCTCTAACTACCTACACTTTTCCTCCTCTACACTTTACTCTTCCTATAATTGACCCCCTCAGTAGCACTATTGTACATGAATTGTTTACTTTATTTCACTGTTGCCTCCTTGTTGTTTGTTGTTTCTGACATGGAACCTTTGCAAAAGAGCCTTGGCTCAAAGGTACTTGTAATCCTAGAATAAATAAATAAAATATCCAGTCCCACTCCTGGTAACCTCATGCTGTATTGAAGCTGGTATCCCTCCTTTTTCCTCAGATATGTTCCCAAGTTACTGGGCACTCACAATACAGGGAGAAGGCACTACCGTCTCTGTCTGTAAATTGAGAGCGTACCGTATATGGTTGGACGTCTGTCATTACCTTTCTGATGACAGACTGTGTCTCAAACAATTTCATATAATACATAATGTATACTTTACCCCGATTCATCTGTACAAAATGGGTAAGTTACCAGTAGCAACATGCTCCAAATGTCAGAATGCTCTCTGAAGCATGTCCTATAGGAATGTTCCAAGGTAGCCCCTACATGGGACAGACTTAAGACAACGCCATACCCGTTGTAGGGACTAACTGAATATTTTACCCCAGAAATATTCATGTTGGGCAATGTCTTTTTAATTCCGATAAAAGAAAGAAGATTCTATATGTCTTTAATTTCTTTGACTGTTGAAAGAATAATTCTACGACACTGGCTAGACCAGGAAACCATATCCTACACAGAGTGGTTAAATGATATCTTGCACAATTTGAGAATAGCGAAAACACTAGCCAGCCTGAAAAGTCGTATGGGTGCCTATAACAAAAGATGGGCAAGCTGGAAACCTTACTGCTGTTACATGCCCCTCACTAGTACTTATAGTTAGCATGTATATCTTAACGACAGTGTTACCTAAACCACTGCTCTGGTCCTCCATCAAGGATGGTGTATGTTATAATGTCATTGGTGCTGAGGGGAAGGGGGGGAATTAGGAATGTATGATCGTAATGTTGTCATGTAATGTTTGGATGTCTGTCTATTCTGAAAATGAATAAAGCATCTTAAAAAAAAAAAAAAGAAAAGAAAAGAGTAGCGGTTCCGGGTCCCGGCTCCGTTTGACCTTGAGCTCTTCTTCCTCCTGTCGGTGGAAGAAGAATCGGTACTGCTCGAGGTTGCCCTCTGGTACATCTGTGTGGGGATCGTCAGTGGTGGAGAGCGATAGGCCTGAACCAACTCCGGTGGGTTCCTCTGGGGCTCCGCTCTTAATGGCTGTGATCTTCGAGACCAGATCCCGTCTCTGTCCTTGATAGGGTTCCGGTGAGCAGTTTCACCTCTGGGCCGCTCTTTTAGAGCAGGACGTATGGCGTCTGCCCAGTTGTCCTGGCCAGTGGACCCATTTCCGGGGCTTTAGGGCATCTGAGCCTTTGGGCCATGGCCGGGTCGGTCGGGCCAAGATGTGCGCAGCACCCTCTCCGGTGCCAACACCATTGATGCCGACTCCTCATGCCTACCCCCCTTTTCCTTTTTTCCTGCAGGGGCCAGCACGGGTACCACTTTCCTTCTCCCTCTTTCTTCAGATCTAGCAGTTATGCCGGTGCCGTGTGTGGTGCTGGTGCCATGGATGGCACTGAACTCTTTGCCAGTCCAGGTGGTGGCATCTCCCATGTTCCTAGTCTAGACTTACCTTTTGGACATTTTTCTGGGGTAGAAGTGGATCTGGATGAGTCTCACCCTATTCTGCTTTGTCAAAGACGCAGCGGATGACTCATTTTATGGGTTGGAATGCAAGCCTTGTGTATCAGTGTGATGGGAGATCTTCTTTCCAGTTCTTTTCCCTCGGGGATATGGGGTCCACCAAAACATTTCAGTCTTCATCTGTAGACCAAAGAAGACTTGTACGTCTTGGGTTCCTACATTCCTCAGTATGAGTACACCTTGTGAAACACAATCAATGCAATGGTCGAGAGTCTTCTGGAATCTAACCCTCCATTGCTAGGGGCTTATAGCCCAATAATTAGCTGAATGTTTTTATGGATACCTATGACTCTGCCTCTAGGGCAGCTGCTGCTGGCAGCAGGTGGTTAACGTCTCCCTGACAGTGTTAATCTATTTGGCCCTCAGATTGAGTTCTGGGGGCCACTCAGAACAATACGGCTGCCATTTAAACAGGTGGTGCCTGCTGCCTCTGAGGGATGGGACCTTCGACATTCTCGTACAGGCAGTCCTTTCAAGGTAAAGGCCTAGGTGCCTTTATCAGGAACTAACCCAGTAGAGGGCACAGGGCCCCAAAGTGCCCTGTACCTACATCTGTGTATCCAGCCCAGGTCCCACCTCAGATGTCTGAGGGGGACGCTTCTTTGCGGTATGAGGGGCATCTAATTCAGTTTTACAGCCAGTGAAAGTCCATTACAGTGGACATTTGGGTCAGCAGGATTGTCCGAGAGGGATACTCTCCCAATTTCACAGATTTCCCTGGACCTTCCACCCAGATGGCAGCTCAGTATGTCTGCCTCTCAGTCACATTCTCTTGCTTCTGAGGTGTGGAGCCTCTGCAGAAACTGGGCAGTAGAAGTTGTTCCTCAGCAGACCGGAACACGGCTTCCTATGTCCGTTGCTTCTGGTTCTAAGATAACAGGCGGCATGTGGCATTTGTCGACCTTGGAAGGTTAAACAAGTACCCTGTTCAGGGAGGAGTTCACTGAAACCTCTACATTTAAGTTTTCACTTCCTGGATATTTGGTTTCTAGCCAGCCCATCCAGGCAAGAGATACAGGAAGCAGTTGCCACAGCTTCTCAGTTGCTCTCTCCCGAGGGTTTTCTGATTCAGGGAAGATGCCAATTTCATCTTCCCAGCAGCTCCTCTTCTTTGGAGCCCTCCTGGATTCCTCCAGGGTGCCGGTTTTCGTTCCAGAGGATGGGAGAAATGACATCTTCAGATGACTTGTTACATCATGGAAAATGACTTTGTCAGGTCCCTTTCATACGAGCGGATGCTAAGACTCAGGGTGTCCCCCCGCAGCAAGCAGTGGTCTCCGACCTCGCATCCGCAATCCTCCGTTCAAAATGATGGGGCCTTGGAGAAAATCTTTTGTGGGGAGCTCACTGTCAAGACCTCCACACACAGGCATAGAGCCAGGAGTAACCTCATATTTTCATAATTTTCTTAGAGATGAGAGCTATCTTATAAACAAAGTCCTGAAGGATGCCCTCTGCCACGAAGTGATCCTGCTTCAGACGGAAGACAGCTGTGATGTATTATATCAGCAAGCAGGGTGGGGCGCCCTTCTACCCTCTCTGCAGGAAGGCCGTGAGGTTATGACAGTGGTTCCTCGAGTACGATGCATCAGTCCAGATTTCTTGCAGTTGCTTTGGCGAGTGAGGCAGTTCGGACCTGCCCCTTTTTATGTCCCCTCTCAACGCAAAACTGCCTCTACCCTGCTTCGCAAATCCAGACCCTGGTGTTTCCTGTCAGGATGTATTCACTGCAGTAAACAAGACAATCCCTGTATGGTTTTCCTCCTCTCCCCTTAAGTCAGAGAGTGCTACACAAGTTGTAGGCACGAGGGGGGGGGGCAGGATGATTTGCATCGTCCTAGACTGGCCTCGGTAGATATGATTGCATTGATTAGCAGAGTGTCAGAAATACCCTCGAGGTGACTCCCTCTATGAGCGGACCTCTGACGCTGGGACTTTAGTCTATCCTAACCTGCGTTCCCGTCATTTCCATGCCGGGCTTCTCAGGAAATGGAAGTGGGCAAGTTTTAGGTTTCCCAAGCCATCACATACATCTTCTAAGCCATGCATAGGCCTTCCACCAGGAGGGCTTGTGTGGCTAAGTTGAACCCCCCCTCTCCTTGTGAGGTGCAAGTCCTGTCTCTACCCTCCGGCTGCCCACCAAGTAAGATGTTAGGGTGCCTCTTGAACCTGTCGAACGCAGGTCTGCATTACTCAGCAGTGAAGGTACACCTCTGCATGTTTTCAGTCTATCTTGAGCCAGTAGATGACAGGTAAATGGGTCAGTTACCATTAGTCAAGTTTTATTTCTCCCTACTTTCTTCATTAATTCCAGAATGAAGGAGAGTGCTTCATTCATTCTCTAGATGTTCAGAGGGTTCTGCAATTCTGCATCGACAGAACGAAGAGACATGCATCCAAGCATCTATTGTATCTTTCAGCATGCCTCGGCTGGGTCAGCCTGTTGCCACGAGATGTATTTTGGCTTGATTAGTTGCATGTCTTCGTCACTACTAATCCGTGGCACAGGTCAAGTTGGAAAGCTGGGTTCACACCACTCTAGCGGAGTGGTTGCAGCTTTCCTAGCGGAGATTCGTAATGTACCCATTGCAGACTTCTGCAGGATGGCGAGTTTGAGCTCAGTGCATACCTCTGTAAAAGCACTGTGTTCTGGATGACCATGTCAGACAGTTCACTTTCTTCGGTGGGATGGTCCTTATGGACTTCTGTCCTGAGTGAACTCTGTCTCCTACCACCCTACTTGGGGGTTTGATTCAGCTTGGTACTCTCCCATTAGTGTGAATGAGTGGTGGAGACTTTTAGTCCAGGAAGATATGGAAATTACATACTTACCGTAATTCTTGATTTTCTTTGGACCAAGTCTCCACCACTCATTCACACACCCACCAACCATCCCTCGAACTCACTCGTTCTGTTTTGGTCTTCACTTCCTGTTTTTTCGGTCTGTGAAGACATTGTTGAATTGATCCTTCTTACGTGGATCGTTCGGGCCTTCATATGGGGTTAGTTTTTCTTTTGTTAGGTTGCGTTGCAACTCCTCAGTCGGAAAGGTACTGAGGCGGTTGTAAGGTCAACACGGAGACAGCCTATATGGGCGCGAGCTTGTCTCGCGAGCCACACATGTGTGGTCCTATCCCAGCACTGGCTCTCCTGAAGAATTTTGGCTCCCATGGGGTCCTAGCACCTCCGGCATAGTCCCATTAGTGTGAATGAGTGGCGAAGACTTCGATCAAGAAGATCAAGAATTTTGGTAAGTACGTAATTTCCATTTATTACTACTCTCTGCTTTTTCCCTCCCAGCCAGGTGCTGATCCACTGTGTTAGTTTATCCCCAAGCCTTGATCATCTGTGACCAGGTATTCAAATGTTAATGCAGGCTAAATGGGGTGTTTGCCCCCACCATCTGGATTTTGCACTCACTTCGTGGGTGGGGTCTAAATTAAGACATCCTACCAAAGCGTAGGCAATACAGGTTAGTGCCCAAGAGCGAACTTATCACTGCTCTCATGCAAAATGAGGGTGTTTTCCCTTGCATATAGGCACAGCAGCAAATTCCAAGGTTTGCACTGGTGACAAATTCTACCCAAACGGGTGTAAGTTGCCACCTTTGCAAACCCTGACTTAATTGGGGTGCAAGGCCCTGGTGGCAGGTAGTGGTATGGCAGCCACCTGCCCCCCCCCGGCTCGTTGAATCAGTGAATGCCCTGGTTTCCAGAGGCACATCCCTTGCCCTCCAGTCGCCCATCCCTGTCATAGTCATGTCTTCCTTGTTGTCTAGTGGCACCCTCCGATCACCTTTCCCTGTAGTGGCTGTGATGTCCCTGGTATGTAGTGGCATCCTCCTACTCTTCGATCACCTGTCCCTGTAACAGTAGTGATTTCCCTGGTGTCCAGTGGCACTTCCCACCTGCTAATCCCCACCTTGGTATAGGTAATGTTGGCCCTGGTGTCTAGTGGCACCCCACGCCTTCTTCCCTGGCCCATCAGGCTTAGTCCCTGGTGCCTAGTGATACCCCCAGCTGCTGAGCACCCATCCTGGTGCCAGTCTGATACCGTGGTGGCTTTCCGCTCTGTCCTGTGCCAAGCATACCAACTAATCAACCCCCCCCCAATACTTCTGTAGTTGATGCCACGTGGAGGGTCCGATATAGCGACCAGCACATCCCTTCTCTCCGCTCCTCTGCTGGCCACTCTATGGGCTGACAGGGAGTGCGGGGTGCCACTAAACACAAGCCCAACACTACCTATACTGGAACTGGGATTGGTGGGTGGGGGGTGCTATTGGCCATCAGGGAAATCACTACTGTTACAGGGATGGATGATCGCAGGGCAGAGAGTCTCACTGGACACCAGGGACATCACATCACATCACATCAGTTACAGGGATGGGTGATCGGAGGGTGGGGGTGCCACTAGGCATCAGGGAAAACATGAATATGATGGGGACGGGGACGGGTGACGGGGGGGCAGTGCTGATGGACACCAGGGAAGACATTTGCATTGGGGGATGGCTGTTCGGGGTGGGCGGGCCACTTGCCGCTATGCCTGACGTGGTGGGTGGCCACATGATGGGTGCAAACCTGACACCACTTCCCATGCAAATGAGCCCATAATAGGCATGCATCTGGCCCCTTAGCGCCTTTCATGCCCAATGGGCTCATTTGCATTCCAACAACTGACTAATCATGCCATGGCTCCTGGCGCTATCTGGCGGGGCACAGCTGCATGCAGCCGGGTCCATGTCGGGCAGTGCTGCCTTTCTTAATGCTGCGCAGACATGGCCCTATATTCAGGCAAATAATGCCAGTGTGCTAGCCGACTGACTATAGCAACCTCTGGGTCGGGTGCAAGGGCAAGTGCAGCGCAAACCTTTGCACTCTGCTTTTGAGCATAATTGAATATCTGGTCCCTAGTTTCTTAAAGGAAGTTTCTGATATAAAGTATTGGGCTTCATAGCCCAATACCTTGTATTGTTGGGAGCTCACTGCTACAAAAACTTTAATTTTAAATGTAGTAGTTTTACCAGGGGAAGGGATCACAGCTGGTGCCAAACCCTTAGCCAGCCAATCCCTTCCAGCTTCCTGTTGCCCCTGCTCTGCCCCAACTCCATCCCCGTGCTCTCAGAATTTGTGACGTGTGGCCAGGGAGAGTGCGGGGGCCAGCCCCATACAACAAGTCTATGGGGGCTATTTTTAAATCTGATTTTTAGTAATTTGAAACCATCTTAGAGGAAAATCTAAAGCAGTTGCTTAACTAGTAGAGACCCTGACATGTCCTCTCATGGTCTTTATCTCCTTGTGAACTTTATTTCCTTCATGTTTATTTTTTTTCCCTCTGCAAACTGAAATGTAGCACATCATTTATCTTTGTGGTATTTTACACAACAGCTTTCAGTCGTTATTTACATACGTATAATTGTCCAGTGTAGGAACTCATAATTTGCATATTGTTTTCCTATTTAGCTAAAATCTTAGAGAACTGTCGTGAAACATTATGATAATGTTATTTATTAAAATGCTATAGAATTAAAAAAATCATAGTTTAATCTGTTAAAGATGAACGCTTGTGACAATTCATGTTGAAGAAATTGTTTAAAAATGGACTAATACTGTGTAAAAAGGTATTCTAGGGACATGGATATGTTGTTCATCCACACTGTCTGGCAGGTTCCCTGCCGCTTTAAATCTTGCTGCAAGGTCTTCAGGCTGGCTCCTCCCACCCACTCGGGTGATAAAACTCTCTGCTCTGCCCCATGACGCCAGATCTTCCTTACTGCTTGGAAGCTCAGGTTCCCTCCTTAACGCTCTGCGTATAGACTGGATCCTAACTCTTCGGTACGCCCAAAAATAGTTTTAAAATTCTCAAGACTTCGGTCAAATTCTTCCCTCGCAGCTGCAATGGACAAATCGACTCCCGGTTTTCGGCAGTGCTCATGCAGGCAGAAGATGTCCAGGACGGATCTGCACTCCACGTGCGTCTACTGCCTCAGCCTTGATCACGACCCGCAGGCCTGCGAGTTGTGTAGATCTTTCTCGGCCAACGCCCTGAAGACCGCCTGTCGGTTACAACTTGAGTGACCCCGAGTAGTCGCATCCTCCGGTGAAGTCCAAGGAGGTCCGCTGGGGTGTCCGTGGTGGCTGGCTCGGCTGAGCAACTCGAGCAGATGATCGCCCTCGAGGAGGAGGCGGCCCAGGCCGCATCCTCATCTTCCTCGGTTGCGGCATTTATCCCACTCTCTCTGGGATCCTCCTACACAGCTTCTTTTAAGGAGCTTGCCAGTCCCTTTCCACGAGGGAGAGGGGCCATCGGGACACTCTTCTCGGTCAAAAAAGAAGGACTCGAAGGGTAAGTCCCACTGTCGACGTTCGCGGGAGCGGGAGAGGTCCCCTTCCCTGGACAGTCGACACTCGACTCCGGTCAAGGTTGCGGCTAAGGCTGCTGGCTTCACGGTGTCCCCGTCAGGTCAGCCGGCCGAGACACCCGTCGATGCGGTTGAGATTTTTCTCGACTCGTCGGACAGGCTGTCGACTGGTGAAGCTGACAACCCTTCATCACCGGTTCCCCCGGTGGAAACCGAGGACTTGCCTGTGCCGGAGTGCCCGGTCAAGGTTCCCGAGCTGAGGGAGGAGCTGGTGTCCCCCGCTCCCTCCCAGACCCACCCTCGGAAACACCGAGGATCTTGGTCTCGGACCTCGTCTCGGTCCAGCCGATCCCGCCGACATTGGCGGTCTTGGTCTTGACACCGAGGTAAGCGGCGGCACCGCTCGTCCTCGTCTTCCTCCTCGGAAGAGGAGAGGCTTTGGCGCAAATTGCGTCGACGCTACGAGGACTTAATGTGGCAGCAGCTCCTTTTGTCTTGGAATAAGCAGACGCCGTCGCCTTCCCCGGCCATTAAGTGGCTGTCACCTGAGAGGCTGAAACAACCCCTCGCGGTGGTCGAGGTGCCCAAGCCTGCGCCGGTTTGGCCGAAACCAGCTGCCCCACTGACTGTGGTGGAACCTCCGCCTCCACAACCAAAATTGGGGGCGCCGACCAAGGACTCTCGGTCGGGTCAGGGTCTGCCCCACCGGTTGTCTGTCACCCTCACTCCCGACTGTCCTCGGCAGGTGGAGGGTGGCTCAGGCCCCAGGCAACTCTTTGCAGACTCCTCGGAGTCTGACGACGACTCCTCCCTGTTTTTCAGGCCCCTTGACCTGGAGTCCTCCGGGGCATTCGATGGACGAGAGCCCATCATCGTTCATGGGTCTGCTTTGGCTCATCTCGGAGTCCACCGGGATGCAGCTCGAGCCCGTATCCAAGTGGGCCAAGTATCCCCTCACGGAGATACTGGACCGAGGGGATTCTCCCACGAAGCTTTTCCGTGGCTGAAGCCATTGTTGGCCCAGCCTTGGAGCTTTGGCAGTGGCCGGCTTCCTGTCCTGCGCCTTCGGCCAGGATGGCCAGGAAATATGCGGTCCCTACCGGCTCTTTGTCTGGATTTTCGGAACACCCCTCTGCAGAGGGGTAGGTCAACGATAGCGTTTTCCGGCGCTCCGGATGTGGATAAGCCCCCTGACAAGGAGTCCAAAAAGCTGGACTATGCCGGGCGCAAGGTGTATGCTGCATTCTCCCTTGGCCTCCGTCAGGCCAACTCGGCCGTGCTGATGGCGCACTTCTCCCACACCCTCATGGGCTCCCTGTATGAGGTGATCCTTCATCTCCCGGCCGACCTGCAGACTATGGTCAAGCAGGTGCGGGATCAGGGAAGGGCAGTGGCGAAACAGCAGCTCCAAACTGCTCTAGACATTGGAGACTCCTGTGCCCGATCAGTAGCGGCCGCAGTGGCCATGCGCTGCAGAGCCAGGCTGAGGATAGCCACCTTCACGGCAGATACCCAGCACAAAAGGAAAATGGGGCCAGCCATCCGCATAGGTGTGGTCTATAGACCACCAGCCCAGGAGGAAGAAACAGATAGGGAGCTGATGCTAGCCATCCAAAGGATGGCAGACAAGGGTGAGGTAGTACTGGTTGGAGACTTCAGTATTCCAGACGTGGACTGGAGCATCTCAGCAGCAGCATCAACTAGGAGCAGATTTATCCTGGACTCCCTTCAGGGTGCCTTCCTCAAGCAACTGGTCATGGAACCAACTCGGCAGAAGGCAGTACTGGACCTTGTGCTCACAACAGGGACAGTGTGATGGGGTAGCAGTGGGGAGCACCTAGGAACAGTGACCACCAGTCACTGTGGTTTGAAATCACAGAAAGAGCAGAACCAAACCACACAAAAACACGTATCCTGGATTTTAGGGGGCAGACTTTGGGAAAATGGGAGATACTTGAAAGAGGCATTAAGGGAATGGGGCAGGAATCAGGGGTTGAGGAACATGGCAGGGTATTTAAAATGGGGATTACAAGAGCAACAGAATTATGCATTAAGCAGGTTAGCAAGAGGAAAAGGAAGAGGAGACCATTATGGTTTTCCAAAGAGGTAGCAAAGAAAGTGAAAGCTAAAAAGATTGCATTCAGGCAATACAAAAAGACATAGGCAGAAGGGGATAGGGAGAAGTACCAGGAGAAGCAAAGGGACACAGGGAGGTCAGTAAGGGAAGCCAAAGCTCAGACAGAAGAACACATTGCAAAATCAGTGGGTAGAGGGGACAAAACCTTTTACAGGTGCATAAGTGAAAAAAGAAAGGCAAAGGGAGGGATAGTGAGACTGAAGGGGGAGGATGGGGGCCGCATGGAGGATGACAACAGTAAAGCTGACATATTGAACAGGTATTTCTGCTCAGTCTTTACTGAGGAAGAGGAGGGTAGTGGGTCTGAAGGGAGTACAAGGGGTGAGAATGGTGCAGAAATGGACACAAGTCCCTTTACACGAGAAAGGTCCTGAAGGAACTGGAAGTAATAAGAGTTGATAAAGCAATGGGGCCAGATGGGGTGCACCCCAGGGTCCTTAAAGAACTAAGAGAGGTGGTGGCTGAACCTCTGGCTATCCTGTTTAGCCAATCACTGGAAACAGGGGAGCTACCCAAAGACTGGAGGACAGCAGATGTAGTCCCCTTATACAGAAGTGGGAACAAAGAGGAGGCGGGGAACTACAGACCAATCAGCCTCACCTCGGTAGTGGGGAAGATCATGGAAGCACTACTGGAGGAGAGATTGGTGGAACATCTGGTTGTCAATGGACTACAGGACCCAAGGCAGCATGGTTTCACCAGGGGGAGGTCATGTCAGACCAGCCTCGTTGAATTTTTTGACTGGGTGACTAGGGAGGTGGATCAGGGAGGGCAGTGGACATGGCCTCATCTGGACTTCAGCAAGGCCTTGACACTGTGCCACATAGAAGACTATTACACAAACTGGGGAATATGGGTTGGGCAGGACAGTAGTGTGTGGGTAGGTAACTGGCTGGGCAGCAGGACACAGAGGGTTGTGGTAAATGGCTGTCACTCCACAGAGGGAAGAGTGACCAGTGGGGTACCACAGGGATCAGTGCTGGGACTGGTCCTATTCAACATCTTCATCAGTGACATTGCGCAGCATCTAGAAGGCAGAATTTCACTGTTTGCTGATGACACAAAGCTCTGTAACAGAGTAGACACACCAGAGGGTGTAGACAGAATGAGAAGGGACCTGCAGAAACTTGAAGAATGGTCAGGGGTTTGGCAGTTGAAATTCTATGCAAAGAAGTGCAAGATAATGCATATGGGGCACAAAAACCCTGACACAATATATCAGTTGGGGGGTGAGGATATAGCATGCACCAAGCAGGAAAGGGATCTTGGGGTTATCATCTCTGATGACCTCAAGGTAGGGAAACAGTGTGACAAGGCAGCAGGTAAAGCAAATAGGATGCTGGGATGCATAGGCAGGAAAAGGGAGGTCATAATTCCACTATACAAGACACTAGTGAGGCCCCACCTGGAATACAGTGTACAGTTCTGGAGACCTTACCTACGTAAGGACATAGACAGGGTAGAGAAGGTTCAGAGGAGGGCAACAAAGATGGTACAAGGATTGCATCACAAGTCCTATGAGGACAGGTTGAAGGAACTGAACATGTACTCCCTGGAGGAGAGGAGGGAGAGAGGGGATATGATAGAGACATACAAGTATCTTACAGGGAGGAACAGGGTGCAGGAATACACTATTTTTAAGCGAAAAAGATGTTCCAGGACTAGAGGGCATAGGATGAAGTTGGAGGGAGGACTATTTAGAGGAAACGTGAGGAAGAATTTCTTCACAGAACGGGTGGTGGACAAGTGGAACACTCTGCCAGAGGAAGTGGTGGGGGCTGAAACAATCATGGGATTTAAGAATGCATGGGATAGACATAAAGGAATTCTGGAGGTCAGAGTGAGGGCAACAGACTTCTGAAAACATAAATTGAACTTTCAAGTTCAAACAGACTGGTGGGCCATAGGCCCCTATCTGCCGACACTGTCTATGTATCTATGTAAATTGGCGGACGTCCCCTTCTTGGGGACTGATCTGTTCGGTCCTGGAGTGGAAGGCCACCTCCAGAGGATTGAAAAGTCCAGTGCTACCCTGGACTCTGTCACCTCCGCTTAGAAGGACAAGGGCCGTTGTCAGCAACATAAGTCCTTTTGACCTTCTGCTCCTGCTGCACGTCCGGCCCAGCAACACCAGCATCTCGGACAGCAGGCTCGTGCTTGGCACCCCAAGGCCAATCCTGCAGCTTCCTCCAACAGGAAGCAGGGAGGAAAAGGCCCAGGAGGTCCCTTAGCCGGTCCTTCCTCCAAGCCTGCCCAGTGATGGGTTGAGGGGTGTCGCCCCCAGCCTCGTCGCTCCCCTCTGAGTTCCCCCCCGTGTGGGGGACGGCTCCGCCACTTCCTTTCCGCCTGGTCCGCTATCACCACGAACCGCTGGGTGTTGGAGGTGGTAGGAAAGGGCCTGCCTCTGGAGTTTGAGCAGGCCCCACCCTTCCGAGCCGTCGCCTCACGGGGGGGGGGGGGCTACGGGGTCCGCAGCCTCCCTGTCGGCTCATCGAGCCGACGTTGCCCTGCTCCTCAAAAAGGAGGTGATCAGGAAGGTGGCGGATCCTCCACCAAGCCCGGGGTTTGTGTTAAGGTATTTCCTGGTCCCGAAACGGACGGGGGGGCTGGCGCCCCATTCTAGACCTGCAGGACCTGAACAGGTTCCTAAGGTCTCGAACCTTCAGGATGGTCACTCTGGCTCAGATCATTCCATCCTTGGAACGAGGCATGTGGATCTGTTCTCTGACCTCCAGGATGCGTTCTTTCACGTTCCAATCCGTCCGTCCCACCAGAGATTCCTCCGCTTCAGGGCAGAGGGGTCCCTCTACGAGTTCCGGGCCATACCCTTCGGCCTTTCCCTAGCTCCCAGGGTCTTCACCAAATGCATGGCAGTGGTGACAGCATTCCTGCAGCGCCGAAGGGTCCGGGTGTACCCCTACCTGGACGATTGGCTGATTGCCGGCCTCCTCCAGAATGGAGGTGGAGCGGTCCAGGGATCTGGCCCTTCAGGTTTGCTCTCAAGTTGGCCTCCTTATCAACAAGGCCAAGTCGGAATTTGTGCCAAAGCAGGTGATACAATTCATCGGGGCAGAGCTCAACTCTCTGCGAGCCAGAGCACGGCTCCCGGTGGACAGGGCCGAGGTTCTTTTCTCCTTTGCCCAATCATTTCAGGTTGGGCAATTGCGCCCTGCCCGGGACTTCCTGCGCCTCCTGAGCCTCATGGCGGCCTGCACCAGCATGGTCCGTTGGGCCCGTTTGCACATGCGTCCCCTTCAATGGGGACTGGCCAGCCAGTGGTCACACCGCTCCGATCCTTTGGATCAGTTAGTGACAGTGACCCAGGAGATGTGGAACGCTCTTCAGTGGTGGACCGTTCCAGCTCATCTGCAGGAGGGCATCCCGTTTGTCCGCCCCAAGCCGACGGTCTCTCTATCGACCGATGCCTCTCTGATGGGTTGGGGTGCCCATCTGGGGGAGCACAGAGCGCATGGCCTCTGGTCCCCTTGGGAGTCCCGATGCCACATCATCCTGCTGGAGCTTCGAGTGGTTCATCTAGCCCTCACTGCCTTCGCTCCGTTTGTACGGGGTCAAGTGGTTCAGGTCCAGACGGACAATACCACGACCATGTACTACCTAAACCGCCAGGGCGGGACGCGCTCCATGCCTCTGTGCAGGGAAGCTCTCCGCATTTGGTCCCTCGTGCGCAGCCTGGAGGTGGATGTCCTTGCTATCCATGTGGCAGGAACCTCTAACATTCTGGCCGATGCCCTAAACCGGATAGGGGCTGCGTCTCATGAGCGGTCTCTCCAGCCGGAGGTAGTACAAGATCTGTTCTCCCACTGGGGCATGCCTCAGGTGGACCTGTTTGCCTGCAGGGAGAATGCGAAGCTGAGACTGTTTCATGCCCGCCCCCCTCAGCAGGGCTCGCAGCATGGAGATGCCTTCTCGAGGCCGTGGACCCCGGGCCTCTTCTACGCCCTTCCCCCATTTCCCTTGATCGACAAGGTGCTCCTCAAGGCGAGGAGAGACAAGGCGCAGGTGATTCTAATAGCCCCAGACTGGCCTCGTCAGTTCTGGTATCCAGATCTCTTCAGTCTCAGCTCCAGGCTCCCGAGGCGGCTTCCAGCCCGCCCGGACCTGATCTCAGTCAATCGGGGGAAGGTATTCCATCCGGACCTTCAGTCCCTGCACCTGACGGCCTGGTTCCTGAGCGGCTAGAGTTCCAGGCCTTGGGTCTTTCTGACGAGGTCCTCAACGTTGTTGAGGCGTCCCGTAAGGAGTCGACCAGGAAATGCTATGCCTTTAGATGGAAGAGAATCTCCATTTGGTGTCAGGGCAAGGGCCTGGAACCTTCCTCCTGTTCCTTGGCAAGCACTCTGGACTACCTGTGGTCCCTTTCTCAGCAAGGGCTTTGGTCGACGACCCTTAAGGTGCACCTGGCAGCCATCTCTGCTTAGTGGGCGCGGGCCAGGAAGCAGTCGGTGGCGCAGGAGAAGATGGTTGGGCGCTTTTTCAAAGGCTTTGATCACATATCCCCTCCGGTGTAAGAACCTCCACCTCTGTGGGATCTACTGCTGGTATTGGCTAAGCTCATGGGCAAGCCATTCGAACCGATGCACAGGTGTGACATCTCTCACCTGTCGTGGATGACCGCCTTCTTGATGGTTATCACGTTAGCCAGAATGATGGGAGAGCTCCAGGCGCTTTCCATCGAGTCTCCTTATCTGGTCTTCCACAGGGACAAGGTTGTCCTGCGCCCTCACCCAAAATTCCTTCCGAAGGTGGTGTTGGAGTTTCACCTTAACCAGGTGTTGACTCTGCCGGTGTTCTACCCCAATCACACCTCGGATGCCGAATATAGGCTCCATACTTTGGACCCTAGAAGAGCGCTCGCTTATTACAAGGAGCGGATGGCTGAAGTTCAGGGAGAGGTTCGCCAGCTGTTTGTCACCTACGCTGAAGCCGCACCTGGCAGACCTGCAGCCAAGCGGACGATAGGCAGGTGGGTCACCTTCTGCATAGATCTCTGCTATAGGTTGGCGGGCATGGAGCCTCCCAGAGGGATAAGAGCTCTTTCTACCAGCCATACCGCTGCATCGGCGGCTGCTTCCAGGGACATCCCTATCCAGGAAATCTGCAGGGCTGCTATCTGGAAGTCAGCACACACCTTCATTACCCACTACCACATCGACCTTGAGTCACGCCGGGATGCTGGTTTTGGGGCCTCGGTTCTCCGGTCATTATTCCCTAAGTAGGGGGTGTGCGCCTTGCCTCCCTCCTCCTGGAGAACTGCTAGAGTCTGCCAGACAGTGTGGATGAGCAACATATCCATGTCCTTAGAAATACAGGTTCACGCACCTGTGGAAGGAGTTCTGGAATGGTATATGTTGTTCATCCCACATTTAATTTGCCCGGCCCTCCCGGCTTCGACGCATAACCCGCTTCCAGCGGGCTAGATCTGGCGTCATGGGGTGGAGCCGAGAGTTTTACCACCCGGGTGGGTGGGAGAAGCCAGCTTGAAGACCTTTCGGCAAGATTTAAAGCGGCAAGGAACCTGCCAGACAGTGTAGATGAAGTACTTTGTAGATTTTTCCCCCTGACCCAGTACCCCGGCAGACAGGTACGTGCGCGTGGAGCCATCTGCCCCTTCTGCCCCACCCCTGGCTTTTTGCTGCTGCACCGCTACATGCTTCTCACCCGACCTCCACCACCTGGTGGGAACGTAACCACGCAGGGTGGGGGCATCCACCCCAGGAGGGGAGAGCTTCCTTGCAGCTGCTCAATCCCTCTCCGCCCCTCCCCCATGCCAGCTCCCCGAGATCATTCTCGAACCCGGGTCGCTGGCTTAGCGTGAGGTAAGGCTGGCGCCTCAGCCCTCAAATAATTTTTTTTTAAGTTGTATTTTATTAACTTTTGTGGGATACACTATTTAGTCATCACTGTTCAATCTACTTTTACATTCTTAGTTTCTTCGAAAGTCGACTTATATTTACATTTATTATACTGCAACTTTTATTGTTACTTTATTTTCATCATGAGAGAGTTCTTATCTAATACCTTGTTTATTTCTTTATTAGGCTGTCTTATCATGTATTGATGGCCCTTTCTTTCAATCTCTCAGTACTCATTATGTTCCCTGCTGTTCTTCTTCCTCCAAACGCCCCTCTTATACCTCTGTCCCCCCACTTCCCTCTATGGGACCATTTCTGTTCTTCTATTCGTGATACACATCCGCCAGGTTGTCCCATCTGTTGTTCAATCTAGACAGGTTATCTTGTACTTGGGCCTGTCATACGCTGCACCCTATATATAAAATATACTATATCTTCCCAATTGGCGGCGTGAGGTGTGGTCTGTTGCAGCCACAACTTTGTGTCGGCTTTTTTTGCTGCTGTTAGTAGTATACTGGCTAGATATATTTTATGTTTGATTTAACCAAACAGAAACCCTACCTTTGTTGTTGTATTTTTTCCTTGTTGGTACATACATGTTTTTGTTTTGGTTGTGGTGAGAAGTGGAGGGGGAGGACCTTCTCGGGGGTCAGAGGCCCCATCTCTGGGATGAGTTCCAGCAGTTTCTCTTCCACCGATCTTCAGTAATCCTCAAGTACTGGGCATTCCCAAATAAACAATTTTTTAATAAAAGTTGGGGGAAGGGGCAACTACTGAGGGCTCTTGGATTACCAGATCCCGAGGCCTTTTTTAATGGTTTGGCATAATTTACTACAGCTCTACCGTTGTGCTGCTTTAAGTTCCATGTAAACAAGTATTGGTGCCTCCTGCTTTAGTAATTTCCATTGGACATGCTACAGTATACTCGTGTTGTACAAAACGTGAAACCGTCTGTAGTTCTTTAAGGGTTGTAGGCATGTTTGGATTTATGTTTAAGCCAACTGCTGAAGTGGACAGTGTGTACTTACTGATGCTTCATTTATTGTTTGGTATGCTATTCTCTTCTTGAGTTTAGCTTTTTTTCCATGTTGTCAGAGGGAACACCTTTTGCCCCTGGAGCTGGAATATCTATCCCTGCAACCTTCTTTCTCCCCCGTTTATTTTATTTCAAGTCTGTTGCGCAACAGCAAATCACCCCACCCCCCCCATAACTTTTTGGTGCTAACCATGTACTTTTATTTTTCTTTTCTAGCGTATTGGTAGGCTGGCCACCTGCCTTTTATGCGAGTAGTAACCCCCTTTTTTTTAAATCTTGTGCTCCTTTTTTCAGTTGTCTAGCTCCGGGAGGAAACGCTGCAAATGTACACTCAAATGAGTAAAAGGAGGTGTGTAAGAAAGCACTACAAATGTACACCCATGTGGGTAAATCGAGGAGCTTAGCAAAGCATTTTCGAGTACTTTTTCAAGGCTTTCAAGCGTTTTCTGAATAGAAAGCCATGCGGTGCATAGCAAAGCTCCCCCTTAAAAAGTGCAGAAAATAACCAGAAGACTGTGAGCTTTTCGCATTGCGCCTGAGTAAGCAAGTCCAGCTGGTTCTATCTGTAAAGCTGGCTTACTCAGACGCGTGGTGCAGTGTGGCGGTCCGCTTTAAGCTCTTTCTCTTTGCCGCCCACTATTATACCTTTGCCGTGCTGGCTCATGTTTTAAGCCTAGCCTGCTAAAAGAGCCAGCGGCTTTCTCACCTTTGAGCTGCTGTCATTTGAGCAGCTAGAATCACCTCAAGAGCGAGCGGTGAGAGAAACAGTACAGCTCAAGTAAAAGTAAAGCACTAGTAGAACTACAGCACAACAGAAGTGGTGATATTCATTTAATAAAATGAATGTATTTTCCACAAAGGTACTTGCCATATCTCGGTATTAATTCATGTTGGGTCTTTTACTTTCCTGCTGTGCTCTGCTGGAACGTCCTCTCCACATTAAGTTTACCTCCCTAAGAGCCGGCCGGCCTCTTTCTGTTGTCATTTATGGTACAACTTAATGTGGGAGGAGTCAGGGTAAGCAGATATGGAAAGTTTTACACTAAATTCATATAAAATCTCTATCTTTGAGCTGCTAAAGTGTTGTTCTAGGGACATGGATATGTTGTTCATCCACACTCATTGGCAGGTATCCTTGCCGCTTTAAATCTTGCCGGAAGGTCTTCAAGCTTGCTCCTCCCACCCACCCGGGTGGTATAACTCTCGGCTCCGCCCCATGACGCTAGATCTTCCTTACCGCTTGGAAGCTCAGGTTCCCTCCTTAACGCTCTGCGTTTTGGACTGGTTCCTATTTCTCCGCTTATGGATTTAAAATAAATTTTGCAAAAAGACTTCAGTCTTCTATCCCTCGCGGCTGCGATGGACAAATCGACTCCCGGATTTCGGAGATGCCCATGCGGGCAGAAGATGTCTCGGACGGATCCACACTCCACGTGTGTCTACTGCTTAGGCCTTGAGCACGACCCGCAGGCTTGCGACCTGTGCTCATCTTTCTCGGCCTACGTCCTCGAAGACCGTGCTGCCCGATTGCAACTGGGCCGTCCCGAGGAGCGTTTCCCTCCGGTGAAGTCCAAGGAGGCCCGGTTGGCGGTGTCCGCGGTGGCGGGCTCGGCGGATCAGCTCGAGCGGATGGTCGCCCTCGAAGAGGAGGCGGCGCGGGCCGTATCTTCCTCGGCCGCGGCATTTATCCCGCTCTCTCTGGGTTCTTCCTACACGGCTTCTTTTAAGGAGCTTTGTCTGTCCCTCTCCACTAAAGGAGAAGGGCCTGCGTCTGCTGGACCTTATTCTCGGTCCAAAAAGAGGGACAGGGTAAGTCCCTCCGTCGACGCTCTTGGGAGCGGGAAAGGTCCCTCTCCCCGGGCCGTCGACCGTCGGCTTCAGTCGACCGCTCGGCTTCGGCCACTGGCCTCACGGTGTCCCACGTCAGGTCAGTTGACCGAGACTCCCACCCGATGAAGTCGGATTTTTCTCGACCCATTGAACGGGCTGTCGCCTTAGCAGCCGAGATTCCCTCTCTCGGTTCCCCGGGAGGAGTTGAGGATCCCGTGGGCTCGCCTGTGCCTCCGGTTCCGGAGCCCTCGGATGGACCATCCAGGCGAAGGAGTGCGGTTCTGGCCGACACCTCCCGCACCGACCTCGAAATTCCGGGACCTCGGTCGGTCTCGGGACCTCTTCAGCGGTCAGCCGATCCCACCGTCATAGGCGGTCTCGGTCTCGGCCTCGTGATGGCGGCGTCGCCGCTCGTCCTCCTCCTCCTCGGATGAGGAGGCTTGGCGTAAATTACGTCGACGGTACGAGGACCTTATGTTGCAACAGCTCCTCCTGGCCGGGAATAAGCCGACCCCGTCGCCTTCCCCGGCCATTAAGTGGCTGTCACCGGAGCGGCCGACACAACCCCTCGACTTATCCGAGGAGCCTATACCCAGGCCGGTTGTTCGGCCAAAACCAGCTGCTCCACCGATTCCGGTGGAACCTCCGCCTCCACAGCCACCAATTGGGGCTCCAACCAAGGATTCTCGGTCGGCTAAGGGTCTACCCCATCGGCTGTCAGTTACCCTCACTCCCGACCGACCTCGGCAGGTGAAGGGTGGCTCAGGCCAGAGAGGCAGCTCTTCGAGGACTCTTCCGAGTCCGAAGATGATTCCTCCTTTTCTCCAGCGACTGGACTTGGAGTCTTCAGGAGGTCAGTCAATGGGCGATAGCCCGTCGTCCTTCCTAGGACTCTTGGCTCATCTCGGAGTCTACGGGATGGAGCTCGAACCCGTTCCAAACGGGCCAGGTATCCCCTCACGGAGATTCTGGACGAGGATTCTCCGACGGAGGCCTTTCCGGTGGCGAGGCCATAGTGGGTCGGCACTGGAGCTTTGGCAGCGCCCTGCTTCCTGCCCTGCGCCCGACCAGGATGGCCAGGAAGTATGCGGTCCCTACCGTTCCTTGTCCGTTTTTTGAACACCCTCTGCTGAGGGTTGGTTACCGACAGCGTTTTCCGCGCCGGGCAACGCCGAGGGATGTGGACAAACCTCCTGACAAGGAGTCCAAGAAATTGGACTATGTCGGGCGAAAAGTCTACGCTATGCCCTCTCTCTCAGCCTCGTCAGGCCAGTTCGGCCGTCTCATGGCACTTTTTCTCATGCCCTGTTGGGCTCCTGGATGAGGTCATCCCCATCTTCCTGCCGATCTGCAGACTACGGTTAAGCAGGTGCGGACCAGGGCAGGGCAGTGGCCAAACAGCAGCTCCAGACTGCTTTGGATATAGGGACTCATGTGCCAGATCGGTGGCGGCCGCGGTGGCTATGTCGGCGGGCTTGGCTGAGGATATCCACCTTTGCCGGATACCCAGCACAAGTTGGCGGATGTTCCCTTTTGAGGACTGACCTCTTCCCTGGGGTGGAAGGTCACCTGCAGAGGATCGAGAAGTCCAATGCCACCTTGACTCGGTCTCTTCCGCTCAGAAGGACAAAGGCGCAACCACAGCCTAAGCCCTTTAGTCCTTCTGTGCCCTCACTGCCCGGCCCAGCAACGTCAGGGCCAGCAGGCTCGGCCTTGGCATCCCAAACCCAAGCCGCTTCCTCTAACAGGAGGCAGGAGGAAAGGCCCAGGAGGTCCTCGGCCGTCCCTCCTCCAAGCCTCGCCCAGTGACGGCTGAGGGGTGTCGCCCCATCCCCGCTACTCATTCCCCTGGGTCCTGGGGACGGCCCGCACTTCCGTTGCTCCCTGGTCCGCTGTTACCACGGACAGGTGGGTCTTGGAGGTGGTGGAAGAGGCCTGCCTCTGGAATTCGAGCAGGCACCACCCTTCAGAGCCGTCGCCCCTCGGGGGGCCTCGGGATCCCCAGCCTCACTGGCGGCTCGTCGAGCCGACATCGCTCTCCTCCTCCAGAAGGAGGTGGTAAGAGAGGTGGTGGACCCTCCTTCAGACCCAGGGTTTGTGTCCAGGTACTTCCTGGTTCCGAAACGGACGGGGGGCTGGCGCCCCATTCTCGACCTACACGACCTAAACAAGTTCCTAAGGTCTCGAACCTTCAGGATGGTCACTCTGGCTCAGATAATACCATCCTTGGAACGCGCGTGTGGTTCTGCTTCTTGGACTTGCAGGGACGCGCTTTTTCACGTCCCTATCCGTCCGTGCCTCACCAGAGATTCCTTCGCTTCGAGCGGAAGGATCCCTCTTCGAGTTCCAAGCCATGCCCTCGGCTTGTCTCCAGCTCCCAGGGTCTTCACCAAATGCATGGCAGTGGTGACAGCATTCTGCGGCGCCTGGGTCGGGTGTACCCTTACCTGGACGACTGGCTGATAGCAGCTCCTCCAGGAAGGAGGCGGAGTGGTCCAGAGATCTGGCCCTCCAGGTCTGCTCTCAACTGGGCCTCCTTATCAACGAGGCCAAGTCGGAACTCGAGTCAAGCAGGTGATTCTATTCATCGGGCGCAGCTCGACTCTTCAGCCAGGCGTTGCTCCGCGGACAGGGCCGAGGTTCTTTCCTCCTTTGCCCGATCATTTCTGGTTGGGCATTGCGCCCTGCCCGACTTCCTGCGCCTCCTGGGTCTCATGGCGGCCTGCACCAGGCGTGGTCCGTTGGGCCCGCTGGAACATGCGTCCTTCAGTGGGGACTGGCCAGCCAGTGGTCACAATGCTGCGATCCCTTGGACCAGCTTGTGTCGGTGACACAGGGGATGTGGGCAACTCTCCAGTGGTGGACCGTTCCAGATCATTTGCGGAGGGCATCCCGTTAATCCGCCCGAGCCGGCGGTCTCTCATCGACCGATGCCTCTCTGATGGGTTGGGGTGCCCATCTGGGGAACACGGGCTCATGGCCTCTGGTCCCGCGGGAGTCCCGATGCCACATCAACCTGCTGGAGTCGAGCGGTCCGCCTAGCTCTCACCGCCTTTGCTCCGTTCCTCCGGGGTCAAGTGGTCCGAGTCCAGACGGACAATACCACGACCATGTACTATCTAAACCGCCAGGGCGGGACGCGCTCCATGCTTCTATGCAAGGAAGCTCTCTGCATTTGGTCACTCGTGCGCAGCCTGGAGGCGGATCTCCTAGCCATTCACGTGGCAGGAGCCTCCAACACCCTGGCCGATGCCCTGAGCTGGATAGGGGCTGCATCCCACGAGTGGTCTCTCCTGCCGGAGGTAGTACAGCATCTGTTCTCCCTTTGGGGCACACCTCAGGTGGACCTGTTTGCCTCCATGGAGAACGCGAAGCTGAGTCTGTTCCATGCCCGCCCCCCTCAGCAGGGCTCGCTGCAGGGGGATGCCTTCTCGAGGCAATGGACCCCGGGCCTCTTTTACGCCTTTTCCCCATTTCCCTTGATCCACAAGGTGCTTCTCAAGGCGAGGAGGACAAGGCAGGTGATTCTGATAGCCCCAGACTGGCCTCGCCAGTTCTGGTACCCAGATCTCCTCAGTCTCAGCTCCAGGACTCGCGGCAGCTTCCAGCTCGCCCGACCTGCTCTCAGTCAATCAGGGAAGGTGTTCCATCCGGACCTTCAATCCCTGCACCTGACGGCCTGGTTCCTGAGCGGCTAGAGTTCCAGGCCTTGGGTCTTTCCGACGAGGTCCTCAATGTAGTTGAGGATTCCCGTAAGGAGTCGACCAGAAAATGCTATGCCTTCAAATGGAAAAGGTTTTCCATTTGGTGTCAGGGCAAGGGCTTGGACCCTTCCTCCTGTTCCTTGGCAAGCATCTTGACTATTTATGGTCCCTTTCTAGTCAAGGCTTAGGTCGACGACCCTAAGGGTGCACCTGGCAGCCATCTCTGCTTACGGTCGCGGGCCGGAAGCAGTCGGTGCGCGAGGAGAAGGTGGTCTGGCGCTTTTCAAGGCCTTGATCACATTTCCTCCAGTCGGGGAACCCCACCTCCGTGGGATCTACTGCTGGTACTGGCAAAGCTCATGGGCAAGTTTATTCGAACCTATGCACAGGTGTGTTCTCTCTCACCTGTCGTGGAAGACCGCTTTCTGGTGGCTATCACGTCAGCCAGAAGGATGGGAGAGCTCCAGGCGCTTTCCATCAGTCTCCTTACCTGGTCTTCCACAGGGACAAGGTTGTCCTGCGCCCCCAACCGAAATTCCTTCCGAAGGTGGTGTCGGAGTTTCACCTTAACCAGGTGTTGACTCTGCCGGTGTTCTACCCCAATCACACCTCGGAGGCCGAATATAGGCTCCATACTCTGGACCCTAGAAGGGCGCTCGCTTATTATAAGGAGCGCACGGCTGAAATTCGGGGAGAGGTTCGCCAGCTGTTTGTCACCTTACGCTGAAGGCCGCATCTGGCAGACCTGCAGCTGCTGGGACGATAAGCAGGTGGGTAACCTCCTGCATAGATCTCTGCTATAAGTTGGCGGCATGGAGCCTCCCAGAGGGATAAGAGCTCATTCTACCCGCCATACTGTTGCAACGTGGCTGCTTCCAGGGACGCCCTATCCAGGAAATCTGCAGGGCTGCTACCTGAAGTCAGCAAACACCTTCATTACCCACTACCATACGACCTTGAGTCACGCGGGATGCTGGTTTTGGGGCCTCGGTTCTCCAGTCTCTCTTTCCCAAGTAAGTATATGGGGGTGCTTGCCTCCTCCTCCCGGAGAACTGCTAGGAGTCTGCCAATGAGTGTGGATGAACAACATATCCATGTCCCAGAAATACAGGTTACTCACCTGTAACAGGAGTTCTAGGAATGGTATATGTTGTTCATCCTACATACCCTGACACCTCCCGGCTGACACAACCTGAGCTTCCAGCAGGCCAGATCTGGCGTCATGGGGCGGAGCCGAGAGTTATACCACCCGGGTGGGTGGGAGGAGCAAGCTTGAAGACCTTCCGGCAAGATTTAAAGCGGCAAGGATACCTGCCAATGAGTGTGGATGAACAACATATACCATTCCTAGAACTCCTGTTACAGGTGAGTAACCTGTATTTATATAATGTGTAAGTGTATATAACTTTTAGTTGATTAAAAAGAAATGGATTAAAGAAATACAGGTTACATAATAGAAAGTAGGAGGAGTTTTTGGGTCATCTGATCCAGCTCCTAAATAAAGAGCTCTGCTTCTGACTGTTGAGTAGTGTGAGTTGGTCTGTCTAAGGATCAACAGCTCTCTAGCATATTCTAGAGATATATGCCTAAAGCCTTGTTATTTTGCCTTTGGATGTTTATTTTGTCGTATTATGTTCGTTCAGTTTTCTTCCTTATTTTTTTTTGTTTCTCTAATAAATATTGGACAGAGAAGTCCAATTTTTGCATCCTGAATTGGTGTCCGAGTCATCAATCCCACAGCCTTCACACATGTCTACTCTGAGGAGGAGTTGTAGTTAGTGGGATTTACCTTTTATGATTACTTGCACTTTGCGATTTTCACTATATTCTTTTTTCTTTTATTTTAAATGCAATGTTGTTCTTATGCTGTATTAAATGTAGCTTTTGTGAAATTGCACAATTACATTTTTTTTAGTTGCTTTTTTCTCCCTTTACCGGCTGCCACATTGTTGAGCCATCTGTCTGGCAACCACTCAGCCACTTCAGCTACTCCTTCTGTCATCACACGGGCAAGATCGGCAAATGGGAGTCTGGGTGTACCAGCGACCGTCATTCTGTCTGCTGTGCGAGGGGGTGGGGTGCTTGGGTGTTTCTCTCCTTTCTTCCCCACCCTCCCTCCTCTGTGGTGCAGAGTGGTACCCAGCAGGCCTTGTGCACACATAGTGCCCCTCCTGTGGAGGAGCTTGCTCTGTGATCCACAGCAGGTGGTTGCTAGGGTGGCAGAACTTGGCTCCTGCTCTTCCCAACTGGGAGTGCTGCTGCATGGCACCACCGCCTTAGCCCCCTTCTACACCGTGGACCGTCCCGCCAGCTCCTGTGTCCACTCGTGAACCTGGGTTGGTGTGGGAGCTCGATGCACTCCCACCAAGCCACCGGGTGACCCAAGCACACTGAATTGTTAAACCAAGTTGCTGAATACACAGTGATTTTATCCTAACAGTGAGGCGCCAGCTGATGTGTAAAGGAGTCTGCCCCCCGAACTAGTTAGTCTTTAAAGGTGACTGGCAGATATGGTTGCCTCCTGTTCGGTTTTAGACCGGATAATCTGGTTCAAACACCATGAAGTCTTGCTATATTATAACAATAGCAGTCAGCCACTGCAGCTGAACTGCCCCGGAGAGGAAGGAGTTAACTCCAGAAGATCTGGAGTTCTACAGCGCGAGGGCGCTGTGCCCAAAACTCTATCTGGCAGTTTCAAATGAAACTGTCAGATTCTTTACTCCGCTTCACTGAACAGTCGCTCCGGAGATCAGCTCCTTCAGCTCGGTTCATTCTCGGTTCAAGCGAGTATTTTTCGGTTCATTTGAACCGGCCAAAGTTATTATTTTTACCGCATTTCGGTTTTAAAGCTCTATCTGGTAACCGTAAGTACAAAAATTTAAGTCTGTGTGGAAAATTAATTATCGGTTCGGTTTTGAACCGATCGGTTGGTTTTTTCTGTATTTTAAAAGTGTACAGTGGGTTTTAGAGTGTGGTTCCCGGTTCTTATCGGTTCTAAAAACCGGAATTATAACGTTTTTTCAAATACCCGTGACACGGTTAGGAACCGATAGGTGTCTTGCCTGGCACTGCCATCAGTGGGCAAGTTTTGGTTAGGCTGGCATTATGTCTGAGAAACCCAAAGAAAAACGGGCCCACTGGTTTCAACACTGTGATGTCTGTGGGGACGCCTTTGCCAAGGCTGACCCACACACCACTTGTGTTTATTGTCTGGGGGCTGACCACCTCCTGTCAGACTGCCAGGTGTGTAAAAATTTCCCTGCAGCCACCCTGGAGAAGAGATTGGGCCGGCTCAGGGAACGAGAGGCCAAAAAGTCCGCTGACCCGGATGGCCAGCCCGGTCCAGTACCCACTGGACCAGAGGGAGTGCCCTCTGACCAGGGCGAGACTTCCTCGGGCCAAAGGAAGGCTGGTTCAGAGGAACCAGTCCCAAGTAAAAAGACAAGGAAATCAGTAGGTCTGGAGTCCAAAATTGTGTCTCCAACTGCTGCAGAGATAGCTAAAGCCATTCAGATTGTCCAGTCACTGTCTCAGGGATCTGTAGAACCACCAACAGCTGGTAAAGGTTGGTTCGTTCAGTCCCAGTGGTTCAGGATTTTGAAGTTGAGGATTTTATGAACCACAGGAGGGGAGGAGGAATTTGATCATTATATGTGTGGTGGGGGGTCTGGACGTGCCATTGAACCGGCATTTCTCCAGACAGACCTTTAGAATCTCCTCCTATTCTGTCTGAGTCCCTTCTTCTTTGTTTTTACAAAGGGTTGCAGAAACCCTCCAGCTTCCTTCAGAGGAGGCTGTGGATGAGCAAGAGGAGCCTGATTATGTGGAAATGATGGATATTCCAGAGTCTAGGAGGTTGTCTATTCCTTATGTAAGTCATTTAGGAAGCAAACAACAAAGATTTTAAAAATCCTCATTCTGTCCCTCCTGTAGATAAAAATGGACAGAAGGTATACCTTGTCAGGCTCGGATACAGACTTCCTTACTGAGCAGTGTAGTCATGTAGTGTGGTACAAGCTGCAGCCTGTGACAAGGCTAATATTCCTCTGGCCTCACATCCTCCTAATAAGGATTCTAGGAAGATTGATGCCATGGCGAAGAAACAGTATATGGCAGCTTCTTTGGGGCTCAGGCAGGCTAATTATATGGCTTATGTAGCTAGATATCAGAAATCTAGGTGGGACAGTATGAAGTTAGCCAAGCAGGCCCATGGCCAGCTGGCTAGTGAGTTGGAACAGGTGGCTGCTGATGGCATTGAAGCCTCTAAAGTTCAATTTCATACTGCTGTTGATGTTAATGATGTTTCTTCGGGTCATTGCCACTTCTGTAGCTTCCTCAGAGTTGGCATGGCTCAGATGCACTAATCTGTCCCAAGATACCCAGTCAAAGGCTATGGATTTTCCTGTAGTGGGAAATTTTCTTTTGGGGAGCAAACAGAAAACTATATGAAAAGATGGATGAATACAGAACTACCTACAAAAGTGCCCAGGCTAAGGAGAAGGTGCCATGCCACAAAGGCATGCTCCCAGGTAGGGAGCAGGCCTTTTACCAATTTCAAGCCTCCTCTGCTGTCTCACAGAGGGTTTCTTCAGAGGCAGGGGTGAGCGAGGCTCAAGTAGACCGTCCCCTCCCCTCAGCCCTAAGGCTGCTGCTAAGCAGGCACCCTGATGGGGTGCCCAGGGCCGATTCTCCTGTACCAGTGGGGGCAGGTGCTATTTCAGCCGAACTGGCTGTCCCTAATCACGGACAGATGGGTTCTGGAGGTAAAGGCCAGGGTCTGGTTCTCAGCTTCAAACACTTTCCAAAGATGAGAGCCAGGCATTTTCCACCTGCAAATCCTTCAGAAGCCCTTGCTTTGAAGCAGAGGTTTCTGTTCTGCTGGACTGCAAAGCAGTGGAAAGGGTTCCTCCTTGCCATCAGGGCAAGGGCTTTATTCAAGATACTTTCTTACCCCAAAGACAGGAGAATGGCGCCCATTCTAGATTTAAGATACTTGAACAAGCATCTGTTGAAACCAAAGTTCAAAATGTTGACTTGGCAATGATATTGTTTTCCCTAAGGCCAGGGACTGGCTAGCTTCCCTGGACCTCAAGGATGCCTATTTTCATGTTCTGATCAGGCCTTCTCACCGAAAGTACCTCAGGTTCGAACTGCCCTCAGGCCACTACACAGTTCAGGGCAATGCCTTCGGCCTTACCTCTGCGCCAAGGGTATTCACAAATGTCTCGCTGTAGTAGTGGCTCGCTTAAGAAGGCAAGGTTGCTGTGTTTCTCACCTGGACGACTGGCTCATTGTGGGTCAGTCTCCAGGTCAGGTGAAATCCCACTTGCAAGTCACCCAGCAGCTTCTCACTTCCTGGGATTCCTGCTAAACTTACCAAAGTCAGTTCTGGAACCAGTTCAGGTCCTAACTTTCATAGGCGCAGAATTGAACACAAGGTTAGCCAGGGCTTTTTCTTCCCCAGAAAGGTGGACAGACTCATCGCCTCTGGCATCCTCCTTTACCTCTGCGGGTCTCACTCAGCAAGGCATTTTCTGCAACTCCTCGGCACATGGCTGCTTCCACAGCTGTCGTGCAGGGAGCAAGATTCCAGATGAGGGACATTCAGTTCCATTTGAGGGCCTATTGGTCTCAAAGGAAGGACCCCCTACCAAGTTGGTCCCAGTTACTCAAACTCTGATCCTAGCCCTCCACTGGTGGCAGGTCCAGAGCAATTTAAGACAGGGGTTCCTTCATTCTCTATTTTCATTCCTCACCCTCACCACGGATGCCTCCCTGTTAGGGTGGGGGCTCACCTGGGCGACCTTGCCACTCAGGGGTATGGTCTCCTCAGGAGTCTCTGCTCACATCAATCTTTTGGAACTCAGAGCTGTCTTTTTAGCTCTCTGGTGTTTTCAGATTCTGTCCAGAACAAAGTGGTTCAAGTCAGGACAGACAATACCACCACAATGTGGTACATCAATAACAAGGGGCACTCGGTCTTCAGCCTTGTGCACTCAAGCAATGAAGTTGTGGTCTCTGGCTTACTCCCTGAACACCTCCCTGATAGCGGTTCATCTCCCAGGGAAGGACAATCCCATGGACGCCTCAGCAGAATTTCTCAGGGCCATCACGAATGGGCTCTGAATCCACAAGTGCTGGGGTCTGTCTTGCCAGATGGGGCACTCCTCAGATAGATCTTTCGCAGCCCCAGACAACCACCAACTTCCTCTTTCTGTTGCAGGCCTCCAGTTCTGGGCTCAGTCCTCTGGACGCCTTTTCTGTTGGACTGGAAAGGAAGTTCTGTATGCCTTCCTTCCTTTCTCTCCTTTTCAGGGTACTAGTAAAAATCAGATCTCAACCTTGCAGAGTGATTCTGATTGCCCCAGATTGGGCCAGACAGCCCTGGTACCCTCTGCTCCTGTCCTTGGCAGTCCACCCTGCCCTGAGCCTGCCCAGAGTCCACGACTTGCTGGCCTGTGCACAGGGGAGAGTGTGGTATCCAGACCTCAAATCCCTCCACCTCAAGGCTTGGTTCTTGAGGAGCTAGAATTTGCTGACTTACACCTTTCTCAAGGTGTCATGGATATTTTAAAGGCTTCAAGGAAGCCTTCCACTAGGGCCACTTATAATTCTAAGTGGAAGAGGTTTTCCATCTGGTGCTCTGAGAGGCAGATTATCCCAGAATCTGCTGATCTTCCCATTCTACTGGACTATTTGGTCCATCTGAATTCCTTAGGCCTTAGACCAACAACCCTGAAGGTTCATCTGGCAGCTGTCTCTGCTTTTGTGTCAGCAGGAAGCCTGCCTCCCTTTCTTCTCCCGGTGTTCTCAAGTTTTTTAAAGGGTTACTTCCTTTTAACCTCCTTTTAGAACCAGCTCCCGCCTGGGACCTGAATATTTGCATTGCTCAGTTAATGCACACCTTTGAGCCTCTGTCTTCGCAGAGCTCAAGTATTTAACTTGGAAAACCGTTTTTCTAGTAGCTATCACCTCTGCCAGACGATAAGTGAGCTACAGGCCCTGTCAGTGGAAGAAGATTTTATCTCTTTCCATAGAGATAAGGTAGTCCTTAGGACTAATAGAAAGTTTTTGCCTAAGGTGGTTTCTGATTTCCACCTGAATCAATCTATCTCTCTCCAGTATTTTTCACTGAGCATTCTTCCTCAGGTGAGAGGAGACTGCACAGCCTGGATGTCAAAAGAGCCTTAAGCTACTATTTAGAGCGCACCAGAGGTCATAGGTTCGAATCCCTCCAACTCTTTCTTACCTATGGCGAGGTTGGCAAAGGGAAACCTGCCACTAAGAGAACAGTTGCAAGGTGGATTGTTTCTTGTATCCAATTCTGTTATCAGAGACTGGGTAGAGTACCCCTCAGGATTGAGGGCCCACTCCACCAGGGTACAGCTGCGCCTCTAGCGGCTGCTAGAGACATCCCATTCTGGAGATTTGTCAAGCTGCTACCTGAAGACAGTTCACACCTTCACCAAGCATTATTCCTGGATGTCCAGTCCAGGAGGGTCTCGGTTTGGCACAGCTGTGCTTCAGAGCCTATTTCCTAAGTAGGTTCTGACCCTCCTCCATGGAGGTACTGCTGTGTAATCTGCTATTGTTATAATATAGCAAGACTTCATGGTGTTTGAAGAAAAATTACTCGCTTAGTAATTGCTTTTCTTCTCATGGAGTCTTGCTATATTATAACCACCCTCCTCCTGCCCCTCTCAGAACTTCTACTTGGGTAGGTATAATTGGTGCAGCACTGTGTCATGCCATTGTAGTTTTTCCTTACCTCTTTTCCTTTGGGTTAGGGATCTAGATTGTTTCATTTAGGTTATTTATATTGCCCTCTTCCTGGACTTGAGTCTTTGGGGAAGGGGGGGTTCATATGTGCTTGTCAAGGGTGGTAAAACGAACCATAATACCATCAATTTTTGTTATTATGGCTCTGAGTGTTTCTTTGTTCTTTATATTGTTGTTATTACTACTAGTAGGTAGCCATGGGCTAGTGTAGTTTTTTCCACACAGACTTTCCGTCCTTTGATGTTAGCTTCGTAAAGATCTGACAGTTTCATTTGAAACTGCCAGATAGAGCTTTGGGCACAGCGCCCTCGCGCTGTAGAACTCCAGATCTTCTGGAGTTAACTCCTTCCTCTCCGGGGCAGTTCAGCTGCAGTGGCTGACTGCTATTGTTATAATATAGCAAGACTCCATGAGAAGAAAAACAATTACTAAGGTGAGTAATTTTTTCTTCTTGGGGTCCTCATCCGGTCATCTGGTTTTGCTGAAGGGGACGCTGTTAACCAGCTATGCATCATATTATTCAAAACCCCTTATAATTGCTTACTTTCTCCCAAAATTCATTTATGTTACTGGTTGGTTTATCTGCTTCCTTTCTTGGTAGCACTGAAGTCCCTGGTAATGATGTAATTATACCCAACTTTGCTCTGTTTCAGCCAAATATAGCCAAACGTTTAAACTAGGTACTGGGGGGAGGGATTTAAAACCAAAGTGCCAACATGTGCCCAGATGTCAGGATACCAACTGTAACATCCTGATTACTAATGCCAGAAGTCTTAACATCAGTAAAAAAAACTAGAATTGGAAGCTTTGCGAATACAAAACAATATACAGATTGCTGCAATTACTGAAACATGGTGGGACACTGATTCTGAGTGTATGATGGATATACAAGGATATAAATTGTACCAGTGTGATAGGGAAGGGAAACGTGGAGGTGGGGTATATTTGTACATACATAATTCAATCTCATCATACAGAATTGAGCCTCCCTTGGAGACAGGTGTAAAACTTGAAACAGTCTGGGTCAAGTCAGTGTTTGCAGAACGTAAATCAGTACTAGTTGGGAATTGCTACAGACCACCAGCATCCACTCATGAATATAAAATTGCACTAAATAATGAAAGCTCTGTAATGTCTACCCTTGGGGACATCATTATTTTGGAGATTTTAATTACCATGGAATAGACTGGGAGACTTTCTTGGGAGGAGATCCCTTTGAGAGACGCTTTATTGAACGATGTATAAATAGTGGACTTGACCAAATTGTGTCTAACCCCACAAGGAATAATAACATTCTAGATTTAATTTTAACAAATATGGATAATAAAATTACCAAAGTTAATATTTCATCAATGCTAGGTAATAGTGACCATCAGGAAGTTACCTGCCACTTGGTCAAGAGGAGACCTAAGAACATCTGTAGCACAACCATTAAAAACTGTCATGTGGCTGACTTTGATGGTATAGGACAAAGCCTCTCTAAGATAGACTGGAAAACTACTTTCAGACATATGACAACTGACATTGCATGGGAAATGTTTAAGGACATAGTAAATGAGATTGAAAGCATGTATGTACCAACAAGGAAAAAATACAATAACAAAGGTAGGGTTCCTGTTTGGTTAAATCAGAAAGTCACCACACAAATAAAACTCAAGCAAAAAGCTTATAATAGGTACAAAAAAGAACAAACTCAAGAAAACACAATCAAGTACTTTAAAATTCAAAAAGAACGTAAATGTATGATCAGGCAGGCCAAAGCAAATCTTGAATTTAAAATAGCACATACAAAAGACAGAAAACTACTGTATTCTTATATAAATTCCAACTGTTAGAACAAAGCGAGAAATATAGGACCTATACTGGACAATAATCAGATAACTGAAGACGACAGAGTGGTAGCTGATAAATTCAATAATATACCTTTGCTCAGTTTTTTCATCACCATCGCAAACCCCTCTGTCCACATTACCAGACAAACCAAATGGACCTCCCTTTACACCTGAAGACGTATATACTGTATTAACTCAATTGGATGTTACATCCAGTCCTGGGCCAGATAATATTAATTCCATATTTTTGGAAAAAATCAGCCACAGCATTGGCTTACCCCCTCTGTTATGTTTAGTTACTCATTAAGGGACGGTTTCGTACCAGATGACTGGAAAAATGCGACAGTTATACCAATATATAAGAAGGGTAATTGGGGAAAAACTGAAAATTATAGGCCAGTAAGTCTGACCCCCACTGTTGTAAACTCATGGAACACCTCCTCAGACACAGACTAGAACTACATCTGGATATCTCTGGGACCGTTGATAAAAACCAACACGGATTCAAAAATGGAAGGTCTTGTACCACAAATCTGTGTGTTCTACAATAATATTAGTAAAAGTCTGGATAGCGGTTATCCATCTGATGTAATTCTACTTGATTTTTCAAAAGCTTTTGATAAAATGTAAAGGCAGTGTCAGTGGCTCAGTAGGTAGCACACTCGCCTCTGAGGCCAGGAGATCAGAAGGCTGTGGGTTCAGTTCCCACATCTGGCAATTTGGTTAATATCCCAGTATTGACACTGTAGTGCAGCATGAGGGGGGTGCTGCACTTCTGAGGTGCCGTCCTTCGGATAAGACGTTAAACTGAGGTCCCATCTGTCTGGATTGGTGGTAGTTCAGATGGATGTTAAAGATCCCATGGCACTTCTCGAAAAGAGTAGGGGAATTTCCCCGGTGTCCTGGCCAAATTTCCCTCATTCACTCAAAAATACCACCAACAGCTTAATCTGGTTCAAGGTCAGCTGGCATTCATCTGTATCCCCCTTCCCCGGATCGTGCCTGAAAATAGGCAGGATTTGTCTAGTGCACTTACCCGGTCAACAAAAACTAAATAAATAAATAAAAAAATGCTTCATGATAAACTGATAAAACTGGAGGTTAATAATGATATAATTGGATGAATTCATAACTGGCTGCTAAACAGAACTCAACGAGTACGTATAAATAATACAATTTTTGGAGAGGGCTTAGTGGGCAGTGGTGTCTCTCAGGGGTCAGTACTCGGACCCGTACTTTTCAATTTATACATCCAGGATATGGACAAAAATATAAATAACACTATTGTCAAGTTTACAGATGATACAAAACTAGGTGGAGAGGTAAACACCATCAACAAGCACCTATCTCTAGTTGCCGACCTGGCCAACATTAAGTTGTGGGTAGAGCAAAATGATATGATCCTTAACATCGATAAATGCGTAGTACTCCACCTAGGTAGAAATAATCCCAAATATTCTTATATTTTAGGCCAAACAATATTGAAATCAACATATAAAGCACAGGACCTGGGTATAACAGTAAACAATTCCCTCTGTTCTTCTGATCATTGTATGACAGTCGCAAGAACTGCTTGGTCAATGGTAACTAAAATTAAACGCTCATTTGTGAGCAAGACAGAACAACTCATTTTACCCATTTATACAACATATGTTCGGCCTGTACTAGACTATGGATCTCAGTTTTGGTGCCCGTATTTGCTTAAAGATATTAAAATAATAGAAGGAGTACAAAGGACTATAAATACATCCCTATAATCAAAAGGTTTAATTACCAGACTGGACTACTGAAAACTGGCTTACATTCCCTCGAAGCTAGAAGACAAAGGGGAGATTTATTGCTGTTGTATAAATTAATACAAAATCATGATCTCATGTATGACTGTGATCTACATTTTAGCAATACGAGAGTCAACCTAAGATCCCATAATAAAAAAAGTAACTATACAATCAACACAAACAGTTAAGGGATCATTTCTTTACACTTTGAGCTCCAGTGGTATGTAATAGACTATCACAGACAGCAGTAAATTGTACAAGTTTAAGCACTTTTAAAAATACCTTAGATAGACTCTACTACAGTAACCAGTTGTTGGTATAATTGGCCCACACGTGTGGGGGACATTCCCCATGGGACTAGTGCCCTCTTATGTCCTTTGATCCCTAGTAGTAACCCTAGTAGCAAATCTTTGATTTCCTCCCATTGAATACTTTTTGAACATTTAAGAGCACTCCCCAGCAGTGCAGCCACTCATGATGCATTATTCTCCTCTCGTTTCACTGCATCATGAGTAGCTAGACTGTGTGGGTGTGTTCCCAAGCCCAGGAAAGATGCAGTGGGAGTTGATCAAGGAATGTAAGCAAACATGTTTTAGTGTGGTAACACCAGTATGATGGGCAGTGTGTTTTTCACTTTTAAAAAGAAAGGGGCCAGCACAGTGGCGCTGAGGGCTGAGGTGCTGGACGCCACACCTCGCGTCATGCCGGCGACCTGAGTTCGGCAGGGGAGGGAGAGGATCGAGCATCCGGTGGACTGCTCTCCAGGGCATGCCCAGCAAAGTAGTGGGAGGAGTGCGGTGGACGTCTGCAGCATTCTGTCTCGACGACATAATTGCACTGCTGCACTCCTGGGGAAAAAATACCAGAAAAAACCCTCTCAGCACTGCGGAGATGATGGGGACTCCAGGGGCGGTCCCACATCTTAACACCAGCCCATCGCTCCAGGGGATTCCACGGTCGACCCGACGCTCAGGTAGGCCTCTCTGATTTCAGAAAGGCTGCTACCGGAGGGCCGGCATGCCCTGGGGGTTATCCGGGGGGCTAGACCTGCCTGGGTGTTTCGGGGGAAGAAGCTGGATGCAGTGGGTTCAGGCAGGGAGTAGAGGCCTTGCCGAGTGAGTACCTCGGAAGAATGCCTGGAGCCGTGGGGAGCAAAAAAGAAAGTCTACAAAAAAAAAAAAAAAAAGAAAAAAGTGATCAGAACCAAACTACCAGCTACATCAGCAAGCTGTACAAAATATCAGCAATTGTACAATGTGTTTTTTAAACTAGGGATAATTGAGGCCTAAGGGGTTTGACAGTGTCCCGTGGAATGTTGTCTGGTTTGAGGGCCATTCTGAGTGCCCACATACTCTTAGAACTAATTGCATGAATTCATTCACTGTTTTGGCTGTACTGGATGTCCAGGTTACAGAGGAGTTCTGATGTCAAACAGTTCTTTGTTTCTAAAACTAGTCAACCTGGGATGTGTAAAGTACAGTTGTTAAGACCATTAGCAGTATATCAACCTAATCCATTCCGCTCTGAATCTAAAGTATGGCCATTTACTGCTGTGATAGGGAACAGGTTTTACACCTTCATGTGCTAACCTGTGTTGCTCTTTGTTTGTCCTGTCCTGTATTCTGATATGTTTAAAGGAAGTTTCCAATATAAGGTATTGGGCTTCACCTTATATCGTCGGGAGCTCACTGCTACAAAAATTTTAATTTTAAATGTAGTAGTTTTACCTGGTGAAGGGATCGTAATTGGCACCGAACCCTCGGCCAACTGATCCCTTCCAGCTTCCTCCACGCCGCCCCAACTCCACCCCCGCGCTCTCAGAATTTGTCAAGTGCGGCCACTGAGAGCGTGGGGGGCAAGGCCCCATACAAGTCCATGGGGGCTATTTTTAAAGCCATTTTTTAGTCATTTTAAATAGTCTTCGAGGAAAATTAAAGCAGTCGCTTACCTAGTAGGGACCCAGGCGGAGGGGAGCACGCACGTGTCCGCACACGCTCCCTCCAGGTGTCTGCCCCAGCTTCTCCCCGAGAATTGCTGCGATGTGTCCTGTTCCCCAGCCTCCACCAGGGGATGAATGGGCACAGACAGCTGCTGACACCCTTCCCGGAGAAAGAGAGCAGTCCTACGGATGCTCCATCCTTCTCCACCCCTGCTGACCCCCAGCGGCCCATGCTCGTTCCCGAATACTGGTCGCTGGCGTAGCGTGAGGTAAGGCGTCCAGCACCTCAGCACCACTGGGCCAGCTGTTATAGAGGTTTTAAACTGGTGTTTTATGAATCTGGGCTCAGTTGAACAATATGACCCATTATTTTTTTCATTTGACCCTTACTTTTTGTACCCAGTGGATCAATGTGTTCCACATAGATAAATATCTGAAATAAACCCACAAGTACATGGACAGGGTATAACAGTTGGTTTGCAGTAGAGTAAAATGTTTTTTTTTTTTTTCCTTTCGTAGTAGATATTATACCATCTACATTGCTGAACCTGTATTTCTGACTCTATATATTTTTTGTGTGAAATGTGATTCTTATTTTGCGGAACTTCCTGCACAACAATTAATATGCTGAACTTTTGTAATATAATTTTATTTCTGTTTTTGACAATTTGTTTTCCCTGATATGTAATTCTTTTTTATTTTCCTTTAAAAGATCTTTCGGGATTGACGCTGCAGAGTTCAGGTGAGTGAATTACACGTTGTTGTACTGAAGATTTATTTATGTGTAGTGATATGAAAGTGATGGCTGAAAGAAATGAAGAACTGGTTATAGATACTGCAGTTCTACTTGTAAAGTTGTGCAAACCAAGGAGATATGTCTGTATATTCAAAGTACCTCTTACCTAAAACCTCTTTTTAGGTAATTCTTCCCCCTTCCCCCACTGTTTCGCAGTTGACAGATTAAAGGGCTAGCTCCAGCACAACCCAGTGGTGCTTGGGGATAGTGCAGTGCTTCACACTTAAGTAAAAATAAAAGATATGGGTGCAGTTAGGGGTAGCAAGCCCGAAACCATAACAGAATGCGCAAGTAACAGCATCCAAAAAAGAACCACAGTCAGAGAAAAGATTGAATGCAGAATGCAGTAGTAATTTGTTACAAAAATGGCAGGAGGGCAGCCAAAACCCCAGTGTTTCGCTCTAACAAACCAGCCTTTGTAACAAATTATTACTGAGTTTTGCATTCGGTGTTTTCTCGATCGTGGTTCTTTTTTGGAGTGCAGTTACTTCCGCATTCCTTCACACTTTAGTACTATGCAGGAGACTTCGTTTTTGTCTGGAGCTTCTCTCCCATTGCTGGGCCAGAAGATTCTAAGGTGTGTTGCAGAGGCACTGCCTTCAAGTTCTCAGTTCAGGACAACCTCACCACCACTTTAGTGCCTCCTTTGGTGGTGATCTGGAATAGCTTTGATTCTGTGGGAGACATCCTAATATCAGCTCTCCCTCACTAAGGCTCAGTGCAGCAGGGGTAGCATTACATGTGGTGTGAAAGTAGGGATCTTACAGGGGACAAAAAATTGAGGGAACACAGCTGAAGGATGTTCCTGCATGCATCCCATGCCACAACAGCTCACAGTGGCCTCAAGAGACTGGGCCAGAGATGGATACTTTGAAAGGAGATGGAGGCTTGCCACAAGGGCAGTGTGGGGGAATCCATAGCAAAAGATGACCTGGTTGTTTGGCATTGTCAGGGAAGGGCTGTTGACAGGATGGTGCAGAAAGGAAATTGCCACTGGGGAGGAAGTGAGACTAGAAAGGAGGGTTAATTCCTCTCATTTTTAATTTCTGCATTTCCTTCCATGTTAATATTTAAAAAATAAATTTAAACTCGTTATGCAGGGTTTGAAAATAATGACATGCTTGACTAGTTTTAATTATTCTGTACAAAGATCTCAAGTCTGGAAGGCTAGTGGTAGAGTGGACATCTTTTAGCATACTGTATTGATGGAGCCATGTGCATGCACTACCAGCATAATCAGGCCAGTGATGTCTGCTGGTTACTAACCCCCATTGTTTAGTATCTCGAGGACAGTGTTTACAGGGCTTGATATGTTAAAGGAAAACTGTCATAATCTCAATTTCCCCCCACCACCACCAATTAGGCTTTTCGCAAGGGGAAACTTTTTTTTTTTTTTTTTTTTGTTTGTTGCATATTTTAACTTGTTTACTTGATTGTTGTAAAGTCTGCAGATTCAGCAACATGGCGGACGCGATGAGCCCATTTCACAGGGTGGCGCCGCACTGCTTGCCATAAAAGTGTATTGAAGCAAGCAGTGGCGCTGCACTTTCACATGAAATGGAACTGCACAGTATCTACCATGTTGTTGAATCCTGGACGCTATAACAAAAAAAGTATGTGACATGTAAAAAAAATGTTTCTTTGGGCGAAACCCTAATTTTTTTTGGGGGTTAAGGCTTGGGGGGGAGGAGGCGCAAGGGACTGAAATTATGAGTTTTCCTTTAAGATGGCAGCTTGACTGAATTGAATACCCTGAATGTCCAGGAGACGTGATGTACTTATTTAATCCCCCTTGCAACCAAAATACATATGTAGTACATGCACTTGGCATGAATATATATTAAGGTGTTAAAATTTGCTGGTCATTAGAGTAGTCTGTTACTTGCTCTAAGCAACATTTCCAAGGATTGTATCTTTGTTCTGGGTAGCTGTCTATGTGAAAATGATTTTTGCCCTAGTTTTTCACCATGAGTCTACTCCCTCCTCTGCAGAATGGGTCACCAAAGCTTCAGCCTCCCCACCTGATGCCAGTCTGGTTCTTAGGTGGTCTCAGAGGGAAGATGTGAATGCCCGGCGGCCCATGCTGTATCTCCCTGGGAGTCTAAAGCCTTACCTCAGCAATGTGCCAACTCCACTGTCGCTCTCTGTGTGTCAGTGCGTCCAGGAGAAACAGCACATTAAAATAACAGCTTCAGAAGAAAAAAAAAATTGAATGCTTGATTAGAACAAAAGCAGTTTGTTTTCAACTCAGTTCGGTACCCTCACCATTGGCTTCCTGCTCTTTTGTTGCGATTTCCTGTGGAATGGAAGAAGCAGCTGGGATTTATTCATGAGGTTGTTTTGTGCAGGTACCCAGTGTCTTTGACCAGTGGACACAATACCTGTGTGTATTGTTTGGGCCTGGGCCACGACATGGCACAGTGCACCTTGGTGTTAGGCTGTGCACACATGCAGCCCTTGAGGAGTATCGGCTGTGATGCTTCAGGGCTACCAGTGAATGTGCACATGCTGTCTGTGGCACAGTTATAACCCCAAAGGCAGTGGAGGCCTGGGAGGATGATATAGTCCTGGACCATCTGTCGGTGTCTGAGGAGGAATTTGAGTTGGATCTAGCGATTCCTCATGAAGATGAAGGGTTTAAATATATTCTTCTGTGTTTCCACTCCTTTGAGTATGAGTCTCCATATTGTCAATAAAAACACAAGAAAAACTGTGAACGGCGTTCACTGGATCACTGTTAGTCAATGCACTTTTTGCACCCTTCCTTGCAGGAGATTCACATAGTTGGTCACCTCTGAGGGAGGTTGTGGCACTCGTAGAGCCTGTCAGTCTTCCAGTGGAGTTTCTGTCTTGGCAGCCAACTGAGTCAATGCCAATCACTCTGTCGGTCGACCCTAGTGAGGACTTCTCCATCGAGGGTGATGGTTCCTCTCTGTCTCCTAGAACCGGATGCTGACCGTGACCCAACTTGGGCAGGCCAGGCCTGACAGAGCTCTCAGGCCATTAACTGTTCAGTAGCAGCCAGCTATCCCGACCCTGGCGCTGCCTCCTGGCCATGTGGTACCTAGAGTCACTCTGTTGGGGTGTGTAGACCCAGAGGCCTTGGTACCACATTGATCTCTTCAGTTGATCTTCGAGGTCAAGATCATGGTGTTGCTCTCAGTCTTGCTATTGACGTCAACATTGCTGTTAGTGTTCGGTGTCAAGCTCTTACTCTTCCTTATCTGTGTTCTGCCTTATTGTCTGCCTCCTGCCACTGATATCTGGTCCATTGCAGGTGGGAGAAAGCAGCCAGGCAACAGTGGGTCTGTGGAGCATTTGCTCAGGATCAAGGTTGATGGGTGATTTGCCTACAGATCCCTCTCCCATTGCAGACTCCAGGCATGTGTACTGCGGCTAATCCTCTGACTTTGCTAGCCTTGCAGTAGTGGCTCACACAAGCAGAGCCTTCACCTCTGCAGCTAGCGGAAGTTGGTCCCACCAAGAACTATAGGCCTGAGTCTGGATTTCCTCATCTCCAGTTGGTTGTGGTGGTTTACTGGATTTACTGGATTAATGTTGACAATAGTAGGCAAGTAGTCCATCGAGAATGTCTCCACACACTAGTAGGTCAGATATATCCCTGATTCATTACATCCTATTGGACAATAAATACGTATCAAGGCACTTTTTAAATGCATCAAATGTATTTTGCCCTACTATTTCCAGAGGTAATCTATTCCAGTCTTTGATAACACGAACTGTAAAGTAATTGTCCCTTTTGTTAGTCCTAACCCTAGGTACCATGATCTGTTTATTGTGCGAACGTAATTTTTTAATTCTCTTATTTAGGTGAAACCCACAGCAAGATGACAGATGTGGTAAATTCAGAATCTTGTACATCAGGAGAATATCTCCATGTTTCCTTCTTTTTTGGTTACCCCATTCAAGAGGGTTATCCACACCTCATGTTGGCGGACGGTGCTCCTCTATCCAGATTGTGCTTCATATACGTTGTCAGTTGACTCCTCATCAACAGTCATTTAGTCAGTTGACAGTCCGGTCCCCTGTGGTGGGCCAGTCCTCGTTTGCCACCTTCATGGAACACAGATCCATGGCCCTGGACACTCTATTGGAGGAGGTATTTAAGGAGACCTTCCCACTGATGGACATTATCTAGTGAGACTCCTCACCAGGGGTAGCCATTCCTGCCGTTGGGCCTAGTGTTAAGTATCTGGCAGCACCCAGCCTCCTGCCAGGCCCTCTGCACTGTCTGAACCACAAGTATGCAGCCCCTTGGCAGATAATCTAGATTTTAGGAATATCCATTGCCAGAGGGGTTAAGGAGACCTATCTGCTGATGGACATTATCTAGTGAGACTCCTCACCCGGAGTAGCCATCCCTTCTGTTGGGCTTGGTGCTGAGTATCTGGCAGCACCCAGCCTCCTGCCAGGCCCATCTGTACTATATGGACCACAAGTATGTAGTCCCCTAGGCGGATTGTCTAGATTTTAGGGATAACCATTGCTGGAAGTGTTAGTGCCAGATGCAGTGCTCTACAGGGTAAATGTGCAAGGTAAGTTGGTGAAGCCACTGGACAGAGTCCAAGAAACAGGACTGCTTTGGCCAAAAGGTCTATGCTGCTGCGTTCCTGGGCATCTGCCAGGCCAGCTATGCAACATTGATGGCTTGATATAGCCACAAGCTGTATAAGAGATTGTCCAACTTATCTGACCTGCTTGCTAAGGAAGGTCAGATGGATGTACGGTATGGCCTGTGATCGGGGCGGATGGTGAGCAAGCATCAGTTGCTTGTGGCCTTAGACTCAGCCGAAATGTCAGCACGAGATGTGGCAAAGATGTTGTTCATATGCCAACATGACCATTTTGGGGTTTCACCCTTCACATAGGAAATCTGCCCATGGATGCCAGATCTGCTCTTCACTGGGACAGATCTGTTTTGTCAGGGTTCGAGGACTACCTCAGGCATATTGAGAAGTCACCAACCATTAACAACAACCCAGACCATGGCCACAAGGCTCTGGTTTGTTTTCTGGGCCCTATCAGGGCGTACTCAGACATCTGCTGAAGCGTCCTCCACAGCAGCAGAGGCAGCAGTTCCAGCAGCGTTAACCAGCCAAGTTCTCCAGTAAGTTGGAAAGGCAGGATTAGCACAGGGGCGGTTCCTCCAATGGCCAATCTGGGGAAGCAGAGCAAAAAGTGATGGCTTGTGGGGCCCCATCCCCTCTCTGTCCTGAACCTACCTGCAGCTCTCTGTCAGTGGGCAACTGTTTTCTTGCTGCAGTGGTCTGCTATTACTTTGTACGAATGGGTTCTGGAAGTGGTGCGTTCAAGACTGTCTCTGGAGTTTGAGACTCTGCCATACTGTCGGTCATTAGCACGATTGGAGGACATGGATTTGCTGGAATCTCTCCTTGCACTGTTATTCAGCTTCTCGAGCAACATGCAGTAGAACTTGTCCCAGAAAGTCCCAACTCAGCAGGGTTCCTGTTATGGTACTTTCTTATACTAATACAGATGGGGAGCTGGCACCTCATTCTTGATCTACAAGTTCTAAACAGGTTCATTCACAGTCTGATGTTTGCCCGGTGACTTTAAACCAGATCTTTCTTTCCCTGTAGCCAGGGGTTTGGTTCAGTTCCCCGGACCTCCAGGATGCATTTTTCCACATCCCCTTTTTTGTCCTTCACAAAGCCAGTCCCTCCACTTTCAGGTGGATGCAACACTGTTCATTCAGAGCCATGCTGTTTGGCCTGTTGTTGGCACCCAGGGTTAGGGTTACCACCTTTTAAGAAGCCTAAAGTGGGACATTTCTTACTGAAACTGGATTTTTTGCAGGACAATATGCCATCTCGACCAGTGCAACGGACATGTTTTCTCTAAATAATCAGAATTAAGACTAAGAGTTGTAATTTTTTAGTTGTTTCTTGTGTTTTCTATTATTTTAAGGTATTTTAGTTAAGGTATTATAGTTTCTTGCAACATTTAGAGGAAAATCTGAAAATATTTTTTCTACTATAATGTCAGGACATTTAGTATTTTTCATGTTTTTCTGCAGGACACAGCTGCCCAAATCAGGACTGTCCTGCGGAAATAGGGACAGGTGGTAACCCTACCCAGGGTGTTCACCAAGTGCCTGTTGGTCATGGAGGGCTTTCTCATGCACAGAGACATCAAGGTATTTCCATACCTCAATGATTGGCTCATCACAGGAAGCTTGTTGCGTAATGTGGTACAGTCTAGGTTCTAGGGACATGGATATGTTGTTCAATCCACACTTATTGGCAGGTTCCTTGCCGCTTTAAATCTTGCTGGAAGTTCTTCAAGCTGGCTGTTCCCACCCACCCGGGTGGTAAAACTCTCGGCTCCGACCCATGACGCCAGATCTTCCTTACCGCTTGGAAGCTCAGGTTCCCTCCTTAGCACTCTGCATTTTTCGACTGGTTCCTGATTATTCGGTTCGTCCGAATTTCGTTTTGAAGTTTTCTAATACTTCGGTCTTCTTTCCCTCGCGGCTGCAATGGACAGTTCGTTTCCCAGCTCTCGGAGGCGTCCAGGTGGGCGGAATATCTCCAGGACTGATCCGCTCCCGTGGGTTTACTGCCTCGACTTGGACCACGATCTGCAAGTGTGCAATTGTGCTGCGCTCTTTCACCAACGCCCTGTAGGATCGCGGCAGCCTGCTTAGCTTTCTGGGCGCCTTAGGATTTTTCCACGCGGCAGAAATCTTAGAGGCTCGCTACAGGTCCGCTGGCGGGCTGTCTCGGCTGGAGCAACCTCGATCTCTACCTCCTGAGGAGGCGGCGCCAAGGCTGCATCCCTCTCCTCGGTCGCTGCATTTATCCCGCTCTTTTTGAGTTCCTCTCATTCGGCCTCGTTCAAGGAGCTTCGCCAGTCCCTTTCAACGAAGGGAGAGGGGCCATCGGGACCTGCCTGTCGGCCCAGGTCAAGGGAGTCGCAGGGTAAGTCCCATCGTCGGTGTTTGTGGGAGCGGGAGAGGTCCCCTTCCCCTGTCTGCCGACCTTCAACTTCGGTCGAGGTTGCGGCTCAGGCCGTTGTCTTCACGGTGTCCTCGCCAGGCCAGCCAGCCAAGACCCGGCCGACGACGCCGAAGTTTTCTCGACCACCGGACCGGGCGGTCGACTGCAAGAGCCGTCAACCCTTCGCCGGTTTCCCCGGTGGAGGCCGAGGTTCTGCCTGCGCCTTCCGGGTTGCAGTCCTCGGTCATTCTGTCCGAGCCGAGGGAAGAGCGGGTGTCCCCCGCTCCTTCCCGGACCCACCCTCAGTTTCGCTGAGGATCTGGGTCTCGGTCTTGGTCCTCTTCTCGGTCAAGCTGCTCCCACTGACTTCGGCGGTCTCGGTCGGGGCACCGAGTTAAGTGGCAACACCGTTCCTCCTCGTCTCCCTCCTCGGATGAGGAGAGGCTTCGATGCAGATGGCGTCGACGTTACGAGGAGTTCATGTGGCAGCACTTGCTGTTGTCTGGGAATCAATCGACTCCGATTCATTCCCCGTCTGTCAAGCAGCTGCCGCCGGAACGGCCGACGCAACCGCTCGCTGCAGTTGAGGTGCCCACTTCTGGGCCGGTTGTTCGACCAAATCTTGCTGCCCCACCGATTATGGTGGAACCTCGGTCGGGTCACGACCTGTCCCGCAGGTTTTTGGTCACCCTCATTCCCGTCCGCCCTCGGCGGGCGAAGAGTGGCTCAGGCCTGAGGCAGCTCTTTGCAGACCCTTCGGAGTCCGACGACGACTCCTCCATGTTCCCCTTACGGGAGGGCCCGGAATCCTCCCTGGACCGGTCTTTGGACGACAGCCCATCGTCCTTTCTGGGTCTGCTTAGGCTCATTTCGGAGTTCACCGGGATGCAGCTCGAATCCGTGTCCAAATGGGCATCTTATCCCCTGACGGAGATCCTAGACCGAGGGGGTTCTCCCTCGGAGGCCTTCCCGGTGGCTGAGGCCATCATCGGCCCAGCCTTGGAGCTTTGGCAGCGGCCTACTTCCTGTCCTGTGCCCTCGGCCAGGATGGCCAGGAAGTACTCTGTCCCTATCGGTTCTTTGCCCGGTTTTTCGGAGCACCCTCCGCTGAGGGGTTAGTTACCGATATCTCTTCCAGCCGCTCTGTGAACGCCGGGATGTGGATAGCCCTCCGACAAAGAGTCCAAAAGGATGGACTATGTCTGGCGCAGAGTCACGCTGCCCTCCCTAGGCCTCCAACAGGCCAGCTCGGCCGCACTCATGGCACATTTCTCCCATGCCCTCTTGAGCTCCCTGGATGAGGTGCTCCCTCATCTCCCAGCCGACTCATGGACCATGGTCCCGCGGAAGCGGGACCAGGTAGGGCGGTGGCTTCAGACTGCCTTGGACATAGGTGATTCTTGTGCCAGGTCAGTAGTGGTCATGTGACAGGCGTCATAGGGATGCGGGCTGAGGATATCCTCCTTCTCGACGGATACCCAGACAAGTTGGGGACATCCCTTCTTGGGGACTGACCTCTTCGGCCCTGGAGTGGAGGGGCACCTCCAGGGGACTGAGAAGTCCAATGCCACTCTGGACTCGGTCACCCCCGCCCAGAGGGACAAGGGCCGCCGGCAACCTTTGCGTAAGCCCCTTTGTCCTTTGGCCCCTGCGGCACGACTGGCCCATCAACAGCAGCATGAGGGCCGACAGGCTTCCGCTTGGCATCCTGACCCCAAGCCAGCGGCTTCCTCTAGGGGGAAGCAAGGAGGTAAAGGTTCAGGAGCTCCCTCGGCCAGTCCCTCCTCCAAGCCTGCTCAGTGACAGGCTGAGGGGCGCCACCCCCGGCCTTGTCACCCCTACCCGGGTCCCCCCGTGGGGAGACGGCTCCGCCCTTCCTCCGTCTGGTCCGCTATCTCCACGGACAGCTGGGTGTTGAGGTGTTAGGAAGGGCCTGCCTCTGATTTTGAGCAGGCCCCACCATTCGAGCCGTCGCCCCTCGGGGGGCCACGGGGTCCGCAGCCTCGCTGTCGGCCTGCCGAGCCAATATTGCCCTGCTCCTCGAAAAAGAGGTGATCAGGAAGGTGGCGGATCCTCCTCCAGACCCGGGGTTTCTGTCCAGGTTTTTCCTGGTCCCCAAACGGACGGGGGGCTTCAAACAACATGAAGTCTTGCTATATTATGACATATGCAGTATAACCCCAGGTTAGAACTGCTCCGGAGGTGAAAGAATTAACTTTCCATGCAGGGCATGGAATCTTGAGTGCGAGCTCGGTTGAACACTCTTGTCTGTTGAAGCTCAAACTTAAACTGTTACATTTTTACTCGCTCACTGAACAGTCGCCCGAGATTCTTCTGCTGCTCGCGTTCGTTTGTCGGTTTAAAAGTGTAATTCTCGGTTTATTTTACCGAAATTTAACCGCAATCGTCGGTTCAAGCTCTGTCTGTGGTATTGAAAGTAATAGATAGGATTTTGTTTATTTTCTTCTGTGTGGAACTTGTAAACGTCTTTTCGGTTCGGTTTGAACCGATCAGATTGGGTTTAAAATTACTTTCTAGTCCTTTAGAGTGCGGTTCCCGGTTCTTATCGGTTCTAAAAAAAACAGATTTTATTATGGTTTTTTCCACGACCCGTGATACAGTTGGGAACCGATAAGAGAGTCTTGCTTGGTGGATTGCCATTAATGGGCAAGTTTTGGTTAGGCTGGCACTATGTCTGAGAAACCCGAAAGGAAAACCGGAACCACTGGGTTTCAGCACTGTGGCCTCTGTGGGGAAGCCTTTGCTAAGGCTGACCCACACACCACTTGTGTATATTGTCTGGGGTTTGACCACCTCAATGCAGACTGCCAGATTTGTAAGAATTTTCCTGCTGCCACCGTGGAAAAGAGAGTTGGTAGGCTCAGGGAAAGGGAGGCCAAAAAGTCCGCTGACCCGGATGGCCAGCCCGGTTCGGTTCCAACTGAACCTGAGGGAGTGCCCTCTGACCAGGGCGATACTTCCTCGGGCAAACGAAGAGCCAGCTCTGAGGAGCCGGTTCCAACTAAAAGGACTAGAAAGTCAGCTAGTTTGGGGCCAAAAGTTCTTTCTCCATCCGCTGAGGAAATAGCCAAAGCTATTCAAATTGTCCAGTCTCTTTCCCCAGGTCTGTCCGAACCGACAACATTAGGGAAGCACTCGGTTCAGACAGTTCCCCCGGTTCAAGATTATGATTTTGAGGATTTTTATGAACCGGAGGAAGGGGAGGAGGGGTATGAGGAGAGTGAGTGTGATTTTGAAAGTCTGGATGTGCCCATTGAACCGGACATCTCTCCAGACAGACCCTCAGGGGTATCCTCTCAGGCTATCTGAGTCCCTTCTCATTTTTGTTTTACAAGTGTTGTTGAGACTTGCAGCTCCTGTTGAGGAAGCTGTTGATGATCAAGAAGAGCCTGATTTTGTGGAAATGATGGATATTCCAGAGTTCAGGAGACTGTCTATTCCCTTGCATAAATCTTTTAGGAAACAGACAGTAAAAATTCTGAAAACTCCTCATTCTATCCTCCCTGTGGATAAAAGGATGGACAAGAAGTATGCTTTATCAGGCTCTGATACGGAGTTCCTCTCCCAGCAGTGCAGCCATGTGGGGGTAGTGCAGGCTGCAGCCTGTGACAAGGTTATTCCTCTGGTTTCTCACCCTCCTGAAAAGGATTCCAGGAGGATGGATGCCATGGCAAAGAAACAGTAACTGGCAGCATCTTTGGGACTCAGACAGGCAAATTATATGGCTTACGTAGCTAGGTATCAGAAATCCAGATGGGATACTGTCCTGGCCCTAGCAAAACAGGCCCCTGACCAGCTTGCCAGGGAGCTGGAGCAGGTGGCTGTGGATGGTATTGAGGCATCCAAGGTGCAATTTCATGCTGCAGTAGACTCTAATGATGTTTCATCAAGAGTCATGGCTACATCTGTGTCTCTTTGCAGAATGGCCTGGCTCAGATGTTTATTATTTATTATTTAGTTTTTGTTTACCGGGTAGGTGCGCTAGCCAGCAGGTGACTATTTTCAGGTACGACCCGGGAGAGTACAATACAGCATAACACATGGAAGCAACATTACAAATTGAGGCAACAACCATACAGAGTACATTCCGGACACATAGAGGCGGTTCCAGCTAGTCTAACATGATTTAGGCTATACTAAGCAGTGAGCAGGAGGCCATGAGCAAGGAGGTGTTACAGGGGAGTGTTGGTATAAGTAGCGGGTAAGGAAGGGAGTTTAGGACCAAGGGAAAGCTTACGGCTTTACGGGGGAAAGCATATGGAGTTTGCTGGATTTGTGGTTCCCCAACCGAGCAGGATGATGTGGAGTGAAGGGGGGGGGTGCAGGCAACATGAATAGAGGGAGAAGTAGTCGGCCAGTGTGTACGGGGTGGGCTGCATAGGGGGGAGACAGATAAAGCACCCAGAAGCAAGAATAGTCGGGAGTAAGGTGGAAAGGAGTCAGAACCTGGCGGCCAGCAGCCAGTCTCAACAGCACCAGGGTACCTAGGGAAAGTAAGAGAAAAGATGCCAGAGACATCCCGGCAACAGACTAAGGGACGCTTAGGATTAAGGCCCACTGTCAGGGATGAGAAAGTGGGAGGTGGACGGGAGGAAAAAAGGCGTGCTTGAAGTACGTTTAGCGGTAGGAGGCGGGTAGGTGCAGCCGGCTCGTGGTTCTGAGGTTGGGCATAAAGCCAGTGGCAGTCCCTGTCGTGGACATCCCATGAAAAGGTAGGCAAGAGGAGGGAAGGGAGGAGATGTGCTCTACTGTACCAACATCCACCTGTAGCAGGTTTAGACAATGCCCAGGTAGCGAGGGGATAAAACAATACATAATGAAAAGTAATGTGTAGTAGTGGTAAGTGCAAACATTCACAAAACATATTTATAATTATATTTGAGGATAAAGTTAGGTTAGCTTGGAGAGAGGGGTTGGATTTTGGGGGAGAGAAAACAAGAAGGGAGGTAACATGGAGACCAGTAGGATGGGGGTGGGGAGAAGAGGCAGGGAAGATTCGGGATCAGGTAGGATCAAAGCAGGTGCATAGATCTAAGGTGGCCAGGTGTAGTCTCAGCCCACGCTTGAAAGAAGGATGCACGGGTGCGTGCCTGAGGTCCAGTTGGAGCTGGTTCCACAACTTAGGGGCTGCATGTTGGAAGGAGCCAGTTCCTTTGTTGGTGCGGCAGCGGGGAATATCCAGCAGGTCTTTGTCAGCAGATCTGAGCGCAAGCGTTTGGAATCGATGAAGAAGGAGCTTCAAGTGCAGCAGGCTGACTTTGTCTAAGGATAGAGTCATTTAGACAGGCCAAGAAGTAGCTCCTGATGGTCAAGGGAGAGCCACCCAAGGTCAGTATATAGCTGGCAGTGATGTTGAAGTTGTGGGGATTGTGCGAGATCGGCATATGTTATTGTATGTAACATCCTATTTGTGCAGCCGATTTGTGGCAGAGATGAGTATAGGCACAGTAGGTAGGTGTTGGTAGTAGGATCCCCTGGCTATGGCAAGCTTTGCAGAGGAGGTAAGCATATAGCTTGTTCTGTAGGCTGCTCCCAACTTGCAGTTAATGTTTTTGCAAGTGGCTTGGATGTGAAGGTTTAAATCAAGCGATTGATCTAGTAGGATGCCCAGGTAGCGAAAGGAGGTTACCACCTGCAGAGGATATCCATTTAAATCAAGGATGCTCAGGGGAGTGGTACACATTCGGAGCTTTTGAGTGGTGCCGAGTAACATGGCATTAGTTTTGGAGGAATTCAGAATAAGGCGGTGGGAGTTTAACCAGTGCTGGACACTGTGAGGCTCTATTCAGTGATGTGTTAATGTGCTCTACATTGGGTGAGCTGGTATAGATAACTCAAGTCATCTGCGAGAGGAGCGAGGAACAGGGAGGTATTTCGCGTCAGGAGGTTGTTGATGAATAGAATGAATAGAAGAGGACCCAGAATGGAGCCTTGGGGCACTCCGATGTTCGTGAATCACAGTGGAGGAGATGGCTGAGTTGAATTTAACAGCCTGGGACCTGTTTGTCAGGTAGCTCCTAAACCATTCAAGTACAGGGGAGGAGCAGCCTATTTTCCGGAGTGAGGATAGAAGCAGGGGGTGGTCAACAAGGTCAAATGCCTTGGTTAGGTCTATAAAGACAGCCCCTGTGAGCTTTCCTTGATCCATGCCAGAGAGTATGTCGGTGGTGAACTTAGCTAGAGCCGTCGTAGTACTGTGGTTTTTTCTGAACCCATGCTGTGCATCATTGAGCTGCTTAGTGGTTTCGTGAAATTCCTGTATCTGTGTGGCAACCAGTTTTTCAAGGATTTTGCTGAGTGGGGATAGTATAGCAATAGGCCTGTAATTAGAGATATCTTTTGTTCCCTTTTGAAGTTTGGTGATATCCTGGCCATTTTCCATAGTTCTGGGACTGTGCCACTGGTGAGGGACAAGGTGAAAATTTTGCTAGTGGTTTGAGATAAAATGCTAGCTAGTTTTAGCAGGCGAGTCTGTTGGTCAGATCCAGGACTGGTGTGTTCCGATAATTTTTTTAGAAGGTTCAGAACCTGAGAGCTGGTAATGGCTTTGAAATAGAGGGGGTGTGATTTAGGTTTTGAGTCACTGGCGAAGGTGGCAGAGTCAGTAAGAGGCACATTATTGGCAGTGGGGGCTTCTGGTGGCAGTGAGCTGGTATAGGAGGAGAGGTCAGAGAACATGTTATTGAAGGCATTTGCTATGGTGATGGGGTTATTGCAATGGGAGCCACTTATAACCATGTCAGAGGGAGTAACTGATTGTGGCGTCCCCAAGAAGGTTTTTATGTGACCCCAAAATTTACAGGGGTCATGGGCTGAGTTTTTTAGCATGTTTTGATAGTGCGCACTTTTTGCCAGCCTTATGTTCTTTCTGCAAGAATTTCTTTCTTGTCTGTAATTTGTGTAGTCCCTAGGCAACTTAGAGCTTTTGAAGGTTTTCCAGAGCTTGTTCCTGTATCTTAGTTGTTTTAGGAGATCTTTATGTAGCTATCTGGTTTGTTTTCCCCTGACTCTTCGGCAGGTGTTTTTTGGAGTGTGCTTGTTTTGTACAGGGAGAAAATGCTGTAGAAATGTGTTTAGGGCAGCTCACATTTACCAAGACAGTATATATCTGACCAGTCAATGCATGAGATATCCTGAGGAAGGAGTTTGCATCCATGTTTGCAAAGTTCAGAAGGTGACCAGCCGAGGTGGGGGGGTTGCTCCGGCACGCCACTGGCAGTAGATAGGGGAGTGATCAGTGATGGTATCTGCCAAGATCCCAGAGCAAGTCATATGTTCAGGTCTGTTTGTCAGGATCCAGTCAATATGTACCAGTTCATGTCCAGACAGTCTAGTGTTTCCGTTTTTGTTGATGAAAAATTTGGGCTCTACTTTGGTGAAGCTGGAATAGTGGTAGGACCTAGCTGTTCAGTTGACGTCACCAAGGTGATGTCATTTTTGTTATGATGCTTTGTGTGGGTGTTCCGGGTTTTACTGCTTCAGAGGAGGGTTATAAATACAGATTATGTGAAGTTTTTTAGGAAGGGCGCTGCATGGATTCACTGCAGTTTGGGGGTTTGAGTCTGAGGATACTAACGCCCAGGTAAGATTTATGGTAGAGGGCAACTCCTCCACCCCTTTGACCCCGGTCTGTCCCTCCGAATAAATGAGTAGCCAGGTATGGTGCACAAGGTATCAGGTTCCAGGTTTCAGTGTTATTCCCGACAGGCACAGTATGTCGGGATCGTACTGCTGAGCCAAGCTTCTACTTCAGGCAGGTGATTTAAAAGACTTTGATGTTCATATGTGATATGATAAACCTTTAGATTTGTTGGATGATCCTTTAGAGGAGCCCTCACTGCTGGGCGGGCCTGGATTCAGTTCAATGTCCCCAGAAAGTTTAATCAGGAGGGATGCTAGGTAAAAAGCGGTGTGCTGAGGAGGTCTGGAGCATTCTTGCATATCCTCCATTTATTTCTGAGGAAGACAGGGCCTCGATAAGTGCAGCCTTGTGGAGGAGAAGGTGTTCCCAGGAGGGTTTAGGTCGAAGGTCTGCAGTCATGAGGTTCGAGAAACCAAGTCAGTGGCTGGGGGGGGGGGGTTTGAGAGTCTCGAAACGCACTGTCAGAGAGACTTCTTTTAAGCCCCAGAGGAGGGAGAGGAAGATCAGGAGGATAGTCCCATTCGGTCTGCCGTGGGGACACGGTGCAAGTGTAGGCGAGGAAGGCATGTTTCACACTTAGGTGCCAACCACCTTTGATTGGGCAGCTGAGAGGCTTTTCAGGGGTGTACTGCCCTGTCACAGGATACTCAGTCTAAGGCTATGGATTTTCCTGTTGTGGGCAATTCTCTGTTTGGGGAGCAGACAGAGAATTATATGAAGAAAATGGATGAGTATAGGACCACCTATAGGAGTGCACAGGCCAAAGAAAGGCAAACCACTCCTCAAAGGCAGCATGTTAGGGCAGGGGCAGGCCTTTCATAGGCCTTTTTAAGCCCAGGCCTCCTCTTCTGCTTATGCCCAGAGGGGGTTCTTTAGAGGAAGGCAGAATGGGTTCTAGTAAGCTTGCTTCTACCCCAACCCAAAGCCTGCAAAACAGGCTCCCTGATGGGGTGGCCAGGCCGATTCTCCACCACCGTAGCAGGCTGGCTTACTTTGTCCAGGACTGGAAGTCTTTAACATCAGACAAGTGGGTCCTGGAAGTAGTAAGCCAGGGACTGGTTTCAGCTTCAAAAATTTCCAAAGATGAGAGCCAGGTCTTTCCCCTGCAAACCCATCAGAGGCACTTGCCCTGGACGAGAAATTCTTCCTCCTGGCTCTCAGAGCTGTGGAAAGGGTGCCTCCCATACACCAGGGCAAAGGGTTGTACTCAGGTACTTCCTTACCCCAAAAAAGACAGGAGAATGCGTGCCCATCCTGGATCTCAGGTATTCAAACAAGCAATCTTTAAAACCAAAGTTCAAAATGGTGACTTTGGGAATTATTGTACTTCTTCTAAGGCCAGGGACTGGTTAGCTCCCTGACCTCAAGGATGCCTACTTCCATGTTCTCATACCAGAAGCTCCCATCGAAAGTACCTCAGATTCGAACTGCCCTCAAGCCATTACCAGTTCAGAGCAATGCCTTCGCCTCACCCCGGCCCCGAGGGTGTTCACAAAATGCCTGGCAGTAGCAGTTGCTCATTTAAGAAGGCAAAGATTGCCATCTTTCTTTATCTGGACAATGGCTCATTGTAGGCCAGTCTCCAGAACAGGTCAAACGACACTTCAAGTAACCCAGCAACTGTTGACATCCCTAGGTTTCCTTCTCAGTCTTCCAAAGTCAGTTCTGGAGCCTGTCCAGCTTCTCACCTTCATAGGCTCAGAACTGAATACAAAAGAAGCCAGAGCCTTCCTCCCTCTGGAAAGAGCAAGGACCTTGGTCCTCTGGCTCTTCTTTCACCCTGCAGGTCTCTCGACCAGCAAGGCATTTTCTACAGTTCCTGGGGCACATGGCTGCTTCTTGGCAGTAGTGGTGGGAGCAAGATTCAGATGAGGGACATCCAGTTCCATTTGAGAGCCTTGGTCTCAAAGGACAGATCCTCTAACCAAGTTGATCCCAGTGACTGAATCCTGATCCAGGCCCTCTCAGTGGTGGGCAGGATCAGAGCAATCTGAGACAGGGGTTCCCTCACCCCCAGTCTCACTCCTTGACCCTGATTACAGTTGCATCCCTCTTGGGGTGGGAGCCCACATGGGCTACCTTTCCACCCAAGGGCTGTGGTCCTCAGGAATCTCTGCTCCACATCAATTTGCTGGAACTCAGAGCAGTTTTCTAGCACTCCAGGTTTTTTCCACATCTGTTCAGAACAAGGTTGTTCAGATCAGAACAGACAATACCACTACAATGTGGTACATCAATAAGGGGCAAGCACTCGGTTCTATGGCCTTGTGCACATCAAGCAATGAAGTTGTGGTCTCTGGCTTATTCTTTGAACGCCTCCTCATGGCTGTTCACCTCCCAGGTAAGTGACAATGTCCTAGCGGATGCTCTCAGCAGGATTTCCCAGGGCCATCACGAATGGGCACTGTATCCCCTAGTACTGGAGGTAGTATTTGCCAGATGGGGCACCCCGCAGATAGATCTCTTTGCAGCCCCAGCCAATCACCAACTTCCCCTTTTTTGCTGCAGGCCCCCAGTGTTGGGCCCAGTCCTTCTGGATGCCTTCCTACTTAGTTGGGAAGGGAAGTTTCTCTTTGCACTGGAAGTCGTATGAAGAGAGACTTAAGGAGCTTAATATGTATAGCCTCGAGGAAAGGAGGGAGAGGGGGGACATGATAGAAACTTTCAAGTACCTCAAGGGAATCAACAAAGTCCAAGAGGGTAGCATCTTTCAAAAAAAGAGGTGTGCAAGAACAAGAGGGCACAATTTGAAGATGGGGGGGGGCAGCTCAGAGGTAATTTAAGGAAGTATTTTTTCACGGAGAGGGTTGTGTATGCATGGAACGGCCTTCCGGAGGAGGTTGTGGAGTCAAAATCAGTGGGGGAATCAAGCATGCATGGGATAGTCATAAGGCAATTCTGGGGGGTTGGGGTAGGAAGAAGTAGGCTGCTGGTTAACTAGGATCTGCAGCTTATCCAGTAGGTAGGGAAATGGGCAGACTGGGTGGGCCAAGCGGTCCTTATCTGCCATTAAATTCTGTGTTTCTATGTTATGCTTTTCCCCCCCTTCCCCCTCCTTTTCAAGGTGCTCGTCAGAATCAGATCTCAACCCTGCAAGATGATCCTGATTGCTCCAGATTGGGCCAGGCAGCCCTGATACCCACTCCTCATGTCCTTAGCAGTCCACCTTCCCCTGTGTCTTACCAGGAATCACAACCTGTTAACCTGTGCCCAGGGGAGAGTTTGCTATCCGAACCTCAAATCTCTCTACTCAAGGCATGGCTCTTGAAGAGTTAGAGTTTGTTGATCTACACCTTTCCTAAGGTGTACTGATATATTGAAGGCCTCTAGGAAGCCTTCCAACAGGGCTGCTTATAATTCAAAATGGAAAAGATTTTCCGTATGGTGTGCTGGTAAGATGTTTCCCAGAATCTGCTGGCGCGTCCACCATCCTGGATTATTTTGGCATTTGAATTCCTTGGGCCTGAGACCAGCTACTCTAAAAGTGCACTTGGCAGCTGTGTCTGTCTTCTTATCAGCAGGTAAGCCTCTTCTTTTCAGCTCACCCTGTGTTCTCTGTTTTAAAGGGTTGCTTCACACCAACCCTCCATTCAGGGACCCTGCCCCTGCTTGGGATCTTAATATTTATGCTGCTCAGCTTATGCAACCCCTTTGAGCCATTGTCTTCAGCAGAGCTAAGTACTTGACTTGAAAACTGTGTTTCTGGTAGCCATCACCTCTGCCAGTACATAAGTGAGCTACAAGCATTGTCAGTGGAGCCTGATTTATCTCCTTTCATAGAGATAAGGTGGTCCTCAGGACTAACAGGAAGTTTTTGCCTAACGTGGTTTCAGACTTCCACCTTAATCAATCCATGTCTCTTCCTGTGTACTTCACTGACCATTCCTCCCCTGGTGAGAGGAGATTGCACAGTTTAGATGTCAAAAGAGCCCTTAGTTACTATATAGACTGTAATAAGGGTCACAGGTTCGAATCCCTCCATTTGTTCCTCACTTATGGTGAGGTTGGTAAAGGGAAACCTGCCACTAAAAGATCCATTGCCAGGTGGATTGTCTCTTGTATCCAATTCTGTTATGAAAACTGGTAAGGTTCCCCTCAGGCCTGAGGGCTCACTCTACCAGAGGTATAGCTCGCCTCTGGCTGCTGCCAGAGACATCCCTATCTTAGAGATATGTCAAGCAGCTACCTGGAAAACAGCTCACACTTTTACTAAGCATTACTCCTGGATATCCAGGCTAGGAGTGATGCTCGATTTAGCACAGCTGTGCTTCAGAGCCTATTTCCAAGTAGGTTCTGTCCTCCTCCATGGAGGTACTGCTATGTAGTCGCATATAGTCATGCATATAGCAAGACTTCATGTTGTTTGAAGAAAAAATTACCACCTTAGTAATGTTGTTTCTTCTAATGGAGTCTTGCTATATTATGACCTCCCCCAGCCTGCCCCTCTCAGAACCTCTTTTGGGATGTGGGTGCAGTGCAATGTTGGCACTTCATAGATGCCCACTTTACTTTCACTTTTCTTAGGGTGCTTAGGTGTTATGCTTATGTTTTCTTCTTGAATCTCCTGACTTGAGTCTTTGTTTTGGGATCAAGATCAAAATGTGTTTTGTAGTTAGTAGCCAGTGGCTAGTGTAGGCTTCACGGCTTCCACACAGAACCATAGTGAGTTTTTGCTCGTAAAGATCTGACAGTTTAAGTTTGAGCTTCAACAGACAGAGTGTTCAACCGAGCTTGCACTCAAGATTCCATGCCCTACATGGAAAGTTAACTCTTTCACCTCCGGAGCAGTTCTAACCTGGGGTTATACTGCATATGTCATAATATAGCAAGACTCCATTAGAAGAAACAACATTACTAAGGTGAGTAATTTTTTCTTGCGTCCCATCCTTGTCCCGCACGACCTGAACAGCTTCTTAAGGTCTCGGACCTTGGGGGTGGTCACTCTGACTCAGATATCCCATTCTCGGAACGAGGCGTGTGGTTCTATTTCCTGGTCCTCCAGAACGTATTCTTCACTCTTCGATCCGTCCGTTTCTTGGGAGACTCCTCCGCTTCAAGAGCGGGGGATCTCTTTACGAGTTCCAGGCCATACCCTTCGGCCTCTTCTCAGCAGCATTCCTGCGGCGCCGAAGGGTCCAGGTGTACCCCTGCCCGGATGGCGTGCTGACTGCAACCTCTCCAGAGCAGAGGTGGGGCGGTCCAGAGTTCTGGCCCTCTAGGTTGCTCTCAGACCAGTCTCCTCTCTAACGGAGCCAAGTCGGAACTCGTGTCAAAGCGGGTGATCCTTTTATCGGGACAGAGCTCGACTCTTCTAGCCAGAGCTCGGCTCCCAGCGGACAGGGCCGAGGTTCTTCCTCCTCCACCTAATCATGTCTGATTGGGCAATTGTGCCCTACCCTGGACTTCCTGCACCTCCTGGGCCTCGTGGCGGCCTGCAGCAGCGTGGTCCGATTGGACCCGGCCGTTCATGCGTCCCCTAATGGGGCTGGCCAGCCACTGCTCACAACGCCAAGCATCCTTGGACCAGCCCGACAGTAACTCAGGGATGTGGAACGCCTCCTATGTAGTACCGCTCCAGCACATCTGCAGGAGGGCATCCTGCTCGTCCGCCCGAGTCGACGGTCTTCTGCGACCGATGCATCTCTGATGGGTTGGGGTACCCATCAAGGGGAGCACAGAGTGCACTGCCTCTGGTCCCCTTGGGAGTCCCGATGCCATTTCAACCTGCTGGAGCTTCATGCGGTCCGCTTAGCTTGCACCGTTCTCGCTCCGTTTGTGCAGGGTCAAGTGGTTTAGGTCCAGGCGGACAATACCACAGCCATGTGCTACCTAACCCGTCAGGGCCGGACGCGCCCCCTTGCCATCGCGTAAGGAGGTTCTCCGCATTTGGTCTCGTGCGCAGCCTGGAGGTGGTTTTCCTATCCATTTCGATGGCAGGAGCCTCCAGCACCCTGGCTGATGCCCTAAGCCGGATAAGGGCTGCACCTCATGAGTGGTCTTCCCTGCTGAGGTAGCACAAGATCTCTCTCCCACTAGGTCACGCCTTGGGCGGACCTTTTTCCCTCTAGGGAGAATGCGAAGCCGAGACTGCCTCATGCCCACCCCCCTCAGCAGAGCTCACTGAGGGATGCTGCTTGAGGCCGCGGACCCCGGGCCTCTTCTACGCCTCTCCCACATTTCCCTTGGCCCACAGGCAAGACGAGGAGGGACTAGGCGCAGGTGATTCTGGTAGCCCCAGACTGGTTCTGCCAGCTCTGGTATCCAACTCTCCTCAGTCTCAGCCCCAGGCTCCCGAGGTGGCTTCCAGCCCGCCCGGTCCTGATCTCTGTTGTCAGGGGAAGGTATTCCATCTGGACTTTCAATCCCTGCACCTGGCGGCCTGGTTTCTGTGCGGCTAGTGGCCAGGCCTTGGGTCTTCCGGCGAGATCCTCAACGTTGTTGAGGCATCCCGCCAGGAGTCGACCAGATTCGCTATGCCTCCAAATGGAAGAGTTCTTCATTTGGTGTTAGGATAGGGCCTGGTCCCCTCTCCTGCTCCTCGGCGAGCATTCTGGACTACCTGTGGTCCGTTCTTCTTTAGCAAGGGCTTCGGTCGACGACCCTTAAGGTGCTCCTGGCAGCCACTCCTGTCCTCCAGGCGCGGGCCGGAAGGTAGTTGGTGGCACAGGAAAGGTGGTCTGGCGCTTTTCCAAGGCCTTGATCACGCTTCCCCTCCGTGGAGAGAATCTCCACCTCCGTGGGATCTTATGCTGGTATGGGCTTAGCTCACGGGCAAGCCATTCGAACCAATGCACAGGTGCAATTCTCCCACCTGTTGTGGAAGAACACCTTCTTGGGGACTACCACGTCAACCAGAAGGATGGGAGAGCTCCAGGCGCTTCCTCTGAGTCTCCCTATCTGGTCTTCCACAAGGACAAGGTTGTCCTGCGCCCCATCCGAAGTTCCTTCCGTGAGGTGTTTGTCAGAGCGTACTCCTAACCGGTATTGTCTCCTGCTGGGGTAAATCCCATTCACACCTTGAGGTTTATAGGCTCCATTTGACTCCTAATTGAGCTTCGCTTTCAGGAGCCGAGGGCTGAAGTTCGGGAGAGGTTCGCCAGCTGTTTGTCATCTACGCTGAAGCCGCACCTGGCAGACCTGCAGCCAAGTGGACGATGAGTGGGCGAGTCACCTCCTGCATAGATCTCCGCTGTAGGTGGGTGGCCATGGAGCCTCCCAGAGGGATAAGTGCTCATTTTACCCGCCCTTCCGCTGCATCGGTGACTGCTTCCGGGGCTCCTACCTGGAAGTCGGCACATACCGTCTTACCCCTACCACTTTGACCTTGGGTCACGCCTGGGATGCTGGTTTGGGGTCTGCTCTCAGTCTTTATTTCCTAAGTAGGGGTGCCTTGCCTCCCTCCTCCCGGAGAACTGCTAGGAGTCTGCTAGTAAGTGTGATTGAACAACATATCCATGCTCCTAGAAATACAGGTTACTCACCCGTAACAGGGAGTTCTGAGGAATGGTATATGTTGTTCATCCACGACTCCCATCCGACCTTCCCGGCTTCGACGTCGATGACCTGGCTTCCAGCGAGGATGTGAGTTATGAGTTGAGTTGTTGGCTGGTGAGCCAGTTTTGAAGATTCTCGCTCGCAGCAAGGAACTCAGTTAACAGGGATGAACAATACATACCATTCCTAGAACTCCTGTTACAGGTGAGTAACCTGCATTTCTAGGACATGGATATGTTGTTTATCCACACTGTCTGACAGGTATCCTTGCTACTTTAAATCTTGCTGGAAGGTCTTCAAGTTGGCTCCTCCCACCCAATTCGGTGGTAAACCTCGGCTCCGCCCCCATGACGCCAGATCTTCCTTACCGCTTTGAAGCTCAGGTTCCCTCCTTAATGCTCTGCATATAAGACTGGTTCCTAATTTTTCGGTTCGGAATTTAGTGTTATTTGTTTACAAGACTGTCTCTATCCCCGCCTCATGGCGGACAAATCGTGACTCCAGTTTTTCGTGCCAGCTCCTTTGCGGCAGAAGATGTCTCTGGACGGATCCGCACTCCACGTGTGTGTACTGTTTTAGGCCTCAGCACAACCCGCAGGGGCTTGCGACCAGTTCTTCCTTCAGCCTAATGCCCCGAAGACCATGCCGCCTGTTTATAACTAGGGCGCCCGAGAAACGCCTCCGGTTAAGTCAAAAGAGGCCTGTATGTCATATGGGCGGTCAAGCGGATCAGTCGAGCAGATGATCGTCAAGAGGAGGCAAGGTGGTGGGCTGATTCTTCTCGATCGCCGCTTTTATTCCGCTTTCCCTGGGTTCCTCTTACAGCTTTTAATGAGTTTGTTTGTCCCTCTCCACTAGGGAGAGGGACCACGTCTGTTGGACCTTCTTCTTCTTCTGGTCCAAGAAGAAAGACAAGGGTAAGTCTCTTTGTCGACGCCTCTGGGAGCGGGAAAGGTCCTTCTCCCCGAGTTGTCGGCCATCACTTCGCCGATCGCTCGGCTCGCCACTGGTCTCACGTGTCCTGCCAGGTCAGTTGACCGAGACTCCCACACGAGTCGAAATCTTTTCACTCGTTGACGGGTTGTCGATCGGCGGTTTAAATCCTCTCCCCGGGTTCCCCGTGGAAGTTGAGGATCCTGTGGCTTGCCAGTGCCCGGCTCCGGAGCCTGGGTGTTTCCTCCAGCCGAGGGGAGGAGCCGTTCCACCTGGCCCTCACTGCACCGCCCTCGAAAAAGCCGAGTGTTCTCGGTCTCGCACTTTTCACGGTCCAGCCGATCCCGCCATCATAGGCGGTCTCAGTCTCGGCACTGCGTGTAGCGGCGCTGCCGCCGCCCCTCTTCCTCCTCCTCGATGAGGGGAGGTCAATGCAAGTTGCTGACTTTGTGCGAGACCTCATGTGGCAACAGCTCTTCTGACCGGGAACAAGTCGACGCCTCGCCTTCCCCTCGGCCATTAAGTGGTTGTCACCGGAGCGGCCGAAACAACCCCTGTTTTACCCGAGGAGCTCGTTGTCGGGCTAAACTAGCTGCTCCACCGATTCGTGGAACCTCCGCCCACAGCCGCTGGGTTTGGGGCTCCACCAGACCCTCGGCCTGCCCGGGTCTGTCCCATAGGCCGTCGGTCACCACTCCCGGACGCCTCGGCAGGTGGAGGGGTGGCCTGTACCGAGGCAGCCTTGTGGACCTTCCAGTCAGACCACGACTCCTCCTTTTTCTCCAGCGAGTGGAGGACTTGGAGTCCTCTGGAGGTCAGTCACTGGATGACAGCCTTCGGTTCTCCTGGGTTGCTCAGACTCATCTCGGAATCCACCGGGATGCAGCTTGCCTGTGATCTGCGGGGCCAAGTATCCCCTCACGGAGATATTGGACTGAGGGGATTCCCCACGTGAGGCTTCTCCATGTAGCTGAGGCCATTGTGGGGCCTGCCTGGAGCCTGGCACCGCCTCTGCTTCCTGCCCCGCGCCCAGCCAGGATTACCAGGAAGTATGCGGTCCCTACCGTTCCCGTCCGTTTCCGGAACATCCTCGCCTAGGGTTAGTTACTGACAGCATTTTCCGCGCCGGAAACGCTAGGATGTGGGACAAACCTCCCACAAGGAGTCCAAGAAATTGACTATGCCGGGCTATAAAGTCTATGCTGCGTCCTCCTTGGCTTCTTCATGTGCCAGCCTGGCCGCATTGATGGCACATTTTTCTCACGCCTGTTGGGCCCCCTGGACGAGGTGGTCCCTCATCTCCGGCTGACCTGCAGACCACGATTAAGCGAGGTGCGGACCAGGGCAGGGCAGGGCCAAGCAGCAACTTCAGACTGCTTTGGACATCGGTGATTCATGCGCCAGGTCAGTAGCGGCTGCAGTGGCTATGCGCGGCGGGCATGGCTGAGGATATCCACCTTCACAGTGGATACAGCACACATTGGCGGATGTCCCCTTCCTGGGGACCGACCTCTTTGGCCCTGGGTGGAAGGCCACCTCCAGAGGATCGAGAAACCAATGCCACCTTGGACTCGGTCTCATCCGCCAGAGGGACAAGGGCTGCAGACCTCAACCCAAGCCTTTCATCCGTCTGGCTTGCACGCCCAGCCCAGCACACCAGGGCCAGCAGGCTCGCGCCTTAGGCCCCAAACCCAAGCCTGCGGCTTCCTCCAGGAAACAGGAGGTAAAGGCCCAGGTGGTCCTCGGCGGTCCCTCCTCCAAACCTGCACAGTGACGGGTTGAGGGGTGTCGCTCCCACCTGTCCACCACCCCAGGTTCCTCGTGGGGATGGCTCCTGAGCCTTTTTCCACCTGTTCTGCTATTACCACAGACAGGTGGGTGTTGAGGTGTAGGAAAGGGCCTGCCTCTGGAGTTCAAGCAGGCCCCCACCCTTCAGAGCCGTGCAGACTCGGGGGGCCTCGTGGTCTGGAAGTCTCTGTCAGCTCGCTGAGCCGACATCGCTCTCCTCCTCGAGAAGGAGGTGATAAGAGAGGTGGGACCCTCCCTCAAACCCGGGGTTCGTGTCCAGGTACTTCCTGGTTCCGAAACGGACGGGGGGCTGGTGCCCCATTCTCGACCTACACGACCTGAACAAGTTCCTAAGGTCTCGAACCTTCAGGATGGTCACTCTGGCTCAGATAATCCCATCCTTGGAACACGGCGTGTGGTTCTGCTCTCTGGACCTACAGGACGCGTTCTTTCATGTCCCTATCCGTCCGTCCCATCAAAGGTTCCTTCGCTTTTGAGCGGAAGGTTCCCTTTTCGAGTTCCAAGCCATGCCCTTCAGCTTATCTCCAGCTCCCAGGGTCTTCACCAAATGCATGGCAGTGGTGACAGCATTCCTGCGGCGCCGAGGGGTCCGGGTTTACCCTTACCTGGATGATTGGCTGATAGCAGCTCCTCCAGACAGGAGGTGGAGCGGTCCAGAGATCTGGCCCTCCAGGTTTGCTCTCAGGTCGGCCTCCTCATCAATGAGGCCAAGACGGAACTCGAGCCGAAGCAGGTGATTCTTTCATCGGGGCAGAGCTCGACTCTCTTCGAGCCAAAGCACGAGCCCGGCGGACAGGGCCGAGGTTCTTTCCTCCCTTTGCCCAGTCATTTCTGGTTGGAGCACTGCGCCCTGCCGGACTTCCTAGCCTCCTGGGTCTCATGGCGGCCTGTGCCAGCGTGGTCCGTTGGGCCGCTGGAACACGTGCGCCTCTTCAGTGGGGGCTGGCCAGCCAGTGGTCCCAACGCTGCGATCCATTGGACCAGCTAGTGATGGTGACCCAGGGGATGTGGAACGCTCTCCAGTGGTGGACCGTTCCAGTTCATCTGCAGGAGGGCATCCCGTTTGTCCACCCCGAGCTGACGGTCTCTCTATCGACCGATGCCTCTCTGATGGGTTGGGGTGCCCATCTGGGGGAACACCGAGCACACGGCCTCTGGTCCCTGCGGGAGTCCCGATGCCACATCAACCTGCTGGAGCTCCGAGCGGTCCGCCTAGCTCTCACTGCCTTTGCTCCGTTTCTTCGGGGTCAAGTGGTCCGAGTCCAGACGGACAATACCACGACCATGTACTATCTAAACCGCCAGGGCGGGAGCCGTCCATGCTCCTATGCAAGGAAGCTCTCCGCATCTGGTCACTGTGGCGCGAGCCTGGAGGCGGATCTCCTAGCCATTCATGTGGCAGGAGCCTCCAACACCCTGGCCGATGCCCTAAGCCAGATAGGGGCTGCGTCCCACGAGTGGTCTCTCCTGCCGGAGGTAGTACAAGATCTATTCTCCCACTGGGTCACACCTCAGGTGGACCTGTTTGCCTCCAGGGAGAATGCGAAGCTGAGGCTGTTCCATGCCCGCCCCCCCTCAGCAGGGCTTTCTGCAGGGGGATGCCTTCTCGAGGCCGTGGACCCCGGGCCTCTTCTACGCCTTTTCCCCGTTCTCCTTGATGCACAAGGTGCTGCTCAAAGCAAGGAGGGACAAGGCGCAGGTGATTCTGATAGCCCCAGACTGGCCCCGCCAGTACTGGTACCCAGATCTCCTCAGCCTCAGCTCCAGGCTTCCGAGGCAGCTTCCAGCTCGCCCGGACCTGCTCTCAGTCAATCATTGGAAGGTATTCCATCCGGACCTTCAATCCCTGCACCTGACTGCCTGGTTCCTGAGCGGCTAGAGTTCCAGGCCTTGGGTCTTTCCGACGAGGTCCTCAACGTAGTTGAGGCGTCCCGTAAGGAGTTGACCAGAAAATGCTATACCTTCAAATGGAAAAGGTTTTCCATTTGGTGTCAGGGCTGGACCCTTTCTCCTGTTCCTTGGCGAACATATTGGACTACCTGTGGTCCCTTTCTTAGCAAGGGCTTAGGTCGACGACCCTTAAGGTGCACCGGCAGCTATCTCTGCTTACCGGGCGCGGGCCGGGAAGCAGTTGATGGCGCAGGAGAAGGTGGTCTGGCGCTTTTTCAAAGGCCTTGATCACATTTCCCTTCCGGTGCGAGAACCTCCACCTCCGTGGGATCTACTGCTGGTACTGGCAAAGCTCATGGGCAGGCCATTCGAACCAATGCACAGGTGTGAACTCTCTCACCTGTCGTGGAAGACCGCCTTCTTGGTGGCTATCATGTCAGCCAGAAGGATGGGAGAGCTCCAGGTGCTCTGCATCTAGTCTCCTTACCTGGTCTTCCACAGGGACAAGGTTGTCCTGCACCCCCACCCGAAATTCCTTCCGAAGGTGGTGTCGGAGTTTCACCTTAACCAGGTGTTGACTCTGCCGGTGTTCTTCCCCAATCACACCTCGGGAGGCCGAATATAGGCTCCATACTTTGGACCCTAGAGGCGCCACCTTACTATAAGGAGCGATGGCTGAAATTTGGGAGAAGTTCGCCAGCTGTTTGTCACCACGTTGAAGCCGGCACCTCGGCAGACCTGCAGCCAAGTGGACGATAGGCAGGTGGGTCATCTCCGCATAGATCTCTTTATAAGTTGGCGGCATGGAGCCTCCCAGAGGGATAGAGCTCATTCTACCCCGCCATACTGCTGCATCGGTGGCTGCTTCCAGGACGCCCCTATCCAGGAAATCTGCAGGGCTGCTACCTGAAGTCAGCACACACTTCATCACCCATTACCACATCGACCTTGAGTCATGCCGGGATGCTGGTTTTGAGGCCTCGGTTCTCCAGTCTCTCTTCCCAAGTAGTATCGGGGTGTCTTGCCTCCCTCCTCCCGAGGAGAACTGCTAGGAGTCTGCCAGACAGTGTGGATGAGCAACATTTCCATGTCCCTAGAAATACAGGTTACTCACCTGTAACAGGAGTTCTAGGAATGGTATATGTTGTTCATCCACACGACCCACCCGACCTCCCCGGCTTCGACGCCCAACCTGAGCTTCCAGCGGGCCAGATCTGGCGTCATGGGGCGGAGCCGAGAGTTTTACCACCCGGGTGGGTGGGAGGAGCCAGCTTGAAGACCTTCCGGCAAGATTTAAAGCGGTAAGGATACCTGCCAGACAGTGTGGATGAACAACATATACCATTCCTAGAACTCCTGTTACAGGTGAGTAACCTGTATTTCAAACAACATGAAGTCTTGCTATATTATAGACATTAGCAGTTTGTTCCAGCTCTAGAACTGCCCCGGAGTGAAATGGTTAAAACCATTCCAAAATAGAATTTTGTCACGAGAGCAGCTCTATCTGTGTCATTTCAAACTTGAACTGTCAGATTCTTTATCTACTCAGTGAACAGTCGCCCGGAGATTTCTCTTCTGCTCGGTTCATTTCTCGGTTTAAAAAGTGTTTTCTGCTGATTTAACTTAGAATAGTTTTATTTAACCACAAAACCGTTCGGTTCAAGCTCTATCTGTGGTAACCATAAGTAAATGAAGGTTTTGTCTGTGTGGAACTTGTAAGTTATCGGTTCGGTTTTGAACCAATCAGTGGGTTTAAAACTCATTTAAAACTAAAAGTTACTATTTTAGAGTGCGGTTCCTGTTCTTATCGGTTCTAAAAAGCAGTTTATTATGTTTTTCAATACCCGTGACACGGTTAGGAACACGATAAGGTGTCTTAGCCTAGCACTGCCGTTAAAAGGGCAAGTTTTTGGTTAGGCTGGCATTATGTCTGAGAAACCCAAAAGAAAACTCGGCCCACTGGTTTCAACACTGTGATGGTTGTGGGAAGTCTTTGCCAAGGCTGACCCACACACCACATGTGTTCATGTCTGGGGTTTGACCACCTCCAGTCAGACTGCCAGGTATTAAGAATTTCCTGCAGCCACCCTGGAAAAAAGATTGGGCAGGCTCAGGGAGCGAGAGGCTAAAAGTCCGCTGACCTGATGGCCAGCCCAAGTCGGTGCCAATCAACTAGAGGGAGTTCTCTCCTGACCAGGGCCAGACTTCCTCGGCAAAGAAAAGCTGGTTCTGAGGAACCAATTCCAATAAAGAAAACAAGAAAATCAGCAGGTCTGGAGTCCAAAATTCCTTCTCCAACTGCTGCAGAGATAGCAAAAGCCATACAGATTGTCCAGTCACTGTCTCAGGGTCCGTCCGAACCACCACTATCTGGTAAAAGGTCGCTTCTGTCCGTCCCAGTGGTTCAGGATTATGATATTGAGGAATTTTATGAACCAGAGGAGGGGAGGAGGATTATGAACAGTATGAATGTGGCTGGGAAGGTCTGGTGTGCCCATTGAACTGGACATCTCCCCAGACAGACCTTTAGAATCTCCCCTATGCTGTCTGAGTCCCATCTCATTTTATGTTTTATAAAAGTTATGAAACCCTCCAGCTTCCTTTAGAAGAGGCTGTGGATGAGCAAGAGGAGCCTGATTTTGTAGAAATGATGGATATTCCAGAGTCTAGGAGATTGTCTATTCCTTTACATAAGTCTTTTAGGAAACAAGCAATTAAAATTTTAAAAGCTCCTAATTCTGAGCCTCCTGTAGATAAAAAGATGGACAGAAGGTATACATTGTCAGGCCCTGATACAGAATTTCTTTCTCAGCAATGCAGTCATGTTGAGGTAGTTCAGGCTGCTGCCTGTGATAAAGCTAATATTCCCTTGGCTTCACATCCTCCTGACAAGGATTCCAGGAAGATTGATGCCATGGCAAAAACAGTATATGGCAGCCTCTCCGGACTCAGGCAAGCAAATTATATGGCTTATGTAGCTAGGTATCAGAAATCTAGATGGGATACTGTTATGCAGTTGGCCAAGCAGGCCCATGGCCAGCTGGCTAGTGAACTAGAACAGGTGGCTGCTGATGGCATTGAAGCCTCTAAGGTTCAGTTTCATGCTGCTGTGGATGTTAATGATGTTTCTCTAGGGTCATGGCCACATCTGTAGCTTTGAGGTTGGCCTGGCTCAGGTGTACTAGTTTGTCACAGGATACCCAGACTAAGGCTATGGATTTTCCTGTGGTGGGAAATTCTCTGTTTGGAGAGCAGACAGAGAATTACATGAAGAAGATGGATGAATATAGGACTACTTACAAGAGTGCCCAGGCTAAGGAGCGGCAAGCCACCCTCAAAGGCATGCCCCCAGGGTAGGGGTAGGCCTTTCACAGGCCTTTCTACTAGACTCAGGCCTCCTCTGCCTTTGCTCAGAGGGGCTTCTTCAGAGGCAGGGGCAGATGAGGGGTGGGCAGACCTGCTCCCACCCCCCAGCCTAAAGCTGCTGCAAAACAGGCACCCTGATGGGGTGCCCAGGGCCGATTCTCCTGTACCAGTGGGGGGCAGGCTGGCTTACTTCAGTCAGAATTGGGCTTCTTTAACCTCAGACAAGTGGGTTCTGGAAGTAGTAAGCCAGGGTCTGGTTCTCAGCTTCAAAACGTTTCCCAAGTTGAGAAGCAGACTTTTTCTACCTGCAAGTGCTTCAGAGACCCTCGCTGGAAACAGAGGTCTCATCCCTGTTAGCTCTCAGAGCAGTAGAAAGGGTTCCTCCCTGCATCAGGGCAGGGGTCTGTATTCAGATACTTCCTTACCCCAAAAAGACAGGAGAATGGCGCCCATTTTAGATCTCAGATATCTGAACAAGCATCTTTTGAAACCAAAGTTCAAAATGGTAACTCTGGCAATGATTTTACCTTCCCTAAGGCCAGGGGACTGGCTAGCCTCCCTGGACCTCAAGGATGCCTATTTCCCTGTCCTAATCAGAAGATCCCATCGAAAGTACCTCAGATTCGAACTGCTCTCAGGTCATTACCAGTTCAGAGCAATGCCCTTCGGCCTTACCTCTGCTCCAAGGGTATTCACAAAGTGTCTAGCAGTGGCCCACTTAAGGAGGCAGAGGATTGCTGTTTTTCCTATCTAGACGACTGGCTCATTGTAGGCCAGTCCCCAGAACAGGTAAAATCTCACCGCAGGTCACCCAGCAGCTTCTCACCTCCCTGGGTTTTCTGCTAAACCTACCAAAGTCGGTTCTGGAACCAGTCCAGGTACTCACCTTTATAGGGGCAGAATTGACACAAAGCTAGCCAGAGCCTTTCTTCCCCAGAAAGGGTAAGGAATTTAGTAGCTCTGGCCTCTTCCTTCACTCTGCAGGTCTCTACCAGCAAGACACTTTCTGCAGCTCCTGGGGCACATGGCTGCATCCACAGCTGTTGTGCAGGGAGCCAGATTTCAGGTGAGAGACATTCAGTTTCACTTGAGAACCTTTTGGTCTCAGAGAAGAGACCCTTTCCAAGTTGGTCCCAGTGACTCAACCTTGATCCTAGCTCTCCAGTGGTGGCAGGATCAGAGCAATTAAGAGCGGGGTCCCTTCATTTCCCCTTCTCACGACTTGACTCTCACTATAGATGCTTCCTTCTGGGTTGGGGAGCCCACATGGGCGACCTTTCCACTCAGGGAGTTTGGTCCCCAGGAATCTCTGCTCCACATCAATTTGTTGGAACTCAGAGCTGTCTTTTAGCTCTTCAAGCTTTTCTGCATCTGTCCACGACAAGGTGATACAAGTCAGAACAGACAACACCACAACAATGTGGTACATCAACAAACAGGGGGCACTCGGTCTTCGGCCTTGTGCACCGAGGCAGTGAAGTTGTGGTCTCTGGCCTATTTCCTGAACACTTCCCTCATAGCAGTTCATCTTCCAGGGAAGGACAATGTCCTACCGGATGCCCTCAGCAGGATTTCCCAGGGCCATCACGAATGGTCCCTGGATCCTCAAGTGCTGGGGATAGTTTTTGCCAGGTGGGGCATCCCTCAGATAGATCTTTTTGCAGCCCCAGACAATCACAGACTTCCTCTGTTCTGTTGCAGGCCTCCAGTGCTGGGCTCAGTTCCCTGGATGCCCTTCTTCTCGATTGGGAGGGGAAGTTCCTCTATGCTTTCCCTTCCTCTCCTATTCAAAGTACTAGTCAAAATCAGATCTCAGCCTTGCAGGGTGATTCTGATTGCCCCGGATTGGGCCAGGCAGCCCTGGTACCCACTCCTTCTGTCTCTGACAGTCCATCTTCCCTGTGCCTCCCCAGGAATCACAATCTGTTGACTTGTGCCCAGGGAAGGGTTTGGTATCCGGACCTCAAATCCCTCAACCTCAAGGCCTGGCTCTTGAGGAGTTAGAGTCTGCTGATTTACACCTCTCTCAGGGTGTTCTTGAGATCCTAAAGGCTTCCAGAAAGCCTTCCACTAGGGCTACTTATAGTTCTAAATGGAAAAGGTTTTCCATTTGGTGTGCTGGAAAAATATTTCCCAGAATCTGCTGAATTGCCCTTTTGTTAGATTCATGGTACATCTTAATTCCTTGGGTCTCAGACCAGCTACCCTGAGAGTTCATTTGGCAGCTGTGTCTGCTTTTGTGTCAGCAGGAAAGTCATCCCCTCTTTCCTCTCATCCTGTGTTTTCCAAGTTTTTTAAGGGATTACTCCATACTAATCCTTCCTTTCGGGAACCGGCCCCTGCTTGGGACCTTAATGTTTGCATTGCCCAGTTAATGCAACCCCCTTTTGAACCTCTGTCTTCTGCAGAGCTTAAGTACCTAACTTGGAAAACTGTTTTTCTAGTGGCTATCACTCTGCCAGATGCATAAGTGAATTGCAAGCCTTGTCAGTGGGAGACTGATTTTACTTCTTTCCACTAGGGATAAGGTAGTCCTTAGGACTAATAGGAAGTTTTTGCCTAAGGTGGTTTCAGATTTCCATCTTAATCAATCTATCTCCTTCCAGTATTTTTCACTGATCACTCCTCTTCGGGTGAGAGGAGGTTGCACAACCTGGATGTTAAGAGAGCTCTTAGTTATTATATAGAGCGTACCAAAGGTCACAGGTTGAATCCTCCAACTTTCCTTACCTATGGTGAAGTTGGAAATGGCAAACTTGCCAGTAAAGAGATCAATAGCCAGGTGGATTGTCTCTTGTATCCAATTTTGTTATCAGACAGTGGGCAGGAGCCCGGTTTGAGGGCTCATTCTAACAGGGGTACAGCTGCCTCTAGCTGCTGCCAGAGATATCCCTTTATTAGAGATTTGCCAGGCTGCTACTTGGAAACGGTATACACTTTTACCAAGCATTACTCCTGGATGTCCAGGCCAGGAGAGATGCTCGGTTTGGCACAGCTGTTCTTCAGAGCCTATTCTTAAGTAGGTTCTGCCCTCCTCCATGGAGGTACTGCTGTGTATTCTGTTAATGTCTATAATATAGCAAGACTTATGTTGTTTGAAGAAAAATTACTCACCTTAGTAATGTTGTTTCTTCCAATGGAGTCTTGCTATTTATAGACCTCCCCAACCTGCCCTCTCAGAACCTCTACTTGGTGGGTGCAGGCAACTTAGTGTGGGCACTACTTATGTCCTGTTAGCATTTTGTCCCCTTTGGGACTTTGGGGTGTGTATGTGTATGCGTGTGTGTGTTTTATTATACTTATGTTCCATTTTCATATTATTAGAATGGTGTTAGTATTTCTGGTCCCTTGACTTGAGTCTTGGGTGTTGGGACCATCAATGGTTGTTATTATTTAGGTAGCCATTTGGCTAGTGTGGAGTTACAGCTTCCACACAGACCTTAGTGAGTTTGGCTCATAAAGATCTGACAGTTCAAGTTTGAAATGACACAGATAGAGCTGCTCTCGTGCCAAAATTCTATTTTGGAATGGTTTTGACCATTTCACTCCGGGGCAGTTCTAGAGCTGGAACAAACTGCTAATGTCTATAATATAGCAAGACTCCATTAGAAGAAACAACATTACTAAGGTGAGTAATTTTTTCTTTCAGACCATCCAGGTTTTCCATGACCTTGTCCTGATTCTCAGTCAAGTTAACTTTGAGCTCAATACATTGCAGGTTATTTTGTTCATTGTAGTGGAGTTGGACTGTCTCCAAGCCAGAGCTAGAGGACCTGTTCTATGCCCAGTCATTTTGTGTTGAGCAATCCTGCCTGTCCCACAATTTCCTCTGGCTTCTGGGCTTAATGCTGTTTGCCACAGCCTTGGTACTTTCAACCTATTGGTGCACAAAACTCATTTAGTGGGAACAAGGACACCACTGGTCATAGTTGCATGCAGCTCTGAACTAGCCAGTCTGGGTGACCCATCTGTTGCTGGCTGCCCCCCCTTGTACCTCGTCTAAGCGTAGCCCTCGGTCATGTATGATACATCACTAATAGGTTGGGGTGCTCGTCTGCTGACTACAAGTACATGTGAATTGTGGTCACCGAGCAGGACCCGGCTCCACATTAGCTTGTTGGAACTTTGTGCAGTTGCTTGGAACTGGTAGAATTTGCACCCCTATTTATTGAAAAGTTTCACCAGGAAGGCACACTGAGCAACAAGTTGCTCGTCTCCCGGTGTGACCTGGGGGGAACAGGTACGATAGGAGCACCCCTGATTCAAGGTTGAGTGGTCTAGGTCAGTACTGATGACATGACTGATGCTCAGGTCCCACGCTGCAGCCAATCTCCTTTGAAGCCGATGCTACCTCCAAAACGCACACAAAGTGGAGAGGTGCTATGAATTTCAAAAACAGACTGGAAACAGGAGGATACTGCAGGGTAAATTTATTGCCTAGAAAACGGTACAAACATGCCCAACTGATGCTCGCTTTAAGCCTTCATCAGTGGGGTGGAGTCTAGGCCGTAGTGACAGTCCTTTTAAGTGCAATGATTAAAGTGATAGTGTCAGTTCTAGGGGCATGGATACGGTTTACTTATCCATACTCTGGCAGTTCCACTGGGATGCGATGATTGGCTGGATTGTCTTTAAACTAAGCTTCTCCCACCACCTGGGCAGAGATATCCCCCAGCCTCAGCCCGGGACATCAGATGTTTCTTTTCATTGGAAGAACAGATATCTTTCTTCACGCTGTGCTTAGAATTTTCTTTGTGCCATTGGCAAGCCCTTGTTTTTGAAGCTATTTTAAGTGCTGTTTTGCGGTTCTTTTGACTCCTTCAGATCAATGATGGAACATAAGAAACCTGTATTTAAATTCTGCGTTTGGTGCCACCAGAAGATGTTGGTCCTCAATCTACACGACACGTGCATGTGCTGCCTGGGTGGATAACATGACATCGCCAGGTGTGGCCTCTGCCATTCCATGGTTCCCGAGTTCCTTGAGGACAGGAAGATCTGGGTTGGCCTTCGGAACGGGATTTGAAGGATCACCCTAAGAGGTGGGAAAAGGCCTCAGCTGTGGCTGGGTCTGCTACTCAACTTGTGGCCCTTGAGGTGGATGTGGCCGCTGCTGCAGTGGGCACCTCCTCAGTCCCTGCACTGTTCCCATGCAGGGCCAGCGTCAGATGGACATTCACGGGCCAGTTCTGTAATATGTGCCGGTCCCTTCAGACTATAGGGAGGAGCCCTGACCTCTGTAACTCTAGGCCAAAGACCAAGAAATCATCTCATCACCATCACCGGTCATGGAACATAGAGAGATTTTGGTCCTCCTAGTCCCTTGACTCACCCAACCACTCGACTGGTCATGTGCCACTCAGCCGGGGGGGGGGGGGAGTGCTGTTCGTTCAGGTTGAAGGCTCATCAGCTCCACCATTGAGCCATATGCTCTTGGGTTTAGAGATAGCCTACAGAAAATAAATTGGTCTTTTCTTGAAATAATACCTGATGTTAATTGTGCATTGCATTATTTTATAACAGCGTTTACTAGGGTATTGGAATTGTATGCTCTTGTTTATTAGAAGACGTGTTAGAGGCAAAGAATCTAAATGATTAACATCATCTTTATTTAAACTGATGAAGGAACAGGACAAATTGTGGAAACTTTATAGGAAAAATCAAACAGTTGTTAATCTACAGAACTACAGGTGCTTAAGAAATAGATGTAAGGTTGAGATCAAAAAAGCAAAGGCTCAATATTTAAGGCATCAACAGACAGAGGGATTGACAAATAGTGTTAAATTTTGGAAAAACATTTATACTATGATTGATCCTCAGTCTGAATCAAAGTTTCACATGAATAAGGATAGTGAAAAATTAACATATCCTTTGATAGTGGCAAATGAATTTAATACATTATTTACAGAGTTGGATCATTATAGAGCGTGATATGAACCTGATTCAGTTGGTGATAATGCAGGGGGTTGTATGGATAATCCAAAATGTTACATAAAGGCAGTTACGCACTTAGAGGTGTATAAACTCTTGAAAAAACTTAACAGATAAATCCTGTGGTTTGATGGTTTGTCTCCTAAATTGTTACATTTAGCTTCAGCAGAGTTAGCATATCCTGTTAGTCTGATCTTCAATTTATCTTTCTGTTTGGGAGAAGTACCTGATTTGTGGAAACATTTATATGTGATACCAATCCATAAAGCAGGTTCAGCTAGAAACATAGAAGTTGACGGCAGATAAGGACCGCAAGGCCCATCCAGTCTGCCCATTTCTCTTTCTACTTTATGAATGTGCCATTGGCCTTTGCTCTGTCAATGGCTTATCTATTCATACTCATCTGTATTGCTCTCTTATGCCTATCCCACGCCTGTTTGAAGCCCTGCACTGTATTCATATCCAGCACTTCCTGAGGTAGGCTGTTCCATGCATCCACCACCCTTTCTGTGAAAAGGAACTTCCTCACATTACCCCTTAATTGGCCTCCCGCTAATCTCATGTTGTGTCCTCTTGTCCTGCTATTTTTCTTATATTGAAACATGTTAGACTCTTTCACCTTGTTAATTCCCTTAAGGTGTTTGAATGTTTCAATCATATCACCTCTCTCCCTCCTTTGCTCTAGGGTATACATATTGAGTTTAGTTACTCTGTCCTCATATGTTTTCTGATGTAGTTCCTGCACGATTTTGGTTGCCCTTCTCTGGACTGCCTCAATTTAGTTAATGTCCTTGTGAAGGTGTGGCCTCCAGTACTGCACGCAGTACTCCAGATGGGGCCTAACCAGTGTCTTGTAAAGAAGGATTATTACCTCCCTCTTCCGACTTGTGATACCCCTACTAATACACCCCAACATCCTTCTAGCCTTACCTGCTGCTTGAGTGGTCTGCTTGGATGATTTCAGGTCATCGGTGATGATGACGCCCAAGTCTCTTTCTTCCCTTGTGACTGCCAGCAACTCCCCTCCCGGCCTATAGGTGGCTTCAGGGTTTCTCTTCCCTGTGTGCATGATCTTGCACTTCTTTGAGTTAAACCTCAGTTGCCATTCTTCTGACTATTTTGCTAGTTTATCCAGATCTCTTCTCATTCTGCCCACCCCATCTGGATTATCTACTCTGTTGCAGATCTTGGTGTCATCTGCAAACAGACAAACCTTAACCTCCAGTCCATCTGCAGTGTCACTGATGAAGATATTGAAGAGGACTGGCCCCAGGGCTGATCCCTGAGGTACCCCACTTGCGACTTGCATCTCATCTGACTGTATACCATTTACCACTACTCTCTGTTTTCTGCCAGTCAACCATTTTGCCACCCAATTGATCAACGTCTGACCCAACCCGAGCCTACCCAGCTTATTAATCAATCTTATATGTGGAACAGTATCGAAAGCTTTGCTGAAGTCAAGGTAGGCAACATCAACTGCTCCCCCTTGGTCCACCACTCTGGTTACCCAGTCAAAGAAATCTATGAGATTAGTTTGACAGGACCTTCCTTTTGTAAACCCATGCTGTCTTGGATCCTGTGCTCCTGTGGATTCCAGGTGTTGCACTGTCCTTTCCTTAAGGAGTGTCTCCATAATCTTACCCACTACTGAGGTAAGACTGACTGGTCTGTAGTTCCCTGCCTCCTCTGTTACCACTCTTGTGGAGCGGGATCACATGAGCCCTTCTCCTCCAGTCTTCTGGAACCTCTCCTGTGCTCAGAGACTCACTAAACACTTCTGATAATGGCTCTGCTAGTTTCACCCTTAGCTCCTTTAGTACCCTGGGATGTATGCCATCAGGTCCCATTACCTTGTCCACCCTGAGCTTATCGAGCTCTTGTAGGACCCTTTCTTTTGTAAAGGGACTAGTGCACACCTCCTAGTGAATTTACAAACTGTAGACCAATCTCTATTCTGTCAGCTCTGTCTAAATTGCAGGAGAAGATTGTTTTTGGGCAGTTAACTGATTTATATAGAAACATATGGTTTATTATCACAATGCCAGCATGGTTTCAGGAAGGGGAGGGAGTTGAGAGTGCCCTGGTCGAGTTCACAAGCACGATCCACGAAGGTATGGAGAGGGGATGCTTGACTGGGGCCGCGTTCGTGGACTTGACCAACATTGCTCTAGGTCTTTGTCCTCCTCCTCCTCCTCCTCAGTGGATACCAGCCGCAGTTCTTCATCCTCCGGCTCGAACCATTCTGAACCTAGTGGTCGCCCTTTCTTCCTGGATAATAAGGACACTTCCCAGATTGCCTCCTGACGACCCGACATTCATGAGCATCGTGAGACACATCCAGGCCTCAAACGGATGAGAAACCAAGGACCTGGATCCGGTGAGGTGGAGGTTGGCAAAGTACCTGAGGCAGAAGGAGCCCAAGCTTCTATTGGTGCCTCCTTTGGTAGACAACTTTCAGGACCTCACAGGGTTGACCTGGAAGCGCCCATCCACTACCTCCGTCATCTCCAAGAAGTCAGACAGGCTGTATAGAGACCTCAGGGAAGAGCCTTTCCTGGTGGAACACCCTACAGCAGACTCTGTGGTAATTATGGCTGCTCACGATGCATCAGAAAAGCCTAAACACCTGCGTACTCAACCTCCTGACCAAGAATTCGGATATATGACCAGATGGGCAAAAAGGTTTACTTAACCCCAGGAGGCAGTATAGTGCAGTGGCTTAAGGCTCTAAGCCGCAAACCTGGAGACCTGGGTTTGAATCCCACAGCCCCCACTTGCATACTGTGCAACCCTGAGCAAGTCGCTTAACTTCCTTGTGCTCCCAGGTCGCACCTGTAAACAAGCTTTCAGCTTAGTGTGTCTCTCCTGGTTTAAAAGAAGAAAGAAAAAAAAAACCTCCACTTGCTTGATCAGGTCCCTTAACTTTCTCACACACATGGTATAATACCAAAATGCCCAGTGGGAGAAAGATATGGCGATAGCTCAGGCCCTTCCAGACTCGGCACAGAAAACTGAGCTCCTGGACCTCCTCAAATCGGGGTCGGATGTAGTCACCCATGATCTTACTTCGAGAGGGAGTTCTTGCAGCAGGTGACACCATTAGGATTATGCTGCCAAGCATTAGGACCCTATGGAAAAATTTGTAGCAAGCAGTCCAAGGTGGGGACTGCCCCTGACGATGGTATAAAGGGGTGGTCCCCAGCACCACTCAGTGTATCGCTCCACGGACGCCTCATCGAGTTGACTACTCATTTTTAGCCAAGCAGAAGTACCATTCATTTTAGTGTTTTTCTCCTTGCATTTTCTTATTTTTGTGCATGTTTTCTTCATCCACAGAGTGGCAGAAGTCTTAAGTGCACGTGCGACAAGCAGATCCTGGCTAGATACGGCCATTCGGCCTGCCTTATCTGCTTAGGCCCGGGCCACAAGCCGGACGACTGCCTGCATTGCCAGAAATTTAACAAAAAGACAAGAATCCGCCGCCTCAAGATCTTGAAAGCATACCTCCTGGAACAGCAAGTCGCCGCCGTGCAGAGGACCCATTCGGGACACAGCTCTTCTTTCTCAGCTAGGGAATCCTCCCCCAGAGAGAAGAAATCGGGCGGGAGGCACCATCACAGGCACATGGATCGAGCCAGGTTAGAATCCTGCTCAAGGTCCCCCCACAAGACTTCTACGTCCTCTGCCTCCGATGGGAGGTCGGAATCTGTCCCCCGGGCCCTTTGACTCTTCGTGGGGTTACCATGAAGAAGACTCCTGCCTCTTCCCATACACATGGCAAGGAGTCTTCTGGGCATGGGCGTTCGTTCGTCTGTCCATGTGTCCCTGGCTTTAAGGCCCCACATGCAATCTCTAGGGTCTAAGTCAGATGGATAGGTGTCTTGTTCATCGGGCAGCAAGTTGGAGTCTGCCACTCACAGAGCCTTGGCATTGTCCAAGAAGTCGAAGGGGTCGGGCGACACCACCAGACGCTGGGATTCAGAGCGTCATCAGAAGCATCCTCCGCCTAGTGACAGGGGCGTCCGACCCCGCTTCGGAAGGGCACCAGGCGTAGGGGCCTCTCTGATTCCAACGTCAGAGACGGACAGATGCCACTCCCCAAGCGTCCGTCTGCTCTGAAAGATCAGGTGTCGGGCCAGGTGACAGGTCACACACCTGAGGGCCAGACGCCCGAGCCTCTAGACCGAGAGTTGAACCCTTCATCCCTGCCTCCTCCCAAGGAGCTGGACGTCCAATGTCAGGGGGACACTACCCCAGAAAGATCAGTGCCACCAGTCCCAGTGCCTGACGATAAAGTACTGGCGGACTGGAAGACTGCTCCGGCTGCACCACAAGGGCCGTTGCCAGGGGCCCCGAACGTCCCTACCCTGCTGCCAGCACAGCCTGTCGTCCCGTTGGCGGAAGTAGGAGTTTTATTTAATTCTTAGTGGAATACCATAAGAGGGGATCTGCTGCCTAGGCTACGAGAGCAGACCCCTAGTCCTAGAGGACTCCTGCCTCTGGCGCCACCCAGGGAGCCTTCGCCCCAGAGGCCTCTGAGACCACCTCCGACGCCAGACCGCCTGTCGTCAGGAGACGATGACTGGGGGTCTCCAGCACCTAGCAGCCATGGTCAACGCCTGTTGTCCATACCCTCATCCAAGGGATGTCCACGTTCGTCCTCAGATGACACAGGGGGCTCCTTCTTCCTACTACTCTGAGGCCGAGCTGCCTTTGCCTTCCCCGGACCATAAGAGGGACTCTCCCAGGTTGCTGTCAGATGACCCTTCCTTTTTGGATGTGATGCGGCACATCTGATACCTCAACCATTGGGACACGGAGGAACTTGACCCTGAACACTGTCGCCTGGCAAAGGTCTTGGGGGGAAAACAATCCGAAGCCTTTGGTTGTCCCTCGTCTAGTGGAACCATTCCAGGACGTCACCAAATTGGCCTGGAAGCACCCTTCCACCACTTTGGCCGTCCCCAGAAAGGCGGATCACTTACACAGGACACTGAAAGGAGAGGCCCATCTGAGCAAGCAACCAAAGGCAGACTCCGTGATGCTGACGGACTCTTATGGCAGGGCACAGCAACCAAAACATATAAGTTCCCAGCCACCGGATACCAGAATCCAAGAAGATGGGCCACAAGGTGTACTCCTCGGCCACCTGCACAGTCAGGTCACTTAACTTTTTCGCACACATGGTCATGTACTAAAGGTCTTTGTGGAATAAGACCTGGGACTTAGCCAAGGCTCAGCCTGATTTTGACAGCAAATCTGAGCTTATGGCAGTCATTCAGTCTGGCATTGACATCAGAAGCTCATATGACTCTGCAGATACGGCCGCCAGGGCAGCTGCCACAGGGGTGTGTATGAGATGCCAAACCTGGCTATGAGTCTCAGGATTCCGGCAGGACCTACAGGATGCAGTCCTAGATGTACCCTTTCAGGGGTCAGTTCTTTTTGGTCCATATACTGAGAAACTGATTACTGGGCTACAGGACTCTGGGAAGGCAGTTTCCGACGTTCACAGGATGTATAAGTCTGAACCGACAACTGCTAAATGCAGCCCCTCTTGCAGGAACCAGGGTCAGCAAGGCAGGCGTCGAGAACCAGAAGGGGGTTTCAAGAGAAGAGGCCCTCCCCTACCTTCAGGCACACAGGGTTCCAAAAGCGGCAAAAATGCCAGAGTTCCCTTACCTACTCCCTCCACCTCGGCATCACTCCCTGCCTGCCCCCCCCCACCTTCAGCAGAGTTTCAGGGGGAGGCAGTAAGCAGAGCGGGAGATTCTCCCTTTACCTCAGCAGATGGTCCAGTATTACCACGGATCAGTGGGTGCTCCAGATTATAAAAAGACGGTAGGCCCTGGAGTTCACACAGATCCCACCGGACAACCCATCTGTCCCCACCCACTGCTCCCCATCCCACGTGGTTCTCACTAAGGCAGAAATTCAAGCCCTCTTGGAAAAGAGAGAGTGATTCTGGCAGTACCTCTAGGCCACAGAGGAAGAGGATACTACTCCCATTTCTTCCTTGTACCGAAGAAGACAGGAGACCGCCGTCCCATCCTAGATCTGAGCCAACTGAACACTGTCATCGAATACAAAAGGTTCAGGATGGTGACACTGCCTGGTCTGCTGCCCATGATTTGCCAAGGGGATTGGCTCTGCTCCCTGGACATGCAGGATGCCTGTATGCACATAAAGATCCTGCCGTCCCACAGAAAGTATCTCTGCTTCACCTTCCAGGGAGAACGCTATCAGTTCAGAGCATTGCCATTCGGCCTTTCGCCAGCACCGAGGGTCTTCACCAAGTGTCTGGCAGTGGTGGCGGCAGCTTCTAGGAGGGAAGGGTCATTATGTCTACCCCTACCTGGACGACTGGCTTCTTACAGCCTCTACAGAGGAACAGCTGTGTTGTTCCTTAGAAGACCTCTCCCGTCTGTTCCAAGAGTTGGGGGTTACCCTGAACCTCCCCAAGTCGTTCCCCAGGCCTACCCAAAGGCTGCAATACATAGGAGCGATCTTGGACACCGTCCAGGGAAGAGCCTTTCTCTCTCTCCAGACTGAGCGGACAAGTTAAGGGTGATTGCTTGGAGGGTCATCTTTACGAATCCGATCCCGGCCAGAGTGGTATGCAGCTTTTAGGCGACATGGCCGTGGCTATTACCATAGTCCCCTTTGCCAGCCTGCATATAAGGGTCCTGCAGTGGAACCTCAGGGTTCAGTGGGACCGACACATGGACGATCTCGATTAATCAGTCAGGATCTCCAAAGCGGTACATCGAAGTTTGGAATGGTGGATCACTCCTTCTTGGCTGGACACTGGGGTTCCCTTTCAATACCCCAGTCCTCAGCAGGTCCTGACTACGGACGCGTCAGGATTGGGCTGGGGGGAGCGCATCTGGCATCCCACCAAACAGAGGGCACCTGGACCTCTGTGGAATGCAATCTCCACATCAACGTGCTGGAAATAAGGGCCATCCTGTATGCCCTGCAGGCCTTTCACTCGGTGCTTTTGCCAGGTTGTCTGTTAATCCAGTCAGACGACACTCCAGTAGTCTTCTATCTCAATTCTTACCCCCGTGCAGAGAGGCCATGAGAGTCTGGCAATGGGCAGTGGCTCACAACCTGAAAATAACAGCGGTTCGCGTTCCAGGGATTCATAACATCCTCGCAGATGGCTTAAGTCGCTCACTGTCTCAGATTCACGAATGGGAACTACTGCAAGAGGTCACAGATGACCTCTTCCAAAAGTGGGGTCTGCCAGAACTGGACCTCTTTGCATCTCCACACAATGCCAAACTGCCCAATTTCTGCTCACTAGATCCAAGGCCTAGTGTTTTTTGGCACAACGCATTGTCCCTCACTTGGACAGTGAGATTCCTGTATGCCTTCCCTCCCTTTCTGGTCCAGAGAGTGCTACTCAAGCAACAGGCAGAGAGTGTGCTTATGATTCTTGTGGCGCCCTTCTGGCCTCGACAAAACTGGTTTCCGTTATTCCAACAACTGGCATTGGAAACCGTCGATCCCATTACCTCTGTCCACTCACTTGTTCTCCCAGGAGCAGGGAACCTTAGTACATCCGAATCTTCATTCTCTGCATCTGCATGCATGGCTCCTGCAGACTTAATCAGGGGCAGATTTGGAGTGTCCTCCAGAGTGGCAAATGTTCTCGTGGCAGTGAGAAAGCCCTCGACTAGAGCAACATATGCCATGAAATGGAAACATTTTTGTTTATGGGCATCCCCCTTTCCTTGGACCCTTTTCGCTGTCTGGTGGAATATGTGTTAGAGTACCTTCTTTCCCTGTCAGACAAGGGACTCTGCTACTCATCCATTAAGGTACACCTTTCTGCATTGTCAGCTTACCATGCACCAGTGGATGGGAAAGCTTTGGCACAGTTGGATTTGTGTAAGACCTCTTTACGGGGTATCTTGCACATCAGACCTCCCAGGAGGGACCCCGTCCCTCCATGGGACCTTCTGTTTATGCTGGAAAAGTGTATGTTGCCTCCCTTTGAGCCAGCTGCAAGTTGCGAGCTACACTTTCTTTCCTGGAAAGCATTATTTTTGGTTGCCATTACTTCCACTTGGAGGATTTCTGAGCTGTAGGCTCTGATGTGTAAAGTGCCTTATCTTATTTTACACAGGGACAGAGTTGCCCTGCGTATGAATCCTAAGTTTCTTCCAAAAATCGTGTCTGAATTCACTTTAAATCGGGACATTCAACTACCTGTTTACTACCCAGAGTACTCAGAACAAAGGGGAGGTCTTGTTACATACTCTGGATGTACATAGACTCCTTCATTACTATATAGACCGTACTCGTGCTTCTAGAAGGACAGACCAGTTATTTGTCTCCTTCACCCAAAGGATGTTACGGTCTCCAGTGACTAAGCAGACATTGGCCAAATGATTGGTCAATTGCATAGCGTTCTGTTACCAAACATACGACAAACCCTTGCCGGGACCGGTGAAGGGTCATTCCACCAGAGGTGTCGCAACCTCCTTTGCGTCCCTCAAAAATGTTTCTGCAGCGGATCTCTGTGCAGCTGCTACTTGGAGTTCAGTCCACACCTTCATTAGGCACTACGGTCTGGATATTGCTTCTAGAAGGAGAGCAGGTTTTGGCCTTGCGGTCCTCCAGGGACTACTCTCCTAAGGAGTGCTAAAGACACTGTTTATTATAGTCTGCCACCCTTCTGACCTGGGACACTTCTTGTACTGCTTGGAACTCTGTCCTAATGGTGTCACCTGCTGCAAGAGCTCCCTCTCGAAGTAAGATAGTACAGTTACGTAAGAACTTATCGTAGCAGTAGATCTTCGAGAGGAGCTCTTGAAGCAGATGGGATTTTCCCTTCCACCTGACCCTAGGTTTATGTATCTGTGCTTCTCTGTGGGGGATGGGAGATCCTCCTCGGTTCCCCATCCTGAATACCAGCCAGGTGTCTGGCAGGTGAACTGAGGTGGTGCTGGTGGACCGTCCCATTTATACCATGCGGGATGTCGGGGCGGGGCCGATGTCAGGGGGCGGTCCCCCGCCTTGGACTGATAGCTACAAATTTTTCTTTGGGGTCCTAGTGCTTGGCGGCATAGTCCTAATGGTGTCACCTGCTGCAAGAGCTCCTCTCGAAGATCTACTGTTACGGTAAGTTCTTACATAACTGTACTTTCTGCGTGCCTCATACGATCCTATGGATACCGTGGCCAGAGCGGTGGCTTCGGGCGTCTGCCTCCGGCACCATGCCTGGCTTAGAGTCTCAGGATTCTCCCAGGATCTGCAGTCTGGCATCTTGGACTTCCCCTTCAAGGGCTTGGTCCTCTTTGGAGACGAGACAGAGAAACTAATCGCCCGTCTCCAAAAAGTCCATTTAGTCCATCCAAAAAATGTATAAGGGGGACCAAAGACCCTTAAGAAGTGGCCATTTTGGAAGCCCTCAGGTCAGCAACCCTGAAACCAGCCTCAGCAGAGGGAAGGCTACAAAGGAAAGGCCATCTCCCAGACTCCCAGAAGCTCTGCCTCTCTGGCCCCAAAGTCCTCTCAGGCCCCTCTGCCTATTCCCGGAATAACACAATGACTCCTTTCCAGACACCCCCCAGCGGAGTCAGAGTGGGAAGTTGTAGGGGTCTCTTCTCCCTCAGTCTTGAGGGTTGGAGCAAAATAACAACAGACCTCTGGGTTTTACAGCTCATAGAGAGAGGTCATACTCTGGAGTTCAAACAAATGCCTCCGGAAACTCCACCGGTGTCCTCCCACTATCCTCCTCCTCCTCCTCATGTCCCCCAATCGAAGGAGAAATTCAGGCCTCCTGCAAAAGCAGACTATAGAGCCAGTTCCCTGGCTCAAAGGAGAAATGGATTTTATTCTCACTTTTTCCTAGTTCCCCGTAAGACCGGGGACCTTCCGCCCATCCTGAATCTCAGGTCCCTGAACAAATTCATCAAGTACAAGAGGTTCAGGATGGTCACGCTGCCAGGTCTGATCCCCCTCCTGCACCTAGGGGACTGGCTGTGTTCTCTAGATATGCAGGACACATACCAGCACGTCCTAGTGTTCCAGCCTCACAGGAGGTTCCTGCACTTCCTCTTCCAGGGACGACATTAGCCATTTTGAGCCTTGCCATTCAGCCTATCCTCCGCTCCCAGAGTCTTCACCAAGTGCTCAGCGGTGGTGGCTGTGGCTCTACGTCGATGGGGCCATTACGTCTTTCCCTACCTAGATGACTGGTTCCTGACAGCTCCCATGAGGGAACAGCTGGTTCTCACCCTCGGAGACACCTTTACACTCTTCTGAGAGCTGGGGATCACCCTGAATATCCAAAAGTCATCCCCATGGCCCAGCCAGAGACTCCAGTTCATAGGGGTGGTCCTGGACACTGTACAGGGCATGGCCCCCCCCCCCCAACAGACAGGGCTGATCGCCTTAGGGATCAGGCCCAAATGGTATCCTCAACTCCCGGTCCGAGTCTGTCTGAGACTTCTCGGTCACATGGTGGCAGCCATCCCTATGGTTTCCGTGGCTCACCTCCATATGAGGGCCCTCAATGGACGCTCAGGGTGCAATGGGACCAGAGGTCCGATGACCTAGATCAGCTGGTCTTGGTCTCCGACCCAGTCCGCAGGACACTTACCTGGTGGTTGGACCCACTCAATCTATCGATGGGGTCCTCTTCTGACAGGAGTCCCACGAGACGAGTTCTGACCACAGACTCCTTGGCTGTCAGTTGGGGTGTTCACCTGGAGACCAGGCAGACCCAGGGGACCTGGTCACCAGATGAGCAATCTCTCCACATCTACGTTCTAGAGATGCAAGCTATCCTGAATGACTAGTAGGCATTTCAAGCAGACTTATCTCTCGGCCCTCTTCTCATTCAGACGGACAACATGTCCGTCATCTTTTACATCAACAAGCTGGGGGGGTACTCGCTCCTACCACCTCTGCAGAGAGGCAGTGAGGGTCTGGTATTGGGCACTGGAACACCGCCTCGAGCTCACCGCTGTTTATGTTGCCGGCATCCAAAACCTCTTGGCTGACAGCCTAAGCAGGTCTCTGTCCAAGGCTCACAAATAGGAGCTCCTTCAGTTGGTGGCAGACCAGCTATTCATCAGATGCGGCTGGCCAGAGTTGGACCTTTTTGCGAATCCCTTTCAATGCCAAACTGACCAGTTTTTTGCTTGCTAGATCCAGGGCTTGGAGTTTTCTGGCGAGACACATTGTCCTTCTGTTGGACAGGGAGGTTCCTCTTCGGCTTCCCTCCCTTTCCCATTCTTCAGAGGGTGCTTCTGATGTTACAGGCAGAGGGAGCAGAGATGATTCTCATAGGCCCCTTTTGGCCTTGGCAGATTTGGTTCCCAATACTTCAGCAGCTGGCAGTGGAACGTCCAGTTCCCCTGCCTCTGAGCTTGCACTTGCTCTCCCAGGATCAGGGCGCCTTAGTTCATCCAGACCTCAAGTCCCTGCATCTGCACGCGTGGCTCCTGCAGACCTAGCTAGGGTTAGATATGGGGTTCCCCCAAGGTAGCGGATGTCCTAGTGGTGGCCAGAAAACCCTCTACTAGATCCACTTATGCCATGAAGTTGAAAAGGTTTTGCCTGTGGGCTACTGCACGCCAGCTTAATCTCTTTTCCTGCCCTCCGAACTCCGTGCTTGAGTATCTCCTCTCTTTTTGAGCAGGGCCTGAGCTACTCCTCCATCAAGGTGCACCTACTGCCATTTCGGCGTACCATGCACCGGTGGAGGGTAAGACTCTCACTCAACTGGACATGTCCCGTACCTTTCTGCGGGGCATTTTGCAGCTAAAGTCTCCCATCCGAGATCCTGTCCCTCCATGGCTCTCCTCTTTATGTTGGAAAAACTCATGTGTCGTTTCCCCCCGCCCCATTTGAGCCGGCCGGATTGTGAGCCACGTTGAAAGTGTTATTTTTGGTTGCAGTTACTTCTACATAAGGAGAGAGTAGCCTTACATATAAATCCTATGTTTTTGCCTAAAGTGGTGTTGGAATTCACCCTAAATCAAGACATCCATCTGCTTGTTTACTACCCTGAGTATTCTAACAAGGGGGCGTGCTGTTGCATACTCTAGACGTCCATCGTATGCTTCATTTTTACCTAAGCTGCACTGCTCCCTTCCGGAAAACTTATCAGTTGTTGCATTCGCTCCCAAGACTGAGGGTGTGGCAGTTATCAGACAAACCTTGTCTAAGTGGCTAGTTAACTGCATCGTTTTTTGCTACAATTACAATAAGCCCTTGCTGGGTTTGGTAAGAGGCTATTTCACCAGGGGTGTGGTGACTTCTTTCCCTTCTTTGAGGAATGTTTGCGCAGCAGACACCTGTGCAATGGCTACCTGGAGCTCTCTTCACACCTTCGTCAAGCATTACAGCTTGGACGTAGCTTCCAGACATAGGGCTGGGTTCAGCTTTGCAGTTGTGCAAGGCGTCCTTTCTTGAGCCTGTAGCTGGTTCCTTTCAGCCTTCTCTTGGACTTCCCTTGATTGCTTGGGACTCTGTCCTTGTGGTTAGTGCCTGCTGCAAGAGCTGTCACTCGAAGTAAGATAGTACAGCACAAAACGTGCTAGCGTGGGGGTGCAGCTCCACATAAGGAAGTAGGAGCGTTTTGTCTACTTGCTCCACAGATGTTTTTTATGAGTGTAATTTCTATAAATATAGTGAGCCACAAATGAACTTTATGGTTGCATGGATTAAGTGCCTGGTAAGGTGACGTTTATGTTGAGGGGGAGTGAAAGTTTGCAGACTAGAAACATGCTCTTTAAAATACAATTGTTAGATTTTGTGGAAAATTAAAGAACCCCCTGTGTGATTAAATAGACTACTCTATCTGAACTTAGAACTGCAGCATTAAAACTGTTTGCATGAGGTGTTTTGTGGGAAAAATAGTACTTGAAATGTTTAGAAATAAACAATCCTGATTAGCCAAGAAATATGTCATAATTTATTATTTTGTGTATAGAGGATAGTGGATGGCCAGCCATGCAAACCAAGCCTATGTTGTCACCGACCTCAAGAGTAGTCAGAACCCTGGTGGCAATGCAGGCTTGTTGAGTATGTGACTGGGCATCCACTGTTATACAATTTCTTTTTTTTATCTTAAAAAATACATTGTTGCCCCCAAACAAACATAAACAAAAGGCACATAATTTTGGGAGAGTTTAAAACTAATAAACCCATGCTACACCCAGCTGCTAATGCTCCTTGCCATGCTACTGACAGCTTATTTGCTTTTGCAATCATTTGAAAAAAGCTTGCTTCATAGAAAAAGAAGACCTGGATGATGAGCGAGAGCAAGATCTGTACTTCTGTGCTTCCATTTAAATCAACACAGAGTCACACATTTATTTATTATTTATTTAACAGACTTTAGGATTACAACTTTTGAGTCAGGGACTCATTTACAAAGGCTCCGCGTCATAAAAAAACAAACATAAACACTTAATACATATAGACATAGAATGGCAGCTAAAGATTACAGTTTTTTCAGTTATATAGTATTGCAGAATCAAGATCAGCTATACATTGCATTGAACGTGTTACTGAGAGCTGTATTTTACAGTTTTCAAGAGAACAGTAAGTTTGCTGATAGAGGGAGGGAGTAACAGGTTTGATATTTACAGCGAAGTAGAGAATTAGACAGGTATCTTGTGAGTGCAGCCAAAGGAGGCATTGTTAATAGGTAATGTTTGGTAGCCCTATTGGTAGGAGCTCAGTGGCGGGGTGGTCCTGTAAGGTGATAGATAGATGACCCAGTACTAGCTGGTACATTGGCAGCGCCGTGAAGTGAGACTGTGCTCTTTGAGAACTGACTTGAAAGGTCCTAATTTGGAGACGTCAGAGACATCGGAGGGGAGTTCGTTGTACCAGGCTGGGGCCCTGTGTGAGAATGACCTTTGGGCTAAGGAGGTTCTAACCCTCGGGATGGACCACGCCTGTCAGTTGGCAGTGCGGGTGTTCACCGAGGTGTGGGAGGATAGGAGAGAGGCATAAACCCCCAAGGGGGTAAGCCCCAGGTGTATTTTCTTTGTGAGGAGACATGTTTGATAAAATAGCCTTTCATCCAGGGTGAAGAGATTTGTCAGGGCATACAGGGTACAAGTATGGGTACGCTTGTCTGCCCCGGAGAGGAGTCTGAATGCTTTGTTTATGGCCAGGTGGGTTTTGTTAAGGGCTGTGTGGTGAGTAGCCGAGTAGATAGTGAGCTTATAATCGACTAGGGAGAGGACTGAGGAGGTGACAGCCAGATTAAGGGCTTCCAGAGATGGGCAATCCTTGTGCCGATACAGTAGGCCTATATGGATATTTATGGCTGATGATAGTGTCAATGTGTGAATGTAAGGAGAGGCTGGAATCAAATGTAAGGCCCAAGTATTTATATGTATGGATCTGTTCTAGAGAAAGGAGAGAGTGGGAGAGGATTGTTAGCTGTGCATTCTTGGCCTTATTCTGTTGGTGGGCAGAGAGCATGGTCTTTGTCTTTTTTACATTGACCATAAATTTTTGGTCTATGAACCAGTTTTCAGTCTAGTTAAATGCGTGTTGGAGGGAGGACTGCAATACTGTAGGATCTGGGTGTGAGGCAAAAAGAACTGCGTTGTCCTAGGTTGCCGGAGCAGGAACTGGGCAAGGTGTTTAGGTAGATGCTGAATAATAGAGGGCCGAGGATGGAGCCCTGGGGAACCCCAAACTGGACTGGCAGGGTGGTTGAGAGGGTGTTGTTTATTTTGACACATTGTGATCTAGCTGTGAGGTAACTGGTAAACCAGGAGACGGGTCCTTGGGACAGACCTATGTGGCGGAGTGTACATAAGAGTAAGGGGTGGGACACTGTATCAAAGGCCTTTGACAGGTCGATGAAGACAGCTCCAGCTAGGTGTTTTCTATCCAGGGCAGAGTGAATAAAATTAGAGAACTCGGTGAGAGCCGTAGTTGTACTGTGCCCAGATCTGAAGCCATGCTGCTCCCTGCAAAGTAGGTTATGAGCAAGCAGGTACTCCGTGAATTGGGTGGCTAACATTTTTTCGAGGGCTTTCGAGAGTAGTGGGAGAAGGGATATGGGATGGTAGTTATTGGGGGAGGTGCTGTCACCACTCTTCAGTATTGGGGTGACTGTGGCAGTCTTCCAGGCTGCGGGGAACTGCCCCAGGCTTAGGGAGCGGTTAATGAGGTCAGTCAGTGACACACATATACAAATACACACAATATGTTATAGCACATATTGTGCTCATGCTTGTTTCCGAGTTCCTTTCATTTTTGTAAGATTCTTTTTAAATGATTTTGAAAGCAAAAGATTATCAGTGACACTGGGCAGGGCATTAGCAGCTGGGTGCAGGGTGGGTTTATTAGTTAAAATTAATTAAAAAAATAGAAAGTTTACTGCGTTTGGATCTATGTGTGATGAGGGGAGACAATTGTCAGAAGAGCAGAGTACAAGTGGCACTGATTTTCCATTCTTATAAAAAAGTTATTACACCTCAGACAAGTGCAACAGCATTCGACGACCTTTGTCCTGTGGTACCAAAACGTTTCAGTTTGGATGGAAAGCCATGCAGAACAGACCCAACAGTAAAAAAATTGAGTCACACAGCTTCAGACTTTAAATAATCAATATTGTAACATGACAATAAATAGTGAACTAGAATAAGCTATTTAGATTGGTTAAACTGCCACACATGACCAAAGCTCAACCACGCATTAATTCCCTAGTAGAAGTCTCCTTTCGAGTGGCTTAATGCTTACTAAATAACTTGTCTGAAACACGCACTTTTTCAGGAAAGCAACACTGTAGCAGTTTGTTGTGAATAACTGAGCTCTGTGGAAGCCCTCCCTTGCAAGCTCTGTAATTTGATACAGCTCACAGTGATGGGCTAGATGTGGCAGCCTGAAGCGTAGATGTGTGTGTGTGTGTGTGTACACGTACGGCTGGGTTCAATTCGCTGTTGTAACATGGCAAAAACAAGAACTGCAGAAGTAAGGAAGACAATTGGTTCAATACCGTCAGGTAGTATCAGAGCAACACGGCATTATGGCACGATAATGCCGTGTTGCTTGTGTAATACAGAAAGCAGCCACAGGGGAGAAATGAGCAGTGTGGGCAAATTAGAGATAAAGCAGGGGAGTGCAGGACTGACGAGAAGGGAGCAGGATTTTAGAGCGAGAACGAGCATGCACAGGAACAAGCAGAGAGGAGCAACTGGCGAGCCACGGTCATCTGGAAACGCAGCCCCACAGGTAGTGCAATGAGAAATGCGAGCAGGGGATAATTAGGAAAGTGTAGCATTAGGGGGAGACCGAGTGTGAAGGAATGCTGCTGAAAATGCAAGGCAGAGACGTGTAACAGTGGCAATGAAGTGATGAAAGCAAGGAGGATGGTGCAGAAACAGAAGCGTGAAAGGGCGGATGGAGCAATATCGGAGCGAGGTCAGAGAGATACATAGAAGGTTACAAAATATGCAAAATATTTTGACGCTGAAATAGGGAAACACAGAAGTGACCGTAGCAGAGACCTCCAAATGGAGCTAGTGAAATAATAGCCGTGCAGATCTTCTAAATTGTCAGAAGGAAGTGTTGATAGATACTTTGTGCAGACATAGGTTAAATATTGTTTAGACAACATCAGGATATAAATGGAACTGTGCTAAATGTTGAAAAAGTGCAGCAGCAGATAAATCAAAAGAGAGCAAAATGTCTTTGTATTATTGCATGCACAGTATGAGAATAAGACGCAGAATAACCACACAATCCTAAAAGCCATGTTGCTAGCGCATTAATCCACTCCGAAGGTGGCATCTAATGAGGAGTTAATGCATGGTTGGTCGTTGTGAGTACCTGGCCTGCGGCCTCGGGACCAACGGCCCCAACCATGCATTAACTCCCCATTAGATGCCACCTTCATCGTGGATTAATGCTTACTTGCACATTGTTACTGCTGAAACTTACAGTCCAGCTTCAGTTTGGATGGAAAGCCACGCAGAACAGACCCAACAGTAAACAAGCATTTGACAATGCTGAATGTTTGATGCTTTGCACCAGTATATCCTCAGATGTTACATGAGCACTTGGGCTGCGAGTGCAAGGAATGCTGGGAATGGTGAACAGCTGTCTTACAGGATACTATGGACAACACTGAGTGTGTGGGATTCACTTTGGGGGAAAAATCAAAAATTTTTTTTTTTTTTTACTCCTAGACGTATATAGAGGGTGCTTAATAGACAGGGCATTTAGGAGAATAATAACTGTCTTGAGGCTAGGAGAGGGTTGGTGCAGAGGATCACAATGGACAGAAGGCAAATACTGGGATCACTGCGGGAAGGATGGTAGGCAAAACAGTTGAGCACAGCAAAAAGGAGAATACATGTAGGGATCTGCCAGTTATTCTTTTTATTGAATTTCAACGTGTAACATCATAACAAGGATTAACCATGTTAAGACCTATGCATCACTCAGATCATTGCAGGTCTTGGTATATGTGCAAGGACTGAAAAGGGAGGGGTAAGGGTAGCATACAGGGGAAGGGTATGGAGGCCTGGGGCATGGGTCGGGGGACATGCGTGTTTCTGGTGGTGAGAAAGGAAATAAGAGAGGGGAGGGGGCAGGAGAGGATTGCAAAAGTTGGTGACATCAGTATAAACACAGTTCTATAAGTGTGGGTTCACCTTTTCAATTGCATTCATAAATATAGACACAGGAGAGTTAAGAATGAATATTTGTCTTTGTCTAGGTTAACTTTGTTTTCAGTATACACTTGCTGGTAGAGAGAAACAGAGGTATAATATTATTTTTTTCCCTGTATTTAAAAGTTGCCACAGTAAGGAGACCAAGTTCCGTACTACTAGCAACCAGAGGGGCAGGCAAGGGTTAAATCTTTTTTAGAGACTGCTAGTTTAGGTCAAAGAATGGCTGTAATCACAGGGGTTGTATACAGACCCCCATCTTAGGGGGAGGGAATGGACAAGGATATGATAGAAGGCATCCTTAGGATGGCAGAGTAAGGGGAGATGCTGTTGATGGGAGACCGGAATATGCCAGATGTTAACTGGAGCACATTTGCTGCAACCACATCCAAGAGCAGGGCCATTCTCGATGCCTTACAGGTGGCATGCCTCAGACAACTAGTTTTGGAACCCACTCATGAGGGAGCAATCTTAGACGTCCTACTCTCAAATGGGGACAGTGAGAGGATCTCAGATCTAGAAGTGGGTATCCATCTGGGAACAAGTGACCGCCAGTGTGGTTCACGATAAACTCAGCTACAGAGTCAAGCCATACAAAAGTGAGGGTACTAAACTTCAGGAGGGCTGACTTTGGCAAGATGGGCGAGTGCCTTAGAAAAGCACTAGCAAACAGGCTAGAAGGAGGGGTGGATCAACAATGGGGAAACATCAAAACTGCCATCACAGAGGCAACAAGCCTTTGTGTGACGCAAATAAACAAATCAAAACGAAAGAAAAAACTACTATGGTTCTCAAAAAAGGTGGCGGGAAGGTCATGGAGAAAAAGACAGCATTCAGGAAGTATAAGGAAACACAGGAGGAGCAGGACAGAGAGCTGTACCAGTTAAGGCAGAAGGAAGCAGGGAGGGAAGTCAGAATAGCAAAGGCCCAAACTGAGGAAAAGATAGTCAACTCGGTTAAGGAGGGGGATAAAACCTTTTACAGATGTAACCCCCCTGTTACCCGGGGTTACTAGAATTCCAGTAAGACCTAGTGGTAGGCAGGAAGGCAGCTTTTGAAACTCCAGTTAAATGGATTTCACCTCTCACCTCTGTTCTCAGTCTCAGCTGAGACTGAGGGATGACATCATTTAGAACTGTCGCAGCTGCGTAAGCCACACTGGAATGTTGCAGTTGGAGGTTAGAGTAGAACGTTGGGGAATTTGAAGTCAGTCTGTAGAGTTCAGTAGAGTGTGCGCAGTCTGAAAGAGGTGTTCTGCTGTAAGCAGGCCCTCAGAGCTCTAAGCTCTGTCAAAGAGCTACTTTTGTTGTATAAGTGTGTGTTCTCACCTGAAGAGGAACACAGGAAGAGAATTGAAGTGGTGGAGACCGCTTTCAGCAACCCCCCCCCCCGGTCCGGCTAGGGAAAAGAAGCTGCTTGTTTTAAGTTCGTGCTGAGGCACCAGAAGCTCTGGAAGAGAGTTCCATGTGGAGAAAACGCGTGTAGGGCACCTGCAACCAAGGGGTGAGTTCGCTCTGCTATAGGGCCATGTGTTTTCACCTGAATCAAGATGAAACTAAAGGGACTGTTACTATAGAGGTCGGGAAAAAGACAGCCCACGTACAGTTTGGAAGATGTAGGAGTTGGACTGCTTAACTCTTTGGGGGTCTAAAGTAATGGACAAAGCCACTTATTAAGTATGCTTTAGTTCAGCACAAATGGGATGTAAAGACAGTAGATTGTGAGTGAAATACTTTAAAAAGAATCTACACAACAAAGCGTTTTAAAGGATGAGGTGTTACAGTCCAGAGAAATGGCCGGGTATGAATTATGGGAGTGAGAGGTGGGAGACCCCCATCAGCAGTAACCAAATTCACCTCTACGGAGTTGCTCTGAGGCACCTGTTGCTTTCTCTCAGGTACTTGGCCAGTGCCTGAGGAAAGTACCCAGACGTGGGATTGATGAGGAAGATTCACTTGTAGAGCAGAAGTGCTCAGAGGTGGTTTAGGGAGCCACCAGTAAATGTTTCCATGCCATATGGAATGTGTCCAAGTGGCTGGCAAGGGAAAACCCAGAGCAGTGTACTAGTTCGGGCTGTGTGCCCAGTGTGTTTCAGAGCCTGTGGGCTAAAGTGATGAAGACGTGTTCTGGTCTCCTTAAATCTGCATTACCAGGAGTGTAGCCCTGTGGGGGTCCATCTATACTTTGTTTATTCTGTTGGATGTGAATAAAAGCCACACACTAGAATCCCACTTCTGGTACTGGACATTACAGTTATTGCTTCCTTTGTCCGGAGTTACTTGGATGCCCCTGTTGCAGAGTAGCCAAACCCAGCCAATGTGCCGAGTGACATATTCCTCCCCGAACCCAGCCCACCTGGTAGAGCTGTCAGATAGAAACGGCATACCTGTGTGGGGGTTACGTAGGTACATCAGGGAACATAGAAAGACAAAGGGAGGGATAGTGAGGCTGAATAGAATGGACGGTGGGTGGGCAGAGAGGACAGTAAAAAGCAGGGATACTGAATGAATATTTCTGCTCAGTATTCACAAAAGAGGAGGAGGGGGAGGTGCCTAATCCAATTAACAGAAGCACTCTGGATAGGGGGGTCAATCCCAGCCCTTTCACAGAAGAAAGGGTTCTAAAAGAACTCCTAAAACTCAAGGTGGACAAAGCAATGGGGCCTGATGGAATTCACCCCCAGAATTCTAAAAGAATTAGTGAAACCACCGAGTACCCTTTTTAGCAAATCATGGGAGGATGGTGTGGTACCTGAGGACTGGAGGAAGGCGGATGTGATTCCCCTTCACAAAAGTGGGACCAAGACAGAGGCAGGAAACTACGTACCTGTCAGTTTGACCTCTGTGGTAGGGAAAGTGATGGAATCACTTCTGAAGGAAAGAAATGTTGAGTACCTAGAGGCCAGTGGGGCACAGGACCCAAGGCAGCATGGGTTCACAGCAGGAAGGTAATGTCAGACGAATCTAATTGACTTTGACTGGGTGACCAAAGTAGTAGACCAGGGAGGGGCTGTGGACATGGCCTACCTAGACTTTAGCAAGGCATTTGACACAGTCCCACACAAAAGATTAATAATCAAATTAACCAGCCTGGGAGTGGGTCCCAAGGTGGTAGCCTGGGTAAAACATTGGCTGGACAACAGGGCACAGAAGGTGATTGTAAATGGAGTCCACTCTGAAGAAAAGGGGGTTACTAGTGGGGTACCACAGGGTTCATTGCTGGGTCCAGTCCTTTTTGATGTCTTTATAAGTGACATTGCAGAGGGACTGGAAGGAAAAGTATGCCTCTTTGCAGATGACACAAAGATCTGCAACAGGGTTGATGCACAAGAAGGCGTGGAAAGGATGAGAAGGGACTTGGCAAGGTTGGAGGAATGGTCAGAAATATGGCAGCTTGGATTCAGTGCAAAGAAGTGCAAAATAATGCACCTGGGAAACAAACACCCAGGGGAAGATTACTCAATGGGGGGAGGTAGTAACAACAAAAATGGAAAGGGACCTGGTGGTAATCATATCAGATGAATTCAAGGTTAGCAAGCAATGTGAGAAGGCAGTAGGGAGGGCTGGGGGGATATTGGGATGTATAGGGAGAGGCATCACTAGCAGAAAACAGGAAGTTGTTATCCCTCTGTACAGACAGTTGGTGAGACCCCATCTGGAGTACTGCATCCAGTTCTGAAGACCCCATCTCCACAAGGACATAGACAGGATGGAGGCAGTCCAGAGGAGGGCAACTAAAATGTTGCAGGGTCTGCAAGAGAAGCCATACAAGGAGAGACTAAAGGAGCTTAATATGTATACTCTTGAGGAAAGGAGGGAGAGGGGGGACATGATAGAAAATTTTAAGTACCTCCGTGGAATCAACAAAGTCCAAGAGGGTAGCATCTTTCAGAAAAAGAGATGTTCAAGAACAAGGGGACACAATTTGAAGATAGAGGGGGGATGGCTCAGGGGCAATGTGAGGAAGTATTTTTTCACAGAGAGGGTGGTGGACGCATGGAATGGCCTTCCTTAGGAGGTTGTGGGGTCTAAAACTGGGGGAGAATTCAAGAATGCATGGGACAGACATAAGGCAATTCTTGTGGTGGGGTAGGAAGAAATAGGATGTTGTTTAACTAGGATCTGCAGCTTATCCTGTAGGTAGGGAAATGGGAAGACTAGGTAGGCCAAGCGGTCCTTATCTGCCATCAAAGTCTTATGTTTCTACGTTTAACGCCCTTTTTGCGGCCTGGTGGACATACTTTAAGGATAAGGAGATATCAAAGATATCAAAGGAGCCCTTAACTCGGACTCCGAGGGATCCTCCTCCCAATCCATCTAAGGAGCAGGTTCCCCCCAAAGAAGGCCTGTGATGCCACCTCTAGGGAGCCTGCTCCTGAACCTAAAGGAGCTGGCACCGGACGTTCGGGGACCTACTGCCATAGGCCTCGACGCTCATCCTCTCCGGATTCTGGTGAAATGGGGGGGGGGTATTCCTCTTCCTACCCTGATTCCGGGGACTCAGACCTACATTCAGAAACAGAGCAGCCCAAGGACACCCCATAGTCTCCTCCAGATGACCCAGCTTTCATGGATGTGATAAGGTACATCCAAGCCCTCATGGGTTGGAATACTGAGGAAGTGGATCCCGAATTACGTCAGTTAGCTATCTTGCTCCGCAAGGAGGAGTCCTTACCCTTAGTTGTTCTTCCACTGATTGACTCCTTCAAGGACATGAGTAGGGCTGGTTGGAAGCACCCCTCCTCTACACTGGCAGTGTCCAAGAAGTCCAGTATCCGAACACCCTGTGGGAGAAGGCTTTCGCGGTGGCACAAGCTCAGCCCAGAAAGGCTGAACTGTTGCACCTCCTAAAGTCTGGCTTGTATGACTGTGTGTACTCCGCAGGTATGGCTGTGTGGCTACAGGAGTTTGCATTCGGCGCTACTCCTGGCTGAGGGTCTCCAGTTTTGCTCTGGACGTCCAGTCCAAGATTTTGGATGCCCCCTTTGACGAGGATTCTCAAAATATAGCCACTTGCCTTTAAGCGTCGGGAAAGGCTATTCATTCAGTTCATACCCTATACCAATCTCAGTCTAAATCTACCCAGCGACAGTCCTTTCATCGCACCTTGAAGCAACAGCCCGGAGGCCAGCAGTGCCTTTAAGAGAAAGGCTACTTCCCAAGTCACAGGAGGTTCTGCCCATGGAGCTCCCAGAACCTCCCAGGCCGCGTTGCCTGTCCCCGGCTGCTCTGCCTGTCTCCTTACCTGACCTCCCCCCTCCCCCAGCAGAATTCCAGCGTGAGGCGGTGGGGGGTAGTTTCTCTCTCTCTACTGAGAGGGTTGATGCAGAATAACTAAGGATCAGTTGGTTCTGCAATTAGTGAAACAGGAGCATACCTTGGAATTCTTAGATATTCCTTTGGACAATCCTCCAGTTCCCTTCCGTTATCCTCAGGCACACATCTCTCTCATTCAAGACGAGATCCAGGCGCTCCTGCAAAAACAGGCCATTTAACTCATCCCACCAGTGCAGTGAGGGATGGGATTCTACTTACATTTCTTCCTGGTTCAAAAAAAAAAAAAGTAAAAACAGGCCTGCGTCCCATCCTGGACCTCAGCCACCTGAACCACTTCATAGAATACAAACGGTTCAGGATAGTCGCTCTTCCAGGCTTTCTCCCCTGACTTCATCTGGGGATTGGCTTTGTTCTCTGGACATGCAGGATGCTTACCTTCACATTCTAGTGTTCCTACCACACAGGAGGTTCCTTTGCTTCCGCTTCCAAGGAAACCACTACCAGTTTTGAGCCCTGCTGTTCAGCCTGTCCTTGGCCCCATGAGTCTTTACAAAGTACCTTGCAGTAGTGGCAGTGGCCTTAGGGAGGGAAGGCCATTATGTCTTTCCTTACCTAGACGACTGGCTTTTGACAGCTCCCACCAAGGAGCAGTTGCTCAGAACCATGATGTCCACGTTCACGCTGTTTCAGGATCTGGGGATAACTCTCATCCTCCTAAAATTCTCTCCTTGGCCAAGTCAAAGACTTCTGTACATAGGGGCAATCTTGGACACCGCCCAAGGCAAAGACTTTCTTCCCCCAGACGGGGCAGAATGCCTTCAGGCACAGGCTCAGCTGGTCGCATTGTCTCGTCAGGTTCCAGCCAGAACCTTTCTCAGACTACTGGGGCACATGGCGGCAGCCATTTCAACAGTTCCTCTGGCTCGCCTGTACATGTGAGTAGCCCAGTGGAACCTTCGGGTACAATGGGATCAGTGCACAGACAATTTGGAACAACCGGTATTGGTATCCAACTCAGTGCGAAAGACTATGACATGGTGGTTGGATCCCTCCAACCTCTCCAAGGGGCTCCAGTTCCAGTCAGAATCACTTTGTTGAATCCTGACCACGGATGCATCAGGCCAGGGCTGGGGCGCCCATCTGGCAGACCATCAGACTCAGTGGACATGGTCCCCACTGGAGCAGCATCTCCATATCAATGTTTTGGAGATGGAGGCGATTCTATATGCCCTTCAAGCCTTCCTGACATACTTACTCCCGGGTCCTTTCTTGATTCAGATGAACAATATGTCTGTGGTCTTTTACTTAAACAAGCAGGGGGGAAAGCATTCTTACCTCTTCTGGAGGATGGCAATGAGAGTTTGGTATTGGGCCATAGAGAATCACCTGGACATGTCTACTGTGCATGTTCCAGGCGTTCAAAACACCTTGGCCGACGGTCTGAGCTGTTTCCGGTCCAAGGCTCATGAATGGGAACTTCTTCCTTCTGTGGTTGAAAATCTCTTTGACAGGTGGGGCTGTCGCAAACTGGACCTCTTCGCGTCCCCATCCAATGCAAAACTGCCCAGTTCTAGGGACATGGATATGTTGTTCATCCACACTCATTGGCAGTATCCTTGCCGCTTTAAATCTTGCCGGAAGGTCTTCAAGCTTGCTCCTCCCAACCACCCGGGTGGTATAACTCTCGGCTCCGCCCCATGGCCAGATCTTCCTTGCAGCTTGCAGGCTCAGGTTTCCCTCATAGCAACTCTCGTTTGTGCCTGATTCCTATTTCTCCGTTTTGCGGATTAAAAATAAAATTTTGCAAAAGACTTCAGTCTTCTATCCCTCATGACTGCGATGGACAAAATCGACTCCAGTTCGGAGATGCCCATACGGGTCAGAAGATGTCTCGGGCGGATCCACACTCCACGTGTATCCTGTAGGCCTTGAGCGACCGCAGGCTTGCGACCTGTGCTCATCTTTCTGACCCTCGTCCTCGAAGACCGTGCTGCCCGGTGCAGCTAGGCCGTCCGGCGTTCCTCGGTGAAGTCAAGGAGGCCCGGTTGGCGGTGTCGCGGCGGCGGACTCGGCGGATCAGCTCGGCGGATGGTCGCCCTCGAAGAGGAGGCGGCGCGGGCCGTATCTTCCTCGGCCGCGGCATTTATCCCGCTCTCTCTGGGTTCTTCCTACACGGCTTCTTTTAAGGAGCTTTGTCTGTCCCTCTCCACTAAAGGAGAAGGGCCTGCGTCTGCTGGACCTTATCTCTGTCCAAAAGAGGGACGGGGGTAAGTCCCTCGTCGGCGCTCTTGGGGAGGGAAAGGTCCCTCTCCCAGACGTCGACCGTCGGCTCGGTCGACCGCTCGCCGGCCACTGGCCTCACGGTGTCCCGTCAGGTCAGTTGACGAGACTCCACCGATGAAGTCGAGATTTTCTCGACCCATTGGACGGGCTGTCGCCTTTAGCGGCCGAATTCCCTCTCCCGGTTCCCCGGAGGTTGAGGATCCCGTGGGCTCGCCTGTGCCTCCGGTTCCGGAGCCCTCGGATGGACCATCCGAGCGAAGGAGTGCCGGTTCGGCCGACACCTCCCGCACCGACCTCGGAAATTCCGGGACTCGGTCTCGGTCTCGGACCTCTTGGCGGTCCAGCCCGGTCCGATCATGGCGGTCTCGGTCTCGGCACCGCGGTAAGCGGCGTCGCCGCTCGTCCTCGTCCTCCTCCTCGGATGAGGGGAGGCTTCGGCGTAAATTACGTCGACGGTACGAGGACCTTATGTTGCAACAGCTCCTCCTGGCCGGGAATAAGCCGACTCCGTCGCCTTCCCCGGCCATTAAGTGGCTGTCACCGGAACGGCCGACACAACCCCTCGACTTATCCGAGGAGCCTATACCCAGGCCGGTTGTTCGGCCAAACCAGCTCTCCACCGATTCGGTGGAACCTCCGCCTCACAGCCACCAATTGGGGCTCCGACCAAGGATTCTCGGTCGGCTAGGTCTACCCATCGGCTGTCAGTTACCCTCACTCCCGACCGACCTCGGCAGGTGAAGGTGGCTCAGGCCAGAGGCAGCTCTTGAGGACTCTTCCGAGTCCGAGATGATTCCTCCTTTTCTCCAAGCGACTGGACTTGGAGTCTTCAGAGGTCAGTCAATGGACGATAGCCTGTCGTCCTTCCTAGGACTGCTTCGGCTCATCTCGGAGTCTACCGGGATGGAGCTCGAACCCGTTTCCAAACAGGCCAGGTATCCCCTCACGGAGATTCTGGACCGAGGGGATTCTCCGACGGAGGCCTTTCCGGTGGCCGAGGCCATAGTGGGTCCGGCACTGGAACTTTGGCAGCGCCCTGCTTCCTGCCCTGCGCCTTGGCCAGGATGGCCAGGAAGTATCGAGTCTAGGTTCCTTGTCGGTTTTTGAACACCCCTCTGCTGAGGGTTGGTTACCGACACAGCGTTTTCCGGCGGCGCCCGGCTCGCGCCAGGGATGTGGACAAACCTCCTGACAAGGGGTCAAGAAATTGGACTATGCGGGCGAAAAGTCTCACGCTCGTCCTCTCTCGGCCTTCGTCAGGCCAGTTCGGACGTCCTCATGGCACATTTTCTCATGCCCTGTTGGGCTCCTGGATGAGGTCATCCTCATCTTCCCGCCGATCTGCAGACTACGGTTAAGCAGGTGCGGGACCAGAGCAGAGACAGTGGCCAAACAGCAGCTCCAGACTGCTTTGGATATAGGGGACTCATGTGCCAGATCGGTGGGGCGGCGGATGGCTATCGTCGGCGGGCTTGGCTGAGGATATCCACCTTTGCCGGATGCAGCACAAGTTGGCGGATGTTCCCTTTTGAGGGACTGACCTCTTGACCCTGGGGTGGAAGGTCACCTGCAGAGAGATCGAGAAGTCCAATGCCACCTTGGACTCGGTCTCTTCCGCTCGGAAGGACAAAGGCGCAAACCACAGCCTAACCCTTTCGTCCTTCTGTGCCCCAGCGCCCGCCAGCAGCGTCAGGGCCAGCAGGCTCGGCCTTGGCATCCCAAACCCAAGCCGCCGGCTTCCTCTAACAGGAGGCAGGGAGGAAAGGGCCCAGGAGGTCCTCGGCGGTCCCTCCTCAAGCCTGCCCAGTGCAGGGCTGGGAGTGTGCTTCATCTCCCCCTTACCCTGGGTCCCCGTGGGGGCGGCTCCAGCACTTCCGTTCCGCCTGGTCCGCTGTTACCACGGACAGGTGGGTCTTGAAGGTGGTGGGAAGAGGCCCTGCTGGTATTCGAGCAGGCACCACCCTAGAGCCGTAAGCCCCTCGGGGCCGGGATCCCCAGCCTCACTGGCGGCTCGTCGAGCCGACATCGCTCTCCTCCTCCAGAAGGAGGTGGTAAGAGAGGTGGTGGACCCTACTTCAGACCCAGGGTTTGTGTCCAGGTACTTCCTGGTTCCGAAACGGACGGGGGGCTGGCGCCCCATTCGACCTCACGACCTAAACAAGTTCCTAAGGTCTCGAACCTTCAGGATGGTCACTCTGGCTCAGATAATACCATCCTTGGAGCAGCGTGTGGTTCTGCTCTCTGGACTTGCAGGGCCAGCGTTTTTTCACGTCCTATCCGTCCGTCTCACCAGAGATTCCTTAACTTCGGCGGAAGGATCCCTCTTGAGTTCCAAGCCATGCCCTTGACTTGTCTCAGCTCCCAGGGTCTTCACCAAATGCATGGCAGTGGTGACAGCATTCCCTGCGGAGCCAGGTCAGTGTACCCTTACCTGGACGACTGGCTGATAGCTCCCTCAGGAAGGAGGCGGAGTGGTCCAGAGATCTGGCCCTCCAGGTCTGCTCTCAACTGGGCCTCCTTATCAACGAGGCCAAGTCGGACTCGAGCCGAAGCAGGTGATTCTATTCATCGGGCGCAGCTCGACTCTCTTGAGCCAGCGCGGCTCCCGGCGGACAGGGCGAGGTTCTTTCCTCCTTGCCTGATCATTTCTGGTTGGGCAATTCGCCCTGCCGGGACTTCCTCGCCTCCTGGGTCTCATGGCGGCCTGCCCAGCGTGGTCCGTTGGGCCCGCTGGAACATGCGTCCCTTCAGTGAGGACTGGCCAGCCAGTGGTCTGGCGCTGCGATCCCTTGGACCAGCTTGTGCCGGTGACACAGGGGATGTGGAGCCGCTCTCCAGTGGTGGACCGTCCAGATCATTTGCAGGAGGGCATCCCGTTCGTCGCCCGAGCCGACGGTCTCTCTGCTCGACCGATGCCTCTCTGATGGGTTGGGGTGCCCATCTGGGGAACACGGGCTCATGGCCTCTGGTCCCGCGGGGAGTCGATGCCACATCAACCTGCTACAGACTCCAGGCGGTCCGCTAAGCTCCTCACGCGCTCTCTCCACGTTCCTCCGGGGTCAAGTGGTCCGAGTCCAGGCGGACAATACCACGACCATGTGACTATCTGAACCGCCAGGGCGGGGCCACGCTCCATGCTTCTATGCAAGGAAGCTCTCCGCATTTGGTCACTCGTGCGCAGCCTGGAGGCGGATCTCTAGCCATTCCGTGGAGGGCCTCCAACACCCTGGCCGATGCCTGAGCGGATAGGGGCTGCATCCCACGAGTGGTCTCTCCTACGGAGTAGTACAGCATCTGTTCTCCTTTGGGGCACACCTCAGGTGGACCTGTTTGCCTCCATGGAGAAGCAGAGCTGAGTCTGTTCCATGCCCCCCCTCAGCAGGGCTCGCTGCAGGGGATGCCTTCTCGAGGCAATGGACCCCGGGCCTCTTTTACGCCTTTCCCCCATTTCCCTTGATCCACAAGGTGCTTCTCAAGGCGAGGAGGGACAAGGCGCAGGTGATTCTGATAGCCCCAGACTGGCCTCGCCAGTTCTGGTACCCAGATCTCCTCAGTCTCAGCTCCAGGACTCACGGCAGCTTCCAGCTCGCCGGACCTGCTCTCAGTCAATCAGGAAGGTGTTCCATCCGGACCTTCAATCCTGCACCTGGGCCTGGTTCCTGGCGGCTAGAGTTCCAGGCCTTGGGTCTTTCCAGCGAGGTCCTCAATGTAGTTGAGGCGTCTCCGAAGAGTCGACCAGAAAATGTCTATGCCTTCAAATGGAAAAGGTTTTCCATTTGGTGTCAGGGCAAGGGCTTGGACCCTTCCTCCTGTTCCTTGGCAAGCATCTTGGACTATTTATGGTCCCTTTCTAGTCAAGGGCTTAGGTCGTGACCCTAAGGGTGCACCTGGCAGCCATCTCTGCTTACAGGGCGGGCCGGGAAGCAGTCGATGTTGCGCAGGAGAAGGTGGTCTGGCGGCTTTTCAAGGCCTTGATCATTTCCCCTCCAGTGCGGGAACCCCACCTCCGTGGGATCTCACTGCTGGTACTGGCAAAGCTCATGGGCAAGCCATTCCAACCTATGCACAGGTGTGCTCTCTCTCACCTGTCGTGGAAGACCGCCTTCTTGGTGGCTATCCGTCAGCCAGAAGGATGGGAGAGCTCAGGCGCTTTCCATCGAGTCTCCTTACCTGGTCTTCCACAGGGACAAGGTTGTCCCTGCGCCCCCACCGAAATTCCTTCCGAAGGTGGTGTCGGAGTTTCACCTAACCAGGTGTTGACTCTGCCGGTGTTCTACCCCAATCACACCTCGGAGGCCGAATATGGCTCCATACTTGGACCCTAGAAGGCTCGCTTATTATAAGGGCGCATGCGGCTGAAATGAGGAGAGTTCGCCAGCTGTTTGTCACCTACGCTGAAGCCGCATCTTGGCAGACCTGCAGCCAAGCGGACGATAAGCAGGTGGGTAACCTCCTGCATAGATCTCTGCTATAAGTTGGCGGGCATGGAGCCTCCCAGAGGATAAGAGCTCATTCTACCGCCATACTGCTGCAAGTGGCTGCTTCCAGGGACGTCCCTATCCAGGAAATCTGCAGGGCTGCTACCTGGAAGTCAGCAAACACCTTCATTACCCACTACCACATCGACCTTGAGTCACGCCGGGATGCTGGTTTTGGGGCCTCGGTTCTCCAGTCTCTCTTTCCCAAGTAAGTATTGGGGGTGTCGTCTTGCCTCCTCCTCCCGGAGAACTGCTAGGAGTCTGCCAATGAGTGTGGATGAACAACATATCCATGTCCCTAGAAATACAGGTTACTCACCTGTAACAGGAGTTCTAGGAATGGTATATGTTGTTCATCCACCGACCACCCGACCTCCCGGCTTCGACGCACAACCTGAGCTTCCAGCGGGCCAGATCTGGCGTCATGGGGCGGAGCCGAGAGTTATACCACCCGGGTGGGTGGGAGGAGCAAGCTTGAAGACCTTCCGGCAAGATTTAAAGCGGCAAGGATACTGCCAATGAGTGTGGATGAACAACATATACCATTCCTAGAACTCCTGTTACAGGTGAGTAACCTGTATTTTCTGCTCACTAGATCCAGGGCCTGGTGTTTTCTGGTGAGAAGCGTTGTCCCTCTCTTGGACAGGGAGGTTTCTGTATGCCATCCCTCCCTTTCCATTGTTGCAGAGGGTTCTGCTCAAGTTGCAGTCAGAAGGGGCGGAGAGGATCCTGATAGCCCCTTACTGGCCATGCCAGATTTGGTTTCCACTCCTCCAGCAACTAGCAGTGGAGCCTCCGATTCCTCTGCCTCTGTGCTGTGATCTGCTCTCATAGGAGCAGGCACCGTAATCCATCCAGACCTCAAGTCACTGCACCTTCACGCAAGACTCCTGCAGACTTAGCAGTTGCCTGATTTTAGGGTGTCTCCCTGGGTGGTGGATGTCCTAATGGCCTCAAGGAAACCTTCCACTAGGGCCACTTACTCTGTGAAGTGGAAGCAGTTCTGTATATGGGCCACCACTCTTCACCTAGATCCCTTTACTTGTCTGGAGAATCTCATTCTGGAGTATCTCCTTTCACTGTCTGCCTCAAGCTTGAGTTACTCATCAGTTAAGGTGTACCTTTCCACCATCTCTACATACCATGCACCTATTGAAGGCAAGACTCTTGCTCAGCTCAATCTCTCCTGCACCTTTCTGTGGGGCATATTGCATTTGAAACCTCCCATCAGGGATCCTGTTCCCCCAGAAGATCTTTTTTGTATTTTTATTGAAGCTTGCGTTGCCTCCCTTTGAGCCTGCTGCAAGCTGCGTTTTCTGTCGTAGAAATCATTGTTTTCAGTTGCTATTACATCTGCTCAGAGAATTTCTGAGCTTCAGGCTCTGATGTGTGAAGAGCCTTATTTAGTTTTCCACAAGGCCAGAGTTTCCTTGAGAACCAGTCTTAAGTTTCTTCCTAAGGTGGCGTCTGAGTTTACTCTGAATCAAGATATACACCTGCCTGTGTATTACCCAGAGTATTCAAATCCAGGGGAGGCATTACTACACACTCTGGTTGTCCACCGGGTGCTTCGATATTATGTGGACCATACGTGAGCCATCAGAAAAAAATGATACATTATTTGTTTCTTTCGCCCCATGAAAAGAAGGGGCTTCAGTTTCCAAACAATGTTTGTCCAAATGGTTAGTTAATTGCATTGTTTATTGCTTCCACAAATATGACAAGCCTGTACCGGGCCCGGTTAAAGGCCATTCTACCAGGGGTAGCTGCTTTCTTTGCATCCTTTAGAAAAGTGTCCATTGCTGACATCTGTGCAGCAGCCACTTGGAGTTCTGTCCACACTTTCATCTGGCAATATAGTCTGAACATTGCTTCTAGGTGCAGGGCAGGTTTTGGACTGGCAGTCCTGCAGGGCCTGCTTTCTTAAGAGCTTTACGCTGATCTCTACCTCTTCCCAGCTGACCGGGGTCCATACTTTTACTGCTTGGGACTCTGTTACAACAGTGTAACCTGCTGCAAGAGCCCCCTTGAAGTGAGATAGTACAGTTACTTAAGAACTTACCGTAACAGTAGATCTTTGCGAGGAGCTCTTGCATCAGGTGCTGCTTTCCCTTCCTCCATCCCCCTGGTGACTACTTGTCCATCACTGTTACAGTTTTCCTTGTTTTCAGAGGAACACCTCAGTTTCTCCATTCACTGTGCTTGCTGAAGTCTCCGGCGGGAGAACTGAGGCGGTGCTGGGGGACCGCCCCTTTTGTACCATAGGCGGACGTCGGGGGCTGACTGACGTCAGGGGGCCTTACACCGCTATATACTGCTAGCTAGAAGTTTTCCGTGGGGTACTTGCACCTGCTGGCTTCAGTCCTAATGGTGTAACCAGCTGCAAGAGCTCCTCTCGAAGATCTACTGTTAGGGTAAGTTCTTACATAATTGTAATTTACAAGTAAGTAACTTGCATTTACATTTACATTCTGTTCATTTTATCCAACATCACATGCTTAACATCTTCCAAATGTGGTATGAGCCCAGATGATTTTGGCCATTGACTTTCCCTAATGTAGTTAACTTTAAGGTATTATGCCTACGTACCGGTATATGGATGGAAGATGATACTGTATATACTAAGAACACATTTCTTCTCTCTAAGGATTTGTGCAGGGTTAAACGGTATGTAATACAAGCCCTGTTTCTTTAATTCTGGTGAGATGAAAGCCTTAAAATGGATTCTTGGGTTGTTCTTTCCACATAAAATGAATTGAATGTCCCCTGAAAAGCAGTATGCTCTGCAGCAAATGGAAAACCTAAATCCATAGATAAATATCATCACCAGTCTTATGTGCATAAATTGTAGATGTTAGTAGGGAGCTAAGTAAACTGAAATGACAAGTTGCAGTTTTTGTGATAAACACTTGAAGTACAGAAAGGCAGGAATGTCTCGTTAAAAGGTACCAGGGAGGCTTAAACTCAGTCAGTAGATTTCTTTGTCAGTAAAGAGAAGTTGGCCGCAAGTTTCAAAATGGTATGCATAATCCAGTCATTTCCCTCTTTGAATATAGTTCTGCCTTTATTTTTGATAAAAGATTCCTGCTGGTGTAAACTGAAACAACCAGTCCTATTGGAAGTCTGCCATGTTTTAAAGAGCTCCTGACACAGTTGAGAAAACTTTGAAAAAATGTAATATTCAGACATAAATGTAGCTTATATTTTGTATTTTATTTTGTAATTCTCACCCTTATTTCCTTATTCTAGGGTATTTGCATCAGTACAGTATCTCTGCTCTATGAGCTCTGGCTGCCTGCCTACATTTGACATCATAACTGTGTTTATGACATACAAAATATGTTGCTGTAGAGATAATGATGATGTCATAAACAGGAGATTGTGATGTCATGTGTAGAGAAGCAGCCAGAGTAGATAGAGTCTAGGGAACAGGGATCTTGTTTTCATGCAACTTTTTTCAGTAATAAAGAAAATGGGGAATTATTTACTGAAAATATATGAAGTACTAAAGAAAATGGAATGGAACTGAATATAAATCTTACTTTTTTCAAAGTTTTGCTAATGCTGTCAGCCGCTCTTTAAGGGGTAGTGGAGTAATCCTGCCAGCCTAAACATTGGTTTCTGAAGGTGACTGAGATATATGTTTTAGGGCTTTTTTAGGGAAGGTTGCATGTTCCAGTGGTTGGTGCACAGAATGGTCAACCATCTCAATTGCCTAATAAACTGTAAACAAAAAAACAATTTATACTATATGTATTGACTATAAACTTAAAAACTATTTAAAAAAAAAAAAAAGAGTCTGGCCATGCCGGTTTTTTTTTTTTTTTTTTCTTCCATTTTTTTTTTCTGCTTGACATTTTATTTTCTTGTTACATTTACCAGGATACTTCTGCTATGTGTGCATTTGTGGTACTTAACTAAAAACCACTGTATCTCATGCTTTATTTATGTGTGCTGTCTCATTTAAATACAGCTCCATCAAGTTTGTTGGTAAAAGATGAATTTGGTCATGAGTACGGTGAGGGACAGCAATCCTTGTCTGCTGCTGAAGGACATTCACTTCAGAGCATCCAGCACCAAGCAAGTACCAGGCCAGCTGCAGAAACCTTCAGCAACCCTGCACTGTTAGTACCTTCTGAGTCTACTGCCGTCAGCACTGCCAACTTTCCCAGCATTCCTGTGGCTTCTACAAGTAAGTGGGAAGATATAAAAGTGACAGTGGGTAAAAAGCATTTAGGGTCTGTGATGTGTAGTATTTGACATGAACCAAAAAGAATGCTTGGATAAAGGCAGTAACTTCAGATTCTGTGTATTCACTTGTCTGCTTTCTCAGCCAGGTGAACACCCATGCCGAACTGATGGTACTCGCTTCAAGTCTTTGGCATTCAGTTGTTACTTACTTGGTGTTTTTTTTCTTGACCCGCTTTAAAAAGTCTCTTGATTGCTGTTGAAGCCCAACACTGACATTTTATTAATTGACTAAATTTTATTGTAACGAGGAAATCCTGGTTGAAGCTCATACAGTACTTTCTGCCTTGATTGTCCGCCAGCGTTGTTACCAGCACAAAGTTGGCAGATATTAAAGGGGACCAGTCATCTCAGGGGGGCCCACACCCAAGTGGGTTGGTTCCAGTGTGCATTTTGTGTGCAGAAACATTTTGGCTTACTTTCTGTTTACTGTAGTATAGTAGATCGTATGAGACTTCATTTTGCTTACTTCTGGTGAGACATGTTGTCCCTCTCTTTGGAAAGGAAAGATCTTACTTCGAGAGGGCTCTTGCAGTAGGTAATTACATATAGGACTGACACCGGCCGGCGGCAGGACCCCAAGGAAAAATTTCTAGCTAGCAGTCCCTGGCAGGGACTGACCGCCCCCACGTCAGGTGACCGGCGTCATACGACGTCGGTATAAAGGGGCGGTCCCAGACGCCTGCCTTCCAGTTCTTTCCCGCCCACAGCTCGCAGCAGCCGCGTGAAGTTCATAACGCTCAGTCCTGTTGCTTCGTCGGTTTTTCCGAAAAGTATCAGTATTTTGTATTTTCTTCGTCAGGTGAACGTCGGAATATGTCGTCCCCTTCAAAAAATAAGTGCGACTCGTGCGGCGCCCAACTGCCTCACAAAGACGGTCACTCCCTCTGCCTTTTCTGTTTAGGCCCCAACCACGCGGTCGACAAGTGTCCGCACTGCCTTCATTTCAACGTGGCCACCTGCAGACGATGCCAGCAGTCTCTCGAAGCCCATCTCCTCAAGAAGAAGATGTCCGTGATGGAGAAGGAGTTGGTGAAGCTTCGGCAGGCGTTGACCTCCCCTGAAGGACACAAGAAGCGGGACAAAGAAAGGCACCGGGAGAAGGCCTCCTCCTCCGCGACTCCGGCCGGAGCCACGGCCAAGGTAACGTCCCCTCCAGGGGATCGCCAGACGGTAGCCTCCAAGGCTTTGGAGGAGGCATCGGCCTGCCCATCAGGTTCGCGTTCGAGCCCGCTGGGTGCCTCCGGGGAAAAAAGAGGCTTCAGCCCCCAGTACCGCCGCAGACTTGCGGCCTACTGGTGCAGACGCCTCCCATAAGCCAGACGTTGGCTCCTCCGACGTCCGCCGGGAGAAGGCCACTAAGACGCCCGACCCTTCGGGGCGGCGCACAGCAGTGTCCCCTTCGGACCGGGCCTCTTCACATCCTTGGCCCGTCTCCAATGAGGGACCTCCGAAGTTGGATGCCGGCTCCTCTTCGTCCACGGGACTCTGCCCTAAAGTCGCATGTCGGCTCCTCCGGCGTCGCCGGCCTCGAGAGCCTACGGCAGACCCTGCTCCGTCTGTCGTACCAGGTTCCCCGCAGCCCTCGCTGCCATCCTGGGAGCCCGAGTCCCCCCTGCCTGACCTCGGGGATTTTTCTCCTCCATCCCCGGACGGGGCTTGGGACCCTGGGCCACCGTCCGATCCTCTTCCTACAGAGCCGGATCTGACGTTGGCTCCCCTGACGCCGGCCCTGGCGCCGGCTCCCCCAACGCCGGCTCCTACACCGGCCCCGCAGACGCTGGTTCCAACACCGGCCCCTCTGACGCCGGCAGGGGATATTCCTCTTTCATCGGGCCCTCCACCCCACGGGCCTATCCCAGTTGATCCGCCCGTGGAGTTCCCGACTGGGCCGGCAGCTCCTCCGGTGCCTGGGTATCCGCCGGCTTATTCGACGCCGGTTTTCCCAGGTCCACAGTATCCTGCGCCGCAGTACCCGACGCTGACTCCACCGACTCCGCAGTACCCAACGCTGCAATACCCTGCTCCGGTATTCCCGCAGCCGGGTTACAGATACTCTCCTTATGGATTCCATCCGTACAACTATCCCCCACCTCCTCCTCCTCCACCCCCTGGGCCGCTGGTGGATCTCCAGGAGGCTCTGGCCTCCTGGTGGGCTGAGGCCAAGGCTCAGCTCCTGAGGAGTTGAGAGCCGTCTTCGCGACTGTGCCACCCGGCTCCCGTCGCCCCAGGCGGCACACTCCTCTCCGCCTCCAGATTCCTGGGCTCTGCCCTCGGGATCCAGAGAGGGGCAGGACACGCGTCCGGGGATCCCCCCTAAGGAACCCGTTCTTCCCCCCTAGACGAGCCAGGGAGTCTTACTCTGCTTCAAACTCCTCTTCTTCTTCTTCTCCTTCTCTCTCGGATGCCTCCGATGGGTGTTCCGAGAAAGACGACGAGCCGCGTCCTCCAAGCCCAGGCTGAGGACTCCTCCGGAGTCTCCTCCGGATGATCCTTCCTTCACGGAGTTGCTCAGGAAGATCCAGGAAGTCCATCAGTGGCGTTCTTTAGAGCCAGATCCTCAATGGGTTAAACTCGCCGAACATCTGGACTTGCCCCTCACGGCTCCTACTCTAGTGCCACCCTGGATCGAGCCTCATGCCCACCTTGTTTCCACTATTTGGAAACAACCGTCGGCTTTAGCCCCGCTTCCTCGGAAGTCTAACAGGCTATACCAGGCTCCGGAGGGTGTAGACTTTTTAGACTTTCACCCCCGTGCAGACTCGGTTGTGATTAGCGCCGCTCACGGCCGGTCAGCACACCCGAAACATTTGAGCTCGTCTCCCCCGGATAAGGAATCTTGCCTTCTGGATCAGTATGGAAGGAAGATCTATGCTTCTTCCACACTGGGGATTAGGGCCCTAAATTATGTAGCACATATGGGGATTACCAGAAGGCTGTCCTTACCAGGCGGAATCAAGATTGACTCCTTGCCTGACTCTCAAGTCAAGCAGGAGTTAGCGACCTGGTCCGTTCTGCTCGTTCGGCCAGTCGTCATATTCTGAGGATGACCTATGATGCAGTGGACACCGCAGGACGGAGCTCTGCGTTCGCCGTAAGTCTTCGGCGTCATGCATGGCTCCGTGTGTCAGGTCTGGTCCCGGAGGTGCAGTCAGCAATTCAAGAAGCACCTTTCAGGGGTACTGTGCTTTTCGGTGGTGATGTCAAGGACATCATCACTGACTTGCAGGAGAAGGGGATGGCCCTTAAATCCGTTGATTCAGTGTACCACCCCATCCCCCACAGCGCCATCCCTTTCGCAGACGCAGCCGGCCTCAAGCGAAACCTCAGGGAAGGCGGGCCACTAAACGTCGGGCCCCCACAGCTGCCAGGCCCCCGCCGCCCAAAAAAGCAGCGGGTGCCCCAGCTGCGGCGCTGCCTCACACCACCTGACTCCTTCCCTCTCCCACCGCCTCCGGACTTCCCGGAGGAACCGGTAGGAGGGAGATTCTCCCTCCACCTTCCGGGCTGGGAGAGGATAACAATGGATTCTTGGGTGCTTCAGATCATAGCAGAGGGGCACTCCATAGAGTTTCTGCAGAAACCTCCACATCACCCCCCTCTGAACTCCTCTTATTCAAGGGACCATCTTCCTTTGGTCAGGGAAGAAATCTCTGCTCTCCTTGCGAAGCAGGCTATAGAGCCCGTCCCCCTCACCTTCATGGGACGGGTTACTATTCCCATTTCTTCCTTGTACCAAAGAAGATGGGAGATCTCAGACCAATTCTCGATCTCAGCTCCATGAACCTATATGTGGAATACAAGAGGTTCAGGATGCTCTCCCTTCAGACCCTCTTGCCCCTGCTTCGGCCAGGCCAATGGCTTTGTGCACTGGATATGCAGGACACGTACCTGCACATCCCCATTCACCCTTCGCACTGAAAGTACCTCAGGTTTGTGTTCCAAGGGGACCACTACCAATTCCGGGCACTCCCTTTTGGTCTCTCCTCGGCTCCCCGAGTTTTTACCAAATGCCTGGCGGTGGTAGCGGCCCACCTGCGTACTTTGGGAGTTCTAGTTTTTCGCTACCTGGACGACTGGCTCCTGGCGGCCCCATCCAGGGAGGAACTCCTGCATTTCCTCTGCCTCACCCAGCAGGTTTTCACTGGCCTGGGTATCACCATCAGCCATTCCAAGTCTCACCTGGATCCTTCTCAGAGACTCCAGTTCATCGGGGCAATCCTCGATACGACAATGTGCAGGGCCTTCATGCCTCCGGACAGGGGGGCCTCCCTCCAGTCCCAGATTTCCCTTCTATCGGAATACAGGAGGGTTCCGGCCAGGTCGGTGCTCCGTCTCCTGGGGCTTATGGCGGCGGCCATCCTGACGATTCCGCGTGCGCGCCTCCACATGAGAATCTCTCAGTGGACTCTCCACTCTCAGTGGGATCAACTGTTAGACGACCTAGATCATCTGGTTCTGATCTCCTCGCCGATGGTAAGAGACTTGCAATGGTGGATGGTTCGAGAGAACCTATTCCGGGGGGTCCCCTTTTTTTCATCCTCCCCGATAAGACTCTGACCACGGACGCGTCAGGCGAAGGTTGGGGAGCCCATCTGGGTCCTCACCGAACCCAGGGCTTATGGTCAAAATTGGAGTTAGTTCTCCACATCAGCGTGCTCGAGCTTCGAGCAGTGCTGTATGCTCTCCAGGCCCTTCACCAATACATCTTTCCCGGTCACCTAGCTGTCAAAACGGACAACATGTGAGTGGTGTGGTACATCAACAAGCAGGGAGGGACTCGATCCTACCCGTTGTGCAGGGAACCGATGAGGGTTTGGGAATGGGCAACACTTCACAACCTTCACCTCACGGTGATCCGTGTTCCGGGAGTCGACAATGTCCTGGCAGACAGGCTAAGTCGTTCGTCGGCTCTACCACACGAGTGGGAACTGGACGAAAAAGTTCTAAAAAGCGTCTTCCAGATTTGGGGGACTCCTCAGATAGATCTGTTCGCTTCCCCCCCAAAACGCAAAGCTTCCAACCTTCTGCTAGCTCGCTGCAGAGCGAGGCGCTTTCTGGAACGACGCTCTGTCTCTAAACTGGAAGGACAGATTCATCTATGCTTTTCCCCCAGTTCCTCTGGTCCCTCGTGTGTTGCAGAAACTTGCTTTGGAAGGAGTGAGAATGATTCTGATCGCTCCTTTCTGGCCCAGGCAAATCTGGTTCTCTCTTCTACAACAGTACTCAGAGGTTCCTCCTCTTCCTCTTCCTTTATCTCCAGGATTGCTGACCCAGGATCAGGGGACCCTGGTCCATCCGGGAATCAAGTCCCTTCAACTTCACGCATGGCTCCTGCAGACCTAGCTCAATCTCGCTTTGGCGTTTCTCCTAAGGTGGCTGAGATTCTGGTGGAGGCTAGAAAACCCTCCACTAGGTCCACCTACGCCATGAAATGGAAAAGATTTTCCATCTGGGCTGTGTCCAGGAACGTGGAGCCCTTTTCCTGTCCTGTGACCGTTCTACTGGATTACATGCGTCATCTTTTCGACCTGGGTCTCAGTCACTCCTCTTTGAAAGTCCATATGGCGGCTATTTCAGCCTACCTTGTCCCTTTCACTGATAAGGCATTTGCCCAACTGGAGGTATCCAAAACTTTTCTCAGAGGGGTCCTTTATCTCAGGCCCCCTGTCTGGACTCCAGCTCCCCCTTGGGACTTAAACTTTGTCTTCGAGAAACTTACCCTTCCTCCCTTTGAGCCTGCGGCTTCATGAACTTGAAGTTTTATCGAGAAGACTCTCTTCTTGGTGGCCATTACTCCGCCGCAGAATTTCCCGAGCTCCAGGCCTGATGTGCAAAAATCCTATCTGATTTTTCACAAAGAACGAGTAGCTCTTCGCACGAATCCTAAGTTCCTCCCGAAGGTGGTAGCGGAATCTACCTTAAATCAGTCTATTGAATTACCTGCCTTTTTCACGCAGTACTCCAACCAAGGAGAATACTTGTTCCATACCATGGATGTTCACAGGATTCTGAGATACTACACTGATAGGACGAAGGATCTCAGAAAGACTGATCAGTTGTTCGTCTCTTTTGCTCACAAAAGAGAAGGCAATGCTGTTTCTAAGCAATGCCTATCAAAATGGTTGGCCCATTGCATCAATTTCTGTTATGACAAGTACAACAAGATCCTACCGGATCAAGTCAGAGGTCACTCCACTCGTGGGGTAGCAACCTCTGCGGCTTGTTTCAAGAACGTGTCTGCGGCAGACATCTGTGCTGCCGCCACTTGGACTTCCGTCCATACCTTTACTAAACATTACAGTTTGGACATTGCCTCTCACCGTAGAGCAGGCTTCGGGTTAGCGGTCTTGCAAGGCCTACTTTCTTGAGGCTTGCAAGGTTTTCTTTGCTACTTCTTGGAGTAGTACCTCCTCCCGGTGCCTTTCTTTTGTTCCAGACTGCTTGGGATTCTGTCCTATAGGTAATTACCCACTGCAAGAGCCCTCTCGAAGTAAGATAGTACAGTTACGTAAGAACTTATCATAACAGTAGATCTTCGAGAGAGGCTCTTGCAGTAGGTAATACCTTCCCGCCCTCCATCCCCCTAGGCTTTTTCAGCTCCTTTTCCATCAAGGAAATATCTGCTTCTCTCTCGTCCGGGCCTGTGGCGGGAAAGAACTGGAAGGCGGGCGTCTGGGACCGCGCCCTTTATACCCGGCGTCGTATGGCGCGGTCACCTAGGATAGGGGTGGTCCCTGCCAGGGACTGCTAGCTAGAAATTTTTCCATGGGGTCCTGCCGCTGGCCGCCGTCAGTCCTATATGTAATTACCTACTGCAAGAGCCTCTCTCGAAGATCTACTGTTACGGTAAGTTCTTACGTAACTGTACTTTCCTCTACGCCTTCCCCCCTTTCCTTTGATCCAGAGGGTGCTAATCAAGCTCCAAATCAAGGGAGCTACTCTAATTCTTGTGGCTCCCTTTTGGCTTCGCCAGATCTGGTTTCCATTGCTGCAGCAGCTGGCAGTGGAACCCCGGTGCCCCTGCTCCTGTGCAGGGGCTTGCTATCACAGGAACAGGGGAACCTGGTCCATCCGGACCTCAAGTCAGTCTATCTCCATGCCTGGCTCCTGAAGACATAGCCATTACAAGATTTGGAGTGCCCCATAAGGTGGCTGCCAGGAAGCCCTCCACCAGGGCCACCTGTTCCATGAAGTGGAAGCGGTTTGCTTTGTGGGCCACTTCTCATCACTTGGATCCCTTTACTTGCCCAGTGAACCAGTTTTAGAGTATTTATTGGCCTTGACAGACGCAGGACTGAAATACTCTTCTGTCAGAGTGCAATTGGCTGCTATTTCTGCTTTCCATGTGCCTGTTGATTGCATTATGGTGACCCAAATTTAAGTAGCCCGCACCAGTTTCTAAATGGTGCCTGTCTAAATGGTTGGCCAACTGTATCACTTTCTGTTATAAGAAGTACGGCAGGGAACTTCCTGGAGTTGTTTGTGGCCATTCGTCTAGAGGCATGGCCACTTCTAGTGCCTGTTTCAGGAATCTTATCGACTGCAGAAATCTGTGCTGCTGCAACTTGGGAGCACTGTCCACACTTTCACTAAACACTGCAGTCTGGGCATTGCCTCTAGAAGAAGGGCAGGCTTTGGCCTGGCTATGCTTCAAGGCCTCCTTTCCTAGGTCTGTAGTTTCCAGCCACCCAGACTGTTTCTGTGGCGGTACTGCTTGGGACTCATGCCACAGGTGTAGCCTGATGAGAGATATCCTCGAAGAAGATAATACAGTTACGTAAGATCTTACGTGAGAGTAGATCTTCCAGAGAATCTCTTTCATCAGGCCATGCCGTCCCACCCTCCATCCCCCTTAGACTAACAAATATAGAAACATAGAATTTGTTGGCAGATAAGTCTTTGGCCCACCTAATCTGCCCCATTATGTCAAACAACTGTGCTTTTTCAAGCTCAGCTATATTAGGGTGTTCCCCCTGCCCCGATTACCAGTATCCCTATGTGCCTATCCCAAGCATTCTTAAAACCTGTTTTCTTTCCTGCTCCCACCACCTCCGCTGGCGAGCTGCTCCACTTGTCCATCACCTTCTCTGTGAAGAAGTACTTTCTCACGTTCCCCCTGAATTTCCTGCCCTCTAATTTAATCTTGTGGCCCCACATCCTTGAGCATCTTTTTCTCTGACAAATTGTATTCTCCTGTACCTTATTCTTCCCTGTGAGGTACTTAAATGTTTCAGTCATATCCCTCCTTTCCCTCACCTCCTCTAGAGAGTACATATTTAATTCCTTCAGCCTATCATGGTAGGGCTTGTGATGTAGTAACTGCACCATTTTGGTTATCCTCCTTCTCTGAACTGCCTCCAACCTATCAATGTCCTTACACAGGTGAGACCTTCAGAACTGGACACAGTACTCGAGATGTAGCCTCACCAATGTCCCATATAGTGGAATTATTACCTCCCTTTTTCTGCTGTGATTCCCCTGCCTATGCATCCCAGCATCCGGTTAGCCTTTCCCACCATCTTGTCATACTGCCTACTAACCTTGAGGTCATCACAGATGATCACCTCCAGGTCTCTTTCCTGCTTGGAGCATTCTGTCCCCCTCCCCGGCCAGATGATAAGTTGCTGTTTTTTTTTTTCCCTGTGCATCATCTTGCACTTTTTACTTGAAACCCAGCTGCCAATCCCTTAACCAATTCTCCAGCTTCTTTAGATCCCCTCTCCATTCCATCCACTTCCCCTGGAATGTCCACCCTGTTGCAAAGCTTAATGCCATCAGCGAACAGGCAGATTTTCTCTTCTAGACCCTCTGCAGTGTTACTGATATATAGACATTAAATGAACCAGGCCCAGCACTGATCCCTGTGGTACCCCACTGATCACTTTACCTTCTGCAGAGTGAATGCCATTTACCAGTACCCTCTGGGTCTTATTAGCTAGCCAATTTTCCACCCACTTCACTACCTTCTTTCCCACCTCCATGTTCCCCAGCTTTCTTAACAGCCTTCGATGTGGCATGATGTCAGAGGCCTTACTGAAATCCAAGTAGGCCACATCCACTGCCCCCCCCCCGATCTACCTCCTTGGTTACCCAGTCGAATAATTCAGTGAGGTTAGTCTGGTACAGCCTCCCTCCCGTACAACCATTCTGCCTTGTGTTCTGCAGTCCATTGACAACCAGGCGTTCCACTGTTCTTTCTTCAGTAGTGTTTCCATGACTTTACCACTACTACATAGATACATAGAATTTGATGGCAAAGGAGGATTGCCAGGAGTATCTAGTTGGCCCATATTTCCTATCCCCCCGTGTCCCCTGACTACCCTTTCTGTGCTGTCGCTAAGGTTCCCTTATGCCTGTTCCATGCATTCTTGAATGTCTTTACTGTTTGTACCCATACCACTTCCTTTGGGGAGTCTGTTCCAGACATCCACTGCCCTTTCAGTGAAGAAGTACTTCCTCACATTCCCCCTGATTTTACCTCCCTACAGCCTCATATCATGACCCCTTGTTTTTTGGCGTTCTTTTTTCTGAAAGAGGCTCCCCCTGGGCCCTATTAAACCTCTTGAGGTATTTGAAAGTCTCAATTGTATTCTCTCCTTTCCCTTCTCTTCTCCATCGAGTACATGTCGTGGTCTGCCAGCCGTTCCCCGTATCTCTTTTAGTGCAGTCACTGCACCATCTTTGTAGCCCTCCATTGGACTGCCTCCATTGTGCCGATATCCTTTCTGAGGTGTGGCCTCCAGAACTGTGTGCAGTATTCCAGATGAGGCCTCACCAGTGATCTGTAAAGTGGCATCATCACTTCCCATTTTCTACTGGAGCTACCCCTCGCTATGCACCAAAACACACCACTCTGCACCAAAACACACCACTCTGCCTCCTTAAGGTTTTCTCACACTGTCTTGGCCACCTTTAGGTCTTCTGTTATAATCACCGCCATATCCCTTTCCTGTGTGGTGGTTGTCAGCAATCCCCCCCCCCCCCAACTGAGTACTTTTCTCCTGAATTCCTACACTTGAAGTGCATAACTTTGCATTTTTTAGCATAAAATGTCAGCTGCCATACTCTTGACCATTCTTCTAGCTTACCCAGGTCTCTTCTCACCCTTTCCACCCCCTCTCGTTTATCTACTCTATTGCAGATCTTTGTCATCTGCAAATACACACTTTCCCCTCCAGCCCCCTCGCAGTGTCGCATATGAAGACATTAAAGAGGACCCATTCCAGCACCGATCCCTGGGGCACCCCGCTTATCACCTCCTTCTCCTTGGATTGAGCTCCATTTGTGGCCACGCTCCGTGTCCTTCCACTTAGCTAATTTCTAACCCAGTTCACTATCCTGTGTCCCACTCCCAGCCTGCTCAACTTGATATTTAGCCTTCTACGCGGAATGGAGTCGAAGGCCTTACTAAAGTCCAGATAGGCCACATCTACCCCCGGTCCACCATTCTGGTTACCCAATCGAAGAATTCTATCATGTTTGTCTGGCAAGGACCTACCTGCTGTGAAACCATGCTGCTTAGGATCCTGCTGTCTGCTGGATTCCAGGAATTCCACAGTTCTTTCCTTTAGTAATGCCTCCATCACTTTCCCACACTGAGGTTAGGCTAACCGGCCTATAATTTCCCGCCGCCTCCCTACTCCCACTCTTGTGGATAGGGACAACATTTGCCCTTTTCCAGTTTGCTGGGACCACCCATCTCCTCCATTGATTTATTGAATAATTCTATCAGGGGCGCCACCAGTTCATTTCTGAGCTCTTTTAGTAACCTGGTGTGAATTCCATATGGTCTCATTGCATTGTCTATTTTTTGCTTTTCTAGCTCTTTTATGACTAGCTCTTTGTAAATGAGCTGATATTTACCCCCTGTCCCTGTACGCTATTCTGTCTCAATGGTGGACCCTCACCCTCTCCTTCCTTCGTAAATACTGAGCAGAAATATTAATTCAGGATTTCTGCCTTTTTCCAGTCTTCCTTAGCAGATCCTCCTCATTCCCTTTTAAGCTGCACTACCTCTCCTCTAGCCTTCCTCTTTTCGCTGATGTATCTAAAAAAGGTCTTGTCTCCTTTTTTATCATCTGGGCTATCCTTTGCTCTCTACTTGCTTTGGCCCTTCTAACTGTCTTTCTAGCTTCCTTCAGTTTTTCTATGAATGCCTTCCTCTTTTCATTCACCCTCTTAGACACTACTGAGGCTAGGCTGATCGGCCTGCTTCCTCCTTGTTCCCACTTCTGTATAGAGGGACAGGACTATATCAGTCCTCTTCCAGTCTTTGGGAACCTCCCCTGTTTTTATTGACAGCTCGAACAGGGCAATCAGTAGTTCCACCAACACTTCCCATAGCTCTTTTAGTATCTTGAGGTGTATCCCATCTGGTCCCAGTGCCTTACCAACTCCTATTGCCACCAGTTCCTTGAGGACCATTTCCTTTGAAAAAGGTGCAGTTTCCATCTCTGTGCCCTTCATGCCCCTATCTCTTGTTGCTGGCTCGTTTTCTGGCCCCTCCACTGGAGAAACTAAACAGAAGCATTTGTTCAGTATATCTGCTTTCTGGCGGTCATCCTGTACTCTGCCTCCATCTTCCCCTTCAGTTCCACAACTCCCCCCCCCCCTTCCTTTTTTAACTGATGTACCTGTAAAAGGTTTTGTCTCCCTTTACCACTGAATTTGCAATGCATTCTTCTGCTTGTGCCTTGGCTTCCCTAACTGCCTTCCCTGATTCCCTTTGTTTTTCCTGATACCCCTCCCTGTCCCCTTCCTCCTTTGTCTCTTTGTATTGCCTAAATGCCATTTCTTTTTGCTTTAACCTTTTCTGCTACCTCTTCAGAAAACCATAGTAGTATCTTCTTTGTCTTCCCTTTACTATTCTGTTTGACAGATCTGTCCCCCCCCACTTCCCTCTCTGGGATGGACTACTTGCTGCTTCCAGCCTTGGCTGGTAGCTGGAGCTTCGGCTCTCTCCTGGTTCCCTAGGGGCAGGTCCCCTGAGTATGATCTCCGACAGGGAACTGAGGAGGGAGAGGGGCTGCCTACGTTTGTATAGATAGGACATCGATGTAAGATGTTGTCATTGGGGACCCCTAGTAGACTGCCTGTGTTTAAAAAAAAAAAAAAAAAAAAAAAAGTTTCCGTGTGGTCCTGGTGCCTTGTGGTTATAGTTCCATAGGCGTGGCCTGATGAGAGAGTCTCTTGAAGATCTACTGTTACAGTAAGTTCTTAGTAACTGTACTTTCTTTTCCTTCCATTTTTTTTTTGGATTGTAGAGCCTTTTGGGTATAGCAAAACTTTGTATAAAACCGGAAGTCCTTGCCCACTGCTGAGACTGAATTCCCCTGTCATAAAAGTACAAGGCAATGCCCATGAAAAACACAGGGTGCTGTAGCTTGGTGCACCTCAGTATATCAAGATGTGAAATAAATACAGAGTCTCATTATTTTGTTACCATAGTTGTTGAATGCATTTTACAGCTCAGTGAGGTCTGGTAGTCAGGTCACAGAACTGTGAATCAGAATATCCTTGCTCAGATCCCACCAAAGTCACTGATTCACCATGTGACCTCCAGTCTCTTGACGTTTCTGTACTTCAGTCCCTTTCATCTGTCAATACATATAGGAGCAGGAGCTGACTGAAAATGAAATGTCATATCATCTACATAAAAAACAAAACAAAAAAAATGTGTGTATGTGTTTTCTCTGAATTTGTTCTGCCAGGTCAGCCTAGCAGTATGTTACAAGGCAGCCACAATGATGGACTTTTACAGATTGCTTCAGGACCACCACAGGGAACACAGCAAAATGGTTTTCCACCTCAGCCAGCTACTTACCATCACAGTAAGTGTTCAGCTGACCACATCAGCATTTTGTTTTATACTGTTTACCTCTTGAACTGTACTTATTGGTTTAAAAGTTGTACGTTAGTTTTGCTAAGTAAGAAATTTTTGAAAAGAAGGATCTCATTTCGAGGGGGCTCTTGCAGCAGGTTACACCATAAGGACAGAAGCTGGCAGGCGCCAGGACCCCATGAAAAACTTACAGCTAGCAGTCTGTAGCGGGGGACCACTCCCTGACATCGGCCCACCTCTGGCGTCCTCTGTAGTATAAAAGGGGAGGTCCCCAGCACCACTTCAGCTCTTTTCCCGCCGTCGACCCACACAAGTCATGCCTTCATGGACATCTTCTGCTTAAGTCGACCGCCATTTTCCACGTTACCTGTGCTTTCTTATTTTTATCTTTTTCAGTATATTTTCATGCATGTGTCGTCTTCTCTTTCCTTGTCTGTAGAACGGTGGCAAACGAATTGCAATTGTGGCAAGCAGCTGCCCCACAAGGACTGCCATTTGGCATCCTTATTTTGCCTAGGTCCAAATCACAACGTTGAGGCCTGCCAGCACTGCCAAGTCTTCAATCAGCGCACCTGGCTTCACCGCCAGAACACCTTCAAATCCTTCCTGCTGCAGCAGAAGCTTCTTTCTATGGAGAATAGCTTCACCAGAGTACCTCCTGTTCCCCAGCCCCTGGGGCCTGCACTTCCTCTGTGAGGGATTCAAAGAAGTCTTTGGGAAAGCACAAACACCAGGAGAAGCATAGGGAGAAACCCTGGTCTGCTTCCTGCTCCAGGTCCCCGCACAAGTCATGCACCGATCAGGACTGTTCCTCCCACAGGAGGTCGGCTCCTTCCATTCAGTCAGCCTCTCTCCTTCTGAGCTGCCAGTGGGCAAACCACCCACTCTGGTTTCTGTCTTGGGTGGTGGTTCTTTGGCACTGGGGTCTTCGACCTCAGTCTCTCAGCCCCTGAAGTTCAGGCTCATTCCAAATATTGGTACTCAGCCAGTTTGCTCGACCGGGGTTTCTGCTCTGGGTGGCAGGTCCTTGCCTGTCGCCCACCTGGTCACAGCATCTGCGAAGCCAGTTCCAAAGTCAGGGACCAACGTCACCTCGTGATACCTGGGGCATGCAGTCACCTCCCCTGGGAGGGTGACGCCTCTGCCCTCACTCGGGATTCAGCTCCCCTATTCGGGCTTCTCCCTCCAGCCCGGCACCTGCTGCTTCCCCACACAGGCATCAGCCGACATTTATTCAGTCGACGCCGGCTTCTCCGATGCCGACCCCGACAATGACGTAGCCGTCATCTCGTGACCTCACACAGCCGATGCCAGTGGGACTGATGCCTGAACTTTCGACCCCAGTCACACCAACGCCAGAGGATTCTTTGCCTTGGGACCAAACGCCGATTAACTCGATGCCAGGGTTATTGCAACCTGATGAACTGATGCTGGAGCCTTACTCCAACCTCGCCTCAATTCCCACCCGCAGAGATTAATGCACTTTTTGAAGCTTGGTGGTGGGCATATATTAAAGAGACGGAGGCCTCAAGGAGCCCCTGCTCCCAGGCTCCTCCTAAGAAGGCTCTGACTCCCACTCCTAGGGAGCTTAAGCCGCAGCCAGATAGGCCTCATAGGCCGAGGCCTTACTGCATACTCTGGATGTTCACTGGGTGCTTCGTTATTATTTGAACCGCACCCGAGTCATACTTTGCCTCGAGGAAAGAAGGGGCTTAAGTTTCTAAACAGTGTTTGTTCAAATGGTGGATTAATTGCTTTGTGTACTGCTACCGAAAATACAACAAGCCTGTACCGGACTCGGTTAAAGGCCATTCTACCGGGGGGGGGGGTAGCTACCTCGTTTGCCTCTTACGGAAATGTGTCCATTGCTGACATCCATGCAGTGGCCACTTGGAGTTATGTCCACTCCTTCATCTGACATTACAGTCTGGACATTGTCTCTAGGTGTAGGGCAGGTTTTGGACTAGCTGTCCTTCAGGGCCTGCTCTCTTGAGATCTTTGTTCTGACCTCTACCTCCTCCCAGCTGACTGTGGTCCGTCCTCTCACTGCTTGAGACTCTGTCCTTATGGTGTAACCTGCTGCAAGAGCCCCCTCAAAGTGAGATAGTACAGTTACGTAAGAACTTACCGTAACAGTAGATCTTCGAGAGGAGCTCTTGCAGCAGGTGTTACTTTCCCTCCCTCCATCCCCCTGGTGACTGCTTCTCCATCACTATTACAGTTTTCCTCATTTTCAGAGGAACGCCTCGGCTCTCCATTTTTCTGTGCTTGCTGGGGTCTCTGGCGGGAGAACTGAGGTGGTGCTGGGGACTACCCTTTATACTGTAGGGACGCTGGGTGGGCTCTACATCATGGGCAGTCCCCTGCTGTAGACAGCTAGTTATAAGTTTTTTTAGATCCTGTCACCTGCTGGCTTCAGTCCTTATGGTGTAACCTGCTGCAAGAGCTCCTCTCAAAGATCTACTGTTATGGTAAGTTCTTACGTAGCTGTACTTTCTTACAGTAGCTGGCACTGTTTAATGCTGCTGGACCCTAACTTGAAGCTCACAAAGCCTGGAATCTCACCTACGGTCCTTGTCTGTTGACATAAAAAAAGTTGACTAGTCGTTAATGTTTATTTGTTTTAAAAAAAAAAAAAAAAAAACATATGCCTGAAGTAATCACCTATTCCTCCAACTTGATGATTAATTTTAGGATGTAAGTGTCATCCCTGAACAGTCTCATTGTTTAAAAGGTAACATAAATCTAACCTGTGGCACCACTTCTGATTCTGGAGAACAGATTATATTGCTATTTGTTGGCCTGTCAGGGGGTAGGATATGAGAACTTTATTTCTCTATAAACAGTTGTATTCTCATGCCAAGTGTTGGACTGAAACAGTTGTGAGTTCATTCATTGAGCAGTAAGGCATGACGGAGTATACATTATTGTAGGATAATGGCACACTTCGGGAAGTGGAGCCCGAGGCAAAGCGGAGGGCTTTATGCACCTGGGAAGTGCCACGTAATGAGGTTCAGAAAGTTAAAGGGACACATTCATGTACGCTGGCAGACATAGTTTGAAAGCCCATGAAAAGTTCTTTTAATTGAGGTATTGGGCATACCCTGTAGCTGGAAGCAGTCCAGAGATATAGATGACTGAGTCTGTGCAATATAACTACTACATTAGAGCTGTTCTTAGAACCTTGCGATGTCAGTGACAATCAAGAAGTCCCTAACTGCATTGAGTTAAGCATTGCATGATCATCACTGACATCACAAGGTTCTAAGAATGGCTCTGATGTAATATTTATATTGCACAAACTCCGTCATCTGTATCTCTGGACTGCTTCCAGCTTACAGGTATGCCCAATACCTCAATTAAAATAACTTGTCTTGGGCTTTCTAACTATGTCTGCCACTGTGCATGAATGTGTCCCCTTTAAGCATTTCTGACCTGTGCTGTTGTGCTGGAATAACAGCATGGGCATGTGACTGGATTCCACCAATCACAATACAATATTTATTTTACCCTTTTTATAATCTTAAATGTTATACCTAGCAAATGATGGCTTTTTTGAAATCATAATTCTAGGAACGTGGATATGTTCCACTTTAAATCTGCCGGAAGTCTTCAAGCTGGCTCCTCCCTCCCACCCGGGTGGTATATACCTCGGCTCTGCCCCATGACGCCAGATCTTCCTTTCTGCTGGAAGATACAGGTTGCCGCTCTCGTGCTCTCGCATTTCGTAGGCCCTGGCTTTCAAACTATCGGTTTTACCGAAGCTCAAACTCTTTCAAGTTAGTTATCGCGCTTTTGCAGCATCGATCATGGAGGAGAAATCTTCCCTTGTCTTGTAGCTTTTGCTTGGCCTTCCATCCCAACGTCCTGGACGACCGCAAGGCACGCCTGAAGCTGGAGAGACTGGAAAAAAGGAACCCTCTGGTGAAGTCGAAGGAGGCTAGGTGGGCAGTTTACGTGGCCTCGGGCTCTGCCGATCAGCTGGAACAGATGAAGGCATTCGAGAAAGAAGCCGCTTTCGCTTCGGCCAGTCAGAGCTTCTTCGTCCCGCTGAACCTGGGCTCCACCTTTACGGGATCCTTCAAGGAGATGTGCCAGTCTCTCCCCACCCGGGGAGGGCTCGCACACCTCCCACTCTCGGAAGAGAGAGAAGGACCCATTTTTTTTGTCCCGACGAAGACGTTCTTGGGACCGAGAAAGGTCAGAGTCCTAGGAACACACTGTCTTGACCTTGGTTGAGATCACATCCTTGGCCGCCGGCTTCACGGATCTTCCGTCTGGCCAGAGGACTGAGGATGTGGGCGACGAGGTTGAAATTATCCTCGACCCGATCGACCCTTTGTCGCCTGCCGGTGCCGACGACTCACTAGAACGGACTCCAGTCCTGGTATTTCTGGATGAGGAGACCCAGCCCACTGGTGTCCTCATCAAGGACCCGGTTCCGGATCCTAGGGTTTCGCCGATCACACCGGTGTCTCCCAATCGACCGAGTCAGCCTCCCCAATCTCTGTCATGGTCCAGAGCCCCCTAGGCTGAACGATCGAGGAAGAGCCATAAGCGCTCAAAGAAGAGGCGATGCCACAGGTTGTCCTCCTCGGACTAGGAGAGGCTCCGGCGGAAACTCTGTTGGCGCTATAAGGACCTTATGTGGCAGCAGCTGATCTTGACCGGGCAGAAGCCGGCTCCACCGCCTACTCCAGCCATTACTTGGCTTTCGCCTCCCAGGCTGAAACCGACCCCTCCGGAACCAAAGTCCTTGGTTCCTTCACCTGTGGGGCCGGCCTGTCTTCCAGTTTGGCCTATCCCAGTCTCTCCACCTATTCCGGTGGAACCACCACCTAAGCAGCCTAAGGGAGGGGCTCCCTCGAAAGAAGACTGACTAGACACCGGTCTTCCCCGACGTCTGTCAGTTACAGTCACCACGTACCTCCCTTGGAGGATCGAGGGTGATTTAGGCGGTAGACCGCTGTATCACGACTTCTCGGATTTGGATGTCACTGGGCTCCACTCGCATCCGGGGGATGATGAGTCATCCGTTGGCACGGGGATGGAGGAAGGACCTTCCTCCTTTCAAGTGATTCTCCGTCTCATTTCCGACTGAACCAGAATGCCCCTGGAACCCATCCAGAAAAAGGGGGAGTACCCTCTCACAGATATTTTGAAGAGAGAGGATACCCCGACGGAGGCCTTTCCAGTAGCCGAAGCCATTGTTGGCCTGGCACTTGAACTTAGCAGTGCCCTGCCTCATGCCCAGCACCGTCTGCCCACATGGCTCGCAAGTACGCGGTGCCCATGGGGTCCATTGCGGGGTTCACGGAGCACCCTTCTGCCGAGAGCCTGGTGACCGCTTCCGTATTCAGACGTACTGGCAGTTCGGCCGACACTGGCCGACATCCAGACAGAGTCCCAAAATATGGACCACACTGCCCGAAAGGTCTATGTGGCCTCTTCCTTGGGCCTTCGTCAGGCCAGCACGGCAGTCATTATGGCACACTTTTCTCATGCCCCTCTAGGGGCACTGGACGAAGTCCTCCCTCATCCCCCCATGGACATGCAGACCACAGTCAAACAGGTCTGTGACCAGGGCCGTGCTGTTGCCAAACAGCAGTTCCAGACTGCCCTGGACATACGGGATTCTTGTGCCCGCTTGATGGCCGCTGCAGTGGCCTCTCGCTGCAGGGCTTGGCTGAGGCTTTCCTCCTTCCCGGCGGATACTCTGCACAAGTTGGCTGATGTGCCTTTCCTGGGGACCGACCTGTTTGGTCCAGGAGTGGCTGGTCACCTACAGCGCATAGAGCAGTCCAGCACCACCTTGGATGCCACTTCTGCCAAGGATTCTTCAGGCAAGAACCAGCAGAAGAAGAAACCCTTTTGGCATTCTTCCCCTGCAGTTCGGCAGCACTCCTACCAAGGAGGTCAGCAGCATCAATATCAGCAGCAGGCTCAAACTTGGTGCCCTCGGCCCAAGCCTGGACCCCAACAGGCCCGCAAAAAGAGGCCAGGGCTCAGGTCCTGGAGCTTCCTCCTCCTCCTCTAAGCCTGCTCAGTGACAGGTTGGGGGTTGTCACCCCTATACCCGTCACATCAGCTCTGGGTCCTCCCGTGGGGGGTCAGCTCCGCCACTTCCTTTCCGCCTTATCCGCTGTCACTTCAGACAGGTGGGTTCTCGAAGTGGTCGGTCAGGGACTGCCTCTAGAATTCGAGCAGTACCCTCCCAGCCGAGCCTGCACTCCTCGAGAGGAACAGATTTCCGCGTGCACCCAGTCGGCTCGTCGAGACAACGTAGCTCAGCTCCTCCGCAAGGAGGCAGTAGCTCCAGTGCCGGATTCTCCAACAGACCCAGGCTTTGTCTCCAGGTTCTTTCTGGTGCCCAAGTGGATGGGGGGTTGGCGCCCCATTCTAGATCTCCATGACCTGAATCAGTTTCTCAGGTCTCGCACCTTTCGGATGGTCACTGTGAACCAGATCATACCATCCCTGGAGCGAAACATGTGGTTCTAGGGACATGGATATGTTGTTCATCCACACTTATTGGCAGGTTCCTTGCCGCTTTAAATCTTGCCGGAAGGTCTTCAAGCTAGCTCCTCCCACCCACCCGGGTGGTAAAACTCGGTCCGCCCCATGGCGCCAGAATCTTCCTTACGCTGAAGCTCAGGTTCCTCCTTAACGCTCTGCGATAAGACTGGTTCCTAACTCTTCGTTTTCCGAAATTAATCTCTAAGGTTTCTAGACTTGGTCAACTTTTCCTCGTGGCTGCGATGGACAAATCGACTCCGGTTTCCGGGAGATGCCCATGCGGGCAGAAGATGTCTCTGACGGATCCGCACTCCACGTGCGTCTACTGCTTGGGCCTTGAGCACGACCCGCAGGCTTGCGACCTGTGCTCTTCTTTCTCTGCCTACGTCCTGGAAGACCGTGCTGCCCGTCCCGCAACTTGGGCGACCAGCGTTGCACCTCTGTAAAGTCAAAGAGGCCGGTTGGCGGTGCTTCAGGGCGGCGGCTCGGCGGATCAGCTAGAGCAGATGATCGCCCTCAAAGAGGAGGCGGTGCGGGCCGCATCTTCCTTGGCCGCGGCATTTATCCCGCTCTCTCTGGGATCCTCATATTCTGTTTCCTTTAAGGAGCTTTGTCTGTCTCTCTCCACTAAGGGAGAGGGACCAACATCTGCTGGACCTTCCTCTCGGTCCAAAAAGAAGGACAAGTGTAAGTCCCTCCGATGACGCTCTTGGGAGCGGGAGAGGTCTCCCTCCCTGAGTGGTCGACCATCGACTTCGGTCGATCCTTCAGCTTCGGCCACTGGCTTCACGGTGTCCCCGTCAGGTCAGTTGACCGAGACTCCCGTCGACGCAGTCAAGATCTTTCTCGACCCGTTGGACAGGTTGTCGACCGGCGAAGCCGAAAATTCTCTCTCCCCGGTTCCCCCGGTGGTGGTTGAGGATCCCGTGGGCTTGCCAGTGCCTCCGTTCTGGAGCCCTTGGTGTTGTCCTGAGCCGAGGGAGGCGGGTTTCCACACCCTCCTCGGAAAAGCCGAGGTTCACGGGTCTGACTTCTTCGGTCCAGCCGATCCCGCCACCATGGGCGGTCTCGGCAGTGCAGGCAAGCGGGCGCCGCTGGTCCCTCGTCCCTCTTACTCGGACGAGGGGAGGTTTCGATGGAAGTTACGACGACTATGAGGACCTCATGTACAACAGCTTCTGCTGGCCAGGAACAAGCCGACGACGTTGCCTTCCCGGCCATTATGGCTGTTCCTCGAGCGGCCGAGCAACCCCTCGCTAGCCGAGGTGCCTGTTTCAGGCCTGTTGCTCAGCCGAAACCTGCTGCTCCACGATTATGGTGGAACTCCGCCCACAGCCGTTGTTTGGGGCTCGACCAAGAACTCTGTCGGCTCAGGGTTTACCCCATAGGCTGTCTGTCACCTCACTCCCGATCACCCCTCGGCAGGTGGAGGGTGGCTCAAAGCCGAGGCAGCTCTTTGCGGACTCTTCTGAGTCCGACGACGATTCCTCCCTTTTCTCCAGGCGAGTGGACTTGGGAGTCCTCTGAGGTGAGTCGCTGGCGATAGCCCTTACGTCCTTTCTGGGTTTGCTTAGGCTCATCTCGGAGTCCACTGGGATGCAGCTTGAGCCCAGATTCAAGCGGGCAGTATCCTCACGGAGATATTGGACCGAGGGGATTCCCCCACGGAGGTTTTCCTGTGGCCGAGGCCATTGTGGGCCTGGCTCTGAGCTCTGGCAGCGCCCCTGCTTCCTGCTCCTGCACCTTGGCCAGGATGGCCAGGAAGTATGCGGTCCCACTGTTCCCTGTCCGTTTCGGAACATCCCTCAGCCGAGGGTTAGTTATCGACAGCGCTCGCCGCGGCTGGAAACGCCAGGGACGTGGACAAACCTCCCGACAAGGAGTCCAAGAAATTGGACTATGCCGGGCGAAAAGTCTACGCTGCATCCTCCCTTGGCCTTCGTCAGGCCAGCTCGGCCATGCTTATGGCACATTTCTCCCATGCACTGTTGGGCTTCCTGGACGAGGTAGTCCCTCATCTCCCGGCTGACCTGCAGACCACGGTTAGGCAGGTGCGGGACCAGGGCAGTGGCCAAGCAGCAACTTCAGACTTCTCTGGACATTGGAGACTCATGCTCCAGGTCAGTCGCGGCCGCAGTGGCTATGCACCGTCGGGCATGGTTGAGGATATCCACCTTCACAGCGGATACCCAGCACAAATTGGCGGATGTCCCCTTCCTGGGGACCGACCTCTTCGGCCCTGGAGTGGAAGGCCACTTCCAGAGGATCGAAAAGTCCAATGCCACTTTGTACTCTGTCTCATCCGCTCAGAGGGACAAGGGCCATGAGACCGCAGCTCAAGCTCTCGTCTGCCTGCGCCACGGCACGCCCGCCCAGCAGCATCAGGGCCAGCAGGCTCCGCTTGGTATCCCAAACCTAAGCTCATGCTCCTCCTCCAGGAAGCAGGGAGGTAGGCGCCAGGAGGTCCCCAGCCAGTCCCTCCTTCAAGCTCGCACAGTGACGGGTTGAGGGTGTCACCCCCAACCTCGGCCACCTCACTCCCAGGTTCTGTGGGACGGCCCGGTATTTCTTTCGCCTGGTCTGCTATTACCACAGACCGTGGGTGTTGAAGTAGGTGAAAGGCCTGCCTTGAGTTCGAGCAGGCCCCGCCTCAGAGCTGCCGCCTGGGGGGCCTCGGGTCTGCACCTAGCTGTCGGCTCGCTGAGCCGACATCGCCTGCTCCTCGAGAAAGAGGTGATCAGGAGAGGTGGTGGACCTCCTCAGACCCAGGGTTTGTGTCCAGGTACTTCCTGGTCCTAAAGCGGATGGGGGCTGGTGCCCATTCTCGACCTGCACGACCTAAACAAGTTCCTAAGGTCTTGAACCTTCAGGATGGTCACTCTGGCTCCTGATAATACCATCCTTGGAATGCGCGTGGTTCTGCTCTCTGGACCTGCAGGACGCGTTTTTTCACGTCCCTATCCGTCCGTCTCACCAAAGATTCCTTCGCTTTCGAGCGGAAGGATCCCTTTTCGAGTTCCGAGCCATGCCCTTCGGCCTGTCTCCGCACCCAGGGTCTTCACCAAATGCATGGCAGTGGTGACAGCATTCCTGCGGTGCCGAGGGTTCGGTGTACCCTTACCTGGACGATTGGTTGATAGCAGCCCTCCAGACAGGAGGTGGAGCGGTCCAGAGATCTGGCCCTCCAGGTTTGTTTCTCGATCGGCCTCCTCATCAACGAGGCCAAGTTGGAACTCGAACCGAGCAGGTAATTCTTCATCGGGCAGAGCTCGACTCTCTTGAGCCAGAGCACGGCCCCGCAGACAGGGCCGAGGTTCTTCCTCCTTGCTCGATCATTTCTGGTTGGGCACCGCGCCCTGCCCGGGACTTCCTGCGCCTCCTGGGTCTCATGGCGGCCTGCACCAGTGTGGTCCGTTGGGACCGCTGGAACATGCGCCCCCTTCAATAGGGGCTAGCCAGCCAGTGGTCTCAACGCTGCGATCCATTGGACCAGCTAGTGACGGTGACCCAAGGGATGACCCAAGGGATGTGGAACGCTCTCCAGTGGTGGATCGTTCCAGCTCATCTGCAGGAGGGCATCCCGTTTGTCCGCCCCGAGCCGATGGTCTCTCTATCGACCGACGCCTCTCTGATGGATTGGGGTGCCCATCTGGGGGAGCACAGAGCGCACGGCCTCTATTCCCCGCGGGAGTCCTGATGCCATATCAACCTGCTGGAGCTCAGAGCGGTCCGCCTAGCTCTCACCGCCTTCGCTCCGTTTCTATGGGGTCAAGTGGTTCGGGTCCAGAAGGACAATACCACGACCATGTACTACCTAAACCGCCAGGGCGGGACGCACTCCATGCCCTTGTGCAAGGAAGCTCTCCGCATTTGGTCACTTGTGCGCAGCCTGGAGGTGGATCTCCTAGCCATTCATGTGGCAGGAGCCTCCAACACCCTGGCCAATGCCCTAAGCCGGATAGGGGCTGTGTCCCATGAGTGGTCTCTCCTGCCGGAGGTAGTACAAGATCTGTTCTCCCATTGGGGCACACCTCAGGTGGATCTGTTTGCCTCCAGGGAGAACGCGAAGCTGAGGTTGTTCCATGCCCGCCCCCCTCAGCAGGGCTCGCTGCAGGGGGATGCCTTCTCGAGGCCGTGGACCCCGGGCCTCTTCTACGCCTTTCCCCCATTTCCCTTGATCCACAAGGTGCTTCTCAAGGTGAGGAGGGACAAGGCGCAGGTGATTCTGGTAGCCCCAGACTGGCCCCGTCAATGCTGGTATCCAGATCTCCTCAGCCTCAGCTCCAGGCTCCCGAGGCAGCTTCCAGCTCACCCAGACCTGCTGTCAGTCAATCAGGGAAGGTGTTCCATCCAGATCTTCAATCCCTGCTGACCGGCCTGGTTCCTGAGCTGCTAGAGTTCCAGGCCTTGGCCTTTCCGTCCGAGGTCCTCAATGTAGTTGAGGCGTCCCGTAAGGAGTCGACCAGGAATGTTATGCCTTCAAATGGAAAAGGTTTTCCATTTGGTGTCAGGCAAAGGCCTGGACCTTCCTCCTGTTCCTTGGCAAGCATCTTGACTATTTATGGTCCTTTCTCAGCAAGGGCTCAGGTCGATGACCCTAAGGGTGCACCTGGCAGCCATCTCTGCTTACGGGCGCTGGCTGGGAAGCAGTCTGTCTTGCCAGGAGAAGGTGGTCTGGCGCTTTTTCAAAGGCCTTGATCGCATTTCTCCTCGGTGCGAGTAGAACCTCCACCTGCGGGATCTACTGCTGGTACTGGCAGCTCATGGGCAAGTTTATTCGAACCAATGCACAGGTGTGATCTTCTCACCTGTTGTGGAAGACTGCCTCTTGGTGGCTATTACGTCAGCCAGAAGGATGGGAGAGCTCAAGGTGCTTTCCTTGCAGTCTCTTACCTGGTCTTCCACAGGGACAAGGTTGTCCTGCGCCCCACCGAAATTCCTTCCAAGGTGGTGTCGGAGTTTCACCTTAACCAGGTGTTGACTCTGCCAGTGTTCTACCCCAATCACACCTCGGAGGCCGAATATAGGCTCCATACTCTGGACCCTAGAAGGGCGCTCGCTTACTATAAGGAGCGCACGGCTGAAATTCGGGGAGAGGTTCGCCAGCTGTGTGTCACCTACGCTGAAGCCGCACCTGGCAGACCTGCAGCCAAGCGCACGATAAGCAGATGGGTCACCTCCTGCATAGATCTCTGATATAGGTTGGCGGGCATGGAGCCTCCCAGAGGGATAAGAGCTCATTCTACCCGCCATACCGCTGCATCGGTGGCTGCTTCCAGGGATGTCCCTATCCAGGAAATCTGCAGGGCTGCTACCTGGAAGTCAGCACACACCTTCATCACCCACTACCCCATCGACCTTGAGTCACGCCGGGATGCTGGTTTTGGGGCCTCGGTTCTCCAGTCTCTTTTCCCTAAGTAGGGGGTGTGTGCCTTGCCTCCCTCCTCCTGGAGAACTGCTAGGAGTCTGCCAATAAGTGTGGATGAACAACATATCCATGTCCCTAGAAATACAGGTTACTTACCTGTAACAGGAGTTCTAGGAATGGTATGTTGTTCATCCTACGTTCTCCAACTTCCGGCTTTGGCGCACAACCTGAGCTTCCAGCGGGCCAGATCTGGTGTCATGGGGTGGAGCCGAGAGTTTTACCACCCGGGTGGGTGGGAGGAGCCAGCTTGGAGACCTTCCGGCAAGATTTAAAGCGGCAAGGAACTTGCCAATAAGTGTGGATGAACAACATATACCATTTCTAGAACTCCTGTTACAGGTGAGTAACCTGTATTTCTGTTCACTGGATCTACAGGACGCGTTCTTTCACGTCCCAATCTGTCCTTCCCATCAGCGGTTCCTCCGCTTCAGGGTTGAAGGGACCCTGTACGAGTTCCAAGCCATGCCGTTCGGCCTGTTATCGGCCCCACGGGTCTTCACAAAATGCATTGCAGTGATGGCGGCCCACCTTCGGTGTCGAGGAGTCAGAATCTACCCTTATCTCGACGATTGGTTTTTTGGCAGGTTCCACCCAACAGGAGTTGGAGAGGTCCAGGGATCTGGCCCTCCAAACCTGCTCCCAACTCGGCCTCCTGATAAACGAGGCCAAGTCAGAACTCGTGCCTTCTCAGGTGACGGGCTTCATCGGGGCCAAGCTCAGCTCTTGTCAAGCCAAAGCTCAGCTCCTCGCGGACAGGGCAGTGGTTCTTTCCTCCTTTGCCCAGTCATTTCTGGTTGGGCACTTGAGCCCTGCCCGGGACTTTCTGTGCCTTCAGGGTTACGTGGCGGTGTGCACCTCCGTGGTCCGTTGGGACAGGTTGCACATGCGCCCCCTTCAGTGGGAGCTGGCCACCCAGTGGACTCAGCATCACAGTCACTTCGATCAGCTGATTACTGTAACCCAGAAGATGTGGGACGCTCTCCAGTGGTGGAGCGCCCCAGAACGGTTGCAGGAAGGGATCCCGTTTGTCCACCTTGAGTCGACGGTCGTCCTTATGACCGATGTTTCTCTCATGGGTTGGGGAGCCCACATGGGGGACAACAGACCCCACAGGTTCTGGACCCCCAAAGAGTCCTGATGCCACATCAGCCTGTTGGAGCTCAGAGCAGTCAGGCTGGTACTGTCAGCTTTCGCTCCTCAGCTCTGGGGTCAAGTGGTTCAAGTAAAGACGGACAATACCACCACCATGTACTACCTCAACAAACGGTGGCACGCACTCCTGTCTGTTGTGCAAAGAGGCACTTCACATCTGGACCCTCGTGAGCCGGTTGGAGGCAGATCTCCTAGCCATCCATGTGGCAGGAGCCTCTAGCCAGCTGGCGGATGCTCTCAGCCGCATAGGCCAGACATCCCACGAGTGGTCTCTCCATCCAGAGGTAGCTTACAGCCTGTTCTCTTGTTGGGGCAGACCGATGGTGGACCTGTTTGCCTCCAGGGAAAACACCAAGCTGAGGCTGTATCATGCCCGCCCCCCTTAGGAGGGCTCGCTGCAGGGGGATGCCTTCTCGAGGCCATGGACCTCAGGCCTCCTCTATGCCTTCCCTTCATTTCCCTTGACCCACAAAGTGTAACTCAAGGCGAGGAGGGACAAGGCGAAGTTTATCTTGGTAGCCCCAGACTGGCCGCGCCAGTTCTGGTATCCAGATCTCCTCAGCCTCAGCTGCAGGCCCCTGGAGCGACTTTGCACATGCCCAGACCTGATATCTTTGAACCAGGGGAAGGTCTTCCATCTAGACCTTCAATCCCTGCACCTCACAGTCTGGTACCTGAGCGGCTAGAGTTCCAGGCTTTGTGTCTTTCTGAAGATGTCTACACCGTGGTGGAGGTATCCCTAAAGGAATCGACCAGGAAATGTTATGCCTTCAAATGGAAGAGATTTTCCATTCAGTGTCAGGGTAAGGGTCTGGACCCGTTGTCCTGTCCTGTGGCTAACATTCTCGACTACCTTTGGTCTCTCTCCAAAGGGGGTCTTAGGTCATCAACCCTTAGGGTGCACCTGGCAGCCATTTCTGCTTACCGGGCGCGGGCTGCTTAGCCGACATTGGTGCAGGAGACAGTGGTTGGGCACTTTTTCAGAGGCCTGGATCCCATATCCCCTCCGGTGCATGAACCTCCACCTCCGTGGGATCTGTTGCTGGTTTTGGCAGAGCTCATGGGCAAATCATTCAAACCCATGCACAAGTGTGAGCTCTCAAACTTGTCATGGAAGACGGCCTTGCTATCACGTCTGCCAGAAGGACAGGGGAGCTCCAGGCGCTTTCGGTGGATTCCCCTTATCTGGTCTTTCACAGGGACAAAGTTGTCCTGCGCCCCCACCCGAAATTCCTTCCGAAGGTGTTATCAGAGTTTCACCTTAACCAGGTGTTGACTCTGCCCGTATGCTACCCTAATTACACCTCGGACGCTGAGTACAGGCTCCATACTTTGGACCTGAGACGTGCTTTCTCCTCTTATAAAGAGAGGACGGGGAAATTCGCGGAGAGATTCGCCAGCTGTTTGTCACCTACGCTGAAGCCACTTCTGGCAGACCTGCAACCAAACTGACCATAGCAAGATGGATTACATCATGCATAGGTCTGTGCTATGAGTTGGCAGGCAAGGAGCCTCCCAGAGGGATGAGAGATCATTCAACCTGCCATACTGCTGCATCGGTGGCTGCTTCCAGGGACATCCCTATCCAGGAGATCTGCCGGGCTGCTACCTGGAAGTCAGCAAACACCTTTATCACCCACTACCACATCGACCTTGAGTCCCTGGAGACTGGAAATGGCTCCACAATCCGCACAGTGGTTGTATACAGACCCCTGTCTCGGGTGGGGGTTGGGAAATGAACAAGGAAATGATAGAAGGCATCCTTGGGATGGCAGAGAAAGGTGAGATATTGCTGATGGGGGACCTGAATATGCCAGATGTTAACTAGAGCACCTTTGCTGCAGCCACATCCAAGAGCAGGGCCATTCTCAGTGCCCTACAGGGGGCATGCTTCAGACAGCTAGTTTTGGAACCCACTCAGGAGGGAGCAGTCTTAGACCTGGTACTCTCAAATGGGGAAGGAAAGATGATCTCTGATCTTGAAGTGGGTAGCCATCTGGGAACAAGCAACCACCAAACATTGTGGTTCACGATAAACTTAGCTGTAGAGTCAAGCCACACAAAAGTGAAGGTACTGGACTTCAGAAGGGCTGATTTTGTCAAAATGAGAGAGTGCCTTAGAAAAGAACTAGCAAACAGGCAAGAAGGAGGGGTGGAGCAATAATGGGGCAAGAAGGAGGGGTGGAGCAACAATGGGGAAATGTCAAAACTGCCATCACAGAGGCAACAAGCCTTTGTGTGAAGCAAATAAATCATAACGAAAGAAAAAAACACTATGGTTCTCAAAAGAAGCGGCGGGGAAGGTAAGGGAGAAAAAGATAGCATTCAGGAAGTAGAAGGAAACACCGATGGAGCAGGACAGAGAACTGTACCAGTTAAAGCAGACGACTGTCAGAATAGCAAAGGCCCAAACTGAGGAAAAGATAGCCAACTCAGTTAAAAAGGGGGATAAAACCTTTTATAGGTACATTAGGGAGCAAAGAAAAACGAAGGCAGGGATACTGAGGCTGAATAAAGAGGAAGGTTGTTGGGCAGACAGCGACAGTGAAAAAGCAGGGATACTGAACAAATATTTCTGTTCAGTATTTACAGTGGAAAAGCAGGGGGAGAGACCTATTCCAGTCAATAGAAGCACTCTGGATAGGGAGGTTGATATTAGTCCTTTCAAGGAAGAAAGGGTTCTCAAAGAACTCTTAAAACTGAAGGTGGATAAAGCAATGGGGCCTGATGGGATTCACCCCAGAATTCTGAAAGAACTAAGGGAAGATCTAGTAACACCACTGACTACCCTTTTTAATAAATCATGGGAGGATGGTGTGGTACCTGAGGACTGGAGAAGGGCAGATGTGATTCCCCTTCACAAAAGTGGGAGCAAGACAGAGGCAGGAAACTACAGACCTGTCAGTTTGACCTCAGTGGTAGGGAAAATGATGGAATCACTTCTGAAGGAAAGAATTGTTGAGTACCTAGAGGCCAGTGGGGCACAGGACCCAAGGCAGCATGGATTCACAGCAGGAAGGTCATGTCAAACAAATCTAATTGATTTCTTTGGCTGGGTGACCAAAGTAGTAGACCGGGAGGGGCTGTGGACATGGCCTACCTAGACTTTAGCAAGGCATTTGACACATTCCCGCACAAAAGATTAATAAACAAATTAACAAGCCTGGGAGTGGGTCCCAGGGTGGTAGCCTGGGTAACACATTGGCCGGACAACAGGACACAGCAGGTAATAGTAAATGGAGTCCACAGTGAAGAAAGGAGGGTTACTAGTGGGGTACCTTAGGTTTCAGTACTGGGGCCGGTCCTTTTTAATGCTTTTTATAAGTGACATTGTGGAGGGACTGGAGGGGAAGGTATGTCTCTTTGCAGATGACACAGAGATCTGCAACAGGGTTGGTATGCAAGGTGGGGAGGAAAGGATGAAAAAGGAATTGGCAAGGTTGGAGGAATGGTCAAATGTATGACAGCTTATATTCAACGCAAAGAAGTGCAAAGTAATGCACCTGGGAAACAAAATCCCTGGGCAGGAGTACACAATGGGGGGTTAGTTACTGACAACAAAAATGGAAAGGGACCTGGGGGTAGTCATATCAGATGACCTAAAGGTGGGCCAGCAATGTGAGAAGTAAGAAGGGCTGGTGGGTTACTGGGATGCATGGGGAGAGGCATCACTAGTAGAAAACAGAAAGTTGTTGGCCCTCTCTACAGTTGGTAAGACCACATCTGGAGTACTGTGTACAGTTCTGGAGACCCCATCTCCGCAAAGACATGGACAGGGTGGTGGCTGTCCGGAGGAGGGCAACCAAAATGGTGCAAGGTCTGCACCAGAAGACATATGAAGAAAGACTAAAGGAGCTTAAGATGTATAGCCTCAAGGAAAGGAGGGAGAGGGGAGACATGATAGAAACTTTCAAATACCTCAAAGGAATCAACAAAGTCCAAGAGAGTAGCATCTTTCAAAAAAAGAGATGTGCAAGAACAAGGGGGCACAATTTGAAGATTGAGGGGGGACAGCTCAGAGGTAATGTGAGAAAGTATTTCTTCACAGAGAGGGTTGTAGATGCATGGAACAGCCTTCCTGAGGAGGTCATAGAGTCAAAAACAGTTGGGGAATTTAAGAATGCATGGGACAGACATAAGGCAATTCTTGTGGGGGGTAGGAGGAAGTAGGCTGTTGGTTAACGAGGATCTGCAGCTTATCATTTAGCTAGTGAAATGGACAGACTAGGAGGGCCAAGCGGTCCTTATCTGCCGTCAAATTCTATGTTTCTATGTTTCACGCCGGGTTGCTGGTTTTTGGACTTCAGTTCTCCAATCTCTGTTTCCTAAGTAGGGGGTGTGCGCCTTGCCTCCCTCCTCCCGGAGAACTGTTTGGAGTCTGCCAAACAGTGTGGATGAACAACATATCCACGCTCCTAGAAGAACAGGTTACTCACCTGTAACAGTAGTTCTATGAGTGGTATATGTTGTTCATCCACACGGACCCATCTGACCTCCCCGTCTGCGGACGCACACAACCTGGCTTCCAGTGGGCTAAGATCTGGCGTCATGGGGCAGAGTCGATGTATATACCACCCGGGTGGGTGGGAGGAGCCAACTTGAAGACTTACGGCAGATTTAAAGTGGAAGGGGACAGTGCCAAACAGTGTGGATGAACAACATATACCACTCCTAGAACTACTGTTACAGGTGAGTAACCTGTTCTTCTTTTCCTTTGTTTTTTATTTAAAATGATTACTAATAAGTAGATAATGCTTTCGAGAGGTGACCCGACATCCCGTTGGTGTGTTGCTCTGCCACGCTGGTGAGCCAGGTTCGGGAGCGGAGCTGGGTGGGTGGCCTGGGGGAGGCTGGAAGGTACCAGGTTCTAACACTGCAGTGACACCTGTGGAAGACAGTGAACTTTCTCTGACACGTGGCATCTGTGTGCATGCGAGGGCAGTAGTCAGTACTACCAGGTGCCATTTGAGGAAGGAGGAATGAAAAGAAAATGAGATGTGCTGGAGGGTAGAGCTCAAGTTCAAGTTTATTGAAGGGATAGAGTCAGTTGAGCAAGCTTATTTGCAAGGAAGTCCCTTGTACACAATACAATCATACCTGACTGACGTGGGACTGACCCCCAATACTACGGCCTGGTTTGAAAACTATCTATCCAACAGGTCACAGCAGGTCAAGTATGGCACTACCCTCTCCTCCTTACTTCCAGTTCGCTCTGGGGTCCCTCAAGGCTCCATTCTAGGCCCCCTTCTATTTAGCCTTTTCTTAAACTCACTACCCAGAACTTGTTCCGGTCGGTTACTTCTTTATGCCAATGTCAGTCATTTTCTGGAGCAACCCTCAGCCTCTACCATTGTAGGGTGCCCTGCAGAAGTCTTTTGCTGAAGCCAAGACCTGGTTCACAGAGCACAGGCTAGCCATAAACTATAAAAAAACAAAGACCATGATTTTCACACGTCGTCAGAACCCCTACAATGACTCCACTCTACTTGTCCACATCTTCCAAGGCTCGCCGCTTGAGCAGGTAAACACATTCAGATACCTGGGCATCACCCTTGACGCCTCCCTTACCTATCATGCACATATCCATATCCTCTGTAACACCATCAACTCCAGAATTGTCTTCCTTTATTGGATCAAACACTGTCTGCCTAATGATGTGGTACGACTTGCTATGTCGTCCTCGGTCCTCTCTGTGCTGGACTATGGAATTGTGTTTTATGGCTCAGCTGATAACACTGCTCTCTGTCGCATTAAGACAACGCTAAACAAGGCCTGTCGCCTAGTGACAGGCTGCGATAGAACTGCCCACACGTGTGACCTCTACAGTCGATCAGACTGGCTAAACTTTGAATGTCACCGTAAGTATCACACATGCCTCCTGGCTAAGAAAGTCCAGTAGAAACTCACCCCACCTAGCCTACAGGGCCTCATCCAACCACCCCTTCCCCAGTGATTCACCAGAAGTACCTCCAAGGTCCCTCTTCTGGTCTCCTGCTGCAGGACATCCATGGGTCAAGAGTGCCTTTTATCACAGGGCTCCTAGCTGGCTAAATGACCTACCTGCTGCTCTTACTGCTGGCACAAAAATAGGCCCTTTTAAAACCGGACTCAAGGAATTTCTCACTAGCAACTCAACTTGTAACTGCTCCTAGTAGCACTATACTACCTCAGCCCCTGCCACTTCCTTCACACTGACTAATTTTTCTTAGAGTATTTATGTCATATTATTTTGCATTATGTAATTTTAGCGCATTTCCTCAGTTTATCTCTCAACTGTATTATCTCCTTGCATTGTAATCAGTTGTTATGATGAACCTCCTGTCTTACAATCTATATTTTGTTTACCGTATTTTGTCTGTTTTGCACATGACTCTGGGCTGTCTCTGCCCTTTGTTATGGAATGTTGCTCAGTTGTATATCTTCCCTCCTAATGTAATATATAGACTGATTGGCGTCATGCACCATTTCTTTTTTACTCCCCTGTATTTGTGTTGTTTTACTATGTCTACCGACGAGGAGCCTTTGCAAAAGTCTCTTGACTCAAAGGGTGTAATTCTGATTTCCTAATAAATAAATATATACAACCATACAAACACAGATTAGTAAAACAGAAATCTACAGCAATAATAATCACAATAGCAAGTAATAGATACCAATGAAGTAGCTACAATAAGCTAGATACATAATAAATGTTTTTATATACAATATATACAGGGTGTCACAAACGCACTCCGCAGGTCAGGCCCTCTGCTCCCACAGTGCCAAACCTCGAAGTTCAATTTGTGAACAGGAGACAAATAGGGTAACCCTCCTGTCTGCTTTGGGTCCGGATCACCTACTAGTCTCGAGTCCTGAGGTAAAATATGAACCTTTTTTTTCGCTAGCACGCCCAGTTGACAGGATCAAATATTACACCGTCTTCGGGGAAATGCAGTGCAATACTTAACCCAATGGGCACCCAGCCTGATTCACAAGTTTCCCCTTTTTGGACTCACTTGAGATCCAGGTATGTTCTTACCTTTTGTGCAAAATGGTAACACTGTAAGCTCTTTTAACAGTTATGCCAGCTTTATCAAATACTGTCCCAGCATTCACGTGCAAAAAAATGAGAAAAGACTTAAGTAGGATTAAGGAAACCAAAAAGTTTACTGAAATTAAAAATAGTAAATACATACAAAACACCAAACCTATATACAGTAATAGTCAAAAAAAAAAAGGGAATTACAAAAAAAAAAAAACACGGTTGGTAACTGAATTATCTGACTACCCTAAGGTTCAAGTAATAAATAGGTAGTTGAATTTACCTAAAGTGCTGTGAGAGTTTCTTTTCGGGAGTCCCCCTTCAAAACCAAAAGCAAAATGCAAAGTTTTTTCCCAGCTGTCTGGTAATATGTTGTTCAAACAACATGAAGTCTTGCTATATTATGACAATTGCAGTGAGTCCCCATCTTCGAACTGCCCCGGAGGTGAAATAGTTAACTTTCCATGCAAGCATGGAACTCTGAGCGCGAGCTCGGTTAGAAGGCTCTGTCTGCTGATCTTCAAACATAGACTGTCAGATTCTTTACTCCGCCTCACTGAACAGTCGCTCCGGAGATTTCTCCTGCTGCTCGGTTTAAAAGTATTATTTTATCGGTTTTCAACCGAAATTATACCGCAACCAGTCGGTTCAAGCTCTGTCTGCTGTAATGTAAGTGATAGATAGGTGTTACATTCGTCTTCTCTGTGTGGAACTTGTAAACATTTATCGGTTCGGTTGAACCGATCAGATTGTGTTTTAAAATTGCTAGTCCTTTTTAGAGTGCGTTCCTGGTTCTTATCGGTTCTAAAAAACGGATTTCACACGCTTTTTCCACGCACCTGCGACACAGTTGGGAACCGATAAGAGTCTTGTTTTTCATGGATTGCCATAAACGCAAGTTTGGTTAGGCTGGTATGTCTGAGAAACCCAAAAGAAAAACCGGCCCACTGGGTTTCAACACTGTAGTGTCTGGGGAAGCCTTGCTAAGGCTGACCTCACACCACCTGTGTCTATTGTCTGGGGTTTGACCACCCCAATGCAGACTGCCAGATTTAGAGAATTTCCCTGCTCCCACCATAGAAAAGAGAGTTGGTAGGCTCAGGAAAGGGAGGCCAAAAGTCCGCTGACCCGGATGGCCGGCCCAGTTCGGTTCCAACCGAACCAGAGGGAGTGCCCTCTGACCAGGGCGATACTTCCTCGGGCCAACGAAGAGCTGGCTCTGAGGAGCCAGTTCCTGCAAAAAGGACTAGAAAGTCAGCTAGTGTGGAGCCAAAAGTTCTCTCTCCAAGCGCTGAAGAAATAGCTAAAGCAATCCAAATTGTCCAGTCTCTTTTCCCGGTTCCGACTGAACCGGCACCATCAGGGAGGCGCTCGGTTCGGCCGGTTCCACCGGTTCAAGATTATGATTTTGAGGAATTTTATGAACTGTGGGAGGGGGAAGAGGAGTGAGGAGAGGAATATGGTTTTGAAGACCTGATGTGCCATTGAACCGGACACCTCTCCAGACAGACCCTTAGGGGTTTCTCCTCCAAGGCTCTCTGAATCCCCTTCTCATTTTATGTTTTATAAGAAGGTTGCTGAAACTCTCCAGCTCCCTGTTGAGGAAGCTGCTGTTGACCAAGAGGAGCCTGATTATGTAGAAATGATGGATATTCCAGAATCTAAGAGATTGTCTATTCCTCTGCATAAATCTTTTCGGAAGCAGACAGTACAAGTTTTAAAAACTCCTCACACTATACCTCCTGTAGATAAAAGGATGGACAAGAGGTATACTTTATCAGACTCTGATATGGAGTTCCTCACACAGCAATGCAGCCATGTGGGAGTAGTGCAGGCTGCACCCTGTGACAAGGCAGATACTCCCCTAGCTTCACACCCTCCTGAGAAGGACTCCAGGAAGATTGATGCTATGGCAAAGAAACAGTACATGGCAACATCCTTGGGACTCAGACAGGCAAATTATGTGGCTTATGCTGCTAGATACCAGAAATCCAGATGAGATACTGTGCTGGCTCTAGCAAAACAAGTCCCTGACCAGCTGGCCAGAGAGCTGGAACAGGTGGCTAGAGATGGTATTGAGGCATCTAAGGTGCAATTTCATGCTGCAGTAGACTCTAATGATGTGTCATCAAGAGTCATGGCTACATCTGTGGCACTTCACAGAATGGCTTGGCTCAGATGTACTGCCCTCTCACAGGATACCCAGTCTAAGGCCATGGAGTTTCCTGTTGAGGGCAACTCTCTGTTTGGGGAGCAAACAGAGAATTACATGAAGAAAATGGATGAATACAGGACCACCTATAGGAGTGCACAGGCCAAGGAAAGGCAGGTTACCCTCAGAAGCAGTCTTCCAAGGGCAGGGCAGGCCTTTTCATAGGCCTTTTACCAATCCCAAGCCTCTCTTCTGCTTATGCCCAGAGGGGTTCTTTAGAGGAGAGGCAGACGGGTTCAAGCAGGCCTGCTTCCACCCTCAACCTAAAGCCCCTGCCAAGCAGGCATCCTGATGGGGTAGCCAGGGCGATTCTTCTCTACCTGTAGAGGTAGGCTGGCTTACTTTGTCCAGGACTGGAAATCTCTGATGTCGGACAAGTGGGTCCTGGAAGTAGTAAGCCAGGGACTGGTTCTCAGCTTCAAAAAATTTTCGAAGATGAGAACCATTTCTTTTCTACCTGCATCTCCATCAGAGGCACTTGCCCTAGAGGCAGAGGTCTACCCTCCTCGCCTCAGAGCATGGAAAGGGTTCCACCCCACACCAGGGCAAAGGTTTGTACTCCAGGTACTTCTTACCCAAAAAGACAGGAGAATGGGCGGCTCATCCTGGATCTCAGATACTTAAACAAGCACCTTTTAAACCAAAGTTCAAAATGGTGACCCTGGGAATTATTTTACCTTCTCTAAGGCCAGGGACTGGCTAGCGTCCCTGGACCTCAAGGATGCCTACTTCCATATTCTCATCAGAAGCTCCCATCGAAAGTACCTCAGGTTCGAGCTGCTGTCAGGCCATTACCAGTTCAGAGCAATGCCCTTTGGCCTCACCTCTGCTCCAAGGGTATTCACCAAATGCCTGGCAGTAGCAGTTGCATGCCTAAGAAGGCAAAAAATTGCCATCTTTCCTTACCTGGACGATTGGCTTATAATAGGCCAGTCCCCAGAACAGGTCAGCTTACACCTTCAGGTAACTCAGCAAATGCTTACCTCCCTAGGTTTCCTTCTGAATCTCTCAAAGTCAGTTCTAGAGCCTGTCCAGCTCCTAACCTTCATAGGCGCAGAACTGGACACACAGGAAGCCAGGGCCTTCCTCCCTCTGGACAGGGCAAAGACCCTAGTCTCCCTGGCCTCCTCATTCACCCTGCATGTCTCTCGACCAGCAAGGCATTTTCTGCAGCTCCTAGGACACATGGCTGCTTCCACAGCAGTAATGCAAGGAGCAAGATTTCAGATGAGGGACATTCAGTTCCATTTGAGAGCCTTTGGTCTCAAAGAAAGGATCCTCTTTCCAAGTTGATCCCAGTAACTCAACCCTGATCCAAGCCCTACAGTGGTGGCAGGATCAGGAGCAACCTGAGACAAGGAGTTCCTTTGTCACTCAGTCTCACCTTAATCCTTACTACGGATGCATCCCTCTTGGGGTGGGGGCTCACATGGGCGACCTCACTGCCCAGGGACTGTGGTTCCCCCAAGAAACTCTGCTCCACATCAACCTGTTGGAGCTCAGAGCAGTTTTTCTAGCACTTCGAGCTTTCTCCAGATCTGTTCAGAACAAAATTGTACAGGTCAGAACAGACAACACCACTACAATGTGGTACATCAACAAGCAAGGGGGCACTCGGTCTACGGCCTTGTGCACCGAAGCCATGAAGTTGTGGTCTCTGGCTTACTCCCTGAACACCTCCCTTACAGCAGTTCACCTCCCAGACAAGGACAATGTCCTGGCAGATGCTCTCAGAAGAATTTCTCAGGGCCATCACGAGTGGTCCCTGGATCCCCTGGTTCTGGGAGTGGTATTTGCCAGATGGGGCACCCCACAGATAGATCTTTTTGCAGCCCCAGACAATCACCAACTTCCCCTCTTTTGCTGCAGGCCCCCAGTCTAGGGCTCAGTCCCTCTGGATGCCTTAGTCCTCAGTTGGGAAGGGAAGTTTCTCTATGCCTTCCCTCCCTTTCCTCTCCTGTTCAAAGTGCTAGTCAAAATCAGATCCCCATCCTGCACGGTCATTCTGATTTCCCCGGATTGGGCCAGACAACCCTGGTATCCACTCCTACTGTCCTTAGCAGTCCATCCTCCCCTGTGCCTTCCCAGGAATCACAATCTGTTAACCTGTGCCCAGGGAAGGGTTTGGTACCCGAATCTCAAATCTCTCAGTCTCAAGGCCTGGTTCTTGAAGAGTTAGAGTTTGCTGATTTACACCTCTCACAAGGTGTAATGGATATATTGAAGGCTTCTAGGAAGCCTTCCACCAGGGTTACTTACAACTCCAAATGGAAAAGGTTTTCCATATGGTACTCAGAAAAGCTGATTTACCCACAGTCCTGGATTATTTGGTCCATCTGAACAGTTTGGGGCTGAGACCACTACCCTGAAAGTGCATTTGGCAGCTGTGTCTGCTTTTATTTCGGCTGGTAAATCCTCTTCTTTTTCAGCTCACCCTGTATTTTCCAAGTTTTTTAAGGGATTGCTTCACACCAACCCTCCATTCAGGGATTCTGCTCCTGCCTGGGATCTTAATGTTTGTATTGCTCAGCTTATGCAGCCCCCCTTTGAGCCTTTGTCTCCAGCTGAGCTTAAGTACTTGACTTGGAAAACTGTGTTTCTAGTAGCCATCACCTCTGCCAGACGCATAAGTGAATTACAAGCTTTGTCAGTGGAGCCGGATTTTATCTCCTTTCACAGAGATAAGGTAGTCCTCCGGACTAATAGAAAGTTTCTGCCTAAGGTGGTTTCAGATTTCCACCTTAATCAATCTATATCTCTTCCAGTGTACTTCACTGACCATTCTTCTCTGGAGAGGAGGCTGCACAGCCTAGATGTGAGAGAGCCCTTAGTTACTACATAGAGCATACCAAGGGTCACAGGTTTGACTCCTCCAACTGTTCCTCACTTATGGTGAGGTTGGTAAAGGAAGCCTGCCACTAAAAGATCCATTGCCAGGTGGATTGTCTCTTGTATCCAATTCTGTTACGAAAAACTGGGTAAGGTTCCTCCCTCAGGCCTGAGGGCTCACTCTACCAGAGGTACAGCTGCTTCTCTGGCTGCTGCCAGAGACATCCCTATTCTAGAGATATGTCAAGCAGCTACTTGGAAAACAGTTCACACTTTTACCAAGCATTACTCCCTGGACATCCAGGCTCGGAGTGATGCTCGGTTTGGCACAGCTGTCCTTCAGAGCCTATTCCCTAAGTAGGTTCTGTCCCTCCTCCATGGGGGTACTGCTGTGTAGTCTGCAGTTGTCATAATATAGCAAGACTTCATGTTGTTTGAAGAAAAAATTACTCACCTTAGTAATGTTGTTTCTTCTAATAGAGTCTTGCTATATTATGACCTCCCTCCCTGCCTGCCCCTCTCAGAACCTCTGTTTTGGGATGTGGGTGGGCATTACAGTGTTGGCGCTTTCTTTATGCCACTTTGTTGTTTCACCCTTCCTTTGGGGTGAATTGGTGTTGTATTTTTCATTTCTTTTTTGTCTCATGACTTGAGTCTTTGTTGGAGACCAAGAAGTGTGTGTTTATGTTAGTAGCCAGTCGTCTAGTGTAAGTTTACAGCTTCCACACAGAGCCTTAGTGAGTTTTTGCTCGTAAAGATCTGACAGTTTATGTTTGAAGATCAGCAGACAGAGCCTTCTAACCGAGCTCGAGCTCAGAGTTCCATGCTTGCATTGAAAGTTAACTATTTCACCTCCGGGGCAGTTCGAAGATGGGGACTCACTGCAATTGTCATAATATAGCAAGACTCCATTAGAAGAAACAACATTACTAAGGTGAGTAATTTTTTCTTACAGACTCCTCCTCCTCCCTGATGACGCAGCTCACAGATGCTGGCTGTGAGGTCAGTCAAATCTGAGTACTGAATTAATGTATCAGTCATGTCTCGACCCACTGCTCAAACATTCCAATTAAAAAATATATGTATATCTTCTTCTTAATTATTGAGGCCTTATGCCAGGGCAGAATTACCCCTTTGATGTCTTCAGAAACTTCCTAAGGAACTGTGCTCACCTAGTTGTGGAATCTAACAGGTATCAGTTAAAAAGCTCCCTCTTCATCAGAGGTCATAAAATACATACTTTGTCCCTGGATTTCAAAGTAAATGAATGGTTTACAATGTGTGATAACCTGGCCTTTGAAGGAAGTTCTTAATTAAACTTTCCACTGGGTCATCAAGAGTATCATTTCCCTGACCACACTTTTGAAATTACATCTCCCAGATTGCTGTTCTGCTGTCTGCCAAATTTTTTTAGCAGAAATTCACAGAACATAAGTTTATATCACAATTTTAATACAATGTAATAACAAGCAGATGCTATCCGTCATACTGGGGAGGCAACAAGACTAAGCATTCAGGTCAGCAGTGCAACTACCTAATTGTGTCACCTAGTAGCAGGTTCAGAAAGCTCATAACATTTGGGTAAGGAAAGAGGAGTTAGTGTGAGGAAAGAGGGGTTAGGAGGGAGAGGGCAATGTCAGGTAGCGGGGTGTAAACAGTGACAAAATTGAGTGTTTTGACAGTAAGGGATTTGAAGGTACTTAGAGGCAATAGGGTATGCAACCTAAGTGTAGTTTGAAGCTTGTTCCAGGCAGCCAGAAGTACATAACTACTGGCTGCTTTACCAAAACGCGTGCAGAATTTGGGTACTTCAAGGGAGATATAGGCGTTCTTCCTTAGTGCGTACAAGCTATGCGACCACCGAAGGAGAGTGGCGATATACGGGGAAAGTTTGTTTATAAGGGCCTTATACACCCACCAGTGGGTGTGGAGTAACTTCCTAGTGGTCAGGGGTCCAGTTTGCATCTTTATATAGGGTACACTGGTGGGTTCTGGCAGGAATGTTTGTAATAAAACAAACAGGACGATGGTATAGCGTGTCCAGTTTTTGCAGATGTGTGATTGCACTGTACATGTAGATAATATCAGCGTAGTCCAAAAGAGGGAGGAAGGTGGCTTGAACTAACCTCAGTCTGGAATCCCGGGAGAAGAGGGATTTGTTCCTATAGAAAAAAAACAAGCCTTAGTTTAAATTTTTTAGCAAATGCGTCAAGATGAGAGGAAGAAGGAAAGTTGAGAGTGAAGTAGGAAGCTGAGGTATTTGAATCTGTCCACTGCCAGAGTTAGAATGGGAGCCAGGAGATGTGGGAAGATGAAAAAACATAACTTTAGTTTTCTTCGCATTCAGTAACAATTTGGATTGGATTAGGGTGTGCTGTAGATAGTCAAAATCAGACTGTAGTTCTGAGCAAACTTGTGCGAAAGAAGGTTTAGAGACAAAGCACAGTGTCATCCGCTGAGAGGTGGATTTTAAAATGAATGAAATTACTATCCAGTTTGTTGACGTACAGTAGGAAAAGCCAAGGCCCCAAAATGGAGCCCTAGGGGGAACCCTCTCAGCAAAGGAAGCAAAGAGGAGAGGATCCCATTGGCTGTAATTTACTGACGTCTGTCTGACAAGTATCTAGCGAATCAGTTTACCGCAGGACTTCCAAAACAATAATTCTTAAGCTTATCCAGGAGAATACCATGTTCGACGGTGTTGAAAGCCTTACTAAGGTCCAAGAATACAGCCCCTGAAATCAGTTTATTGTCTAAGGCCTCTTACCAGTCATTTATTACTTTTGACAACGCGAATATAGTACTGTGAAGCCACCAGAATCGTGATTGAAGTGGATTAACCAAGAGATGTTTATCAATATAATCTCTCACCTTTGTGTTGACCAACTTTTCTAAGATTTTAGAGAGAACTGGGAGAAGTGAAATGGCCCTGTAATTATTGACATCACAGGGGTCTCCTGATTTAAAGAGGGGGAGTATATGTGCAACCTTCCAATCCTGCTGCAGAATGTCTGTTGTGAGGGATAAGTTGAATAAGTGGGTAAGGTTAGCCGTCAGGTAGTGATAGCCTACTTTCAGGAAGAACGAGTCAATATTGTCGGCTCCAGCACTTTTATTAGCATCTAGTTTAAGTAAGAGGTGTTCAACTTGTTTGTAGGTGATGTTAGGGAAGGTGAACGAGGTGTGAATGTAGGGGATAGGATTGGAGGGAGTAGGTGTAAGAGAAGGGCGTAGGGTAGCTGCCTGGGAAGTATCAAAAGCAAACAAGGTCAGCTGTCGCATAGTGTTTGTTAAATTTGTCCAATATCGTAGGTTTGTTGATAATGGTAGAACCATTCAGGATAATCTTAGTAGGCAGGGTTGGGGGATTGATATTTTCTTCCACAGATTTAAAGGTACGCCAGATCTTGGAGGGGTTCCTCTTTACAGATTTGAGGACATTCAGATAATAATTCTCATTTGTAGTTCTTACCAGCCTTGTGCAGGCATTGCGAGCTGCCCTGAAGGCTGTCTAATCGGTGTGAGATTTAGTGCGCCTCGCAGTAGCCCAGAGCCTATCTCTATTTAGTAGCACTTTTTTAATGGCCCTGTTGAACCATGGGCAAGAGGCTTTCTTTACTCTATGATTGATCAATGGCACGTATTTATCTATCACACTGCTAAGAGTGACATTAAAGATTGTCACGGCCTCATTAGTGGTTGGTGCTAACTAAAAGCCCTGCCAGTTAATGTCCCCCAGGTCCGCTAGGAAATTGGCATGGACAGACTTTTTGAAACTCCTTTTGGTAACAAATTTGCTGATAGGGGTCAGCTTTGTGAGGTTCCTAACACACACAGCTATGCAGTGATCGCAGAGATCATTGTGAATAACAGCTTCATGTACAGTTCTGTATGGCCTGTTTAGTAATGATGAGATCCAGAAGTGAACTAGCAAGACGATTCTTGTGATTGGGTCTGGTGGCTTCTCTTATAAGTTGACATAGTCCCAGATCATTGCAGAGATCCCTTAGGGGGTTTGGTCTTGAACTTGTCCCATCGAAGTTCAGGTCACCAAGGATAAATGAGTCATTCGCATTATTGTCTATGAAGTTATGCAAATGAGGCAAGAGTGCTAAACCTGCCGAAGGTGGTCTATTTTATTTTTTTATTTATTGAATCTCGGAATTAAGATCTTTGAGTCAGGGGCTCTTTTATAAAGGCTTCACGTCAACAAAGAATTATACAGAGGAGGGAGTAACAGGTACGTGTACATTGGGTACAAATAAGCAGGCTGGGTGAGGTATAGTAAACCCAGGAGACATTTGAAAATAAACCTAGTACATACAATACATAATAATACTGATATTAAGTGCTAGAGTTAAAAATACATCATGCAGATATTAAGGGCTTGGGTTAAAATGGTAACCAGAAGTTGGTGGAGGGCAGATATACAGACAGAGAAAGCCAGCTAGAAGCAAACTAGAATAGTGATGAGTTATGAGGCATAACGGGCCAATAGGTGGAGGAAGAAAAGAAGAAGAAAGAGCAGTTGAGGAGGTTTAGTTTAATTTAGTTTATTCTAGGAATTATTACCTTTGAGCCAATGGCTCTTTTACAGAGGTCCCACGTCATCAATGTACAAACAAACAAGACATGTTACATAGAATGGTCAGCAAATTATAAAGGTTTCAATAAGCCAGTATAATACAGTACATCACAGGAAAAAAACAAAACATTGGAGGAATGGTCAAGGTGGGAAGGGTAGGAGGAGATATGGGGAGGGGAGCAGACTTAGAGTAGCTAGATGTACTCAGATTCCTTTGTCAAGAAAGGAGCAGAGGAGGAGGATGAAAAACAGTAAAAACAGCCATGAGGGAAGAATCATTAGTCAAGGCAGTCACAAGAGCTAGAGGCTGAGAGGTGAGAGTAAAGTATAGATTTGAAAGCTCCTAGTGACGTGGAGGATGTAATGAGCGAGTTCAGGGCATTGTACCAGCTGGGGGCACGATAGGCAACAGATCTTTGGCCCTGTGTGGTCCAGCATCTGGGGACCTGGAGAGGCTGGTGGGACGGATGCTGGTATTCGGGCAAAGTAGGTCTTGGATACACGGCGAAGTGCGGCCCAAGATGGATTTTTTTGCCATCAAGCATGTGAGGTACCTTATGCGATTTGAGAGTTGCAACCATCCTGTTTCAGTGTAGAGCTCACATGTATGAGTCGTCTTCTGGCTCCAGTGAGCAACCGACAGGCCTTGTTTAGAGTGGTTGTGATGCGCTGAGTGCGGTGGTAGTGGCAGAGCCGAATAATTAAGCCATAGTCTATGATTGAGATGACAGAGCTTTGGATAGCAATCCTTAGCGCAGCTTGGGTAAGAAATTGCCAGTTTCAGAACGGGATACCAGTGCGCTGGTTCACCGTTTTCGCTGTGTTATCAATGTGCGTCACAAAGGTAAGACCTTGATCAAAGGTGATTCCAAAGTATTTAAATGTTGACACTTGTTCAAGGGTATTTCTAGGGACATGGATATGTTGTTCATCCACACTCATTGGCAGGTATCCTTGCCGCTTTAAATCTTGCCGGAAGGTCTTCAAGCTTGCTCCTCCCACCCACCCGGGTGGTATAACTCTCGGCTCCGCCCCATGACGCCAGATCTTCCTTACCGCTTGGAAGCTCAGGTTCCCTCCTTAACGCTCTGCGTTTGAGACTGGTTCCTATTTCTCCGTTTGCGGATTTAAAAATAAATTTTGCGAAAAAGACTTCAGTCTTCTATCCCTCGCGGCTGCGATGGACAAATCGACTCCCGGATTTCGGAGATGCCCATGCGGGCAGAAGATGTCTCGGACGGATCCACACTCCACGTGTGTCTACTGCTTAGGCCTTGAGCACGACCCGCAGGCTTGCGACCTGTGCTCATCTTTCTCGGCCTACGTCCTCGAAGACGTGCTGCCCGATTACAACTGGGCCGTCCCGGCGTTCCCTCGGTGAAGTCAAGGAGGCCCGGTTGGCTGTGTCCACGGCGGCGGCTGGCGGATCAGCTCGGCGGATGGTCGCCCCTCAAGAGGAGGCGGCGCGGGCCGCATTCTTCCTCGCCGCGGCATTTATCCCATTTCTGGGTTCTTCCTACACGGCTTCTTTTAAGGAGCTTTGTCTGTCCCTCTCCACTAAGGGAGAAAGGGCCTCGTCTGCTGGACCTTATTCTCGGTCAAAAGAGGGACAGGGGTAAGTCCCTCCGTCGGCGCTTCTTGGGGGCCGGGAAAGGCCCTCTCCCGGGCAGTGACCGTCGGCTTGATCGACCGCTCGGCTTCGACCACTGGCCTCACGGTGTCCCCGTCAGGTCAGTTGACCGAGACTCCCACTGATGAAGTCGAGAGATTTTCTCGACCCATTAGACAGACTGTCGCCTTTAGCAGCGAATTCCCTCTCCCGGTTCCCCAGGAGGAGTTGAGGATCCCGTGGGCTCGCCTGTGCCTCGGTTCCGGAGCCTCGGATGGACCATCGAGCCGGAAGGAGTGCGGTTCGGCCGACACCTCCCGCACCGACCTCGGAAATTCCGGGACTCGGTCTCGGACCTCTTGCGGTCCAGCCGATCCCACCGTCATAGGCGGTCTCGGTCTCGCACCGCAGTAAGCCGGCGTCGCCCGCTCGTCCTCGTCCTCCTCCTCGGATGAGGAGGCTCAGCCCGTAAATGCGTCGGCAGTCGAGACCTTATGTTGCAACAGCTCCTCCTGGCGGGAAGTAAGCCGACCCGTCGCCTTCCCGGCCATTAATGGACTGTCACGGGCGGCCGACACAACCCTCGACTTATCCGAGGCCTATCCCAGGCGGTTGTTCGCAAACCAGCTGCTCCACGATTCGGTGGAACCTCCGCCTCCACAGCCACCAACTGGGGCTCCGACCAAGGATTCTCGATTGGCTAAGGGTCTACCCCATCGGCTGTCAGTTACCTCACTCCCGACCGACCTCGGCAGGTGAAGGGTGGCTCAGGCCAGAGGCAGCTCTTCGAGGACTCTTCCGAGTCCGAAGATGATTCCTCCTTTTTCTCCAAGCGACTGGACTTGGAGTCTTCAGGAGGTCAGTCAATGGACCGATAGCCGTCGTCCTTCCTAGGACTGCTTGGCTCATCTCGAGTCCACGGGATGGAGCTCGAACCCGTTCCCAAGCAGGCCAGGTATCCCTCACGGAGATTCTGGACCAGAGTTCTCCAGCGGAGGCCTTCGGTGGCCGAGGCCATAGTGGAGTCGGCACTGGAGCTTTGGCAGCGCCCTGCGCCTGCCCTGCGCCTTACGCAGGATGGCCAGGAAAGTATGCGGTCCCTGCCAGTTCCTTGTCGTTTTGAACACCCCTCTGCTGAGGGGTTGGTTACCGACAGCGTTTTCCGGCGCGCCGGCAACGCCAGGGATGTGGACAAACCTCCTGACAAGGAGTCCAAGAAATTGGACTATGTCGGGCGAAAAGTCTACGCTGCATCCTCTCTCGGCCTTCGTCAGGCCAGTTCGGCCGTCCTCATGGCACATTTTTCTCATGCCCTGTTGGGCTCCCTGGATGAGGTCATCCCTCATCTTCCCGCCGATCTGCAGACTACGGTTAAGCAGGTGCGGGACCAGGGCAGGGCAGTGGCCAAACAGCAGCTCCAGACTGCTTTGGATATAGGGGACTCATGTGCCAGATCGGTGGCGCGCAGTGGCTATCGTCGGCGGAGCTTAGCTGAGGATATCCACCTTTACTCGGATACCCAGCACAAGTTGGCGGATGTTCCCCTTGTGGGACTGACCTCTTGACCCTGGGGTGGAAGGTCACCTGCAGAGGATCGAGAAGTCCAATGCTACCTTGGACTCGGTCTCTTCCGCTCAGAAGGACAAGGCATCAAACCACAGCCTAAGCCCTTTCGTCCTTCTGTGCCCCAGCGCCTGACCCAGCAACGTCAGGGCCAGCAGGCTCGGCCTTGGCATCCCAAACCCAACCGCCGGCTTCCTCTAACAGGAGGCAGGGAGGAAAAGGCCAGGAGGTCCCTCGCCAGTCCCTCCTCCAAGCTGCCCAGTGGACGGGCTGAGGTGTCGCCCCATTCCTCACCTTACCCTGGGTCCCCGATGGGGGCAGCTCGGCACTTCCGTTCGCCTGGTCCGCTGTTTCCACGGACAGGTGGGTCTTGAAGGTGGTGGGAAGAGGCCTGCCTCTGGAATTCGAGCAGGCACCACCCTTCAGAGCCATCGCCCCTCGGGAACTTGGATCCCAGCCTCACTGGCGGCTCGTCGAGCGACATCGCTCTCCTCTCCAGAAGGAGGTGATAAAGAGTGGTGGACCCTCCTTCAGACCCAGGGTTTGTGTCCAGGTACTTCCTGGTTCCGAAGCGGACGGGGGGGCTGGCTCCCCATTCTCGACCTACCACGACCTAAACAAGTTCCTAAGGTCTCGAACCTTCAGGATGGTCACTCTGGCTCAGATAATACCATCCTTGGAGCGGCGTGTGGTGCTGCTCTCTGGACTTGCAGGCCGCGTTTTTCAAATCCTATCGTCCGTCTCACCAAGATTCCTTCGCTTCGGCGGAAGGATCCCTCTTGAAGTTCAAGCCATGCCCTTTGGCTTGTCTCCAGCTCCAGGGTCTTCACCAAATGCATGGCAGTGGTGACAGCATTCCTCTTCGGCGCCGGTCGGGTGTACCCTTACCTGGGCGACTGGCTGATAGCAGCTCCCTCCAGGAAGGAGGCGGAGTGGTCAGAGATCTGGCCTCAGGTCTGCTCTCAACTGGGCCTCCTTATCCATGACCAAGTCAGTCAATCGAGCCGAAGCAGGTGATTCTATTCATCGGGTGCAGCTCGACTCTCTTGAGCCAGAGCGCTCCCGGCGGACAGGGCGAGTTCTTTCCTCCTTGCCCGATCATTTCTGGTTGGGCAGTTGCGCCTGCCGGGACTTCCTCGCCTCCCTGGGTCTCATGGCGGCCTGCACCAGCGTGGTCCGTTGGGCCCGCTGGAACATGCGTCCCCTTCAGTGGGGACTGGCCAGCCAGTGGTCTAGCAGCTGTGATCCTTTGGACCAGCTTGTGGCGGTGACACAGGGGATGTGGGCGCTCTCAGTGGTGGACGTTCCAGATCATTTGCAGGAGGGCATCCCGTTCATCCGCCCGAGCCGGTCGTCTCTATCGACCCGATGCCTCTCTGATGGGTTGGGGTGCCCATCTGGGAACACCGGGCTCATGGCCTCTGGTCCCCCGAGGAGTCCTGATGCCACATCAACCTGCTGGAGCTTGACGGTCCGCCTAGCTCTCACCGCCTTTGCTCCGTTCCTCCGGGTCAAGTGGTCCGAGTCAGGCGGACAATACCACGACCATGTACTATCTAAACGCCCGGGGCGGGGCCAGCTCCATGCTTCTATGCAAGAGGCTCTCGCATTTGGTCACTCGTGCGCAGCCTGGAGGCGGATCTCCTAGCCATTCACGTGGCGGGGCCTCCAACACCCTGGCCGATGCCCTGAGCCAGATAGGGCTGCATCCCACAGTGGTCTCTCCTGCCGGAGTAGTACAGCATCTGTTCTCCCATTGGGGCACACCTCAGGTGGACCTGTTTGCCTCAGGAGAGCAGCGAAGCTGAGTCTGTTCCATGCCCGCCCCCTCAGCAGGGCTCGCTGCAGAGGATGCCTTCTCGAGGCAGTGGACCCCGGGCCTCTTTATGCCTTTCCCCATTTCCTTGATCCACAAGGTGCTTCTCAAGGCGAGGAGGGACAAGGCGCAGGTGATTCTGATAGCCCCAGACTGGCCTCGCCAGTTCTGGTACCAGATCTCCTCAGTCTCAGCTCCAGGACTCCCGGCAGCTTCCAGCTCGCCGGACCTGCTCTCAGTCAATCAGGGAAGGTGTTCCATCCGGACCTTCAATCCCTGCACCAGCGCCCTGGTTCCTGGGCTAGAGTTCCAGGCCTTGGGTCTTTCCGACGAGGTCCTCAATGTAGTTGAGGCGTCCCGTAAGAGTCGACCAGAAAATGCTATGCCTTCAAATGGAAAGGTTTTCCATTTGGTGTCAGAACAAGGGCTTGGACCCTTCCTCTGTTCCTTGGCAAGCATCTTGGACTATTTATGGTCCCTTTCTAGTCAAGGGCTTAGGTCGGCGACCCTAAGGGTGCACCTGGCAGCCATCTCTGCTTGCAGGCGCGGGCGGGAAGCAGTCGATGTGGCGCGAGGGAAGGTGGTCTGGCGCTTTTCAAAGGCCAGATCACATTCCCCTCAGTGCGAGACCCCCACCTCCATGGGATCTACTGCTGGTACTGGCAAAGCTCATGGGCAAGCCATTCGAACCTATGCACAGGTGTGCTCTCTCTCACCTGTCGTGGAAGACGCCTTCTTGGTGGCTATCCGTCAGCCAGAAGGATGGGAGGCTCCAGGCGCTCCATCGAGTCTCCTTACCTGGTCTTCCACAGGGACAAAGGTTGTCCTCGCCCCCACCGAAATTCCTTCCGAAGGTGGTGTCGGATTTCACCTTAACCAGGTGTTGACTCTGCGGTGTTCTACCCCAATCCACCTCGGAGGCCGAATATAGGCTCCATACTCTGGACCCTAGAAGAGGCGCTCGCTTATTATAAGGGCCTTGGCTGAAATCGGGGAGAGGTTAAGCCAGCTGTTTGTCACCTACGCTGAAGCACTTCTGGCAGACCTGCAGCAAGCGGACGATAAGCAGGTGGGTAACCTCCTGCATAGATCTCTGCTATAAGTTGGCGGGCATGGAGCCTCCCAGAGGATAAGAGCTCATTCTACCCGCCATACTGCTGCAACGAGTGGCTGCTTCCAGGGGCGTCCCTATCCAGAAATCTGCAGGGCTGCTACCTGGAAGTCGGCAAACACCTTCATTACCCATTACCACATCGACCTTGAGTCACGCCCGGGATGCTGGTTTTGGGGCCTCGGTTCTCAGTCTCTCTTTCCCAAGTAAGTATTGGGGTGTCGTCTTGCCTCCCTCCTCCCGGAGAACTGCTAGGAGTCTGCCAATGAGTGTGGATGAACAACATATCCATGTCCTAGAAATACAGGTTACTCACCTGTAACAGGAGTTCTAGGAATGGTATATGTTGTTCATCCTATTCCCTCCGATCTCCCGACTGACGCACAACAGGCTTCCAGCGGGCAGATCTGGCGTCGTAGAGTGAGCCGAGAGTTATACCACCGGGTGGGTGGGAGGAGCAAGCCTGAAGACCTTCCGGCAAGATTTAAGCGGCAAGGATACCTGCCAATGAGTGTGGATGAACAACATATACCATTCCTAGAACTCCTGTTACAGGTGAGTAACCTGTATTTCCTGGGTATGTTTTGATAGTAAGTGGAATTTGTCTTTTTCTGTTTTGTGGACTGGAGAAAAGCATGGATTTTGTTTTTTTTTTTTTGTGATTTAGGACCAGCTTGTGATCTAGGAACCACTTTTCAACATTGGAGAAAGCAAGTTGCAGGCTCTGGAGTAAGGGTTTCGGGTCCTTATGAGAGGAGAGAATCATGGCATTGTCAGCATAAATGATTATTTGTTCCAGGCAGGATTTGGAGAGAGAGTTTAGGAAAAGGCTGAAAAGGAGGGGTCCTAAGATTGACCCCTGTGGAACACCTGAGAGGACCGGTTTTGAGTCTGAGAGAACTTCTGAGATTTTTACTGATTGAGAGCGTTGGGCCAGGTAACTTTTAACCCAGGCACCTGGTCCTTCTGGAAAGCCAAGACTGTGTAGTTGTGTGATAAGTAAGCCATGGTGAACAGTATCAAGCGCCTTTGTTAGGTCAATGAAAACAGCTCGGTTTGATATCCTTTGTCCAAGGCAGTGTAATTTCTCCTGAGAATTCCAGTAGAGGCGGTCGACGTACTGTGTCCTTTCCTAAATCCATGTTGCTGCAAGCAGAGTATATTATACTTATGCAGGTAGTCTGAGAGTTGGTCAGCCACAATGCGTTCGAGGGCCTTGGAGAGGGGTGGAAGTAGAGATATGGCGATGGTTTCCTGGTAGGGACTTGTCGCCACTTTTGAACACTGATGTGACTATAGAAGACTTCCATTTGCTGGGAAATTGACTAAGGCAGAGGGAGAGATTGAAAATTTTGGTGAGTGGGTGCACCACCTCTTCCAGGGTATCGGACAGAATTTTAAGATCAATAGTATCACTGCTTGCTCTGGATTTAGAGATAGCCTTTTTTATACATTTGTATACTTCATGTGCCTTAACTATTTTGAAGTAGAAAAGCGGTTGGTCAGGTGAAGCAGTAGGAGATGTTCGTTTGGCGAAGTCCGTGTCAGAGAAGAAGTCGTCGGAGGACCCACTGAGGTCAGTGAAAGTTTTATTTAAGGCCTTTGCCATGACCATTGGGTCTAAGGTAGTGGTTCCATTGGCCGGTCATTATAGTGGGAGAGGATTTGGACTGCTTACCGTGATATTTCTGATGTTGTCCCAGAATGATCTCCCGTCACCCCAGGAGTTTGCGAGGGCATTTTTGAAATAGGAGTTCTTCATTAGTCGGTTGTTTGGTACATTGGTTTACGTGCCTGTTTATACTTCTGGATATCCATCAAGGAGCCTGTGGCTCTGGCTATGCTCAGAGGTGGTCGAGCTTTGAGTTGGGCCAGTAGTTTGGCCGTGAGCCAGGGATTTGAGATCGCTTTGATTTTACGCTTTTTTTACTGGTGCGTAGGTGTCACAGGCAGTGTTGAAAGTTGTGATAAAATAATCTAGGGCTGCGTCACCATCTAGAGTATTGTATATTGGGGACCAGTCTTGCTGTAAAAGACAGATCTTGAGCTTAGTAAGGTTTCCATGGGTAGCACTCTGCTTGAGATATTTTTTGGAGGTGGTTTTTGGAACTTATTTGTCCGGGTACAGATCACAGGGGAGTGGTCACTGAGAGAGTCCGGGAGAACAACTGTTTTTTTTGTGTGGGCTGGGTGGCTAGCAAGGATCCAGTCAATGAGAGTGCAAGTTCCAGTTTTGTAGTTTCTAGGGACATGGATATGTTGTTCATCCACACTCATTGGCAGTATCCTTGCCGCTTTAAATCTTGCCGGAAGGTCTTCAAGCTTGCTCCTCCCACCCACCCGGGTGGTATAACTCTCGGCTCCGCCCCATGACGCCAGATCTTCCTTACCGCTTGGAAGCTCAGGTTCCCTCCTTAACGCTCTGCGTTTGTGACTGGTTCCTATTTCTCCGTTTGCGGATTTAAAAATAAATTTTGCAAAAAAGACTTCAGTCTTCTATCCCTCGCGGACTGCGATGGACCGTCGACTCGGTTTGGAGATGCCCATGCGGAGACGAAGATGTCTCGGACGGATCCACACTCCACGTGTCTACTGCTTAGGCCTTGAGCACGACCGCGAGCTTGCGACCTGTGCTCATCTTTCTCGACCTCGTCCTCGAAGACGTGCTGCCCGATTACAACTGGGCCGTCCGAGGCGTTTCCCTCCGGTGAAAGTCCAAGGAGGCCCGGTTGGCGGTGTCGCGGCGAACTCGGCGGATCGCTTCCGGCGGATGGTCGCCCCTCGAAGAGAGGCGGCGTGAGCCGTATCTTCCTCGACGCGGCATTTATCCCGCTCTCTCTGGGTTCTTCCTACGGCTTCTTTAAGGAGCTTTGTCTGTCCCTCTCCACTAAAGGAAGGGCCTGCGTCTGCTGGACCTTATTCTCGGTCCAAAAAGAGGGACAGAGGTAGAATCCCTCGTCGGCGCTCTTGGGGCGGGGAAGGTCCCTCTCCCGGGCCGTCGGCCGTCGGCCCGGTCCGACCGCTCGACCCCGACCACTGGCCTCACGGTGTCCCGTCAGGTCAGTTGACGAGACTCCCACCGATGAAGTCGAGATTTTTCTCGACCCATTGAGCGGGCTGTCGCCTTTAGGCAGCGAGATTCCCCTCTCCCGGTTCCCGGGAGGAGTTGAGGATCCCGTGGGCTCGCCTGTGCCTCCGGTTCCGGAGCCTCGGATGGACCATCCGAGCCGAAGGGAGTGCGGTTCCGGCCGACACCTCCCGCACCGACCTCGGAAATTCCGGGACTCTCGGTCTCAGTCTCCGGACCTCTTAACTGATCCAACCCGATCCCACCGTCATAAGCGGTCGGTCATAAGCACACGCGTAATGGCGTCGCCGCTCGTCCTCGTCCTCCTCCCGGATGAGGAGGCTTGAGGTAAAACTCGTCGGCAGTCGAGGACCTTATGTTGCAACAGCTCCTCCTGGCGGGAATAAGCCGACTCCGTCGCCTTCCCGACCATTAAGTGGCTGTCACCGGGCGGCCGACACAACCCCTCGACTTATCAGGAGCCTATACCCAGGCGGTTGTTACGGCCAAAACCAGCTGCTCCACCGATTCCGGTGGAACCTCCGCCTCACAGCCGCAGTGGGGCTCCGACCAAGATTCTCGATCGGCTAAGGGTCTACCCATCGGCTGTCAGTTACCCTCACTCCGACCGACCTCGGCTTGGGTGAAGGGTGGCTCAGGCCAGAGCAGCTCTTGAGGACTCTTCCGAGTCCAAGATGATTCCTCCTTTTCTCAAGCGACTGGACTTGGAGTCTTCAGGAGGTCAGTCAATGGAGCGATAACCCGTCGTCCTTCCTAGGACTGCTTGGCTCATCTCGGAGTCTACGGGATGGAGCTGTTCCCGTTCCAAGCAGGCCAAGTATCCTCACGGAGATTCTGGACGAGGGATTCTCCGGTGAGCCTTTCCGGTGGCCGAGGCCATAGTGGGTCGACACTGGAACTTTGGCAGCGCCCTGCTTCCTGCCCTCGCCTTCGGCCAGGATGGCCAGGAAGTATCACGGTCGGTTCCTTGTCCGGTTTTGGAACACCCTCTGCTGAGGGTTGGTTACCGACTGGCGTTTTCCGGTAGCGCCCGGCATAGCGCCAGGGATATGGACAAACCTCCTGACAAGAGTCCAAGAATTGGACTATCTGGGGCGAAAAGTCTCGCTCGTCCTCTCTCGGCCTTCATCAGGCCAGTTAAAGGCGTCCTCATGGCACATTTTCTCATGCCCTGTTGGGCTCCCTGGATGAGGTCATCCCTCATCTTCCCGTCCGATCTGCAGACTACGGTTAAGCAGGTGCGGGACCAGGGCAGGAGCAGTGGCCAAACAACAGCTCAGACTGCTTTGGATATAGGGGACTCATGTGCCAGATCGGTGGCGACCGCGAGTGGCTGTGCGTCGGCAGAGCTTGGCTGAGATATCCACGCTTTGCTTCGGATACCCAGCACAAGTTGGCGGATGTTCCCTTTTCGGGACTGACACTCTTGACCCTGGGGTGGAAGGTCACCTGCAGAGGATCGAGAGGCCAATGCCACCTTGGACTCGGTCTCTTCGCTCAGAAGGACAAGGCATGAGCCACAGCCTAAGCCCTTTAAGTCCTTCTGTGCACAGCCTTGGACCCAGCAACGTCAGGGCCAGCAGGCTCGACCTTGGCATCCCAAGCCCACAAGCCGCGGACTTCCTCTAACAGGCAGGCAGGAGGAAAGGGCCCAGGAGGTCCCTGGGCCGGTCCCTCCTCCAAGCCTGCCCAGTGACGGGCTGAGGGTGTCGCCCCCATCCCGTCACCTTACCCTAGGTCCCCATTAGAAGGGCGGCTCCGGCACTTCACGTTCCGCCTGGTCCGCTGTTACCACGGACAGGTGGGTCTTGGAGGTGGTGGGAAGGGCCTACCTCTGGAAATTGAGAGCAGCACCACCCTTCAGGCCGTGCCCTCCGAGAACTTGAGGATCCCAGCGTCACTGGTGGCTCGTCGAGCCGACATCGCTCTCCTCCTCCAGAAGGAGGTGGTAAGGGAGGTGGTGGACCCTCCTTCAGACCAGGGTTTGTGTCCAGGCATTCCTGGTTCAAAGCAGAAGAGGGGCTGGCGCCCCATTCTGCATACCACCATAAACAAGTTCCTGGTCTCGAACCTTCAGGATGGTCACTCTAGCTCAGATAAGCACCATCCTTGGAGCAGGCGATGTGGTTCTGCTCTCTGTGGACTTGCAGGGCAGCGTTTTTCCGTCCCTATCCGTCCATCTCACCAGAGATTGCTCGCTTCGGCGGAAGGATCCCTCTTGAGTTCAAGCCATGCCCTTGACTTGTCTCCAGCTCAGGGTCTTCACCAAATGCATGGCAGTGGTGACAGCATTCCCTCTTGGCCGAGGGTCGGGTGTCCCTTACCTGGACGACTGGCGTGATAGCTCCCCCCAGGAAGAGGCGGATGGTCAGAGATCTGGCCCTCAGGTCTGCTCTCAACTGGGCCTCCTTATCAACGAGGCCAAGTCGAGACTCGAGCCGAGCAGGTGATTCTATTCATCGGAAGCAGCTCGGCTCTCTCCTGAGCCAGGCGGCTCGGCGGACAGGGCGAGTTCTTTCCTCCTTTGCCCGATCATTTCTGGTTGGCCAATGCACCCCTACCCGGGACTTCCTCGCCTCCTGGGTCTCATGGCGGCCTGCACCAGCGTGGTCCGTTGGGCCAGCTGGAACATCGTCCCCTTCAGTGGGGACTGGCCAGCCCAGTGGTCCTGGCAGCTACGATCCCTTGGACCAGCTTGTGTCGGTGACACAGGGGATGTGGGCAGCTCTCCAGTGGTGGACCGTTCCAGATCATTTGCAGGAGGGCATCCCATTAAATCCGCCCGAGCCGACGGTCTCTATCGACCGATGCCTCTCTGATGGGTTGGGGTGCCCATCTGGGGAACACAGGCTCATGGCCTCCTGATCGCGGAGTCGATGCCACATCAACCTGCTGGAGCTCGGCGGTCCGCCTAGCTCTCACCGCCTTTGCTCCGTTCCTCCGGGGTCAAGTGGTCGAGTCCAGGCGGACAATACCACGACCATGTACTATCTGAACCGCCCAGAGGCGGGGCAGCGCTCCATGCTTCTATGCAAGGCTCTCCGCATTTTAGTCCTTTCGTCGCGCCAGCCTGGGGCGGATCTCTAGCCATTCACGTGGCAGGGCCTCCAACACCCTGGCCGATGCCCTGAGCCGGATAGGGGCTGCATCCACAGTGGTCTCTCCTGCGGAGGTAGTACAGCATTTGTTCTCCCTTTGGGGCACACCTCAGGTGGACCTGTTTGCCTCCATGGAGAACGCGAAGCTGAGTCTGTTCCATGCCCGCCCCCCTCAGCAGGGCTCGCTGCAGGGGGATGCCTTCTCGAGGCAATGGACCCCGGGCCTCTTTTACGCCTTTCCCCCATTTCCCTTGATCCACAAGGTGCTTCTCAAGGCGAGGAGGGACAAGGCGCAGGTGATTCTGATAGCCCCAGACTGGCCTCGCCAGTTCTGGTACCCAGATCTCCTCAGTCTCAGCTCCAGGACTCCGCGGCAGCTTCCAGCTCGCCCGGACCTGCTCTCAGTCAATCAGGGGAAGGTGTTCCATCCGGACCTTCAATCCCTGCACCTGACGGCCTGGTTCCTGAGCGCTAGAGTTCCAGGCCTTGGGTCTTTCGACGAGGTCCTCAATGAGTTGGGCGTCCGTAAGGAGTCGACCAGAAAATGCTATGCCTTCAAATGGAAAAGGTTTTCCATTTGGTGTCAGAACAAGGGCTTGGACCCTTCCTCCTGTTCCTTGGCAAGCATCTTGGACTATTTATGGTCCCTTTCTAGTCAAGGGCTTAGGTCGTGACCCTAAGGGTGCACCTGGCAGCCATCTCTGCTTACCGGCGCGGGCGGAAGCAGTCGGTGGACTGAGGAGAAGGTGGTCTGGGCGCTTTTTCAAAGGCCTTGATCACATTTCCCCTCCAGTCACGGAACCCCCACCTCCGTGGGATCTACTGCTGGTACTGGCAAAGCTCATGGGCAAGCCATTCGAACCTATGCACAGGTGTGCTCTCTCTCACCTGTCGTGGAAGACCGCCTTCTTGGTGGCTATCACGTCAGCCAGAAGGATGGGAGAGCTCCAGGCGCTTTCCATCGAGTCTCCTTACCTGGTCTTCCACAGGGACAAGGTTGTCCTGCGCCCCACCGAAATTCCTTCCGAAGGTGGTGTCGGAGTTTCACCTTAACCAGGTGTTGACTCTGCCGGTGTTCTACCCCAATCACACCTCGGAGGCCGAATATAGGCTCCATACTCTGGACCCTAGAAGGCGCTCGCTTATTATAAGGAGCGCACGCTGAAATTCGGGAGAGGTTCGCCAGCTGTTTGTCACCCACGCTGAAGCCGCATCTGGCAGACCTGCAGCCAAGCGGACGATAAGCAGGTGGGTAACCTCCTGCATAGATCTCTGCTATAAGTTGGCGGGCATGGAGCTCCCAGAGGGATAAGAGCTCATTCTACCCGCCATACTGCTGCATCGGTGGCTGCTTCCAGGGACGTCCCTATCCAGGAAATCTGCAGGGCTGCTACCTGGAAGTCAGCAAACACCTTCATTACCCATTACCACATCGACCTTGAGTCACGCCGGGATGCTGGTTTTGGGGCCTCGGTTCTCCAGTCTCTCTTTCCCAAGTAAGTATTGGGGGTGTGCGTCTTGCCTCCCTCCTCCCGGAGAACTGCTAGGAGTCTGCCAATGAGTGTGGATGAACAACATATCCATGTCCTAGAAATACAGGTTACTCACCTGTAACAGGAGTTCTAGGAATGAATATATTTGTTCATCCCTACATTTCCGTTCTCCGGCTTCGACGCACAACCTGAGCTTCCAGCCGGGCCAGATCTACGCATGGGGCGGAGCCGAGAGTTATACCACCCGGGTGGGTGGGAGGAGCAAGCTTGAAGACCTTCCGGCAAGATTTAAAGCGGCAAGGATACTGCCAATGAGTGTGGATGAACAACATATACCATTCCTAGAACTCCTGTTACAGGTGAGTAACCTGTATTTTTTTCTAGTGGGGGAGCTCACCATCTGCGTTAGGTTAGCTGCTAGGATAGCATCCTTGAGGGACCCAACGTCTGATACGAGCCAATTTATATTAAAGTCACCCAGGAGAAGAAGCTCAATGTCAGGTGGTTGCGATCTTACAAATTCAAGAACAGTCTGAAGGCTGGACCCTGGATCTTTAGGAGGGATATAGACAGCGGCCACAGTAAGCACTTTATTTTGGGCACCAAGTAGTAGCTTGACAGGGAGAAATTGCACAGAGGAGTTAGTGGTGGAAAAGCAGACAGGATGGCTAGAGAGGTTGTCCTTAATGTAAATAGCACAACCCCCCCCCCCCCTTTTTTTATTAGTCCTGTCCAGTCTGAAAATATTGTAGCCTTGTAGTGAGATGGCATGGTCCGGAGTGCTTGGTGTCAGCCAGGTTAAACAATGGCTAGTATGTCGGGATTGTATTGACTGGCAAAGACTTGAAGGGATGCCAGTTTTGGAAGGAGGCTACAGATATTTAAGGTGGCGATGGCGAGACCCCCCCCTCCGTTTTTGCTAGATTTGTTACCCTGGTAGAAACAGGGCCAGGGTTTGGATGGACACTTCCTGACATCAGAAGGAGGAGGAGCAGGAGTTTAAGGGACATCTGCCGCAGCTCATAGTATAAAATGCAACACCTCCATTTCTTGTTAGTTTGAGTACAATGTAGTCGTTTAGGGTCCCAGCGTAGGGTAATGACTAGGAGCAGGTGTCGATTTGTCAACTTTCCAGTGGCGTGAGCTATCATTTGCACACAGTCCTTTGTAGGAGGGTGCCACAAGTGAGGGTAGGGAGGCTTTGACATGGTGCTAGGTTGCTGGGATCGAGCTTGAATGGTTAGTTTGAGAGGTAGAGGAGACGGCAAATGTTTACTGTAGCAAGGGTGAGTGTTCCTGAGTGACTCGTGGTGAGTTACTGTGGACCAGAAAACTGATTGTTACTGTAGTTCAATGACCCAGAAAGTGTTAAATTCCTGAAGGTGATGAACATTAGCCTAGGGCATATGCAGGATGTAAAAATCCTTTGTTAGAATCTTCCCTTTGTTCTCCAAAACAGTTGTGAATAGACCTCAAAGACAAGCACTCATCCTTTAAGAAAGTCAGACGGAAATGTGGATTCAATGCAGCACTCCACAACCCAGAAACTTATATAAAAGATTTACTGACCTCACTTTTGCTTTTTGATGTCTTCCAAAAAAGTTGATTTATGATGAGAATGCCTATACCTGGTGGTGATGTTTTGTAGTTTCTTAGTCCAGGAAATGTTCATAGATGTTATGTCCAAGAATGGTCCAGTTCCTCCAAGTAGAAACACATGAAAAACCACAAAAACTAAACTGCTGACAGAGACAAACACAAACAGTCAGCTACTGAGGTTGACTTTATACAGGGGATAATAGTGGTGATTTTCCAGGTTATAGTGTGGGAAATGTTGCAGATGACCATAGACTCAGTGGTGACACAGAATAGCAGCCCAAGAGCGTGTTGTCATTAAAATGGTAGGATAGGAATAAGCAGAGGGCCACCAGGGCTAAGTGGGGCAGTCACAGCTGCTGCGGTTGGCTAGGTGCTGTCGAAGACAGTTTTGGAAAGGATCAATTTTGGGAGTAGATTGCAGGTGTGCGGGGAGGTTGTTAAGCTAGGTGCTCTGTACGTAAATGCTCTTTGTCTTTAATGTCGATAACCTAATATGTTGATTGACTCGGTAGGGAGGATGGAGAGTTTTAAAGCCAGGCATTCAAACTCCTTTGGTCCGGAAAGAGCATGGAGAACAGTGGCAGATAATCTATTGTTAACATAAATGGCCCCCCTGCCCCCCTTGAGATTCTGTCCATGCGATATAAGGCATATAATGGAAGGGTTAGTGCCTGATCAGGTGTTACACTCTTCAGCCAGGTTTCTGTCAAGACCAGAATATCAGGTGTGTAGGATACCCATGCTTGCAGGTCTACTAGTTTGTTTTGTAGGCTGCATATTGTAGGGAGCATCAGTTTTAAACCTTTTGCAGTGGCAAAATCGGCAGGGGATGCCAAGGGGGTGATAGGCCCTGGATTAAGCTCGATATTTCCTGAGCAGAGGAGGAGCAAGAGAATTAGCTGTTGTAACCTTAGCCTCAGGGAAGCATAGCCAGTATTGCGCCTTAGCCTCTGGTGGCAGCATTTAAGGTCAGTTCAACTGTTAATACCACGGAGATTGTAATTCAAGGAAGCGCAAAGGGTCAAGTATGGCGTGAAGATGAGAAGGCTGTTGGAAACAAGTTTTAAAGCAACTAGTCTAGCTGGAGGGTTCCAGGAGGGATGAGGATTGGTTTCCAGATATGGGCTTGAGCTTCATGGGACTGCAGAGTCCGACAGGTTAGATACAATATCAGGAACTGATAAAAAGAGAAATATAGGTAATAATAAATATATAGTGTACATTATACAGCACTGATAAAAAAATAAATAGAAGGGAGAGATGTATAGCCAGCACTGAATGTTCTGTCAAAATAATGAGAGAATAATTGTGAGGGCACAATTGAGAAGAAAGACAACGAAAGGAGGCAGTGTAAATAGAAGGAATGAGTGTGCAGCCAGTACTGAGTGAAGTGAATGTTCAGGCGAGATACTGCAAGGATACTTAAGGGGACACTACTGGTGAAAAAAAAGAAATGACTGAAGGGTACAGAGTAAATAAAAGGGATAGGTGTGCAGTTAGTGCTGAGAAAGCTGGCTAGCCGAGACAACTGTGCTAATATTGCCCCTCATTGGCTAAAGAGACAGAATGAATATAAGTGATAATTACTCCGCCATCTCTGGGTGAACTGACTAATCACTGTTGCTTATATCGCCCCTAGTGGGCTAATAGTATAATGTGCAGATGAAAAGTTGGGACTTTGGAAGTGCACGGCCACTCAAGCTGACGGGATCTAGTTGTTCTATAAATCAGTGTGACCACCAAGGGAGGGTGGGTGGGGAGCTGCTGCACAGAAAAGCTCGCTTTAGCAATGCAGTGAATTTAGCTGGTGAGCCTCTCTCACTACCAAGATTAACAGGGAGCCATTAGTTGAATTTAGCTGATTAATGTTCAGGTTAGCAGGAAACCTGATTAAAATTTAGCATGTAAGCCACAAAGCATTAAAAGGTCCCCAGAGAGGTCTTTGTCCAGAGTGCAAAGCAGTTCAGGTGGAAGGCGCCACATTCAAATGGTGGAGCGGCTGTTCTGCGTACCTTGTTTTGATGCAGGGGTAGAGGGTGGCTGGCCGCAGCAGTAGGGGTCTGGCTGGGAGCGGGGGTGAATCTTGAGAGCCCAATCAGGGGCTGAATTCAGGAGCACAGCCTAGAACAAAGCAGGAAGTAAAATTAATTAATAGAGGCGCCACTTAAATGGCAGTGGCTAGCTGCATTAATCGGAGGGAGGGCTCAAGGGGGGTTGCTAGAGTGAAGGAGGAGGGGAAGAGAAGAAGGCTGAGGGTGCAAACAAAAATGGAGGCGCAAGGGGCAGTTAAAAAAAGAATAGTTAGCTACAGTGCCTTCAGAAAGTATTCACCCCCCCCTTGGATTTTGTCACATTTTGTTGTGTTACTACCAGAATTTTTAATGCATTGAAATTATTTTTTTCCCTCTTGATTCACACAGTATACTCAACAATTTAAAGGGGCAAAAATATTTTTGTGTAACAAAAATTTATGAAACATTAAAAACTGAAATATCTTGTTTACTTAAGTATTCACCCCCTGAGTCAATATTTTGTAGAAGCGCCTTGGGCAGCAATTACAGCTTTGAGTCTTCTTGGGTATGTCTGTATCAGCTTTGCACATCTGGATTTGGGGATTTTCGCCCATTCTTCCTTGCAGATTTGCTCAAGCTCTGTCAAATTGGATGGAGAGCGTCGGTGAACCGCAATCTTTAAGTTGTTCCACAAATTCTCAATGGGATTCAAGTCTGGGCTTTGGCTGGGCCACTCAAGGACATTCACCTTCTTGTTCTGAAGCCACTCCAGTGTTGCTTTGGCTGTATGCTTGGGGTCATTGTCCTGTTGGAACATTAATCTTTGCCCCAGTCCAAGGTCTATTGCAGACTGATGCAGGTTCTTCTCAAGGATGTGCCTGTATTTGGCTCCATTTATTGTTCCCTCTATCCTGACAAGTGCCCCAGTCCCTGCCGCTGAAAAGCATCCCCATAACATGATGCTGCCACCGCCCTGCTTCATGGTAGGGATGGTGTTACACGGGTGATGAGCTGTGTTCGGTTTGCGCCAGGCATAGCACTTTGCATTCAGGCCAAAGAGTTCAATTTTTGTTTCATCAGACCAGAGAATCTTTTGCCACATGGTCTCAGAGTCTGCCACGTGCCTTCTTGCAAACCCAGGCATGCTATTATGTGGCCTTTTCTCAGGAGTGGCTTCCGTCTAGCCACTCTCCCATGAGGCTACATCTGTGAAGTGCTGCAGAGATTGTTGTCCTCTGGACAGGTTCTCCCATCTCAGTCATGGAACTCTGTAGTTCTGTCAGGGTGATCATTGGGTTCTTGGTCACTTCCCTGACCAAGGTCCTTCTTGCCTGGTTGGTCAGTTTGGGAGGATGGCCTGCTCTAGGAAGAGTCTGGGTGGTTCCGTTATCTCTCCATTTCCTAATGATGGACTTGACTGTGCTCCTAGGAACTTTCAACACCCTAGAAATGTTTTTATACCCCTCCCCAGAGCTATGCCTCTTCACAATTCTATCACGGAGTTCTACGGACAGCTCCTTGGTCTTCATGCTAGAGTTTCTGCTCTGACATGCACTCTCAACAGTGGGACCTTATATAGATAGGTGTATTTCCTCTGATGATATGTCAACCATTTGAACTGACCACAAGTGGACTCCATTCAAGTTTTAGAGTGATCTCACAAGGAAATTGGATGCACCTGAGCTCAATCTGGAGTGTCATAGCAAAGGGGGTGAATACTTATCAAATCAAGACATTTCAGGTTTTTATTTTAAATTACATGTACAAAAAATTCTAGACGTTTCATTCCACTTTGACATTATAGAGTAATTTGGTGTGTATATATGTGACAAAAAAATCCCATATAAATGTATTTTAATTGGAGTTTGCAACATCACAAAATGTGACAAAATCCAGGGGGGGTGAATGCTTTCTGAAGGTACTGTACAGGGAATTCATGGCAGCCTGCAAAGTGAAGACATTTATTTGGAGTAAGAAATCCGCTCACTGTAACAGATAAGGCTGTGTGCAAATGTAGAGATCTAGCACTGTAGTAGTATACAAAAAAGCAGAGAGGTAACAATTCACTAACTAAAAACTAAGTACAAAGAGGTAACAGGCTTCTGAACAAATAATAAAACACAGTCCAGGTAACTGAAAACTATTAGGTGAATCTCGAGAGCCCGATCAGGGCCTATTCAGGAGCATAGCCTTGTTTAGATGCAGGGGTAGTGGGCGGCTGGCTGCAGTAGAAGGGGTCTGGCCGGGAGCGGAGGTGAATCTTGAGAGCCCGATCAGGGGCTTAATTCAAGAGTGCAGCCTTGTTTAGATGCAGGGGTAGCACGCAGCTGGCTGCAACAGGAGGGGTCTGGCCGGGAGTGAAGGTGAATCGTGAGAGTGCGATTGGGGACTGAATTCAGGAGCGCAGTCTTTGGAGTGGTTTGTGGGATAACAGATGTACCAGACACCAAACTTCAGGTTCAACACACAATCTGTGTGTGTTGTTTATTCAAAATACAGTAGATAACCTTCAGCAATGTCATATCCCTTCTTCAGTACATCAGTTTGCAGTAACAGACTCTGTATGTTCTTCCTCTGCACTTAGCCAGCACCTACTGATTCACTGATCTCTGATCTAACTTATCTGTTGAGATTTAGCTTCCCCTATGCAGGCCTTGTTTGCTTGAGTGGTGAGGGGCACAAATAAAAAAACAAAATAAGCTAAAGACAAAACCTCAGTGCAAAAGCACTGAAACAAAGGTTACCCCAAAGGGTATTTTTATTTTATTTAGTTTTTGTTGACCGGGTAAGTGCACTAGACAAATCCTGCCTATTTTCAGGCACGACCCGGGGGAGGGGGGGTACAGATGAATGCCAACTGACCTTGAACCAGATTAAGCTGTTGGTGGTATTTTTTAGTGAATTGACAATAAGCCAAGCTTCAAAGAAACACATCACCACACATACTTCCATAATGCAAAGCATCATGGGATATAGGCAAATCACCATTACATTTCAGACTTGTTCAGTTTACAGCAGTTTACATACATTTTAAATAGCACAACTAACTTAATTTGTATCATTCAGTCCCCTAGTAACTTTTTACCTTTATCAAAAACACCTAGTGCCATGGTATTTTCAACATTTACAGGTTTTATACACGTTAAGGTATATACATTAAAGTATTTTATGACTTGGTGCCATTGCGTACTAAATCCAACAACGTGGAACACAGCCTGTTGTTTTATATCAGTTTGGAGGTCACAACAATAACCTCCCTGTACGAGGACCTGAGAGGGAAAAGGAAAATTAAAGAGGACACTATAGCATACTCAAGAAAGGGAAGGGGGTGCCCATAGGTGACCAACCTTATGGACTAGAAATTATAAAGAATAGATTAGGCTAAGAAATAGAAGAACTGTTGCGACAGATTTAAGAAAAGGTCGGTCCTCAAGAGTGGCAGAAGCTCTCTGTCATACAGCCTTGTTTAGATGCAGGGGTAGCGGGCGGCTGGCCGTAGCAGGAGGGGTCTGGCCGGGAGCAGAGGTGAATCTTGAGAACCCAATCCTGTACTGTGGATCCCCATAGGTGAAAGTGGTGGGGCAAGCAGACTGGGCTAGGAGCTCCACCACGGGGTTTTACTCCCAGACTAAAGGAATAGGCAGACAACACTGGTGAAGAAAAAGCTATATAAAAATACAAATCATGCCTTTGGGAGATCTCTCATGATGCAGGAATATAATCTCGTGCAGGTTTGGGCTGCCAGAATTGCTCTGCTTCTCAGACCTTAACTTTCACACAAGACATACTCATTTACTAAGAAAAATCTTGAACAGGCATTTTTAAACTTTAACAAGAGCTGGCTATAGGTAACAATAGCTGCTTCTGTATTGGCTTGATGCGAAAGTTTCTGTTTGTTACCCTGAAGGTTGGATATTATAGTAAATTGTCCGCATTCTGCAAGAAAGAAACACAGCTCTAGAGGGAAATGTTCAGGATTTGTATTTCCCCACATTGTTGGGGAACCACACCCTTGGTGTCGCCTTCAAAGCTACTTTAGTGTTGGAGCTTGTTGAGTTAAAAAAAACAAAAAAAAAAAACTTGACCAAACTTATAAATAAAGTAACTTCAGCTGGCCCGTCAGCACAGCAATTGCACTATCGCTCACAACTCTGGCGTCGTGGTTTTGGGAATTAACTAGGGTTTTGTGTGTGTGTGTATGTGTATAAAATTGAGCATCCCAGAGGATGCTGTCCTTTTCCTCTGGGAAGGGAGGACAGCCAACTCCACTGCCACCTGGACGATCACAGGTGACAGTCCAACCGGGTGGGGGGGTGCACAGGCTGGTATGTGCACATGCTCACCCACATCACCTGCATCTGGGGGGGGCAGAAAACAGGGGAAAATACCCCACCATACAGCATGACTACCCCACTGAATATGCAGCATGACTGCCCCACTGAATTTGCAGACCGGGACACACTCCCAGATGACTGCATATTATTTCCCAAAGCAGACAACCCAACCTGAGGGCTCTTCCATGTGGGGTAAACTACAGGGATTATGAGGGGGAGAAGATAAGACCTGGGAGAAGGCAAAGTGACAGGGTTGGGGTGCAGTGGGAGCTTAAGACGAGGGCATGGGCTAAATAGAATTCAGGAGCATAAACAGGATAGACAAAAAAAAGAATAGAACAACTGCAGTGCTTTTTCTCTTACTAGGAGTTTATATCAAAATAAATACAGTATGCATCACTTGTAGTGTCCACACTTAAGCTTGATGGACGCTTATGTTGGATGAATTCCTTTTGCCAAAAACCTTTTCAATAGATCACTATATGAAAACTTAATGTTATGCCACGCTATGGTCGCCATCTATAGTGGCCACTGTTATTCCACTGAAGCAGCTGTAATTGGGTGTGAATTGTCACAAACCTACTCCTGAGGGGGACAGGTCCACTGAGCTCACAATGCCCACCCCTAAGTGCAACCCATGACGGGGGGGAGACAGGAATTGTGAAATAAAGACATCTGTGCTCAAAACATAGGAAGTCCAAGCATAAATGATGCTGAAAAAGTAGAATTTATTCATGTAATACAAAATAAAGATAACAGGCAAAACCTTTCATCCAGAACCAGGGGCTTCTGGTTTCAAGGTTTTGCCTGTTATCTTTATTTTGTATTACATGAATAAATTCTACTTTTTCAGCATCATTTATGCTTGGACTTCCTATATTTGGAGCACAGACATCTTTGTTTTACTTGTCTGCACTGGCAGATTGGCTACTTGGTCTGTACCCCACCTTCTATCCTGTGGAGTGTAGTTCTGTCATGTGTTCTAGAGGAACAGGAATACCCTCGTGTCCTTCCAGAGTGCTCGCTGAGTTCACAACTGAACACCCACCACGAGGTCCCAGGGCATCCTCTTTAAACTCTGGATAAGGGTACAATACCAGTCTCGAGACTTGTAGCCAAATATGAACTCCTTTTGGTTGTTAAAGGGGGAAGATCCAGGCGTCACACACTTTTCAGGGTAGCCGTGCGACCCTGATTTTGTCTTCTTCCACAGGACATGCAACAATCTGGTTCAAATCCCCATAGACTCCTGTATTCTCCCTATCTGTACTCAGATTTCCCTTACAGATCCTTGCTCGATTGGTTGTTTATGGTGGTATCACTTTAGCAATAACAGTTTGATCACAGATTAATAACTGTCCCACAATTCACACACGATATAAAACTCTTGCTGAGGCAGGTTTTCTCTAGAAAAATAAATGCTTTTACTAAATACTTAAACAACTAAAAGATGCATGAATTTGGTCACAGAATATCACAAATAACAGTGGATATGTACAAGAAAATGCAGTATAACTGTTATCTAATTTCTACCTTAAATCCGTAGTGAATTGAAGTCCAAAGGATAACTGGTTTTTCAAAGGTGTCTGTCCTTTCTGTAGCAGTCTTGCTTCTTGTGTGTCAGAAGTGTTTTCGTTAGAATGCTCCAAGAAAAAGAGAGAAAATGACTCTGGCTCATCACTTATATAGTGGGTCAGAATCCTTGGTCTGGTCATAACTTTTAGGCAGTAGATGTCACTCTTGCACTTTCCCCACAACCCAATTTTCTGGGCTGCCTTGTGATGTCTCACTATCTTGCTGGTAATACAGTTGACACCAGCTTGTCAAGACTGGTTACTTCATAGATCCTGGTTTTCTCCAGCATCCTGCTTTGAAGTGAAAAGGATCATCTCCTGAAACATTTTATTACCACTCTGCTTCCCTCAGTTAGTTAACCAGGGAAATACCCTTTGAAAGTGGACTCTTGGATCCTGCTAATCAGCTTGTTCTCAGTTCATAGAGGGATGTCAAATATTTTTGCAATATTTTTGAAGTGCATAGTTTATTGTAGGCAAATGGATTTTGGCATATCCTTGTTGAGCAACCCTTGGAGTAATTTGGTTCCCCGCCCAGCAAGCTTCCCCCTTAGGTCACAGAGGATGGTCAAACATTTGAAAAATCCAGTCTCTCTCTCTCTCTCTCTCTCTGTGACCCTTTCATAAACACTGGCATTCCTGTGGCATTATGACATACACAAAATCACATAAAAATATACGAACTGTGTCTGCAAATATGATTGACAGTGGCTAGCTCGCCACATGAATCACTCGCTAATATCCATCTGTTGACAAAAATGTACAAGTTACAAGCTGGCAGTAGTGCCACTTATCCCCTGTAGTCTGGTGTGAATCAGAGTGTGAATCATTCGTTAATGTGGAATGTCACTCTTACATCCCGAAGAATCTTGCTGTAGTGTAAACAGAGAATGTGTGGTCTCCCCTTTTTAAACCTCCTATGATTCTAAACAGAAAACTCACTGTTGCATCTCCCACTTGCCGTGCTCACATACATTCATTCAGTCCTGTAGTAAGGATGTTCAGAAGTGGGTTGGTTCTGTGGGCATAGACGGCATGAGTGCCAGAATTTTTCGTGCCGTGGAGTCACTAAACAGCATGAACTCATGGTGTGCAACAGTGGAGGTATGGTACCTAGAACAGTTGTATGTAGTTGGGTTTCTCTCAAGTGTGAGTGAGGATGGCAGAATTTTTCAGGGTGTCTCTGTACCATTTGCCAATAAACAGGAGTTTATTTTTTTAAAGCATATTTCGATATCCGAGACACCCACTATAGTGGACGGTTTACTACTCCGGTGTAAGCTACACATACTGTAAAGCAGAAAATGTAGGATCTTACTTCGAGGGTATCTCTTGCAGCAGGACTTCACCGGTAGGACTAAGCCATCAGGCACTAGGACCACACAGAAATCTTTCTAGCTAGCAGTCTACCAGATGGTGCCACCCACCTCCGTTATCGGCGTCTGATGTCAGCCTATCCTATATAAGGCGGGCTTCCCCATGCTGTCCTCTGTTCTTTTCCACCATTGACAAGTGCACATTGGATCACAGACTCTGCCAGAGCTACAGTCGATCGCCAGTTTCCTGCGTTTTCAGATCACTTTTTCTTTTTTTCTCTCGTTTAGTTGGGTAAACATCAATGTTTTTCGGCATATCACTCCTTCTTGTATATCTTCTCAGCCTTCTTCAGCTGCTGAACGCTCCACTAATTGCACCTTTGGCAAACAGATCCCGGATAAGGACGGCCATTCTGCTTGCCTCTTCTGGCTAGGCCCTAACCACGATGTCCAGACCTGCCAGAAATTCAATCCGGCCACCAGAAGATGACGCTAGAGGCCCCTTGAGAGCCACATCCTCAAGCAGAAGGTCGCCCAGATGGAATGGGAGCTGCAGGCCCAGAGCTCCTCCGCTTCCCCTTCCCAGTCATCGGGCTCTTCCTTCTGTAAACCAAAGGAAAAATCTTGAGGGAAACACAAACATCGGGACAAAGACCAGGACCATTCCCGGTCTTCCTCCCACTTGCAGTTGCTGCATAAGGCTTCTCTGTTGGCCGCTTCAGGGTCTTCCTCCCTTGGGGGCTTGACCTCCATGGCCACGCCATGCCCTTTACCCTTCAGGGCTGCCGGTGGCCGTGCCACCTGCCTGGATCTCTGTGACCAGCAACAGCTCCCTGGGGAGGGTATTCCTTATCCTGCCCCACAGCCCCTGCTTTGCCAACCCTTATTTTTGGTGGGCTCTTCAGCAGATGGCTCAGCCGGAGCCCCTTCAGTCAGCACAGTGCTGCTGGCACCAGTTCTTATCCTGCCACCCTGTCACCCGTGCCTCCAACACTGGACTTAGTCTCTGGGACCCTCATTTGGTCTGTCCCTCAACCACTGGGGTAGGCATCGCTGGGCACTGGCATCTTTGCAAGCCTGGTCTTCACCTAGCCATCACCAGTAAAGCCTTCTTCCCCAGTGCCGGTCTCTTCTCACCCGATGCCTGTACATTCCACCCCAGCATCACCTGGGCCAATGTTGCTGGGCCGGTTCCTGCAACCCATGGGTTTGGCATCTGCTCTGCCCCCTACATCAGCCGGGTCTTCGCTGGCCCTTCCCCTGCCTATGCCTGGGGGACCCATGCCCGGCCTTCCACTACCACAGCTGGGGGGACCCGACGCCTGCGCCACTAACTGCTCCAGTAGGACTGTAGCCAAGGTACCCAACACCAGCACCCAGGGTTCCTGCCTACCTGTGTCCTGTGCCGGTTGGGCCACAGACACTTTACAACTACCCAGATCTTATCTGTGTCAGTCTTCACCATTCATCACCTTTGGGTACTTGGCCGGAGGTCATAACCCCGTGGGAGCTTGATTTTTTATTTTTTTTGGATGGGTGGAGTCGACGCACGATCGGCGCTGCCCTTGATGCTGATGCACTGCGTGGCGCTCATGGGTTGGCCGTTAGGTGTTGTCGACTCCGCCCTCCTGCCAGTTCTTCATCTCCTGTCGTCAAGGTCACCTCGTGGGAAGCTTAGAGAGAATCTCTTCTGAGAGGCCTGCCTTTGAAGCCTTCGTGTTGCAGTCAAAAATTTGTCTTCGACTCTGTGTCGAACTCCATCGGCTCAGAGTATCCTGCCGGTTCTGTTCGCCCTACTCGACATCGCCTGGTAAGACTGTTCCTTATTTTATTTTGCGACGTCTGGTCTTGTTTGGTGTTCTTTTTCTATAGGTCATGTCTCACTCGTGGGGCAAGAAAACTTTGAAGATGGGATGGCCCCCCATGCGTCGGTGCCCATGTGGCTGTAAGTACTCTGTCACTGACCAGCACACGACATGGATTCGTGCAACGCCTGCTTCTCCAGGGACCACCGTGTCATCGAGCAACGCACGTGGAAAGTGGGACAAACTCCGCCAACTTTTGGGAGACTGGCACGCACTCGTCGGGCCAAGCCATGTTCTCTCGGCCTTTCCTCTGGGTCCCCTTCCGGTTCTATACGGACCGCGGAGGATGGGGCCTGTACCTCTTGTAGCATAGCCATGGCAGAGGCCCCATCTGCTGTGCAGGTGGCCCAGTCTGGGATAGGCGGGAGACACTGCCTTGGCAGTCGCCCCTTCGGGGGCGAAGGCTCCCCCGGTGTCATACCCGTGGCTTGGAAGGCCTGGGTCGGCGCTGTCCTCGACGCCGTCTGTCAGTGCCATCTTGGTCCTCGGCACTGTTCACAGCGCCGTGGGCTCTGATGGCGCTGGTTCGCCACCGTTCCTGCTGTCAGCGCCGTTTGCGGCGCCGATGGTGCTGATGGTGCTGTGGGAGGCTCTATGGCACTGTCCCTGTCTCTCGCCCTGGCACTGTCCGTGGTGTCGTGGTTGAGCATGGCGCTGTGTCCAGTTCTGAGCCGCTCGCGGCTCCGAGCATGGACACGGCGCCATCAGGGTTTCGGTGCTCGGTGGCACAGAGAGCGCGGTCAGGGCCATCGTCGGCACCGTCTCTGTCCTCGATGCTGCTCGCGGCGCCATGGGAATCTCTGACCTTGTCGCCGAGAGCGTGGTCGGGGCCATCGTCGGCGCTGTCTCTGGTCTTGGCGCCAGAGCCATGTCCTCTTCTTGCACCATTCGCGGTGCTGTTGGGGATGTTGGCACCGACTCTGGTGCAGTCTCGGTTTCTGGTACCCTTTTCAGTCAGGATGGAAGCGAGTGTCCACACACTGTTTAGCACAGAACTTCGGTCTCCACCTCTTCAGAAGGGGAGTCGGGCTCTGAGTCAGACAGGCAGTCTGACTACTTGGAGTTGGCTGCTCATGTGGACACCTTGGTAGTGTCCTCGACAGACCGGGACCAGCCCCACTCTGGGGAGTGGGCAGTGAGTCTCGGGACCAGGGTCAGGGATGCTGACCAGCAGGCAGTGGTGCAGGCCTCCATTGCTGTGCAGCCTGGTCTCTTGAGGATTCTCTGACCCCTCAGTGGTGGTACCCCCTCGGGTGGTGTGCCTGGATCGCCCAAATTTGGGGACGATCGGAGCACCCACAGAAGGGGAGGGTGCTGTTCCTTGGATAGCTCCTTCGGGGGCTGACCTGGGCTGTCAGCTACCTAGGCTGGCTCTCTCGGGAGGGTGCACTCTTGGATTCCGGTCTGAGAGAGGTAATGGGTCTGTGTGGCGGCCTTTTTCTTTTTTGGAGCCACGTGGGCTCTGGGAAGCCGTAGCATGAATCTCTGCTTTTCCCTTTCGGTTTCTTTGAGAGGGCCCTGTACTTTGGAGGTAGGGGACCGTCCTTCTGGATCTATGCAGCCCCGGTCACCTCACGAGGGGATTCTTCAGGGCGCAGCCTAGGCAGTTCCAGTTTGGTTGATCAGCTGTTGGCTGTGGAGTTTTCCAGAGCTCCTTCCTTCTTTCCCTAGGGCTCCTGGTGCGCTCCCTAGCCCAGGTGGAGGTCAGCCGATTTCTGTTGTCTGCTCTGCCCCCACTCCTCTGCCACATTCTCCTGCACTCCCAGGTATTCTTGGTCCAAGCGGTCCTTTCTCCTGGGAGCAGATCAGAGCGGTAGCTGCTCAATTTTCCGCTTACGTCAGGGCTATGGACAGACAGGTTTTTCAACCTCCCCCTGAGCAGTCAGCTACTGAACTTCCAAGGTCCTCTAACTTCTCATCCCCCTCTTCTGAGGGAGAGGAGCCGTCTGTCCACATCTCTCTCTCTCCAGCTGCTGATCTCGCCGAGTATCAGCAATTCCTCGTGAGGATGTTGGTAAACCTGTGCATCACTCCACCCACTCAACACAATATGGAGCACTCCACGCACGCCTTTTGGGGCGATTTCAGTGTGGACACCCTTGTGGTGCCCCCCTGGCCTGCTCCTTTTTGGGAGGCATTGTTGCGTTTCTGGCAGAGACCCTCTTCCGGAGTCCCAGCCCCTAGGGATCTCTGCCAGCAGTATTGTGCCCCCCCGGAGACTCCAGGTTCCATACCTCATCCCCGGTCAGGATTGATGCATTTGGATACTCCCGATGGGCTTCGCGCCCTGCACCGTGACTGGCCCCCATATCAAGATTCCTTGGATTTTGACTTCTGGGGGAGGAGGACATTCTACTCGGCACAGTTGCTGCTTTCTATTGCAGCACATCAGGCCCACTATGCATCCTATGACAGGTTCTTGTGGTCCAGGCTAGGTCACCTCCTAGCTTCGATGCCTGACATGGAGCAAACCAGACAAGACTCTGCACGTGGCCTGGAGCTAGCAAGGCACCAAGCAAGGGCATCATATGATGCCAGTGAGGTAGTTACCAGGGTCATAGGGACAGCGATCTGCACTAGGTGGACGGCATGGCTGCATCTCTCCCGGTCGTCACCCTTGGCCTGGGGTAGGGTGATTAGCTCTGCTCACCAGAGAACCTGTCTTTTCTCCAGTAGAAACATAGAATTTGACTGCAGATAAGGACCGCTTGGCCCACCCAGTCTGCCCATTTCCCTACCTAATGGATAAGCTGCAGATCCTAGTTAACCAGCAGCCTACTTCTTTCTACCCCCATCCCCTAGAATTGCCTTATGACTGTCCCATGCATGCTTGAATTCCACCACTGTTTTTGACTCCACAACTCCTCCGGAAGGCCGTTCCATGCATCCACAACCCTCTCTGTGAAAAAATACTTCCTCAAATCACCTCTGAGCAGTGCCCCCCATCTTCAAATTGGCCCCTTGTTTCTTGCACCTCTTTTTGAAAGATGCTACCCTCTTGGACTTTGTTGATTCCCTTGAGGTACTTGAAAGTTTCTATCATGTCCCCCCTCTCCCTCCTTTCCTCAAGGCTATACATATTAAACTCTTTAAGTCTCTCTTCATATGTCTTCCAGTGCAAACCCTGCACCATTTTAGTTGCCCTCCTCTGGACAGCTTCCATCCTGTCTATGTCTTTGCGGAGATTGGGTCTCCAGAACTGTACGCAGTACTCTAGATGGGGTCTGACCATCTGTCTGTACAGAGGGATAATAACTTCCTGTTTTCGACTGGTGATGCCTCTCCCTATGCATCCCAGTATCCCCCCAGCCCTCCTTGCTGCCCTCTCACATTGCTTGCCCACCTTTAGGTCATCTGCTATGACTACCCCCAGGTCCCTTTCCATTTTTGTTGTTGTTAGTATCTCACCCCCATTGTGTACTCTTCCCCTGGGTTTTTGTTTCCCAGGTGCATTACCTTGCACTTCTTAGCATTGAATCTAAGCTGCCATACATTTGACCATTCCTCTAACCTTGCTAAGTCCCTTCTCTCCTTTCCGCCCCACCTTGTGCATCAACTATGTTGCAGATCTTTGTGTCATCTGCAAAGAGACATACTTTTCCTTCCAGTCCCTCTGCAATGTCGCTTATAAAGACATTGAAGAGGACCGGTCCTAATACTGAACCCCGCGGTACCCCACTAGTAACCCCGCTTTCTTCAGAGTGGACTCCATTTACTATTGCTCTCTGTGTCCTGTTCTCCAGCCAATTCTTTACCCAAGCTGTCATCTTGGGACCCACTCCCAGGCTGGCTAACTTGTATATTAATCTTTTGTCTGGGACTGTGTCAAATGCCTTGCTAAAGTCTAGGTCAGCCATGTCCACAGCCCCTCCCTGATCTACTACTTTGGTCACCCAGTCAAAGAAATCTATCAGATTCGTCTGGCATGACCTTCCCGCTGTGAATCCATGCTGCCTTGGGTCCTGTGCCCCTCTGGCCTCTAGATACCTGACAATTCTTTTCTTTAGAAGTGATTGATTATTTTCCCTATCACTGAGGTTAAACTAACAGGTCTGTAGTTTCCTGCTTCTGCCTTGCTCCCACTTTTGTGAAGGGGAATCACATCTGCTCTCCTCCAGTCCTCGGGTACCACCCCATCCTCCCATGATTTGTTAAAGAGGGTAGTCAGTGGTGTCACTAGTTCTACCCTTAGTTCTTTTAGAATTCTGGGATGAATCCCATCAGGCCCCATTGCTTTGTCCACCTTCAGTTTTAAGAGTTCTTTCAGAACCCTTTCTTCTGTAAATGGGCTGGTATCAACTTCTGTATCCAGAGTGTTTCTGTTTGTTTTAGGTACCTCCCCCTCGTAAATACTGAGCAAAAATATTTGTTTAGTATCTCTGCCTTTTCACAGTCACCCTCTGCCCACCCTCCCTCTCCTTTATTAAGCCTCACTATCCCTCCCTTGGTCTTCCTTCGCTCCCTGATGTACATATAAAAGGTTTTATCCCCCTTCTTAACTGAGTTGGCTATTTTTTCCTCGGTTTGGGCCTGTGCTGTTCTGACTGCCTTCCCAGCTTCCTTTTGCTTTAACTGATACAGTTCTTTGTCTTGCTCCTTCTGTGATTCCTTGTACTTCCTGAATGCTTTCTTTTTCTCTTGAACCTTCACCGCCACTTCCTTTGAGAACCATAGTGGTTTCTTACATCGTTTTGTTTTGTTTATATGCTTCACACAAAGGCTTGTTACCTCTGTGATGGCAGTTTTTATTATTTCCCATTGTTTTTCCACCCCTCCTTCCTGCCCATTTGCTAGTGCATTCCTTAGGCCCTCACCCATTTTGGCAAAGTCAGCCCTCCTAAAGTCCAGTACTTTTGCCTTTGTATGGCTTGACTCTATTGCTGTGTTTATTGTGAACCATACTGTTTGATGGTCGTTAGTTCCCAGATGGCTACCCACTTATACATCTGTGATCCTCTCTTCATCTCCATTTGAGAGAACCAGGTCTAAGATTGCTCCCTCTCGAGTGGGCTCCAATACTAGTTGTCTAAGGCATGCCCCTGTAGGGCATCTAGAATAACACCACTCTTCGAAGTGGCTGCTGCAACTGCACTCCAGTTAACATCTGGCATATTCAGATCACCCATCAGCAATATCTCCCCTTTTTCTGCCATTCTAAGTATACTTTCTATTATTTCCTTGTCCATTTCCTCCCCCTGAGAAGGGTGAGACAGCGTCTGTCGGGGTAACTTCCTACCCCCTCCGGGGGGGGGGGTCCCCGTCTCACTCTCCCCACTCTCTGGCCTCTCCAGACCCGTAAAGGTTCTTCTTCTTAGTGTGTCACCCACTGAGAGCTAAGGGACTCAGCCCCTTAGAGGTAAAAGCCCCCTTCGGGGGGGGGGGCTCGGCACTCACCCAAAGGTGATGAATGTGAAGATTGACACAGATGAGATATGAATTACGTGACTACCATAATTCTGATCTTTCTGTGTACTTCACCATTCATCCCACAATCCCTCCTTCCCCCTGGGGCCTCGGTCTCTGGGCCCTCCTCCTTCCCCGTCTCGCCCCTCCTTTCTGTTAATCAGGAGGCGGGAGTGAGATTGGGGCACATAGGGGGATAATTTTCTTAGGGGCAGAGTGGTCAGGATGGGGGGCACTCCTTCAGTGCTTCGGCTCCACCCCTGTGGGGTGGGGGTTGGCAGTTGCCCTCCTTTCTTTCCTTCTTCCCTTCTCCCTGTCAGTCCTTTGATTTCCTTGTCCTTTGGACATAACCTCAATTAGTATAAGAAACTAGGTTTCTTGCACCAAATTCTCCTTTTGAGAGGAGGGAGCTATCCCTGTATCCTGTCTTTTCTTCCAGAATAGCCGATTCTGCTTTGGGAGTTATTGCTAGTGATTCTGTGCCTTGAATTTTGGCAGTTAGCCTCTTGGCCACTCCTTCACAGTTCCTATACAAACTGGAGACAGGTCAAGGTTACAGGGTACGTTTCTCCTGTTCCCTCCTCCCACTCTTATCCTTATTTCTAAAAATCCTTAACCTTCCCTCCCTCCTCTTTTTCTACTTCCAGAGATTGGGGCCCCTACCCAGTCCCCTTAGTCTTCAAAGTTGTTCTGTCCTCGCAGTCATTTATTTTTCCTTTTAAGTTATATATCTTTTCCTGTGTCTGTCCCTTGGACTTCCTTGTCCCACCCTCCCAACCCTTTTTCTCACCTCTATGGCGACTCAGAACTGGCGGGAGGCGGGTCGACAACACCTAATGGCCAACCCTTGAGCACCACGCAGTTCATCGGCCTCGAGGGCGGCGCTGATGGTTCGTCGACTCCGCCCATCCAAAAAAAAAAAAGCTCCCGTGGGGTCATGACCTCCGGCCAAGTACCCAAAGGTGATGAATGGTGAAGATACACAGAAAGAAAGATCACAATTACGGTAGGTACGTAATTTCCATTTCTTGTGGGTCTGGCGCTGGCATCCGTGAATTACCATGGTCTGACCTTTTTGCTCTGGCCGTTCATACAGTCACAGGCCCCTAACCTGGGTATGCCCCCACCATCGCACCCTCGAGGCCTCCGTGGTGCACTGTTTCTCCTGCCCCCATTCGTCCTGGACTCAGTGCTCCTCTTGCCCCAAGAGCCCCACAGATGCTAGTACCCTTGTTCTCCCGGTCAACCCTCAGCCTGGCGATAGTGGTGCTGTGGACTTGGCCATCGATGATGTCAGTTCTGAGCCCTGATCCCTAGAAGTGGTCTTGGGGATGAAGGGGGACCCAGTAACATCCCCAAATCTTCCCCTGATGATCCCACCTTTATGGATATAGTGAGACATATCCTGTCCATGATGGGGTGGGAGACTGTGGAGCAAGACCCAGAGCGTTGTCGCCCAGGCAACATTTCGTCATGGCACACTCCCCTCTGATGGCCCCTCCCCAGAGTTGGTCATCGGTGGCGTTACTAGGACAGCATGGCTTCACCCTCACACCATTCCTAAGGTCCCTAAAAGGCATACAGACTCTGCCATCCCCTGTCTGTAAGTCCCTCTTTGGCGAGCACCCCAAAGGCGAACTTGCTGGTCGTATCGGCAGCGGCTGCACCAAGCATCTGGAAGCCTCAGTGCCTCAGACAGAGAATCGAGGCAGCTAGACCAGGTGGCAAGCATGCCTTTGCTCCGGCCATGCAGGCCCTTAACTACCCCCTGTCCAGAGAAGCGATGAAAGTCTGGTGTTGGGCCATCAAGCACGATCTGCAGCTCTCGGCTGTCCATGTTCCCGACATCCAGAACATCCTGGCTGATGATCTAAGTCGCTCCTGGTCCACAGCTCACGAGTGGGACCTTCTGACCTCTGTGGCAGAAGACCTCTTTGACAGATGGGGTCGGCCTGAGTTGGACCTCTTTGCATCCCCACTCAGCTCAAAACTATCGCATTTCTGCTCACTAGATCCAGGGCCTGGAGATTTCTGGCAAGACGCATTGTCCCTCTCTTGGACAGGGAGGTTTCTGTATGCCTTCCTCCCTTCCCGCTCCTCAAGCGGGTTCTAATCAAACTCCAGATGGAAGGGGCACTGATGATCATCATCATCACCCCCTTCTAGCTTTGCCAGATCTGGTTCCCTTTGCTGCAACAATTGGCGGTGGACCCCCCCTGCCCCTGTGCACAGGCTTGCTCTCCCAGGAGCGGGGCACCCTGGTCCACCCGTACCTCAAATCCCTCCATCTCCATGCATGGCTTCTGAGGACATAGCCATCACCAGATCTGGAGTCTCCCCCAGAGTGGCTGATGTTTTAGTGGTGGCCAGGAAGCCCTTCACCTGGGCCACCTAACTGTGTATTGGTACTTTGCTCTGTGGGCTGCCTCGCACCAGTTGGATCCCTTCACCTGCCCAGTGGATCAAGTTCTGGAATACCTCCTGTCCCTCTCGGACTTGGGTTTATGTTACTCGTCTATTAAGTTGTACCTGTCAGCCATCTCTGTGTATCATGTACCTGTGGATGAGTGCACACTGGCCCAACTTGATATGTCTCGCATCTTTCTGCTGGGTATTCTGCATTTAAAACCTCCCATTCGGGATTCTGTCCCACCTTGGGACCTTATTTTTGTGTTAGAAAAGCTTACGTTGCCTTCCTTTGAACTGGCTTGTGTCTTGCGAGCTACGCTTTCTGTTGTGGAAAGCATTGTTTTTGGTGGCCATTACTTCTGTTTCAAGGATTTCAGAGTTTCAGGCCCTTATGTGTAAGGAGCCTTATGTAGTTTTCCACAAAGACAGGGTGTCTGTGTGTACTAATCCTAAGTTTCTTCTACGGTGGTGTCAGAATTTACTTTAAATCAGTCCATCCACCTGCCTGTCTAGTTTCTGGAGCATTCCAGTCAGAGGGAGGCATTGCTCCATACCTTGAATGTACATAGAATTCTAAGATACTATACACACAGAACTAAGGGCTCTCAGAAGTCCAGCAAGTTGTTTGTTTTGTTTGCCCCTGGGAGAGAGGGCTCCCCAGTTTCTAAACAGTGTTTGTCTGAGTGGTTAGCAAATGTTATTGTTTATTGCTGCCAGAAGTATGGTAAGGAACTTCCTGATGTTGTCAAGGGCCATTCCACACTCGGCATGGCCGCATCAGTAGCCTGTTTTTGTAATGTGTCTGCTGCTGATATCTGTGCTGCATCCACCTGGAGTACTGTTCACACTTTTACCAAGCACTACAATTTGGACATTGCCTCTAGATGGCGTGTCAATTTTGATCTAGTGGTCCTCCAAGGCCTTCTCTCTTAGGCTATCTTATTTGGTTGCCAATCTCGTCCTGCCTGCATGTGCTACGAGAACTGCTTGGGACCCAGTCCTACCGGTGATGGCCTGCTGCAAGAGATACCCTCTAACTAAGATAGTAAAGTTACGTAAGAACTTAACCGTAACAGTAGATCTTCGAGAGGATGTCTTGCAGCAGGCCCTGCCTTTCTCTCCCTCCCTCCTTCCCCCCTTTCTTTTCCTGTGTTACGCTCCCCTTCCATCAGGGCATGTCTTCTGCTTTTCTGTACTACAGGGTTACCTTGGCATTCTCATTGGTTCCCTCCTTCCGGAATACTGCTTCTGTTTTCTAGTGGGAGAACTGAGGAGAGCATGGGGGCTGCCCGCCTTATATAGGATAGGCTGACATCTGAGGTGGGCAGCCCCCTCTGGTAGACTGCTAGGTAGAAAACTTTCTGTGTGGTCCAAATGCCTGACAGCTGAGTCCTACCAGTGATGGCTGTCATCAAGGCACAGGTCAGGAAGCATAGGAAAACCAGGAGCAGTTTCAAAATTCTCAATGTTTTATTTTTCTCAGTAACAGCAAAATAAAAAAAGATATTCAGTATAACAAAGGCAGTACAAACAGAGAAAACTTAAGTCCTCCTTCTGAGGGTATCTGTTAATTCCAAGTTTCAGTCTCTGTCTCTCACTCTCCTTGTCTCATAGAAACATAGAATTTGACAGCAGATAAGGACTGCTTGACCCACCCAGTCTGCCCATTTCCCTACCTAATGGATAAGCTGCAGATCCTAGCTAACCAACAGCCTACTTCTTCCTACCCCCGGCCCCTAGAATTGCCTTATGTGTGTCCCATGCATTCTTGAATTCCATCACTGTTTTTGACTCCACAACCTCCTCAGGAAGGCTGTTCCACGCATCCACAGCCCTCTCCTTGAAAAAATACTTCCTCACATTACCTCTGTCGTCCCCCCTCTAGCTTCAAATTGTGTCCCCTTGTTCTAGGGACATGGATATGTTGTTCATCCACACTGTCTGGCAGGTATCCTTGCCGCTTTAAGTCTTGCCGGAAGGTCTTCAAGCTGGCTCCTCCCACCCACCCAGGTGGTAAAACTCTCGGCTCCGCCCCATGACGCTAGATCTTCCTTACCGATTGGAAGATCAGGTTCCCTCCTTAACGCTCTGCGTATAAGACTGGTTCCTAATTCTTCGGTTTTCCGAATTTATAAGTTTTTTGCTTATAGACTTCGGTCTTCTATCCCTCGCGGCTGCGATGGACACATCGACTCCTGGTTTTCGGAGATGCCGTTGCGGGCAGAAGATGTCTCAGACGGACCCGCACTCCACGTGTGTCTACTGTTTAGGCCTTGAGCACGACCCGCAGGCTTGCAACCTGTGCTCTTCCTTCTCAGCCTACGTCCTCGAAGGCCGTGCTGCCCGTTTACAACTGGGGCGCCCTGAGAAACGTTTTCCTCCGGTGAAGTCAAAAGAGGCCCGGTCGGCGGTCTCCGCGGATCAGCTAGATCAGATGATCGCCCTCGAAGAGGAGGCGGCGCAGGCCACATCTTCCTCGATCGCGGCATTTATACCGCTCTCCTTGGGTTCCTCTTACACAGCTTCCTTTAAGTAGCTTTGTTTGTCCTTCTCCACTAGAGTAGAGGGACCAACGTCTGCTGGACCTTCTTCTCAGTCCAAGAAGAAAGACAAGAGTAAGTCCCTCCGTCGACGCTCTTGAGAGCGGGAAAGGTCCCTCTCCTCGAGTTTATGGAGCCATCGACTTGAGCGTCGTTAACCGGCCACTGGTCTCACGGTGTCCCATCAGGTCAGTTGACGAGACTCCCGTCGGCGCAGTCGAGATCTTCTCGACCCGTTGGGACGGGTTACCACCAGCAAGCCGAAAATCCTCTCACGGTTCCCCGGTGGGAGTTGAGATCCGTGGGCTTGCCAGTGCCTCCGGTTCCGGAGCCCTCGGGTGAACCCTCTGAGCCGAGGGGGGAGCCGGTTCCACGTGTCTCCTCCCCGCACTGTCCTCGGAAAGGCCGTTGGTCTCGGTCTCGGAATTCTTCGCGGTCCAACCCGATCCCACCATCGCCGGTCTCGGTCGGCACTGCGGTAAGCGGCGCCGCGCTCGTCCTCGATCCTCCTCTCCGGATGAGGGGAGGCTTCGACGTAAGTTACGTCGACGATACGAGGACCTCATGTGGCAACAGCTCCTTCTGACCGGGAACAAGCCGACGCCGTCGCCTTCCCCGGCCATTAAGTGGCTGTCACTGGAGCGGCCGAAACAACCCCTCGTCTTACCCGAGGAGCCTGTTCCCAGGCCAGTTGTTCAGCCAAAACCAGCTGCTCCACCGATTCCGGTGGAACCTCCGCCTCCACAGCTGCTGTTTGGGGCTCCGACCAAGAACTCTCGGTCGGCTCAGGGTCTGCCCCATAGGCTGTTGGTCACCCTCACTCCCGATCGCCCTCGGCAGGTGGAGGGTGGCTCAGGCCCGAGGCAGCTCTTTGCGGACTCTTCTGAGTCCGACGACGATTCCTCCCTTTTCTCCAGGCGAGTGGACTTGGAGTCCTCTGGAGGTCAGTCGCTGGACGACAGCCCTTCGTCCTTCCTGGGGTTTGCTCAGGCTCATCTCGGAGTCCACCGGGATGCAGCTCGAGCCCGTATCCAAGTGAGCCAAGTATCCCCTCACGGAGATATTGGACCGAGGGGATTCCCCTAAGGAGGCCTTTCCTGTGGCCGAGGCCATTGTGGGCCCGGCTTTGGAGCTCTGGCAGCGCCCTGCTTCCTGCCCTGCGCCTTCGGCCAGGATGGCCAGGAAGTATGCGGTCCCTACCGGTTCCCTGTCCGGTTTCTCGGAACATCCCTCAGCCGAGGTTAGTTACCGACAGTGTTTCCAGTGTGCGAAACTCTAGGGCGATGGACAAACCTCCCGACAAGGAGTCCAAGAAATTGGACTATGCCGGGTGAAAAGTCTACGCTACGTCCTCCCTTGGCCTTCGTCAGGCCAGCTCGGCCGTGCTTATGGCACATTTCTCCCATGCCCTGTTGGGCTCCCTGGACGAGGTAGTCCCTCATCTCCCGGCTGACCTGCAGACCACGGTTAGGCAGGTGCGGGACCAGGGCAGTGGCCAAGCAGCAACTTCAGACTTCTCTGGACTTTGGAGACTCATGCGCCAGGTCAGTCACGGCTGCAGTGGCTATGCGCCGTCGGGCATGGCTGAGGATATCCACCTTCTCAGCGGATACCCAGCACAAATTGGCGGATGTCCCCTTTCTGGGGACCGACCTTTTCGGCCCTGGAGTGGAAGGCCACCTCCAGAGGATCGAAAAGTCCAATGCCACTTGCACTCGGTCTCATCCGATCAGAGGGATAAGGGCACGCAGACCGCAACCCAAGCCCATTCGTCCATCTGCGCATGCAGCACGTCCGGCCCAGAAGCATCAGGGCCAGCAGGCTCGCGCTTGGCGTCCCAAACCCAAGCTCGCGGCTTCCTCCTCCAGGAAGCAGGGAGGTAAAGGCCCTAGAGGTCCCTCGGCCGGTCCTTCCTCCAAGCCTGCCCAGTGACGGGTTGAGGGGTGTCACCCCCAACCGCGTCGCCTCACCACAGGTGCCCCCGTGAAGCGGCTCCACCACTTTCTTTCCGCCTGGTCTGTTATCACCACAGACCGGGTGGGTGTTGGAGGTGTGGGAAAGGGCCTGCCTCTGGAGTTCAGCAGGCCCCACCCTTCAGAGCCGTCGCACCTCGGGGGGCCTCGGGGTCCGAAGCCTCGCTGTCAGCTCGCCGAGCCGACATCGCTCTCCTCCTCGAGAAGGAGGTGATAAGAGAGGTGGCGGACCCTCCCTCAAACCCTGGGTTCGTGTCCAGGTACTTCCTGGTTCCGAAACGGACGGGGGTCTGGCGCCCCATTCTCGACCTACACGACCTAAACAAATTCCTAAGGTCTCGAACCTTCAGGATGGTCACTCTGGCTCAGATAATACCATCCTTGGAACACGGTGTGTGGTTCTGCTCTCTGGACCTGCAGGACGCGTTCTTTCACGTCTTTATCCGTCCGTCCTGAGGGTCTTCACCAAATGCATGGCAGTGGTGACAGCATTCCTGTGGCGCCGAGGGTCCGGGTTTACCCTTACCTGGACGATTGGCTGATAGCAGCCCCCTCCAGACAGGAGGTGAAGCAGTCCAGAGATCTGGCCCTCCAGGTTTGCTCTCAGGTCGGCCTCCTCATCAACGAGGCCAAGTTGGAACTCGAGCCGAAGCAGGTGATTCTTTTCATTGGGGCAGAGCTCGACTCTCTTCGAGCCAGGGCACGGCTCCTGGCGGACAGGGTCGAGGTTCTTTCCTCCTTTGCCCATTCATTTCTGGTTGGGCAATTGCGCCCTGCCCGGGGCTTCCTGCCCCTCCTGGGTCTCATGGCGGCCTGTACCAGCGTGGTCCATTGGGCCCGCTGGAACATGCGCCCCCTTCAGTGGGGACTGGCCAGCCAGTGGTCCCAATGCTGCGATCCATTGGACCAGCTAGTGACGGTGACCCAGGGGATGTGGAACACTCTCCAGTGGTGGACCATTCCAGTTCATCTGCAGGAGGGCATCCCGTTTGTCTGCCCCGAGCTGACAGTCTCTCTATCGACCGATGCCTCTCTGATGGGTTGGAGTGCCTATCTGGGGGAACACCGAGCGCACGGCCTCTGGTCCCCGCGGGAGTCCCGATGCCACATCAACCTGCTGGAGCTCCGAGCGGTCCGCCTAGCTCTCACCGCCTTTGCTCCGTCTTCTTCGGGGTCAAGTGGTCCGGGTCCAGACGGACAATACCATGACCATGTACTATCTAAACCGCCACGCGGGCTGAACGCGCTCCATGCTTCTATGCAAGGAAGCCTCCAGATCTGGTCACTCATCGCGCAGCCTGGAGGCGGATGTCCTAGCCATTCACGTGGCAGGAGCCTCCAACACCCTGGCCGATGCCCTAAGCCAGATAGGGGCTGCGTCCCACGAGTGGTCTCTCCTGCCGGAGGTAGTACAAGATCTATTCTCCCATTGGGGCACACCTCAGGTGGACCTGTTTGCCTTCAGGGAGAATGCGAAGCTGAGGCTGTTCCATGCCCGCCCCCCTGAGCAGGGTTCGCTGCAGGGGGATGCCTTCTCGAGGCCGTGGACCCCGGGCCTCTTCTACGCCTTTCCCCCATTCCCCGTGATGCACAAGGTGCTGCTCAAAGCAAGGAGGGACAAGGCGCGGGTGATTCTGATAGCCCCAGACTGGCCCGCCAGTGTTGGTACCAGATCTCCTCAGCCTCCGCTCCAGGCTCCCGAGGCAGCTTCCAGCTCGCCCGGACCTGCTCTCAGTCAGTCAGGGGAAGGTATTCCAACCGGACCTTCAATCCCTGCACCTGACGGCCTGGTTCCTGAGCGGCTAGAGTTCCAGGCCTTGGGTCTTTCCGATGAGGTCCTCAAGCGTAGTTGAGGCGTCCCGTAAAGTCGATCAGAAGAATGCTACACCTTCAAATGGAAAGAGATTTTCCATTTGGTGTCAGGGCAAGGGCCTGGACTCTTCCTCCTGTTCCTTGGCGAGCATATTGGACTACCGTTGGTCCCTTTCTCAGCAAGGGGCTTAGGTCGACGACCCTTAAGGTGCACCTGGCAGCCATCTCTGCTTACCGGGCACGGGCCAGGAAGCAGTCGGTGGCGCAGGAGAAGGTGGTCTGGCGCTATTCCAAAGGCCTTGATCACATTTCCCCTCTGGTGCAAGAACCTCCACCTCCATGGGATCTACTGCTGGTACTGGCAAAGCTCATGGGCAAGCCATTCGAACCAATGCACAGGTATGAACTCTCTCACCTGTTGTGGAAGACCGCCTTCTTGGTGGCTATCACGTCAGTCAGGATGGGAGAGCTCCAGGCGCTCTGCATCGAGTCTCCCTACCTGGTCTTCCACAGGGACAAGGTTGTCCTGCGCCCCGACCCGAAATTCCTTCGAAGGTGGTGTCGGAGTTTCACCTTAACCAGGTGTTGACTCTGCGGTGTTATACCCCAATCACACCTCGGGCGAAATATAGGCTCCATACTCTGGACCTTGTATACGCGCCGCTACTATAAGGAGCGATCGCTGAAATTCGGGAGAGGTTCGCAGCTGTTTGTCATCTACGCTGAAGCCAGCACCTGGCTGAACCTGCAGCCAAGCTTGACGACAGGGCAGGTGGTCACCTCCGCATAGATCTCTCATATGTAAGTTGGCATGGAGCCCAGAGGGATAAGAGCCATTCTACCCGCCATGCTGCTGCATCGGTGGCTGCTTCCAGGGATGTCCCTATCCAGGAAATCTGCAGGGCTGCTACCTGAAGTCAGCACACACCTTCATCACCCATTACCACATCGACCTTGAGTCACGCCAGGATGCTGGTTTTGGGGCCTCGGTTCTCCAGTCTCTATTCCCTAAGTAGGGGTGTGCGTCTTGCCTCCTCCTCCGGAGAACTGCTAGGAGTCTGCTCAGACAGTGGATGAACAACATATCCATGTCCTAGAAATACAGGTTACTCACCTGTAACAGGAGTTCTAGGAATGGTATGTGTTGTTCATCCTACAACTCTCGACCTCCCGGCTTGACGCACAACCTGAGCTTCCAGCGGGCCAGATCTGGCGTCATGGGCGGAGCCGAGTTTTACCACCCGGGTGGGTGGGAGGAGCCAGCTCGAAGACCTTCCGGCAAGATTTAAAGCGGCAAGGATACCTGCCAGACAGTGTGGATGAACAACATATACCATACCTAGAACTCCTGTTACAGGTGAGTAACCTGTATTTCTTGCACACCTCTTTTTCTGAAAGATGCTACCCTCTTGGACTTTGTTGATTTCCTTGAGATACTTGAAAGTTTCTATCATGTCCCCCCTCTCCCTCCTCTCCTCTCGGCTATACATATTAAGCTCCTTAAGTCTCTCTTGATCGTCTTCTGGTGCAGACCCTGCACCATTTTAGTCTCCTCCTCTGGACTGCCTCCATCCTGTCTGTCTTTGAGACTGGTCTTCAGAACTGCACTTGTAGTACCAGATGGGGTCTCACCAGCTGTCTGTCAGAGGACAACAACTTCCTGTTTTCTACTGGTGATGCCTTCCCATGCATCCCAGTATCCCCAGCCCTCTTTACTGCCCTCTCGCATTGCTTGCTCACCTTTAGATCATCTGATATGACTACCCACAGGTCCCCTTCCATTTTTGTTGTTGTTAGTATCTCACCCCCCATTGTGTACTCTTCCCCTGGGTTTTTGTTTCCTAGGTACATTACTTTGCACTTCTTAGCATTGAATCTAAGCTGCCATACATTTGACCATTCCTCCAACTTTGCCAAGTCCCCTCTCATCCTTTCCACCCCACCTTGTCTATCAACTCTGTTGCTGATCTTTGTGTCGTCTGCAAAGAGACATACGTTTCCTTCCAGTCCCTCTGCAATGTCGCTTATAAAGACATTAAAGAGGACCAGTCCTAGTACCGAACCCTGCGGTACTCTACTAGTAACCCCCCTTTCTTCAGAGTGGACTCCGTATACTATTACCCTCTGTGTCCTTTTCTCCAGCCAATTCTCTACCCAGGCTACCATCTTTGGACCCACTCCCAGGCTGGCCAACTTGTATATTAATCTTTTGTGTGGGACTGTGTCAAATGCCTTGCTAAAGTCTAGGCAGGCCATGTCAGCAGCCCCTTCCTGATCTACTACTTTGGTCACCCAGTCAAAGAAATATATTAGATTCATCTGACATTACCTTCCCGCTGTGAATCCATGCTGCCTTGGGTCCTGTGCTCCTCTGGCCTCTAGGTGCTCAACAGTTCTTTTCTTCAGAAGTGATTCCGTCATTTTCCCTATCACTGAGGTTAAACTAATGGGTCTGTGGTTTCCTGCTTCTGCCCTGCTCCCACTTTTGTGAAGTGGAATAACATCTGCCCTCCTCCAGTCCTCAGGTACCACCCCATCCTCCCATGATTTATTAAAGAGGGTAGTCAGTGGTGTCACTAGTTCTACCCTTAGTTCTTTTAGCATTCTGGGATGAATCCCATCAGGCCCCATCGCTTTGTCCACTTTCAGTTTTAAGAGTTCCTTCAGAACCCTTTCATCTGTGAAAGGGCTGGTATCAACCCCCATATCCGGCGTGTTTCTGTTGTTTGGTTTAGTTACCTCCCCCTCTTCATTGGAGAATGCTGAGCAAAAATATTTATTTAATATCTCTGCCTTTTCACAGTCACCCTCTGCCCACCTCCCCTCCGCTTTATTAAGCCTCACTGTCCCTCCCTAGGTCTTCCTTCGCTCCCTGATGTACCTATAAAAGGTTTGATCCCCCTTCTTAACTGAGTTGGCTGTCTTTTCCTCGGTTTGGGCCTTTGCTCTTCTGGCTGCCTTTCCTGCTTCCTTTTGCTTTAACTGATACAGTTCTCTGTCCTGCTCCTTCTGTGATTCCTTGTACTTCCTGAATGCTCTTTTTCTCCCTAACCTTCCCTGCCACCTCCTTTGAGAACCATAGTGGTTTCTCAAATCATTTTTGTTTTATTTGCTTCACACAAAGGCTTGTTACCTCTGTGATGGCAGTTTTGATTATTCCCCATTGTTCTTCCACCCCTCCTTCCTGCCCATTTGCTAGTGCATTCCTTAGGCACTCACCCATTTTGGCAAAGTCAGCCCTCCTGAGGTTCAGTACCTTTTCCTTTGTATGGCTGGACTCTACTGCTGTGTTTATCGTGAACCGTACTGTTCGATGGTCACTAGTTCCCAGACGGCTACCCACTTCTAAGTCTGTGGTCCTCTCGCCATCTCCATTTGAGAGTACCAGGTCTAAGATTGCTCCCTCTCGAGTTGGTTCCGATACTAGTTGTCTAAGACATGCCCCCCTGTAGGGCATCTAGAATGACCCCACTCTTAGAAGTGGCTGCTGCAAATGCACTCCAGTTAACATCTGGCATATTCAGATCCCCCATTAGCAATGTCTCCTCTTTTTCTGCCATTCTAAGGATATTTTCTATCATCTCCTTGTCCATTTCCTCCCCTTGAGATGGGGGTCTGTATACAACCCCTGTGCGGATTGTGGTGCCATTGCCCGTCTCCAAATTGACCCACAGTGCTTCCTCTCCTCCCTGTTTACCCTTTTGTTCTGTTGCTTTGATTCCTTCCCTTATGTAGAGAGGTACTCCTCCTCTTTTACCCTCCCTGTCCCTCCTGTAGATAGTGTATCCTGGTATGTTTACGTCCCAGTCATGGTTCTGTGTGTACCATGTTTCTGTGACTGCCACAATATCTAGATGTTCCTCCTCCATCAAGGCCACTAACTCAGGAAGCTTGTTACCCAGACTACGGGTCTTGGTACTCATTGCTCTCCATTTTTTGATGGCTTTACCTCTTGTAGCACCATCCCTGTCCTCATTGACTTTGCTTTCTCCATTTACCCCTGTCATGCTTCCTACTGACCTTTCTACCTTGGTCTTTACCTCATTTAGTACCCTGTTTTGTAGGGGGTCTCTAGCAAAAGCATTGCTGCTCTTTTAATAAGTCTTTGTCTAGGAACTCGTTGAGAGCTCCTGCTTCTCATAGAATGTTCTTGTAAGTTTACAGAATGTTCTTGTCAGTTTCGATGCAGGTGCAGAAAAAAGAACATAGTGACCCAGAACTGACCTCTTGTTTACAGCTCTGCAAAGGGCTTAAAAACTGCATCTCGGGTTAACCCTTTGAGTTCCAAATAGCTTTTTGCAATCATTTCAGCAGTGTAACTATATACAGTTTTAAACTAAGGGATCCCAGTATCAGTGACATTTCCACATAAAGCTTCACATATATTTTTATACCCGCAGATATGCAAGGGGAAAGAAAAGACAGAAATAGCAAGGGAAGGCAGAGAGATAGCGAGGGGCAGAGAATTGCGAAACCGTCAGAGTGATCAGTTCCTAGGTCTCACAAGAAAATTTGGTTGTGCAACCAGACAGACAAGAGACAGAAAAGGAGTGGATAGAATAGATCCTTGCATTTAACTCTTTCTGCATACCAAATGGGGCAAGACCTTATTCAGCCTAGTCACAATGGCCTGCTGCAAGAGATCTTCTCGTAGATCTACTGTTATAGTAAGTTCTTACATAACTGTACTTTTTTGAGTTTACGGCTGTTTTACTACTTTAAGTGCATTTACATTCCTGAAATTGAGGCTACAGTACCTGTACAGTATTTTACGGCATGGTTATTTAGTGAAAATTTTCCCCCAGTAGCATAATTGTATTATCGCTTATCAGTATCAACTTTATTTATAAAAAAAAGCACAATTCCAGTTTGTACAGTTTGTCCAAAGCACTCATACAGAGTTCCCAAACTTGTATTACAATTAAAACCAAACACAATAATATCAAGAAGTATCAAACAATAATTAAAATCATCATCAATTCACAGCTAAAACATTTTAGATACCCATTACGCTTGAACCTCATTGTCCATTTGTCTTATTAAAAGCTGCAGCATGTGGGCTAAGCACCTGCTTACAAACGGATGCGAATCACCCAACAGACGGGATAAAAGAATTTTGGCCAACTTAGTGGTTCAGAGCTATTTATTTTGTCCAACTTAATACAAGTAACATGGCAGCAGAAAAGAGGAATATTTATTGTGACCCTGTGAAAAATGAAAGTGTTTTACAATTTAGCGATTGTTAAGTATACACAAAGAACAGAATTGCCCCACCTTGTACAAAATACACAAATTTGCTGTTGGAGTGGCCCCTGCCCAGAGCTTCAACTTTTTCTTATTGACTCTGTGCACCTGCCGGCCTGATAACTGGCTCCCCCAGCTAGTCGTCTGCCCTGCTGCCTCATGGCGGTAGGCAGAAGGAAACATCCTCCTGGATGTGTTGACCACCAGTCTGGGAACCTGCACACTTGCTGCTAGGGGCCTCACAGAGGGAGTACTTCATTACCTCCATCTGTGCAGACCATTACGCTCTCACCCTTAGCCACGTTCACTTGCCAGGACAGTTTGGTCTTACTCGTTGCCCTCACTGCACACACGCCATTATTAAGTGCAAAAATTGCAGTGATGTACTGGTCCAGTCCCTTCTCTGTGAACCAAGATACCTTTGCCCCTAATGGCCAGCCACTTTTGTTTTGTGTTGATATGACCCATGCAGTCTGATTTGAGGAGTTGCTCCATGATGTCTCAGACACAGATGGGACAACAGTTCCCACCAAGCTGTTCTTGCACAGAGTCCCAGTTGTAAAGTAGTTCTTGCAGTGCAGTAGTAAAGATCCATACACAGGATAGTTTTGCATTGCAGTGATGGAGGTCTCAGGAGGAGGAGGAGGAGGAGGCAGCAACAGTAGGGTAATGCCGGGCTTCCGCTGCATTGTTATTGTATAGTAACTCCAGCCTTAAAAATGGCTGTTGATGAAGAGTATGAACAAAAGAGGTTGCTGTTTCATTGAATACCATCTTTTTATCTTAAACTTGAGTGTAATAAAAGGTTTATAATTCCATAGTCTTGAGCAATGGTAGGGCTACTGCTCACGATGCTAGCGACTTGGGTTCTGAAGGGAGCCTGCATCATAGGGGGTTGGTGGGGGAGAAGGATCGAACTTCCCAGGGGACACTCTCCTGCAGGAAAGGATGGTCACTGCCTCCACTGCAGTGCTGCCACCTAGGTGACTATGGGTGACAGCGTATCAGAGGTATACAGGCTACTGATGCTCATCAGCTGGGACTTGTGTGCAACGCACCATTGTGCATAGACATGCTTGTGTCCCCATGTAAGCTGACATCTGACAGGAGAAACTCTGGGGTCATAGCCCTGTCTCCTGAGGCAACTGGACCTGCAGATGCATCCAGACTTTTCTGTGTTTGTCAGGGCAGCCTGCCTGACGAAATGTGGAAAATTCAGGTCTATATCCCCTAGACCCTGCTGAGGAGTGGCACAACTGTGGCTCTACAGAGGGGCACCAGCCTCAGCATTGAGACTAGAGTTGTAGCTTGCCTGTACCTTTGACTCCCTGAGTGAGTGGCAGCCAGATACTGAAGCGGCAGATAAAATGTAAGCAACAAAAACATATCCATAGTCTCTCTTAGAATTAGTATGTTATTTTACAGCAGAAATGTATCTCCGTTATACAGCTTGCTTAATGCTGTTTGGCATATAATAATTTTAGTTTCGTTTTTATTGACCTGGAAAGGACGGCTGGACAGTACGCATTTTCAGCCTCTCCCTAAGGGAGTCGTAAGTGGGGTGAATACAGATGCAAATCAGCTGAAATTGAACCAGATTAAGCTATTTTTAGTGACTGGGGAAAACTGGCCGGGACATGGGTGGGGGTCCCCTCCTCTTTTTGAGAAGAGCCATGGGATCTTTAACATCCCCCCAGAAAAGGGAGACACTCTTTTAACATCTCATCCAAAGGATTGCACACCTCGACAGTGCAGTATCCCCTTTGTACTGCAGACATTTTTATAATGACAGTTATTGTTGTTTATTTGTTTGTTCATTCATTCATTCACTTATTTGAAAATTGGTTCCCAGAAGTGGTGCATTGAGCCAGGGCTTGTTTCCAGGCGTGACCTGGGGATGGGGAAAACAGGAGGGTGAAACAAGTAGAGACAAACATCCTTGTGTTAACAGCAAAAACGGTAATTAAAATTGTAACATGGCTTTGCATAATGGGAAAAAACAACAAATCAATGCAGACAGTTGAACAAAAATAGAAATAAATACAGCTATCTGCAGGTTGTGTTACAGCATCATCTTTTTAAAGTAGCTGTAGTTTTACTTTATCATTCTAGACAGCACTACAACATGGACTGGAAGTCGAACAGCAGCATATACTCCCAACATGCCCCACCACCAGAATGGACATCTTCAGCATCACCCGCCCATTCATCATGCAGGACATTACTGTAAGTGATGACAACACTACTACTTCTTGCCGCATTGTATTTTTTCAACGGTCTACCATTTTATTACAGGTCAAGTTCAGTATTGCCCTCCCACAGCCATCTGATCAATAATGTTTTGATTGTATGATAATCCTGGTGGAGGTTGTGAGAAGCTCAGAGATTGCAGAAGCTGGTAATAGACACATTACTTTCTGTTTAACAGATAATTCACAACAGACCTCCCTGTTGTTTAGCCAGACGGACATGGCAGGCTGGATCTTAAAATGGCCTGCAGCTCAGCTAATCATGACAGTGAATGTGTGATGGGATGCCGCTATTTTGCACTCTGTAAAGTACGAGCACTTGTACTACAGACTGCTGATTTCCTTCTGAAGAATTCAGTGTTTAGAGATGCGTAAGCAAGAGGTATTTGCCTTTTATTTGGTTTCATCTTCTTTCTAGCCTAGTCTTCAGCCCGCCCCAGCATCCCAGCCCCTGAGCAAGGCATAAATTAGTGTCGGAGAGTTGATTAGCAGCCTTTGCTAATCAAAATGAAAAGTGATTAGCAATTGGGAATGGAAAGTTTTCTAAAATGAGTATTTTTACTTCATACAATTACTACTAATAATTGCATATATTGATAAAATTAACCTTGTACACACAGTTTTGAGACTGTTGATTTTATTTGCCATTTTTGACCAAATTGTCAGCATAGCCTTCTATTACCACACCTCATGTGCCTGGTATTGAAAACTTTGAAATCCCTGCCAAAATGTGATTCCGCACCACCGAAACGTCATTCCACGCCACAAGTGTGAAAAGACAATTTGACCAGGGTTTGAAAAATGACAGCTGTCATGTTCCTGAGGTGGTGTAAAAATGGCTTTGTTGAAAATTTGGGTGTCAGAATATTTAAAATTACCAAAGTTACAAGTGAGCATAGTACAATTTAAACATATGCACATAACTTGGCCATATTTACATATTTTGACCCTATATTTTCAACTTAGCCTTCTCATGACCCCATCTCATGAACAAGGTTGGTGAAAATTTTCAAATCCTGCCCAAAAGGTGATTTCGCCAAGCAACTGTGAAATCGCCTTTCAAGCCGGATTTGCGAAATGTTACTGACATTGTTCATGAGGTGGGTTCCCCAAAAGGCCATGTTAAAAATTGTTAATTTGGTGTCAGAATATGCAAAGGTTTTCGAGTTATGCATTAAAGTTGAAAACTCCATTGAAATACATTGAACTGCATTTACCTTAGTTTCTCATATTGCCGTCGCCGGTTCCAGCAGCAAGACGTGTCTTCAGTTGGAGAGTGGATCTTTACCCTGTAACCTGTTAAGGTGAGTGAGGGTGTGTCGGGATGTACTGGGGAGTATGGGGTGGTGGGTGCTGAGTGGAGGTGGGGGATCAGATTGGTGAGGGACCGTTTTCCTTTTTTGCAGGTTCAGAAAAAAAACATTGAGGGACCATATTCTAGATAAGGATGGCGATCGAATGGTGGTGGTGGTAGGGGGTGCCACTAGACACCAGGGACAGGAAAAACAACGGGGATGGCGATTGGATGGTGGGGAGTGCCACTAGATACCGTGGACAGAAAAAACAATAATGGGGACAGCGATGGGATGGTGGTGGTGGTGAGGGGGGGTGCCACTAGACATAAGGGAAAGATAATAAAATAACGGGGACAGCGATCCACGTAGGGTGCGGGGCACCACTAGACACCAGAGAAAAAAAATAAAATAAGGGGGATGGGAATCGGAGGGTGGGAGACGCCACTAGACACCAGGGAAAAATAGGGTATGGCCAGCTTCTAATGATTGGCAATCGCTGCTAATTATGCTGGCAGTTAACTCGCATTTCCCGATTCTTGGTTCGCAAATTGCGATGCGAACCCACTTAATTTATGCCTTACCTGAGCTCTGCCCCATCCCATCTTGGCCAGTGTACTCAGTGGCTAATGCTCTCACCCCCACAAAGACTACATAAAAGCAATCCAGGCTGGATCATAGGTTTTAGAGGAGGGCTGACATTGGTGCCAGCTGTGACAGGGAAGAACCATTTTCAGTTCTTCTAGGTTTCCTTTCCTTCCATCTTCTCCAGACGCTCACAGGCATTCGTCCAGTTACTGGTATATGCATGTGCACTGTGTCCTTCCTTTTTCTCTCAATGTGCATCTCTCAGCCCTTTTCGCCCCCACAGCTTGAGGTACTGAAGTGTAATTCAGAGGCAGACACAGAGCTGTATGTTGTGTAAGCGGTCAAGCGAGGGGATAAACAGTTCATTAGATATATTAGGGGAAAAAAGAAAGTGGGGAGGAGGAATTGTTGGGCTAAATGAGGGAGGTAGGGTAACTGAGGAGGATGGGCAGAAAGCAGCCGATCTTCAAGGATATCTCATCGAGTTTACCTTTGGAACTTATAGCCACCAGGCACTAGGACCACACATACACTTTTGCAAGCAGTCTGCCAGGGGCCGCCTACAGTGACATTGGCATATACATAAATGTGGGCGTCTCTTCTACTCCTCCGTTCTTTTCTCACCGTTGATTAGACTCATGGGACTGCGGAGGAAACTTCGCTGCTGATACTCGGGCAGTTCTCATGTCTTTTTCACACATACAGTGCCTACTGCCAGGCCTCCCTGTTCAAGGGGGACCATGTGTGGGGACTTCTGCCAATCCCCTATCAACGCTGCAAGAAACTCCCTTGCCACAGTCACTTCTTATGCGGCCGCCAACGTTGCTGGCATGGTCTCTCATTCCTGTCTACCTGGTTGACGATGAATATGAGTACAGTCCTGATCTAATGATGCAGGAAGAGGAGGATGAAGTTGAAGACTGTGCTGAGAGCCAATATGAACATGGCACCATCTCTGCAGGCTCCACATGCAATGAGGACTCTGTGATAAACACACCACGGTCCTCTCCAGAGGACCCTACATTTTTCACCAGGATGCAGCAAATGCAAGCTGCCATGGGATTTGCATTAGAAGAGCAAGATAACACTAAAAAAGAACCTGCTGGAGTTCCTGAATCTCCCAGTCTGTCCTGCCACTGTGGTGCCTTCTCTGCTTCCAGCATTAGAGAATGCCACCTATGCAGCTTGGTTCAGAGCAAACAGTATACCAGCTGTTCCCAGGAAGGTATGTATTCTGGGAAACCCTTTTATGCCACACAACCTGAAACTGATTCATTGGTGATTTAATGCTGCCAATGACAGGTCTAGGGTTGAGCTTTCTTCCTTCTGATTAGGAATCTGCGAGGCTGGATGTCATAAGTAAAGGACATACGCCTCTGCATCATTGGACCTTCGTATTGATATTTACCAAGCCCACATGATGAAGTGTCAGAACACCCTTTGGAGGAAGGCTAAGGCTACTGCACAGCCCATGCTTTAGGGCACCCCAAAGCTGAAGCTACTGAAAGCTTTGACAGCTAGAGCTGATGTGGGCAAGCATTTGTTCTCTACAGCCTTTGTTTCTGATGCTTCTGCCAGGGCTTTGGCCTCTGGCATCAATCTCAGGAGATATTCTTGGCTCAGAGTAACAGGCTTTGTCAGAGGTGTGCAACAAAGAATCCTTAATGCCCCATTTAGAGGGCAGAAGTCATTTGGTCATGAGGTACAAGAGATTCTCAAAGATCTCCAAACCTCTGGCAGGTCTTTGAAGTCTGTGCACTGCCTCTACCATGCCCAACCCCACGGTAGGAGCAGGGGTGCCTTTCACCTAGCTGGTGTGTTGGGGAGGGTGAGCAGTTTATAGCTCCCAGGCAGGGCAGGGGCCTTGCCAGTCCCTGCCACTATCCCAGTTGCCCATTCAGAAACACCTAGAGGTAGTGGAGCCACCCCCACCGGCTCAGCGTGTCTTCTTGTATGCACACCAACTACCTTTACTTCCAGGGGTGGTCGTAGGGGACCACCTTTCCCTCCACTGAGGCAACTACAGATGCATGGGTTTTGGAGATCATAGAAAAGGGGCATGCTGTGGAACTTCTGGACAACCCTCCAGATCATTCCTCACTTGCAGCAACATATCCTCCAGGGCACCTGCCCCTGTCGCTGGAGGAAGTAGACTCTACTTCAGAAATGGTCCATAGAGCCTGTGTCTCTAGAGCAGAGGAAAACAGGTTTTTACTCCTGTTACTTTTTTCTCACAAAGGGGACAGGAAGTCTGAGGCCTGTCCTAGATCTAAGATACCTAAACTTCTTCATAGAATACAAGAAGTTCAGAATGGCCAGTTGCAGGGTCTCCTTCTGTTACTGCAAACAGGGGATTGGTTAGGCTCCCTGGATGTGAAGGATGCATATCTCCATATCAAGATTCAGAAACCTCGCAGACAATACCTAAGGTTCCTATTTCAAGGGGAACATTACCATTTCAGAGTGTTGCCCTTTGGCTCATCTTCTGCGCCACAGGTCTTTACCAAATGCTTGGCAGTGGTGCCAGCAGCCCTTCACAGGCAAGGACTATATGTTTTCCCTTACCTGGACAGTTGGCGATTGAAAGCTCACTCCAGAGACCAGCTCTTGAAGACTTTCGCTTGAACCAGACAGTTCGATGCTGTGATGGTGACAGCATACCAGATTCAGTGTTGGCAGCTTGCCAGTGGCTGCAGTACATAGGGGCAGTCCTGGGCACAGCCCAGTGCTTGGCTTTTCTGCCTTTGGAAAGGGCTGACCACCTGATTGCTCAAGCACTGTTACTGCACAATACCCGTTATGTCTGAGCAAAGATGTTCCTACACCTTCTGGGACTCATGGCAGCAAGCATTGGCACAGTACCACTGACCAGGTTGCTCATGCGGATTCCCCAGTGGACCCTGAAAGTCCAGCGGGACCAGCTCACTTATGATCTAGAACTGAAAGTTCTGGTTACGTTCCCTCAGTGCTGTTGTGGTGGATAGAATGCAGCAGTCTGCTTAAGGGGGTTCTTTTCTGATCCCCCTTCCCTCTCCAGATTCTCACCATACATACCGTTGGGTTGGACTGGGGAAGGGGCTCACTTGGGCCCTCAACAAACACAGGACATGTGGATCCAAGTGGAGTTCACTTCGCACATCAATGTTCAGAAAATGGGAGGGGGTGGTGGTTCCAGGATTGCACCTTAGAGCTAGGCTGTGAGACATGGAGCTCCTCTGCCTCAGGAAACACAGAAGCTGATGCCTTAACCGGGAGGTATGAAGAGATAACTGTATATTCTAGGGACGTGGATATGTTCTGTCCACACTATCTTGCATTGTCTTTTCCCCTTTAAATCTTGCCGGAAAATCTTCAAGTTGGCTCCTCCCACCAACCCGGGTGGTATATCCCTCGGCTCTGCCCCATGACGCCAGATCTTCTTTCCGCTGGAGGAAGCAGGTTCCTTCCTTACTGCTCCTGCGTTGAGTAGGCCCTGGCACTCAAATCTTCAGATTTACTTCCAAAACTTAAACTCGTTAAGAGTTCCGTCTTCAACTCAGTCTTCGACCGCGATGGAGGACCAGTCCTTGCCCGGATTTCGACGGTGCCCATGCAGGCAGAAGATGCTGCATACCGACCCCCTCGCTATGTGCGATTACTGCCTGGGCCACGAGCATGATCCCCAGGCTTGCAATATTTGCAGGTTGTTTCACATGTTGGTCATCAAAGACTGCCTCGCCCGCCTGAAGTTGGGTCGCCTGGAAAAACGACATCTGCTGGTCAAATCTAAGGACACCCGTTGGGTGATCTCTGCGGCTACGGTGTCCACCAAGCAGCTGGAACAGCTTACGGCCTTCGAGGAGGAGGCAGCTCGGGCCGCTGCATAGTCCTCTTCGACTTCGGCCTTTGTTCCGCTCAGGTTGCGCGCCACGTATTCGGGCTCCTTCAAGATGCTGTGCCAGTCTCTCCCGACCAGGGGAGAGGGCCCTTCTGGTTTGTACAGCTTTCACTCTCGCAAGAAGGAGTCTAAGAGAGAGAAAATGTTCTTGGGACCGAGAATTTCAAGTTTTGACCAGGGTCGAAACCACGGCCTTGGTCACTGGCTTCACGGTGTTCCCTTCAGGCCATTTGCTCAAGACGCTGGCCGATGATGCGGCTGAGAATTTTCTTGATCCGGTCGTCTGAAGAGGCCGACTACTCCTTGTTCAGGACATCTGTCCTGCTAATGACCACCAAAGAGTTGTCTCAGCCTGCTGAACTGGACCCCTCCGGTCACCAGCCTAGACCAGGAGGAGCCGTGGCACCCCCCCGGTGGCTGAGGTCTAGTTCTTACTCATCCTCTGGGTTGAGCAAGTCCCACCGTCGTCAGCGGTCTCACTCTCGGCACCATGGGAAGTGGCACTGCCGCTATTCATCTTCATCGTCCTCGTCTGAGGAGAGGCTTTGATGCAAGTTGCGTCAACGACACAAAGACCTTATGTGGCAACAGGTGGTATTGTCCGGTTCAGAGCTGACCCCGGCTCCCACACCGGCCATCACATGGCTGTCGCCCGACAGGCTGACACAGATGCCCTCCAGTAGGGCTGGTTGACGCAGTTCTTCTGCCTGTGGAGCTGGTACAGACCGCCTCGGTTCAGCCGAAGCTGGCCTCTCCACCAATTGTGGTGGAGCCGCCACCCCAAAAGCCGCCAACTGGGACTCCGACCAAGGAGTCTCAGCCAGCTCAGGGGCTTCCCCATCGGCTGTCGGTCACTCTTACACATGACCGCCTGCGGCGGGTCTGGAGTGACTTGGGCTAGGTCACTCTGTGCAGACTCCTCGGTGTCCAAGGATTCCTCACTACACTCCCATCCGATCGAACATGGAGTCAGTTGGGACCTCTCAACGAGGGAAGGTCCCACATCCTTCATGGGCATCCTCCGTCTCATCTCCAAGTCCACGGGGATGAAATTGAAGTCTGTCAAGAAGCAGGCTCACCATCCCCTCACAGAGATTCTGGATAAAGGGGACTCTCCGACGGAGGATTTTCCAGTGGCCGAGGCCATTGTCTGTCCTGCCCTGGAGCTTTGCCAGTGCCCCACCTCCTGCCCTGCACCCTTGGCCCGGATGGCCCGTAAATCTGCAGTGCCCACCGGTACCCTGTCAGGGTTCATGGAGCACCCTTTGGCTGAAAGGTTGGCGACTGTCACAGAGTGGCTCTGTGAGATTTAAAACCAAAAAATATAATAATATATGGGGCTAGATGTTTGTTTTCTTTTTGTACTGGTGTATTTGGAAGCTCTCCCTTTAAGAGAGAAAGTTAGTTGGATTTGGAGCTGGTAATATTGCTTTCTTTTATTTTCAGGATATTACCCTTCAGTGTGGACCTTGGGCTGGTGTAAGGGAAAGATTCCAAGTTGTTTGGCTCCTGTGAGTAGCTTTGTCATGTTTACTGTTATTGCTTGAACGATCGGTAAAGTGGCATGATTGTGCGATACGTCATGCGTTAGATGCAGCTGAGCTTAAAAAAAAAAAAAAAATGTCGTCCTGATCTAGATATTTAAAAGCTATAGTCTTTTCTTTAAGTAAATGTTCTCCTAAAATCGTAGTGTTCTTTTTAGGGAGAATGCAGTCACCCCTCTGAAATTAGCCCCATTTCAGTAGTGAAAACGTTCAGCCGACGGCTTAATCTTACAGAAGAGATAACGTTTTGTTTGCATTTTCTGAATGCATTTCAAATCTAAATATTCTGTTGGTATTGCAGTTAGAACTAAAATAGAAAGGACTATGTAAGAGTTTCAGGGTGCTGTGCTCAAGGTCCTTAGAATTATGCTCCGTAAAAGATACCACACTATAGAAACCCTGGAAATATGAAAAGAACCTCCTGGTTCTTTAGTTTTACTTTGTTAGCCTTTATTAGTAAAAGCACGGAAGAATGCGATTGTTTTACGTAGATATGCCGCTGAGGTTCTGTACGGCAATGTGAAGTGCCAGAGAAATTACTGTGCTAGTGTGTGCACCTTTGTGAAGGTATTCCTTCTTCTAGCTGTATTAATTTTGGTTAAAGGAAGGAAGGAACCCCCCAAAATAAATAGTATACGGCTTTCATGATTCACTGCAGAGTTTAGAATTGTGGTGGAGCCTCATGTAAAATATATATATTCAGTGTCCTCAGGCTTTTAAAAGAAATATGCTGTGGCATAGCTGTAAAATGCTTTAGTTGATGTCTCCCGACTGTGCGGCTGCGAGCGCCGATTTTCGACTGCCGCTCGAACGTGCGAACGGTCGCGAAGACATCTACATCGGAATCCGTCTAAAAAGGAAAGTTTTTACCTTGTGGATCACATACTTACTATTTTGAGTTGAGGTAACGCTTACCTGACAGTCAAATATCATGTTTTTGATTTTGGTTAAAACGAAGGTCGAGATCCTGACTGTTGTTTGGATCCTCAGATCGCTATACTTCCTCCTCTTCTTTTTGATTCAGCAATGCTGTTAAGAGCCGGCCGGCCAACCTGTGCATTACTAAATACTATTGGAAAAGGGGTGGTGCTTCTCTGACGCCAGAAATAAAGCTTAACATGTTGAAAAGGGGTATAAATTACTTCTGAGTTAGAGAGTATGTTGTTACATGAATTTAAAGGGGTATTTCTTCTTTAAATAAAATAAATATGTAGAGTATAAAGAAACATAGTTAAAGACCTCAGGTAGGGGTGGGGTTTTAAGGTCACCTGACCCTTTTTAGAGTATATAGAGCTGAACAGCTAGTTGATAGTTTAGATTGCTTTTGGGTCTGGAGGTGAACTCCGGGAAATGCTATTAAAGTGCCTATGTGAAGTGCTCTGAGGAGTGAGACTGTATGCATTACCAGATGGAAGACTAAAGGTGCAGGTCCTAATTCTATGAGATAAAATGTGACTGAGGCCTGGATAGCACTGTTAATTGATGAAGAAGCTTGCTGTATAATGACTATCTTCAGACTGTTTGGAGCGCCACTGATGATCATTGTAAGAAAATGCACCCTGCTAATATAAAGATCTTTTCTGTTATTTAATAAAACTTTGAAGCATATAACGTTCTGCTGTGGTGTCACGTTACCTGTTTGCCCTTATACACCTGCACCCTACCACAGCGACCGACTCCATTTTTCAGTGCTCGGGCAGTTCAGGGTACGTCAACAGACCGCTGGACAAGGAGTCCAAGAAATTGGATCACTCAGCTAAAAAGGTCTATGCTGTCTTCTCGCTTGGCCTCCGCCAGGCGAGCTCAGCCATCATGATGGCACACTTCTCCCATGCCATTTTGGGCTCTCTGAATGAGGTAATTCCTCATCTTCCTGCAGACCTCCAGACTACAGTCAAGCAGGTCCAGGACCATGGTTGAGCTGTGGCCAAACGACAACTTCAGATGGCTCTGGGTGTCAGAGATTGCTATAAGCCCACTCAGTGGCAGCCACAGTTTCCGTGCACTGTAGGGCTTGGCTGCGGATCTCGACCTTCATGGCAGACACTCAGCACAAGCTGGCGGATGTTCCGTACTTAAGCACCAACCTGTTTGAGCCCAGTATGGAGTGTCGCCTCCAGTGTATCGAGAAGTCCAGTGCCACCTTAGACTCTGTCACATCCGCCCAGAGTGATCTCAAGGGCTTCAAGCAGCAGAAGCATAAGCCTTTTCAGCCCTCCACTCCTGCAGCAAAACCAACCCAGCATCAGTCTGGCCTGCAGGCTCAGTTCTGGCGACCCAGGCCCAAGTCCATGGCCTTGGTGGTCCTAAAGCCTGGAGGGAAGGGGCCAGGTGGTTCCTCAGCTGGATCCTCCTCCTCCTCCTCCAAGCCTGCTCAGTGACGGGATGGGGGTGCCACCCTCCATGCCCATCACGCCTCCCTTGGGTCCTCCTGTGGGGGGCTGGCTCTGCCACTTTCTTTCCGCCTGGTCCGCTGTTACCATGGACAGGTGGGTTCTGGAAGTGGTCGGTCAGGGTCTGCCTCTTGAGTTTGAGCAGTACCCTCCCAGCCGATCCCCCGCCCCATGGGAGGACTTGGTATCCGCAGACGCTCAGCTGTTCGAGATGACATATAAATAAATACTTAAATAGCCCAACTCCTCCACAAGGAGGTCGTGGCCAAGGTTGCGGATCCTCTGGAACACCCAGGGTTTGTCTCCAGGTACTTTCTAGTACCAAAGCGGATGGGGAGGCTGGTGCCCCATTCTAGATCTGCACAACCTGAACAAATTCCTCAGGTTCTACACTTCAGCATGGTAACTCTGTCCCAGATCATACCATCTCTGGAGCAAGATGTGTGGTTTTGCTCTCTGAATCTTCAGGATGTGTTTTTTCACGTCCTGATCTGTCCATCCCACCAAAGGTTCCTCCACTTCCGAGCCAAGAGAACCCTCTACGAGTTCCAAGCCATGCCTTTCAGCCTCTCCTCGGCCCCCAGGGTCTTCACCAAATGCATAGCATTGGTGGCAGCTTACTTGAGGTGCCGAGGAGTCCGGGTGTACCCCTACCTGGATGACTGGCTGATAGGTCCCTCCAGGCAGGAGGTGGAGCGGTCCTGGGACCTGGCCCCTCCAGACCTGCGTCGACCTTGGCCTCCTGGTCAACGATGCCAAGTCAGAACTTGTGCCCTCGCAGGTGATCAGCTTCATCGGGGCAGAGCTCGACTCTTGCCGAGCAAGAGCCCAGCTCCCGGCAGACAGGGCAAAGGTTCTCTCCTCCTTTGCCTGATCATTTCTGGTTGGGCTGTGCCTGGGACTTCCTGTTCCTTCTGGGTTCCATGGCGGCCTGCATCAGTGTTGCCCAATGGGCCCGTTGGCATATGCACTCCCTGCAATGGGAGCTGGTCAGCCAGTGGTCTCAGCACAAAGGTCACTTCGACCAGTGGTGGTTAGTCTCAGAGTATGTGCAGGAACGGAACCTGTTTGTCCGCCCCGAGCCGACGGTCATCCTGATGACCAACACCTCTCTCATGGGCTGGGGTGCCCATCTGGGGGAACACAGAGTCCACGGGCTCTGGACCCCTGAGGCATCTCGATGCTACATCAACCTGCTGGAGCTCTGAGCAGTCTGGCTGGCGCTGACTGCCTTTGCTCAGTTTGTTTGGGGTCAAGTGGTTCAAGTCCAAACGGACACAACACCATGACCATGTACTACCTCAACAAGGAAGGCGGGACGCACTCCCTGCCCCAGTGCAAGGAAGCTCTCCACGTCCGGACTCTCGTGCATAGCCTGGAGGCGGATCTCCTAGCCATCCATGTGGCAGGAGCCACCAATCAGCTGGCAGACGCCTTTAGCCAGGTAGGCGAGGCATCTCACGAGTGGTCTCTCCATCCTGAGGTAGTTCACAGTCTGTTCTCCCAGTGCGGCACCCTTCAGGTGGACCTGTTCGCCTCCAGGGAGAACGCAAAGCTGCGGCTGTTTTGTGCCCGCCTCCCCTCAGCAGGGCTCGCTGCAGGGGGATGCCTTCTCGAGGCTGTGGACCTCGGGCCTCTTCCATGCCTTCCCTCCATTTCCCTTGATCCACAAAGTGCTGCTTATGGTCAGGAGGGACAAGGCATGGGTGATCCTGGTGGCTCTGGACTGGCCCTGCCAGTTCTGGTACCCTGATCTCCTCAGCCTCTGCAACAGGCCCCCGAGGTGTCTTCCCCTACGCCCGGACCTGCTCTCCATCAGTCAGGGGAAGGTACTTCACCCGGACATTCAATCCCTGTACCTGACAGGCTAGAGTTCCAGGCTTTGGGTCTCTCCGAAGATGTCCTCACTGTAGTTGAGGCATTTAGAAAGGAATTGACCAGAAAATGCTGTGCCTTCAGATGGAAGAGATTCTCCATTTGGTGTCAGGACAAGGGGTTGGACCTTTCATCCTGTCCAGTGGCTAGCATTTTGGGCTACCTGTGGTCTCACTCTCAAGGGGGACTTCGGTAGACGACCCTTAAGGTACACCTGGCAGCCATCTCTGCTTACCGGACATAGACCGGTCAGCAGTCAGTGGCACAGGGGAAGGTGATCTGGCGCTTTTTTAAAGGCTTAGATCATATTTCCCCTCCAGTGCATGAGCCACCACCACCGTGGGACTTGTTGCTTGTTTTGGCAGTGCTCGTGGGCAAGCCATTAGAAATGATGCACAGGTGTGACATGTCTCCCCTGTTGTGGAAGACCACTTTCTTGGTGGCTATCACATCAGCCAGAAGAATCAGTGATCTACAGACACTCTTGGTGGAGTCTCCTTACCCTGCTCTTCCACATGGACAAGGTTGTCATGCATCCCAACCCAAAATTCCTCCCGAAGGTTGTGTCGGAGTTTCCCTTGAACCAGGTGATGACTCTTCTGGTGGTGTTCCCAAATCACACCTCGGAGGCCGAACACAGGCTCCATACTCTGGACCTGAGGCGAGTGCTCGGTTACTACAAAGAGCGCACAGCTGGAATTCGGGGAGAGGTTCGCCAGCTGTTTGTCACCTATGCTGATGCCGCACCTGGCAGACCTGCAGCCAAGCAGACAATTGGCAGGTGAATCACTTCCTGTATTGATCTTAGCTCATTCCACTCACCATATCAGTACGATGGTGGCTGCTTCTAGGGATGTCCCTACCCAGGAAATCTGCAGGGCTGCTACCTGGAAGTCTGCACACACGTTCATTTCCCATTACCACATTGACTTCGAGTCACGCCGGGATGCTGGTTTTGGGACCTCAGTTCTCCAGTCCTTATTTCCTAAATAGGGGGTGTGCGCCTTGCATCCATATTCCCGGAGAACTGCTAGGAGTCTGCTTGTGGATAGAACAACATAGCCACGTCCCTATAAACGCAGGTTACTCACCTGTAATAGTAATTCTAGGAGAGGTATATGTTGTTCATCATACGGACCTCGACCTCTGAGCTAAGGCGCACAACCTCTGCTTTCAGCGGGCAAGTACCTGGCATTGTGGTGGAACTAGATATTATCTGGAGAAGTTGGCTGAAGATGCTGGCAAGATTTGTGTGAAAAGGACAATGCTAGATATGGGATGAACAACATATGCCACTCCTAGAATTACTGTTACAGGTGAGTAACCTGTGTTCTAGGATCGTGGATATGTTGTTCATCCACACTCTTTGGCATGTCCCCTTCCACTTTAAATCTTGCTGGAAGTCTTCATGCTGGCTCCTCCCACCCACCCGGGTGGTGTAATCCTCGGCTCTGTCCCATGATGCCAGATCTTCCTTTCCGCTGGAAGATACAGGTTGCCTCCCTCATGCTCACACATTTTGTAGGCCCTGGCTCTAAAACCTTCAGTTATTCCGAAAATCCATCTAGTTCGCATTTGCAATCGTGACTACTTATCTTCGATTATGGAAGACAAGTTTTCCCCAGTTTCTTCGGTGCCGATGGTAGAAGATATCGCGCATCAAAATCCCACACACCACATATGTAAGTATTGTCTCGGTGTTGACCATGACACCGAAATGCGATTTCAGAAAACTTTAAGATTTATTTGCAGCTCGAACAGAGCTCCACAAAACGCATCTGCCCTGTTGGCTGCTCCGCAGTGCCCCTGGTGCTCCAACTTGATGGCTAGCTTTGGTCACTCCCTGATGGGAGTTTTTGACATAGTCCTCCCTCACCTTCCTGTTGAATAACAGTTGGCGGTGAAGCTCATCAGATGCCAGGATCAACTACTGGCTAAACACCAGCTTCAGACAGCCTTGGACATGGGCGATGCCTGTGCCTTGGCAGTGGCTGTCTTCATGCGTCACAGGGCCTGGCTGTGTCTGTTCACTTTTACGGCGAATACCCAGCAAAAGCTGACCTTTGTCCCTTTCTTGGCCTCTGACCTCTTCAGCCCTGGGGTGGAAGGGAATCTCACCAGGATTCTGTGACTTTCTCCCAGAAGGACCAGAAGAAGAAGCCTAAGAAACGAGCTTTCCAATACCAGCCCTTTCAGTCATAGCAGCAGCAGCAGCCCAGCAGGAGCAGTTCCAGACCTGGCACCTCAGGCAGAAGTCTGGGGGCCAGGGTCCCATAAAGGAGTGGGCAAGGGTAGTGGTGTCCCTCTGGCAGCAGCTGACAGTTCACCTGCAAAAGCTGTCTAGTGATGGGTTGGGGTGTCATTCCCTCCACCCGTCCTGTCCCTGACTTCTGCCTCTGTCAGATGCCGGCTACATCACTTCTTACCACGTTGGTCCACTGCCACAATAGACATAGTGGGCAGAGGATTGTCTCTGAACTTCGAGGCTTTCCTGTCTTTCCACCTCCATGTGCCTCAAGAGTCCAGGTTGTCGCAGCACATGCAGTCCTCCCTAAGAGTGGGACATCACTCAGCTGCTTGCGAAAGGGGCACTAGTCCATGTCCCGGGTGCCATGGTCAGTCATGGTTATGTGTCCTGGTACTTCCTGGTCCTGAAATGGACGGGGGAGTGGTGGATTTGCACAATCTCAACCAGTACATGTAGAAATGCAAGTTTCAGATAGTCACTGAACTAGATTATTCCATCCCTGGAGCAGAACATGGGAAGGTTTGCTTTGGGGGTCAGTGCCCGCCATCACCATTGTGTATGGGGGGATACTGGGATGCACAGGGAGAGGCATCAACAGTAGAAAACAGGAAGTTGTTATCCCTCTGTACAGACAGTTGGTGAGACCCCATCTGGAGTACTGCGTGCAATTCTGGAGACCCCCATCTCCGCAAATACATAAACAGAGTGGAGGCTGTTCAGAGGAGGGCTAGCAAAATGGTGCAAGGTCTGCACCAGAAGACATACGAGGAGAGACTAAAGCAGCTTAATATGTATACCCTTGAGGAAAGGAGGGAGAGGGGAGACATGATAGAAACTTTCAAGTATCTCAAGGGAATTAACAAAGTACAAGAGGGTAGCATCTTTCAGAAGAAGAGATGTTCAAGAACAAGGGGGCACAATTTGAAGATAGAGGGGGGACGGCTCAGAGGTAATGTCAGAAATTATTTTTTCACAGAGAGGGTTGTGGATGCATGGAACAGCCATCCTGATGAGGTTGTGGAGTCAGGAACAGTGGGAGAATTCAAGAATGCATGGGACAGGCATAAGGCAATTCTAGTGGGGAGTAGGAGGAAGTAAGCTGTTGATTAACTAGAATCTGCAGCTTATCCATCAGGTAGGGAAATGAGCAGACTAGGTGGGCCAAGCGGTCCTTATCTGCCGTCAAATTCTGTGTTTCTATGTCCTCTCATCCCTGGGCTGGTTAGCGTATGAATCTAAATTATGGTGTGCCACAATAAGCCTAGTGCACAAGTTGGTCCATCGCTATACTTCTCCTTGCCTTGGTGAGCTTATCTAGCACCGACAACCACAGTGAGCTCTAATATCCACCTTCCTCCCCCTTGTCTTAATGCCAAAACCGCGGTTAGCTGTGGCCCAGAGATCATTTGCCTTCTCAGCAGAGTCTGACTGGAACTCCCTTTCTAGGGACGTAGATATGTTGTTTGATCCATACTGTCTGGCAGGTTCCTTGCCGCTTTAATTCTTGCCGGAAGGTCTTCAAGCTGGCTCCTCCCACCCGCCCGGGGTGGTAAAACCCTCGGCGCCGCCCCATGATGCCAGAGCTTCCTTACCGCTTGGAAGCTCAGGTTCCCTCCTTAGCGTTCTGCATTTTAGGGCTGGATCCCAACTCTTCGGGTTTACCGAAAATTGTTTTAAAATTTACAAGATTTCTGTCTTCTTCTTCCCTCGTGGCTGCGATGGACAAATCCACTCCCGACTTCCATCGGTGCCCTTGCAGGCAGAAGATGTTCCGGACCAACACGCACTCCACATGCGTTTACTGCCTGGGTCTTGCTCACGATCTGCAGGCCTGCGATCTGTGCAAGTCCTTCTTGGCTTCAGTTCTTGAGGATCGCACTGCCAGACTGCAACCAGGCGTCCCGAAAATGGTACCTACCGATGCGAGTCAGAGGAGGCCCGTTAGCTAGTCCTAGCTACGAGGCTCATGGGCAGCTGGAGCAGTTGATCGCCCTCGAGGAGGCAGCTCAGGCTGCTTCATCTTCCTCCTCTGTTGCAGCGTTTATCCTGCTCTCCTTGGGCTCCTCCTATACTGCTTCCTTTAAGGAACTTTGCCAGTCCCTCTCCACCAAAGGAGAAGGGCCATCGGGACATTCCAGTCTGTCAAAGAAAAAAGAACCAAAAGATAAGTCCCACCGTTGACGTTCGTCGGAGCATGAGAGATCCCTTTCACCGGACCTTTGGCTCTCAACTTCGGTCGAGGTTGCGGTTAAGGCTGCTGGCTTCACGGTGTCCCCGTCAGGTCAGCCGGCTGAGACATCCATCGACGCGGTCGAGATTTTTCTCGACCCGTTAGACGGTTTGTCGACTGGTGAAGCCGACAACCCTTCTTCACCGGTTCCCCCGGTGGTAACCGAGGACTTGCCTGTACCTCCTGTGCCGAAGTCCCCAGTAAAGGACCTTGAACCAGGGGATGAACGGGTTTCCCCTGCCCCCTCTTTGACCCACCCTCAGCGACCCCGAAGGTCACGGTCCTCTTCCAAGTCGAGCAGATCCCATCGACGCCGGCAGTCTTGGTCTCGACATCATGGAAAGCGGCGCCACCGCTTGTCCTCTTCGAAGGATAGGCTCCGACGTAAGTTACATCAGCGCTACGAGGGCATAATGTGGCAGCAACTTTTATTGACCGGTAACAAGCCGACTCCGTCGCCTTCTCCGGCAATTAAGTGGTTGTCACCGGAGTGACCGAAGCAACCCCTCATAGTCATTGAGGAGCCGACCCTGGCGCCGGTTGTTCGGCCAAAACTGGCTGCTCCACCCATTGTGGTGGAACCACTGCCTACTCAACTGAAAACTGGGGCCCCGACCAAGGATTCTCGGTCGGGTCAGGGCTTGCCGCATAGGTTTTCTGTCACCCTCACTCCCGATCGACCTCAGCAGGTGGAAGGTGGCTCAGGCGTTCGGCAGCTATTTGCAGACTCCTTGGAGTCTGACAACGACTTCTCCCTGTACTCCAGGCCCATTGACCTGGAATCCGCTGGGGGTCAATCGGTGGACGAGAGCCCATCCTTGTTCCTGGGTATACTTCGACTCATCTCAGAGTCTACTGGGATGCAGCTCGAACCCATCCAGAAACGGGTCAGGTATCCCCTCACGGAGATGCTGGACTGAGGAGATTCTCCTACGGAGGCCTTCCCGGTGGCTGAAGCCATTGTTGGCCCAGCCCTGGAGTTGTGGCAGCGGCCTGCCTCTTGTCCCGCCCCTTCAGCAGGATGGTCCGCAAATACACAGTCTCCACCGGTTCACTCTCCGGTTTCTCGGAGCACCCCTCTGCGGAGGGACTGGTGACCAATAGTGTTTTCCGGCGTTCCGTAAACGCTAGGGATGTGGACAAACTGCCCGATAAAGAATCCAAGAAGCTGGATTACTCGGGGCGGAGGGTTTACGCTGCTGCCTCCCTAGGCCTTCGACAGGCTAGCTCGGCTGTACTGATGGTACATTTCTCACACGGGGAGGAATGACGAGGCTGGGGGCGACACCCCTCTACCTGTCACTGGGCAGGCTTGGAGGAAGGACCGGCCGAGGGGCCTTCTGGACCTTTCCCTCCAGGCTTCCTATTGGAGGAAGTGGCAGACTTGGCTTTAGGGTGCCAAGTGTGAGCCTGCTGGCCCTGCTCAGAGGTAATGTAAGGAAGTATTTTTTCACAGAAAGGGTTGTGGATGCATGGAACGGCCTTCTGGAGGAGGTTGTGGAGTCAAAAACAGTGGTTGAATTCAAGCATGCATGGGACAGCCATAAGGCAATTCTAGGGGGTTGGGGTAGAAAGAAGTAGGCTGCTGGTTAACTAGGATCTGCAGCTTATCCATTAGGTAGGGAAATGGGCAGACTGGGTGGGCCAAGCGGTCCTTATCTGCCGTCACATTCTATGTTTCTTCCGCTCCTGCGGCATGTCTGGCCTAACAACACCAGCAACAGGGCCAGCAGACTCACACTTGGTGCCCTAAAGCCAAGTCTGCCACTTCCTCCAGTAGGAAGCCTGGAGGGAAAGGTCCAGGAGGCCTCTCAGCCAGTCCTTCCTCCAAGCCTGCCCAGTGACTGGTTGAGGGGTGTCGCCCCCCAGCCTCATCACTCCTCTCCGGGTTCCCCTCGTGGGGGGACGGCTCCGCCATGTCCTTTCCGCCTGGTATGCTATCACCACGGACCGCTGGGTGCTAGAAGTGGTCAGCAGGGGTCTGCCTCTGGAGTTTGAGCAGTCCCCTCCCTACCAAGCCATCGCCCCACTGGGGCAGTGGGTTCCGCAGCCTCTTTGTCGGCTTGACCCAGGCCGTATTTCCTACTTCTCCAAAGGAGGTGGACAGGGAGGTGCTGGACCCTCCTCCAGACCCAGGGTTTGTTTCCAGGTACTTCCTGGTCCCAAAATGGATGGGGGCTGGTACCCCATTCTCGACCTACATGACCTGAACAAGTTCTTAAGGCCGCGCACCTTCAGGATGGTCACTGTGGCACAGATCATTCCATTTTTGGAACTAGGCATGTGGTTCTGCTCTCTGGATCTCCAGGACGCGTTCTTTCACATCCCAATCCGTCTGTCTCATCAGCGATTCCTCCGCTTCCGAGCAGAGGGATCTCTTTACGAGTTCACGGCCATTCCCTTCGGCCTTTCTCCAGCTCCCAGTGTCTTCACCAAATGCATGGCAGTGGTGACAGCATTCCTGCGGCGCTGAGGGGTCCGGGTGTACCCCTTACCTGGACAACTGGCTGATTGCAGCCCCCTCCAGGTTGGAGGTGGAGCGGTCCAGGGATCTGGCCCTCCAGGTCTGCTCTCAGATTGGCCTCCTCATCAATGAGGCCAAATCAGAACTCGTGCACATGCAGGTGATTCAGTTCATCAGGCAGAGCTTGGACTCTCGAGCCAGAGCTTGGCTCCGTGGACAGGGCCGAGGTCCTTTCCTAATATGCCCAGTCATTTCTGGTTGGGCACTTCCGCCCTGCCCAGGACTTCCTGCGCCTTCTGGGCCTCATGGCGGCCTGTACCAGCATGGTCCATTGGGCCCGCTGGCATATGTGCCCTCTGCAGTGGGGGCTGGCCAGCCAGTGGTCACAGCGCTCCGGTCCTCTGGACCAGCCGGTGACAGTGACCCAGAAGATGTGGGACGGCCTGCAGTGGTGGCTCATCTGCAGGAGGGTATCCCGTTTGTCCGCCCAGAGCTGACGGTCACTCTTACGACCAGCGCCTCTCTGATGGGTTTGGGTGCCCATCTGGGGGAATTCCGGGCCCACGGCGTCTGATCTCCTCAGGAGTCTCAATGCCACATCAACCTTTTGGAGCTTCGAGCTGTTCAGCTAGCCCTCACTGCCTTTGCTCCATTTGTACGGGGTCAGGTGGTTCAGGTCCAGATGTACAACACCATGACCATGTACTACCTGAACCGTCAGGGCCGGATGCACTCCTGGCCTCTGTGCAAGAAGGCTGTCCACATCTGGTCTCTCGTGATCAGCCTGGAGGCAGATCTCCTTGCCATCCATGTGGCAGGAGCCTCCAACAGTCTGGCCGATGCCCCCAGCCGGATTGGCGCTGCATCTCACAAGTGGTCACTCCTGCCGGAGGTAGTGCAAGAACTGTTCTCCCATTGGGGCACCCCTCAGGTGGACCTGTTTGCCTCCAGGGAGAATGCGAAGCTGAGGCTGTTTCATGCCCACCCCCTCAGCAGGGCTCGCTGCAGGGGGATGCCTTCTTGAGGCTGTGGATCCCGGGCCTCTTCTGTGCCTTCCCTCCATCTCCCGTGATCCACAAGGTGTTTCTCAAGGCGAAGAGGGACAAGGCGCAGGTGATTCTGGTGGCCCCAGACTGGCCTCGCCAGTTCTGGTACCCAGATCTCCTCAACCTCAGCTCCAGGCTTCTGAGGTGGCTTCCAACCCGCCCGGACCTGATCTCAGTCAGCAAGGGGAAGGTTCTCCATCCTGACCTTCAATCCCTGCACTTGACAGCCTGGTTCCTGACTGAGCGGCTAGAGTTCCAGGCCTTGGGTCTTTCCAACGAGGTCCTCAACGTTGTTGAGGCATCCTGTAAGGAGTCGACCAGAAAATGCTATGCCTTCTGTCCCTTGGCTAGTATTTTGGACTACCTGTGGTCCCTTTCTCAGTTAGTGCTTTGGTCGACGACCCTCAGGGTGCACCTGGCTGCCATCTTTGCTTCCTGGGCGTGGGCCAGCAAGCAGTCGGTGGCGCAAGAGAAGGTGGTTGGGTGCTTTTTCAAAGGCCTTGATCACATATGCCCTCCGGTGCTAGAACCTCCACCTCTGTGGGATCTACTGCTGGTATTGGCTAAGCTCATGGGCAAGCCATTCAAACCGATGCACAGTAGCGATGTCTCCCACCTGTCGTGGAAGACCGCCTTCTTGGTGGCTATAACGTCGGCCAGAAGGATGGGAGAGCTCCAGGCGCTTTCCGTAGAGTCTCTTTATCTGGTCTTCCACAGGGAAAAAGTTGTCCTTCGCCCCCACCTGAAATTCCTTCCGAAGGTGGTGTCGGAGTTTCATCTTAACCAGATGTTGACTCTGCCGGTGTTCTACCCCAATCACACCTCGGAGGCCGAATATAGGCTCCATACTTTGGACCCTCGAAGGGCGCTCGCTTATTATAAGGAGCGGACGGCTGAAGTTCAGGGAGAGGTTCGCCAGCTGTTTGTCACCTACTCTGAAGCCGCACCCGGCAGACCTGCAGCCAAGCGGACGGTAAGCAGGTGGGTCACCTCCTGCATAGATCTCTGCTATAGGTTGGCGGGCATGGAGCCTCCCAGAGGGATAAGAGCTCATTCTACCCGCCTATACCGCTGCTTCAGTGGCTGCTTCTAGGGACGTCCCTATCCAGGAAATCTGCAGGGCTGCTACCTGGAAGTCAGCACACATCTTTATTTCCCATTACCACATTGACCTTGAGTCACGCCAGGATGATGGTTTTGGGGCCTCGGTTCTCCAGTCCTTATTTCCCAAGTAGGGGGTGTGCGCCTTGCCTCCCTCCTCCCGGAGAACTGCTAGGAGTCTGCCAGACAGTGTGGATCAAACAACATATCCACATCCCTAGAAATACAGGTTACTCACCTGTAACAGGAGTTGTGGGAGTGGTATATGTTGTTCATCCACACGGATCACCCGACCTCCCCGGTTTCGACGCACAACCTGGCTTCCAGCGGGCTAGATCTGACGTCATGGGGCGGAGCCGAGGGTTTTACCACCCGGGTGGGTGGGAGGAGCCAGCTTGAAGACTTTCCGGCAAGAATTAAAGCGGCAAGGAACCTGCCAGATAGTGGGGATGAACAACATATATCACTCCTAGAACTCCTGTTACAGGTGAGTAACCTGTACTTCTCTCACCATCTTGTCCTGTACCTCACTAAGTTTCAATCCGCTTTGCCAGCTTTTGGCCTCTTCACCTTGCTCCTGTTTCAGATGACTCTTGTTCCAACTTCCCTAATACTACATTCAGTTTCATCCCTGCTCTGTGTATCTATTGTGGTTAAGTATCTCTGCTCTCTGAACCACATTTTGTATGTGTAACTACAAGTAGTAAGTTCTTCTGTATTCACTGTAATCGGTAACTCGGTGACTGATGTTTTTGATGTTTTGGATTCCACTGTAATTGTCGCATATTTGTCAATTGTTGCACTGCCTATCTATTTGTAATATCTAAGTTGTGACTGTATGTGTAAATTTTGTAATCCTGTAGATCTTCGAATGTTGTAAACAAGTCCACTATAACTACCTCTCCTCTGTCAAAATATTGCACTATCAATGTACTGCACTTCCCGGGTCACCCCTGAAAAATGGACCGTAATGTCTCAGCGGGCCCACTTGGTTACCAAAATTCAAATAAATAAAAAACAGACCTTCAGGATGCATTTTTCCACATTCCCATCCATCGATACCACCACTGGTACCTCCAGTTCCATGTGAAATGGGTCCTGTACTCATTCCAGGTCATGCCATTTGGCCTCTTCTCAGTGCCCAGGGTCTTCATCAGATGCACGGCAGTGCTGGCGTTGCACTTGCAATGTCTTGGGGTCATAGTGTACCCCTATCTGGATGGCTGGCTGTTGGCTGGTCCCTCTAGAGAGGCCGTAGAGAGCTTCACAGATCTGACTCTCCAGACTTGTCGAGGCTTGGGACTGCTGGTCATCCAGGAAAAGTCTGAACTGGTACCAAAGCAGATGATCAGGTTCATCAGGGCAGAACTAGACTCCCTGTGGGCCAGGGTCTGCCTCATTCCGGACTGGGGCACTGGATCTTACCTCTTTTACCTGATCATTTCAGGTTGGGCTTTTGAGCCCTGCCCAGGATTTCTTGCAACTGCTGAGTACATGGTGTACTGCACCAGCATGGTCCACTGGGCCCGCTGGCAGATTCACCACCTTTAGTGGGGGTTAGGCTATCATTGGTCCAAGCGTCTAGGCCACTTGGACCAGCTGATGAGTCACCCAGTCGATGTGGTTGCCATTCAGTGGCGGCTAGACCCAGAACACCTGGATAAAGTAATTCCATTTGCCCTCCAGAACTGACCGTCATGCTTATTACGGACATGTCTTTGATGTAGTGGGGGCGCACCTGGAAGACCACAGATCCCATGGGTTATGGTCAGGTCACCCAGGGAGTCCCTTCACCACATAAAGCTGCCGGAGCTCCATGCCGTGCGTTTGTTTCTAACAGAATTCACTTCGCTACTCATGGGTCAGGTCGTGCAGGTTCAGACAAACAACACCATGGACCATGTTCTGCCTAATCAGGCAGGGCGGGACTCACTCCCTTCCTCTATGTCGGGAGGCACTGCACACCTGGATGCTTGTGCGCAGCTTGGCTACAACTCTCCTGGTGATCCATGTTGCAGAAGAGAGCAGTCAGCTGGTGGATGCTCTCAGCCATGTAGGAGAGACATAGAAACATAGAATATGACGGCAAGTAAGGACTGATGGACCCATCCAGTCTTCCCTTTTCCCTACCTGCTAAAAAATTCCATAGATCCTACTTTATCTCCAGCTGCAGATGTCACACAAGTGGTCCGTGGATCACAAAGTGGAGAACCACCTGTTCTTCCTGTAGAGCACACCCTTGGTGAACCTGTTTGCCTTTTGGGAGGATGCCAAACTGAGGCTGCTTTGGACCCCCCCATCCGGGACACTGCTGCGGGAATGCCTTCGCGAGGCCCTGGACCCATGCCTCGTATACTCCTTTCCTCCCTTGCCACTGATCACAGGGTGATTGTCAAGGCCCCAGAGGACAAGGCATGGATCATCCTGATAACTTTAGACTGACCACGGCAGTTCTGGTACCCAGATCTCATCAACCTCAGCAGCAGTGCTACATGGAGACTGTCTCTCCACCCAGACCTGCTGACCAGACATCAGGGATCTGTCATTTAAGAATGTTAAAATATGGGCACTAGAGGGCACCCACTTCAACTAAGACCCAAAAAATTCAATACAGAAGAAAGAAGGGCTTTTTTTTACCCAGAGTGGTAAACCCCTGGAACAGACTGCCGCAAGAAGTCATAATTAGTAAAGATAAAAAGCAATTCAAAAGGAATCCTGACAAGTACATTCTAAATGGAAATAACCTATCATATTATGGGTAATGAGGCAGGAGCATATATGGGCTCACCACCTTTTTAGCTCCTTACTCCTTAGTATGCTCCTCAGTAAGGGATGGTCCTACACCTGGACCTTCAGTCCCTGCACCTAATGGCCAGGTTCCTGAGCGGATAGTGCCAGGCCTTGGGCCCTTTGTAGGCTGTTCTCCATGTTCTGGAGGCCTCGGCCTCCTGGAAAGTAAATTGCAGATACTATGCTTTCAAATGGAAGAGATTTTTCATTTGGTGTCGGGGCAATGGGTTGAATCCCCTTGTTTGTCCTGTGGCTAGCATCCTGGATTACCTCTGGTCCCTTTCTGTTGGGACTGCAGGCAACGACCCTCAGGGTACACCTAGTAACCATCTCCGCTTGCTGGGCGCAGGCTGATAAGCCGAAGGTGGCCCAGGAGAAGGAGGTTGGGTGCCTTTTCAGAGGCCTGGACCACTTGTCCCTTTAAGTGTATGTTCCGCCTCTACCGTGAGACTTTCTGGTGGTATTGGCAGTGCTCATGGACAAAACCTTTGAGCCAGTGCACAGATGTGAGATGTCACACCTGTCATGGAAGATGGACTTCTTGGTGGCCATTATGTCAGCCAGAAGGATTGGGGAGCTACAGGTGCTCTTGGTGAAGTCTCCTTACCTGGTCTTCCACAGAGACAAAATCGTCCTTCACGCCAGCCTGAAGTTCCTCCCAAAGACTGTATCGAGTTTCACCTAACCAGGTGATTAACTTACCAGTGTATTTCACCAATCCATCTTTGGAGGCTGACCACAGGCTTCATCCATATCATGGATCTGCAGAGGGCTCTCTCCTACTATGTGGAATGCATGGTTGACTCCCCCCGACGAAGAGAAGTAATTCTCAAACTGCTGGGGCTAGTGAATTTCTGCTTGTACCTGTGTTTTTGCACCCAGAGATCACTCAAATAAAAGCTGAATATTTGGACTTTCTACAGCATTTGGGTGCTTTCGTTTAATAATTTCGGTGAGTGTGGAACAGTGTTGTAGATTTCCAGATTCTGTTTCCAGTATGTAAGAGCTGACGTCATGGTGTGGAGTCGGGGAATATACCACCCGAGTGGTGGGAGGAACTTAACTTAAAGCCATCTGGCCAATAACATTATTCCAGTGGAACTGCTATTGTGTGGATGTGAACCATATACCAGTCCTGGAACTATGGTCACAGGTGAGCATCTTGTTTTTCTTAATGACCGCTACTGCTCTGTATTCACAAGGAAAGACAGAGCACCTCTGCCAGAGAGTGATATTAAGGCAGCTATAAGGGGGGATCTTGGAGATGTGGCAGGAAGTATTAACTAGTGAAAAAGTTTCGAAAGAGCTTGTAGCCCTAAAGAAAAATATGGCTCCGGGGCTAGATGGGATGCATCTGAGGGTGCTCATGGACGTGGCAGTGAAACTAACTGAATCCCTGGTAGGGCTATTCAGTATCTCAGTTAAGATGGGGTTGTTTGAAAAAAACTGGATGGTAACGGATGTAATCCTGCTCCATAAGGAGCAACCGGGTAACTACAGACCTGTCTGTTTTTATTGTGGGTAAACTGATGGCGACATTAGTCAGAGAGGACCTCATGGACTACCTGGAGAGCAATGGACTAGGTTAGTAAAGAGCTTGGGTTCATGGCAGGGAGGTCGTCAGATCAGCCTGATGGTATTCTTTGACTGGGTAACTAGGGTAGTGGATAAGGACTATGATGTGGATTTACTGTACTTTGATTTCAGCAAGGCTTTCAACTCTTTGCCTCACAGAAGGTTGCTGAGGAAGCTAGAGGATCTAGGTGCCATGAAGGACACAGGTGGGTGAGAAACTGGAAAGGAGACAGCAGAGGGTTGTGGTTAACACAGACAAATCAGAAGATAGGGAGGTCAGGATGTCATCAGAGGGGCGCCACAAGGGTTGGTCCTGAATCCAGTCTTTTTTAATATGTTCAGCAATATGGATGAAGGAATCCAGGTCAAGATATGTCTCTTTGCAGATGACACTAAGCTCTGTGGCAGGATAGACAGTGGCAAGGGGGTTGGGGAGATAGACTTTCAAAGGCTAGAGATGTGGTCAAAGGTTTGATACTTGAAATTCAACCACAAAAAGAGCAGGGTGATGTATGTATGGAATAAGAACCCCAAGAGAACACTGGATTTGGGGCAGGTGAAGCTGGGAATGACCTCAGGACTCCCTGAAACAATCAAACCAATGTAACAAGGCCTGAAATAAGACAAACCAGATGCTTGTGTGTACAGGAAGAGATACTGACAGCAGAAGGAAGGAGGTATTCCTACCTCTCTGTAGAGCCCTGGTGAGGCTCCACGTGGAGTACTGTGCCCTGTTTGGGAGTCCTCATCCGAGGAAAGATGAGGACAGGCTGGAGACAGTACAGTATAGGGTGGAGGGCAGGTCTTACGAGGATTGGCTCACAGCACTGAACATGCACTCGCTGGAGGCCAGATGATAGAGGGGAGATAAGATTGAGGCCTTCAGTTTTCTGAAAGGAATGAACAAGATAAACTGTGAGGAGTTACTTAGCATGAGTAGCGGATCAAGAACATGGAGGCATGAGTGGAAACTGATGGGGGGATTCAATAGGGACGTACGAAAGTTTTATTTTACAGAAAGGGTGGTGGAGCAGTGGAAAAATCTGCCAGCTAATGTGGTGTCAGGGACCAAAACTGTTGGTGGTTTCAAACAGGGCTGGAACAGAATAATGAGCTTAGGGGATACTCAGGGTGGTAACTGTTAGGCAGAGGACATGAGGGTAGTAGTAGTAGTAGATTTTGTTCGGGGGTGCCCTTCCCCGAAGGTTCAGGGGGTGGATAAGTGTGAGTTGGAACCCTGTGTGAATAATAGATCTTACTTCGAGAGGGCTCTTGCAGTAGGTAATTACATATAGGACTGACGTCGTCAGGCGGCAGGACCCTGAAAAATTTCAGCTAGCAGTCCTGGCGGACCGCCCCCATGTCAGGTGACGGCGTCAGGCGCGTCGGTATAAAGGCGGTCCTGATGCCCACCTTCCAGTTCTTCCTCATCTAGCTGCAGCACCTCACACAGAACAGTTCGTGCTTCTCGCCCAATCTTCGCCGGTTTTACCCAAATAATTTGTTTTTCGACTAACATCAGGTACCATCGTCTGTGTATGTCGTCCCCTACACCCTCCGATAACAAAAATAAGTGCGATTCGTGCTGCGCCCAACTACCGCACAAGGATGGCCATTCCCTGTGCCTGTTCTGCCTAGGCCCCGATCACCTGGACGAGAAGTGCCAGCACTGCCTCAGCTTCAACGCGGCTACCCGGAAAAGGCGGCAGCGATCCCTGGAAGCCCATAGTTTGAAGAAAAAGATGAGTTCAGTGGAGAAGGAGCTCAAAAAACTGAGGCAGGCGTCCACTTCCCCCGAAGGCCATCAGAAGAAGAAGGAGAAGGAGAGGCACCGGGAAAAGGGCTCCTCTACCGCGTCTGCCTCGGGAGCCGCCGGGACACAGGTAACGCCCTCTGAAGAACCATCCTCGGCCGGCCTCTGAGGTTTCCGGGTCGGCCAGCCCGCTCTGGCTCGCTCGCCGCTCCTTTGCAGGCGCCCAGGCAACTGGAGGCCTCCTCGGTTCAGCCACAGGCTGGCGGCTCACTGCGTGGGCGATCTGCAAGTCTCGTGCCGCTCCTCTGATGTCCGCATCGAGGCCGGTAGGCATTCACGCACCGGGTGGTGCACGGCCTCCACTCCAACGGACCAGGCTGATCTTCTCCTCGCCTGTCTCCGTGAAGGCTCCCATAAGCCGGGCACTGACTTCTCCGGCGCCCACTGGGAGCTCACCGTTAGGCTGCACGTCAGTTTGCCCGACGTCCGGCCGGCGAAGGAACCGATGACGGACCCCCCACATCCATCGTACCTGGTTCTCCGCAGCCTTCGCTGCTGTCCAGGGACCCAGAGTCCCCAGCCTGACCCCGGGGACTTTGTCCCTCCATCCCCGGGCGACGCTGGGGACCTTTCTCCATCAGACCGTCCCCGGTCGGTGCGCTGGATCTGATGTCGGCTCTCGGGCGTTCCTCCGACACTGGTTCTACTGCCCGGAGACATCCGCTCGGATGTCCTCCTCCTCCGGGCCCTCCAACGTGACCCGCCCGTGAGGTTGCCGGCCGGGCCGCCTGCCCGCAGCTCTCTGCTCCCCGGGTACCCTCCGCCCATCAGACGACTCCGGACCACAGTATCTGGCGCCGCAGTACCAGACGCCACAATACCTGACGCTGGGCTTTCTGCAGCCGGGTTTTGGATACTCTCTATACGGGTACAACCCGTATCTTTATCCCCCACCTCCTGCACCACCCCCACAGCCACCGGTGGACCTGCAGAAGACTCTGGCCTCCTGGTGGGCTGAGGCCAAGGCTCAGCTCACCAGAGAGGTCGAGAGCTGCCTTCCGATGATGGTGCCGTCTCAGGTTCCCGCACGTCTGAGGTGGCACACCCCTCACCACCTCTGACTCCAGGGCTCTTCCGCCTGGGTCCAGAGAGGGGCAGGACACGCCCGGGACTTCCCAGGTCCGTTCCTCCCCCAGGTCGGGAAAGGGAGTCTTTTTCCTCTTCCTCCTCCTCTTCACCCTTGGACTCCTCGGTTTCTTCCAACGATTGCTCCGAGAGGGACAATGAGCCACGCTGTCCGTTGAAGCCCAGGCCAAGGACTCCTCTGGAAGATCCTTCTTTTACGGAGTTGCTAAGGAAAATCCAGGAGGTACATCAGTGGCACTCCTTGGAACCAGATCCTCAGCGTCTAAAACTCGCTGAACATATGGATTTGCCCGTGACAGCTCCTGCCTTGGTGCCACCCTGGATAGAGCCACATGCCGACCTCGTTACCACCATATGGAAACAGCCGTCAGCTTTAACCCCACTTCCTACTAAGTTGAACAGGCTATATCTGGCTCCAGAGGGTGTTGATTTCCTGGATTCTCACCCTTGTGCCAACCCGGTTGTGATTAGCGCCGCTCACGGCCGGTTGGCCAACCCAAAACACCTCAGCTCGTCGCCACCTGGCAAGGAATCCCGCCTTCTGGACCAGTATGGGAGGAAGATCTGTGCTTCCTCCATGCTGGGGATCAGGGCCCTGAATTATGTCGGCCATATGGGGGACTACCAGAAGGCCATTCTGACTCAGGTGGAAGCCAAATTGGACTCCCTGCCAGACTCCCAAGTCAAGCAGGAGTTGGCTGATCTTGTCCGCTCTGCTTGTTCGGCCAGTCGACACATGCTTTGTGCGACATACGATGCAGTGGACACTGCTGGACAGAGTTCAGCTTTCGCTGTAGGCCTGCGGCGTCATGCTTGGCTCCGCTTGTCAGGGTTGGTCCCAGAGGTGCAGTCCGCTATCCAGGAAGTGCCCTTCCAGGGGTCGGTGCTTTTCGGGGGTGATGTCAAGGACATCATCACCGATTTGCAAGAGAAGGGGACGGCACTGAAGTCAGTTGATTCCATTGTACTGTCCCCATTAGCAGCAGCGCTGTCCCTTTCGCAGACGGATTCGGCCCAAGGCGAAACCCCAGGGAAGACGGGCCACAAAACGCTGGGCCCTCACATTTGCTAAGCCCCCCCGCCCAAAAAAGCAGTGGGTGCTTCAGCTGTGGCGCTACCCCACACCACCTAACTCCTCCCTTCCCACAGCCTCCGGACTCCCCGGAGGAACCGGTAGGAGGGAGGTTTTCCCTCCACCTTCCGGGCTGGGAGAGGATAACAACAGATTCTTGGGTGCTCCAGCTCATCGCAGAAGGACACTCGATAGAGTTTGTTCAGAAACCACCTCGCCACCCCCCTCTGAAGTTGTCGTATTCAAGGGAACATCTTCTCTTGGTCCAGGAGGAAATTTCAGCTCTACTGCTGAAACATGCAATAGAACCCATCCCCCTTCATCTGCAAGGGACAGGTTACTATTCCCATTTCTTCCTGGTCCCAAAGAAAACAGGAGATCTCAGACCAGTTCTGGATCTCAGTTCCCTGAATCTTTTCGTTGAATACAAAAGGTTCAGGATGCTCTCTTTGCAGAGCCTTCTGCCCCTCCTCCGGCCAGGTCAGTGGCTGTGTGCTCCGGACATGCAGGATGCTTACCTGCACATTTCCATTCGCCTGTCTCACCACAAATACCTTTGTTTTGCGTTTCAGGGGGACCACTACCAATTCAAGGCGCTTCTGTTTGGTCTGTCCTCGGCTCCCCGAGTATTTACCAAATGCCTGGCAGTGGTGGCGGCCCACCTGCGTACCAAGGGGATGCAGGTTTTCCTGTACCTGGACGATTGGCTCCTGGCGGCCTCATCCAGGGAGGAACTCCTGCACTGCCTCTCCCTTACCCAACAGGTTTTTGCCTGCCTGGGTATTACCATCAACCATTCCAAGTCTCATCTGACCCCATCCCAGAGACTACAGTTTATTGGGGCGATTCTCGATACGACCATGGGCAAGGCCTTCCTGCCACCGGACAGGGCGTCCACCCTCCAGACCCAAATAAGTCTGCTGTCCGACCGCAGGAGGGTCTCTGCAAGGTCGGTCCTTCGCCTTCTTGGGCTCATGGCGGCTGCTATCCCGACAGTTCCTCGCGCTCGACTCCACATGAGAATTTCTCAGTGGACTCTATGCTCCCAGTGGGATCAGTTAGTGGATGACCTGGATCACCCAGTTCTGGTCTCCTCACCGATGCTTCGAGACTTGCAATGGTGGATGGTTCAAGAGAACCTGATCTTCCTGAACTAAGTCTCCATCAGTCATTCACACTAGTGGGGATAGCGCCGGAGGCATTAGGACCAAGCGGGAGCCTGAAGTTTTCGAAGGTTCGGCGGTAGCGAGAGAGGACCACACATGCGCAGGCACCCGCGAGACTATTCAGCGCCTGTGTAGGCTTTCTAAATGACCCTCCAACCGCCTCAGTTCCTTTCTCCCACTGTCGAGTGCGCTTTTGATGTCTATCGCCGTCATTTGTTGGTGTCGTAAGTTTTCGCCTTATACGACAACATCTCTTAATGTTTTAATATTTCAAAGTAGTAATTTATTATTTTATGAACAAGAAGAAGAAAAAAAATAATTCTTTCCTGCCATCAACGGAGTTGTCCTTAGACGGTAGCGGTGACGGTAGGAGGACTTCGTTTGAAAGTTTTTATGGCAGAGGGGCTGTGTCTGGTCCGCCGCCCTTAATTAAGGGGGGGGGGGACAGTCTTCCAAAGCACAAATCTAACGGTTCCAGTGATCCGGCTCCGCTTGACCTCGAGCCCTCTTCCCTGCTCGGGAAGAAGAATCTGTGCGCTCCAGGTTGCCCATTGGTATGTCTGCATGAGGAATGTTCGCTTGAGGGGCGATGGGCCTGAACCGACTTTGGTGGGTTCCCTGGCCCCGCTCCTAACGGCTGCTTTCTCGACTCCGAGCTCCATCTCTGTCCTCGCTGGAGCTCCGTGAGCAGTTTCACCTTTGGGTTGCTCCTATGGAGCAGGGGGTTTGACTTTCCAGTTTTCTTGGCTCTATTCCTGATTTCGGGACCTCTGGGCCTCGGAGCCGTTGGACCGGAGCCGGGTTGATTGGATCATGTATGGTGAGGTGCCCTCTGGGTGCCTTTGCCATCGTGTCGACCCCTCGTGCCTACCCCCCTCTCCCTTTTACATGCAGGGGCCGGCACGGGCACCACCTTTTTCCTTCTCTCCTTTTCAGGATTTCCATTGGCATTTTCCTTCGGCGCCGTGGCTCGGTGCCTTGGTCAGCTCAGTGCCATGGTCGGCGCCATGGCTCGGTGCCTTGGTTGGTGCCGTGGCTCGGTGCCTTGGTTGGCGCTGTGCTCGGTGCCTTGGTCGGCGCCATTCCTTAGTCAGTGCCGTGGGTCGGCACCGTCACTCTGTGCAGTGCCGTGGGTGCTCTCTTTGCTGCCACTGGTTGTCGGTGCCATCAGTCGTGGCGCGCACCTGCGGGCGGCGCCGTACGCCTGGTGCCGTGGCACTGGTGCTGCGGGCAGGGGATGCCAGGGTAGCTGGGGCACCATGCCGTGAGTGATGCTGTGGGCACCATGGGTTCCATGGATGCTTCAGGTGCCATGGGTACCACTGGTGCCTTGGGTACTGGGGTGACACCCGTGGGTGCCACGGGTGGCACCGCAGGTACCCATGGATGCCACTGGTGCCATGGGTGCCGTTGGTGCCTTCGGGTGCCATTCTTGCCATGGGTGCCATTGGTGCCATGGGCATCAGAGGTGCCCTCGAGTGCCATTGCTGCATGGGTACCGGGAGTACCTGCGGATACTACCATAGCTGCCCTTGGGTATCGCCCAGGTTGGCATAGGCACTGTTTGGTGCCCTCCTGTGCGAGTGCTGCTGATGCCACACGGGTGCTAGTGGGTGCTGTATGGCAGAATTAGTGACACATTTTTCCTTTCGGACTCCTTTCCACAGAACTTGTAGCGGGATGTTTACTGCAGAATGAACTCCTGTTCTGCTGTATTATTTTTTCCACACATTTTAGTGAGTGGTGGTCTATGTGGGATCTTGTGTCATCCAGCGGTTTTCTGCTATGGAACTCTGCTGTACCGTTCTGCCAGCGGAATCTCCTTCTGCTCAGCACTTTCTCTGCTCCCTCGTGGTACCAAGCTCCTCGACATCCTTCCTGATGGCGGAGTCTCTAGTGGCTCTGACCTAGATCTCTCTTGGAGGTCCTTCTGGGGTAGAAGTGCATCTAGATGGGTCTTTCCCTGTCCTTCTGGTCAGTAACGCAGCGGACAGCTCATTTTATATACTGGAGGGCACGTCATCTCTATCTTCAGAGTCCGTGAGGGGAAAATCCTTTCGGTATTTCCTTAGTAAACGGGGTCCACTATAGTATTTCACACTGCGTCCGTGGACCATGCTCTTCTGCGTCTAGACTTTGTCAATCGTCAAGACGGTTACACTGTGTGGAACATTTTAATTTAATGGTCGGGGGCCGCTCTGACTCTTCTGCGCCTTTGATAGGGGTATATAGCCCCCTTGTGATATTGCCTCTTCAGTGGCTTCTTCGGCACAGGTGGTTAACTTCTCTCCAGCTGTGATTGTTAGTCCGGTCATGATTTCATTTTGGATACTCAGGCTCTTTCCGCACTCAGATGGAGGACATCTTCGTCCTTTTGTATCAAGACAATCCTCAAAATAGTAGCCTGAAGGCCTTGTTAGGCTCGGACTGAAAAAAGAAAAAAAAAAATTTATCATGGTTTTTAGCACAGCACAGGGCCTAGCCGAAGTTACCCGGTACCCTCCCCTTTTTTTAGGGAACTGGTCAGATTCCTCCTCAGCCCCTGAGGCGCTCGTCTCCGGGATACAGTAAAGAGTACCTGATTCAAACAACATGAAGTCTTGCTATATTATGACTAATGCAGTTTGTCCCACCATTAGAACTGCTCCGGAGGTGAAAGAGTTAACTTCCATGCAGAGCATGGAACTTAGAGCGCGAGCTCGGTTAGAAAAGCTCTGTCTGGGATATTTCAAACCGAAACTGTCAGATTCTTTACTCCGCCTCACTGAACAGTCGCTCCGGAGATTCCTCCTGCTGCTCGGGTCATTTTCTCCATTTAAAGAGTTTTTTCTCGGTTAAATTCAACCGCGATTATCATTATTTTAACCGCAAACTGATAAGTTCAAGCTCTGTCTATGGTATTGTAAGTAATAGATAGGTTTTCTATGTGGAACTTGTAAATGTTTATCGGTTCGGTTTGAACCGATCAGATTATGTTTAAACTTCATTCTGAGCGTTTCAAGGCTTTTAGAGTGCGGTTCCCGGTTCTTATCGGTTCTAAAAAGCAGTTTCATTACGTTTTCCACGACCTATGACACGGTTGGGAACCGATAAGGGTGTCTTACCTGGCTTTCCCGAAAAAAGGGCAAGTTTTGGTTAGGCTGGCATTATGTCTGAGAAACCCAAAAGAAAAACCGGGCCCACTGGGTTTCAACACTGTAGTGTCTGTGGGGAAGCCTTTGCCAAGGCTGACCCACACACCACATGTGTTTTATTGTCTGGGGTTTGACCACCTCAATGCAGACTGCCAGATTTGCAAGAATTTCCCTGCAGCTACCCTAGATAAGAGAGTTGGTAGGCTCAGGGAATGAGAGGCCAAAAAGTCCGCTGACCCGGATGGCCAGCCCGGTTCGGTGCCAACCGAACCGGAGGGAGTGCCCTCTGACCAGGGCCAGACTTCCTCGGGCCAACGTAAAGCTGACTCTGAGGAGCCAGTTCCAGCAAAGAGAACTAGAAAGTCAGCAGGTGTGGAGTCAAAAATTTCTTCTCCAACTGCTGCAGAGATAGCCAGGGCAATACAAATTGTCCAGTCACTTTCCCCGGTTCCGTCCGAACCGCCACTATGTGGCAAAAGGTCGGTTCGGTCGGTTCCACCGGTTCAAGAATATGATATAGAGGAGTTTTATGAACCAGAGGAGGGGGAGGATGATTATGAACAGTGTGAATGTGACTTTGAAAGTCTGGATGTGCCCATTGAACCGGACATCTCCCCAGACAGACCTTTAGGAGAATCTCCCCATAGGCTTGCTGAGTCCCCTTCTCATTTTCTGTTTTATAAAAAAGTTGCTGAAACCCTCCAGCTTCCTTTGGAGGAGGCTGTGGATGAGCAAGAGGAGCCTGACTTTGTAGAGATGATGGATATCCCAGAGTTCAGGAGATTGTCTATTCCTTTACATAAATCTTTTAGGAAACAAACAATAAAAATTTTAAAAGCTCCTAATTCTGTCCCTCCTGTGGATAAAAAGATGGACAGGAGGTACACTTTGTCAGGTCCTGATACAGAATTTCTTTCACAGCAATGCAGCCATGTTGGGGTAGTTCAGGCTGCAGCCTGTGATAAAGCTAATATTCCCCTGGCTTCACATCCTCCTGACAAGGACTCCAGGAAGATTGATGTCATGGCTAAAAAACAATACATGGCAGCGTCCTTGGGACTCAGACAAGCAAACTATATGGCTTATGTTGCGAGATACCAAAAATCTAGATGGGATACTGTCATGGCTTTAGCCAAACAGGCCCCTGGCCAGCTTGCCAAGGAGCTGGAGCAGGTGGCTGCTGATGGTGTTGAGGCATCTAAGGTGCAATTCCATGCTGCAGTGGATTCTAATGATGTATCCTCTGAGTCATGGCTACATCTGTGGCTTTTCAGTAGATTAGCTTGGCTCAGGTGTACTACTTTGTCACAGGATACCCAGTCTAAGGCTATGGATTTTCCTGTGGTGGGAAATTCTCTGGGAGCAGACAGAATTATATGAAGAAATGGATGAATATAGAACCACTTATAGGAGTGCACAAGCCAAGGAACGGCAACCACTCCTCAGAGGCAGCCCCTGGTAGAGGCAGGCCTTTTCACAGGCCTTTACCAGACCCAGGCCTCCTCTTCGGCTTATGTTCAGAGGGGGTTCTTCAGAGGGAGAGGCAGACGGGGTACAAGCAGGCCTGCTCCCACCCCTCAGCCTAAAGCCCCTGCCAAACAGGCACCCTGATGGGATGCCCAGGGCCGGTTCCATTGCCTGTAGGGGGCAGGCTGGCTTACTTCGTCCAGGACTGGGAGTCTTTAACATCAGACAAGTGGGTCCTGGAAGTAGTAAGCCAGGGTCTGGTTCTCAGCTTCAAAAAATTTCCAAAGATGAGAATCAGATCTTTTCCACCTGCAAACCCTCTAGAGACTCTTGCCTTGGAAACAGAAGTCTCAACCCTCCTGGCTCTCAGAGCTGTAGAAAGGGTTTCTCCCCTACACCAGGGCAAGGGTCTGTACTCCAGGTACTTCCTTACCCCAAAAAAGACAGGAGAGTGGCGGCCCATCCTGGACCTAAGATATCTGAACAAGCACCTTTTAAAACCAAAATTCAAAATGGTGACTCTGGGAATGATTTTACCTCCCTAAGGCCAGGGACTGGCTAGCTTCCTGGACCTCAAGGATGCCTACTTCCATGTTCTTATCAGAAGCTCCCACCGAAAGTACCTCAGATTCGAACTGCCCTCAGGCCATTATCAGTTCAGAGCAATGCCCTTGGCCTTACCTCTGCCCTCAAGGGTATTCACAAATGTCTGGCAGTAGCAGTTGCTCATTTAAGAAGGCAAAGATTGCCATCTTTCCTACCTGGACGACTGGCTCATTGTGGGTCAGTCTCCAGACCAGGTCAAATCACACCTGCAAGTTACCCAGCAGCTGCTTACCTCTCTGGGCTTTCTTCTCAATCTTCCAAAGTCAGTTCTGGAACCTGTCCAGGTACTCACCTTTATAGGTGCAGAACTGGACACAAAGCAGGCCAGAGCCTTCCTTACCCGGGAAAGGGTAAGGACCCTGGTGGCCCTGGCCTCATCCTTCACTCTGCAGGTCTCTCGACCAGCAAGGCATTTCCTGCAGCTCCTAGGACACATGGCTGCTTCCACAGCTGTAGTGCAAGGAGCAATATTTCAGATGAGGGACATTCAGTTCCATTTGAGAGCCTTCTGGTCTCAAAGAAAAGATTCCCTATCCAAGTTAATCCCAGTGACTCGAACCCTGATCCAGACCCTTCAGTGGTGGCAGGATCAGAGCAATCTGAGACAAGGGTGCCCTTCATCCCTCTATCTCACTCCTTGACCCTTACTACAGATGCGTCCTCTTGGGATGGGAGCTCACATGGGCACCTCTCCACCCAGGGTTGTGGTCCCTCAGGAATCTCTGCTCCACATCAATCTGTTGGAACTCAGAGCTGTTTTTCTAGCACTTCAGGTTTTTTTCTGCATCTGTTCAGAACAAGGTGGTACAGGTCAGAACAGACAACACCACTACAATGTGGTACATCAACAAACAAGGGGGCACTGGTCTTCGGCTTTGTGCACCGAGGCTTATGAAGTTGTGGTCTCTGGCTTATTCCCTGAACACTTCCCTCATAGCAGTTCACCTCCCAGGCAAGGACAATGTCCTGGCAGATGCTCTCAGCAGGATTTCCCAGGCCATCACGAATGGTCACTGGATCCCCTAGTACTGGGGATAGTTTTTGCCAGATGGGGCACCCTCAGATAGATCTTTTGCAGCCCCAGACAACCATCAACTTCCACTTTTTGTTGCAGGCCCCCAGTGTTGGGCTCAGTCCTCTGGATGCCTTTCTCCTCGATTGGGAAGGGAAGTTCTATGCTTCCTCCTCTCCTGTTCAAGGTGCTAGTCAAAATCAGATCTCAGCCCTGCAAGATGATCCTGATTGCTCCAGACTGGGCCAGGCAGCCCTGGTACCCACTCCTTCTGTCCTTAGCAGTCCATCTTCCCTGTGTCTCCACAGGAACCACAATCTGTTAACCTGTGCCCAGGGGAGAGTCTGGTATCCGAATCTCAAATCCCTCAACCTCAAGGCCTGGCTCTTGAGGAGTTAGAGTTTGCTGATCTGCAACTTTCTCAAGGTGTTCTCGAAATCTTGAAAGCTTCTAGGAAGCCTTCCACCAGGGCTACCTATAACTCCAAGTGGAAAAGGTTTTCCATATGGTGTTCTGGGAAGCATATTTCCCCGGAATCTGCTGATTTGCCCACTGTTTTGGACTATATGGTCCATCTTAATTCTTTGGGACTGAGACCAGCTACCCTGAAAGTGCATTTGGCAGCTGTCTCTGCTTTATTTCAGCAGGAAGCCCTCTTCTCTTTCTGTCACCCTGTATTTTCCAAGTTTTTAGGGATAGCTTCATACAATCCACCATTCAGGGCCCCTGCCCTGCCTGGGATCTTAATGTTTGCATTGCTCAGCTGATGCAACCCCCTTTGAACCTCTGTCTTCGCAGAGCTTAAGTACTTGACTTGGAAAACTGTATTTAGTAGCCATCACTTCTGCCAGGTGCATAAGTGAGTTACAGGCTTTATCAGTGGAGACTGACTTTATTTCCTTTCACAGGGATAAGGTAGTCCTCAGGACTAACAGGAAGTTTTTGCCTAAGGTGGTTTCAGATTTCCACCTTAACCAATCCTATTTCACTTCCAGTGTTCTTCACTGACCATTCCTCCTCTGGTGAGAGGAGGCTGCACAGCATAGATGTTAAGAGGGCCTAAGTTACTACATAGAGCGTACTCAAGGGTCACAGGTTTGACCTCCAACTATTTCTCACTTATGGTGAGGTTGGGAAAGGAAACCTGCCACCAAGAGATCCATTGCCAGGTGGATTGTCTCTTGTATCCAATTTTGTTATCAAAACTGGGTAAGGTTCCCCTTCAGGCCTGAGGGCTCACTCTACCAGAGGTACAGCTGCGTCTCTAGCTGCTGCCAGAGACATCCCTATCTTAGAGATATGTCAAGCAGCTACTTGGAAAACAGTACACACTTTCACCAAGCATTACTCCTGGATATCCAGGCCAGGAGGATGCTCGGTTTGCTGAGCCGTGCTTCAGAGCCTATTCCTAAATAGGTTCTGTCCCTCCTCCATGGAGGTACTGCTGTGTAGTCTGCATTAGTCATAATATAGCAAGACTTCATGTTGTTTGAAGAAAAAATTACTCACCTTAGTAATGTTGTTTCTTCTAATGGAGTCTTGCTGTAATATGACCTCCCCCCCAGCCTGCCCCTCTCAGAACTTCTACTTTGGGTATGGGGTGGGCAGTCCACTGTTGGCACTTATTGATGCCCCTTTTATGTTTTCCACCCCTTCTTTTTGGGGTGTTTGGGTGTTGTGTTGTATTTTATCTTATCTTTTCTGGTCCCCTGACTTGAGTCTTGGTGTTGGGACCAGGAAATTGTGTTAATATTTTAGTAGCCAGTTGGCTAGTGTAGGTTACAGCTTCCACACAGAGCCTTAGTGAGTTTTGCTCGTAAAGATCTGACAGTTTCGGTTTGAAATATCCCAGACAGAGCTTTTCTAAACGAGCTCGCGCTCTAAGTTCCATGCTCTGCATGGAAGTTAACTCTTTCACCTCCGGAGCAGTTCTAATGGTGGGACAAACTGCATTAGTCATAATATAGCAAGACTCCATTAGAAGAAACAACATTACTAAGGTGAGTAATTTTTTCTTTCTTCTTCCCCTATGGGGACTCCGATCTGGCGACGATATGGGTCATCTCTTTCTCTGAGAGATTTCTCTCATTCAGAGACATTTCCTAGACCTAGGCGACTGCCCAGTCTGTTTTTTCCTTTTCTTTTTATCAGGCTTTCTTCTCTTGAACAGAGCCTTATAGCAGCAGAAGCGACTCTCCACCGAGTCGGAACTCAGGTTCCTGCTTCCTTGCTTGCTTAATTTAACAGGCAATTTCCTCCTTCTTGACGGATGGTCAGGTAGGTCCCTTTTTGTGAGGAAGCTTCTCAAATATTCACACCTTCGGTTCCTGTGCTCTGGTCCATGTCAGTCGCTCACGAAGCTATCCTCTTCAAGTGCGAGAGGGAGTGGTGATGTTTCTTTTTCAGCAAATGAACTAGAATCCTTTCCTACTCCTTTCAGGAAAGCCAGAGTGGCTAGTGCCTCACTGCATTGAGTCACTGCCTCTTTCAGTCACTTCAACAAATGGGTTAGCCCTAACTTGGTCCTGCTGTGTCCCTCCTCGATGCACATCTGCCTCTATTGACCTTAGAAATCCAGTCAGAATGTTTTTTTCCGCAGTGGACACATTGTCCTGTACACCTTTTTCCTTTCTTCCCTGAGTTCAGAGACTGCTGCTACAGTTGTACACACAGGGGCAGGATTATTCCTCTTGGAATATACAGTGGGTAGGATCTGGTTTTACTAGACCACCATGAGAGGCTTCTAAGTCGTGCTTGGCCTTCCATCAGGAAGATCCTGTGACTAAGTGGAGACCATTCTCCTTGATGGGCTAACCCCACCTGGACCCCCTTGCTCACCAAGTAAGGGGTTCAAGTGCTTCTGGACCTGTTGTTTACAGGTCAACCATACTGGATAGTGGGGGTTTCCAGCTGCACTTTCTGGTCTACCCTGAACCAGTAGACTTTACCTCCGACTCTTTCAGTTCCAAAGTCCCTTTACGTTACATTAGTACATGTCTTTGACACGATTAATTTTGGTCCTAGATCAAATTGTGAGGCCAGGTTCTTGCCGCTATCCTAGAGTGGTTGCGGCTGCCTGGCAGACTTTCATTTTGTGCCCATTGTAGTCGTCGGCAAGGTGACGAGTTACAACTTGAGCGTTTATCTTGTAGGCACTATGTTATAGATGCTGTTACAAGCCAGCTTTTTTCATTAACAGGACATTTCTTGGCTGTCCTTTCTGAGTGAACCCTATCTCCTACCACCCTACTCAGGGTTGCTGGTTTTAGCTTGGTACTCTCCCACTAGTGTGAATGAGTGATGGAGACTTAGTCCAGGAAGATATGGAAATTATGTACTTACCGTAATTATTGATCTTCTTGGACAGTTTCCATCACTCATTCACACGCTCACCCACCATCCCCTGGGTTCACTCGTTTTCTTTCCTGGTCTTCACGGTCCTATGATTCAGACTGTGAGGACATTATTCTTAACCTTTCTTGCAAAGGCCGTCTGTGCCCTCTCAGGCCCAGAAACTCAGGATGAGTTATTCTCATTAGTCACGCTGCACTCCTCGGTGAAAAGGTACTGAGGCGGTTGGAGGGGTCGATGCGCAGATAGCCTCACACAGGCGCCGAGCTAGCCTCGCTGTGCCCTCGCATGTGTGATCCTCTCTCAGCCTCGACCCTTCTGGAAAACTTTTAGGTTCTCGCTGGTCCTAGCACCTCTGGTGCTATCCCACTAGTGTGAATGAGTGATGGAGACTGTCCAAGAAGATCAATAATTACGGTAAGTATGTAATCTCCATTTCCGGGGAGTTCCATTCTTTCTTCCTCCCCCCTCCCAGACTCTAACCACAGATGCCTCGGGCGAAGGTTGGGGAGCCCATCTAGGCTCTCATTGGACCCAGGGCTCCTGGTCCAAGCTCGAACAAGCTCTCCACATCAATGTGCTTGAGCTTCGGGCAGTGTTGTATGCTCTCCAAGCCCTTCACCAATGCATCCTTCCCAGCCACCTAGCCCTCCAGATGGACAACATGTGCGTGGTTTGGTACATCAACAAACAGGGAGGGACTCTGTCCTACCCTCTTTGCTGGGAGGCAATGAGGGTTTGGGATTGGGCAACATAACACGACCTTCACCTCACAGCAATTCACGTTCTGGGAGTCGACAACACCCTGGCAGACAAGTTAAGTTGCTCTTCTGCTCTGATTCACGAGTGGGAACTGGACCAAGGGGTCCTAGACAATATCTTCTGACTTTGGGGAACACCACAGGTCGACCTGTTCGCAGGCCCTCTAAACGCAAAGCTTCCCGTCTTCTGCTCGCTCGTTCCAGAGCGAGGCGCTTTTTGGAGAGACGCTCTGTCTCTAGACTGGAAGGACAGATTCGTTTATGCCTTTTCCCCCAATTCCACTTATCCCACGAGTCTTGCAGAAACTAGCTTCAGAAGGAGCACGAATGATTCTGATTGCTCCTTTCTGGCCCAGGCAAGTTTGGTTCTCTCTTCTACAACCATACTCAGAGGATCCTCCTTTTCCTCTTCCTCTATCTCGAGGTTTACTGACTCAGGATCAGGGGACCCTGGTCCATCCAGGCCTCAAATCCCTTCAACTGCACGCATGGCTCCTGCAGACTTAGCTCAATCCTGTTTTGGGGTGTCTCCTCAAGTGGCGGAGATTTTGTTGGAGGCCACAAAACCCTCCACCAGATCCACTTATGCCATGAAGTGGAAAAGATTCACTTTCTAGGGACATGGATATGTTGTTCATCCACACTCATTGGCAGTATCCTTGCCGCTTTAAATCTTGCCGGAAGGTCTTCAAGCTTGCTCCTCCCACCCACCGGGTGGTATAACTCGGCTCCGCCCATGGCGCCAGATCTTCCTTACCGCTTGGAAGCTCAGGTTCCCTCCTTAACGCTTCTGCTTTAGCACTAGTTCCTATTTCTCCGTTTGCGGATTTAAAAATAAAATTTTGCAAAAAGACTTCAGTCTTCTATCCCTCGCGGCTCCGATGGACAAATCGACTCCCGGATTTCGGAGATGCCCATGCGGGCAGAAGATGTCTCGGACGGATCCTCACTCCACGTGTGTATACTGCTTAGGCCTTGAGCACGACCCGCAGGCTTGCGACCTGTGCTCATCTTTCTCGGCCTACGTCCTCGAAGACCGTGCTGCCCGATTGCAACTGGGCCTGCCCCGAAACGCTCCCTCCGTGAAGTCCAAGGAGGCCCGGGTTACGGTGTCATGGGCGGGCGGGCTCGGGCGGATCAGCTCGAGCGATGGTCGCCTCGAAGAGGAGGCGGCGGGCCGTATCTTCCTCGGCCGCGGCATTTATCCCGCCTCTCTGGGTTCTTCCTACACGGCTTCTTTTAAGGAGCTTTGTCTGTCCCTCCACTAAAGGAGAAGGGCTCATGCCTGTTGACCTTATTCTGGTCCAAAAGAGGGACAGGGGAAGTCCTCCGCCGACGCTCTTGGAGCGGGAAGGTCCCTCTCTCGCCGCCGACCCGTCGGCTTCTTGCTCGCCTGGCCGGCTTCGCCACTGGCCTCACGGTGTCCCCAGCAGGTCAGTTGACCGAGACCCATTCCGATGAGGTCGAGATTTTCTCTACCCATTGACGTGGCTGTCTTTAGCAGCCGAGATTCCTCTCCTGGGTTGCCCCCGGGAGGAGTTGAGATCCGTGTCTCCTTGTGCCTCCGTTCTCCGGGAGAGCCTCGGATGGACCATCCGAGCTGGTGAGTGCTGGTTCCGCCGACACTTCCCCCGCACCGACTGAAATTCGGGACTCGGTTCCGGGTTCGTGATCTTCGCGTCCAGCCGTATCCCACCGCATAGGCGGGTTCGTCTCGGAATACACGGGCGGGCGTTGCCGCTGGCCCTCGCCCCTCCCTCCTCGATGATGGGAGGCTTCATGAATTACGCCGACGGCACGAGGACCTTATGTTGCATTAGCCCCTGGCTGGGAATAAGCCGACCACGCCTTTCCCCGCCATTATGGTTGTCACCGAACGGGCCGACACAACCCCTCGACTTGTCCCGAGGAGCTTCATACCAGGCCGTTGTTCGCCAAACCAGCTGCTCCACCGATTCCGTGGAACCTCCGCCCACAGCCACCATCAGCTCCGACCATGATTCTCGGTCGGCCAAGGGTTTACCCATCGGCTGTCAAGCTACTCCTACCCCGCACCGACTCCTCGGCAGGTGAAGGTATTGTACAGAGGCACTTCTTTGAGACCCCTTCCGAGTCCGATGATTTCCTCCTTTCTCCGGGCGACTGGATTGAGTCTTCAGGAGGTCGTCAATGGATGCATAGCCCGTCGTCCTTTCCTAGGACTGCTTCGCTCATCCGGAGTCTAACGATGGAGCTCGAACCCGCTTCCAAACGGCCAGTACTTCACGGAGATTCTGGACCGAGGACTTCTCGACACGGAGGCTCTTCCGGTGGCCGGTACTGTAGTGGGTCCGCACTGGACTTCGGCTGGCGCCTGCTTCCTGCTGCCGCGCCGGCCAGATGGCTAGGAAGTGCGTCCCTACCGTTCCTTGTCCGTTTGAACACCCTCTGCTGAGGGGTTGCCATCGATAGCCGCTTTCTCGCTACCGGGCAATGCCAGGGATGACAAACCTCCGGACAAGTGAGTCCAAGAAATTGACTATGTCGGGCGTAAAAGTCCACGCCAAGGCCCTCTCTCGGCTCTCAGGCCAGTCTCGCCGTTCTCGGTGGCACATTTTTTTCTCATGCCCGTTGGGCTCCCTGGATGAGGTCGTCCTCATCTTCCCGCCCGATCTGCAGACTATGTTTGTCACAGGTGCGGACCAGGGCAGTGGCCAAACAGCAGCTCCAGACTGCTTTGGACATAGGGGACTCATGCCAGATCGGGTGGCGTCGCAGGGCTATGTCATGGCTTGGCTGAGGATATCCACCTTACTTGATACCAGCATGTTGGCGGATGTTCTCTTTTTGGGACTGACCTCTTCGCCCTGGGTGGAAGGTCACCTGCAGAGGATCGGTAGTTCACACCTGACTCTGGTCCTTCCGCCAGAAGGATAAAGGTCGAACCCAGCCTAAGCCCTTTCGTCCTTCTGTGCCTCGGCCTGCCAGGGCCCCGTTAGGTTGGTGCAGGCTCGGGCTTATATCAAACCTGCTGCTTCTTTACTGGAGGCAGGGAGGAGGGCTCAGGGTCTCTGCCGGTCCCTCCAGTCGCCCATGACGGGCTGAGGTGTCGCCCCCATCCTCATTACCTTGCCTCCTGTCCCCCTGGGACGGTTCGCACTGCTTCGCCTGGTCCGCTGTTGCCACACGACAGGTGGGTCTTGAGGTGGGGAAGAGGCCTGCCTCGAATTGAAAGCAGGCACCACCTTCAGAGCCGCCGCCTCGGGGCTTCGGATCCCCTGCCTCACTGGCGGCTCGTCGAGCCGACATCGCCTCCCTCCTCCAGAAGGAGGTGGTAAGAGAGGTGGTGGACCCCTTCAGACCCAGGGTTTGTGTCCAGGTACTTCCTGGTTCAACGGACGGGGTTGGCGTCCATTCTCATCTCCACACGACTCTAAACAAGTTCCTAAGGTCTCACCTTCAGGATGGTCACTTGGCTCAGATAATACCATCCTTGGAACGCGGCGGTGGTTCTGCTTCTGGACTTGCAGGACGCCAGCCACGTCTCCTATCCGTCCGGCCTCACCAGAGATTCCTTCGCCTCCGAGCGGAAGGATCCTCTCGAGTTCCAAGCCATGCCCTTCGGCTTGTCCTGCAGCCCCAGGGTCTTCACCAAATGCATGGCAGTGGTGACAGTATCTCATGGCGCTGAGGGGTCCGGTGACCCTTCCTGGACGACTGGCTGATAGCAGCTCCCTCCAGGGAGGAGGCTGGAGTGGTCCAGAGATCTGGCCTCCAGGTCTGTCTCTCAACTGGGCCTCCTTATCAACGAGGCCAAGTCAGAACTCGAGCCAAAGCAGGTGATTCTATTCATCGGGCGCAGCTCGACTCTCTTCGAGCCAGAGCGCTGCTCCCGCGGACAGGGCCGAGGTTCTTCCTCCTTTCCGATCATTTCTGGTTGGCAATGCGCCCTGCCGGGACTTCCTGCGCCCTGGGTCTCATGGCGCCTGCACCAGCGTGGTCCGTTGGGCCCGCTGGAAACATGTGCGTCCCCTTCAGTGATTGGCCAGCCAGTGGTCACAACGCCATGCATCCCTTGACCAGCTTAGTCGGTGACACAGGGGTGAACGCCTCCAGTGGTGGACCGCTCAGATCATTTGCAGGAGGGCATCCTGCTCGTCTGCCCCGAGTCGACGGTCTCTATGACCGATGCCTCTCTGATGGGTTGGGTGCCCATCTGGGGAACACTGGCTCATGGCCCTGGTCCCCGCGGGAGTCCCGATGCCACATCAACCTGCTGGAGCTCCGAGCGGTCCGCCTAGCCTCACCGCCTTTGTCCTGCTCCTCCGGGGTCAAGTGGTCCAGTCCAGACGGACAATACCACCACCATGTACTATCTGAACCGCCAGGGTGGACGCTGGCCCATGCTTCTATGCAAGGAAGCTCCGCATTTGGTCACTCGTGCGCAGCCTGGAGGCGGATCTCCTAGCCATTCACGTGGCAGGAGCCTCCAACACCCTGGCCGATGCCCTGAGCCGGATAGGGCTGCATCCCACGAGTGGTCTCTCCTGCCGGAGGTAGTACAGCATCTGTTCTCCCTTTGGGGCACACCTCAGGTGGACCTGTTTGCCTCCATGGAGAACGCGAAGCTGAGTCTGTTCCATGCCCGCCCCCCTCAGCAGGGCTCGCTGCAGGGGGATGCCTTCTCGAGGCAATGGACCCCGGGCCTCTTTTACGCCTTTCCCCCATTTCCCTTGATCCACAAGGTGCTTCTCAAGGCGAGGAGGGACAAGGCGTAGGTGATTCTGATAGCCCCAGACTGGCCTCGCCAGTTCTGGTACCCAGATCTCCTCAGTCTCAGCTCCAGGACTCCCGGGCAGCTTCCAGCTCGCCCGGACCTGCTCTCAGTCAATCAGGAAGGTGTTCCATCCGGACCTTCAATCCCTGCACCTGACGGCCTGGTTCCTGAGCGGCTAGAGTTCCAGGCCTTGGTCTTTCCGGCGAGGTCCTCAATGTAGTTGAGGCGTCCCTGTAAGGAGTCGACCAGAAAATGTCTATGCCTTCAAATGGAAAGGTTTTCCATTTGGTGTCGAGGCAAGGGCTTGACCCTTCCTCCTGTTCCTTGGCAAGCATCTTGGACTATTTATGGTCCCTTTCTAGTCAAGGGCTTAGGTCGATGACCCTAAGGGTGCACCTGCAGGCCATCTCTGCTTTACCGCGGGCCGGAAGCAGTCGGTGGCACAGGAGAAGGTGGTCTGGCGCTTTTCAAAGGCCTTGATCACATTTCCTCCAGTGCGGAACCCCACCTCCGTGGGATCTACTGCTGGTACTGGCAAAGCTCATGGGCAAGCCATTCAACCTATGCACAGGTGTCTCTCTCTCACCTGTCGTGGAAGACCGCTTCTTGGTGGCTATCACGTCCGCCAGAAGGATGGGAGAGCTCCAGGCGCTTTCCATCGAGTCTCCTACCTGGTCTTCCACAGGGACAAGGTTGTCCTGCGCCCCACCCGAATTCCTTCCAAGGTGGTGTCGGAGTTTCACCTTAACCAGGTGTTGACTCTGCGGTGTTCTACCCCAATCACACCGGAGGCGAATATAGGCTCCATACTCTGGACCTTGGGGCGCCGCTTATTATAAGGAGCGCACGGCTGAAATTGGGAGAGGTTCGCCAGCTGTTTGTCACCCACGCCGAAGCCAAGATCTGGCAGATTCCAGCCAAGCTGGACGATAAGCAGGTGGGTAACCTCCTGCATAGATCTCTGCATGTTGCGGCATGGAGCCTCCCAGAGGGATAAGAGCTCATTCTACCCGCCATACTGTTGCTGCAGTGGCTGCTTCAGGGACGTCCCTATCCAGGAAATCTGCAGGGCTGCTACCTGGAAGTCAGCAAACACCTTCATTACCCACTACCACATCGACCTTGAGTCACGCGGATGCTGGTTTGGGGCCTCGGTTCTCCAGTCTCTCTTCCCAAGTAAGTATATGGGGTGTGCTGCTCTCCTCCTCCCGGAGAACTGCTAGAGTCTGCCAATGAGTGTGGATGAACAATATATCCATGTCCCTAGAAATACAGGTTACTCACCTGTAACAGGAGTTCTAGGAATGGTATATGTTGTTCATCCACACGACCCACCCGACCTCCCCGGCTTCGACGCACAACCTGAGCTTCCAGCGGGCCAGATCTGGCGTCATGGGGCGGAGCCGAGAGTTATACCACCCGGGTGGGTGGGAGGAGCAAGCTTGAAGACCTTCCGGCAAGATTTAAAGCGGCAAGGATACTGCCAATGAGTGTGGATGAACAACATATACCATTCCTAGAACTCCTGTTACAGGTGAGTAACCTGTATATCTGGGCCACTTCCAAGAATGCGGAAACTTCTTTCTGTTCAGCGGGGCTTCTGCTGGAGTATCTACGTCATCTGTTTGACCTGGGTCTCAGTCATTCTTCTCTGAAGGTACGCACGGCAGCCATCTCGGCCTATCATGTTCCCTTTGCAGACAAAACTTTCGCTCAATTGGAGGTCTCTAAGACCGTTCTCATCGGGGTCCTCCATCTGAGACCCCCTATCCGTACTTCTGCTCCCCCTTGGGACTTGAACTTTGTTCTTGAGAAACTTACTCTCCTTCCCTTTGAACCTGCAGCAACTGCAGATTTGAAGTTCCTTTCATGGAAGACTCTCTTCCTGGTGGCCATTACTTCCGCTCGGAGAATTTCCGAGCTCCAGACCCTGATGTGTAAAATCCCATACTTGATTTTTCACAAGGAACGTGTTGCTCTTCATATGAATCCTAAATTTCCCCCTAAAGTAGTAGCAGAGTCTACTCTAAATCAGTCCATAGAGTTACCCGCCTTTTTCATGCAGTACTCTAATCAAGGGGGGAGTATTTACTCCATACTATGGATGTTCACCGGATTCTGAGATACTACACCAACAGGACGAAGGATCTCAGAAAGACTGATCAATTGTTCGTCTCTTTTGCTCATAAAAGGGAAGGCAATGCTGTTTCTAAGCAATGCCTATCTTAAGTGGTTGGTTCATTGCATCACTTTCTGTTATGACAAAATACAACAAGACCCTCCTGGGTCAGGTAAGAGGCCACTCTACAAGAGGAGTAGCTGCCTCAGCGGCTTGTTTCAAGAATGTGTCTGCGGCAAACATCTGTGCTGCCGTCACTTGGACTTCTGTTCATACCTTTACTAAACACTACAGTTTGGATGTTGCCTCTCGCTGTAGAGCAGGCTTTGGCTGGCTGTTCTGCAAGGCTTCCTTTCTTGAGGCTTGTACAGCTAGAACTGCTTCTTGGAGTAGTTTTCCTCCTCCCGGTGCCTCTCTTTGTTCCAGACTGCTTGGGATTCAGTCCAATATGTAATTACCTACTGCAAGAGCCCTCTCGAAAGTAAGATAGTACAGTTATGTAAGAACTTACCGTAACAGTAGATCTTCGAGAGAGGCTCTTGCAGTAGGTAATACCTTCCCGCCCTCCATCCCCCTAAGCTTTTTCAGCTCCTTTCCCATTGAGGGAAGTATCCGCTCCTCTCTCGTCTGGCCTATGACGGGAAAGAACTGGAAGGCAGGCATCCGGGACCGCCCCTTTATACCGACGTCTCCTGACGCCGGTCACGTGACGTGAGGCGGTCCCTCGCCGGGACTGCTAGCTAGAAATTTTTCCGTGGGGTCCTGCCGCCTGACGACGTCAGTCCTATATGTAATTACCTACTGCATCCGCCTCTCTCGAAGATCTACTGTTACGGTAAGTGCTTACGTAACTGTACTTTTCCAAGTTTGTTAGGGTTTTGTGGACAGACTGGATGGACCAGTGATCTTTCTCTGCTGTCATTGTCTGTTTCTATAATGACCATTCTCCTTCCTTTTCCCCCTGCCCCCACCTTACACTGCTTCCTGCCCTTATTAGGCCCTTTTACCTGTTCTTTCCATGTTTCAACCCACTCACAGTTTTGGCACAGACCACCTTCTCTGGCAGTGTTTCTTTTGTCCACCTTACTTTCTGTGAGAAAGTACTTTGCGGACAACCCTCCTGAGCCTTCCCCAGCTAAAGTCCCGTTTTTGTACGTGTTTATGCTAAGGATTAGCAGTTCATTACATTTCAACCTGTTAATCCCATTGAGATAGTTGTACATTTCAGTCATGTCTCCACGTCTCCAGGGTTTACATGTCAAGGTCCCTCAGTCTTTCCTTGTATGCTTTCTTGCTCAGCCCCTGGGTTATTTTTGTTGCACGTCTCTGTAAAGCCTCCACCCTATCACAGTCTTTGTGCAGGTCTTTTTGCAGGTGTGGGCTACAGGACCTTGCACAGTACTCCAGGTGAGGGTGAACCAGAGACTTGTTTAGGGGAATGGTCACTTCCCTTCTTATGCTACTGATCCCTCTGCTACCTGTGTACCCCAGCATTGTTTGTTTTTTTCACACTGCCCTACTTCACTGCGCCATAGAGTTTGGGCTTTCCAGTATTATCTCTCCATGCCCCTTTCCTCCATGTTCTCTAATATCACATCAGGTATTGTGTTTCCAGGTTCTTGTTCCTGATCACGTTGCATTTCTTGGCATTAAATCTGTTGCCATATTCTGGATCACTTTTTAAGCATGTCCAGTACTGCCTCATTGCTCTTACTCCATCTTCTCTGTCCACTCTCCTGCAGTTCATGGTGTCATCTGCAAAGAAGCAGACCTTTTCCATGAACCTGCCCCTAGACAGGCCCCAGAACTGAGCCCTGTGTTACCTAACTCAGACATCCCATATTGCTATCCTTTCCTCCAGTCGTGGATCACTCAGTTTCTAGGGGCATGGATACAGTTCACTCTCCACACATTGGCAGCAGTTCGACCAGAAATGCTGATTAGTCAGACATCTTGAAGCTGAGCTCCTCCCACCAGCTGTGCATTATATCTCCCGACTCTGTTCCGTGACGTCCAAGCTTTCTTTCCGCTGGAAGAACAGGCTACCTCATTTGTGTTCTTGCAGTGAAATTAGTGCACCATAAGTGAACCATTTTCTTCATTGAGGGTATCTCTTGCATCAGGCCACACCTGAGGAACTATAGCCACCAGGCTTTAGGACTACACGGGAACTTTTCTAGCTAACCGTCTACAAGGGGCCACCCATGGCGTCATCTGACACAGGTGACATCCCTCTCATATTAACACTGGCGGCCCTGCACCTTCCTCGGTTCTTTTCCCGCCGTCGACCATTGCATGTCGGACTTCACGTAGACACCGCCTCTTTAGCTGACTGCCAAATTTCTTCTTTCAATTTTTGTTTCTTTCTTATGCTAGTTTTGACAATCACATTATATTAAAATTATTTTGGTTTTTCATTTATGCCGACCGTCCCCAAAAAAACGATTTTGCTTCTGCCGGTTCGGTCAAAAGATCTTCGATAAGGATGACCATGATATTAAGGCCTGTGAAGCCTGACATGGATTCAACCAGGCTACCCAGCAGCGCTGCCAGAAAACTCTTGAAAACTTCTTGCTGCAACAGAAGGTTTCCCAAATGGAGAAGGAGCCCCAGGCCAGAAGCTCCTCCGCCTCCCCAGCCCCGTCCATGTGCTCCCACACTTTCAAGGCCGGGGACAAGTCAACTGAGAAACACAAACATCAGGACAAGGATCAGAGTAAGGAGAGATCCTCCCTGGCTCACTCGCCGCTTGAGACGGCGGCTGCAGTGGGGTCGTCGTCCTCTCAAGCAGTGAGCCCCTCTGCCACCCACACCCTCTCCTCTACAGGGTCATCTCTGGCAGTGCCTTCTACCAGTCTTACCCTAGCTGGTAATGGCTTCTTAGTGTCTGGTCTTCTCACGCCCCTGCTGACACTCCAGCCTCTGCTGTTCCGGCTGCTACTCTTCACGGGCCTCCAAATAGGGAGCTTCGCCTGTTCTGCTACTGCTGGCATTGGTATGTTATCGGGGTCCCACCTCCCCCGTCGTGACCTCAGGCCATCATATCGACATTGGGGTCTCAACCTACCCCGACGACATCCCAGGTCGTCCCGTTGCCACCAGGGTCTCAGCCTCTTCAGTTTCCACCTCAGACCATACCGCTGGCGCTGGGACTCCAGCCTTCCCCACCAGTGCCACAAAGCATTCTGGTGCCAGTCACTATCGATATCCCGGCCATGCTATTCTCCTGGGAGTTCATGCAGCGCCCCGACCGGGGCTGGCAACACTGGGGCCTGTTAGGCCTGCTCCCTTACCGACTCCTTCCACAGTGTTATGCCCTGCTTGTCCTCAATACTCGATGCTGTCGGTGCCTCTGTCAGAGCCAGGCAACGAGGAGGAATACCATCCTGATCTCCTCCCTCAGGAGGATGAGGATAAGGGAGAGGGCTGGTAGCCCGCCCCTCTTCCTCCACTGTTTTATTTATTCAATTACAAGTTTCACTAGGAAGGTATATTGAGCGGAGATCCGCTCGATTCCAGGTACATCTTGGGGGGTGGAGAATATACAATAACATTGAAAATAAAACACAAAAACTGGAGTGGTTACAGAAGATATGAGCAACAAGCATGGAAATCTGTTTCCTCAGGGTGAGGACTCCACCAAATATACCCTGAGGCCCCCGCGATGACCCTCTTCATCTTAGTGATGAGGCAGTTAGAAACTGCCATGGGGTTTGATGCTGATGGACTGGATTTCACTAGGAGAAATCTGTCTGAATATTTGGAGTTGCCAGATTCTCCACCTGTTATAATTCTTCCACTAATAGCAGTCTCTGAGGATGCCACTATAGCTGCCTATTACACACTGAATTTGATTCCTGCCATGCACAGAAAGGCAGACCGATTGTACCAGGTTCCCTCATCGAAACCATATTTTGCAGAGCAACCACAAGCAGAGTAAGTGGTGATATATGCTACCCATGATAGGACCAAGAGGCCTAAACCCCTCAGCTCTTTTCCCCCTTATAAGGAGTCCAGAAAGCTGGACCTTATGGTCAAAAGGGCATTTGCCTCTGCTATGTTGTCCATCAGGGTGATGAATTACATTGCCCATTTAGTTAAATTTTAGAATACCCTCTGGAAAAAGGCCAAGGCTGCTGCCCGGGCCCTTCCGGAGGGTCCCCAGAGGCAGGAACTGCTCAAGTCCCTACAGTCTGGGGCAGATGTGGGCAAACACCCTTTGAGGTCTGTCTATGATGCGGCCAATGCCTCTGCTAGGGCTGCTGCAGTTGGCATCTGCCTGAGAAGGCATTCTTCGCTCAGGGTGTCTGGTTTTGCTACTGACGTTCAGCAGTCCCTCCTGAATACCCTCTTCAGAGGCTACAAGCTCTTTGGGGTGAATATGCAGGATATACTTTATGACCTGCAGGCCTTGGGAAGGACTCTGTGGTCTGTCCATTCTCTATATCACACCCAGCCAGAAAGTGGCCTATAAGGTGCCCTTTCGTCAGGCCTACCATAAGTCTGAGCAGGTCACCAAGCCCCAGGGCAAGCGTCGGGCAGCAATAGTCCTGTCTGCCCCTGTCTTTACCACTGGGAAGGCCCCCAGATGAGGTGGTGTGGCCCTGACCACAGTTGCTGCCTCAGCATGACTCCTTGCCAGACCTCCACCCTGTAGCACTGCAGGAAGCAGTGGTAGGGTGTCGTATCTCCCTCCACCTGGACAGGTGGAGGGAGATCACTACAGATGCTTGGGTCCAGTAGCTGATAGAACAAGGTCACACTTTAGAACTTCCGGAGTGGCCTCCAGTTCATTCAGGCTACCCTCCAAACCACGTCCCAGTGCTGCTAGGGAAAATTCGCATGTTGCTGCAAAAAAGGGCCACAGAACCTGTCCCCAAGGATCAGAGTAATGGGATTCTGTTCCCACTTCTTTCTAGTCCCCAAATCCACAGGGGATTTACAGCCCATCCTAGATCTGAGAAACCTGAATTTCTACATCTAATACAAGAAGTTCAGGATGGTGACCCTGCATGGCCTGCTGCCTCTGCTGCACCAGGGAGACTGAATATACTTCCTTGACATGCAGGACGCATAACTGCATGTCAGGATATGTACTGCTCATTGGTAGTACCTGGGGGAGCACTGGCAGTTCTGAGCATTACCCTTTGGTTTGTCCTCTGTGCCACGGGTCTTTACCAAATGCTTGGCAGTGGTAGCAGTAGCCCTCAGGAGGGAGGAGCTGTATATCTTTCTTTACCTGGATGACTGGTTGCTCAAAGTACAGTCCAGGGAGCGACTGCTCCAGGCCTTAGAGCGTACCAGCAGTTGTTCCATGCCCTGGGAATCAGTCAGTCTTCCCAAGTCAGTCTTGACTCCTTGTCAGTGCCTGTAGTACGTTGAGGCAGCACTGGATATGGCTCAGGGTTTTACGTTCTTGCTGCAGGACAGGGCAGACCTCCTTTTGGCTCAGGCCCGGCTGCTTTACAGCAGCAGGTATGTCCCGGCCAGAACCTTCCTGAGGCTCTTGGGCCTGATGTCACAGTACCTTTAGCCAGGTTGCACATGCAGATTCTCCAGTAGACATTGAGGGTCCAGTGGGACCAACACACTGACAACCTAGACCTGCGTGATCTAGTCTCCTCTGCAGTCAAGAAAGGTGCAGTTTGAAAGGGGTTCCTTTCCTCATTCCCTCTCCTCAGCAGACCCTCACCACAGATGCTTCTGGGTGGGGCTGATGGGCTCATCTGGGGCCTCATCAGACTCAAGGGGCATGGTCCAGAGTGGAGACTGCCCTCCACATCAGCGTCCTAGAGATGAGGACTATCCTGTATGCTCTACTAGCCTTCCAGACCCATCTGACCCAAGGCCATCTGCTGGTACAGATGGACAACATCAGTGTAGTGTACAACATCAAAAAAACAAGGGGGGATCCATTCATACCCTCTGTCGGGAAGCGATGAATTTCTGGTAAAGGGCTCTAAAACACAGTCTAGAACTGTTGGCCGTCCACATTCCAGGTGTCCAAAATGTCCTGGTGGACAGGCTCAGTCAGTCACAGTCTCGGATGCATGAGTGGGAGCTGCTGACCTCGGTTGTAGGAGACCTGTTCGACAGGTGAGGTCGGCCAGACTTGGACCCTTTTGCGTCCCCACTCAACGCAAAACTGCCACGTTTCTGCTCACTCGCTCCAAGGCCTAGAGTTTTCTGGTGAGATCAGCTGTCCCTCTCTTGGACATGGAGGTTCTTCTACTCCTTTCCTCCCTTCCCTTTGATTCAGAGAGTGCTAGTCAAGCTTCAGATGGATGGGGCCCACTCTGATCCTCATTGCCCCCTTCTGGCCTGGTCAGATCTGGTTCTCCATACTGCAGTAGCTGGCGGTGGAACCTCCAGTGCCTGGCCGCCGCTGCGTCAAGGCTTGCTATCACAGGAGCAGGGCACTCTGGTCCATCTGGACTTCCAAGTCGTTGCACCTCCATGCATGGTTCCTGAAGACATAGCTAGATGTGAGGTGTCCCAAAAGGTGGCTGATGTCTTGGTAGCCACTAGGAAGTCTTCCACTAGGGCCACTTGTTCCATGAAGTGGAAGTGCTTTGCTCTGTGGGCATCCTCTCATCATTTGGACCCTTTCACTTGTCCAGTGAATCAGATTCTGGAATACTTGCTGTCCCTTTCAGACTCTGGCGTGCAATACTTCTCTGTTAAGATGTACCTGTCAGCCATTTCAGCCTTCCGTGTACCAGTTGACGGCTGTACGGTGGCGCAGCTATAGTTGTCCCATACTTTTTTGAGATGCATTCTCCATCTGAAGCCTCCCATCCACAATCCATTCCTGCCTTGGGACTTCAATTTTGCGTTGGAGAAGCGTACTTTGGCTCCTTTTGAGCCAGCTGCGGCATGCAAGCTACACTTTCTGTCATGGAAAGCGTAATTTTTAGTTGCAATTATTTCTGCTCGAAGGATTTTTAAGCTTCAGGTTCTGATGTGTGAGCCTCCTTATTTGAATTTCCTCAAAGACAGGGTGTCTGCATATGAATCCAAAGCTCTTACTTCGAGTTGGAGGTCTTGCAGCAGGCTATAACCATAAGGACTAAGCTGCCAGGCACCAGGACCCCACAGAAAACTTCTAGTTAGCAATCTTCACTGGGGAGTGCCCCTTACGTCGGGACGCCCCCAACGTCAGCCAGTGGTATAAAAGTGATGGTCCCCAGCTCCACCTTAGTTCTTTTCCTGCCGTCGACCCGTTTGTATCGGCTCCACAGATGCCTCCTGCTACAGTCGACCGCCATTGCGCATTTATCCACGTTTCTTTTATTTTCTTTAAAAATAATGACTTCTTTTACCTTTACTCTGCATGTTGTCTTCTCTAACTTCTCAGTTGAGTGGCAAAAGTCCAAGTGCGCATATGGCAAGCAGCTCCCATCGAAGGACGGCCACGCGGCCTGCCTCTTCTGTTTGGGCCCAGACCACGATACTGAGGCCTGACAGCACTGCCAGAGCTTTAACCAGAGGACTAGGATTCGCCGCCAGAAGGCCCTTAAAAGCCACCTTCTTGAAAAACAATTTGCTGCCATGCAGAAGCAATCCTGGGGGGGGGGGGGGCTTCTTCCTCCTCCATCTCAGGGGCCTCCATGTTGTCAGCGATGCACCGGGAGAAGAAGTCTTTGGGGAAGCACAAGTCCCAGGATAAGGACAAGGAGAAGACCCAGACATGCTCCCATTCTAGGTCTCCTCACAAGAAGACCACTGCTTCTGGTTTCTCCTCCTATGGGAGGTTGGACCGTTCACCCCAGCCTGCTCTCACTTCTTCAGGGCAGCCAGCGGATAAACATCCTGCCTTGGTGCTAACCTCAGGTGGAAGTTTGTCAGGGTCATGGATTTTGGTCTCAGTTCTGCAGCCCCTGAGGGTGAAGGCTATTCCTAAGTCTTCGGTCTCCTCAGGTGGGGGCGGCCGGAGCTACTTCGGACAGCGGGTTCATACCCATCGTCTGCCCAGTCCTGACATCGGCTATGGCCTCTAAGCCTTTAAATAAGGCCCCCCCGACACCAGAAGCATGTATCTGCCTCTGCGACTTCCGTGACACCTCTGCTCCATTCTACGGTAACTTCACCGCAGGCTCCTGCTCAGCCGGCGCTGTCTGTGTCCCCAAATCGATGCCCAGTACTCCGACGTTGAATCTGACAATGCCCCAGCCATCGCCAGCCCCTCCTTCATCACCAGTAGACATGACTGTCTTCCCCTGCACTAATGCCGGAGGGCCTGACGCCCGAGGTTCCAACTCCCAAGGACCAGACGCCCAACGCCAGTTCTCCTGATGCCTGCCGATCCTGAGTCCCAGGCACCCGCTGGCCCATCGGTTCCTCAGATGCCTCTTAGTGAGGTGAAGGACCTTTTTCGTTTTTAGTGGAATGAGACAAAGGTGACCTCCTCCCTGCCAAGCCTCTTCCCACTCCTACCAAGCCAACTACAGTGGAGACTGTAGTAGTGTACCTTGAGTAGTGTGTCGACCGGTTGTCATGCGAGATTTTGGAGCAACCTCCACCGGCGGTTGAACCTTCAACGCTTGTCCTAGTGAATATGGCCAGGAATGTGGTATGCCACAGCCAGCTGAAAGGCTGTTCTCGACATTGATCATCCAGTTGATGACTGAGGTCTCAAACGAGGTGCTCTCAATCCCGCTCGACTAAGAGGTATCACCGTCGATGCTTCTCCACATTCTCATCTTCGGGTGAGGAGAGGCACTGCTACAATATGCGCTAGTTCTATGAGGAGCTTCTCTGGCAACAGTGGGCCATCACAGGGTGGGGTGTAGTGCTCTACCACCGGACCTTTGGCCACCTGGCAGCTGCCAGTCTTGCCCTAATCATCCATGCAGTGCACTTGCTCCCCTTAACTGCCTCTCCTCCCATTTTTGGGTGGAGCAGCCTCCACTGTAACTGAGCGTGGGCACTCCGACCAGTGAGGCCCTTTTGGCCACCGGTTCGCCAGGCTGGTTGTCGATGGAGATCAGCCAAATGAAAGACACTAGAGTGGTCTGTGGAGAGAACCAGTCAAGGGCTGTTTTTTGAGGAATCCTTTGACGACTTGGACCTGTCATCCATGACCTTCTGTGGGACTCACTTCCTTGACCGGGTCTCGGTCAAGGAATTGACCACTGACCATGGGCTGGTATCATTTAGGGTGCTCATCTGATTAATATCAGAGTCTGTGCATGACCCTCTAGAGCCAGTACAGAAAAGGGCCATGTACCCTTTCATGGACATTTTGGACAGGGATGATTCCCCGGGGGTTTGGTTGCCTTTCCC